>CM077115.1:205730222-208130222 GCA_039619475.1 Icerya purchasi
TCATTTTAAAAACACAGTGATTTCCGAAAATTATTTATTATTTAATTTTTGTTTATTTTTCAGTATTGCACAACGACGGTGGATAAATATGTTGTAGACGGTAATCATTTCAGTATCTTAGAAGATGAAAAACTCGCTGAGATCATCATAAACAAAATATTAGAAATATACGAGAAGCAAGAATTTACGTCATAAAATTTTTATAAATTAGAAGGCGATATATGTGTGTTTGTGTGTGTCCGTGCGTAATTAAATGTATTTGGTAGCTTTATCCAAAAAGAAATATTTAATAATATTAAAATAATGATCATTAATATTGTTATTATTCTATTATTAATATTTGTAATGAAATTTCATTAAAAAGTTTTTTCGTTTTTCGGTTTTTTCCCCCGTAAATAGCAGCATAAAAAGCAACAGCTTAAATAAATTCGAAAAGTTAAAACGACTATGCCAAGAATTCAAGGCCGCTGAAACAGGCGTAAATTATTGAAGGAATAGAGAACATTACATAATACTGACGAGAAAAATGTGTCGACAACGAAATATCTCATTAATAATTCCTTGATTTAGTTTGTTTTTATTTTTTAATAAAATAGCAGAATTATACATACATTGATTGTGGAATAAAGCAAACGAGCCAACTGTTATCCTATAGGAATTTTTGTATATTCAACATTGTTCCTTAAAATATTTTTAAATAATCAAAAGAAAACTGCTTTACACACTTTATACATGTATACATATATATTATATATTATAGTTCTAAAATTTTTTAAAAAACAAAGGAGCTTAATAGAAAGAGCGTAAAGGTAGAACGAGTCTTAAAACAAAATCGGAGTGAGTTAAACGAGTACAGCATACTCTGAGACGTGGGTGTAAGTGATTAAAAATTCTGAAAGGCCAGTATTGCTGCAAGGTTTTTTTTCTGTTTTTGAATAAGGAATATATAATAAATGATTTTAAGTTAGAGGAGTGAATAGTTTGAAGCGAGGTATTCGGAATGTAAAAGCCGTCACTAACAGCGCACGGTCTACTATTCCGTTTCCGGAGGTAGTGGACTCAGGATTTACACAAAGGAGACTCGGATTTGGGACGGTTGTAAATATACGTTGGACGAAAGGATTATTAGAAGCAGATTTTGAAGGGGTGTCAAAGCGCTGACAGAGTGACACAGAATGAAAAGAGATGATTTCAAGAACGTAATGAGGACAAGTATCCGAAGCGGGTGAAGAGAGATGTGACATATTGTGGTTATGTAACCGAAAAATTTAAGCGATTTGTGGAACGAAGAGGGCAGAGCTAATTCTGTAGTTGGAATTTAAGCTTTCGGTGTAAAGAGTAGATATATCCGGGATATTATTATAGAAAGATACTGGCGGCGAACTTGGGAGAAGAATCTTGATTTACTTTCGACAGTTCATGCTTTATGTCAAAAATTTTAAGAAGTTGTGAAATTAGACGAATGAATGGGATTCGTAGTTGATAGCAGCGAGTTTTACATGTTTAGTAGTAAGCTGGAATGTAGAATTATTATGTGTTTCGCTAAAGAGAACTTGGTTTAACGGTAAATTCAAGTTGGTCAAGGTAATGCGGAGAAAATTTGTTGTTAAGGCCTTCTGAAGGATAGGAGAATTCGTCTAGATTCATACTTGAGACTAAAGGGCTAACGTAGAAAGCGTTTGCAGCTATTAAGCTTGCAGAACAGAATGTTATAACTTTTCGTACAGTAGCATTTTGTGGCGTGTACTTGTTACGGTTATTCGTTTTCTTAAAGATGCAGAGTGATATAGAGTTCTTTTTGGGTTTTTTTATGCAGTTGGATCAGGTTAAGTCGAAAGTCAAGGAACTTAATTGAGAGTCCTAATAGTTCAATTGTTTTCTATAAGAACAAAAGTTTAAATATGTAATCGTCAAAATTTTTTCTCTTGAACAGACGTGAAAAATTACATTAATCTCAAAATAATAAGTCATCAATACATTAATCCTTTAGTTGCACTTAAATTGTTATACCATTATTAACTATAAATAGAATAAATAAACAAAAACTGTAAAAAAAGTAAAAAAAAAAAAATATATTCTAAAATTATAATTCTACTACGTCTTTGTGAAATTTCTCTCGAGAGAATTTGAATACGATTCATCGTAATTTTTTGTGGGATAAAATAAAATTCTTAGCACTGGCAGAGTTGTTAACGATAAAATAGAGAAAATTAACATTAAAATACACAAAAATTAAGTATTTTATCAAAAAGAGTAACTCTTATGAAATAAAGATAGAAACGTTAGCGTCTTTTGTGTTGTAAGACGCGCGTTTATTAATTGAATTAAAATCGGTGAAAAGATGACAAGAAATAGAAAAATTTATTATATACTGGAACAACATTTAACCGGCCTAGTAATAATGTTCGAGTTAATTTTTAAATACAGAAAGAAACGAACGTAATCTTTATCAAAAGTAATATTTGTCTGTATTCCAAAAAATGCAAACTAAATATTTAAGTAATTTTATATTTCGGAAAATTAACTTTGTGTTTAAACACATTTCAATGAAATTCCAAGAATATTTTAGAATATAAACTGTGTACAGGGTCAAAAATATAGCACGAAAGAATTATATATGCGTGTTTTTTTGTTATTTTTTTTGATGGGGAGCTTGTCAACTGTGAACACTAAATCCAATGCAAGTGAAATTTTTGTATTTTTTCAATATGCAGCAATGGAATTCGAACCCAGATGCTAGCCGAAAGAAACATTACTGTCTAACCAAATATACTCTCGTCTTTATAATAAATTGTATTGATCAATACCAAAATGTCAAACGTATTAAACGTGGTCGTTTTTGAAGCATACTGTGGGTTGAACAAACATTATAGTGTTCAAAAACCCGTCTCTGTCCCTCTTTTTTTTTTTTTAAACTTTAATTTTATATCGGAAAAAATGTTTATACGCAATTATTAAAAGTTGCATACTAATACTCCCACTCTATTTTAATGATCGGTGGACCACCTCGAGGAAATAAACGAACACAGTAAATCTCGGTGGCGTATTCTGATGTTTAAGTTAAAACGTGTTGTAATTTTTTTCCCATCCATTCAACTAACTGCTAGGATTTTAATGAATTAAGATAAGGTAACCGGCTACCATGGCGCAGTTGGTTAGACAGTAGGGTCTCATTTAGATAGGACCTAGACCGAATCCTACTGTCGCATATTGAAACTTCCAAAAAATTTCACCCATGCTGGGTTAATATGTCCATAGTTAACGCGCCTAAATACAACAAAAAAAAACAACAAAAAAAAACAACAAAAAAAACATTAATAATAAATAATAAAGCCATTGGCGTAACTAGGTGTATTTTCTGAGGGGGGCATGGCCCCTAACCAACATTTTATTAGGGGGACCGGAAAGTAATGTCGTTTTTCTCGAATGCATTCATCTGTCATTATCAATTGATTGTCTGCTTGTCTACCATACTCACCGGATATTACGCCATCAGATTTTCATTTATTCCGATCGCTGCGACATTTTGTACGTGGCAAAAAATTTGAAAGCTTCGAGGGTATCCAAAATGCTCTCTCCCCCTACTTCGCTGAAAAGCCAAGTAATTTCTACTGATCCAGCATTGAAAATTTGCACACTAGATAGTTAACGGTAATCGATAACGATGGCGATTATATCATTGAATAAAAATAAATACTTTGTGGAAAATTAAGTATTTGAAATTAAAATTAAAAAACGACATTACTTTCTTTTACTCCGTGTGAAAGTCTTACACAATAGAATTTATATAAATATCGAAACAAATCGACAGAGGTTCAATAAATATAACAGTGTGTTATCCACCTTACTAGATTATTTATTAAAAATTATATTAAATATCTAACAATTATATTAATTTAAGTTTTCTATTTTTTTTCAGAAAAATGCTTCGAAACCATATTAGCAGTAATATTTTGTTTTACATAATCGTTTTCAATGTGAAGCAAGCAAGTGAATTTTGAGAATCTTTCTTTCGTCATTGTGTTTCTGAGTCACGTTTTCATTCTCCTCACGGCTGAAAAGCTACTTTCGAATCCAGCTGAGCTGACTGGAAGCACGATTGCAACTTGTAACAGTTTGTAAAGATTAGGGCAAAGGCTTAACAGCCTCTTTCACAACGGTCTCTAATGTAACGTCAACCCCTTTGGTTACCATCATATTTCGTATTATCATTTGCTCAGCATATAAGGAAGTAAGATCAATGCCGAGGACATATTTGTAATTTTCAATGGAAGAATTGCCATTTTCGAGATCTCATAAATGCATCAGCTGATTGTGCCATGGGCAGATTAACAAACCCGTCTTTCATATTCATTATTACATTATCCATTATTTGCAAATAAATATTAATCTTCCAATATTGGTCACTGCAGCTTGTATCAGATAATCGATCATTCCAACTTCCTTTTCCAAGTGTAGACTCAATTAAAAAGTCCTTATTTCTATCATTCGGCTGAGAGCGTTTTCTTTCGCTTACTTTTGCGGGTTCTAAAGATATTTCATGATTTTCAGCAAATTCTTCAATCTGCTTCCGTATTGTGTCAAATTGATTTCGGGTTTCTTCAAAAACTCTTAATGATGCCCTCAATCATATCGCTTGCTCGCCCAAGATGCAAGTGTGTTAAATTGCTCTCTTAGAATGAGCCAAAATTCAAATTCGCTCAATTTTTCGTTTGTTTATTTTTTTTTTTTACACTTTTTATTAATAAAAAATTCTGGGGTGGGCACAAGAGCTGTCTGGAGTGGGCATGGCCCACCTGGCCCTCCTCCCAATTACGCCAATGAATAAAGATTATTTGTCATCCTTCACCCCCCCCCCTTATTCTCTTTCGCCATGTTTTAAATTATTTTATTTTACCTTTATTTAATATAAGTTATACAGACACGCACACACAATACTCAAAAATCAATTCTAACTTTCTCCTCTTAGCCAAAAATTTTTCAATTACCAGATCATAGAAATAATCTTTTGACTTTTAATTCATTAAGAGTTTCTTTTCGACTGAACTAATTTATAGAGTATCTCTTCTGCACACTACTAAAAATGAAACTACATTACATACGTTCAAGCAACATCAATCGAAAGCTGTTCAAGAACAAAGCTTATTTAGTTGCGTTTCTCTAAACAGAAATGTTTGTGTTGCGCATCGTTATTTCCATTAAACCATATCAAGGTCTAGGGTGACAAATGATATTAATGACATAAGAGAAAAGTAATCCAAGACCATAACACATCTGCTAGCCAAGAAGAAAATGGTACCGTATCATCATCCGTCGGCGTGATAATCAGATAGCGTGCAGGAACCGTTAGGAACCAAGGTTTAAATAATAACGATACTTTTAAACAAACTAATATAAAGATACGCCAGAATCAGTCTATCTCGAGCGATTTATGTTGGGACCGTAATATATATTGGTTAAATGAAATGCGATCTATATTCAGCGCATTAGTTGTAATGGATGCCTTGGTGGATACATTGGTTCGACAGTCGTAAAATTATAGACAAATTTTAGTGCGCACAATATCAGGTCTGTTTAAAATTTGTTTTCGCTATAACTTTCTATCGCTTCAAGGAAAGTTGCGCGATCTTGTCAAATGGTTGTGACCTTTAATACCGAAGCGAAATGGCAACACCTGTGATGCATTATTAACTACCGACGTGAATAATACGCAGCCAATCAGCAAACGTCCCGCTATTCAACGCAATTTTAGGGACAACAGTACGTAACGAGTTTTCGCGGTTCATGTTACCAAAATTAAAATTAAAATTTTCGGTAGAACTTGTCACTCTATTAAAAATATTACGCGTGTAATGTTTCGAACGCGTACGCATGATTCATTATCAGAAAATAAAATAAAATAAATTCGGTTGTTTCAGTCGACTTTGACTTCGTTTATTTTACTTTTCCCCCTCAGAACCGGAATTTGAAGGATCATTATCATCGGGGTTTTAAAATTGATTATTTCTTAGCAAGTGAGACACGTTAATACTTGTTGAATTGATAAATTCCCGTGGGGTACCTTCGTATTTTGTATAGTATTTTTCTGTCTTTACTATGGTTTCTTTTTAATGAATTTTAATTTTAATTTAGTAGTACTCAAATCTTTACGCACTGCGTTGCACGCTTAGCATTTCGCCAGAATGCTAGCCCGGTTTTCAACCAATTTCACAGCTGAATAACATTACTGACAATTCTATTTAACACTCGGTCATCTCCAGCGCTCACATTACGGCGCCACATTTTTCGTATATTACACCATAATGGTAATTGATAATTTATTAATTAAACTAATCATTTCTATAATTTTTCAGAAGTACAGCCGTTCTAATAAATGCTATCGTTAGAAAAACATTTTCAGACCGCATTGTAACAACTCGTGTGTGTACCAGAACATTATTATCCACAAATAATATTTCACCTTACAACTATGCCGTTTTTATCCGTGAACGAAAGAGTTCGTTGTTAGTGACGCTGAACAAAAAATTAAAAATGAAGAGAAAAAAATTAAATACAATTTTTGGTCGTTAATAGAAAAAATATAAGAAAATAAAAGGGTGTAATTACACGCGTGTAATGATTATGGAAGTAACAAGTGTTTTAAAGGAATATAGATGATTCAGCGGGAATATGGATCGTTCTAAAAATGGAAAGTCTAGGGGAACAATAGGCAAAGAGCAAAAGATGATTAAACAGACAAGTAAAAAAAGCCAAGAACGGGAAAATGAAAGGGAATAAGAGCGAAGCGACAAAGTCTGAAATAAGAGTAGCTGAGAAAGGAACAATATGTAGTAATATGCGATGAAACTCTACTGCATTGCACATTGAATTGAAAAACACAAAAAGAAAAAAGTACATAACAACGGGAGGAATGGAACAGGTGAATACCATCGGAACTTAAATTCGAGTACGCATTACTCGTTTATTCTTACGAATATTTCTGTCCTGCATAATTTTTAATTTTGCAAGTGTGATTTTTATTTGAATTCCGATAATTAGAATGATATTTAAAAAAATGCTGGAAAAACTTAAATCTTAATTAGGGCGATAAAGTAATAAGTAAAGAAAGAATTTCAGGTATGCTTTCTACCTAGAAAACTTTGCTACAAAACAGTCGTATCCTACCTTTTTTATACCATACACGAAAAGAAAAAGAAAAAAAAAACTAAATTCACAACAACAAATAAAAAAAATCGAAATAAAGCAAACTGTTTGTCTTTATTAATCGATGCAGAAACGTAAATCTATGTATTTCCCGATTAATTTTGTTTGGTATAGTTTTTACGAAAAATATATTTAAAAATCAATATGCAACTTCCAATATAAACCGGTGTACTCAGGGTCGTATCTGAAGGGGGTTTTCAGAGTTTGAACCGCTCCTCCTCCTCCCGAAATGTCTGCGATATAATGACTGTTGTTTGGATTAAATGGACCGAAATTCAGAATAAGTTTATTTCTTCTTAACATGTGACAAAACAAAAAAAGTTCAAAATTTTCATGTATTCTATAGAAACGAAACTATTTTCTACTTGTTTTTATTGTAGTTTGTTTAAATATTGCATATGCAACAATTGGCTACAAAGCTTTAGTGTACTATTTATAAATCAATATATTTCATAATAATACACACACACCCATATGTATATATATATATATATATATATATATATATATATATATATATATATTGATAAGAATTAACTCTCTTCACTAGTCCCTGTTCTTAGGCGACATTTGTAACTGATTCGTTCTTTGAACTTAAATTTTTGTCCCTGTTCCGGACGCCATTTGTTACTAACCAGCTTCCGATGATGAATAAAAAAAAATATGAAAATAAAATAAAAAGAAATAGAAGTTCCGGGCGCCAACGTTACTTCAGGTGTAACGTAACCGTTAGCTCGTTCGGAAAGAGCTTTAGGCTTTCCTAAGGTTTACACGAAAAAGAAAAGGTCTCCGCGGCGGAGATGTCACGAAAACGTGTCCTTATAGCGAAAAATAGAAAAAAAGAAAAAAAACACAACAAATCTTTTGGTAAGATGTGTAAACCGAGTTATATTTGATTTAAAACGAACAGATATAAATTTTGCCTTAAGCGGCCAAAGCAGTGGAAAAAGATATAAATTTTGCCTCAAACGGCGCGTAGCTGTGCAAAATACAAAAAAAACGAGCGTGCCCACGGGCCAAAGCAGTCGAGATCTGCCTGCGACGAGCAGCAAGCGAGAACTGATCGGCCCGAATTCACAGAGAATTCGACCACGATCTTTTTGAACGGCCATTTTGCCTAATAATAAAAAATATATGTATATAAAAAATGAATGCGCCACCGATTTTTCTAGAACATTCTGAAAATCGGTGGAACGGCGGGTACCCTGCGTCGGTTTTTTCGGGTTCTAAGAAAAACTTCTCACGCCTCGACGTAGCTCGAATCGCATCTCCGACGCACACAACGCCAGATTGGACAAACAGCGGACGAACCACCCTCATATAATTAACACACACATATGCACGGATCGCCAAATTGGCGCCGTGCACATTGGCAATTCCCACGAAATTTGTCGATCTAGCATTACGGTCGGAGTATGCTCAGTTTGCACGCTGCCCGAAGAAACCAGAGAAATAGAAATCGGAGGCCTGAGAAACTGTCAAAATGTGGAGAAATGAGGAATTTAGAATTTGGAAAAGAAGTAATCATTATCATTTTTTAATTCGGTACAGCGTGATAAATATCGAAAGTCATGGCGGCCGAATCCGTCACACTGCCCCACCCTTATTTTCATCCAAAACAGAAGTTTTGGATGAGAACTCAGGTGGCCCAAGAGCGACAAAATTCGGACCACCCGTTGCCGAGCTACGGAGTCCCGAACAGATCTCCACCATCTAACCCACTCATATACACCGCACGTTACACATTATTAAATTATGGTTATACCACTGAGACAAAATCCAATCAAGGCAAGATAAACAAAAAAAATTGATAAAAAAATTTCGAATAAAAATTTATTAAGGGCAGTAAAAAAAATTTAGGGTTGAAAAAAAATTACAATTAAGGGTTGCAAAACACAAAAAAAAAGGGATCACGAAATTAAATAGGGGTTGGAAAAAATTTAAGAAAAACAAAAGAAAAGTGGTTTCCCACGAGTTCATAGCCTCTGAGGAATATGGGAATAACTGAGGAACACAAAAAAAAATAGTTTTCCTAACAAAGAGAGGGAAGCCCGGCAGACAAGACCGGTACTCCATTTGGACAAGTAATAAAAAAATTTAAAAAAATACCCAGACACCCCCTGACACAAAATACGCGCGACTGAGCCACTTGAAGCAAAACGACAAATAAAAAATTTGGCTCATGGCCCAGAAAAGCAGCGCTACTCGAAATAAAATAACAAAAACATTGGCACATTGCCCAAAAGTGACGCTACTCAAAATAAAACAACAAATAAAAGTTGGCACATAGCCCGAAAAGTGGCACTCAGTCACGCACAACGCAAACACCCCCATTGGCCTATGCAGTGGAAATTTAAACCTACCAACGACACCCCCTGATAAGAACATGGCGCGGGAACGTACGAACTGGGCCACCCGGCATCTTTCCGGCAGTGTACCACAGCGACGCCGGCGGGATCGTACGAACTGGGCCACCCGGTATCTTTCCGGCAGTGCACCTCAGCGACGCCCGCGGGAACGTGCGAACTGGGCCACCCGGCATCTTTCCGGCAGTGCACCACAGCGACGCCCCACACGGATCCTTTCCCTCCTACCTGGCCTACCCAACCTAATGGTGGACTTGACTGGGACCCCCGTTATTAGACACCCCCTGAGTGCGATCACCATCTTATTTCATGGGACGCAATGAATGTCCCCTCGGCGTCACGAACATCCAACATATTCCAACCTTCTGCATGCCAACACGACCGATCGGACCGCTCGAGGGACATGAACTTGGCTTACCTAGAGGAACCCTCCAAAAAAAAAACGGTGGGGCCCCCTACTCAGCACATCTAAACTGACGACGAACATCCCTCTTGATTGGGGAGCCAACTGTGAACCGGGCACTACACCGGTCTTCGGATTCCTTAGGCTCCGGAGCTGCCTTACAAGCCTTCTACGGCGCTTGTCACCGAACATCACATATAACTCGCAACGATCATCCTTCTTGATTGGGAGCCAACGGTGAACCGGGCGTTACACCGGTCTTCGGATTCCTTGGCTCCGGAGCTGCCTTACAAGCCTTCTACGGCGCTTGTCACCGAACATGACAGGAGTATGAAGAATAGAACAGGAACACTCAACAGGATTACAAAACAAAAAAAAAAAATGCATTAGGATAGACGACTGGAATTACACTTAACCAGGCCATTGAAACTCGCGGGGAAATATAGAAAAAAAAAAAAAATTTAGAAAAATTTAGAAATTGTAATTTTAGGTTTAATTTGAAGGGGCCTGGGGTACACGTTATTCATTCACGCTCCGACCTCCGGAACTTACAAACACGTGTGCATAAGCCCGGAGAATCGCACAATTACACTCACACACTGTCCCAGTGGCAATATAAACGGAGTTAGTATATTAAATGATCGTATCAAAAAATAACAAAAAATGTAAAATGTTTAAGGCGCGTAAAATATATCGACCAGATGTCGAATAATCACATTCGAAATGACGAAGAAATTTAAAAAAAATTACAAGCATATCTATAAAATAAATAGACACATGTTAAAAAAACATGACTCAATTGGTCATAAACTACCCTACAATGATAGCATCGAATGATACCATAAACGAAATATAGAGGTAAAAATAAAAATACCAATGATAATAATATCGATCCGAAACTGGATCGCAACCCGTGTAGAAAAAAACAAAATAATGAACAAAATAAACAAAATAGCAAGAATGCCGATTATAAACGACAAACAAAACAAAAAAAAAATGTATAAAAAGGTTCGCTCGTGATCATCGACTCTGCGGAACACCACCGCGCACACTTGACTCCAGGATAATAAAACGTAAACAGAGAATCGAAAAGGAATATGAAAAAGAGGAGAATAACGACCACCGGCACGACACCGAAATTCTATATATTGTCCGGCGTCACATGTTGTTATTATAAAAAAAACTATTAAACTCGGAAGGAGAGAAATTATTCTAACAGTGAAAGGAAAAATGCAAGATAAAGAAACAGCAATCGATACCAAATTAGTAGGATATGAACAACACTAAAAAGAAAAAAAAACAAAATTTATCATTATTAGATCGCGACCACAGACAGACATCTCAGCCGAGTGACTTTAACATATTACCATACTTCCCGGCACCCTTGGCGGGCGTAGCGTCGTGATGCTTATTATTCTCGGTAGCACAATTGGCTATACCGAAGTTGTATTATTTGTTTTTGGCTAAGCCAAAATCTTTTCCGCGTGTTTTATCGAGGCTTAAATCCAATGTCGTGGCCGCATACGTTTTATGTTGTCGTCCATTACACCGAAAAACTCGCACGTCAGAAGGGGAATAAAAATAAATAAAAAAAACAGATCCCGCTAGAGTACCAGGTATCCATTTTCTACTCGACCGGACCCATCATGTGTCGCTAAGGATGGAAATTGAAGAAAAGTAAGGAAGGAAAGAAGGAAAAAATGAAAAAGGGAATAAAAGAAGAAAACAAAATCGATGCTTGTAGAAAAGGAAATGATAAGGGATTCCTAGGGAAAATTAAGTGGAACACAAAGATTTGATAACACCTCGCCGTGAGTAACTAATCCTAGTATGATAACTCTGGTTACCGATGTCTACCAACAACTAGAAAATTCGACCAAAGTGGCAAAAGGAGAAATCTGTGGATGAGAGAGTGACTCGGAAGGAAAGCAAAAAGAGGTTAAGGAAAGAGAAAAAAGAAAAATTAAGAGTTAAACAACCACGAAGCCAAAAAGCCACGACGACGCCCACAAAGTAACGGCGACCGACAAAACAAACAAAAAAATAAAACATATAAAATAAAAGGTTATTGCGAGAATCAAGAAAACTAAAAAAAAAAAAAAATATCGCAATAGTTTCCCTAAATAAAAAATGTAAATGTAGGCGACCAAAACCAAAATATGGTTAAAAAAAAAAATAAGTCCAGCATACTAAGTTGGATCAAATATGTAAAAAATATAAAAGAAATAAAAGGGATTACCCTAAACAAAGTACATAAGAAAAAAAAACATACAAAATCTATTTACATGTATGCATCCATCGCTCCGTAGTTCGCCATGCACTCCCACACACCTAATGCAGGTACAAGAGGTAGCGGATACGAGCACAAGCACCAATGTGGAACGACAGCGTTCATACGGGTAACAAGTTTTTATTTCATAGCAGGAAAAAAACCGAAAAAAAGCTGCGCTCCGAAGCGTGTTTTACGCCCAGACAAAGTATTAAAAAAAAAGTACATATAAAATATAACATGACATGAACATAATAATGCGTAATTTCGTAAATCGGAAATATAATATATCCTCATTTACACCTCACACAAACGCGAGAGGTTATAGACCAGAGTGGTAAGTATGAATGTAGAGGTAAACAAAAACAAAACAAGTTTTTTTTTTAAACGGGAAAAACTGCAAAAACCGAAATCCGAAGCATTTCGCCCAGATGAAAACATAAAAAAAAAAATATAAAATAAAATAATTTTGAAATAAAATTTTGAGCGAGTACACACATAGGTCGAGCACTTTCTCGCACATCGTATACCTTCTGCCTTATCAACTCCAAATATAAACATAAACAAAACTCTCCGCGCAATCGGCAGCGAACTCACAACTAATCCTTACATCCAAAATAAACACAGATCTCAGAGCACTCCAGGTCGGCAAAACATCGCAACAAAACCTTTGAAAAAGCGCACCAAAATATAAAATCCAACCAAGCAAAACAAAAACAAAAACAAAAACAAAAACAAAACCAAAACAGAACAGAACATAGCACACCAAAGCAAAACAGAACAAAACATAGCACACCAAAGCAAAACAGACAAAATCCTCATACTAAGCCTTTCTAAAACAAAACAAAACAAAACAGAACAAATCCATATACTAGACATTCCTTACCTCACGTCATATCTATACTCATCTCAAAATTCAAAATCAAAAGTACCTCACGTCCCAGACGAGTTTTGACTAAATTTATTTTATTATTAATGTGTATTAGTGTTTTTTAATTAAATTTTTTGACGTCGTTTTCTGAAGAATTTGGCTAGCTGATTTAATTATTAATTATTTACGCCGATACTTCCACAACCGGAGATGGTAACGGGAGCAACGTCCCAACTGACGAGAATTATTATTTATTTTAGAATCTTTTATACATCCGGACTTTAAATAGTTAAATTTGTACTTGGTTTTCTTAGTTTTGCGTTTAATGTTAGGTTTATTATTCTTATTTATAAATCTTCCGATTTGGTACTTAATTTTTTCAATTTTAGCTTTATTTACTCCTTTTTTCTTGTGACGTATATTCTTGCTGACTTTTACATCTTTAATATTATTTGTAAAATTTATTTTAACCGGATCATCGCGATCGTCTTGATTATTTATATTGGTCTGATCGCTAATATTGCTATTATTATTACTATTAAAATTATCATTATCATCATTATAGATCCTACAAGTATTATTATTATTATTATTATTTTCGACATCTTTGTCTTCCCTACTATTATCGTCATTATTATCAACATTGTTATCACAAGTAATTTTAAGATCACTATTACTATCATTAAGCCCCTGTTCCTCATCACTTTCCACTCGTTTGTCGTCATTCTCCATAGGCATGGCGATACGTTCAATTAACTCATTCTCTACCTTCTCACATTGCATCGGCTCACCAGAGACCGCAGATCCATCTCCAACATTTTTAAGATCTTGATTATTTTCATAAATTTTAACTTTAGGTATTTTATTGAGTTCTTCTTCGACTTCGATTTTAGGTTTTTCGAGTTCAACGTTTAATTTGTTTTCTAAAAGATCGAATTTATTAATTAATGTAGTACTGTGTTTATTTAATTCTTCCGGTTTGTCGTTTAAATTATTCCACTTTTTATTATTTTCTTCAAAAAAATTATTCCACATTTTATTATTTTCTTCTCTGAATTTGTCTATTTCGTCATTTAAACCGAGCATGAGCTGTCTTAAATCCTCGAGAGATGGTTGAGTTACGGATGTCTCTGAGTTCACTGGAGCGCGACACGTCTCTTCCGAATTCACCTCCGAACTAGCCTCAGAAATACGATCCGATATTTCATTCTGCATGTCCTCTTCACTTTCATCCGTATCACAATAATTTCCCCTGGTCACCACCACTCTGGCTAAATCCTCGTTCTCCATTTTGACGCAGGGTAATTAAAATTAAATAAGAAAATTCGGGCCTAACTATCGGAAATTAAATATTAAAATTTAAATAAAATAACATAATTTCGAAACTCCGGTTCGTTAATAAAAAATATTTTGAATAATTCTTAACGCGAGAAAAACAGAAAAATAAAAAATAAATTTTTAAAATTTTGACTAAGTGAACCACGAGAAAATAAAACGTATTTAAGCTATAGCAGGCCGAGGAGAGAATTAAAATAATATAAAATCTTATCTGCTTCCGCTTGGCAGATCCTTCTCCGATGAAACCGCTGCTTCCTTTTTCGTATCAGGTAACGTATCTATCCATATACTATCGAGTCCCTGTTCGTTCGGGCCGCCATTTGATAAGAATTAGTTATGTCCCTGTTCCGGGCGCCATTTGATAAGAATTAACTCTCTTCACTAGTCCCTGTTCTTAGGCGACATTTGTAACTGATTCGTTCTTTGAACTTAAATTTTTGTCCCTGTTCCGGACGCCATTTGTTACTAACCAGCTTCCGATGATGAATAAAAAAAAATATGAAAATAAAATAAAAAGAAATAGAAGTTCCGGGCGCCAACGTTACTTCAGGTGTAACGTAACCGTTAGCTCGTTCGGAAAGAGCTTTAGGCTTTCCTAAGGTTTACACGAAAAAGAAAAGGTCTCCGCGGCGGAGATGTCACGAAAACGTGTCCTTATAGCGAAAAATAGAAAAAAAGAAAAAAAACACAACAAATCTTTTGGTAAGATGTGTAAACCGAGTTATATTTGATTTAAAACGAACAGATATAAATTTTGCCTTAAGCGGCCAAAGCAGTGGAAAAAGATATAAATTTTGCCTCAAACGGCGCGTAGCTGTGCAAAATACAAAAAAAACGAGCGTGCCCACGGGCCAAAGCAGTCGAGATCTGCCTGCGACGAGCAGCAAGCGAGAACTGATCGGCCCGAATTCACAGAGAATTCGACCACGATCTTTTTGAACGGCCATTTTGCCTAATAATAAAAAATATATGTATATAAAAAATGAATGCGCCACCGATTTTTCTAGAACATTCTGAAAATCGGTGGAACGGCGGGTACCCTGCGTCGGTTTTTTCGGGTTCTAAGAAAAACTTCTCACGCCTCGACGTAGCTCGAATCGCATCTCCGACGCATACAACGCCAGATCGGACAAACAGCGGACGAACCACCCTCATATAATTAACACACACATATGCACGGATCGCCAAATTGGCGCCGTGCACATTGGCAATTCCCACGAAATTTGTCGATCTAGCATTACGGTCGGAGTATGCTCAGTTTGCACGCTGCCCGAAGAAACCAGAGAAATAGAAATCGGAGGCCTGAGAAACTGTCAAAATGTGGAGAAATGAGGAATTTAGAATTTGGAAAAGAAGTAATCATTATCATTTTTTAATTCGGTACAGCGTGATAAATATCGAAAGTCATGGCGGCCGAATCCGTCACAATATATATATATATATATATATATATATATATATTAATTACACCGTAATTCTTAGGCTACTACCCCCATTAGAAAGAATTTCTCCAAAAATTGTCCCAATTTTATGTAACGTTTGTTATATTTTATAGGATTTTTGTGATTATGTTATTATATTCATATGGACCGATTTAGAATTATGTTGTAAATTTTGATCATTTTTTATACAAAGTATAGAAGAGAGAGTGACAGAAATAAAAGAAAGAGGAGTCAAAGGGCATAGCCCCTTGCGAGGCCAAAATAACCGAGGTTATATATATACGAGGGTGGTTCAAATATAAACCGGAATTTCGTCATAAAATATTTTATTTTATACTTACAGTGCTCATATTTTTTACAATTTTTCGAGATAACCCCCCTCGCACGCTACGCACTTTTTCCACCTCTCCGGAAATTTTTTTATTCCTTTTCGTAAAAATCTCGCGGCTTGTCACATAGCCATTTGTGCACGAACGATTCCACCTCATCGTTGCTGTCGAAACATTGTCCACCAAATGCTTCTTTCAACGGGCCAAACAAATAATAATCACAAGGCGACAAATCTGGACTGTAAGGAGGATGTTCAAGTGTTTCCCAGCCCAATTCGGCCAATGTCTCCATCGTGAGCCGAGCGGTGAATTTCTGTTCAAAATTCAGAAGTCTTGGCACCCATCTGGCTGCAATTTTGCGATAACCTAGCCGATCATGAATTATTGTTTCAATACTACCTATGCTGATGCCCAATTCGTCGGTCATATCGCGTACACGGACGCGTCGGTCAGCCAAAATGAGTTGTTCGATGGCTTTGACGTGTTCATGTGTAATGCTGGTTTTTGGGCGCCGCGCATGTGCTATGTTTGACACCACTTCACGTCCTTTTCGAAACGCGGAACACCACTCGTACACTTGAGTTTTGGAGAGACACTCATCGCCGAACTGTTCGCGTAATTTTCGGTAAATTTCCACGGATTTTACGTCGTCTTTGACTACGTAAACGAATAATGATGTGTTGCGCAACAGACACTGGTACTTCTTTTTCACTCATGGCTCTAACTACACTAAAAAGTGAGGTTACGCGGTTCTAATTGCTCTACATAACAAACCGGTCTAACTGCCAGTGCAACCACTTTTTCCACAATAAATTTTTCGCGCGTTTATTTAAAAATTCCGGTTTATATTTGAACCACCCTAGTATATTTACGTGAAACCACGAAAAGTAGAGAGAACATTAAGCTTAATGCGTTAACATACATACAGCCATTTACAGTACCGTGTAGAGATATACCTAAAATGCAAAAGTAGACCATATTATATAATGTTAAAAATGATCACAGTAAATGTTACATATTTACATTATTATCATTATTATGATTATGTGCTCATCATTACGTCCTGTAGTCTATTCTTCTTGTTCATACTGTCCAACCTGATACATATTATGATGATTGCGACAACCGGTGACGTTATTTTTATGATTTTTTAAAAGTTATTTCATTTAATTTAAAGTTATTTCATTTTTTGTATGTATGCACTCTGTACAACACGCTCCAGTTTACACTTCAGAAAATGAATTAATACATGCGATACAAAGAATGAAAAGTTCAAAGTTAAACTTAAAACGAGAAAACTTCAGTCAGAAACGTATTTGGAAGAAATTCGATCTATTACGCTTGATAATGCAGGCGACGTTGATAGCGCAGTATCTTCAACGGCTGGCACTTTTTGTTTTACTTGAAAAATCATTGTTATAGGGTTTTTGAAGCGCGGATACGGGGTATATAAAAAAATTGTTTACAAATAAATCAAAGGAAGTGTAGTATATCAAAAAAACTACATAGATCGTGCTAAATTAAATATATTTGTCAAGCAGATAGAAAAATCAAATGCAGATACGACGAGAAATATATATAAAATTATTCAACAGTAAGGAAATTGAAAAATCTACATATGCTAAACATCTAATAAGAAACAAACATAAACCTAATAATGCACTAGAAAAGGGAACTTAAACAGTTTCTTGGCTTCCTCTATTATGACAAAAGGGAACTTGACGAACTGAAAATTATTATATAAATAAATATATAAACATAGTTACTCTTAAATGATCAAATACCGAATAATAATAAATAATCGTTTTTTTAATATAAAAATTTAACTCCTTTTCGATTTTTCTTCTGTATATACGTTCTTATTATTTGCTTCGAAAATTTTGTCTGTTAAATTCGTTTTGTAAACAGAATCCCGCCTTTGATTTATTCGTAAACAATTTTCCGCTTTTAATTGTAGTTTTACCACCATCCGTCTATTACTTACCTATATATGCCTATATACACATATAGTCCTCTAGTATTTTGTGTTTTTAGTTTTAATTGAGTGTACTCCGTATCGTTAGCTGATAATGGACTATGCTCGAAATCGTTTCTAAAATAATTTATTTTAATTTTAAATTATTAAAGTAAATTAATTTATACTTATTTATTGTTTATTAATAAGGGGAATTTATTTATTTTATACTTTTATCAATTTTAACAAACATGTTATAGACTTATCTACATATCTTTTTTTCCATGAATCTTCTGACTTAATTTAACTATTAAAGGGTAGAGTACCTCGCTCGAGTAGTGCTAATCCAATTAATCGACATTCACGCTCGTATAAACCAAAGCGGCCGGCGCACTAGTGTAACCAGAATTTTTTTCGGGAGGGTTCTATGTACTGCAGATAAAATCGGCAGTAAAAATATGATGTAGGCTGGTAGTTTTGAAGGTAGGTCAGTTGATGTGCATTATTTCGTTTCGTTCGTGAACATGTGTGAGAATCCAAACTCCAGGACCCTCCCCTTGACTACGCTACTACCCGACCACTCCGTGCAGTAGGTATCAAACACATTCAACAGTATCCAACGGTAGAAATCCGGAACTTCCATTGGTTGCAAAGCAACGTCCTACACAAGACAGACCAGCGCACATAACGATAAAGGGTATGTGTTATGTTCAGCGAACGCGAACGCGAACGCACGCAACTTTCAGCACGGTGAAGCAATGTTGTTACAAAACTGTTTAGTGTGCAGTATTATTGTTCCAGCGCTTATTTTATTACTAATTGCGAAACTAGGAAATATTTATTTTTCCGTATATAGGACACTTTAAATAATTTAATTATTTCTTAAATAATTAATGTTTTATTTTTTGAAGTGCAATTCTTTTATGGTTTTAAATAGCCCCCCGCTTATATACATTTTGCAATAGTTTCTTTTGATATTCATTTAAAATTTTAATTATTGAAATTCGTTTATAACACATTTTTTCATCTCTTTTTTTATTCGAAATACCATCTTATTTTAAGAAGGCTCGACGTACGTATGTGAATTATTTATTTAATAGCTACGTTAATATTATACAATTATTGTAGCCGCTCAGGAAAAAAAAACACAGTTTATTAAAAAGATTATACCCCTACGCTTCGATACTTTCAAATTTGACGGCAAATTAATTTGCTAGAAACTTCTCAACTTCACGTCATGAAGAAATCAGTAGCGGACTGTAAAATAATTTTGAACGGATTATTTTATTAGCAGCGCTGATACAATTATTCTTTTTACAAAATAGTGAACTTTGAGATAAAAAAAAAAGCGTTATCTGTATCGGCGTTACTGAAGATATTTACAATCGTAGATTTTTTTACGATGTTTCTGTCGTACTTATAACTACAGAGTTCCCAGCCTGACAACAAATTGTCGATCTGTTCTAATTCACAGTGTCTAATAATCGCAACCGTAATAAAAAACGGGTGTAAGAAAAAACTGAACCCTTTATTGATACTCATTATTGGAATGTATTGTTCGTCTGTTGGCGAATCCGAAAATTTCCTTCTCCATATCCCATTAATATGTTGTTTTTTTGGGGGGGGGGCGACTTTCTCCTCGATACAAACGACTCATTCAAATTCATCTTGGGGATTTTAAAGGGAACTTCTTCGTCTTCAGCCAAAGTGATATTATTATTAAGGGACTCGTGGATTTTTTTTTATGTTGGAAAGTGCTGCTAAACCTTTAAAACCTTTAAAAATTCTGTATACCGCAATATTGAAAATTACAAATCGTGATACAGAACTTCACTTTCCTCGTTAATGGAACTAAATAGTAAAATGGCTTTAGGAGAAAATTTAATATTGCTTTTAAACATAGATCAACAATATATATATCTATATATATATATATCTATATATATGTATCTATCTATATATATATATATATATATATATTATTATTACAACGTAATTCTTAAGCTACCCCTATTCGAAAAAATGTCCCAATTTTATGTAACGTTTTTATAGGATTTTTGTAATTGTTATTAAAAAAATGTCATAATTGTGTGTAACGAAACATGTAACGAAAAAAAAATGTCTTAATTTTGTGTAATGGAAGTTAAATGTTAGAATAAGATTTTTGTGGTTATGTTATTTTTTTTTTGTGTTGATGCCAGTTAGAATTACGTTGTAAATTTTGACCATTTTATACAAAATATAGAAGAGAAAGAGACAGAAATATAAGCAAGAGGGGTCTAGGGGCATAGTCCCTTGTGAGGCCAAAATGGCCGAGGTACATATATATTTATATATATATATATATATATATATATATATATATATATATATATATATATATATATATATATATATTACGCATAGATAAAAGTATGCTTTACATTAACGAAATAAAAAATTAAGAACATGTTTCGTACGTAAAGATCTTCTGCTAATCTAATATCTTTAAACAAACAATTTTTGTATATACATATGTATATTTCGTGTATCTCGGAAACGGTTCTAACGATTTGGATGAAATTTGCATACTAGGGGTATTTCGGGCCGATAAATCGATCTGCCGAGGGGTCTAATCTGTGGCAAAATTCGGTTTCGCAAGTTTTAAATGGGTTTTAATGTTTTCAGTAGTAAATCGCAAAAACAATTATTTATTGAGATTTGCTAGCTATAGTGATTTCATTTTTCATTTTGAAAAACAATCACTTTTATTGATAAGAACAGTTCATTTTCAATTTTTATTTTTTGTATTAATTTTGTATTTAAATAAGAAAAAAAGAAGACGCTGTTCTTTAATAGCTACTAAACAAAAAAAGAAATAGAAAATCGGTTAATAAACAAACGAGGACTTTGCCTATTTATAACGGATATTAAATGTTTTGCGTATTTATATATTTGTTTGTGAAAGTGAATTACTGAGAACATGTTGTGCATCTTTTAAAAACCCCCCTTATGTACAGTCATTATTATATTTTGCAGTGATTTAGTCGGAAATTTTTTCAAATTGTTTTTGGAAAACAGCTGATCACAAGTAAAATTACAAGACGCTTTTTATTTGATTTTTTATAACGAATAAACCGATAGATAAAGCTGACGACGACCCTATAGATCTAAAATTTAATTTTTCCAATAAAAAACGCATAGAAATGTATTCATAAAAATCAACGTGTGCAGTCATTGAAAACATTTTACAACCATCCGGAAAGTGAATTCAAAGGACCTCTTCTACATTTTTGCGGCGTTCAGTATTAAAAAGCAAAGTTCTATGGAAAGAAACTTTAAACTCATAAATGTGTTCATAAATTAGTTTTAAAGTATTTCATGTTTTGTGAATATGTATATAAGATTAATAACTTTAAACGAGCATTTCTTGTATGTAAATTTATTTCTCGCGTATCTCCGAAACGGCTCTAACGATTTGGATGGTGATAGATAAACTGTGAAAAAGGTACTATAATATAACAAATTGTTTCTCTTAAAATGTTAAACTAATTGCACTCGTAATTTTTAAATTTAAATAACCAGTTCATATGAAGGTAAGATCGAAAAATATTCATATTTAATCAGTATGTGATTCGTAAACAAAAAAACGAGCCAAGCTCGGTCGCCTAGGTACTTATTAACGGTTAATGTTCCCGGATGTTACACAAGAATTCAGAGTACTGCGGAGTTATGAAGTATAACTCCTTGCCATCGAGTATTAAATATTTACTAAATAATTATACAAACATGGGCGTAATGATGAATATATATACATATGTATATATATTTTTTTTTTTTTTTTATTATTATTACTTTAATAAAGAAATATAACAAATTAGAGTAGCCTGCGAATTAGCTTATGGATATCAGTAGCGATTATTTGTATATATGTTTAATTTTAAATAATTCAGAAATGAATACAGGAAATTGTTCTAGTAGAATAATTTCATTTAGTTGAAGTGCACAGTCAATCATATACAATTGTCGTAGGTAATTATACTTGCATATATATATATATATATATATATAAAAGCATATTTTGCACGTTAAAAATATATGTACGTAAGCAGATATGTTTTTGTATAGCTTACAAGGTTTTTATTGGGTATATAAATATGAGCAGATGACATTGTACAAAACTTGTATATATTAAATTTAAATTATTGTCCGTGTATTACGGTTGTTTGATTGCGTATATAAGTGATTATAAGCTCTTGTATATAGAAATATTGCGCGTACATATTTACGTTATAGGCAATTATTAGGTATTATAAGAAATCAATTTATTTCGAAAATTTCGTGCACTTTAAATTGTACTCGCCGCTGCTCATGCTAATTTTGCGCCCGTGTGGCGACTAGCGACTATCCGAATTAATTGGGCAGCCCGGCCGATCCGGATACGCCTGGAGTTCAAGGGAAGACCTTCTACAATGTCGAAAGCTACAGTATTTACATTAAATGACAGTACTCCATTTTGTATTGTATATATACATTAATGAGAATATGGTTGATACTAGATGGCTGTGTTTTGTAAATTAACTTTGCATCTGTATTAAAATATCGTTTAGAATAAAGCAAATGAAATGTACAATATTTATAAAATAACAAATTCTTTAAAACATATTACACTATAAACGTTAAATACTGTAAATTAAATGAAAACGTGAAAATTATATGTACCGCATATAGTTGTGTGGGTTTTATAAAACCGTTTCTGGCTTTTCTTCTTCTTTTATTTATTTATTTACTTTTTTTGAAAAGTCGATGATCCGGATAATACGGAGTCCGGATAATATCCGGATAGTCGCGAATTGACTGTATATATCGATATTATTTAATTTGATAATTTAGTTTTATTCGTTTTAATATCGTTAAATAAAACACCTGATTACCCCGATAAAAATTGTGATTATTGACGATGATCCAGTGTAAAAGAGAGAACGCGGAAACTGTGAACACTATTTTATCGGGAATGCGTCTGCAAGAGACGAAATAAAAAAGCTTCGAAAAATAATTTAAACAATAATATTACGAAACTTGAACTTTCGGATAACTTTTCACGGCACGCTAAGCGCTGTGGTCTATATTATAGCCGGTGGTGCTTGATGGCTCTAACGGCTTTTCAAACATCCCGTCGTGTTTCTTCTTCTTCCGTAATTACGAGGGTGGTTCAAATATAAACCGGAATTTTTAAATAAACGCGCGAAAAATTTATTGTGGAAAAAGTGGTTGCACTGGCAGTTAGACCGGTTTGTTATGTAGAGCAATTAGAACCGCGTAACCTCACTTTTTAGTGTAGTTAGAGCCATGAGTGAAAAAGAAGTACCAGTGTCTGTTGCGCAACACATCATTATTCGTTTACGTAGTCAAAGACGACGTAAAATCCGTGGAAATTTACCGAAAATTACGCGAACAGTTCGGCGATGAGTGTCTCTCCAAAACTCAAGTGTACGAGTGGTGTTCCGCGTTTCGAAAAGGACGTGAAGTGGTGTCAAACATACCACATGCGCGGCGCCCAAAAACCAGCATTACAGATGAACACGTCAAAGCCATCGAACAACTCATTTTGGCTGACCGTCGCGTCCGTGTACGCGATATGACCGACGAATTGGGCATCAGCATAGGGGTAGTATTGAGACAATAATTCATGATCGGCTAGGTTATCGCAAAATTGCAGCCAGATGGGTGCCAAGACTTCTGAATTTTGAACAGAAATTCACCGCTCGGCTCACGATGGAGACATTGGCCGAATTGGGCTGGGAAACACTTGAACATCCTCCTTACAGTCCAGATTTGTCGCCTTGTGATTATTATTTGTTTGGCCCGTTGAAAGAAGCATTTGGTGGACAATGTTTCGACAGCAACGATGAGGTGGAATCGTTCGTGCACAAATGGCTATGTGACAAGCCGCGAGATTTTTACGAAAAAGGAATAAAAAAATTGCCGGAGAGGTGGAAAAAGTGCGTAGCGTGCGAAGGGGGTTATCTCGAAAAATTGTAAAAAATATGAGCACTGTAAGTATAAAATAAAAATTTTTATGACGAAATTCCGGTTTATATTTGAACCACCCTAGTATTTGGTAGCCAGATTCCTTTGTCCATTGGTACTGTGGGCTCGGTAATTGCAGATGTTGCCATGATATGAGACAGCTAACTCCTTTTAGTCTTCGGCAATGTCATTCCTTCTCTTTTCAGGATGCATACGTTTGGCATTTATCGACGTTGATTGTCATTGTTTCTCCATCCTTGGTGTAGCGTTCTTTGTCAGATTCCATTCCTTGTTACTCCTCTAATTGCTGCTATGTACACGTGTTGATGGGTAATCGTCTATTATTGGCAAGCGCAAGGAAAAACCCAAATAAGAAGAAAAAAAACAAGCTACGAAACAACTTCAAAAAACACGCCATTGGGGTATATGACACCACGAAGTAGTGTTCTGTTGTGTGTTTTAAAGTACTTTTTTGATTTGTTTGTAATTATTTAAATATTTCGAAAAACGGTAGTAGAGTACGTAATAACCATTTTAAACGGTTATGCGTTATATGTCACGTAATAAGTTAATCTTTAAATGCGAATTATTATACGTATTTATATATATATATATATATAAATATTCTATTTAAAAATTTAACCGAGAAATAAGCAATTCAAAAATGTATTTCCTATCAGAAAAACTGCAAATACAATAAAGGCATCTATGCCTGCTTTCAAATTTTCACAGTATTTAAGTTATTTATGTAGATCTCGAAAGAAGGAAAATGAAAATTAATAACAAAAATGACGAAACAAAAAGAAATATGAATAATATACTATAATTTTAAATTCTAAAGATCAACATAAAAATTTGTTAAAAAACTTTACTCACCTGTAAAACAAAAAATCAGAGACGATTTTATAATTGCGTAAACTAATAATAAAAAATGAAAGCCTTCAAAAAAAAAATGTTATTCAAATAATAAAAATACGAAACTAACGTTTTCCCGCTAATTCTTAGAAGTAACTGCAATACAAATCTAATACAAATTTGCAATGATGCGACATGATTTCATTGTTTTCGTATACAATAGTATAAAGAAAAGGCGATGTGACAAAAAGTCGTACAAAAGTTGTACATTACTGCGCATGACGTCACCTACGAAGCAACTCGAATATTGTGCTTATGGTGAAGTAACACGTCCTGCCTTGCTTAAATCAATTTTCTTTGAAGTTCCTCTACCTCGTTTTTATTAAAAATTTACATACATTTTTGCAAATTTTAAAAATGACCATGTTTGCCTGCAATAATTACACGCAGTTGTACTAGAAACAATACGAAATACATCAATATTAGCTTAATATTCCATTACAGTCTTCAGGGTGATTTATCAGTAATTTTATTCAGAGCCACCACGGTTTCGCTGCGGACATGCTTTACCGCTGACAATGGTTTATCGAAAGCTACATTTCTCTGCGATGTTGTAACAAATAGACGTTTGCTTTTTAAAAATTTCTTGATTTAGACATATTTTAGTAGCCATTAGTTATTTGTTCATCAGTCGATTAGTGTTGAATTGATGGAACTAAATTTCAAGAAAATTTAATGATGAAATTATTACTAAACGCCGGATTAAGATGCTAAGATGCAAATGCGTTTTCGGTTTCACTCTTTTTCTATAACGTTGCCGTTTAATTTATTCATTGAACTTTGGCGAAATCAATCAGTTCAAGACAATATAACAAAATTACGAA
Organism: Icerya purchasi; assembly: GCA_039619475.1. NCBI lineage: Eukaryota > Metazoa > Arthropoda > Insecta > Hemiptera > Monophlebidae > Icerya > Icerya purchasi. The sequence goes on from CM077115.1 coordinate 205,756,146, forward strand.
CTTACAAGTGTCTACAGTGTATACTTAACCAAGCAGGAGTACACCTTCGGATCAACCGAGTGAAGCAAAGATCGTAAGCCTAAACGGAAGAAAATGGCCAAGGGAAATCAGTCTATTCATTAGGCCGTAAATTTGCATCTCAAAATCGTCTGGGTGAGTGAATCCACTACGAGACTAAATATATGCAAGTGGGCAAGTCTTCAAGCGAAATATTGTGAGAATATGTTGAGCTTGGTTGGTGATAGGTTACATAAATAATTTATATGCTTAAATTGTAGATTTAATTTTCAGATAGATTCAATTTTGTTAGTTTTTAAAATAGCATTATTTTTTATTTTTTATATTTTTTTTATTTTTCCATTTAATCATTTATATACTTTTCTCCTGTTTTCAACATATTTATACAAACAATTTTTATTTTGTTTCAATTCAACTGATTATTATATGTATTTATCATTACTTCATTTATTTCATGCTTTTATCGCTATATTCGCACTTCATTGTAATTCGAAGATATTATGTTTAATTTTACGTTTTGTTTTTCACTATTCGCGCTACGTAGCGCATTTGTGAAATTTTGTAATAATAATAATAATAATAATAATAATAAATTAATTAATTAAATTGAATAAAATGAATTAATTATTATTATTATTATTATTATTACAGGTATATTTATTTTATCGAGTTTTTCTCAGTTTAATTTGCTTAACATAAGAATATTTCTTTTTTACATTGTATTTAATTGTTTCATTTCTGTATTATTTGTTCTATTAGCTTTCTGAATTACTACTATTATTTTTATTAATATTTTTACATATACTTCTAGCTTTCATATTATTGTTGAAGTTCTTGTCTCAACCACAGGGGATTGGGATACATGTGTGTTTATTCTTAGATTTAGTCTTAATAATTTATAAATATAAATACTTTAACATTAGTTATTCTATCGTTTAAGAATGTTATTTGTAGAATGTAAACATGGGCTACCATAAACTATGTTTAATAAAACTTTTCAGTTCAAACATAAGCATGGGGCCTATGTACGCTTATTAATAATTATAAGTAGAACACAATTACACTTTGTAAACATCGACTACAAGAGTAATTTTAAGAAATTCACATACCGGTAGCTCATGTATAATTAATAATAATTCCGTTACTCGCGCTAACTGAGCGCATTGGTGGCTTAAAAAGATTATTTTAATTTAATTTATTTTGATTGTAACTTTAAGTAATAAATTTGAAAAATTTGAAATTATTATTATTATTATTATTTAAGCCAAAGAAAATTAATTAAGATTAAAGTTTGTGTTGTAAAATTACCCACATCGATCTTACTTGGACGGTTGACCGCCGAAAACACAAATTAATTAAATAGTACAAATACGACACGGCGACGATCATTATATATAAATAAATTTGATCCGTATCACTATTGTCGGCCAGCAGGTGGTGCGGTATCTGCAATGGCGATGGTCCGTTGGTCTTCTGGATCGGTGGATCTGCGGTGGAAAACTCGGTTCGCGATATGTTTAGAATAATTTAAAGTTTACAACCAGTATATTTATCGAGTAAAAATGATCGCGTCTACACTTGATCGAAATTAAAATCTTGCACCATGCTGGAGCGGCGAAGTCATAAAATAATGGCCAGTTTGGTTTATTTTTACTGACCGGTCCGATGACCAAGCCCGAAACTGATTTTTTACCGACTTCAACCAAGACAAAAATCGGACTGACTGCTCGCGTCCTTTTTTCGTTATTGATTTCTTTCCGGGATACCTTCGTTCTCACCCACCTCTAGCCGAAAACAGCATCATACACACACGCACACTTACACTCGCACCACTTTTTCGATAATTTATTAAATTTAATTTTACTATTTTATTTTATTTTTTATTAATACTTAAATGTACACATTAAAATATATGCATATACTCCTCCCTACTTTGAAGAACCAACATAAGAATTATTCCGGGAAACCAGTGAAATGAACTTTGTGTATCTAGACAAATTTTGCGTCTTCCTGGAGAATAAGCCCCACATCTTTTGATGAGATTAATTAAGTATAGGTTTGCGGTTTTTTTTTTGATGATTATGTAAAACTTTCTATTTGAATAACTGAATACTGATGAGAACCATTGCATTTAAACAAAAAAAACCTTTGGTACACCGCGCGTATTAATATAACCAGGAGGACGAACGTACAAACAGCTGATAATCTTTTAACGGAATCTACGATGGGAAATATAGAACGGATAAAACAGAAACGTGTGGCATGTATCTTAACAACCAATTAAACGTACAGTGAAAGGAAGACAAAACAAAAAACCAGTGCACTATCAGATAAAAGACGGTTACAGTGATGATTGACATCAAATCTCCACCTCCTCGTCTGCGCTACTTAAGTATATTACAATCTTCCCTCAAATCAGCTCTACTGACCACTACGAGGCAATGGCACACCGGCCGCGAACACACGCTGTCCTGCTGCCATCAAATACTACCACAAGGACACTTACACGGCCACAACCCCAGCATGCGTCGAAAATCTATCACGGATGACGCTGTTAGCCGCGCAAGCATCCTTAATGACGATACACCGGTAATTCGATGATGCTCGAAAGGCCAAGAATAAATACAACACATACAACCGAAAAATAATTTCTAATTCGAGCATCGTCAATAGATCACAGAACAAATACCGAATCCGTATCAATATACATATACATATATTATATATATATATATATATTATATATATATATATATATATATATATATATATATATATGTGTGTGTGTGTGTGTGTGTGTGTGTGTACGGACTGCTGGCAGAAAATCGATCATATTTATCTTTTCTTTAATTATATTAGGTGATAATTTGTTTTTTAATGTTTCATATTACTTTTTAAAGAACTATTGTAATTTTATTATAGGAATAGATGAGACAGACACTTGCCTCGTTAGATCTGTAACTTATTTTTTTGAAAAAAATTTAATAAATCAATATTTCAACAACTAGTTTTTGTTTGTTTTTTTTTCATCTAAATCCTTCGTTTATGATTTTCATATCTTTTATTTTATAAAATAAAGTGTTCTTCTATTTCTGACATGAACTATATGTTAAATTACAATAAATAATTCACTTGTCTGATTTTGTAATCAAAAACCATTTTAAATCTGCATGTGGTTGGGAAAAATCAAGCAATCCATGCGTGCATTTTGGTCGCATGCACATATGATTACTGAAAATTGGATATGCTACACAGATTACTTTGGTTTGAAAAGTTTTTACAATGTATGCGCACATAGCACGATCAATTTGGATACGGCCTTAAAGTCGTCAAGTACGTGAAATCTGCAATAGTATGCTCTGAGATATCCCCCGTATTTACTAGACTCATGAAACGAAAGAAATAATTTGTAAAAGTTACGTTCATAGTAGACATTACCAGTGAAGACAGCGGCATAATCTTAATGGAATAAATAATTTGAGCGGGAATGAAAATGTGAATTAAAATCCTCGTTTAAATTAAAAATCATAAATTTAGACCAACTAACGACGTAGACGCCATAAGCCGAAAACCAAATTACATCGATCATCTCTTCGTCGCTCTACTAAACTATTAGAGAAGGAAGGCGCTGTCAAAAATTCTAAGTGGAAATCAAAACAAACGACAAAAATAGTAATAAACTGTTTCTAAACTATTTCATCACAGGGAGCAAAGATGGCGCTCATAACACCGAAAATACATTAAAAAGGGAAATAATCCCTGCAAAATTAAGTGCAAGCAAGGGCGTCGCCAGCCGATGAGCCAGGAGGGGGGGGGGCAAGATGATAGAAAGAGGATATGAGTTATAGGAAAAATAAAAGTTATAAGTTATAAAAACTTAATACTTTATTAAACAAAAATCTTAATAAAAACGTAATTTTTGTGCGTTTCTGGCAAATTGTCCATGATTACGCGCCTATAAATAATCATGGCCAGTTGATTAAAAAGTTTCAAGGCTCCAAGGGGGTAGCTGCCCCCGCTGGCGACGCCCATGGGTGTAAATGTAAAAACCTTCAAATAATTAAGATTAGTTAAAGTGTCAAGGTAGGCTGCTTAACGAAAGAGGAGGTAAATAAATTTAAAAAATCGACAGCAAATGCAGCGCCCTAAACGTGATTAAATATTTTCCATACAAGTCACAGATTACGATTTGTGACCCACTTGAAAATAGAAACACAGTGAAGCAGTACGATGTAATGCACCTTTGATTGATATACAAAATTCTATTCAGAGCTGTTCTATTTCACCGTAAAAATTGCATACATTTCAAATTTATAAAGGGAAAAATTTCACAGATACCAATTCTCTTAACCCCACAACACAAAGAAAATATTATCTTCAAAAACAAATCAAAAATACAGTCAAAAACCATTATTAGAATAATGTAGCACGATAGTTGGAAGAATGGCATAGTAGGTCTTGACACATCTGTATCTATAGAACGCTCACATTTCTACAGTCAACTCTTTGAAACTCGGTTTGCCTACTCCATACAGTGCTTCTTTTATTCTTTCACTTCCATCCCCAGCAATCATTCCTATTATAACGTCCTTCATTGCTTCTATCTCCAGTAATATTCATTTCTAATTCGTTCCTCCCTCTCTCTTCACCGACACAGCCTACTGCTGGGTAATGCCCTCGATTGGCGACCCCCCCCCCAAGTCTCACATGTTTCATTGATCGCGAATGTAACAGAATTATCATCCCAAACCTGCTGGGTATCTTTACAGGGTTAATTTAAGCAATAGCAGCAAAAATACACGCGGAGGAATTGAAAGCGCGAGTATGTTTTGCTGTTTGAAAACAACACTATAGGCATAGAAATTAGAAAACTAGCAAAAGTGGTATGTTATACCTTTCACTTCAGATTTCAAATTAGATAAACTATTATTAATATTTCATTTTACAAAGTTGGCTTTTTTGGTCTGATCTATGCACATGGTGTAAGTTGGAATATCAGTTCAAGTAAAGATAAGTAAGAAGCACAAGTCATTACATAAATAAATAAATCAAAAAAGAAAAAAAAAACGTATGTATATAGATATATTATCAAGCCTTTCCCCACCTGACCGTGTACATTGAAGTAAATATATCGATGATGTTTATCTCAGCGGTAATTAAGTCCAAATTTTTAACGCATTTGCGCATATGCTGCCGGGCTAAGTAAGCTCAAGTAAGATAACTTGTTTTCAAAAAAATACAATATTTCTGAGAAAAAAAAAATCATGTATATTAATTGATAAGAGAGCCTCTAGCACAAATTAAGCTCCACAGCAATAGTTAGGCGCCCTCACACAAAACACTTTGTAATATTTACATATGCATATGTGTGTATGTACAGTAAAACCTCTCTTAACCGCGACCGAGACCTGGCCGTCTCCACGTTTGGCCGGTTAATCCGAGGTTCCTGTAAAAAATTGATTTTCATTCAAAACGAACCCCAACAGATTGCATCATGAATAAATAAGCAAAGATGTAAGACGTTATTGGAACTCATTTTATTGGACGTATATTATCCCAACGTGAAGTAATACAAAAGAAAAATGGACACACATGAAATGAACTTAGTGGAATGAGTCATCTAGGTACTATTATGTACGTAATATTCGCCAGAAGAGGAAGAGGGAGAAAAGAGGAAAAAAAACTTTGTTCCAGAGATAAGCCGATTAATCCGAGGCCGGTTGAAGGGGTTTTACTGTAAGCATAAAATATTTCTACATAACTAAAAGTAAGTGTAACAAAAATGATATTTAAAAAGTTAAAAAATATATTATTGCAACTATTTTCTATTTTGCCCCTCCGCCCCCCACAAAAAAAAAAAAAAAGTTTCATTTGAAATAATAATCGCATTTTAACATATATTCATTGTTCTCTTTTTAATACTTCCGAAATTAATTAATAATGGAGGGTTTGTGCTGCTATCTTTTGGCTCACAATACTAACAAAATAACATATATTTCGATGCATCTCCTGTAGAGCTATTTGAATATTATTTATTACCGCGATATTTTCGAAGTTTCCTAAGCAATATGTCACTGGAAAGCCAGAATTCCTTAAGGGCACGATCTCGAAGTTGAGTTGTTTCGTAATCGTTAAAGGTGCGTCAATCTAGAAGATAGATCGTGTCGAGATACACAGCGATATTAAAGATCACAAAATTTTTTGCGCGTGGTGGTTTAGAGACTTTTTTTATTTGTGTCATCATTATCTCTGTGTTGAAGAAGTCGGAAAAGGCGGATTTTTTTTCGAAAGAAGCAGCTCTATTCAGCTTTATTTTTCCTTAAATTCTTGAAAAACTCTATGTATCATTTCTAACTGCTAGGATCATTACAGCACATGGACCAGGGTGAGGACATTATTTCAAATTTTACCTAGTAAAATTGTTTAAGGAAATCAAGTAAAATTCGTATTCGATTTGGGTCATTTAAGAGAATAGTTTACAGTGGGGCCCGGTACGGCGGAGCGGTGAAAGCCACACACTATTGTAACAAGTGTCCCGCGGAAGAGTAAGAAGAACTGGAGCAAAAATAACATTTGAGTGGAGAGGTTGTTCTTTCAAATATGTAGTTACGTGAAGTAGTCGTATGACCAACACGCAAGCGATTTAAAGCGATGTATTATACCTAAGGTAAGGAAGAAGAAACCACGGATCAGTTGTTAGTATCAGTAAGTTAAAATTTACGCTATTAAACACAAAATATGTTCATAATTATATTATAATTTAACTTATTAATATTGATACACCAAAATGGACAAGGATATCTTTAATGATCCGCCGTTAATGTTATATTTTTCATAATGCTACTGACCGATCCATTCGGCCATCGTACAATCGTATAATTATACCTTTATTTTAGAAATAGGTGGAACTGCTAGTGGCATCGGCGCAAGTAATGCTGACTTGAACGCCAAGTCGACCCGCTCGTTTCCATGGATTGCCATGTTACTCAGCACTCAAAAAAGTGTTACCTGACTTCTTGCATAATGGAGCTGTTTCGAAGCGTAATTAACCTTCAGCTCCGGGATATCTTAGTTATTTTATGATGAAATAGCTTTTAGGAATGCCAAAGAATCGGGTTTTTTATAGCATATTTCCGCTGTAATATTATGTTTTCACAATTGCAATCAAACAGAAAAGTCCAGCGCCGATTTTTCTTATTGTTCACGCATCGTACGAAAGATTTAAAAAACATTTCAATTTTTATAATTATTCTTCAGTTTATTACACGACTTATTTTTTATTCTTAATAATGTAGTTTGTTGACATTTTTAAGCGAATTTAATCCTAAAGCTTATGCAAAGATCGATCGCCATTAGATAGATTCCAAATTATTAAATCCTTATAAACTGAAATGTACCATGCACATAACCTCATAATGCAACTTCTTGTTTATCGTAAAAGAAAAAAAAAAAAAAAAAGAGAACATCCGCACCTTAAATAAACTTCAGATTTTTTTCTACATTAAAGAATTTGGCGCCGTTTCTCGAGTAATATGTGCTGCCAAATAATCCTTTCCTTATAAACTCCATTTCGTTTTAAATGGGTTTCAAAAAAATCGCGTACCTAACCGTTTTCTTTTGGGAACACTGATAAATTATAAACCATTATTTTGGTTGATTCGGCTGTTGCTCTTCGTTAACGTACCAAAAAAAAGAAAAACAAAGATAAACGAAAAAAAGAGTAAAAGACGAAGCATTATTTAGAAGGACATAACTTCCAAATAAAAAGACTAAAGTAAGATTAAAAACATAATACATGAAACACAGTCTCCGTCACAAGCGAAATAAATGTAATGACGGAAAAGAGACGGATATTCAAAAACAAGAACACGAAGAAACAAAAAAAAATATTAACTGAGAAATTCAGAAAAAAACACACGAAGCTATGAGGAGAATTGTACAAAAGTAGAAAAGCTAAATGGAAAAAATGATACAATTATTATGTACAAATAAATAAAACAGTAATCGGGTCACATATAATACGCGCATGAAACAGTCATTGATAAAGAAGAGAGAATAAAACTATAGGAACAGTATATATTGAAAATCTATTTTACGATATGAGATCGGAGGTAAAAATCCACCAGTGAGTATCAGGACCGCTAATCATAATTGAAAAAGTAGAATAAGCCATAAAAGCAGTAAAGAAAAAATAAAAAGACCGCGGAACCGGACCAAATAATACCAGTAAATATTCCCGGGAAAAAAACTATTCAATTATTTAATGATATGTATGATTCGAGAAAGATACCAGACGACTGTGAACGAAATCAGCATTTGCAATGATACCGAAAAAACAAAATGCAAAGAAATACAGACACTGCTGAAGTATCATCAGTTTAATGAGTCAAATATTAAAAATTTTTCTTAGAGAACGTAGAAGAAAAATTAGATGATATTCAGACTTAAGAAAAATCTAAGTGTTAGAGACGCTTTATTCAGTATTAGGATGTTAGTTCAGCGCTGCAGAAATGCTGTACCTTCATATGCTTTGTTGGGTAAAGTACAGCAAATTGAAAAATATTTTAGATAAAACAGCCATTAATGACGAAGATATACGTACTATAAAAAACTTATATTAATCCCAAACATCAAGTATTATCAGCGAATAATATAGTACAAAATAAATAGCGATAATATGCGTAGGTGTAAGTTACGACTGTATTTTGTACTCGCTGTTGTTTAATATGTATTTTGAAAAAATTTTTCAAGAGGTAGCGAACAAATTTAACCAAGATATTCAAGTAAACGGGAAAAAGATCAGATATGCAAAAAACACAATTTTAATGGCGACTAAAGAACTACGACGATTCACAAATGTCTTCGCTGCAGTACGCGACAATTACGGATTATAATTGAACACCTGTAAAACAAAATACATAGTGATTAACAGAAAGGGTAGGAGAATAATAACTACCCCCCCCCCCCCTTTCGCAGTTGACCGGCAAACACAATTAAAGAAAATCGAAAAATTTTGCATATCTAGGTAGTAATTGTAATATATTTTTCGACATGAAAAAGTACGCACTAACCTTATCATCTCCTTTCAGCATTTTCCCAAAATGAGCCGTACCAGCTATTAACTTAATATTTGCATCCCCTTTCGTGTACGATATTAACTGCAAGTCGCTTTCGTGAATTTGAATTTTAGATAAATGAAGTAATTCCTGCATGAATAAAAAACCGACTTCGCCTTCAGGATGAGATGCCGCCTATGAAAAACAAACAACCAAAATAAAATTATACCGTATTGTGGATTCTATTGAAAAAAGAGTTTTACATTATTCTGCTCGAACGACCAAACGATAATTGCTACCGATAAAAAAAACGTTTGTCACTACATAAGAAGAAAGAAAACCGATTTATTTGTACATCATCGTCGATATATAATACAATACAGAAATTTTTTTATAGAAATAATTATCCGTACCGAAAGAAAAACTATTTCTTACCGGATAATGGGCATGTCAGTTAGTAATTTATATGAAATACTAGTTAACTTAAGAAAATTTAACCTACAAGAAAAATGATAAAATAAAAAAAAAATCTGCACGCCTTAACAACGAAACTGACAATAAATGAATAATTAGTAATTTAATGACAATATTAACCTGTGCGCTGAAACTAAAACGCAGCTACTTAGTTAAATGCAAGAGAAATGAATACATAAGAAAACCATTTTTGAAGCGCGCTTCAAGTCTCAATAATAGTAACTGAAAATAATAAGAACATTTTTACACGAAAAAGGAAGAATGCTACGAATCAAACGTATGTGAAACCAGTTCAAAGATGTTAATCATTTTTATTTATTTATCTTAAAAAGTGAAAGAAATCGGAGAAAAAGAAATAGGCAAAACGTGCTTAAAAGATTACACTAAAAGTATTGCTGTAAAATATATTTGGAAACTACTTAAGACTGAAACGTATGCGGAATCAAAAAGACTATAAAAATTTTGCCAGTGCAGCATATTACGCGTTTTTTTAAATTGGAAACGAGCAATAACTCAGAATCCAAAAAGGATATAAAAGCTTACATCTTAATATGAGGATATGAGGGCAGCCAGTAAACACGGTTAATGAGGAAAGAGCAATAAAAGATAGGAAGAGCCAAACTTCAGCATATGTGGTTTATACAGTTTATAAGTGTGGATAAATAGCCGAATTTTTGGTACGGTGGTGGTAAAATTATCTGATTCTCAATTACAAAAAAAATCGTGTTAATATGAGGGAATACATTATTATACACTATTTATGGACGCTAAAATTAGAAAATCATAATATACCAGACAAAATTTTTTTTAATTTTCTTGACAAAGAAATGTGAATTACGCTATCAACTTGATGGAGTTAATTTTTACATAAAGTAATACGAAAGTTTTTACAAACATTTTTTTTGAGACGAGATTAATATTTTAAAATAATGAATGCGAAAATATTTGTATAAAATAAGCAACGAAAAAAAATTTGAAATAAAATGGGAGGAATTTTAAACATGAACTAAAAAATAAAGTATTGTTAAATTTATATTTTGTTATAAAAGGAGTTCAACGTTATACAGCACTCAGTATTTTTTTTCTTGTTAATTTATAGTTATAATATACGATACTGAGTAAATCTAAAATAAAGTTACGCATTATGATTGAGGTCCTCCCGGTCAGGCACAAAGTGTAAATTAGCGTATGTCTTAATTTAAAATATAATTAAGGCTTACCGGAGAACTTTTTTTGTGTTTAATATTTTTTCCTAGCTAATTAGAGGATTTCAGCAGTCCTGAGATCTGCTCGTGTGATGTAATTTTTATTATTGGAGCCTTCTCATCTTTTCTTGCAAATATTTTACCATCCCTGGTCCAGACAAACTTCTAATTTCCGGTCAACCGCGAGGACTGGGCTTCACGTAACAGGTTGGTGTTTGTCTGTGTGAGATGCTCGAATACAAAGAAAGGAGAATCGATACCGGTGAACCCTATATCGGCTAAAGTTGGGCGATGTAGCCGTCAGTTTCGTAGGAGTTCAAATTTCGTTTCGCTCCGACATAGACGGACTACCACATTCGCAAACTTTTGTTTTGGTCCTTTACGTAGCCGGTGACAAATGTCAATATTGGACTCCCCAATTTTAGTGTCTGTGGCTTCTCCTATTTCTATTAATATATCATTTAAATTTTCTTGTGGCGGGGGCGGAAAATTTTTTATAATAACATTATTTTTCCTTGTTTGCTGTTCGAGCTTATCGACATGTCGATTCAGCTCTACATTTTGTTCCGAAAGTGCTCCATTTTCTGCGCGCAAAGACTGCAATAACTGCACCATCTCTTCGAGCTTAGTTTGGGAAGCAATATATAATTTTTCCACATTTTCTAATTTGTTTACAAGCCCATCTATTTTTTCATACAGATGCTTCATCTCATCCCTCAACAGATTTTTGTTCTCCTTATTGACTGTCTTACAATCTGGACAAGTCCAATTATCCTTTGCTGGTTGCCCTATGCGAGCCCAAATTCGAGGTGCTACGTTGCCGCACTCTAGATCGTAGTCGCTTTTGCATAAAGAGCACGATAAAAAATCTCCGTCCGCCGGCACAGTTTGACAACATTTTGCGCATTTGCTTTCAAAATTTTGAATGCCAAAAAACAATAATTATTTTGAAACTAAAGTTAAACGCGCAAATTTCGTTAAATAAATTTCGTTTTGTATTTAATTAATTTGGTAATTAATATTACTACTTGCAGTTGAACTTCAAGGAATGTGATTATATAAAAATTGAAGATTAAAATACTTTAGGTACATGATGCTTTACCTGTGAAGTACATTTTCGCTTTCTGATGCAAGGGAAGATGGCTGAAAAAAAGTAATCACCGAGAAGAAGCAAATAACACGGATGCAAAGTGTATGGTTGGTTCACAAGCAAATTATTACGAGATAGACAAAGAATGATAGCCAAAATGTTAGCCAACGTTCGGTAGCGCGCATATGGAACCATAATCATGATGATCGTTCGACATATGAATAAATGTGAGACTAGAGAGACATGATAAAAGATAGAACAGCGACCCGGTAAAACGCAACCGATGAATATCACTGAAAACAGCATCTCAGAAAGTTAAATTGTACTAACAGAGTGAAGACTAGCTGGAACAGAATTAATTTTCAATTTTCGAAATAACTAATTTGTCCTGGGGAAACTACAATATTTCGGATCGGCCATGGTGCTTGCGACAAAAACCTACATTAAAACGATCGCGTGTTCAATCCGAATGTAGATTGGTTCAGTACGTCTGTAACCGCTGTCATAGAAATTTCCACACATTAATTTCGGATCGCACGTCTAATTTTGGTAATTTCCCGTAGGGATAATCTGAAAAGGCAAGCGGCAGCCGTTGTCTAAAACAAAACATACCTGCGATATTTATGCTGTAATATACACAGCTATATAAAAATAAAAAACAAAATATACGTAACCTCTACTTGAAACCGAAAGATAGCGCCAAAGTCGTCCGAGAAAAACAAGTGAAAAGAATTTAGATTGTAACTATATTTTCCGCCAGGTCATGTAAAACTGAACTAATTTTTAAATCTTTGTTCCACTAATATAAATTATACAAAAAAAAAAAAAAAAAAAATCAAAAAAATCAAAAAAAAAAATCGACGTTATTAGATGTTAATAATCAAATTCTCCTATCACGGGTTTATAAATCGATATAATTTTACTTAAAAAGTGATATTGGAAATTTAGTTCGTGATTAAAGCAGCACTGATCACGGTGAGTAAAGAAATTTTGCGTTTATATAAAAAAAAAAGTAATTTTTTAAAATGCTGTTCTTTAGGATTGATGATCGGCCTTTTACAATAAACTGACCGGAAAGAAATTTTAATTTCTATAGAGTGTGCATCATGCCGCGTCCGAAATTCACCAGATATCGCGAATATATTGGAAAATGTAACTACAAAAAGAGTTGTTAAAAAAACTACGTTTGTAACCCAAAATTGATTGAATTTTTTTAGATAAGTTCCGAAACAAAAAAGAAATGAGTAACAGTGATCCAGATTAGAATAAGCGGAATTTTTGGAAACAGCGGCTAAATAAACGTCGTATCGGCTATTCGGCAATAGAAATGCCGCTAAACGGTTTAAGAAAACGTTAACTACTACATAATTAACAACGAAGACTGCTGAGTAGCAGCTAAATCGAAGATTAATTTTCGGCATCGCGAGAATTAAAATACGGCCAGTTTCGTGGGAAATAACAATATTTTCCCACCTCTATTGATTTAGTTTTAATTATAATTTACCTTAATGAATAATTCGTCTTATTTTGCTCCGAGCACACTATTTAAGTTTTATTTTGTCTATTTTTTATATTGCATTTGCAACATACTTCGTTGTATACGCATTTTCATTTTCTTTCCGTACTACACGTATTTGTCTAACCATAGCTCGCGCGTGATTGCGCATTCGTGGGTCATTCTTTTATAAATATATATAATTTGAATTTGAATTTTGAATTTGATATTCAATCTTGAGATATTTTTTAATTTATATTTATAATTTTTTTTATTTTTATTTAATATAAAGATATTACAGGTATCTTTAACTGTTTCTAACTGTACAAAAATCAATAAATAATTTTCTATTTCTGTTCACATGAACTGTCGGTTTTATAAAATCAAAGAATCTAGTGTGTCAGCGAAAAAAATGAAACCGTCCTTAAATTACAATAGTTATGTTTGTTAATAACGAGTAATAAAACGGGCCCAGCGCAGTAGCTACAGCACTCTAATTATCTCCAGTACACTGTGGTGTGACCTCAAATGTGTATTCCAATTACCATTCCTCGAGTTATTGTTCATGCGCACCGCTCTCGTAACAATTTATCGAGATCATGGAGAAAAATTAGCCGAAATACGAGACTTTACCGTCACAACAGCGCTGATCTTATTCGATTTCTAGATACCAGCAAGGACATTCGCTGCATTTGTCTTGCAGTCAGTGACGTTTTTTTCTCTCTTTTTTTTTTACTACTTCAGTCACAGAATCGACTAATCTTACTCGCGTTTTTTTTTTTTTTTTTTTACCATTTTATAACTAACGATTATTATTTAACAACGTCGTTAAATAATAATAATAATTTAAAAAAATTGTGGCAGACTTTAAAAAATTATTTTAAAAATTGTATTCTGATTGAATATGACGCTATAGATTTATGGCGTTTTTCTACACGAGGAAACACATGTTGCAAATAAAATTGAAAATCATATTACTGCAATTTAGACATATAAAGAACGTTAACGAAGCTAAAAAAATCCTACTAAAGACTTCATTTTGATTTATAAGCCGTGCCCGTCAATTTATTAACCCAACACTTGTAACATAACAAACTTCTATTTATATATGAGAAAAACACAATTATCATCACAAATTGTCCGTGTACTAATTTTAACACAAGTTTTTTAATTTTTTCTCACAATTTTCGAATATGTAAAATATGTGACAGTTTTAATTAAGAATGAAAAATTAAAAATCGAGATTCCAACTGATGCGCTTGTAGTACTAACAGAGTGTAATAAACTTATACAGTCATTAGACCAAATATTTGTTTGTTAAAATTTGTTCAACCCATTCTATACAAAAAAGGGGAAAACAACAAAAAAAAAAAAAATGCAATCGTGTCACCTTCAAACTCTTCCCCCCATTGATTCTGCCTTTAAGATTCGGAAAGCAGGAACTTCTATTTTTTCCAACTAAATTTACTACTGGATTTTGCCATAAAACCAGTTGACTTATTTTTTAATTTGTACGTATACGCAGGCCTGGATTAAGTGTATGATAGGCTCGGGGCTACGGAAATATTAGGGGCCCTTTTTAGAAGTGACAAAATTATCAGTTTTATAGAATAACTAAGTTTTCTTTAATTTAATTATATTATTTTGAATTCACGAATTAACATATAATTATTAATGTAAACATAAATATCATATAGAAAATGAGTAGAATTTTCGATGCCAAAAAAAAAAAAAAAAATAAATATATAATATATATATGTATAATTTTAAACAATGAATTTTTTTCTGCAAATTCTTGTATAACATCGTTAAAATCTACTGAACGGAGAGAATCTGTTTCGATCGTTAATCTTGATAATACCGGTAATCTATGATTTAGAATGGTTGATCTGTACATCTTTTTTATTCTTTTTAATATCGGAAAAGATCTTCCGGCTTTACAATTTGTAATCTGTATAGTTACAAATATTCTATATGCAATATAAATATTTAGAAAAACATCTATTATTGCGCGTTTAACTATCCATATAACTTTCAAATCCCTACGTTTCACTATTTGTTAGTCCTTTGTGTTGGGTAAATGCCCTGTGTTGACGCGCCCAAAGAAAAAAAAAAGAGGTGGAAGCCTCTTGAGAGCCTTTTTATAAGGCGGAGCTTGGGGCTGCAGCCCCCACCCTAAATCCAAGCCGGCATATACGTTCCTGCAGTTATACCTGTACGATTACAAAGGTAATGTGGTAAGACGTCCATGCCAGAACTGTTCGTTGAACAATAGCAAAAGGAGAGTGAATATGACCTTATTGTCCAGCTACTAGCTTTCAAAGGAGACTAGTTTGACTATTTTTTTTTGTCTGACAGAGTTCATTACGCGCGTTTAAAATGAGTACTCCTACAGAAAATTCGTCCGATGATGAAGTGCATGGCGTCGTTCTTTAAACGCATAAAGTATTTCTCTCCAACCGAAATTCACCGTCAGTTTGTTAATGTTTATATAGTAGTGATGTCATGTCTTTTCAACATGTTTGAAAGTGGTGCAATAATTTCAATATATAAGCCATTTGGATTTAGAGAATAAACTGCGTAGCGAAAACTTTCAGTTGTGTTCAAAGCATTGATGAGTCCGGTTCAGATTTCCCTATCATCCACCTATTGGAAATTGAAGCACTCCAGGTAATGTTTCTCACACGTCCCATCTTAAAAAAAAAACAAAAAAAAACAAGAGATAAACACGAGCAACCATGGTTATTGTAATCTTTTCGAAGAGCTGGATGGAAATTTTTATAAGGACAATATTGAAAAATTAATATCATAGCGAGAGATGTCTAAATTTAGAAGATCATTGTGTCATAAAAAAAAAAAAAAAAACCGGAATATTTGACAAATAAAATGTTTGTTTAAATTCAATTTTTGTTCATTTTTGTGCCCAAACGAGAGGTGAAAACACTAAGCAGGTAAATTCTTACGATTTCATCGGGCCACAATAATCTCCATGTTATTTGAAACTTTTTAAATTACAACTTAACTGAAGCACCCATCTTCTTAAATGTTAGTAGTAAAAATTTAAATAATAGCCGAGATAAAAAGATTCATTTTCTTTTTTTTTTTTTTAATCTCAAAAAGTGTTGCTTTTTTTTTTAATTTTTAAATTATACAATTTTATCGAAGAAGTAAATCATACTCGTTTTGACAAAGAAGTTTTTAGCACTAAAATGTTATTCATAAGACGACAAGCTAATAGCCGTTTTAAAGAGCCGTGAAATTTTCATCGGGGGATATCTGCTCTAACAATCGCTGTTATTGTAAAACGTTATTTAATAGCGTTCTTACGAGCGTAGCGTAGCGTGTTTTCTGCGTTGTTTGCACTACGTCGAAGACGAATGCAATGCTTACGGCCGACGCCACCGTAGCGCGCCCTTTTCGAATTAAATCGATACACCGTCGACCAGAAGGGGTTAATATAGAATTCTCGATTATTACTTTCCATAAGAAAGGCGAGGGTTTTTCGCTTCGACAATAAAATAATGTCTAGTTCTCCTACTGGCAATTATGGGTTACTTTTCCGATTTTTATTTGGGCCCGATTTTTTGGTTTAGTTTTTATTTATTTCTTGTTCGTTTTCGGTTTCTTTTTAATATAACGCGATAATAAATAACGCAAATAACGGCGGGGAAAAAAAATCGGGCTTATATTTACATTTTTATATTACTCGTTCTTCTTAAACTCACTTTCGTGATCATTTGTTTAATTATCGTTATTCTAATTGTTATTATCATTGTATTTCTAAATATGGCCGACAAGGAATTCGAAGAATTACGGCAATATTTCACTTCGCTTCCTCAACATATAAAGACTACGACGCAAAATTACACGTAAGCTAAGCTTTTTATAAATTCAATTAAAGCGAGTTTTTTTCCATCACTTTTCTATGAAAAAGCTTTAATTTTGTCGGCAAGCTACACGCATTACTAATGCACGTGTTCATTTAAAGCTAGCATAAAATTATCACTGCGTGCATTTTTCCGAACCTTTGCTCACCTAGTGAATGAGAATGATGATATTTACGAAGAATGTTTTAAAAAAAGGGAATGAGAAATTCTATTTATATTGCCTAAGTTTGTTGTTAATAATAGTTTCACAAAAACGAGGATATAAAATAATTCCTTTTAAACAATTTTTAAATGTTTTTCGATTTCCAAAGATTTCAAGTGAGTTGCAAACAATTACAATAGTTGTAAAATTTTAACTTGCAGTTAAAATTTTCTTTTAATTAATAGAAATTTGTAAAACTATATTATTATTATTATTATCGTGTTTACTATTCGTTTTGTTTCAAAGTTTTTGAATGCACACAATACGATTAATTTTGGAAATATACAATTTCTAAAAACATCTTCTACACTCATTCGAGATACATTATAGAGCTTTTGAAATATATCCAGTATAATACGAATTTTCATTTGTATAAATAACTGCGCGTTCACTTCTACCATTAAAATCAAGCATATTTCACCAACGTCTTAGGCGGCGTAGTCAGTAAAAAGCGGATGATTAATACAAATTAAGCTTACATTTTGCGTCTCTAGTCTAAGTTGCTTTATATGACACGTAAAATAAATAAATATAAATAAGCTTACATTTTAATTTCAAAATACTTTGCAAAAAAATGCCGCTTCAAGCAAAAACCGGTTGCAATAAATGCATTAGTAATCTATACTTCGATTGCATTGCTTTCACTGCAACGAAATCGAAAAAAGCGATACAACTCGAGTCGTCGCGGCTATAATGTATATTAACGGTTATCAAAGGTAAATTATCTGCGATAAAACACAAACTGAGTGCAGTGTTTATACAAGACCTATAGAATGAAAACACGACGCTGAAGCATAGAAATAACAATCTTCGTGGAAGAGTCGTGCAACTTGAACAGTGCGCAGGGAAAAAACAATATAATCAAAAAAAAAAAAAAACAAACAGTAAGTGAACAGCTGACACGTAGTTTCGATTTTGAACACCAGGAGGAATTGTAGCGCTAATGTTGTTACCCAAAAAGTGTGAAAATCAAATTATTTTATTTTTTTTATTTGCACAGACCCCAAAACTAACTTTAGCTCCCTCCCACTTACTTATCCTATTAGCCACCACAGCGATTTTTCAAAATTCCGAGCATAAGTATTCAAAATGAATTCGAGTATATTTTTCCGTTTCCAAAAAATTATTCATCTCTCCTTTCTCCACCTGAATGCCCGATCTTTTCGTAATATATTTTTTTCCGAGTTCACCAAAGTCTTGACCGCTATGAAAGCGTACCGGTCATTTCATGTCTGCGCACTCCCACACGTTCCCGCGCACATCTGTGTGTGCGGTATTCTATCACGAATTTTCGAAGTTATTCCAAGTATTACTATTTACATCTCCTAAAATAATGACTCTTCTACTCCTCACACTACTTTTTTTTTCTTCCAGTCCACCATTTCTAAACACACATAAACACTGTAAAATTCCACTGTGTCCGTTGTTCCACACATGCTGTATGTTTCCGATAGCCATTTTTAAAATTATTCAAAATAAATCCGAGCATATTGTTCCGTTTCCAAAAAAAACTACCTCTCCCCTCCACTATATGCCAAATTTGCGGTATTTCGTAATATTTTTATTTTTGTTTATTTATATTTTTCTGATTATGTTGTAGTCGCAACCACCACGAAAGCGAAAATGCATCGCTCGTTACACTACATGCAAACACCTTTGAAACTAGATCTTGACGCTTGCATACTTCCTATTTCAACATATACCATTCACAAAACCCTGCCTTCTATGCACATGTATACGCTATCACAAACACCCACATACACACATATATATATATATATATATATATATCGAAGATATTCGTCAACTTTATTCATATTCAGATATAACCAACTTTCGCCAATGGAACATCGTTCTTCCGATGTGACATTTCATCGATCACACCCTATTATTCAAAAGATGATTCGGTCAATCAGCAATAGTTTTGTGTTAAACGTTTACGCTCTTTCGAACCTGCGTTCTTTTCGTTATTAAAATTTATGATAACGCTAAAAGCTATAATTTGTTCCCTTTTTAGTAAAATAAAAATTATATCAGCATGAATAATAATATTAATGCGAGCAGTTTAAATTCTTCTTCTTCTTTTTCTTGAGCCGTCTTCGCTATCGAAGGTTGGCGTTCACATCCTTCACCACTTTGATTCATGCTTGCCGGTCTCGTGCCAAATGGAAAAGTCTTCCTGTCTCGGTAACACCTGTCCATTTTTGAATGTTAGAAATCCATGACGTCCTTCTGCGGCCAACACCACGAACACTTTCTACTGCACCCATCAGTATTGTTTGTAATAACTCGTACGTCAGCCGCATCAAGTGACTCAGATAATTAATTTCCCTTAATTTTATTAATCTGATTAGTTCACGGTCTTTATTCATCCGTTTTGTAACTTCTTTATTTGTAATTTTTGAATCGTCTATACACCCATATCTCGAACGCTTCTAATCGTTGCATTTGTTTTGCCTATTAAAGGTTCAGGTTTCTGCCGCATATAATAGCGTGTAAAAAACATAGCACTTAACTATTCTCCGCCGTAGTTCAAGTTTTATATCATGACCTCGCAGGAAGTTGTTTAGCTTATGTTAATCGCGCCATTTCAGTTCTACTTATATGTACTCACATCCTTCTCGCATATTCAATGTCGATACGTTTTCTGCAGGTGTCCTTATAATAGCAAAGGATACTATTCATAGACGCGTCTGTAGATATTGAAATACTTACGTGTTAAAAATTTAGAAATGTAAAAATAAAAAAGGTTAGAACAAAATGTGGTAGAAAAATTTCTTTCAAAATTGTATTCTAAGTACAAACTTGTGTGTATTTTCATCAGTCTCCAGGTATTTCACCCCTCTCTCAAATATAAAATCGACCTTTTTTATCTCTCCAATGAATAAAAATCAATTTAAGTAATGGAACTGAAAAAAAAAATCAATTGTCCATCAAAATTTTTTATTTAAATAACAAGTTCTAATCGTTTTCAATGATCTCTAGGAATTTACCCTTTCATACCCTCAAAAACAATAAAAATTTAGTTTTTCTTCATATTTGTATATGCGTGTGAGTACGTACAGCGAGAGATTTGTTTCCTCTTTGAAAATTCGCAGAATTTAATTTAAAAAGCAAAAAGAAAAAAATAAAAGATTAATTTTACACGCAAAGTAACGAAATAAAACGACTACTTTGTATAAATTCCATGTATTACTATATTTGTGTAATGTACTTATGTATATCTTTGTGCTATACAAAATATAAAACCGGGTCTTCTAAGGTTCTTCGTAAACTATACGCTTCCTTGCATGTAATATTTTTATTAGATTTTTCTTCCAGTTCTTCGAAACATTCTACTAATTTTTCTCGATTTTCGAAAACAATATTCACTGTACGCATATTACAATTCCAACGTGTAGTGACAGTTCTAGGTAATTTCTGGTTTGCAATTTTTTGCAGTACATCACATCTATGAGTAGAATTTGAAAAAAAGCTTACTATAGCGGACAAATTTGAAAAAAAAGATTTTAATTTTGGAATCTTGGTTCGTTGCTTTTTGCATAATTAAATTCAAATGGTGCGTATAACAATGAATAAAATGAGCGTATTTATATGTTTGTTTTATCTTCGCCTGTACACCATTTGTAGAACCGTTCATTACATTTGCTCCATCGTAAGTTTGAGTAATTAGCTTAAAAGGCGAGTCTTCAATTAATTTATCTAATTCAGTTTCTATGCATTGCGTTAAACCATCAGATGACCTATCACTTACTCGTAAAAAACTCCAAAACCGTTCATGAACATTTTCATTATATAAATATCTTAGTATTATTACCATTTGACATTGATTTGATATATCTGTGGTTTCGTCACACTGAACGGCTAAAAATTCATTTTCCTTAATCTCTTTTTTAATTTCTTCTTGACACACTTCCAACATACTTTCTAGGATGTCATTTTGTATTATATTAGACGTACCTTTGAAAATGGTGGCAGTATTTAAGTGTTCTTTTAAAATTACATCTAGTTCCGATGAAAAGTCAATTAATTCCCTGAAAATTCCACGATTTTCAGAATCGTCTGATTCATCATGTCCTCTTATAGCCAGTTCTAGCTTACCACAAAACTTTATGCAGTTAATTATTCTTCTTAATATATACTTATTTTTAGAGACATCTTCATTATGTTTCATAACGTTTAGCCTATAAACGGAATCTAATTTAAAAGCAATATTTATAGAACCGATTAAAGAGCTAGTTCCATACAACAATTCATGTGACGAGCTGATAGTTCGTGCTTTTTTGCTCTTTGATCCAAATGTTTTAGATCATTAAATCCTAATCGTGCCCATGTCATGTCGGTCCCATCTTTAACGAAAAGTACACAAGGAAAACAGAACAAGCGATTAATAACATCACATCCACATATCCATTTGAATTTGTTATAAATTTATTTCGGAAAATGTCGTGTAAAAGTACACGTGTACCTACTTTATCTTGTAGGTTCAAATTTAATATGGGTGCAGGCCTGCCTAGCTTCTTAATTCTAACTTTTTCTGATAATGGAAGCATTTTAAAATTTCCTTTTAAAATATTACTAATTTTATTATCCATCATTTTTTAAAAATTAATGTTAATAATAATTCAATTTAAACGTTTAATTAGATGAATTAAAAATATTGAACGTTTGAAAAATCACTTGCATTCAAAAGTAACAAAATCTATATCGCAATGTATTATTTAAAGAAGAGAACCCCTAAGGATAGAAATAGAACAAAAAAACAGCAAATTAAAACAGTGCGCTACACTGGTTAAACGGACGACGCGCGACGCGGATGTATTGTTAAAACTGGTTATAATCATGTGTAAAATTGACGAGGGCTCACTGTTCGAGATCCCACAGACGCCTTTAAGTTACGCTCGGGAAACTTCGGCTTCATTCATTTTTCGCGTGTATTTTATATGCAGTTTGGTGGCTCAAATATTCTGAGCCCACGTACTATATTATTGGTTGCTATGATCATGTGACCAAAAAATCAGCTGTTAACGACCTTGGTGGTATACTACACTACGAGTAGATCGTACAGTTCCAGGGCAGTAAACATGAACCCGATAACTGTTACCGGAAGTTTCAGCTGTTCGTTTAACAAATCGCGCAAAAAGCGCATTTTGCAATTATTTTTAAAATGCACTCTTGCAAAAAAAATTATTTTAAAATTAAAAATTCTATTCGTAACACTGATTTTTTTTTTTTTTGAAGTAATTAAATATTATGTATTTTTTGAAAACACACAGGGGGTCTCGCGCCCTTGAGGCTCCCTAGGACGAGTCGTCCATGTTAATATGGTGGTTATATATTTTATGGTCTTAATAATATTATTTTTATTCTTGAACCAGTTGTAGTTTCCTACGATGTTGTGTTCAACCCTTATGTGCTAGAAATTGGAACAGTATAGAAAAGTATGATCCGGCGAATCTGTTGCGATATTGAATTTCCTGCATTTATCATCATTTGTTTTGCCCATTTTTTTTTTTTTAAATACTCAGGGAAATTACCATGTCCCGATAGAAATTGAGTTAGAAAGAAATCTGAACCGATTAGAGTTTGTTCTTCAATCTATCTTCGATTCTAGGTAATAATCCATACGTTCGTCTTCCTGTTAATTCTTGCTCATAAGCGTTTTGCCCTTTTCTCCAGGTATTTCGACTTTACTTTTTTAATTTTTTGTATTACAAATTATCCTATCACTGTGGTCGTTTTCAGCTATTTTTATCTCGTTAATAATTTTCAACTGTAAATTCACAGGCAGAATTCTTGATATGACCTACGAAGATGTATAGGAAACCGTTCTATATGCAGATGCTATATTTAAGATCATTTTCCTTTATTCCATTTTAATTTTTTTTTTTTTTTCGGTTTAGTGGTGTACTGCGTACAATTAACGTGCCCTATAAATCAATGTTGAAACTCATAATCTTTTTATACCATTCCCAGTGCTCTGACATAACGCATCGCCATTCAAATGTTCTTCTTCATCATGTTTGCGGTTATAACATAGTAGAAATGATTTTATCGTAATATTCTCTTTTAACTTTTTCGGTAAGAATACATAGATGTCCCTGGCCCTTCTTGGAAATGATGTAATTACTATATCATTGGTAGCTACAGCGAATAACTATCTTAAATTATTTGTGTCTAGGTTGCTCGCAAGCTTCAGTAACCAAATAATATAATCGTACCAAATCTTCATTACTGCAGCGCTTTTCACAGCACAATGAGAAGCTGATAAGTTATCAAATCGCAAATGCCAAAATACTCTGAATACAGGTCATCACCATATTAGGTGACCGAAAGATCTTTTCCATATCAACCATTTCATAGTCCAGATCATGCAACAATTCTGACTTTTCATTCAGTTCCAATAAGATATGTCTCACACATATAGCCAAAATGTATAAACCAGCCTTTTGCTTCTGAGACAATATGGTAACTACACTGCACGCCATGAATATTTCTTTCCGACATGAGAATAGGGAAGAGTTCTGCAAGTAGTAACTCATTTCCACGGTTAATACAGAAATTCAGATGCAGACCATGCCCCACTTGGCTTGTACAGTGTATACTAGCAAAGTCCAGCAGACATATCAATCGACGCTAGTTTAATTACTGTATACCCATCATCAGGTACTACGTAGCATCTAACATTTACAAAATATTGAATGCATCGGTCTGATTCAATAATGATACTGTACTATCCATTTTATATATAAAAAGTGTTAATACTGATGATAAATATGTATCATTTGATTACAGCGATGTAAGCGGAGGTGGTTATTTATTTTCAGAAAATTTCTCATCAAAACGTCTTCATTAGTATTACCAAAAAGATTCTGAATAAATTCAGCGGTGTTAATGGCATTTAAACTGCTCACAATAATATTATTATGCATGATGATATTTTATTATATATCAAATAATTTATTACTATTATTATTGCTACAAGCTCCAACTATGCGCACAAATTGCGCGAGTGATGGATTAATTCAATATAAAAAACTGGGATACAATAATGAGGAAGAAAAAGGTTTCTTAAAAATTAAAAAGTAAAACATCAATACTACTGAAATGTAAAAAGAAAGGAAAAATGTGAAACGGTTCAAATTTTATATATATATACATATATATATATATATATATATATATATGTATAACATATTTTTAACGCTTAGGTAATCGTATTCGCCATAGACAAAAAATTAAGAAATAAAGTAAGCGTCGAGATAGCATGCTGCAATGTTAAATTTAAGAGAGAAATGTTAGGATGACTGGAAAATCTGATCGGGAATAAGTGAGAAAGTAACATTGCAGAATGTAAGTGGATAAAGGATAGTGGTGAGTGATCGTTACACATTATGCACTGGAATTGCTATCAAAATAATATAATAACTGTTTGCGTCTTTTTTGTAATTTATGAGATTTTTCATATTGTGCGATAGAGAATTCGGTAATTGATTATAAAGTAATGGAACCATATAGCATGCTTGTATATGAGAATGGTATTTAGTATATAGTTTGGCACAATTGCAAATTCTTTACCGCAACTCCTCGTTTTGTTCGTATTAACGTGGAAGCCAAATTCGTTTCTGTACTTAAACAGGAAGAGTAATAACTGAGTTTTGTATAATGTGGTTAGGTAACGGGAAATATCACGTGAATCGGTAGTTGTGTTCTAGTTAATAAGTTTAAATATTCTCTTGACTAAATTAAGTTGTATTAAGTTTTGTATCTTGCTGCATGTCCGCAATGCATTAAACCGTATGTGAAAACAGGCATGTAAAGTGCTGAATATATTCGGAATGATTCCCGCTGAAAAACTTAATTAAGTAATAGAAGATGTAATTTAATTTTCTTAATTTCTACTCTAAATAATGTAAATGTTTATTCCATGTTAGTCTACAATCCAGATTTAAACCCAAGTACTTGATGTTGTATACTCTGTCTACGGATATATTGTTGCATAAATTTAACTCTACGTTATCAAATTTATTTTGTTGTAAGTGGCTGTATACCATGAATTTGGTTTTCTTAAAATGTGCTATTAGTTTATTACTGCTGAACCAATTTAATAAGACATTAACATCACTTTGAGCAAGGTATGTAAGAGTTGGGCGCAACGAGAGCTAATAACTATGACCGTATCATCGGCGTAAGTCAAGATTTGTTCCGTTATTTTTATATTACAGAGGTCATTGATATAAATTAGAAATAATAACGGACCTAGGATACTACCTTGAGGAACTCCACACTCTTGGGTAGCGTAATCGCTCAACACTTTATTTATTTTTGTTTTATATTTTCTTAGACATAAGTAAGATTGAAGCCAATCGAGCATTTTTCCCCGAAAACGGGATGCGTTTAATTTAGTCAAAAGAATTTTATGATCAATTAAATCGAAGGGTTTACGAAGGTGTCAAAAAGTAAACGGCTAAGCAGGATTTTCCACGTTCAAGATTGTTGGTTATGTGGGATATATATTTGAATAAGGCTAAATCTGTACCCTTTCCCTCAAGAAATCCGAATTGATTGATACTGAAAAATTTTTCCCTATTTAAATAATTAAGCATTCTAATTTTAATGCACTTTTCAAAAAATTTTCGAAAATAGTCGGTAGGATACAAATAGGCCTGTAGTTTGTGCTAAGTCACTTTTATTTCCACTTCTATAAACGGGAGTGATTATACCTGATTTTAAAGATATTGGGAAATGTGCCAGCGTTAACAGATTCGTTAAAGAGATAGGTTAGTGGTTTAATAGAAAATTAAAGGTTTTCTTTTACTCACGGTATGGACAAACCATCCAAACCGAAGGAAGTTTTGTTTGGTAGTGACAGCAAAGCACTTTCTACCTCTTTCTCCGTGAACTCTATAAAAGCAAAAGAATCCAGGGGTACGGTGATGCTGTGGAAGGGTTGCGTACTGAAACATTCATTTTTAATGAGTTCAGTTACTAAATTACAGAAGTAATTGTTAAATAGCTCAGCAATCTGAAGTTCATGGCCCGTTACGGGTAGTATCTCATCACCTGTATTTATTTCGCGAATTTCATAATTCTTGTTTCCTAATAATTTTTTTGTCACCTTCAAGTATTCTTTCTGGTCATTTTTGCATTTATTTAAAACTGAAGTATAATAGCCCTTTTTAGCTGCTCTGGATAATTTTTGAACTTGTTTCGAAATAGTCTTATATTCCAAGAGTAAAGTAGTATCGGACGGAGTAGATTTAATTTGTTTATATAAAGCATTTTTTTTTGCACGATAGATTGATTAATTCCTTAATGATCCAAATATTACGTTTCCTTAGGCGGGTTTGTGTGTTCAGTATATTTTTACTTTCCTGCAAAATATCGTTTATCGTTTTAATGAAATTTTCAAACTTTAAATCAATGGACTGATTTGCATTAAAAAGAAAATCTAAATTGACAGAAGTTAGTTTATTTCCAAATTGAATTTTATTAATAAAAACATGGGCAGGTTGTGCTGGCGAATGGGCAATGTCAGTAGTAACTAAACGTGTACTTACAGCACAGTGATCGATTTTTATTTTACTAAAAAGGGAGCAAATTATAGCTTTTAGCGTTATCACAAATTTTCATAATGAAAAGAACACAGGTTCGAAAGAACATAAACGTTTAACAATTAATACTGACTGATTGAATAATTCAGTTTGACGAATTAACTTGATCTCCAACTTTTAAATAGAGCGTGTTCAACGAAATATTACAGAAGAAAAATTACGCTCCATTGGCGAAAGTTGAATGCATCTGTATATGAATGAATGTTGGAAATGAGTGTTTGTGATAATGTGTACATATGCGTGCAATGTGTGGAGTCCTGTGAAGAGTACATGATAGAATAGAAAGTTTGCAAGCGTCAAGATCTGTTTTTAGCCATTGTAGCGGCGTTTATATCAGTCTAACGATTGCTGTATGTCTTTATTAGTGAAGCAACTTAAGTAGGTATGTATGTATGTATTCATCACGCACAATGAGTAAAAGCAGTAGAAGTGGTAGAGGTTAGATTTTCAAGGCAAGACGATTCTTTTTGGTTAATTTTGATAACGTACTATAAGATTTTTAAAAAAAAGAGACAATGGGATTTAATAAGGGCGTGTAATATTATTTTTGCTAGCATGATAGTTACTCAGAAACTTTTTCTATCATAATATTGAAAGGTTTTCATGCACGTTAAAATGGTCGAAATGTTTTGTAGCATATTAAAATAGTGACGATATCGAAATAATTATGGCCAGTCGTTAAAAATTATTTTAGGGATTAATTAATTTTCAATATCGAGATAGTACACTTTTTTCCATTTTTTCCCCCCAATTCGAATGTAACCGATGGGTAAATTTATCGATAATTACAATGTAATAATACAAGTATTTATGAAAATAAATGAAATACATAAATAAATATATAGGCCCACTCAGAACTTTTACACATGGCTCTTCATTCAGAGTTGAGCAATAAATTTTCTTGTAGTTCGTTATGATATATTTGCTTTTTTCTGAAAAGATGGTACACTTAGACTAATTTTGAAACATGCTGCAGAATTTTTTTTAGAAACATATGATGGGTGGAAAAAGAAAAAAAAAAAGTGTGATGTATTTTAAAAATTTGTAACGTATGCGGGAACAGAGAATGCACATTTGCATGATTCTGCAGGAGTGATGGAGTGAAAAAAGTGAAATGCAATAGACAAAAATATTAAAGAGAGAAATTGAATTAATTTTTAGTTATTGGAATAGTAAACTTGGATTAATTTCGAATATTTATCGTCACAACTTTGAAGGCT
This sequence comes from Icerya purchasi, assembly GCA_039619475.1. Lineage (NCBI taxonomy): Eukaryota > Metazoa > Arthropoda > Insecta > Hemiptera > Monophlebidae > Icerya > Icerya purchasi. The sequence continues at coordinate 205,784,407 of CM077115.1, forward strand.
TTTTGAAATATTAATTTTGGTAGCCAGGTAGAATAATACTTGGACTCTAATTTTGAAAATTCATGATAGATTACTTATAGTGTAAGTGTATCAACTATTATATATTAACGGGAGAGATGGAAAAAAATGTAATTTTATTCAACAGATATAATAATAATGATATTCACGCTATATGTAATTATAGAATCTAAAAATGTATTAACCAAATTGTCATCAAATAAACAAGATTATTTCAGACAAATAACGGCTAATAAAATATCAAAAATAACCAAGCTCTGTATTAATAAAACACAGTACACGCCTAAACAAAATACAGTCAAAAATTTTATTAGAATTTTGAATAAAAAACTGTTAGAAAGTAAATGTATAATAGTCAAAGCAAATAACAACAATGCATCTATTATAATAGGAAAATTAATTCCTGTTCCGCCCGATCGTGTATTCTGAAGTATTTATTCCACTACACTTATTCTGTTATAAAGAAGTTAAGTAATAGCGTCAAAAATATACTAGTAGATGTATATAACGAGTTATTAACCTTTAGTTTAATTCCTTCTGACTGGACGCGATTTATAGTTCTCCCGATTCCTAAACCTGGTAAATCTTTCAACCAGGCATCATCATTCCGACCCATTTCTCTGGCCTCCTGCTTTAGGAAAATGTTCGAGATTGTATTTAAAAATAGGCTGATGTGATGGGATTGAAAGACATAGATTACTTCCGGAGGGAATGTTTGGTTTCCGCCCACGTTTGGGTACTCAGGATTGTGTTGCGCCGTTCTTAGGGATGTTTATTTTACGTTCCAAGACGAGGACTTTTTGATAGCAAAGTTCCTTTGTATTCAGGGGGCACGCGATAATGTTTCTATTCCCATTCTTTTCAATCAATTAATGACAATTAACATTCCCCCTTCCCCATGACTAAACTTTTGTGCGCTTTATTTTTACGTAGGTCACTTAACATACTAAACCCTGTTTCCAAATAGATTAAAGTTCGCGTGGCTTACAAAGGTCTTGCTCAAAGTTCCATTCTGATCCGCTTCTTTTTAATTTATACATTTTACAAATCTTTAATATTCAATTACCAAGAATCAAAAATTATTGACGATTCAGATCTATTCATAATTGATAATAACTTATTATAACTAATAAAAATCTAACAGAAATTTCATACCGAAATAAAACAAATAAAAAAAAAAAACAACAGCAATATTTGAAACAAAATACACCCAACAATACATTAACAAAAATCCATTACCGTCTACACTTATTTCACCACTTCAAATTCATAAGCTACGAATCCCAGACCATTAGTAAATAGTAAAAGAGTACCTGCTTATAAAACAGCTAAATGCCTTAATAAGTTATTATCATAAAATATGAAGTTAAATTACACTTATTTAATAACAAATCATTACCAACTATTAGATAAATCAAAAAATATAAGAATTAAGAACAATTATATATTAACATGTTATAACATAAAAAATCGATATATCAACAAACCCCTATATTAAACACATTCGAAGTAATCTAAAGAAAGCAATCTATAATGATACACAGAATTTATATTACACCACTGTAACATTATGACCACTCAGAACAATAATCTTAGTAATAATTATTATATTCAAACAAACGGGTTACTCGTGAATTCCCTTATGTCTTTCACACTTGGTGAAAGTTTAGTGCATAATGCGATGCAAACATAACTACAATACCGAATTTTACGTTAGATATATAGATGATATAAAATAACCATATTCAATAATAATAAACCAGACCAAAAAAATTATCTTCGTCACCTAAATTCATTAAATAACAATGTAGAGTTGAATCAGACAACAATAAAATAACTTATCTCAATGTAACACAAACAATAACAAATAATAAAATACAATATTTCATTTACAGGGAAAAAATACAAAGAGATTTAGTAGTCTATGCAGAATCTAACGGTTCAAATAACATAAACGCTGTAAAGTTAAATGCAAAACTGTCGGCACTATAGATATATATTTTACAAAGTAATAAATTCACAGTATTATGCCGAATATAAATAATAAAAGTATCATAAAAATTATATAAAAAACATACAAATCATATTATAAATATTAAAAAAATATCGACTAGTTTCAGTGAATTACCATTATTACCAAGTGATAATGACGGTAATTTATCAAAACTAGTCAATGTGTTTTTAATATATGTAATGTAATTTGTGTATACTGGAAAGTATGGGAGCACCCTGACACCTTATATGCTTAATAAAGCAATTATATGGAAATAGCTCAGCTGCTACGTTTGCAAATACTGTAAAATCATCTAAATTCAGGCTAGGAAAGGGAGTGAGGCAGGGTTGTCTTTAGTTTCCGCTGCTGTTTAATATTTATACAGAATATATTATGCGGCAAACATTGGATTCCGATGGCATCGTAGTGGGTGACCGGAGAATTAATAATTTGTAATATGCCGATGACATCGTTATTATAAGTGGCTCCAAAGAAAAGATGATTCTCCTTTATGGAAAGATTAGATCAGTGTAGAGATTATGGGCTACTTATAAATAGGACTAAAACTAAAATTATGATAATAGGCAGGAATGACAAGGCCAAACATGATAGATTATGCGGAATTGATGTTGTGGGTAATTTTATACATTTCGGGTCAGTATTAACTAAAAATGGAAGTGTCTACCAGACATAAAACGGCAACTAACTATAGTGCGCAGTGCAGTCATTAGACTTGCAAAGATTTGGAAAGATACAACTTTGTCATTGAACAAAAAGGTTAATTTGTTAAACTGTCTATGTTTTCCAATCGTCGTATATGCAGACGAAACTTGGTCCCTTACCGTGGAAGGTATTAACAGGATTGATGGATTTGAAATGTGGATGTATAGGAAATTGTTAAGAATATCATGGAAGGGTCGTAAAACGAATGTTCACATTTTAAACAAGCTGGATATACAGATGCGCTTAGCAGATAAGATAAGGAAAAGATTTTTAAGTTTTTTCGGACATGTGGTGCGAGACACAAACTCTCTACAACGCCAGATTATTACTGGAAAAGTGAACGGGAAGAGGACAAAAGGTAGACCAAGAATAGTCATTAACTGGTTTGAGCCTACATGAGGCATTAATGTGGTAGCTCAAGATAGATCAACATAAAGAACTGTAACAGATACGGCAACGTCCTCTCGAGGGTATAAGGAAGAAGAAAAAGAAAAATAAGAAACTTTTTATATAATTTTTATGATATTTTCAATAATGACAGTAATTCGTCGAAGCTAGTTGATGTTTTTTTTTTAATATGATTTGTGTACTTTTTATATAATTTTTATGATACTTTTATTATTTATGTTCGGCATAATACTGTGAATTCATTATTTTGTGAAATATATAACATAAACTTCCATCTATTATACCTGTCTAAAGTACCTACTTTAAAACACCGCTATAACAAAAAGATAAAATTAATGAAATTAATATTATAAAAATTATCGTTTTTAAAAATAATTACAACGTACAACTAATCTGTATAAAAAGTGTCGCAATAATATTGATAATAAAAAACATAATATACTTAACAAACACAGCCATTGGACAAAATTTGCATATATTAACTCAACAACAAACAGCATAACAAATATTTTCTGTAAAAATCTTATAATATTACATAAAACAAAAAACAGCCTATACAATCCTTATTAGTATAAACAAATTATTCATTGTCATAAACAAATATAAAAAATCTGGTACATATGGTCTCAGTAAATAGGAACAACGCAGAGCTAAATGTTCCACAGAAAGAGACAAATAATATGGGAAATATGAGCAGCGTTGCAAACAGTTGCATCATTTCAATGGAGATGGCAATGTGGGAAGGAAGCTGGCTCAAAACGAAAACGAGAGGAATGTATTAGAAAATGGTTAAAACACGGGCGAATAATGAAGACAATAACAGAGCGACAAAGTGAAAGGGGGACTACAGAATAGAAGAAAGACCAGGTTGAGCAGATAGATAAAAGCAATTGTTAGAAAAAGACGAAATGTAAATGTCTGACTAAAATGTGAAAAGGTTAATTTCTACAAAGCAACAGAAGGTTAGAAGATGGGATTTTTCTTAAGAAAGGAAGCAAGAGGAACTAGTAATCCGGACCCAAGAATCAGTAGCTTCACTACAAGAAATGGCCGAATGGCTAAAAAAATACGGAAAATCAGCACGAGTTAAATGGAGAGATGGAATAATATAAATTAGTAAACTTATACGTAGAATAATGAAGCTGCAATAATGATCAGGAAGCGGAGAACAGATAGTCTGAAGTATGTTCATAGAGTCGAAAAAAATCAGATAACCAAAAGAAAGACAATCGACAGCGATGAAAATCACGGAAAGTGATGAATACGGAATAGAAAGAAAGAAGACAAAAATATTTAAAAAAGTTAAAATGAGAAAGTATAAAAGAAATTCGGACACCAGCAGACCTAGTGAAAACGGTTACATGAGAAGAAAATAGGGTATTGAAATTCTTATTTAATTACGGCTTGAACAAGAAATTTTAAAAGTAAAACATAAAAATATTTTAGGCGAAATCGGTAAAGTTGAATGAAAAATAAGAAAGATTAATAAGGAAAATTTAAATTAAGACCGAGAGAAATAAGGGATAAGATAGGAATTTTTAAACGCTAGCCCTCAAAAATTGAAAAGAAGGAATGGATAAGAGTAGAGGACGTGAGTGAAAGACGTTTAGCATGAAGATAATGGCCGAAGTAGGATCTACAAATAGGCAAAGGCGGAATATTAGATTCAACAAGAATTGCTGGAAGAATTTCAAGGTAGAGTCGAAGAGAAGAATTTTGGATGATATCTAATTTAAACAGTTGGTACGTGGAGGCATGAATAAAAGAATAGTAATCAAACTTGAAACGGGCGATGAACTTGTACAAAGAAAATGAGAATGTAAAAATCACAATCTTATTTAACTGATGGCAAGGGTTTCAGAAAGTTTAGCTTTTTGATAGAAGAAGAGGAAAGATATTTGATACATTCAAAGAAGGACAAACGACTATCAAAGAAGATACGAAGATAATAAAATCATTTAATAGATTTTTTTTTTTTGTTTTTAATTTTCTAATACACTACGAATATGGGGTACTGTGTTCTCGAAACATTTCGGCTGTTAACTTTTAATATACATTTTCAGAGAAAATTTTATTGTATGTTTGTTCAAAGAGACGTATTGTTTAAAGAAAGATTAACAGAAGCAGAAGTATTCAAAGGGTAAATACGAAGCATAGGAGGAGAAATAGAAAGGTTAATACAGAGAATGTTTCAACAGATTAGGAGACAAATTAAATCCTTCATCAGCTACTATTATGTCATAGTAAAAGGTAAAAAAAGAATAAAGAGAAAAATTTAAACCAAGAATAATAGTGTAGATTTTGAAAAGAGGAGAAAACTGAAGGAGGAACTCTGAGAAACATCACGAAAAATTTTTCTCAAAAAGCTTTCTCAAAGTGTAAAAAAATGGGAAGGAGGTAGATTCGTTATGAGATTAATATTGAGAAAAGTAAACTGAATCGGAATGTTAATCGCTGTCATTTCATTTCTTAAAGTTCATTACCAAAAGTGCAGAAAAGATCAATGAAGGAAGCCAAGGTGTAACGTTCTAGAATAAAAGATTTTTATACGTAAGAAACAAAAAGATAATACAGTAGGGAGAGCTCATGTCGTGCCAAAAGCCAAACGTATTATTGGAAAATATATGGGAAAGCATACGTTTCTGTTTGGAAAAAATACTTTTTGAATAAATAAACTATCTGTACAAGTAAAAAGAACACTTTTCACTGATTTTACTACTACGGGGAAAATAAAATAATTCGGCTTTAGTAACATATCGGAAAGAAACATAATTATATTGTTTACCGGAGATTATGGTCGTTTCTAGCAAGTCATAAAAGGTACCGAAAAATATTGAAAGATATTTTCTCAGTGGAAATTTTTGGTTCCATTAACGAGATTCAATCGAAGCAGCTGTAATCTAGGATATTTCTCGCTATAGATTTGCTCAGTAGCGTAACTAGAATTGACCTATATGGAAATAGAAATTTGTTCTTTTGAAACCAAATTTAACTTTGTTTTTTTGTTTTTTATGGAAATTTATTCAATACATTACCCGATTTTATAGTATCCATATAAATATTTAAAAAGATTAATCAAAATAATCCACTTCCACTTATTGAATTTTTAAGATAGATTTTTTTATTTCAAGTACTATAAAATAGTCATACTTTTTTTCCAAATTTCAATGCAATTTCCGCGCTTACTGATAAATTTTTCCAATTTATCAGAAAGGGGTAGAGACTGAAATGAATCTATACAGCAGCTATGAAGAAAAAATTCGAAACCACGCAAAAAAATCAATACAAAGATAATAAGAATTTTGTTAAAACTCGGTAATTAATGCAATTATTACTTTTATATAGCGCTTCGAATACCATTCGCTAGAGATGAACTGAATATCTTCATCAGTCACTAATGTTAGATATCACGAATTTACCAAAAATCTATGGGTCAACCCCCGCCATACGCCCTCCATGGAAAACCATAGCTTTGAATATAGACCTCTCACTCTTAGAACTGAACGAATATTCCCCTACTAATACCATTCTGAACGTTTTCCATGGATTTCTCCTGAAATACCCGTCTTCGTTACTTCTGATTACCGACGCGGTGCCAAATCAAACTCACTCGTAGGATGTGCCGTAATCTCCGAACAGATTGGTACTATCCGTTACGTTCTTCCGCATCTTTACTCCGTGCTTTCTGTCGAATTATTTGCAATCAAACTGGCAGTTGAAATCTACGTACAGTCCAAACAAAACTGCCTGATCTGTACTGACTTTTTAAATGCTTTAACATGTCTGCTAAACACGATAAGTCCAACACCCGATAGCTGAAGAAATACTATCTACGATAACTACTGTGGCTTCAAGATCATATTTGCTAAAGGTATCCCTCACAGAACGAATCAGCAGACCGCATCGCGAAAGAAGCAGCGTCATGCTTTCCTGTAGCGAACAACCGAATACCTGCCAACGACGCTGTTCAAGAAATAACCAGCAGCCTATTAAAGAAATGGTTCGACTCGTGGCTCAACAACCCAACATCAAATAAACTTCGTTCCATCCAAGAGGACACTAACTCTTGTGGCAATCATCGTTCCGGCCAAGCAGGAAATAGCACTGTGTTGACTGCGTATTGACCACACACGAATTACTCATCAATTCTTCCTGAACAAATCCTTACCACCTATATGTGAAACCTGTTTTTCGCTTTTCTCCGTTCAACACATATCCTATTAGACCGTGGCAAATATAATCACATTCGCGCCACATTTTTCCTTCCTTGAAAGAACACCTAAATAGCAATGAAATAAATATAAAGAAATTATTCACTTATCTCAACCCCGCTATTTTCCTATCCCAATTATAGAATCCTAACTTTCCGTGCCTCTGGCCTTTGTTGAAGTTCGTGGCACGTAAATGAAGAAGAAGAAGAAGAATATCTTCATCTAATTGACGCCAAAATAATGTTGAAAATATTTCAGGAAGTTTTTATTCTCTCACAGTGTAAAATTATTTATTATCTGTTTATTTAATTTTATTATCTTCTTATAGGTTAGTTCATGACGTGAACAGCGATGAAGACTCCCGGACGTCACCGCCCGATTCGTGGAATAATCAAATGGATTTGTTGTCGCTACAAGATAATTCATTAACATGCAGGTCATTTGTTTTTTTCGTTGTTTTCGTTTTATTTTATATTTTTTTTATTTTTATTATTCAGAAAATTTCGATAGTTCTACGAACACAAATTCAACAATTTTTCTAATATTTCTTCGTTCGGGTTAGTTAATAACCAAATTATTCGATTTACATATTGTCTAATTTTGGATCCTGATCAACTTTTTTGTCCAGATTTTTCGGAAAATAAATCGCGTTATTTCTTACCCGCCCAAAAAAAAAAAAAAAACTTTTTTTTCGAAACTACCCGCTTATTGTAAGTTTGCGTTGGTATATAAACGTTAATGTTTGTCCTCTGCTATCTGCGAACTATTTTTAAATGGGTATAATAGAAATACATCAAATGCTTATTAGTTGATATGACAGCTCTTATAGAATTGAAACTCAGCAGCTGAGTAGATCACAGTACGGGCTGAAAGAAAAAAAACGAAAATAAATTGAAAAGAAGAAGCGGGTATATATTTTCTTGAATGATTATATGCAATAAAAACCAGATTCGCAAGACTGCTTCTACTGTAGTAGTGCGATTCTCTTTGTTTGCTCAATGTATTATGCCGTGTCAATTTGTACACCTAAGGTGTGCAATATTCCATGTAAAAAAACAATTTTTTAACCAAAAACCATTGCAAATTTCGCGAACTTATTTATTATTTGTTTAGTTCTTTCCTTAAAATATTACGACTTCCGGAAGCTATTTCTCCGTGCAAAAGTGTACCTCCTTCCTTTTCATGTCCTATACAGATCAATTATTTATTCTGAATTAAGCCTATGTCTCTCTTCTTGTGTGTTTCTTAATCTGTTTCCTCGGAAATACTCACAAGTTTATCCTTTGTCACTGGCGTTTTTCCTCCAATAAAATTCCTATACTATCTCATATATCGTTTCGCCTTTCTAAATTTTCCCCTTTTGTCATTCCTCATCACAAGCTTCCATTTTTTTCTTACGTCTATTCCAAATTGTTAAAGCCACCAAATATCATCTTCATGCCATGCTTCCTTAAATCCTCGCCCTCTCATATCGTCAGTATGGAATTTAATAATACAATAAATTCTCTATTCCGTGATCACTCTTTAATTTTTACTGACGGATCGAAGAGCCCGATCGGAGTTGGGGCGGCATTCTTGTGCCCTCAGTTCTTTCATTCTCGGTCTTTTAGACTTCCGTCCTTCTGTTCTGTCTTTACTGCAGAATCTGTTGCCATTTTACAAGCCATTATTTATATTTCCTCTTCTGCAAGTTCTTCCAAATTCCTTATTGTTTCTGATTCTTTAAGTGTTCTTCTAGCGCTATCTCCACCTTCCCTTTCTCCTTCCACTGATGTTATTATCCTTTCTATTCGTTCTCTTCTTCATGATCTATCCTCATCGACGTCTACCCAGATTGACTTTCTTTGGATTCCGGGACATTTAGGCATTGATGGAAATGTAGCCATCGACCTCCTTGCTAAAGCTGCTGTTTCCAATGGGAATTTTATTAGTAGGGTTCCAGCACACAATATTCTTCTTCCAACTAAATCCTGCCATCTTAGACTGTGGCATTCTGTTTATGTATCTCTTTCGCTAATCCTAATTCCTTTTATCTCTTGATTAATTCTGTTCCTCCTCCTCGTCCTTGGTTCTATGAGTTTCCCAGTTTACGTCGGTCCATAATTACTAAATTATCTCGCCTCCGTTTCTCGCATAGTCTCCTTCCTTCTTCACTAAATCGCTTTTCTTTGGCTGCATCTCATAATTATCCATTGGATCCTGAAGGTTCCCAGTATGTTTGTGATGCGAATCACGTGCTCTTCGTGTGCTCCGGTTTATCTCGCGAGCGTGAGTTACTTTATTATCATCTTTTAAAGCTTGGTCTTCCTGCTCCTTTCAACGCCTCTTATGTTCTTTCTCTACCTATTCTCTCTGTTGTTCCTGTCCTAGGGGTGTTCTTTGATTCCATTGTCGACAGAATAAAAATATAATTTCTATTCTATTCCATGTATCTATTCCTTTTTGCTGGGCTAATGCTCTTTGTTAGCAAACCCAAGGAGGGTAAAAAAAAAAAAAAAGTTTTGCCTTCACCTTTGTTCGGGGATTTTGTAAAAAGTATTCTCTTCTGGTCTACGGTTCTTTAACAAACTAACCGGTTTCCTAATTTAACCGCACAATTTTTATTTAATGAAACAACTAATGCCATATCTTTTTCCGATATTCACAACTTTACATATATTTATGCACAATAATTGTGCTGCTTCGCTTCTCACAAATTTCGCTTCCACATTTTTTATTCGTCACCGCAGTTCTCTTTTCCCCCTTTAATAAACTTTCCTTCTTATTTTATTCCCTTTAACTAAAACCATTCTCCTAACCTTTTACAATTTACTTTTTCTTAAATTCTTCTCCCGAATTCTTCCGTTAAGTGTAAACTGAAATGTCTTTTTAGTTTTCTAATTTCCCTATGTTCTCTTTGCACAGAGGGCCCAGCAATTTGACTTCAGCCCAGGTTACAATGCTGCAAATCAAATTGCTAGAATCGCCGATCATGAAACTCATAATTTTAATATAAATACGCTTACAGGATTAATTCTATTTGACATTGCAAAGACGTCTGACACGACTCGGCATGACGGGCTAATTTACAAAATGTTAAAATATAAATTTTCCGATATACGCTTAATCGAACTCTAATTAAGGAGTTATCTACGCAATCGAATATTTTACTTTTCTTTACAAGACACTACGTCAACAAAGAGAACTGCCTTTTCCCTTTTCAATCTACTTGTCTTGCAAAGTTGCAACACACAAATATCGCTTTATACACAAATGATACATTACATCGTATAATTAGTGTAAATTTGCATTATTCATAAACGTCTCCAGTTGTACAGTTCTCGCGTTTTAAAAGTTTTGGAAAAATGGAAAACTAAAATTAACCCAACTAAAACTAAAGCTATACTTTTCACTCGTAGGTATCCTCCCTTTCAGATCAACTAATGATTAAAAGCACCATAATCATACGATCAAATCGAGTTCGTTACTAGGTGCAGACAACGAGATTAACTATTAATGAACACACTCAAAGAGTAATAAAAACAAATACAGCTAACCTTGCACCAAATTGTTAATCGAAAATACCACTTAAGCAGTTCCAATAAACTTATTGTTTATAAAAATACACTATTCTGCCAATATTAACTTACTCATTGTGCTCAATTTCAAATTACAATTTTAAAAAACTTCGTCTCCTACGAAATAGACGTTATCGTTGTATTTTAAAAAATTGACAAAAATTGTATAGTTAGTTATTAGCCTATTTAAAGGATTTCATACCTAATACAACAAAAATTTTTTTTAATCGGTGTTCATAATAATATACTGATCAGGGGAATATAGGCGATTACAATTCTGAGCAACTGACCCGCATGTACGCTTAATACGAGTATAAGCATCGTCGGATAAACTAATATAGTATATTCTGTAGGTTTATATTTGTATTATTACTTATAAGCGTCATTCGTCTGTAATTCTAATTATTTGGGTTTTTACATTTTCTTTTTCCAATTGCAACGTGTATAAATATATAATTTCTTTAATCATATTTAAGTGTGTTCTACATTATATATCATTACTGTGTCAACGGGTACGTATTTTATGTACTGTCCACTTTTGTATATATAATCAATTTTGTCGAATATACATTTTCTTTTTTATTTCATTACACTCGGAACCGATGTATTACTTATGAATTTGTTTGCTAAAATTTCTTTAAAATGCGTATTTAAAGTTTTTTTTTGGATAGAAAAAAGAATGCACTCATTTAAAAATTCAAATTGAACCATCTCTGTCCCCTTGATTATTTTTTAGCTTATTCTAATCACCAAAGCGAGTGCATTATATCGCAATATTAAAACAATAATTTAATTAAATATTATTCGTACTACTATACTTAAAATATTAAGGCCGTTTCATTTAACATATGTGCGTGTTTATTTTATTTTTTTATACTAATAAAAATTATTAAATTACTATTTTAGGACGATTAATTCCAAATTGCTATTTAAGTCCGCTTTAACTCGTTCGAACAAGTTGGAAAAATATAAACACGATAAATATGCGCCGAAGTTACCAGACTTTTGCAAATCAAAAAAAGGTAACATAAATTTAGCCCGTACGAACATTTTTGCGCGATTTCTTAATTTTCAAACAGGTAGATTAAGAGTCATCAAAAACTGAACTTTTGACAAAGTATGCATTCAGTTAGAATTCGATGCTGATCATATATATAGTATATATACCGAAATAATAATCAGATAATTAAATATTGCACTGATTATAGCGTTTTATGTTGTAGCTTTTTTTAAGATTCCAAGGGTTTTTTGGAGCCAAGAAATCCTTCTTCTTCCTCGTCCCCTCTTCCCTTCTACCGCTCCCATCATAATTATGTGCAGAAGGTAATATGTTGATCCTCTCATGAAATGTCCAAAGAAATTAATTTTGCGTTTTTTTAATTATGTTCATTAATATCAGATTCGTTTTCATCAATTGTAATACCTCCGCATCTTTCATTTTTCTAGTCCATGGTATCTTCTAGATCCGGCGATAACGCCACTTTTCAAAGCGTATTTCATCATTCCACCTTCCTTTTGTCATGTTTCGCCGCTTCGTCTGGATGTGTCATCGAATTAAATGTTGTAGGACACACCAATGTAGTACTCAGCATTTATGGTTTGACCGTTTGGAACTACATTTGTGTATACCATGCCGTTTTTACCAAAGAAAGTGATGATCATATCACGGCTGTTGACTTGGTTCTTTCCGCTTTGGGGGGGGGGGGGGCGCTTTTTTTGACCTACTATGTCGACTGTTGCTTGCTTTCGAGGTCATACATGTAAACCCATGTTTCATCTTCTGTAATAACGTTATCGAAGTATGCAGGGTCCGTTCTGACTCGCTTCTGCTAAAATTCGCAGACGGCAGCACAATTCGCTTTTTTATTTGGTCTAAACAAGCGCGGTATTCAACATGTCGGACATCAAGTGATGAGCGTTACCTATAGACATTTCAGGAATCGTGGAGACCTCTCTGACCGTTAGTCAAGCTTCTTCCTGAATCATGGCAGTACCAGTATTGATAATCGCCTGTTAACTTGTGAACCGGCGCGCGCTTGGTCCCCTCTTCATGAGACTTCACAAGCAGCTAATCAGTTGCTAGTTGCGATTCAATGCGAAGAATTTCTCATTAATCTGAACATTGCCAGAAAGCTCTTCTCTGTGACAATTAATCTGTGTAAATTTGTACAAAGCTCTAACTGCGATCTCGCAACGGTGCGTCATCAAGTCGACGACATAATGAATGCCCTCGATACAATAAGGGTGCAAGCAGAGGCTCAGTTCTCAGTAATATACAGACAAGCTGAGATGAAGCAAGACAACTCAATGGTGACGGCTTCACAATAGCTATGCCATGAAGAGTAGAGCGCCAACAACACCGAAGCAATATCAAAGCCGAAACTTCAGAATAATACTATAGACGTACTTTATTTATTCCGATTATTGACCATATTATTAGTAGTTATGTAATGTGTGTTCTTTTACAGCATATTTTTTTCATTTGTTAAAAAAATTTGTATGTTTGAATTACCAACTAATGTGTATTTTAATAAAATTCTATAACAAGAATCTTAAAATTGAATAAAAAAAAAAGAAATTTAAAGCCTATAGAATCGTTTACAAATTTTTTTATAAATGATCATTACTTTTTAAATGAAGAACTATTTCTTTTGTAATAAAAAAACATAAAATTAATAAATTATAACTTTTAAAATTAAACTACATGTTTAAAAATTTGCAAATTTTAATAAATTTAAGAAAAATGATTTATAAAATAAAAATAACATAAATTTTGTGACTCCTGTATAATTAGTCTACTCCACAATAAGCAAAGGCATAATTAATTGGAAAAAATAAAAAATTCTTATCAATATATAACAGATTGTCATAGAAAAAAAAAAAAAAATTTTATAGTTCTAGAAGATACACTTATTGCTAAACATTTATGAAAATACATAATGCAGCATACATTTGCTTACTCCCGATTGCATTCATTTTTTTAAACATAAGGAAAATATAATATAAATCATAACTGGTTGTTATTAAAACAGTACATAGGAGTTGGGTTGTTTAAAACACACATTGATTATCAAAAGGAATTATAATAGTACTAACGCAGTATTACATTTATTTATTCATGATTGTAATTCAAATTCCTGTTTTAAAGTAAACACACAATAAAACACTGCACAAAAGTATACAGGAGTTAAGTAATCTGAGACCCATTAATCGCTAACGAAAAATGTAAAAAATATTGAATTTATTATTTACTCGAATTATTCAATTATAAATTAAATACACATTCACAGAGACGTTTCCTTTAATATTTTTGCGCTAAAAAGTAATCAACATACATGTGAATTAAAATTAATTATAATGTCGAAAATACTGCATAATTAAAATTATTTATAAATAATTCAATTAAATATAGAAAAAATTAAATAACAGTTTTCACTTTATAATTAATTTTCAAAAGTGAACTTTTACAGCCTTTCCTTTATAAACACGATTTTGACGTCTTTATGCGAATTAATTTCAAAATTACAGACAACCCAAAATAAAGCATTAAGCAGGACTGTAACCAGGAATTCATTTCGATGGGTGGGGGGGGGGGGCATTCCGAACAATACACAATACGTAACATTAAATAACATAATATTACATTTTTTATATCTTTTATTTAATTATTTCTATAAATATAATACTAAGATACAAAATATTTCCCAACACAGTTCATAACCGGTCATGGAGATTTTCAGACGTACCTTAAAATATTCAAAGTAACAAACAATGATAATTGCAAAGTATGTGAAATTAAAATAGATACGCCGGACCATACCGTGTTTAGAATGTTTAGCATTTAAACAAGTACGAAGTAAATTCAAGACAAGCAATGCATTTGAAAACTGGTTTAAAGGCGGAAACCGTAATATTCGAAATACTATAAACTATATTAATACAATAATGAAGCAAAAAAGTCTCCTTCGCACTTTGCGTAAATAGAACTAATAAATGAGAAAATGAGTTGAAACAGGATGTTAAGAAAAGTACGGAAAAACCGATTGGTAAAATGCTCTTTTCTGTATTTTCTGTTATTTACAATAAAAAGGAAAGGAAAAAATAAAATCCAAAACATTTCGGGGGCGTTGGACCCCCTAAACACACCCTTGCCTACAAAGGCGCACTCAGGATTTTTTTTCGGTCGGGGCTAGTATTTAGATGAGTTAGGGGGTGGTAACTCGGTATCTCGACTAAGTACCTATCTATTTCCGTGGTTTGTAAATAAAAATAAAAAAAATAAAAAAAAATACAAAATTCACGAATATTATTATTAAAAAAATTACAAAATTGACGAATTTTATTTAAAAAATAATAATAATAATAGAAACACGTAACATTATGTTTGTAATAAGCGCAAATTGGATAAGTATACGAATTTTATTTTTAAAAAATTAGCTAAAAGTATATAACATTATACTTGTAATATAAGTAAAAAGTAAATATGTATGTTTTTAAAAAAAAAATTAAGTGAAACAAAACAGTACAAAACGAAATTAAGATTTCGAAGATTTTTGGGGGGGAGCAATGGCCCCGTGGCACCCTCTTTGAGTGCGCCAATGCCTGCCTACGGCCATGGCATCCAGAATGTGTTTAGGAGCCTTGGCGTCTTTTCCCTCGTATTGTGTTTTGGAAAAAATGGCCGAGATGCCTCTGGCTTTACGAATGCAATATATTCCGGATAAATTTTCTATTAAAATAGGGAACTGGGACACCAAATGATTAACAAACAGATTCGTCGTTTAAATAATATACCGCATAAAAGTTATTGGAAGAATAAAACGGTTTGTCCTTCAATCGCAAGCTTCTAAATATTGTCACATTTAAACATTATTTTTAATATTAAGTGTCCTACAAATTATCTGAATTGGGATGAGTGTTAGATGCTACTTTCGATAGAAATAGAAGATAATAAAGTACATATAATAAATAATTAAATAAATAATGTGCAATTTGAAGAACTGTTAAGAAATTTTTACTTAGGTTATGAACATTTACACACTGACGGGATAATGAACAAGGTAAGAGGTACTTATTGAGCGGGTTTTTATTATAGTAATTTGCAAATTACCAGGTAATTTAGGATTGCATACGCTGGGTCATCTTTCATAATGATACACGATATTTTTGGTACTGGAATTTCTGAGACATAATTGGTGACTAGATTACTTAAACAAAACAATATAGTTAAACTTAAGTGGATTTCTGTACATAGAGGAATCGAGGGTAATGAAATAGTAGACAGTTTATGTAAAACAAAGGGATATATAAATAGGGATATTAAACTAAATTGGAAGGAATTCTGCCTCACATAAGAGGAGATTTAGCTAGAAAACGGAGCGCAGAGTATAAGAGCAGGAATGAAATTAAAGAAAAAAAATATTACTACATTAGGAGCAAAGTCGAGAAGGATCCGTGGTTTAAAGGGAAATGTTTGGAGCGAGATTATAAGGGTTGGGACATCATCGGACGCCACTAGATTGGCAAGGTTAGGAATAGCAGTGAATATGGACTGGAAGGGTAAATCGAGCATGTGATAAATAAAATAAGAAAAGAGAAAAGCCAGCGAAAGGAATTTTTTTAGCAAATTTTACATGTTATATCCGTATGCCAAATTGTAAATAAGGCGGTGTCTTTAGAATGTAAGGAGTTATATGGATTTCTGAAGCTAATATTAAAATATAGGAGGAAGACTGACCAAAGAGCGAGAGCTGAGCCAAAAAAAAAAAAAAAAAGAAAAAAAAGGTAACATACGGTAGTCGGGCACATTTTAAATAAAGAATACTCACTTTTGAAGTTTAAACAATTTTTTTAACACGAAAGTAAAGTTCAGTGTCTAACCATTTGGTTAAGTTATCTCAGTCAAGAGCTCAACATTTAAACATAAGCAGGCCCACCACAAAGAAGGGACAACTGGGATAAATTGCCTTAAGCCCCAGATCAGAGGGGGCCCCAAAAACCTAAAAAGTTAAAATCCCTTTATCTTTACGTTTTTAGTCAGAAACCGAAATGTAAATACATTGTTTATCTATTCATCTATCTACGTATCATATTTAAATAATAAACGTAACAATTTTAATTAATTTTTTTATATTTAAAATTTTATTTTTCTTTATTTCATTTCTGCAAATTCGTCAATTACATCATCGTAATTTATATTTTTTGCTAATTTTCGTTCTGTTGATAATAGCATACAATGATTCAAACGGGATTGATCCATACAGGACCTTAAAATATTTTTTATGATTTTTAATTTACTAAAGCCTCGTTTACCAATAGCAACTCTGATAGGTATAACAATAAAAAGACATGAGCATATACATATTTGGGTAAAAATTAATTGAAGACCTTTTCGTAGATTAGATTAAGCAGTTGCAATGCTGAAAAAGTTGTTTCTGGGCTATCCACTTTCAATGAATTCTGTATTTTAAACATCATGAGGATAGCGATCTAATAAAGGCTGTAGGAATTCGGATTGATTTTGCTTTGATAATTTCGTAATTTTTACGTGTAGAAAAAATAAATTCAACGTATGTTGTGTCTCTTGTAAGTGCTGATAAGCAAATGATTCGCAAGAATATGTTTTACAAAGGATGATTGTTACTTTCGAAGCTATTCTTTTTTATCTTATTTTTTTTTAAATAAAACTTAAATAACCAATTTATGGACATAAATAATTCCCAGGAATTATCTATTCTTGCAAATAGCCTACATTATTTACTTGTTTAGCGAGACTCGCTTCAAATATTAAGACTCATTCTAACCGAGTACGCTGCTAACCATTGCCTACCGAACTGTATCAATGTAAAAATTTGAAATCATCATGAATGGTAAAAATGATGAGGTCATTAGTAACTATTCGATTACATTAAATGAACGTAAAAAGATGTGACAACACCGTTGGATCCACGTTCTAACGCCAAGTGTAAAAATTTTAAATATACGGACTTCATATTAACTGCCAAACGTAAGGAGCTAGCAATGGTGAGAAGATGAAAATACGTTATAATATTCAATATACACGCATATTCCAATTTATAAAATAATTATTTTTTCCAAAAATTATTTTCATCTTCATTAGTATACACGCGGCTTAAGTAAGAATTATTATTTTTTTCATTTATATATATATATATTATTTAATGTGGACGCCACAATCCTGCTAAGTGAAACAGATTCCACAATGATAGCAGTATCTATCTATCTATGTATCTGTCTATCTATATATATATATATTATATATATGCACATGTATATATATATATATATATATATATATATATATATATATATATATATATATATACATACATAAATACACACTTCCTCTGAATTAGTTTTCTTTTTTTTTATACATGTTTACATTATTTTTACAGATTTTTGTTTTGATTTTATTAGATGTGGGTACAAACCTACCGGAAGAGCTCGGAGGTGAACTAGAAAGTGCCACATCGAGAACAGTACCGGAGGAATGTAAACTGCTAAATACGTTCCACCAACATTGCTTTCGTGATAATATGTATTCTCCTTGCTCAGATCAGTTCGACTCCGGCAACTCGACCACGCACTCACCGGACGGCCTTAAATCCTTATCACCTCAATTTCCATGCGCCGGTAAGTACGTTAAGACACACATGTATTTTAGATTATATTTAATAATTACAAATTATGTTAGTGCATTCCTACTTCTTATTTGTTACTTAATTAATAAAATTAAATAATAAATAATGATAAACATAAATAGTAAACATTTAAACTGAATTTAAATAGATATGTTTGAAAAGTTCTTGGAAATAATCTTCAGCTAGAAAGGGAAGGAAAGGAATATTAATAAAAACAAACATAGTATATAGGGTCTGAATCTGAGGTAGACCTATTGTGATTTAGGCTTCCTTCTGATTTATACTGTATATTATGTCCTCGTCTTTATCTATATATATATATATATATATATATATATATATGGAGGAGTATGTGGGTGTGCATGTATATTCGCAAAAATGTTTCTAGCATATTTATCTTTGTTCTGTTTAAATATTCGTTTTTTATCCTTAATTATTATTTATTATTTTATACCATCAGAGGAAAACTTCTGATACGATTTTAGTGATCTAGAAATTTTAATAGCTTTATCATTGTGTAAGTTAGCTGCGATACGCAATATTTATTTGGCAAGTTTGCGAATAATGTGTGTAATATTTGTTCTCCGTTGTGTTTACCAAAAAAAAAAAAATTTAAAGACATTTTAAACATCGGTAGATCTGTGTAATTAAATTCTGAAGAACATAATTTTATATTTTTAGGCAAAAAAATTTAACTGGACATGGAGCTATGTTTAGCTACTAATGTTGTTATTGCTAATTAATGGTAGATTTTATTTAATTTAAAACATTTTATTGGAGAACTGGTGAAATCTGTTTTTTTTTGTCGACTCATCAATCTGTGGTAGTGGTATGCTTGATATTGATGCGGATATCATTTCATTATAGAATATACGTGAGTTTGTTCCAAGTTTTCCCATTTAAATATATAGTCCAATAACCATAAGATAATCAGATATAGTCTTTTTTTTTTTTTTTATGGCCCGGCTTTAGTTAACTATCAAGCCATTTAGCCATCAATCGTTTAATATAAGAATACTGCCAACTAATGAAGGATACATAATATTTAATTGGGGAAAAGGTTACAGACAACCATGGTCGTAAATGCTCAACATTACCCACGGAGGCTGAATAAAACCTTTAGGAAAGAGAAATTGGCCAGACTGAGTCCAAGGTACATTACCTGAACTTGCCTAATCAGAAAATTAATGGAATAGGAATTACAATCCTCATACACAATAATTATAACAAACAATCATGGCCACAAATGCTTCAGCATAGTCCACGATGTCTGCACAAAATTATAACAAAGGAAAAACTGCCCAGGTCGAGTTAGAGAAGCGTTGGGTTTCTCGAACATGACAGGGTATCAAGAATTAGGATAATGGATCACGTATCATCAAGAGTTGCATAGAATAATTAGATAATAAAATAAATAAGCGTATGCTGTTAAATTTGGATGTCGTTTAATATAATAAATTTAAACAAAATATACAGGACCTGGTTGTTCTGGCACAAAAGATTATAAATAGTATACGGAGGAAAGAACCCAAGAGACATTAATTGTTCACAAAACGATCTACGGTAATGTTCATATTTATTACAATTAAACAGCAAATGATTAATTTCCTCCAAGAAATTTGATGCGTGATGATCACTGCATAATACACCGTCACCTTGGTCAGAAAAATTCAGAACTATCCGCGAATTACCCATACGCAGTCGGAAAATAGTAACCACATATTTACGAATGAGCCGATCGGGGACAGATTCCGAAATGGAACAATACCAAGGGCTAGAGGAGAGCTCTGACTAAACCATGTGGTAGTATTTGCCTTGGTTCTGACTATTAATAAACTCAATCCATTCTGCCCTATTATCAACTTTAACCTTAGAGTCTGATGAAGGAATAAACGGTGATAACTCACCTTCCAATGCAGCAACCTTCGCTGCAGCATCGACAGCCTCATTCATTCCAACACTACAATGACCAGAGGCACCCAGCGGAAACTTACTTGTACACACTTAATGAATAGATTTGCATATTTATATTTGATTTCATAAATGAAAGGATGACATTTATGAAATTAAAATCACTGTTACCGAACATCTTAAACGAACTTAAACTATCGGTACATACTAAATACTTTTGGCCTGTAATAGATGTGTTGAGTATAGTTCCTAAAGCCAGCAGCTCGGCCGTGAAAACCGACGACATAGGCAGTAGAGAGTTTGAGCAGGAAATCTACTAATGAATAGACCATTGATCGCCGCCGAACGTGCCAACGAGTCAACTAATTCGTTGCCAGGAATTCCGCAATGACCAGGAATCCATAGTAGATCAATTACAATAGAGTGGGATGCAAATAAATTAGAAATTAAAAAGCGAATATCGTTCCCACCACGATTTCTGGACCGGATTCTATCCTTCATTCTTTACCAATCCTCGATTTTTTTACCTTTCTGTTCAACCCTTCCTTTCCTCTCTTCCTTGGTTTAATCTTTTCCCCTACTTTAGCCGTTCGATTATTTCCTCTATAGTTCGCCTGCGGTTCAATCATAGTTTGCTTCCGGCTTCTCTTTTCCATTTTTCTATTGTTCAATCTCCTTTGTGTCTTTATGACCCTCCAGAGCTCAATTATACCTGTGATGCGAATCACATTTTGTTCGAATGCCCCTTTATTTTCTCCGAACGTTCTACTCTGTATTCTAGTCTTCTGCGTCTTGGCCTTCCTACTCCTTATAGTGTCCACTCCATTCTTTCATTCCCCTCTCTCAATATAGTTCCTTTGTTGGCCTTCTTTATCTCCTCAATTTCTAATCTTTTCCTTATATAATGTACAATTCTTTGCGTTAGGTAAGTTCCACTGTTGACGTGCCCAAAAAAAAAAAAAAAAAAAAAAAAAAAGACGACATAGGCGGAAGCTTAAATTCTTTTAATAAACCCCCCAGCAAATAATAATGCAGCACCAACCGGTCCGTTGCACAGCTGAGCTTTAGAACCATCTGTAAATATCTGAATAAAGTCACTATACTGTCTAGATACTAAATTGCCAAACCATGCATATTCATTAAACCCGGAGAAAACTGTGTATCTCTCAATTGTTTGAAAAGAGAATCATCAATGTACAATTTAAAATAATTAATTTCATAGGGTAAATTGAAATAACAAGCCAGAACTATTGGAATAAGTGCTGGGCTATATCTGTATTATAAGGGGATAATGGCATAGCCAGGACAGGCAGTTTAGAAGAAACAAACCTCCACTGCTTAGTAATTCTATTTAGATTAGCGACTAATGCGGGAAAGCGATAATTACAAAATTTCAATAAGAATCTATCAGCCAAAATATTTCTTCTAATAAATAAAGGGCAAATGTTAGTCTCTATTTGGAGACAAGAAACAAGGGAAGAAATGACATTTCCAGTAATATATCTTAGACAAATGTTTTGTAAGACTTCTAGTTTTGATAAGTTGCTCTTGGAGGCAGAACCATAAAGAAATGCGCTATAATCTAATCTAGAACGAATTAAGGACTTAAAAAGTAACTCTGGAACAAACGGGTCTCCAACCCACGAATTGCTACTTATCGATTTAAGGGAATTGAGTATTTTTAATATTTTTACTTGTAGAAAGATTATATCCAGAATTATTGGGCTCCAAAAGATTCCAGCTAAGCCGGTTAATAGAATAAGATAAATGCGCATCGATATAGATTGAAACAAGAAAGTAATTTGATCAGTTCTTTCTTTCTTCTTCTTTTCAGTCGTATCGCTCGATTCCGAACGTCGTGACTACCTATTTGTACATTCTAGTTGTACAGACACAGGCATAATAGTGCTCGTAGCGATTGATATATGCAGTACGAATGTATGTACACACGCGAGAAGACTACATTCGGAACTGATTAGTGATCGTTTGATTTACATCGTTTTACAAAAGTGCAGTCCTCTATTTATGCCTGCTGTGTACTGACCTTGTTATGCATGTTTGCCATTGCCTTCCACGTGACTATTATTAGCGATTATTTAAAATTTGATCAGCAGCCGCTAATATTATACTGAGAATAATCAGTAAGTGCGAATAGAAAATTATTAATTTTGATTGATTTTCCACTCCTATAGATACGCTTATACCTCCAATGGCGGTCTCCTCAATGTCTTCCAACGACCAGTTGTTGCAGTTGGAACTGCTGGAAGGTACGCACAGAGCGTTGCATAAATTTATCATTAGGCATAACGATGAATTAGAGTTGGAAACCGGCGATCCAATATACGTTCAGAAAGAAGCTGATGACCTTTGGTTCGAAGGTTAGTATGTTAAAAATTCGTTCGAAACGAAACCGCGAGATAATAAAATTTACATATAGTGCGTTCATTTATCTGTACAGTTCGTTATTTTTTAAATTTTAGTTAATTTTTCAAATCGTTTCGTCCGTGTCGCGTTGTATTTTTATTACTGAATATATTTTACACACTTGTAAATGCTTGTTGAGTTCCAAAGCTGCATTGCGCAAAATTTTCTAGTGACCGTAGTAAACGTTTATTATTCGACGAATAGCAGCACACTGTGTATCCGGCTATAAGAAAGTTAATTTTCTTAATCGTTGAAATGCCTCTTTATTTGTTTTGTTTTTTATCTACGTGTTGTCTCCAATGCCTAAACAATTTAATATTAATGTATTTTTTTTTTTTTTTAATGGTTTATTTTAGCAAAAGTGTATATAAAGGTGCAAGGACTAAGTGTGGAAATAGAAAATCGGAAATTAAAAAAGAAAAAAAAAAAAGATAAATAGATAAAATAAACTACACTGAAGAAACGAAAAGTTGTGTGTAGATAGTCCTTGCAAGAGTACTTATACAATAGTAGAGACAATGATCAGGATGACAACAACATAGTCCCAACCATAGTCAAAAAGTGATTATAAATTTATTTGTATAATAAAGAAATATTTATCAACTATGATGCAGTAAAAATTAAAATAAAAACAATAAACAGTAATGGGTTCACGGTTGAATTAGTTTTACAAAAAAAAAAAAGAAAAAAGAAAATTGTAAGTGAATTAGAAACTTAATAATAATACTGCTATCAACATTAATAAAACTATTATCTACAAATATGTTAGCATTATAGAGAAAAACATTTTTTATGGGGTATAAGATTATTTACCATAATGCAGCAGAAGTTGAGCATAGTTGTAACTAGTAAGTTTTCACTGTATTCTGTATTGTATTAACTGAAGTTAATGAATACATTAGTGAATGAGTTGAAACTTGAGCCGCATTGCATGTTCACAGAACTTGAGGAAGTTGAACTGATTTTTGTTGTTAAGGAGAAGAGAGTCCATTTTTTCAATATTGTATTTTGTGCGAAGAACCGCAAAGGCAGGGCATTCAAAGACAAAATGATTTAAGTCGTCCAAATATTAATGTATTAGCGATATTAACAGGTGGAATTATCGGTTGGACGTTAACAGATTCATTTATTCGATTACATTTATGTTTCACTTTTTCAACCATTCTTCTACTTTACTTATCACATTCTGCGAAGGTTACTACTGCTACTGGTAGTGTTAGGACCTCCGACTGAGTAAATACAGCGTGGGTCTATTTTCTATTTTTCGTATCTGTTAATAATTTATTGTTTGGCTTTTTAATTAAATGAAGTTTTATCGTACGGATATTTTGTTTGAAATCGATTTTCACTTAGTCGCCTATTATCTCTAACCATTTTTAAATAGTTATTATTTATCAGTTTAATACAAGGTGTATTTAAATAATCTGCAGTCTGTTATTTAACAGCTTTTTCAAATAATACTTCATCGTTTATCAGCGCGATTTCTAAATTTAATTTTATAAGCTTCCCAATCGATTTTACAGTTATGAAAAAAGATAACTGCGTTGCTTTAACGGAGTGTTACTTAGTGTTAGTAAAATGATCGGACGAAAGATTGAGAATATCTGCATACTGATATATTGTGTACCTTTCGTAATATAAAAGTCTAGGTCAGTTCGGACTGGTTGGAAACAGCAGGTGGGGGGTTACTCTAATGAAATATGTAGGTTATACTTTTATTATCTATCACATTTAAGTTGACGAGCTTAGATCTCTCCACACTGCGTATCTTTAGAATTCCAGTCTTCAAAACCAGAGTGAATCGAAATAATTTGATGGTCTTGAATTTTTTAATTTGTAGCACTGAGGACAATAAGCGACAAACTATTTTAAGACGCTAATTTAGTGTAAATACTCTTCAATAAAATGTTTCGGTTCATGTTTTGTTTGATTTTATTAAAAAATTTAACTGAACAAGTAGACTCTCTCCAATGGAGGGGTAAATAATTGTTAATTCTAAAGTAATAACCGTTTATAGCTAAATGAGACACCGATATTAAATATTCATCTATAGAATTATTCGTTAAGGAATAATTTCAGCCTTATGGCTTTTTATGTCATTTCCATTCCGTCTTGTTATTGTTGAAACAACGTAGCCATTGTTTAACAAATTTTTTCGCGATAGTAGTTAGCGCTGTAAGAATTTTACTTTTTTGTTGTATTAGCTGTTGAAACATAATTTTAAAGTGTTTGATGAAAAATAAAGGTTAAAGTAATTATAGACAATTGCGTTGTCTCATTATTAGTTCTAGCGATCAGGGCCCCGTATCTAGACCAAAATTTCGAGGGCTGGGGGTTTATAAAAATATTTTTATAATTACAGTGAGAAACTTCTACTAACCGACACTTCTGAATAGCGGACATTTCCTAATAGTGGACAATTTAAAAATCTCCGGAATTTTCCCGTAAGACACGATATAAAAATATTTCCCAATAACGGACTGTCCCAATTACGGACGCGGACACTTTAATAAGTATGATTTTAGAAATTCGATTTCTGTTAAACGGACAAAGTTTGTCAAAAAAAAGTTCAATTAGTGCCCCAGATTACTGTTTAATAGACATGAGGGATTGCATGATCCATGTACCGACATATAAATGAATTAGCAGCTGAATTCATGCAACACAACAAAATCCATCCGATGCTATAGTAGACACTGTGGTGACAATAATGTTTATGATCGCGAATAAGACACAACTACTGAAGTTAACGGTGAGACTTTAAATAATGTTGACTCGTTAATTGGAAAACTAAAAAAATCGTACTTCATTCATAAAGCTCTGATGCTGAAAGTTTAAAAATGATATCCGAACTGCACGTGCATGTCGAATGGCGCGCATTTTAAATGAAAGTAAAATTACCGATTTTTTGTCATACAGAAACTGAAATATGTTCGATACGCTAGGATTTACTACAGTATGTGTTAAAAAAAAAAGAAATATTCTGAACATAAGTGATTAAAATTATAGATTATCTTGCGTTCCTAAATGCAAAAAGTGATTTATACTCTATTGCCTAACTTGTTTATCATCTAATCCTGGAATACAAACATAAGTAAATACGCTGTAGTAGTACTGTACACACGTATATATTTTTATATTATACGAACATCCTTTTTTTTTTATATTTTAGACGCTTGTATGTCTTAAGTAAATATGTACTGTATCTTTTATATTACGTATTATTATATTCTTGTTAAATACGTTACAATATACAATAATGTAAATTTCAGTAAACTGTATATACATTATTTAATTCCCATTAGCGGACACTTCTTAATACCGGACAAATTTTTTGGTCCCGCGACTGTCCATTATTCAGAAGTTTTACTGTATATATATATATATATATATATATATACTCGGCCATTTTGGCCTCACAAGGGGCTATGCCCCTTGACCATTCTTGCTTTCATTTCTGTCTCTTTCACTTCTATACTTTGTATAAAATTATCAAAATTTACAACGTAATTCTTACTGGCATCAACACACAAAAAAAATAACATAACCACAAAAATCCTATTCTAACATTTAACTTTCATTATATAAAATTAAGACATTTCTTCGTTACATATTCCATTACATAAAATTGTGACATTTTTTAAATAACAATAACAAAAATCCTGTAAAATATAACAAACGTTACATAAAATTGGGACATTTTTTCGAATGGAGGGTAGCCTAAGAATTACGTTGTAATTAATATATATATATATACGAGTATATACAATACTTGAACACTACAATAAAAACAAATAAAAAAAGTCGCGTTTTCATAGAATTCATAAAAATTTCAATTTACTTTTCTTTTGTCAAAAATTGAAAAGAAATAAATTTATTCTGAATTTCGGTCCTTTTAATTCAAGCAGTTACGATTTCGCAAACATTTTCGGAAAACCTCCCCTCAGATACGGCCCTTCTAGCGATGTAAAATAAATTGTCTTTTCACATATTTCGGCTAATTCGAATGATTTACCGGAACTTTTTTTCAGAATTATTTGAGTTGCATTTAAATTTAAATTAATATTTTTCTCGTAACATGACAATACGTATTATAAGAATAGAGCTAACTCATGACTGTGGATAGCTTGATTGCGAGAAATCTCTTCCTTTTTTCTTAAACTTCTTTGTTTGTAATTCGATGGAGTGGACAATTATTTGGAAATTTCGAATCATTGTTGCAACCTACTGTTTTGTGTCCTGCTCCAGGTTTTACACGCAAGGAGGGCTAAGTACTGTTGGCTTTAGTATGTCCCAGTTTTGACACTGAAAAATGGACGGGCCTTATATCGGGCTGTTCCATTTTAATCAAAGTGGTTACGGAAATCATTTTAAATTAAATATTTCTTCGCGGTTTTTTGTCCGCTCTAAATATTTATGAAGAATAGAGGAAAAGCGATTTGTCGGTAATGGAACAGTCGTACTTTTCCTAATGCTCTGTACCGAAACCGCAACTACTAGTATTTTTTCGGGGCAACTATTGTTGCACAAAAATCAGGCGTATCGAGAAAGATGTGAATAACCGGAAATGTACGATAAGAATAAAAGAAAGAAAACAACGAAAAAATGTAATAAGAAAGAAAAGAATGACCATCGATTATCTTAAAATTGAAACGCGTTTTTTATTTTATCTCTTTTCAAATTATCGCTTATAGGAGTTACCCCGAAAATTTCAGGTATCAATTTAAGGACTGGCCAGCGTGGAATCTTTCCATCAGCTTACGTAGTTGACATTGAATATAACGATTTCGATCCAACAGTACCGCAAATGAAAAGGGAAAGATTCCTGTTGAATTACCTTGGATCGATCGAGACGCTTTATCATAAAGGCAACATGGTGCTATGTCAAGCGATACATAAGATCATTTCTAGTCAACACGAACCGCATTTATGTATACTGGAGGTTTCTGATCGAGGGCTACGAATGTTCGACAGTCCAAAGTTGCAGGTGAGCGTTAAAAGTTTTAGTTATTCAGCTTCTTTTTTTCCTCTTCTCCTTCCCCCTAACAAAAATATTATTTTAACTATTATATCATTTATTTATTTAAGCCAGAGAGGTTTTATAGACAAGGTGCGAGAAAATTTATTTTAACTTCATTAAAGTATTAATAAAATCTTCGCAATACTAACGTAAAAAGTTATACAGACGAAATTCTATTAATTGCAACGGTAAACAAGATTTGCAGAAGTTCATCGCATAAATCAGAAAATAAACGCAATCCCAATACCGAACATATAAATTTTGCACTTAAATTCAGAAAAAATAAATTCGTCGAATTTATTAAGGAAACACATGAAAAAAAAAAAAAAAAAAAAAAAAGAAAACAGGATATCAAAAGAAAAAAAGCAGGAAGAAAACTAAAACTGAACAACAAAATTCTGGAAATCAGTAAACATAAAAGAAAGAAAAATTCTATATTCAAAAAATGATCGAATGTCGTGATCCATTTTTCCGAAAAATTACGAAATAAAAAAAGAACAGAATGTAAATGGAACAAAGGGGAATCATTCTATACATCAGCATAATCATCTCGGGAATAATTTCTGTAGACCGATGGCTAGACGAATGAAATGAAAGCAATCGAAAACAGATACACTGACAAAAAAAGTTACAGCACAGTAAATTGAAGGAGTAAAGTTCCGAATAATATCTAGAAGTGTGGCAAAACAACTACAATAAGGAACTAACCGGAAGGAAAACTTTTAAACTTTACCAGTAGTGTAAAAGGCAAACCTAGAAACAAGCGAATTATCCCTGATGTCTTCGTAATAACGCATTTGTCGAGTACTTCAAAAGATTGCAAATAGTCCGTGATGACAAATGCAGATAATAATAGCAGAAACTAATTCATCCGATTGTACGATCGTGACCGAGTCTTCCTTTCTCCTTTTTTCCTTTAACTTTCTTTCCTTCTTTTCGTAATCTCTCAGCCGCTTATGCGCTTATTTATTTACTCGAGTCAATTGGCTGAATATATAATTTTAGCTTTTAACATATTTTATTTTTCAGTTTCCTTTTGTTAATTAAATACATCAGGGTTGAAGTAGCCGTAACTATTTTCGGACAGCACAGGCATATTTCTTTCATCCTGCTTTTCTCTAATTGTACTTACGTTGAGATGTCCGGTTTTTTTTTTTTGTTTTTTGTTTTTTTATTTTTTAGAAGGAGCACGTCGACATCAACTATCCGTAAAAATAATTAGAAAGAAAAGAGTCAGTTAAATACTGACGATCCGGGCTCATGGAACTGACAGAACAAAGATACTAAGAACTGAGATAAAGGCTATGAAGGGAAAATGTAGGAGGCGAAAAAAGTTATTAGAAAACTCGAAGGATAATAAATTAGAAGACAGAGTGAGTAGCACGTTGAGCCGAAAGAAAGGGGCATTTAAAAAAAAATGTGGTTAGGGATCACGGATATAGCTTCGTAATCCGGATGAAGGTAGCAGTCTGAGAAAGAGCGATGAAAGGGTACAGAAATAACACAGATGAAGTTGAACGGGATAATGAAGGAAAATCATTAAACCCTGGTAGGGCAGGAAAATTTGATGGATAGATGAAAATTTCGTGGAAAAGAAGGAACGTCGACATTTCAGCAGAGTCTAATACGGGAAACTACTGTTTGCCTAGCGAAAGCAAATTATACGATATCTTCTCGAGCAATTAATTTCATATCACATATATTTTACGAATTATATTATATGTTTGCTGTTTTTTATACTCACCTGTAAAATAATTCTTACTTTAATTTATTATTTACGGTGTAATCTGAACAAATGATTTCCTTTTGGTTTCTAAAACGCTGCTATTTTTCTTCATTTTCAATTTTATGTTTCTCTCTAAAATGTTTAATATTTCTGTTGCTAATATTTGACTAAACGATTAATTCAGGTTTTTATTACAATAGCGCGGTATTCACTAAACACCCTTTTTTTTTTTTTTTTTAAATTTACACTCGTCCATCGATGTCGTTTGGTGATTTTTGTTTGTTTTTACTTTTTTGGGCGCGCTAGCGAAGAACAACAGCTTAATCAACCAAGGAATCTAAACAATATCCAAAAGTTTCATGTTAGATTTTGGTCAGACTTTTTTTACGTTTCTTCCTTTTCTAATCAACCTTCCTCTTAAATTTTTTCATCCAACCTAATCTTCCTGACCGGCTTTACGATTCTCCTTCGCTTCGCCGCTCCGTTATTGTCCCTATTATCCGTTTACGTCTTAATCATACTCTTCTTCCCTCCTCACGTTATCGTTTTCATCTCGCTTTATCATCCCCTTAATTATCCTCTCCATCCTGACGGCGAAGCCGTCTGTGATCCTGACCATATCTTCTTTGATTGTCCATCCTTCGTTAATGTAATCGACTTCATTGTATTCCGATTTTGTTATCACTCAAACTCTCTACTCCTTATTGTGCTTCGTATATATCTTATCGTTTCCGTCGATCTTCGTTGTTCTTATTCTCAGTTCTTTTATCTTATCAACATTTGACACCGACTCTACATCTTACTGATAGTTCTCCTTCGTGTCGTTTCTGGGCGAAGATCCTTTGTTGACATGCTCAAAGGGGGTTAAAAAAAAAGATATCCAAAAACGAACGTAGCATATCAGATTTTAATCTGGTGCGAGATAGAAATTTTCTTTCGAGCCATTTGTAATAGCGGTTCTCTGTATAATTTTATTCTTCCATCGCAATTCACTAGAGTTTTTGTACAACTTGTTTTTTACCTTTTTTAAAAACATACATACATATATATTTATATATACGAGGGTCATTTCAAAAGTAATGCCGACAGTGCTGCTGCGCTCTCCAGGTGCGCGATAAAAATACCAAAAAAAATACCGAAATGTAGAACAGAGTTCGATGAACACGGCAGTATATAACTTGTGCTAGGTGTTTGTTCAGTTGTGCGTATTCAGTAGTGCGAGAAAAAAGACATGGACGAACGCTCGGGTCGCGTTATTTAGACCACAGATCCCCAAAATCAAAACCGGAACAATATGGGGGCGCACGCGAACAAAAATTTTTATAGCTTTACAGGAAGTTTATGGTAATGAAATTCGTACGATTATGATTTGTTCAACAAATTCAAAGGGCCACTCCGATAGACTTCCTTATTTACTCGCATTAAATAATGCCGGACCCAGCGGATCACACAAAGAACACGTTTTAAACGTTATGCAAAAGCTTCCCGAACGCTGACGACGAGCTATAGAGATAGGCGGCGATTATATTGAAAGACTGTGAATAAACTTTCCTTTTGTAAAAATATGGTTTTTGAATAAGAATACCGTGTGCATTACTTTTGGAATACATATATATATATATGCTCAATGTGCAAAATAATGTAGCTCAAAAACGTATTAAACCGGTTAAGTTACTTGCCTTTATTAAAAGAGAAATCTGAGAAAATGATCCTCACGATTTTAGAAAAATTTAAGGACATATCCAATTACGTTTGATTATTTATTTCCTTTACCGTGAAGTGATTTAATAAACCAACATATTATAGTTAACATAGAAGCCATGTCAGCAGGGGATCGTTTGATGGCTACGTATTAACGCACCTAGCTATAGGAAGATATTACGAAAATTTACAATACTCGACTTGGAATTTGGAAATACTAATAAACTCAACGAAAAAGTCATCGGAACTCGCTATAAGAAATTACTAATTAATTTTAAACGCGAAAAAATAAAAATTAAATTAATAATAATGATCGTATTAAAATTGTAAAAAAAAACAAAACACAAGAAAAGAACGGTTTTTTAAAAGTCTCAAGAAAGACGAGATGAAATCTTTGGCGAAATCTGCGTGCAAGTACACAGACAAAACCCCGCCGTGGTGTTTAAATTGGCGCAAGAGACAAGTCCGCCGGTTTATACCGATTACAGATTAAGTCTAACGTCTCGCATTACATTTAACGCTGAATCGTTTCTTGCATTTTTTGAAACGTGCGCGCGCAAGTCCGCGGACAAAATCGTAGGTCTATGTGTAGGGCTTTTCAGCCAAAGCTCTTCGCTAACTACGAATGAGCGAATCCCATATATCCTTGATAAGGGGTATCGTGGATTGTGAAGTTAAGCTTTTCGTAATGGTACTAAGAAGCCTAATGGATCTAAGGAGAATACTGGCCCCAGTTCCTTTTTACTTGGGATCCGCCTTTGACAATTATCTGGTATAACCAATATTCAATTTCAGATTAGGTATATACCACTGGGACAGTGACTTGGATCCGGAACGAGACACAAGTCTCGACAACCTATGATAGCTCCGGTTTCGTAACCAAGCGTTTTAATTACTAGGGACCACCTTAACTACCAGTAGATTAAACGAATATAAATTTTGTCGCTCGTGTCGAATGTGTCATCTAACTTTCGTTAATTTTTTTCGCACAGAAGGAAGGAGCCAGTCCTTTAGATTACTTCTACTCATTGAAAAACGTTTCCTTTTGCGCTTTTCACCCGCAAGACCACCGATATATGGGCTTTATTACGAAGCACCCGCAGTTCGATCGATTCGCGTGCCACGCTTTTCGTGATAATGAATCATGCAGACCAGTTACGGAATCGATCGGGTACGTTTTAACAACACTTACAGATTTCGAAAATCGACCGGATACCGTTAGATATTTTCAAAATCGATTAAAATTCGCAAAATAGTTTCAGGTTAAATACCGATTCGTTCCTCCTCGGCTATTTACGATCATTAGGGTCAAAACTGTATGAGTACCATACGGAGTTAATATCGAACACTGTGAAGCGGACTATGCAGTTTTCATCTGTCCTTTTTGAAATTTGCAAGCAAGGCAGAGCCTCACTTAAAAATTATATTCTAAAATTACTTAGAAATTCGATAATTTGCCAAATTGGAAATTTCGCTACTCGTTAACTGACCTAGAACAGTTTTGTTAAGTAGCTAAGCCAAAAACCGATTTTAGAAATAAAATTTGCCTTAAATTTTTATAATTGAATATTTTTTGTTTTTTACTATTTTTGATATTGTTCTCTATACAAAAGTAATACGGTCATCAATCTTCAGTACCGTGCATATATATTTATCCAGTTCGTATTTTGCTCACACACAGATGTAAAAAAGTGTGCGTTATTGACTAATATTCGTATAACAAATGTTAATTCGAAGCTCCGTAAAATGTTGAAAACTAGGCGGCGCGCTTATGCTTTTGACCAGTTACTAATATAGCACGGAAACGGAATTAGCGTCAAACTAACAGCACAATTCTGAAATTACATACATCTCGTTAATTAAGTGTAAACCTTTTTTTTTTTTAATACTTACTTTTTTTTTATTCTTGTTTTTGAAAATTCGAGTAGTATTAATTCATGTTTAAATGATACGCATTTTTCAGAAGGGTATTTTTAAAAAATACCTGAAAATTAAATTACTTACAACTCTATATTTCATCAATACACATGTAATATCAAAAGGTTTTTTTTTTTTTTTGTGTAAGATGAAATACTTGCTATATTAAGCAAAAATAAACTAAAAAAACCGAGAGTAGGTTAAATTAATGTAAAAAAATACGCACGGCTTGTTGAAGTAAATAAAATTAAAATAATTACAAAAAATCATACAACTCCTTAAAAAAAAAAAACTATATTAAAAGAATACACAGGGGGGGTGTTTAGTCAAATAAATTCACAGATATAGAAAACGAAATAAGGCTTGGAAAATATAATCCGGGATGATATAGGTGTGTGTATATAGGCATAAATGTAGTATGCTTAAAAATTTTAATAATCATTTATAGTGGCGTTGCTAGATTTTTTTTTTTTTTTCAGAGAGGGTCCTATCTATGCATTGGGCAGAAAAAGATTAGTCATAAAAATATGAATATAGCATAGTGCGGTAATTTTAAAGGTAGGTCTGTTGTATTGTGTTTCGCTCTCGAGTAGACAATTGTGAGATTACGCAGACTTTCTAAATCACATTAATAATGAGAGACCGAGATCAATTTTATTCCTTCGCTTGTTATAAGAAAATTCTTAAAAAATAAAATAAAAAAATGGTAATGATTCTCGTTTAGTTTTTTTTTTTTTTTTTCTTGGACTCGTTAATTGAGGACAAATAGTAAGGAAAGAAGTCGGTTATATTTTAATCCGACCGGAAATCTTTGCTAAAAAGCAATCAATGTAGCGGGAATAATTAATTTGGGAAGGGAAGAACAGGATATAGGAAGTACACAATACGGAGTAGGAAGCCCGAGCCTCAACAAATAGGAATGCAAAGTAGAACGCTCCTCAGGAAGAGATGAACATTGGAATAACACATGATCGGCGTCGAAAATAGCTGCATCATCATGATGGAGAGGACAGTGTAGCGAGGAATTCAGGGAAAAGAGAAATCTGGAGGAAGGCAGCAAAGAATGGCGGAAACGCATGCGAACGACGGAAACAACATTACAAAACGCCGAAGGGAAGGATGTAAAATCATGAATATGCAGGAAGAGTAGGGGCTGAACAAACAGATGAAATGAATAATTATTAGGAAAGGAGGGAGAGTAGATGTCCGACCACGTTTTTAGTTCTGCTTGATATTCTCGTGTACGGCTTTGTGTAATGAAAATACATTAAAACAAGTTAAAGCAGTAAATTTTGTTCAAGCGCATTCCGAAATTTTCGACCTACGATGTGGTGATATTTAAATAAGTGAATAACAAAAACAATTAAAAGTCGGGGAAATTATTAAAAATGGTGAATTAACAAACGTACGAATGCGTAAATAGCAATCAGAAAATACCTACTACCTTCAAGAACATTCGCTACTACATGAAGTTCTTTCGAACATAACACGTAATAAAAATGATCACGCTATAAATCCCTGAATAGCGCCCCCAATTACGTCATTATCGTTTTATTTCCTTTATTTGTTTAGAGAAATTTCACAGATCGCATCAAAAATAGACTATATACATCGCGACACATTATAGAGAATTTCAACGCGATGAAACATCAGTGTCTTGATTATTATGTAAAGAAGTTATGTCAGCGTTAAAACAGCTGTAATTGTTAATATGCGACTTAAAATACCCGATTATGTGGCATTTTTATTACAATGATAACGCGTCTGCCGATAATGCTTCTCTAATTTCGAAAAGTGTACCTTTAATTTTATTTTCCGATTTGGAGGGGGGGGGGTAAACCCTCAGGACCCTCCTCTTGACTACACCACTGATTATTTAATATTCCGCTTTTGTATGTTTTTATTTTATCGCTTTTCCGCGATATTTTTGTCGTGTTATACAAATTTCTAATTTTTCCACGCTTTGTCTTCATTTACCACCTTTCAAATCTAACCTGCCCTCGTATTTATATTTTCCAAGCCTCATGGTGTTTTGTATGAACTTGTTAAGCTGAGAGCTTTCTCTTTACGACATTTATTTTAAGAATTTAGCTTATAAATTTTGCCATCTTATTATTTTAATGTTGTTATTTACGTTAATTATTTCCAAAACAATTTTTTCGCTCAATTTAATATGACCTTTAAAAAAATTACACCGTCTATCAACTGGAATAACTGGAGAATATTGTAGAAAATATTTTCTTCCGTCTATTCAAAATGGTAGGCTAGAACAAATATAATTTTAAAATGATAAAACGTTACAACACATCTGCCTGAGGAGCAATAATTTCGTAACATTTCCCACAATGACAACTAAAAATGCAAAATGCATCGGGGTAAAACTTTCAATTTAAATAATACAACGGGAGACCAGTTTTTAAAATTTGATATTTTCACTTCAAATTTTGAAAAACGATTAATTGTTTGTTTTTCTTTCTAGGAGAGCGTTTCAACGATTTTACCAAAAATTCATAGAAACGGCTTACCCGATCGAAGACATATATATAGAGTAAGAAGATCCAACACACGAATTTCCAACATATTTCTTCTATTTTCTGCGTATGTGTTCTATCTTAAAAAGAAAAATTATCATTATCCTTGCTTTTTACATGCAATTTCGTAATTTAATTGTATAATAAAAATGTATCAAATGCGAGTTTTTATATTATTCCACACATGACGTTTAAATGTGGTAAAATATTATTACAACATACAAAAAAACCAACAACGTACTCTAAGAATCCATGAAGCTTTCTAGTTAAAATCCACCTACTAACTAAATGAAACATTACGTCTTAGAACGGGATAAAACAGCAAATCGACTAACTGAACACGTTATCGAATTTGATCAATTCTGTAGCGAAAACTACAAAAAAAATTTCAATTATCTCTTTTAGCGGTAGTGTGCCCAATTTCAAAAACAACGAGAAAAACTCTCAAATTAACTCAAAATTATTACATGCCATATCGGTAAATATATATACATACACCCTGTCAAGAAAGTATCGGGAATTGTTAAATAAAACGAACAATTTTTAATTTTCATCCAAATTTATTTTGACACCTTCAAAATAACATCCATTCGAAGCGATGCACATATGCCAACGCTTTTTCCACTCGGCAAAGCACTTCTGATAGGCGGTTTCCGGGATGGCCTTTAGCTCTCGCGTCGCATTCGTCTTGATGTCATCAATCGATTCGAAGCGCATTCCCCGTAGCGGAAATTTGAGTTTTGAGAATAGGAAGAAGTCGCAGGGTGCTAAATCTGGTGAATACGGCGGTTGTTCGATGATATTTACCGAGTGTTTGGCCAAAAACTCATTCACAATTATGGCTTTGTGAGACGGCGCATTATCGTGATGGAGAATCCAAGAATTGTCGACCCACAAATCGTTACGTTTACGACGGATAGCCTCTCTCAAACGTCTCAAAACACTTAAGTAAAACTCTTTGGTGACTGTCTGTCCGGCTGGCACATATTCATAGTGTACCACGCCTCGAATATCGAAGAAAACAATCAACATGATCTTCACTTTCGATCGGCTTTGGCGAGGTTTTTTCGGCTTTGGCGCGCCAATTGGCCGCCATTCGGACGATTGCTGGTTCGTAAGCGTGTCGTACTCGTACACCCATGTCTCGTCACCAGTAATTATCTTTTCCAAGAAGGTAGGATCCAAATTGGCTCGATCCAGCATGTCTGCAGCTACCTGTTCTCGGTACTTTTTTTGAAAGAAATTCAGGTCTTTCGGAACAAGCCGAGCCGCAACGCGTTACATACCCAATTTTTCGTGCACAATCGTACGTACGCTCTCGTGTGACATGCCCAATCCATGAGCCATCTCTCTCAAGCTCACATGACAATTTTCAGCAACGATTTCCTTGATTTTATCGACGTTATCATCGGTCACACTCGTTGAAGGCCGTCCAGAGCGAGGCATGTCTTCGACCGTCTCCCGACCATCCTTGAACGCTCTGTACCACTCGTAAACCCGCGTTTTTGATAAAGCAGATTCACCAAAAGCCTTCTGTAACATTTTCAGTGTATCGGCACAAGAAATTTCGTTCGAAACACAGAATTTAACACAAGTACGTTGTTCAATATTTTCACTCATTGTAAAACTTCGACAAAACCTTCAAGGTCGACTGATTTTAACAGCTGCTGTAAACACACTGGTTGACAGATCGCGCTAAAAATAGGCATCATAATACAAAACAGTTGTACCAACCTGGAAAAAAAAAATTATCTGCCTAGCTATTACCCGGGAGATTTGAATTGACAATTCCCGATACTTTCTTGACAGGGTGTATATCTTTACAAACCCCCGCCAGATCAGATATGCAAACAACTTTATTAATATCTGAAAAAATTCGGTATTGAATTTTGAAATTTAAATACTATATTACGCTTATAATAACTCAGTTAGAAGGCTGAAAAAAATCAAGCCAAAGAAAAAAGAAAAAAAATAGTGAACCAACGTTATAATTACGCGGACGGGGGTTGTCTTTACGAATCAAAATTTGCAAGTATTTAAAAAAAAAAACTTTGCGAAAATTTTTTAAACTCCCTTCTACAATAAAATGATTTTAAAAGAGCACCGACACTAGTTCCGAATAACCTGATATCCATTACCACACGATGGATCTAGTTAATCCCCGGAGTTTTGTAATCTTTTATGTGCGTTTTTGTTGTGATTTTATTTTTACGTAATTATTAAAATTTAACGTACACACTAGTATTATTATTTCCAATATGGAACAATGAAGATAATTTTCACCATTAACGAAACTGTGTTTAGAATTTAAAATCTGCTTGCTCGAAAAAAAAAAAAACATAAAATCAACTATCCCGAAGTATACCAATGAATGATCACCAACGCGCAGGAGAAGATATGCCAATCAGTTCGGGCGAAAAAGTAATAAATCAAGAGTGAGAAAAAGATAATTTCTTTAATATGTCTACTATAAATTTTAATTTTTATAGTAATTTTGAATTATTAACTGAATGTCGTTATAATTTATTTCATTACGTGGACGATGATATCAATACACATTTTAAAGGCATTATTCAAAAAATTTCAGGTATTTTTAACGAGAGAAAATATATATTTACAATCGGTATCGCAAACGCGAAATTATTTTTATGAGTAAAGAAGAAACGCTTCGAAACACATTTGTGTATTTTTTCTTACATGTCTATAGAGAAATGAAATAAGTAGATTATAAAAATAAGAATAATTTGTAACGCTTGCGTAGAATTTTAAATTCTAAATAAAATTACAAATATTTACTAGAGGACTAGGACAAAGAAACGTTTAGTAGGGAGACTGGGGACAATTGAAACAATTTTCATATTTCATTTTTTACAGCCAACCGATATTTATTTTTTAAATTAATTTATAGTATACATTGCTTGCACGATGTGTAAGGTTTGCACAATATATTTACATGTTTGTCTTATTCCCATATAGTCAAAAAATATTGGAAAAAAACTGATAATACTTTAAATGTTTCAATTGTCCCTGGTAGGGGGACGGTTGAAACAGAATCCAGGGACAATTGAAACAACAGTGATGAATAATAATGCGCAACTATTTGAAATATTTATTTCTCTTATATTACAAACGATAAAAATTAACTGATACCTTTTTACATTATTCATGCATACCGATCACTAAAAATAATAATAAAACATTAAATCACTATATCAAAATAAAAAGTTAATATTTATTAATGAAAAATAAGAATTTCTTAGATAATTCGAATTACTTTATTAATTATTCAGAAAGCCAATAATTATGGCGTAAATAGGATAATTCTTGTCGAATGCATTCCTCGTGGACCGTTTGCGACATTCTATGCATTGGACCCATTTTTCTTTGGCTTGAACCATAAGGTTCCAAACAAATCAAGCAAAAATATTCCTTCTTTTTTGGGCACGTCAACAGTGGAACTTACCCAACGCAAAGAATTGTCCCATTATATAAGGAAAAGATTAGAAATTGAGGAGATAAAGAAGACTAACAAAGGAATTCTATTGAGAGTGGGAAATGCAGGAATGGCATGGGAAGGTCAAAGCGCAGATTAGAATACAGCACCTTTTTGGCTACCCGTTTAAAATTACCTTTTTATAGTTTTTATACTATTTAATGACATTTTTGTCAATTGTTTCTATAATCAATACCATTTACGAGGAACAATAAAAATTAACTAATTCAGAAAAGAACTATGTGAGGAAATAAGGGAAAAGAGCTTGAAGAACACATAGCGTATAAAATTTTATACTTTCATTTACTGTTTCAATTGTCCCCATGGTAGGTAATTTAATAAGATCATCGTATTCTCTAAACTGACTAAAATTTTTACAAACACTAATAGCACTACCAACAGATAAAACATTAAAATATATAATAATAAATATTTTAAAAATCGGATATTTATCTTATTTTTCGGTGTATTATAATCGCAGTACAACATTTTTCAAACACAATGCTAAACTCTTTTAACTATTCTACACGTGGGATTGCTGCCAGTTTTAGTCAATGAACGAGTGGTAATTGCAAACTACATGTTCGAAACAATTCATATCAGTGTTCACATGAGTAAAAAAAATGCTGGTAGTATTATTTTGAAGAGTGTTTCAATTGTCCCCAGTCTATACATGGGCACTGCTTCTTTCCTAGATTGTAACAGATCAAACACTATGATGGCGTATTATTAATAATCGTGTTGTGGTCTTTTTTAATTTACTTTTTTTTTTTTTTTTTGTAGAAAACAATTAATTTAAACATGTTAATTTTCCTGATATATTTAATTTTATACTATTTCTAAAGCAACGATGATATCCGAAAAATAAGGAAATAACTAAACACCGTTCGCGATTTTCGCGAATAAATTAATTTTTGGAAAATATTTTACTTTCCCGAAGACCATATGTAAAATTAAGGTACAATGTTCAAATTTTTTTTTTATTTATACATAATTTTCATTTCCGAATATTATAATATTCATCGAACAGTCAAATGTAACATTTGTTTTTTAATCAACCGCATCCATATCTGTATACTCTTTTTAAATATATATATATGTAGTCTCAAAAACTGGAAAATGTACAAATTTTTATGAAACTCCATTGCCGTGATAGTCAAAACCGAAGCTTCTTATTTATCTGAGATGAAAGTTGATAATTCTCAAGTTACAAACTTTAAAAGCGCTCATTTTACACTCATTATTTCACGGTAACTGACACAGGTTGATCGATCAAAATTTACTAGGTTGGAGTATTTTGACGTCGTCGCAGTAGACGAGTTACTATCGACCGCCGTAACGGGTATCAGGTTTCTGACTTATCGAGATCTAGCGGTTACGTATTAACCATGAAATAATCGATAATGGTCGTGTATAAGGCGCAATGGTAAAAATATATAGACATCATCATATTAATGAGATTATCAAGATTATTTCTCAATTCCCCGGGCAACGAATTAATCTTTTTTTTTTTTTTTCCCGTTTCGGCTCTAAATAGAACTGAAATATGCATTCTACGTATAATTTTATTTAATAAAGCAAATATTAACTATTAATATTAAAAAAAGTACTAAGATGTGACAAAAAAGTAGATGATAAGGTAAACATAATAATAAATGGGAAACCGGTACAACAAGTAAAAGAATTTGAATATTTGGGCAGCCTGATAACAAAAGATGGAAGATCGGAGCGGGAAATAAGAAGGAGAATAGCCCAAGCAAAGAATGCATTTAGTAAAAAGCTAAGCCTTCTCTCTTCTAGAAATATAGAGTTAGATATCAGAAAACATTTCATAAAAAGCTTTATTTGGAGCGTTGCCCTTTATGGATGCGAAACGTGGACGCTGCTAAAGAAAGACAAGTACAAATTGGAAGCATTTGAAATGTGGTGCTGGCGACGCATGCTAAAGACAAAATGGACGGATAAAATTTCGAACCGCATTGTACTATCCAGAGTAAAGGAAAAACGAGAAATGCTAAATACAATAGAAAGAAGAAGAAATTCGACCATAGGACACGTGATACGCCACTCAATGTGGGTTACCAACTTATTAGAAGGAAAAACAATAGGGAAGACTCAAAGAGGAAGGCCTCGAAGGAGATTCATGGACGAAATAAAAGGAAGGAGGTCATACGCGGAAGTTAAAGAGTTAGCTAGAGCACGAGAAGATCTAACACGTGGCCATGTTACCCACCAACCGTTGGGTTGAGGAGAAGATGATGATGATATTAAAAATTACAATCCAGATTTTTGTCTGGTATATTTCATCACAGTCACAACGGCGAAAATGAACAACAGCATCTAAACTAACAGTCACTTTTTACGGATGTTTCAAAAACAATAATAATATTTCTTCCAAAGTGTGATTAGTAGTTTTTGCTTTAAAATATGTCGATATTGTTAAGAAGTATTTCTTTGCAATATATAATATTTTTCACTTTTAAATTAATAATTTATCAACACAATCACTTTGTAATCGTAAAATAACTGTTTTGCAGTACACGTTTTTCATCCATATTACTGAGAAGAAACGCGTAACTTTGACCCGGACTGTCCAGTCTATTTTTTTTTTTTTTTTTTTTTGGGCTTTAAGAACAAATTCTACTCATCGTCTGTTACTTTCAATTATTACTCTCAATTGTATGTTATGCTATAACTTTACCAATATGTGTGTCCTACTTCTTCTTACAAAATCACAGATTGCGTGATACGTAATCGATAATGAAAGGATATAATTTATAATTCATATTACATAGACACGGGATATTCAGTAATAATAACGCTTGATAGAGACCAAAAGTGTACGAAGTAAAATAAGAATATTCTAAGAGCATGAGATCCGCATCAGCCACTTTATTTAGGTCCCTTGGATGAGTACAGAACGGGGAATCAATCCACCGGATTTTATATAGAAAAGGAATTTGTCCTAGCGCGTAAGCTACAGATTGCCACATAGAAATTTCTCGAGTAGATGTTCGAGTATGACAACCGGGAATACCATGGTTTGGCGGGGATACTATTCCTTTAAATTTTTTTATAATGATTATTAGTGTATGAGGTGTACCACGGAGCCTCCCAAAGTATTCTTTATGCTTTAACCTGATTATACTTAATAAATCCTCGGATGGGATATGCTGTAGAATCCTACAATTACCAGCCGCGTTCTTAGCCTAATTGCCGGCAACCTTATTAATCCATGCAATTGCACTGGTAGGCCAAAATCTTTCAAAGAAAAGACAGATCTCTGATTTAATCGAAGATATAATTTATAATTGAATGCCATTTTTGAAAGGGACATCAAACAACTTTTCGAGTCCGATAAAATCAAGACATTTTTGCTGTTAGCAGAAGTCAACGCGAACATTACAGCGCGTGCCACATTCCGTCGCATAAATTGAAGCCGAACGAGGTAGAAGACATTTTCTAATGACGCCCAGTTGCGGAATGACAAATGCGGTAACAACTACATTCTTCCTTTTTTGAACCATCCCCTTGTATATATATATATATATATATATATAGGGTGGGCCAAAAGAACATCCCGAATTTCAAACGCTCGTCAAAATCATACACTGTGAGTTAGCGAGGCGATTGCAACGCCATCTGGCGCTAATAATATGCCGTTTAATATAAATATAGTTGGTTAGTAGTCATGATGTCGTGGACGCGTAAACAACGCTCTTTCGTTGTCGAGTACTTTGTGAAAAACGGTGAAAGGGT
Source organism: Icerya purchasi (assembly GCA_039619475.1). Taxonomy (NCBI): domain Eukaryota; kingdom Metazoa; phylum Arthropoda; class Insecta; order Hemiptera; family Monophlebidae; genus Icerya; species Icerya purchasi. Next base: position 205,827,460 of record CM077115.1, read on the forward strand.
AATCGTGGTACAACGCGCGTTTAAAAAACAATTTGATTTAAAACGTCATGACAATCCCCCCGACCGTAAAAGTATCCTCAAATGGGTAAAAAACTTCCGAGAATACGGTAGTGTGGTGGCGGTCAACCATCAAGGTCGCCGTCGATCGTCTAGAACCCCGACAAACATCGAAAAAGTGCGCGTAGCATTGTCGCGAAGTCCGCGCAGATCCGTTCGTCGCCAGGCTTCCGCCTTGAAAATTCCCCGTACTTCACTCAGAAGAATAATTCGAAACGACCTCAATATGCACCCATACAAGATACAACTAACCGAAGAATTGATACCAACAGATAAGCCAAGAAGGTTAGAATTTTGTAATAAATTTTTGGATATGCTGGAGGAAGAAGACGTCGATTTGGATTATGTTTTTTTTAGCGACGAGGCGCATTTCGATTTAAATGGTAACGTTAATAAACAAAACATGCGGTATTATGCTACTGAGAACCCTCGAATCGTTCACCCGGTACCCTTGCACTCCCCTCGTATCACGGTATGGTGCGCAGTCAGTGCGAAAGCGATAATCGGTCCCTACTTCTTCGAGGAGGACGGAGCGAATGTTAACGGCGACCGCTACATCCAAATGTTAAACGAGTTTTTTCTACCGGAGCTCAGACGGAAGAGGATTGCATTATCTAAAACGTGGTTTCAACAAAACGGGGCCACACCACATATTCGTAACAATGTTTTGCGGTTATTAAGAGAGAAGTTTCAGGACCGCTTGATTTCGCGAAACTGTGAGCTGTTTTGGCCGCCGCGCAGTCCGGATTTAACACCGACAGATTTTTACCTATGGGGCTACTTGAAAAGCAAGGTGTACGAGGGTAAACCAGCAACAACCGACGAGATGAAATTGGCCATTCAGAAGGAAATTGCGGCGTTTAAAAGCCAACTCTTAAAAAAGTAATGCATAATTTTGAGGAAAGATTGCAACAATGTAAAAATCAAAATGGTGACTATTCATACGGAGTATTGTTCAAAACGAATAGTGTACAATAAATGACGTTCTTTTTGAAGTATTTTAACGTTTGTTTCATTTCCGTAAGTATATTAGTCTTTATTTGACGAGCATTTAAAATTCGGGATGTTCTTTTGGCCCACCCTGTATATATATATATATATATATATAGTGAGAGATAATTAGGCCATTTATTCTTAAGAACATTATTAAAAATATTATTTATTGAACGGCTATTATGCGTCTAATATTTCATGAACGAACATAATTCTATATACGGGAACTACTGCCGACCGGTGATATCGATGCCAAACACATTCCAGCAAGTTTTCAACCGCTACCGATTTTTTTCCAGCGTGGTACGTTTTTATATCTTTCTGGAATACTGATTTAAAGTTACGTTGGCGCAGGCAGTAGAAATCGAATACTGAAATTTACTAAAGAGATCTTAGTGAGGATGCTACTCGTATTCGTTCACCTTTGTCAGTTTCTCTTCCTCCTGAGCATTTGTGAGTCGCCAAATAATCTTGGATCCAACGTCGTTGCAAAAAAGCAAAGTCAGCGTCTGAGGCGGATATGTAGAACCTCTTAACCCCTAGTAATCTTTACTAAATATTCTATGTCATTTGAAAAAATTCAAATTTTCCTTGATTAAAACTTCAGTGATGGAGAGGGAAAGTATTTGTTATTATTTATATTACAACTGTAAAATAAGTAACGATTAAAAAAAAGTACGAAACGGAAAAAGAAGTCAACTTTGGTAGTAGCGTCAATTCCAATAATTTATTATTTAATTTTTCGTTGAAATGTCTAAATTATAGGGGAAGAAAAAGCGCGCGCAAACAACTCACTTTGTATTAACCGACACAGTTAAGGATAACTGAGATGAGCAGCTGTGAAATCAAATAAACCTTGATAACAAGTATTTTTAACAAAATGTATTTCTGATAAAATACACAATAACATCTGGTAACGTATTAAATATGATAAAAGTGATACATCAACATAAGTAATTAACCAAAATGTAATAATAACAATTACATAATTATTCGCTATGATATTTTAAAATAAACAAAGAAGGGAAAAAATGAAACGAAAAAAAAAAAAAAAAAACGGAAAACGTACAAATATATAATATTTAATATATCACAGGCATAGGAGAATAATTTTATATATTTTTTTATTTATTTTTATTTTTTTGACATATTGCCACATTCCGAGAAGAAAAGAATACCTGCTTCGAGAAAATTTAGTTTTTTGTTGTCCTAAATATGTAAATAACCGCGCGTATTTTATAAAGATTATGAAAGAAAAGAGAGAAAAAAAAACACATCAATAACATTAGCGTATAAAAAATCTCGTTTCATCGCTCAATGGAGCGAACGATATTATGAATAAGCGTACGATTTTTCGAAGTGCGTTATTGCTAACGCTTCAGTAATATTTTAGACGAGTAAAGATTCAATTCAAAACCCAATTAAAATGAGAAAAAATCATACAGTACCGAATATATCTTGAAGTTAAAAAATTTTGCTCACTCGGGATAGCGCAGACGCGTCAACACTAATGTAACGAAATTAATCAATTATTCTGGGCAGACAGTACAAATCACGACTAGATATATTCTCTACCTTTCAGTTCCAAATGACGAAGTTTCTGAGCATGGTTAATCATCAGGCTAAATGAATAATATTAGCAAAATAACGTTTATCAAATACCATCTCATCATTTAAATAAAAAGGAGTTGCTATCGATTAATATTTTTTCCGTAGAGAATACACAGCTGCAAAATTTTAATCACTCAAGGTAGTAATATATTTAATACCTTTTTCAACAATTTCAAAGTATTTTATTACTGTATTTATTCTTGACTATTTAAAAATAAATTATGGTATATGATGCATTTTTAAAAAATCAATCAAAAGAAATAAAATAAAAAAAAAAACACACACCGCACATATATATATATATATATATATATATATATATATAGGCAGCGCGGTAACCTAGTGGTTAAGATGCTTGGCTACCAAATCAGAAGTGTCATAGGTTATCGAGACTTGTCTCGTTTTGGATCCAAGTCGCTCCCAGGTTTATACCTAATCTGAAATTGAATTGGCTACCTGAGAATTATCTGGGGGAAAGTAAAGGTGGATCCCAAGAAGAAAGGAACTGGTCCCTCTACTCTCATTAGTGCCGTTGGGTTAGTACATTATGAAAAGCTTAATTCCACAGCCCTCGACACCCTGCTAAAACGTATGGGACTTACTTTACTTCTATATATATATATATATATATATATAAATATATATATAACAAGGGTGTTGTCCCATAATGATGTTAACATTTATATGAGCCGTTCTGTAGAAAAATAGGTAACCCCTAGCACATAAGTGTAAATCTACGAAATGTTGTTTAATACTTTAACTACAGAATGCCGCAAACTTCACCTTGATACGTTTCGTTTGACAGTGTGCAAAACGAATGAAGGAACGCAAGTTTAAAAGCAGCTAACCGGTGAGGGTAATACTTCTATTTCGTTGTTCGTCCTTCCCCTGTCTCCTCATTGTGTTAGCTTAAGTAACGACTAAATCCATTCGGTTACTGCTGCTAATAGCATAATAGTGAATTTCGGAGCTATTGTTTTGATATCTACAACCGCGTTTTCCATTTGATGTTTCTAAGCGTGCTTCTACTATCAGTAAGCAAACTTTGTTACGCGTTTTATTCAAGTGTCGCCTTGTATTTTGGAATACATATCATTATCGTAAATGCAATTTTGTAGTGTAGCTAGAATTTAAATGACGAAGCTACATAGCGTCACAAATGTATGTGTTTGGTCAACGAACTCAGGGACGCAATAATTTTCAAAAAGAATTCAACAAAAATCAGCAAAGCCGGTTATCAGTTTATCGTATTTTTGACAAATGGAACACAGCTGACTCGATGACGAATAACACTGCCAGAGTATCAGGACGACGTCGTTCTACTCGTACAGAGGCGAACATCATTGCCGTTGAAAAAGCGCTGAAAGAAAATCCGAAAAACTCCATACGACGTTCAAAAGACCAGTTGTGCCCATTTGAAGGACACGATGGCAACGCATTATTGCTAAAATTTTAGCATTAATAAAACCGCATCGTTTACAATGCCATAAAGCATTACACGTCCAGCAGATAAAGAACGGCATAAAAAGAGGAAAGCATTATGTTCGTAGTTAACTCTGAATTTCAAAAACAAACTCATTTTCAGCAACGAAGAAACGTTCCATGTAAGCGAACATGTAAACTACTGAAACTGCATCATTTGGGCAGCGACAAAATATGTCATAAGATTCTCTAAAAAGCAACGTCGGGCGTGCTGTAACTCCTAATGGAATTGTCGATCCTTATTTTTATGAAGAAGAACGTGAATGTTGCAAAGTACCTTAAAGTGATTAAAGAATTTTTTATTCTAAATATCTCTCTGCACCTTCGACGAGACGGCTACTTCCAGCAAGACGGTGGCGTTCCGTCATTTTATTACCGCTGTTCGAAATTCACTCCATCGTCATTTGGAGATCGATGGATTAGTCGTAACGAACCTATGTCATGACCATCCTACAGTCCCGACCTCACCGCATGCGATTTTTGGTTGTGGAGCGTCTTAAAGGAATGGGTGTAGGCTGAAAAAATCCGAAATCTTGATAATTTAAAAGAAATGATCGCTATAGAGCGACAGTACAAATTACTCTGCAAAGGTGTCATCGTGCTATTCGGTCAGCGATAGAAAGATTTGATTTCTGCACGCAAGTGAACGGAGATCAGGTAGAGAAGCATACATAAATTATAATCCTTCCTCATATTTTTTATGTCATGTAATCGATTAAAATCAGCATTATTATATCATAGAAAAATTATACTTTTTTTTTTTTTTTTTTTTTGTCACAAACTGTGTTCTTTTTTATGCTAATTTCTCAGTAAAGAACGCGCTCTACACAAATTTTAGGTAACATTTTGTACATTTACACCTATGTGTGCTAGAAGTTACCTATCAAACTCCCATATAAGTGTTAACATCATTATGGAACGACAACCTGTATATATATATAAAAAATAAAATCATTAATTATTATGAAGGAAATGAATGAAAAGGGAACATCGCGGGAAAATGTTAAATTATGTCGGAAACCCAACTCTTCAATTTATATTAAAGCTTCCGCTTTTCAATTGACACAATATTCATTTTCAGTGAAAATCTATTTGAGATCAACTTCTTAAAGTGTTAAAACAAACTAATTTAACTATACAAGAGTATCATAAAACTGAAAATTTTGCAAAATAAATTAATATAAAATTCGGAATACTTATTTTACATAATGAAATTTTAAGCGGTTACAAGACTTTTAAATAGATGTTTATTATTCATATATTATATACATATTATATTCATTAAAAAAATTTTTTAATTTCATTGAAAATTGACAATAATTACCTTTATACCCATTTTTTTTCATACATCGTTTTTTGTTCCTTTTTTTTTTTCCCTTCAAATAATCGTATCGTAATTAAACTACTATTATGCTTTCAATAGGTAAAGTCATACTTGGTCTAGATCTACGGAATCCTGTTATGGACTTGCAGATTGCATCATACCAGTAGTACAGAGATCTCAGTTTCGTGCACTGTTTATTGGATGCTGTCTTGTTTGTCTCGAATGAAGTCATTCATCGAAATGTTAATAAACAGATAACACGGGGAAGTTGTCGAAATATGTGAAAAACTCAAATTCACCATTCAAATATCCATTAAAGATTTACATACGATGACACACACGGCATCTGAAAAAATTTAAGTCTGAACATCTAATACTAAGATTTATCTTAATCAAATAAATCCTTTAAGGAATTCTACTCCTTGACAACTTCGTTCATGTTACCCCTCTGAAAACATTAACGAATTGTTCCACCTTGAGATAGATTATAAAATATGAAAAAAAAAAAGAAAGTATGTCAATGTGACTAAAATTAATGATTAATAAATAGAAATTATAATAGTTTAAGATGCGTATACATAAAACGAATACATATTTATACAGAACTATCAATGGACGCATTAGAGGAGTATGTTATTAATTAATTTATTCAAATTAATTACTAATTATGCGAAATTATTATTTTAAAATCATTAAACACGGCATTCACGCATATCCGTGTGGATAACTAATTTTAACGTACCTCTTACAAACCTTTACGATTATTAGAATGCAATGGAGATGAATGTTCTATTTAAAAATGGAATAGAAATAATCGGACGAAGGAACTGAAAATAGCAAATACTACCGCCGCTGGTGTGAAACTTGAAAAAAACTCACTCACATATTTTTACAAAACGAAGGAATCAGTGTCAATTCGTTAAAAAAAGTAAATCCTGGAAATAAATTATGAAGTTCGAAATTCTCAGGCGAGCGTTTAACCTAGAGCTAAAAAAGTAAATTAAAATGAGATCGGAATTTAAATAATAAAACAATATTTTAAGGCGGAAATCGGAATTTTTGTTTCAATACAATAACGAAGAAAAAATGTATGTGTTTGAAATCAGATGATTTGTAGACACGTTCGCTGAATAAAAAAAAATGCACGTCTTTAAACCGAGAAAAACCAAAACAAAAAAGTAAATAAAATCCCAGTGTAAATATCTCTCGATCATTTTATAGATTATCTCATTTTAAGTTTGCAACGATGCAGATTGCGTAAAACACACGCACACACCTTCTACTTGTTCAACATCATCCCTAAAGTCGTTGATTGCAAACATGATGTTTGCTTCATTGTAATATTCTAAATTATAAACACGAATAGCGAAAATTTAAACTGAACGCAAAAAAAAAAATGTTTAGGAACATATATCTTTTCGGTGGAAAAATATCTCATTTCCGGTTAGAAAAGAACGAACATTTCCGAAGACTTTCTAGCATATTTTATTTAATATTCAATTTAAACGTTCGTTATTTATGTTTATATAATTGTTTACCATATATACATATATATATATATATATATATATGTATATATATTGTGACGGATTCGGTACCCCCAGTGCGATCTTTAATCGGTTTTCGAATTATACAAATATTCTCTTTGATAAAATCATTTACACGATCTATCGGACACCGGGTTTTTATTCAGAGTTATCTCGCAAGTTTTAGGTATCGGAGATGCTTATCGGCTAAAACCAAGATTCCCGTACGTGGCCAAACGGACAGCTGTGTCGGGGTTGAGACTGTGTGGTATTGTCGGTCGCCAGCAGAGATAACTACACGTGCAAAAGCTACGCCGAGCAGTATCGAGCCGAGAGAGGATTTCTAAAATCCCGTAAAAGTCAGGCAGGCCGGCTAATACGGTATTATTCGGAAGATGTACGAGAAAAATCGACAATTATCACCGTTATCCGCGTTTAATTGTTGTCATTCGATTATTCGGTTACAGTTAAATAGTTTTGACAATTTCTAGTCGATCGCCAATCGCCAATCGCCAATCGCCAATCGCCAATCGCCACCGTGGCAGCGTATAAATTGTATTTTAGTCCGTAACACGCCAGTTTATAACGTAATTTTTGAAGACCATGCCGCACGTTTTTCAGCCCCGTTATTGAAATTTTATGTGGGGTAGCAGTTTTATTTGTGGTCATTTTTCTAGTCTTCGTTATCATATTTACACATCGGCTACGCCGTTTTGTGTGCTTTTTTTTATTTTGTAAGTTTTTTCACCCGAAATATACGCGTTCATATGGTCAGAAAATCTCATTATTGGACACACGGGGTTCGGTGCCACCGTGACATCTTCACGTGGGCAGGGGCGGGGGGCGACTTCACCGTAGCAGCGAAATAGTTTTTCTTCGATTTTTTTTTTTTTTAATGATAATTTTTTAAAGCCTAATGTTCCGAGCTTTCCCGATTGCGACATTGCGTGTGTCACTGGCGCCCGTGTTTTAATAGTTTTTTTTCGTAAATTTGAGTTCTTATCAATATATATATATATATTAACTGATTATCAAATAAGCCCGCTACATTTAATAGTAATTCACATTTGCTACATTTTCCAAGAGAGACCGCACTAGAATTCAAAGTGAAGTGGGGCTAAAAACATTCAACTGTTTCCCTGTGTAATTTTTCCAAAGATACTAATTTATGTTTATATTGTATTATCATCACGCGCTGTAGGAAAATGATTTTAACGCACCAGAGATATCCCCCTCCGCTAGTATTATCTATTATTTATTGTAAGCTTAACCAATAGTGTACCCAGGATCGACCGATGAGAGGCGAAGGGATATAATAAACTACGTACTAAATTTATGAGATATATATAAGGAGGAAATTATAATAACACTGCTACCGAAGCACAATATTAATGCCTTTTATCATACGAATATTAGACTGAATATTACCGATTTCCTTATACGAAAATACTAAAAATAGTATCGTTGCTTTTTTTTTTTTTTAAATGACATTACTAACATTTTTCTAGAATAAAAACCCTGACTGGAAGATGCCAGTACATTTGGTAATAACTTATTCCTTCACTAGTAATCTTAACATTCCGTATGTAATCGGGAAAACATTAATTGCGGTAAATAGGAGTAATTGTCGAAAAAGGAAAGAAAACCGAAACTAACACCGTAAATCTCACAGATGGATGGCCATTGACAAGAAGAATACAAACGAATAAAGTAAAACAATAAAGTATACATAAACACATGTCGATATGTAAAAGAGTGATCTGGAGAATTTTACGAGGTGTTTTGAAAACCGAAATGACGCTCTTCACAATAGAAAAGTAATACGAAGAAAAAGTTCTGGTCTGTTTCACCGGTCGCAGAGGCATGAATTTGAACAGTTCAAGCACAACCATTAGAAAAATTTCCATGGAGCGCGTTAACCCACACCGGGTGCCTTCCATACGGCCGTCCGATTCGGAATCAGTTCGACCAGTATAAATATATCTTTCTTCCTCTAAAACGAATTATTATATTTTTAAACGTACAATAATTATCGTGATGGAGGAAGTTAGTTGTATGCAATATTTTAGGAACTGTTCCCGTGGAAAACCGATGTAAATCCAAATAGTCGCGCGCGATATTTTTTTTTTTTTTTTTGAAAATAAACGGAATGTAGCACGCGCGACTTTAAAACTAAATTTATATTAAATAAGTATATGTAGAAAATAGAGAACACTTTGAGCAATTTGAGCAGTACTATGGGTTTTCTTAGTTGTCTCCCGGAATCACCACTCAGTCAGTTCACCGGAAAGGGTGAAGGGAAGGCGTTGTAACGAGCAAACATCAGTCACGACGTACTCGTTAACGTTACAATTCGATTTTGTCGGTCGATTTCAGTTTTTTTCGCTTCTTCTTATCGGCGGCGGTAGAAATCGTCTCACTAGCACGTTTCGTTCCTACTTCAACAGCAACGCTGTCAGCAACCGAGCCGGTTTCCGAATGAGCATGATTCTGAATAGTGTCTGGTTTTGGGGAAGGTTGCAAAATTTTGGGCATCCCGATATTAATCATAGCCTCGTAGTTCTTATAGGCTTCAAGTTTCTTGGCCCAATCCGAAGTGCGCGGTAAACTGTCGTAGTCGGCATTTAAGGTACAATCATCACTATCTACATGATATTCTTCGCACCAGTGACGCAACATATTTTTACGTTTATCGTCATACGTAGTCTGCGATTGATCGCTATTTCCAGTCGGCGATAGTACATCTTGCGACTTGGAATAGCGCTGATCGTTCACATCATCGGCAGCTTTGTCCGAACGTTGATTAGTGCTGGGGGCACGGCTGTTATCAATATCGTTGACCAAAGGTTCCGTATTCGCTTCAATGCGGAGAACCGAATGCTGACTCTTCGTAATCTGTCTCGGAACCGCCACAGTTTCAAATCGAATAGTCTGCGGAGAACCGACCTTGCATGTTTTCGACGAATCCATTTCAGTCTAAAACAAGATCGATAAATTACATTTACAACGCTATCGAAGTTACTGATATTCAAATCGATGCATATCGTAGTCACCAAATATAACGAAGGGTAAGAAGCGTAAAGTCAACAGGTACTTGCGTATTAGGCAATCCTTTCTGTTACAAACAGAAAACCACCGGTGTTTCATTCGTCGCTAACTGTATTGCTTACAAATTCGAAAGATCATGTGTATTAATAACCTTTTTCTGTGTTTTTTTTTTTCACGTATATTAAATGTATATTGAAGGTATATTGAATAAATATTCTTATTCTATAACTTTGTTGATATTATTAATAATGAAACAAATCGGAAAATTAAAAATATTTATGATGTAAAAAAATTATTATTTTTTTTTAATATAAAATAATAATAGTATTATTTTATATATTTTCTTTTGGGTGCACTAGCGTGTCCCAACAACTACAGAAATTATAGAAAAGGTTAAATAGAGAGACGATTAGAAATAGAGCTCAGGAAAGATTGAAGTACAGGGATTATATCTGGAGATCGGAAGGAAAGGAAAAAGGAAGAATTATAAGGACCAGCAAGACTCAGTGCTAGGAAAAAAATTGTTAAAATAGATGAAATCTGTTTTAAACATTGCTTAAAACTTTTTAACTATACACGCTCGTGATTTTTTATATAATATAAATATATTTTTATTTGAATGAAGTATGATTTATTGCTGCATTTTTCTGTCCAGTTTCTTATCCTATTTAAAAGGTTTTAAAAAGTATTCCGTTCGTCTTCATTTATAAATACGCATTAAATTATTGGAAAAACAAAAATTAAATCATAGCGTAAAAGAAAAATTTCAAGTTTTACCAATACTTGATGCTTTTTTTCCTTTTTTAATCCTAACAATGATGGTGCAAGTAATGACTTAAGACAACTAATAGTTCCATTTGAAACAAGAAAGACGCGTGTGCGTATGTGCTTTATTGCACACAATAAAGGGTCTAAAAACCGTAATAAGTGTATTCACTAAAGGAATTTCAATAAAAAGTACGCAAAACACGGATTTATCAATCTTTAGGTATTATAAACTAGACTCCTTCCTCTTTTTTTTTGCTTTAAGGGGGGGTATTCTAGTCTAGAAATATGAAAAAATCTAAATTTTCTTTTTTTTGCATATTCTGATAGTTTAGACATTTAAGAATATGCTTCTAAATAGATTTTTCAAAATTAAAATTATTTACGGAGTTATAGCTATTTTCGTGACGCGGCAACTAAATTGGCTCAGTCGGAAAGGATCAAACTATAGGCACGGTAGACATTCTTCGACTGCCTGAGGATAAATCAAACTCTTTTATACATTATATATATATATATATATGTTTAAAAATCGATTAACTGAAGGTCATTGTAACGTATTTTGTTGAAATATTTTCTTGTTTAGTGTTCATTCCAGGTCAGTTTCGTTTCAATCTTCAAGCAACGCAAATATGCGTACTCTGTGTACAGTCGAAAAATATAAAATTTTGGGTGAATATTTTATTTATTAAGTGTAATACAGATGAAAAAAGTAACAAAGGAAGTGCTGCGCATCCAAATAGACAAAAAAAAAAGAACATTTAGACTGTCAGACGGGACGCAATTCGGATTGAACGCTCTGAAATCCGAGTTTCTGATGCTACAAAGGAAGCTAGGACTGCTGCTCGTCTAGTAGAAAGGACTTCAGAAAATGTACAATTTGAAGTAGAAGAAGGTCCATTGTTTGAAGCAGGAATCGCCGATTAAGAAAATGTAAATATAACGTATACCGTTTTATGAAGAAACTTTACTTGAATCTTTCAAAACTTGAAGCGCGTTTTTCTCGAAACTATTTTTTTCAACGCGGTTGACAAGGTACCTCAAGTTCTAATAAACCGATTTACTTGAAATTATGGATCTTCTTTATATATTCCTCTATAGCCTCTACCAGAATAAAGGCAAAATTTTGATTTTTACTATTTTTAAAAAATTTATAAAAGTCAAAAAACAGATAAAAAATCGACTTTTTTTTCAAACAGTCACCGTTTTACGAAATTTTTTTTTCTTCTTCTCTGAGGTAGGGGCTATAACCACATCCTTACTAATTAAGAATCTTTTCTTTTCGTTTTGTTTCAGATGACTAGAAGGGTTGGAATCGTGTCAACCAGGACACACCCTTTTTTTTTACCCCTTCACTTTATCGGCTGCAACTTTGTGAATTTTGAATTTTTTTTTTGATAATTTTTTTTGTGTATTCTTAAAACATGAATAAACAACTGGTAAAAAAATGGATAGTAAAAATATTTATTATTTTTTTTTATTGAGCTTGAAAAAACCTCCTAAATTCGTGTCTCTAGACTAGAATACGAGATGTGACAATTAAATAACCGGACTAGTCTTAAAAATATGCTTTATTACTTACTTATTACAATTGGCTTTTAATCCCCTTCAACATACTCTCTTTCTCTATCTATACACCGCTGCATATGAGTTTTCCACTGTTGAAAGCAGTGCTGCAGGTCATCAAGTGTCACCTTCTTCAGTAGGTTTGCCGTTTTTGCCTTCACATCTTCAACAGACTGAAAATGTGTTCCCTTCAATGCACTTCTCACTTTTGGGAACAGATAGAAGTCGCTTGGAGTGAGATCTGGTGAGTACGGTGGATGCTCGAGCACAGTAATGCTTTTTTGCGCCAAGAACTGTTTCACAGAGAGCGCATTGTGCGCTGGCACATTGTCTTGCTGCAGAATCCACGAGTTGTTCTTCCACAGATCTGGTCTTTTCTTCCTCACCCTTTCTTTGTCAGAACCTCAATGTAATACTTCTGGTTTACCATTTGACCCTGAGATACCCATTCAATCATGATGATACCTGTAATATCAAAAAAAACGATGAGCATGGCCTTCAGTTTCGACTTGCTCATTCGTGCTTTTTTAGCTCTTGGCGATGTGGGGGTCTTCCAGTGCAAGGATTGACGTTTTGTTTCAGGGTCGTACTGAAAAATTCACGTTTCGTCACATTTGTTGATGACTTTTTCAATTAGTTTAGGATCTTCTGTGAATTGTTCCATAATGTCAGAGCAAATGTTTTTCCAGTTCTCTTTTTGCTCGTGTGTGAGGTTTCTTGGAACCATTTTTGCACAAACTTTCGTCATTTGCAAATCCTCGTGCAAAATTTTTCTTATTGTCTCTCTGTCAATGTTCGTCATATCTGCTATCATCCAAACATTGAAATGTCGGTCTTTACGCACAATTTCATTCATTTTTTGAATGTTTTCATCAGTTCTTGAAGTCACAGGTCGACCAGAACGTTCATCATCTTCAACAACTTACCGACCTTCTAAAAATCGTTTGTGCCATTCAAAAACTTGAGTGTGTGACATGCAATTATCTCCAAATACCTCCTTTAATAATTGAAAGCACTCAGTTGCGGGTTTTTTTAATTTCACGAGAAATTTCAAATTAATGCGCTGCTGGATTTTTACGTTTATCATAATTGCGGCACTACAACGCGAGAACGTCTTACTCAAGCAAGAGTTAAAAGCAAACTAACCTAGTTAGAAAGACGGAATAATGTGCTACGTGCACCGGAAGCATCAAAGTCAACTACATTCCATTCTCGCTCCCCCACGCCAAGCCTAACGGCTAAGGCATTCGCAGTCCGGTTATTTAATTGTCATACCTCGTACCTCCTTAAATATATCGTTATTATTTTTATTTTTATAGCCGACAGATAAAATTTTAATTCTTATTTCTTTTTTAAACAAATAAATAAATAGAATTATATGATCCTAAAAGAGCCATCTGCTCCAAAAATTAAACATGAACATAGGAGGGGAAAAAGCCTTAAGCTTAAAAATTTAAGTGATTCACATTAAAAATTATAATTTAGTTCGACAAAGATGTTATAAAATATTTTTGTATTTTCAAAGATTATTAAGATAATTCGAAAATAGAATGTTACGCAAATTTTACTAACTGGGGTTAACAGATAATGGCAAAAAAATATTCTTTAATTATCAGTTAAACTTCAAAATACACAATTTATTTGAAAAAACTGCAAAAGGCGCAAAAAGTTATTAATGAAAGTCACGAGGCAAAAAGTTTTTATGTTAAATCTTGAAGCAAAAGTTCCCGTTTTTTACTGACCGGTAATTAATTAATAATCACGGATGGCCAGCTATTAGGAATTTTCAATACATTAACGTTTCAGCTTAAAATATTGTTTTTTCTGTATTTATTATATTTATTTTTGTATCCGAGGACCGGTAGGTGTATATTTTGATAAGAAATGCAAAAATACACCTTAATCATGTTATTTTATATGATCTTAGATAAAAGACAAAACAGTATTGTCATGAAAATATTGTAATTTCACGACTACTTTTTAGCACTTATCCGTAAAATTCCAAACTGACAAATGAGCGTCATACAAACAATTAAGATAAAGGATAAAATAATCTCATTTTAACTTACCTGTTTGTAAAGTTCCTTAAGAGTTTCTTTAATCTTTTCGAAAGTGCTTACTATTTCTGTCTGCGTTGCGACGCCTGTACTTAGATCTGCGAATATTACAAAAATAAGTATATTTGCATAAACACCTTTTTATTTACTGTAGTAGTTTTATCGAATTAGGCTATTTTGGAGCACAGAAATTCGTATGTTAAAGTGCAGGGGAATAATTTTATTTTTCTTCTTTTAATCAACTAATAATGTAATAACGCGGGGTGCATGTGTATACATATAAAACTCAAGATCTATGAAACGGATTTTTATATATTTTGTTCTAAATGTATCTACTCACTATGTTGTAGGCTTTCGGTTTGTTTGTGGTGTAATTTTTTTTTATTTTTACTTGGCTTGCCAATGTCTAAACGGACTACAGATGAAACATGTCGCGAAGGAGTCGCAAAATTTAAAAAAAAAAAAAACGTTAGGAAGAAAATATTAAAATGAAGAAAAAAGTAAGTTAGAGGAAGAAGCGAAAAAAGAAAAAGAAAAACAATTCGCTTATAGTGCGATTTTTAATTACATTTAATCTAGCTCGTCTTCATCTGAAATCCTCTCTTATACTTTGCAGATAATATCATTTTGTATTCTACTGCAAAAAAAATTTCGAAAGCTAGTGTCCATCTTAATGATTCACTGAATACTTTAGAATCGCTCTTTCCAGTATTAATCTTTCTATCTCTCCTTCAAATCTCCACGTGTTAATTTCAACCTGTGTCCTTACAACCCGGCCTTAATAAATTTGTCCTTCACAACTAGTGCCGTTCCCCTAGTCTCATTTGTTTGTTACCTAGAGGCAGCTTCTTTAACAATCGTCTTAAGAGAACATATAACCTATTTAGGCAATTTTGTTTCCAAGATTATTAAACCTTCTTAACCTCTCCATGCCGATGGTGTAAAGATCCTTCTGTTCTCCTTATTTTATATAGATCTATTATTCGTTTAATCGAATCATTGTTCCTGTTTGTATGGTAATGCTCCTAAAACAGCTCTTTCTAATTGTAAGTTGCATCGTATATATGAAACCTACGTCTCCATCAATTGGTGCTACGGCGATTCTTTCGGAAACGAACATGTTCCTTTATTTATTCGCAGATCCTATCTCGGCGGACATTTCTTAAACTGACTTCCTTTTAACTTTTCTAATCTCGTTAACTCTTATATTTTCCTATTGTATAGCTGACATTTCTTTTTCAGGAAAATCCCACTTCTCACTCTAATACCTATAACGACTAAAACAATTTTTTCTCTTCATTTTTTCTTTTGAAAAACTTCCTTATTTCACACTTAATTATACAACTCTCTTTCTTCTTTGCTTAAATTTTTTCCTGTCCATGTAGTTAAAGAAGTATAACTTCATTTTTCTCAATCGTTATTTCCATCCTACACTGTGATCTTTACTGATGGTTCCATAGGACCCACGGAAACTATGGCCGCTTTCACGGTCTTATTACCTATTCTGAATCTTTCAAACTGCTTTTCTTCCATTCCACCTTCTCCGCAGAGAGTTCACAGTTATCCTTCGTGCAATCCTGTACATTACTTTTTCTGCTGGTGTCAATAAATTTTTGATAGCCTCCCATTCTAAAATGTTCTATTATCTATTTTCACATCTTTGCTTCGCTCACCATAAACTCTCACATCTCTGCTTCGCTCACCATAAACTCTCACATCTTTGCTTCGCTCACCATAAACTCTACAATCCTTCTTATTCGTTTTGTTGTTTTTAGATAACATACCTCTCGTTCTATACAAATTGATTTCCTGTATTTTCTCGTCATGTCGGCATTGAGAGCAATGAACATACTGATTCATTGGTTCGATCTGTGGCTCAAATTGTCGATTTTGATTCAAATTCTCTTCATTTAATATCGATGTTCTCTATAGAAATTGTCATTTTAAGCTACGGCGTACTATCTATCCTCATTCTTTCTCTAATCCTGAATTGTTTTGTCATTCTGTTCAACCTGACCTTTCCTCTCACTCTTCGTACTACGATTTTTCTAATCTCTCTCGTTTTACCGTCTCTATTTGCCGACTACACTTAATCGGCTTCCAGCAACTGTATTTTGTTTCTCTACGACCTTTTATTCTTTTTATGCTAATGGTTCCAATATCCTTTATGATACTAACCATATTGCTCCTCTATTCCTTTGGAACGCTCTTACTTTTATCGACAACTCTTGAACCCTGATCTGCATGCTCCTTACAGTGCTGCCTTTATTTTTCATTTTCATCTGTGGATATTATTCCTACAGTATCCTCCTTCATTCACTTATCTACGAAAATATTTAGTTGCAGTCTTATTGTTTACACTTCTCGCCTTTTTAATAATATAATACAGTACTGAGCGGTATCCTCGATTGGTGAGACCCTCGCCCCCGCCAAAAAAAAAGGTAAGGGTGCAAATAAAATTTAGAAAGGATCTGATAGGAAAAAAATTAATGAAGACGGAAAATCAGACTAACTCAAAAATACTATATACTTCAGAGTAAAAGAATGAATATTTTGCGAACCCTTATCATTTTTCATATTCGTTCAGTTATCTATAACCTTTTCTAAATTCGCCACGTTCAGATTGATTCCCTTGGATGTTGTAGAAGAAGAGAAATGAAAGTATTAACCACTTTTCTCGTGATGCGGCTGTCTTCATCGTCAAATACACTACCAATAACATACTTCTAATGCCTAAGAAGTTCCATTTTACTCTTTTCTAATCAATCAGCCCTATCTTCGGTCTTAATCTTGATTTTTTAACTTTCCTTCCTGACGGCGCAACATTATTTCCTCTTTATATCGGCCATGTGTTAATCCATAGCCTCTTTTCCTCATCCCATTATCGTTTTTCACTTACAGACTCTCCCTATCGTTCTCCGCACTCTCGCAGTGTGGTAATAAATAATGCAATTCTGATCACATACTTTTCAAATGAGCCGTGTTGTCGTTTGAACGTTCCTTTCTTCATTCATAATTCCTTAAACCTTATATTCCTACCACTTATAGCGCTGCATTCGTTCTTTTGTTCCTCTTCTTGGTGTTCTTTCATTGTCTTCGTTGCTGATGCGTACGAATATAATTTATTATTACTTTCATCAAACATGGGTCAATGCCCTTTGTTGGCGAGCCAAAAAATAAAAAGAACGAAAACAAAGCGGCACACATACAGAAATGTTGCTTCAACCGACAATGGGCGTCAATAGATTTGGTTTTTTACTTGTAGTAAAATTAGATGATGCGAGTGATACAAATAGGCACACCCAAAAATATTTAGATAAGTTATTTTGTGTATCAGTGAAATACCAAAAATAATTGTCGATTGATGAAGAACACAGCTTTTGTGCAAGAAAACACAAACTGTTAATTCCTTTTAGGGGAAGCTTTTGTGTCTTTTCGTCAAAAATTTCAGATAAATTCAGTGCAAAGATTTGGGTTTATACAGACATCAAAACGTGTTTACCTCAAATTTAGAAGTCTTTATTTCTGAACAGCAAAACGAACGTGAATATGTAGGTACTAGATAGTCAATCTAGCGAGACCGTCAAAAGATTCGTTTGTCACCTTACTAGCTAATTTATAACCGGCTGCTGCAGATTTAAAATGGAAATCATGATATAAACGGCATCTAATATCAATGTATTTAGAACGCTCGAGAAAATTGTCTATTTTTAGAGCAAATACTTACGCTGTTTTGAGGGAAAATTCGTACTCAACAGCGCAAGTTAAACGAAATCAAAGGTAAAGTGAGAATCACACCTCCGCTACGGCGTCGGGGATTGTGAAGTTAAGATTCACAATGTACTTAAGGATCTAAGTGATCTGAAGATAATTTTGTGGGCCAGTCTATTCCTCTCAGCCGCTTTTACTTCCCCAAAATTTTCCGCGTACCCAATTATTATAGACTGGGTAAATCTAAGAGTAACTTAAGTCTGGAACGAGACAAGCCTCGAATCCGTGACTTCCGAATAGACAAAAAGTTTACAAATTTCTACGGAAATAAAAGGCT
Source organism: Icerya purchasi (assembly GCA_039619475.1). Lineage (NCBI taxonomy): Eukaryota > Metazoa > Arthropoda > Insecta > Hemiptera > Monophlebidae > Icerya > Icerya purchasi. The sequence goes on from CM077115.1 coordinate 205,845,937, forward strand.
TAGAAAAGGGCAGTAGTTTAACCACGCGGTGCATACCTTTCTGCTAACTAATGCCTATCGGTATGTGAACCACGAATGATCCACATATTTAATTTTGTTGACTGTTGAAAAAAAGACTCGTAAACCGATTTCTCGGGATTTGGTATTCTATACGGGTAAGTTCAGCACTGAAAGTAATTCAACAGTGATCATGATTTAAATAATATTTTCAGGTAACTAAATTTAATGAACTTTTTATTAAAATAGTACGTTCGAATTGGCACCTGTATCTTTCTTTTGCGAAATAGTAACAATTGTCTGCGGTTCTTCTTTAACAGCTGTCTTAAGAAGTTTAGCTTCTTTTGCGAACAGGAACACAAATGCTATTTTTAAATCTTTTTCCATACCGTCGCCGGACATGGCGAATAACGTCCAACCATCCGCATTCGATTTCGGATTATTGTCAACGATAATTCCAGCAATTGCACCAGCAGCTTGAATCTGGCGCGCCTAACAAACGAAATTGCAAATTATTTTCATAAAAACGCTAAAAACGCGTCGACCTATATATAACTCTGTAATGATCAAAATTTCCACTTCAAAATTAGGTGCCGCTATCGTGCGGTTTTGAACTCAAAAATCGTCATAAAATGCAAACTTTAAGATTTTGTTAATTCTTTTATTTTCAGTTTTTTTTTTTTTTTTTTTTTTTTAACTTGAACTAATTTCAAATACATAGATTAAATTATATTGTAGAGTCTCCAGTAAGAGCCTGCAGTTGGCTACAAAATATCTTTCGCAAATTAATAGTCTTGCTGCTTAAATATAACTTTTAACTAAAATAAATGTTGCAATTAAATAAATGGAAAGAAAACAACGAAAATGTCCCCCAAGATATACTATTTCTATTATAGATTACTAGAATTTAATAGAAATAATATAAAATTACCATCTAGGCGGACATTAACAAGAAACCAAAATAATATATATTACATCTATTCCTGGGGGGGGGGGGCGTAAATCTACGAATTGATAATACTGATGATTCAGTTCTAATTAAACTAATTAGTAAAATAACCCATCACATACTAAATGAAAAAAAAACTTGTTATGCGGAAAAAGGAAGTATACGGTTGAAAGAATAGTGTAAAGAGAAAAACCCAAGTACGCTTAGAATCATTCTATTTTATAATTTTCTTCTATTGTTCTCTTTTTATTTATTTGTTTTCGCCCTTCCTTGTTTTTTTTTCTTTCTTTTCTTTCTTTTCTTTGTATTTGAAGATATTTAACTGCCCTCATGTATCGGCATGTAGATATGAGTATTCACGGTGCGTATACGTATTTTTGAATATGTGTACTATGTCATAATTTATATAATCTTAAGTTGACTAAATATTATGATGTATAGGATAAGCAAGAATAGTTGTAATTTTGTATACTTAGAATAAACGTTAATAAGAGTGTCGGACACTCACACAACGGACATACTTACCCTACGAGACCCAAAACTAATTTTTATACAAGTACAATATATATAAAGTAAAAAAAGTAAAACAAAAAAATTGAAAAAAAAAAGAAAAGTATAAAAAATCTAATCAAAACATTATCGATCAATTACCTTTACACGAGTGTTTAATTTCATTCATGTACTGCAATTTAGCAAATCAGATTTTTTTAATGCTATGTGACAGGGAATACTTCGCGCAAACTACTATGAAGAGGTAATGCGGTAAAACCAATTTGACGAAAACAGAAACATATTGCAGAATTATCAGTTTGTAAATGTCGACATTACTGCTAGGCTTGTACAAAAAAATAAAATAATAATAAACATTATAAGAGCTAGAAAATAAATTAAACTGAAATTTACATTACATTCGAAAATAAAAAAACAAATACTGATGATTTTAAGGATAATCTAGATAATGAAGACGTGAAAGATTAAAAAAATACAAAACAAGTTGGAACAGAATAATTTACTTGAAAAAAAGCAAAAAGAATTTTATAAGTAAATAGATACAGAGAAACAAGCAGATGGAGAACAAATACCAAATACCTCAACAAAGAAGCATAAAAATAAAACGGCATTGGAAAAAGAAGAATTAGTATATAACTAAAGTAAGTTGGGTTAAAAACATAATACAGGAAGGAGGAAAAATATAAAATTCGAGCCGTTAACTCTATATTTGATAAGTATAAACTATAAGAGAGATGAATGATTAATTTGATGAAAATAATAAGCCGAAACGAAGGTGATGAATTTAAGAAGAATAAAACTAAGATGTTAAAAATAAAACGCAGGCGACGCAATAAATTTAATTAATTTTAAATGAGAAAATTAAGAATAAGAAATAATAAAGTGAACTGAAGAAGCAAAGTTTCATGAGCAAAATTTTAGAAATAAGCTGAGAAGAAATCTGGAGAAAAACTAAGATATTTAAACTATACAAAAAAAGAACGCAAGAACAGAAAATAACACCAAGATATCAAATTAAAACAATGGCGGATGAACTTTGATGGAATTTAAGACGCACAAGAATACACGCGGGGATTTTGGCTATTGTGGTAATACATAGCACTCGATAAAAAAAAAAAAAAAAAATCAAAAACAAAAAGAAAAATTTTTTTGGAGCACTGAAGGAATTAAATATTTTGGATGAAATTGAAATTTATAGTTGATAATAAAATTGATATTTTCCGCATACCAAATTTCAAATGAAACAAAGAAATAGTATTAATAATAATAATAATACTAACGATGCATTTCTAACTTAAAAACCCCATTTCTACACAAAGCAATATAATTAAGGACATCCGTGTATACACAATATATAAACCAATAAGCTATAGACGGACGCTTCTCAAACGATAACACTTCTCCAATCCACTCTTCGTACTTACTTTAAATCACATACTACACTGTGCGTACTTAATGGCATTACACCGACCGAAATACACCGCATTTTGAAATCCATAAGGTTAAAACAAGCTACTGGCCTTGACAATATTCCTAATATAGCGCTGAATTAAACCTTCCGTCAATAGCCATAATTGAAGCAACTTCCCTAATAAACGCTATGTTTAAATTAGTCTATTTTCCATAGCAATGTAAATCATCCAAAATTATTGCGCTTCCAAAACGTGGGTAAAGACACAAGAATTTATAGACAACATACGCCTGGCATCAGGCTTCTAAGTAACTTAAGTAAAGTAGTTAAAAAAGCTATATTAAAACGCCTTATATTGCACTCCGATAGCTCGTCTATCATCTACATGGAGCAATTTGGGTTCAGGTCGGGACATTCTACTTTGCAGCAGGTCGCTAGGATAGGAGAATTCATAATTCACAACTGTAATTCTAATAAACATATGAGCATGATTCTGCTTGACGTAGCCAAAGCTTTTGATACTACTTGGTACGGCGGAATAATATACAAAACGATTAAGACCAAATTTTGTTACGGATTAAATCTAGTCAAGAGCTGCTTGAGCAACAAAACATTTGCAGTTTATATCCCTAATACCTTTTCGTCATTTAAAACACGTTTAGCTGGTGTCCCCGAGGACAATGTGTTTCGGTTGCGACCGATTCTATTTAATATACACTAAGGTTGTCCAAAAAAATGTTGAGACTGAGCTAATATTTCTGGAACCAGGCACGCTAGCGACAAGTGGTAAAATTTGATAAGTAGCCAACCGTGTGTACGACGACATATTCAAAGATCAAACCTCTAGGTGTAGTAGAACACGTACGAGAACAAAACGCGCACACTGTGTAAGGAGTGACCCCCCTATGAGTTTTTCAAGAGAAAAAAAGACACAAGAAAGACGAAAAAAAATTACTCATATAGGGTACAAAAACCAATCAGCTATTCTTTTTCGAAATAACGTCCCTCGTGTTCAAGACATCTGTCCGACCTTTCGCACCATTTTTTTGGTAACGGTTTTGGCAAATTCGGCCGGAGGGATCGCCTTGAAGGCGGTTTGACAAGCAGGCGGCTTTTCAAGAGCGGAAACAGACAGAAATCGTATGGAGTAAGATCTGGACTGTATTGCGGATAGGACAGGACTTCAACGTTTCCCTCCGTGAGAAAGTCGACAGTCGCATGGGCGGTGAGCGGCCTCGCACTGTCTTGGTGCAAACACCAAGATTTTTTGATTTCAGGACGCTTTCGAGAAATGTGTCCTTGCAGAGTTGCAAGGACTGAGCACAGTAGTGCTGTGCAGTGATCGCCTGGCCTGCAGGCACGTGATGCCGGTAAACCAGTCCTTTCCAGTCAAAAAACGCGATGATCATGACTTCGGCAACAGACTTTGCTTGCTAAACTTTTTTTTTCTGGCGTGGCGAGCCGCTTTTCTTCCAATGTGTGGTCTCCTGTTTCGAAAACGGGTCGTAATGGTACGCCCACGTTTCGTCTGCGGCAATAACACGCGAAAGAAATGAAGGATTAGCTACATACCTCCTCTTCCAGTCGTTACAGACGTTCACTCACTGTTGTAGCTGTTCGCGCGTTAAATGATGCGGCACCCAGCAGGAAGACACGTGTCTCATTTTGCCGACTGACGACTTACTTATTCCCATAAATGCTGCGATCTGTCAGACGGTGATCGAACGATCTTCCTTCACGAGAGCAGCAATTGTGTTTGCGTTTATCGTCGAAGAGACCGCTGCTAGTCGTCCGCTCTGCCGCACCACTTCGAATGATACACGACCTTCGGAGAACATCTGATGCCAACGAAAAATTGCGGCCCAGGATGCTTTAAGTAGTGCATATTAAATGCGCCGTGCTACTGCAACATTTCTAAAATGCATGGTGCCCCTAAATTGCCCTACTTCCGTAATTATGTGCTGCTTTTAGAAAAAAAAATTTTTGATGACTGCCTAGCTCGTCATAGTAGTCTCCTCTTATTAACGTTATTAGCAGTTGACTGCAATTTATGTATTCAAAATATAAACACATCATCTTTTGTAATTTTTGGACTATACACTTTTCATTGTTAAACATTATTTTAAATAGAGATGTTTTCTCTGTATTTCTTTACGTAGCTACCATTGACTAGTTATCTTATTTATTCGTAGGTTTTTTTTCATTTTTATCCTGCAGCTCAATGTACGTATATTAATTTGTAATCTGTAATAAGCAAAATTCACATTTCTAACGATTTGTCGATAAGGCTTTTAGTCGGTACACTAGTATACTTATATTTTATGGCTATGCGTTAATTTTATAATTTGCATAAATATACATTCTAATATATATATATATATATATATATTCACTTCAAAATCAACCCAAATACATAACTATTAATAAAGATAATTACAAAAATCACTTACTATACTGATTTACATCACAACCCTCCAATTAAACCGAATGATCACTCCTCTTTAAATATAAATATAAGTATCATTAAAATTACATTTTAACAGTGTCAGTATATAAAATTTCTGGTATTACAATACTATACATATATATATATATTTATAGTATAAACCAATGGCGAATCCTGATTTTTTCCCTGATACTTCTCCAAGACAGAAAAATGTTGAAATGGAATTAACTCGACATAAAATTGCATGCACTACTACGTAAATAAAACCAAATCAAGAAGCCACTTTTTTTTTTTTTTTTTTATTCAAAAATAAAAAATTAAATTTACGTAAGAGAAAACTGATATTTAAATTTCGATAAAAGGAATAAGTTACATGAACAGCAAAAGGAACACAAAATGAATTCAAAAAATAAATAAATAAAAAGAAAACTTTAAAGTTGTACAGTGAAATATCAGCACCTTGGTGTTATAATAAAAAAAAATTGAAATATATTATTTAAATACAAAATCAAAAGATGGGTGGAATTTTAGTTTAAAGCTCAAAAAAAAAAAAAAAACACATTCAGAAATCCATTTAAAATTGAATATGTCTGCTCACACTAAAAAATCGCCAGTTTAATTTCGCTGGTTCGCTGCACTACCGCTTCTGCGCTTTTCGTTTGTCAAAGTCGGCAGACGAGTGAGAGAGCGTGTAAGTGTGAAAATTTTATCGCAAAATATTTCTTGCAGTTAAAATTATATTATATATGTAAATAGAAAAATATTGTTAGCAACTCCTCATTATTATAGATATTGAGTCTTGGTGACTAAGTACACACATCACCCATGCAACTTCGTACGTAGGAATAACTTTATTGAAAATGTTAAAAATATTCTGTATAAATAAACTTGCCGCCACATAGGAAAAGCAGCTTAATTGAATACCAAAAAAAAAAAAGAAAGAAAAAAAGAAAATAATAATATTAATATTTATAAAGTATAAAAGTATAATAAATTTTCATTTTTTATGCATAAATAAAAATAATAATAACGTAGGGATCTCGTACCTTATCGACAAATGTGCAATCGCCTCGTTCCGCAATTACTATTTTCCCCTTTAAATCTGCCGAATTCACCAAGCGAGTACAAGCTGTTAAAGGTTCGGCTATGCCGACTGTACCTGTAACCTATGAAGTCATTTTAATTAACGAATAAAATTCAAAAAAGAAAAAAAAAAATTTACAATACTTCCGAAAATAAAAAAATTATTTATACAACTTGAATCAGTCAAAAGTGTTTAAAAGTTAGAACATTTATTTTTTCATTTTTGGATTTTTAGTGCAATAGAACTAGAAGAATTTCTGAGATTTTAAAATCAGAAATCATGATCTTCCTCTCGGAACGCCAAGAAAGATTACAACTCTCAGTTTAGAAAATTTTTTTATAATATTCTTCTAATTGTATTCCTATAAAATCTTTTAAAAAAAAGTAACAGTGGTGTCTGAGGAACCCGGTAGGAACGAAGTTGCTTTCGCTTTTCGGTAGATATTAGCTTTAAAGTCACTCATAAAGTATACGATAAAAAGTAACATAGATTAAAAGAAAGCCGCACTACATGCACACTTTGCGAAGTTAAAGAAGAGGCAAAATTAAAAGAACAGAATTTTACTACCAGAAAACATCAAACTCTATGTTAGAACGTATAAGAAACATTTACACGTGTTTAGAATTGAGCTTATGCAGCTGACCTAGCACAATGCTTGCTGCTTGAATCTCGATACTCGCATGAACACACTCACCCCTATATAATAAAAAGAGAAAGTGAGCGAAGATCGCCTGGAGGACGCATAACGCTTTTTCCTTACGTGACGACTTCTGCCGATTTCTGCCATTTTACTCCTACTACAAGCCTTCGTTCCAAAATAAAAAAAAACAAAAACATAACCGCTTCAATTAACTTAACTTTTAATCACCTGGTCCATTTAAGTTTACGTATAAATGTTTTTAAAAATTTCGTTAATTCTCACAACTATCCGTGCATTAAAAATAGAAACACTTTTTACTAGTGTTCATCTCTTATTACTCTGTCTGCTTCTGCGCGATCAAAAATACAATGAGTAAACTGTAAAATTAGTTAACTTTTTAAATCAACTTTATTTAAATTATGTGTAGTGGTAGCATTAAAGATACATGTAATAAACAATTTTTAAAAATTTGAAAAACATTAATCGATGCTGTAATTTCTAATAGAAATTCTTCCTTAATCTTTCGTTAAGGCAGTGCTAGTGATTTATAAGATACGAATATGGCAATTAAACGGAAATTAGCAAAATATGGCACTAAAACAAAAAAAAAAAAACGCTTCAAAAATACGTTTGTTTTGATATTTTGGAAATGGGGAATTAAACTAGAAATATTAATTACATGTATTTTTTTTTTTTTAAAGGTCTTTATAGACATTAATGAAATTTTTGGATATTTTTCAATTTACGGCAATGGAATTCAAACCAGGTCCCGCGTAAACGAAACACCACTGCATAACCAACTATGTTACTGACTGGCTAAAGTCATTTACCTTAAGGCCTTTAAATACAATACAACAATGTGTGTGTGTGTGTGTGTGTGTGTGTGTGTGTTAGTGAAACAGTTACATTCAAAAAATGAATAAACAAATAAAAAGCACGTTTTGACCAGCAATAAGTAAGATAAATACGAAAATTTGTTGTTTTTTTCTTTGTTTTATAGTTAAGAAATCTTATTTATTCATTTATTTATTTATTTGTTTATTTGTTTGTTTATTTATTTATTTATTTGTTTATTTATTTATTTATTTATTTGTTTATTTATTTATTTGTTTATTTATTTGTTTATTTATTTGTTTATTTATTTATTTGTTTATTTATTTATTCATTTAAGTGTCATATACAGCAACTGAGGCTAGAGAAAAATAAATAAATAAACAAAAATTTATGGAAACATTTTCGTGAAATTTAATTTTAAAAAGAAAAAAAAACTTCACAAATAAATAAAATTATAACTACATAAAAGCGCCGAAGAAATTAAAGATTTTCTTAGAAACGATATCAAAAATAACTTTAAAGTAGAAGATTTGAAACTTTCACATTGAATGTTACTGATCTTAATTAATTTTTGGACACAACTGTGCATAAAATATACATATTTACTTTTTGAGTTTCGGAAGGATTACACCATCATCAGAAAACAACTGAACTACCGAAACGATAAACATATAAACATGGTCTCATATACAGATAATAAACAAAAAGCCGAATCCATAAACCGAAAAAATTAACAAAAAGCCGAAAATACAAAATGCTGTATTGTTCTCATATACAATCGGATGATTCGTCTAATCTGTTGCTCAACTAATGTGACTTATCTTCACGTTTTTGTACACACTACTCAACTATATCCTCCTTCATTTTGGTTTGAATTATTCGATCCTCCTTTTGTGAAATGTAATTCAGTCTACAGCAATACGATATTTCATAAACAGTGGCAGTATGTAAATAGGGTAAAGAACTGTCCTTAGCACTAATACGCTTTTAATTTTTCTGCAGGCCCCAAAAACTGGCCCTACATTGTTCCTTCTAAGAATCCTTCAAATCTTTTTTGTAACCCCTTTGGTAAAAAGTAACACTATACTGGTGGAAGGTACACACATACATACATACACATACTTTTGCTAGATCTATAATTTCGACAACCATACTGACGTCTATAAAACCAGTTGTGGTGAACATTTGTGTATTATTATTTTTCAGGCATAAGTAATATAGGTTAAAGTTCAAAATAAACCAATAAATTTGGATTCATAATTGGTCCTTGTATTTTTAATTAGCGTTTATTTTACTGTTTATTTTGTCGTTCTCTACACATTTTATATATAGTTGTGTCCAAAAATTATTTAAGATGAATATAATCAAGTGTTAAGTTGTCAAAAGTATTAATTTGAATTATTTCTCAAAATTAATAATGGAATTTATCATAGTTACTATTTTGTACTTTTCATTAATATAATCTTTTAAAAGTTATAAAAGAAACTTCTTTATATATATATATATATATATATATATATATATATATATATATAGAGGGTGCGGCAGCATAACTTCCTTTTTTAAAATGCGACATTTTATTTCTGCTAAATTTTTTAAAGAAATAATAACAGAAAATCAAAATAAAACTGCAACGGAAGAAGCATACATATTGCCTCAATGGAGGATCTCGAGTATGTTATTTCGATTTTCTGTTATTATTTCTCTTTAACAAAATTTAGTAGAAAAAAAGTGGCGCATTTTAAAAAAGGAAGTTATGCTACCGCACCCTGTATATTGTCGAGAACTAGTCACGTACACACGCAGACATTTTTAACCCTAATAATAACAATAATAATAATAATCGCACTAACCTTATCATCTCCTTTCAGCATTTTCCCAAAATGAGCCGGACCAGCTGTTAACTTAATATTTGTATCCCCTTTCGTGTACGATATTAACTGCAAATCGCTTTCGTGAATTTGAATTTTAGATAAATGAAGTAATTCCTGCATGAATAAAAAACCGACTTCGCCTTCAGGATGAGATGCCGCCTATGAAAAACAAACAACCAAAATAAAATTATACCGTATTGTGGATTCTATTGAAAAAAGAGTTTTACATTATTCTGCTCGAACGACAAAACGATAATTGCTACCGATAAAAAAAACGTTTGTCACTACATAAGAAGAAAGAAAACCGATTTATTTGTACATCATCGTCGATATATAATACAATACAGAAATTTTTTTATAGAAATAATTATCCGTACCGAAAGAAAAACTATTTCTTACCGGATAATGGGCATGTCAGTTAGTAATTTATATGAAATACTAGTTAACTTAAGAAAATTTAACCTACAAGAAAAATGATAAAATAAAAAAAAATCTGCACGCCTTAACAACGAAACTGACAATAAATGAATAATTAGTAATTTAATGACAATATTAACCTGTGCGCTGAAACTAAAACGCAGCTACTTAGTTAAATGCAAGAGAAATGAATACATAAGAAAACCATTTTTGAAGCGCGCTTCAAGTCTCAATAATAGTAACTGAAAATAATAAGAACATTTTTACACGAAAAAGGAAGAATGCTACGAATCAAACGTATGTGAAACCAGTTCAAAGATGTTAATCATTTTTATTTATTTATCTTAAAAAGTGAAAGAAATCGGAGAAAAAGGAATAGGCAAAACGTGCTTAAAAGATTACACTAAAAGTATTGCTGTAAAATATATTTGGAAACTACTTAAGACTGAAACGTATGCGGAATCAAAAAGACTATAAAAATTTTGCCAGTGCAGCATATTACGCGTTTTTTTAAATTGGAAACGAGCAATAACTCAGAATCCAAAAAGGATATAAAAGCTTACATCTTAATATGAGGATATGAGGGCAGCCAGTAAACACGGTTAATGAGGAAAGAGCAATAAAAGATAGGAAGAGCCAAACTTCAGCATATGTGGTTTATACAGTTTATAAGTGTGGATAAATAGCCGAATTTTTGGTACGGTGGTGGTAAAATTATCTGATTCTCAATTACAAAAAAAATCGTGTTAATATGAGGGAATACATTATTATACACTATTTATGGACGCTAAAATTAGAAAATCATAATATACCAGACAAAATTTTTTTTAATTTTCTTGACAAAGAAATGTGAATTACGCTATCAACTTGATGGAGTTAATTTTTACATAAAGTAATACGAAAGTTTTTACAAACATTTTTTTTGAGACGAGATTAATATTTTAAAATAATGAATGCGAAAATACTTGTATAAAATAAGCAACGAAAAAAAATTTGAAATAAAATGGGAGGAATTTTAAACATGAACTAAAAAATAAAGTATTGTTAAATTTATATTTTGTTATAAAAGGAGTTCATATTATATATCGAAATTCCAACAGCTTGAACGCTTTGCAAGCGCGGCTAAGGAAGAACAGATTGTTTAATTCGTTTATTAACTAACAAGGCAACACCTCCGTACCAATAAATAAAATTCAGTAACGTAGTTATATAAAATGTAATTTATTTTAATATACAGCACTCGGTATTTTTTTTTCTCTCCTTCCTCTGTGCCTAGCTTTCGCCATCTGGCCATTCAACATTTTTGTTTTTTGTTTTCTTTGTTTTTTTTTTTTATTGTTTTATTAAGTTATTATTATTATTTATAAAGTATTAAAATAAATTACATTTTATATAACTACGTTACTGAATTTTATTTATTGGTACGGAGGTGTTGCCTTGTTAGTTAATAAACGAATTAAACAATCTGTTCTTCCTCAGCCGCGCTTGCAAAGCGTTCAAGCTGTTGGAATTTCGATATATAATATCAGTTCACCCTATCCTAGACAGCCAAATATAATTGACGACATTAAATGTGACATATAAACCTCCAATTAACAATAGAGGCTTCTCAAATGATGTCACATCTCTTACATGTAATAGAGGAAAGGTTATCTTGGTAGGAGATTTTTAAAGTTTGGAACTGCTTCAGCCAAATAATTATGCTACCAGTACGCTTCGTAAGTTATCAACACAAAATAACTTTCGTATTTTAGCTCGCCGCGAACCTACTTATTTTCCTTCGATCTGAGACAACAAACGTAGTGTAATAGTACTCGTAGTGATCAAGAATGTATACATTACTTCTCCCATTTCCTTTAGTCAATTATCTTCTGACCACAATCAGATATTTTGTTCTCTTTCAGTTGATGATGCCATACATGCAAAGTGCACTTACTATAACTGCAAACAAGCCGAATATGGGATATTTCTTTAGCTTCCCGATATTACTTACAAATTCACCTACGTAATACAGATGTGTTACCTAAACATAACACTTCCCAAGAACACTCTACTCTTCGCACCTACTTCAAGTCACATTCTGCATCGCATGAATTTAACGATGTTACTCCAGCCGAGATACATCGCGCATCCTAAAATCACTTAGGCTAAAACAGTCCACTGGTTATGATAATATTTCTAAATTAAAAAATCTCCCACTGGGCAGCCCTAGCAGAAATAACTTCCTTAGTAAATGCTATGTTGAAATTTGGCTATTATCGGCAACAATGGAAATTCTCCAAAATTATTGCACTTCGTAAGCCTGGAAAAGATTCTTCGTGCATCGACAACATTCGTCCTATTAGTCTTCTTAGTAATCTAAGCAAAGCGGTAGAAAAAATTATATTAAAACGTCTCATGCGACACACCGATGATAGTTCAAATATCATTCCTCCGGAGCAGTTTGGGTTCTTCATGCCTGAGAACTCTACAGTGCAGCAAATTGCTAGAATCGGGGAATTCATAACCCACAATTTTAACTGTATAAACACACAGTTATGATATTACTAAACGTAGCCAAAGCATTTGGCATTACTTGGCACGATGGTATAATCTTCAAAATGATCAAGATTTCCGGTTTACCTAATTAGAGACTAGTCAAAAGCTACTTAAGCAATAGAACAGTTGCTGTTCACATCTTTGATACCTTTTCCTCTTTTAAAACCCGATTAGCTACGTTCCGCAGGGCAGCGTGTTGGAGCCAATTTTATTCAATATATTCCTTTACGATTTCCCCGTTTGCCGACAATGCTGCGCTGTATTGCAGCTCACACAGGCAGAACGCGATCGCCAACAAGCTCCAACTTGTAGTTGACCGTATCCTTCGTTTTTTTAAAGAAATGTCGCATTTACATTAATTGGGCTAAATCTGAGGCGATTCTATTTTCTCGCAGATACCCATTGACCTTCGAGAAAGTGCACCCGATCAAGTTCACTACCTCGGCGTGATATTAGATAAAAGGCTAAACTTTAATAAACATATCGACCACGCTATCGTTAACAACTAATTACACTATTTGCGTAACTTATTCGATCTTCCATCGTAGATCGTTTTTAAATATTCATAACAAATTCTATACAAAGCACTTATTAAGCCAATCTTAACCTACGTATCGCCTGCGTAGTCCTCAATGTCTAACGCCCGCTATAAACAACTACAGCTAATACAAAACAAATGTCTTAGGTGCGTATTTATCCCGCTACACCAGGATTCCAGTGATACATAATGTCCTCAAGTTACCATATCTTCGTAATTATGTACTTTCTTCGGAAAAGAAATTTTTTGAATATTTCTTGACTCACAGCAATCCTCTTATTAATCATATCAGGAATTACGATTCCAGGCAGCTACAATTTATGTGTTCTAAATATAAGCATAGACGGTTAAAACACAATCTTCTGTAATCTTTATAAACACTATCTCCTTTCTCTTTTGCTCGCAGTCTTGTTCCTCATTTATAGTATCTGTATCCTTATTCCTTAAACAGATTTAATTATTACTAATCATCGTATTTGCTCGTAGGTTTTTTGTTTTTTTTTTTAAATTTTTTCCTACAACGACGTTTTGCTAAACTACAGTTTGTAATGAATGGAAGGAAAACGATGAAATGTCTCCGAAAATGTATTATTTCTTTTATAGATTACTAGAATTTAAGGTCAATAATATAAAACTACCATCCAGGAAAAAGATTCGGTTAACAAGAGACCAAAGTAATACATACTATATTTATCCCCGCGGTGTAAATGTACGAATTGATAACACTGATGGCTCAGTGTTAATCAAATTAATAAGTAATATCCCTAATCATATACTAGAGGAAAAAAAAATTGGTGTGTGGAAAAAGGAGGTTCAAAAATGGCTGAAGGAATGGTGCAAAGATTGAAGATCAAGTATAGCCCATTACTTTTTATTTTTATTTATTTACGGACATTAACCTTGTTTTTATTGTGTCTATCCTAATACAAGTTCCCACAGAAGATCACGTTATCGATTTAAAATATTAAGCTATCTGCATTTCCGGTGTACAAATATATATATATATATATATATTACGTGGCGTCTTATGTATTAATATGCGTATGTATACTATTAACTAATGTTTTAAATAACTTTTGTGATTTATAGAATAAGTTCAGTTTTAATTTTTGTATTCTGTTCCTATCTTAAATAAGCGCTAATAAGAGTGTTCGGCACTCACACAACGGGCATATTTGCCCAGTGAGACCCACAGCTTATTTAATAAAAAAAAAAAAAAAATGTCCATGTTGACAGACTCATTAAGCATAAAAAAAAAAAGGAACTCAACTTTTAAAAACATAAGCAGTGAAATAATAAATGTAGATAGCGCTGAATTTCCGACACTGATTAATATAATAATAATAATAATTATTATTATTATTATTATTATAATAGCGCAGTTTTAGACGAAATTATTCTGGCGCTTTAAAAAAATTCTGAAGTTCTTCCGTCATTATATTTGCCCTGCAGAATGCTATAATATCATGGAATGGTTAATAAAACGAGAAATATTAGAAATATATTATGAAATCCTAATAAGTTGATATCAGAACAAATAGGATAATATCCGGTATGGATTGGAAAAATTTGCGGTGATCGAAAGAGAATAATAGAGGATATGGACAACGAAATCTTTCGATACATGTTGTATCCCTGACCACTCTGTGAAGACAATTATCCGGCACAACAGAGCCAGAACGAAAAGCTGTCGACAAAAAAACAACGTAAGAAATAACGATCAGTGTTCATATTCGTTCAATTATTAAAGTTTCATGATGTTTTGTAGCTCAGTTACGAAAGCTTTTTTTAAGATTCGAATAAGTTATAGATGAAACATCAAGTTTTACAAAGACATTAAAAAATCGAAATCGATTTTTTACTTTTACCATGCTCCGTTTGTTCCTCGTCCAGTGTCAAATATACACTCCTATATACAATACACTTGAAGTACCATAAGTAAAAAAAAAAAAAAGAAAAAGAAATAGTTCATTTTGATAAAAAGAATAAAAAAGTATTTATATCATCCCCGTTTTTTTCTGTTTTTTTTTTTTTGAAAAAAAAGTCTAAAATAGCATTCTATTGTTCTAAAAAACGTTGTACTTAGAATCCTCTGTCTCATAGAAAAATTTATTTAAAATTCCTGTTTCCGCGCTCTATCGCAGATTTTTCTTTAAACGTCAAGATATTTTGCAAAGCTATCACCGTCAACGAAAATATGGGTGCTTTCTGGATTATAAAGAAGCATTTGATCAGGTTAACATGATCACGTACATAAGTGGATACTGAAAAAAAAAAGATTCCTTTGTATTTTTCAATATATAATATATATATATATATATATATGTATATATGAATATTTCTCAAAATTCTCGGTAGCATATTTTTCATGTATCGCACAGTTGGTAAATTCCGCGCAAATGGTTCATAGCCCAATTTAGCATTTCCGTACCGTGGAACGGGACGCTGGATACCAACCAGTTCGTACGGCTAACGTTTCCTGAGGATGTCATAATTCACGATTTTGCAAATTTACATGTGATGATATTATAGCGATTTCTTTACTGCATAATTTTCTGTCGAACCTCAGCCGAGCGTTCGAATTTTAAGGCCCTCGATACCCACTCAGTCGCTTCGAGACAATTTCAGCCATTATTTATTTTATAGTTTGTTTTACTTGGAATGAGTTGTGAGCGAGTTGTTTTTAGGGGCCTGCATGCTCTTAACGCCATACGAAATAGATTACGAAATTAATTAAAGTTACTCGGCTTACAACAGCCAGTCTGTTACCAATAAGACAACTTTACTTTAGCTGTTTCTTCAGTTCCAAGTCCACCGAAGAACGGTTGTCAGCCCGGACGATATGCATTTTATCGGTGGAAAGAGCACCGTGTATGATAAACGAATGACTTCTGTGTCGAGAAGTTGTCTCTAGCGATGATAATCTATAGCAGACGGAGCAAAAAACAACTGCAAATCAGAAATGACTGCAAAAAAGACGAAAACGTTTATTGCGAAACTATACACAAAAGAAAAGGAATCAACTAACAAAAACCTTTACAAGAAACTCGAGGTTATAACAAGAGAATTTCAAATGCAGAACTGAACTATCCACGACAACGAAGAAAGTATTGGAGACAAACAAGAACGAAATGTCAAGAATTGAACGGAAATACTAGCAAACAAAACGAGGAAATGCCAAATGCGAAAATTATTAGCTCTAGACGTAACAATAAAATGACGTTAAGAATGTTAAATAACAGACGACTAGTAGGATTCATAAGAAGCCAAATAATGAGCAGGGTCTCGAGGTGGAGGAACCCATGAACAAATACTCAACATTAGATAGGGTATCGAAAATGCTGAGAATTTAATGTGCCACGGTGGTTCTGTGTTATGAAGATTACGTCGAGGCTTTTGACAACAATATTGCACGGGAGCGGCTGTTTCATGCTCTAACTGAAATTTTGATATATTTAATTAAAATAGTTGTTTGATCGCAATAAAAACGATATACTCATCAACAAAAGCATTGAATCGAAAGATTTCAGAAAAAGGTGTGGCGGAGGCTGCATTCTCTCGTCTCAACTTTTCTCGATTTTACAGAAGGTTGGAATCGTCATTGGAGCCAAAAAGTCAAAAAGTCTATAGATTCTAATGACACTACCCTCATAGTCATCAATGCAAACAAAAAGGAAAATCCTCTTACGAAGATTACACATAATATGTGAAACTTTCGGACTGAACCTCGATACAAACAAAAAACTGAAAACTAATAGTCATTGATAGAGGAAATTTCATGACGTAAAATAAAAGACAGTTTGGGAGATACAAAACTGACACTCCACTGCAGAAGTTAAATGTAGAATTCAGTTAGCACGTAATACCAAAAGCCAATTAAATGAAATATGACGAAAGACGTCAATTACAAAAACACAATTAAAATTAACATAGTACACGCTCCGTAACGTTTCCCGTGATTAATTGTGCATCAGAAATGCGGGTCATAAAAAAAAACCACTGATGAAAAACGAAAATCGACTGTGCCTTAAGATGCGGACATGAAGAAAAATGTTAAGAATACGCTAAAGAAACAAATATGACACCGAAAATAAACTGGAAATTAAACACAGATTATCTAACGAAATTACGACACAGTGATAAAATAAAATACAAGTACTTCGGACATATCATGCGAAGAGAAAATGCGCCATGAAGTGCCCCTGGATAAGAGAAAATAGGTGAAATACCCCTGGATAAGAGAAAATAGGTGAAATGCCCCTGGATAAGAGAAAATAGGTGAAATGCCCCTGGATAAGAGAAAATAGGTGAAAAACACCCTCATCGAAGAACGTGTCAACAACACAATACCGATGCGATTTAAGAAATACAAGATGTGTTAGAAAACTAATGAAACTGATGTTACCGTACAAAACAAACCAGCTGTGAGGTTACATGTTACGGACATCTAGTCCGAATTTCAGGTTAATTCTAAGTAACTTTGTGAACATTATCGATAACTTTACGTTTTCCTTTTGTTTTTTTAAAGCGCGGTACCTAAAATGGACACGCAGTGAAGTGATCAATTTTCATGTTAAACTTAAAGAAAATGTGATACGTTTGAAAAATTAAAAAAAGCCTATGGAAACGACGTACTGTCGAGAGCGCGGGCCTTTTTCGATGATACGAAGCATTTTTAGGAGGCTCAGAATCAGTTGAAGATGAACATCGTCGTTCAGGAAGATGTCAAACACGACGACAATCCCCATATTCCTTTGATTTTGTTGCTTTTTCTCGTTTCCTAAACTGAAATTCACAGTCAAAGAATGCCATTTTGGAGCAATTCAAAATATCAAAAAGACTGTAACCGATTTTAAGCTAGTGATCTCAGTTGAAGACTAGCAGCATTGTTTCGAAGAGTGGAAAAAGAACGTTTTCGGTGATACGTTACATTGAAGGAAATCGTGTAAATATTACGTATAATAAATAAATTTGTATTTTCTGTAGCCTCAGTTTCATTACTTTCCGAAAGTATACATCACATACAGTAGTAAATGGAACACTTTTACATCTATTCGCCAGACCGAAAATCACAACTGCTAACGGAAAATAGCCGGTATTGTGAGTCCTCAACATGCTGGTCACGACGTTTCCTTCGGGAAATTAAAAGAAAATGAATAATTCAAGCGGTGCTACCTAGAATTAAACGGAACAAGTAAAAAATATTCGCCGGCACGCTGTAAAAACAACTTGCAGCACTCGATCAATCGACACCATCAATGAAAAACGATAGAAATATAACCAAAATTCGACACAAGCTAGCTAATATAAAACGTGCATTTCTCTGATACTGTGTTGCAGACATTTAGATGCAAACGTTCTAAAAGGCAGAAACGACCTTTAAGAAGATCAGGAAGTTGCCCATAAACGGCGAGTATCAAAATTTCAAGTCTACGTACTTCGTCTTATTATTATTATTAATAACAGATCGTGTAAAACAACAGCAACATGTAAAGCACTCTAAAATATTACAAAATCGAGATGCAGATGAAAGCCGCGAAAATTGCGCGAGAGAAGGAAACCATAATTAAAACGAAGATGACAAATAGACAAAATTGAAGAACTTTTAAGAGAAGGAAAGTCAAAGAAATTAAGATAAATCGTTTAAGGAAACATCATCGATGGCACATGAGGTAGCGGAAAAGGGAAAAAGATGTTGTGGTAAACATGACGATCGGTGACTAATGGTGGAAGCGACGGTATAACACGAGATTCAGACAGAGTATTTTATAACTTACATTTATTAATAATTACTTTTCTGTATAAATTTATAAAATGAAACTGACATCAATAACGCGTTTTTTAAAACTTTGATCGTCAAGAACTTTTATTAATTTCGTCGATATTTCAATGTTTACGTGATTATATGGCCGCTCACTTGTACGTATACATGTTCTTATTTCTGTACACATATTTTCCATAATGAAATATTTTATATTCTTTCTTTTTTTTTTTCACAAATATTATTGTTATATAAAATGGAATTATTAAAGTCATCTATTTTTTTTTTTTATTATTTCTATGCTAATTTTTATTATTATATTTAATTAAATAAATCGGAAATTATACACTCCGTAACTTACTGCACTTAATCGTAAATTCGATTCGATATTTCCAGTTTTTCATTACAACTCTCTACATTAGCCCAATGCATTCGATAAAAATTTTCATTTCTAATCTACATGAAACCGTTATTTGAACCCGAACACGATGTGCTATCTGCACTTCAGTTTCATCTATAGTAACTTTCATTTAAAACTCTTATGGAATGATCTGCTGAATAAGATATATATTTTCTATTACTTCCGAAAAAAAACCAGCTTCGCCAAAATCGTTTACCATTTGTTTTTTTTTTTTTCTAAATAAAATACATTACGTCCCCTATGCAATTTCATGGCATTTATATTATTAAAAACCTTTCCGATTCTTCCCTCAACACTCTCCTCAATATCTTTAACTCCTTTATTAATTCAGGTTATGTCCCAGAATCCTGGAATTCCTTTATCATTGTCCCTATTCCCAAGAGAAATTCCTCCGCCTTTCGAGCCATTTCCCTTGCCCCTTGTATAAGGAAACTCTTCGAGAGTATGCTGAACAGGCGACTTGTTTGGTGGCTGGAGGGTAACAATCTTCTTAACAGCCGTCTTACTTTTCAGGAACATATAAAATACTTATTCAAATCCGTTTCTAAAAGGCTAAACCTCCTCAAAGCTCTTTCCCCGTGCCGTTGGATGGGTGGGGGAGATCCTTGTATTCTTATAATCCTGTTTAAATCTATTATCCGTTTGAAGTTAGATTATTGTTCCTTCTTATATACGCAACTCTTTCCAAACTGGATCGTGTGCAGAACCTTTGTCTCCGCCGCTGCCTTGGAGCTTTGAAGTCGTCTCCCACTGCTGCAGTTCTTTCAGAAACTAACATGGTTCCTCTTTATATTCGTCGGTCTTATCTTGGCTATCGTTTCTTGATTAAGCGTCTTCCTATTGCTTCGTCAAATCTTATTAACTCTTATCTTTCCATACTGCACAACTGGCACTTCTCTCCTAGGAAAATCTCTATTCTTTCTCATATATCCAAATGACTTAATCTTATTCGCTCCTTACGTTTTCTCTTATAACAAACTCCCTTACTTCACGCTTAATTATTCCAATTTCCTTTGTACGCCTAAGATATACTCTCTTTCCGCCTTTCACAAGAACCTACCGGCTCATGTAGTCCGACAGGAACATAACCACGTCATGCAATCCTTATTTCCTTTACACACTGTTATCTTTACTGATGGCTCCAAAACAACAGTCGGTACGGGAGCTGCCTTTTTGGTCCCACCACTTAACTATTTTGAATCTTATAAACTGTCTTCCTTCTGTTCCATATTTACCGCGGAGTCCTCTGCAATCTTTCGTGCTATCCAATTCATTTCTTCCAACAACGGCTCCAATAAATTTCTGATAGTCTCGGATTCAAAAGTTGTTCTACTGTCTATCGCCTCTCCTCTTCCTCGACATTCCTCAGATTTCATAATTCTCCTGATTCGTTCTCTTGTCACTAGATTGTATAGCGTTCGTTCCATTCAAATCGATTTCTTATGAACCCCCAGTAATGTTGACATTGAGGGCAATGAATTGGTGGATTCATTAGCTCGATCTGCCATTCAGACTGGTCAATTTCTACCTAAATTTTCTTCTTGCAATCTAAACGTTCTTTCCAGGAATTGCCATCGTGGACGATGGCACGATATTTATCCTCTTTTATTCTCGAATCCCGAATCCTTCTACCTTAGCATCCAAACCCATCCTCCTCCGTACCCTTGGTACCATGACTTACCTCATCTCTCGCGCTTTCTTATCTCTTCCATTTGCAAGTTTCGTCTAGATCATAGTCGTCTTCCGGCATCTTCTTTTCGCTTTTCTATGTCCTCTTCTCCTTTTTGTTCCTCCCAACATCCGGATGATTCTGATCTAATCTGTGACACAAACCACATCTTCTTTGAATGCGCGTCTGTATCTACAGAACGCTCTCACTTCTATAGTCAACTCCTGAAACTCGGTTTGCCTACTCCATACAGTGCTTCCTTTATTCTTTCACTTTCATCTCCGGCAATTATTCCTATTATAGCGTCCTTCATATCTTCTATTTCCAGCAATATTCCATTTTAATTAGTTTCTCCCTCTCTCTCACTAACACAAAATTATGCTAGGTAATGCCCTCGACTGGCGATCCCAAAAAAAAAAAAAAAAAAAAAAAAGTTAAATTTTTACAATTAGAGCAATGTCGTCCGGATGCAGAGAACAGATAGTACACAAATTAATTAACGCAAGTTAACCTACACAACCATCGTGGAATTAACACGGTATGTGTGCTAACTTGACTGAGGAAAAGGGAACACTATTACTAATATATCAACGTGTACCATAATTTGACTCACGTACATTCGAATATTCCAGTATAGTTCGACGTAAAGAATTAATTTTAATTAAAGTGTCTCATTTCACGCGATATGTTTTTGATGATACAAACAACATAATCGGATAATTCTTATTTTGCTAATTTTGATGTTTCAAGTTAAGTTACAGTAAACCTCGTGCATCTTTAATTTATACGCTTTTAAAAATGATTATTAAAAGAGACGATTAAGAAGAAAACAGCTTACGTAAATTTATAAGAACCTCATTTTTATTAGATTACCTCTTTACACGTATTTTACATTGCTACAAGACATGTTCCAAAGAACCCACATTTTCGCACATTCATTATTTGCCCCAATCATTTTTAAATTTCATTGTACGCTATTTCCTCCGTAAGTATGTTATGTGTTACGCGATGTTTCTTATCGGCATATTTTGGATGAATTGTTTTATTTCCCTTATAATCTAATCGCGGTATTTAATACATTCTAAGAGGTTATCGATATTTTACGGCAAACAAATATTTCTGTTTTCTACCGGGAAACTAAATCGGTCGTTCTAAAATGTTTTAAATCGTGAAACGCTTTAAAATAATTTTGAATTACGTAATTCCGTAAATTCGTTATTTTTTATTGGCTTTGTAACAGCAGCGAATCCCCCGGAGAAAGGGGTAAGGCATCTGGACTCCGTTGAGTAGAAAATTAACTTTTAATGTAGCTTCAGAGATTAAAGATTTAATCATGGAAAAAAGATTAGATTTTAATTTGAACAGAAATAAGAAAAGAAAACCAGCTAGTACAAAATCAAATACGATTATGATATTTTCGCTTTCATATGTAAAAATCATTATAAATTTTTGCCCCCCCCCCCCATACGTTTCTAGCTTCGCCGCTGCCTTATATCATCACATAACGCTTCGTATTCCGCTCTACTAAAAATACATTTATAAACAAATCCTTGAAACGGAAATACATTTATTTTCGTCATAGCCTAATACACTCGTATCCTGTAAAAACAGTAACGCTATTTAATATCGATAGCGCAGATTATATTAAAAAAAAAAAATTTCACCAAACGGGAAATATCCAAAGGGATCACTCGAATTAATATGAAAAAGATCCGCAAGTTTAGAGCATGGTTATTATTCTCACGCATAATAGAAAAAATGATAAACTGTATAATACGTATATCCCCGGTAACTATATCTAACAACAATAAAACTGCATAACAAAATAGCTGCCGAGAAACTATTACAGCAGATCGTGTAGAGTATCACAATACGCAAACTGCGAAAAGCTGTTACAATGTATTCTATGTATAAGCGTAGATTTGAATTAAAGCGACGATCACAGAAGGAAACATGCGATTACTCAAAAACTAATAAGCTGAACACAAAGATGGTGTTCTTACAGAAAATTTTAATATAAAATGTCCACGTACACTATGTAATTTGATGAATTTAGTAGTTAGTAGTTGTTCAATAATTTCTCGAACCATTTAATTTCGAAAGTTTCGCATTAAAATATTTTCGAAATCTACTAAAGATGACAAATTACGCTGAAACAAAATGCAAAAAAAATTTGCAATCGAATACGGAAAAGTATGATGGCACATTTTTTCCTTTTTTTTTTTTTTTCTATTTTTTGACATTGTTAATATCAGAATATGTGGAAATTTCTTCTCAAAATTTTCATACACTCTCCCTGAAAATGTCACCAGAACGTGAACCCGCAGGTTACGAGGAGGACAGTAATAAGTGTTAAAACGATAAACCCGTGGGTTTTTACTAAGTTGGAATTAAACGATTATGATGTATATAGTTCCTTGAATGTTTGTTTGCAACAGATTACGAAAAATTAGCTGCATACGGGGATTTAAGTATTCACCTTTAGGTATTTTTCGCGTAACCCTAACCTAGTTTCAGAAACGCTAATGTAAATATAAACTGCCGTATTTACAATTTCTATGTTGCAGCTGAACATAAATCCTTTTTTTCCCCTTTCTATAGACACATCAATGCGTGTTAGAAAGCATTCATTATATTTCGGTTGTACTATACCGCTACTTCTTTCATTTATAGCATTATTCTTTTTATTTAAAATATACGTATTATATTATATGTGTTGGTGATATGTAAATATGCCGTCATATATGTTTTTGTAGTATGCTGAACTTGTTCATTTATTTACTAAATTTTAAATGTTTTTATTCGTGCAATTTACCGTTTACTACGACTGATAAAGTTGTCATCATTTTTGGTTAACGAATGGTATTTCCGTCATTTCCATTTTAAAAAATACATTTGATTCATTATGGAATTAGGTACGGATCTAATAGTTGCGCATTTGTCTGTTTTTTTTTTTTTTTCATTTTTTATTTGTAAATACGATTAATTTAATTGAGCACACTCTATCAGCACTATTTATTTTAAATCAAAAAAAAAATTTCTTACAAAAAACCCACCTCTTAACGATTAATTAAATTTTGTCGCGAAGTCTCTTGCAAAATTCTGTCATTCCTCACAATGAGAAAAAAAAACAACAGAAAAACATTCTTTAGTATCTTAAAATGAAGAAAAAAAAACACCAAAAAAGTACTGTTTAAATGATATTTCATTAAGCAGAAAGCGAAAACTCCTTTCGTTTGGTTTTTTATTTACTTTTTCTGAAATTTAAACGTATGAGCGTGATATTATTCGTTAAAAAAAATTGCACTGGAAGTGTGAGGCACAGTTTTAATTATAAGTAATATTTCAATTGTGGTGGCGGCGTTCCTACCGTGTTACTTACGGTGGTGTCTGATGATACAGCGTAAAGTCAACTTACTGATGAGATTACCTTCAGGAAAAATATTTTATGTCTAAACAATAAATTTCTTCTTTTTTTTTTTTAGGGGAGGGGGGTCAACCAAAGGCTTTCACCCAGAAACAATTAAAAAAGAAAAGAAAAAAGCATATGAATAGGCATAAGAAATCGCTGGTTTGGAGATAGTAGGAGGAGTAATGTACGCAGAAGGAAAATAAATTTCTTTACGCGAAATTTTTTTGCGACGTTCATTGATTAGCAAAACAATAACCGCCGAGTATACTACCCATAACGATACCACATATACGCCTAAATCAGTTGTTTCATTGTAAAAAAATAAATATAACCGAATAGAATAGGTCACTATTTTTTTCTTTTTTTATATATTAAAGTCGAAAAAAATGACGTAAATTTTCCTCATTCTATAAAAAGTATAGAAGAGATAGAACTTGTGGTTAGGAGGTACACCCAGCGGGATCAAGGGGCGGAGCCTCTTGCAAGGCACAAAAGGTCGAGTTTATATATATATATATATATATGTTTAAGTTATACTGAAATATTTTTAAATTACTTTTTTCTAACCTTATAAAAATTTGCAACAAGAAAATCGAAAAAAAAAAAAAAAAAAAAAAAAGGAAAATTTAATACAATTTAGCGTACGCTTTAAGTAATAGATGTGTTTACTTTTTAAATTTCAAATTCGAATGTTAACACCCACACAAAAAAAATATAATTTACTATTCGACGGTTGAAAAAATCTCGTTAAATTTTCAAAGCACTACATTACCGAAATATAAAAATTATTGTATTTTTTTTTTTTTTAAAAAAAGACAAAATCATTCTATTTACAGTATTAATTTACAACGAAAAAATTACGGAATGATCGTAATTTCCTTTTTTTTTTTTTTTTTAAATTTGAAATGAGAAAATTATAGAATGACATAATATTAAAAATGAAGCAGGGCAATGTAATTAAAAATGCTGAAGTACAATGGGAAAGAATACAGCGGGGGGGGGGGTATATACTTACTATTCCGTTTAAACTTGCGGAAAAAATAATAATAATACATACATACATATATATATATATATATATATATATATATATATATATATATATATTTGAGCGTATAAAATTAAAAATTGATACCAGAGTAAAAATCGAAAACTACAAAGCAATAATTTATAAAAATTAAAAATATGGTATTGTAAAAAAAATGGTAACAAAAGGAAATAAAAAGAAAAATTTGCATTTAATCAAATCATTAAGTAATAGTTTTGACCAGTGCGATGAAAATATAATTAAACATGCATTCTCGATAAAATGTAAAAACGCTTTGAATTTTTCCATGTTTGCAGATAATTCATTCACACGCATCATACCGGACATATTAAGTAATCTAAATTTTCTTTATATTAAAAAATGAATTACCCAGTCAATTATTCGATCATCGCATAATTAAATACCTTTAAAAAAAGTAAAAAGGTTTATTCATTCACAAAAGAGGCTAACTAATAATATCGAAAATTAATTTTATTCCTAGAACATAAAAAAATATCGGATTCGGTTTAATATGATACTTTAAAAGCATACAGTCTTAATAATCGTAATGGAATATTTTTTAAAAAGAGGGCGTACAAAATGAATGAGAAAAAAACCAATTAAATTCCCGCGAAATTTAACTGTTTTCAGCGTCGCTCTGCATCTTTCTCCTATCCCTGAATCAGCTGTGTATCTGGGATCGAATAATAATAATACGAGTTTTAGTCATAATGGTAAGATATGAAAATGCCTACTACATGATATTTATGTAATATGTATATGTATAAGAACACGCTGGTGTGCATACGGTATATAATGTCTACAATTATATAAATTATATTTCATTGCGGGATTTATATAATTATAAACATTAATACCGTTTGCGTACTAACATGTTTTTATAATTTTACACATACATTATATAAATGCCACATCGGCATCTTCATACTCTATCATTCTAACTATGGTCTCTCGTCCCTTTCTATATACCGATTTTCGGTACGCTACTGCGCTGTTAAGGCAACCATAGAATCTGCAAGTAATCAGAACAGAAAACAGAGAAAAACGTAATTTCCATAAAATAAAACACAATTCGTAAAAACGCCTATATTAAATATTTCTGCGCGAAAAATACAATTTAACTTCAACCTCGGTGGTAATTGAAAAGATACTTTTCTACTCTTTAATTAATAATATATCAAAACTGTAGTACAATAATAAGGTGTTAGGGGAATCTTAAATTTCGCCTTCATAAAATGATGACAAAATTGCTTAATACAAAAGCTGTTTACATCAAATTGCCGCGGTTACATTTACAAATGTAAACTACAACAGTATACAGTTGAAGAGGAATAAATTATATACTACATTTTAATTTCCTGGATTTCCGTTGGCTAAAATATCGTTATACAATTAGGAACATTATAATGAAGCGCATCTTGTCTTATTCACCCAACTTTTTTAAAAACAAATCCGACAATAGCTTACAGAAAGAATTTCTTTCAATATTAATAATTCACGTATTATATACATACAAAATCGGAGTATTTTTCAAATGGACTATTTTGTAACAAAATTTGTAACGTTTACTCCGCACCCTTTTTTTATTATGCTTACAAGGTATTTATTTCATTTTACAAAAAATAGCATTGCCAATTAAAATCTATTCTTATATTACAGAAATTAGGGAAAACTGTGAAATCGAAAGGTTCAGGCTCTCTTAGAGCCCGAAAAAGTCGAGTTTCTATTAATGACTATGTCACTCTTACGCTGGAGGAAATAAGAAAATCTTATTACGTTTTTCCATTATTAAAAATCCCTTAAAAAAAGCCTTTCGCATAATTTCCATTACGTTTAATCCGTTTTGCATTGTTTTTATTATATATATATATATATACATATATATATATTTTTTTTTGTTTTTTTTACTTTTACACATCTTCTTAAATGCTACTCTTACGCCAAGAAGAATATAAAGAAACTTATTAGGGAATTAGGTTATAAAGTTTTATTGCGCTGTTTGTATCTTAATATGAAATACTGTTCTGAATCAGCTTATTATCGAGCGATGTTTAGTATCATTCCGAAAAATCAGCGAACTCTGTTACTTACTTCGTCAAAATCAATGTACAAAAAAAAAAATAAAGAAATCAGTTTTAAAAGTTGTAAAATAACACGTTTTTATTATCAAGATGACGCAGTTAATTCAAATCGACTATTTTACAAGTATTACAGGAAAACTGGAATCTGACGGTCCAGAAGGTTTCACTTCAGTGAAGTCTGAAAGATCGACTTTATATGTTTACATATATACATATATACATATATACATATATACATATATACAGGCCCGGATTAAGTGTATGATAGGCCCGGGACTATGGAAATATTAGGAGCCCTTATCGGAAGTGACAAAATTATCAGTTTTATAGAATAACTAAATTTTCTTTAATTTAATTTAATTTAATTTAATTTAATTTAATTTAATTATATTATTTTGAATTCACGAATTAACATATAATTATTAATGTAAACAAAACTAAATATCATACAGACAATGGGTAGAATTTTCGATACCAAAAAAAAAAAAAAAAATATATATATATATATATAATTTTAAACAATAAATTTTTCAGCAAATTTTAACCAAAGATTTTCCGACTCGTTATATTTTAAAACAAATTTCTGGTACGTTTTTACGAAACTCAAAATTTTACTATTACGAAGTTTTCTCCTCTAGGAGGAAATAAAAACGGATACAAAATTATTAACAAATAAAAAAATTGTCCCAATTTTATGTAACATTTGTTATATTTTATAGGATTTTTGTTATTGTTATTTAAAAAATGTCACAATTTTATGTAATGAAAAATGTAACGAAAAATGTAGCGAAAAAATGTCTTAATTTTATATAATGAAAGTTAAATGTTAGGATAGGATTTTTGTGGTTGTTATTTTTTTCGTGTTGATGCCAGTAAGAATTACGTTGTAAATTTTGATAATTTTATACAAAGAATAGAAGAGAAAGAGACAGAAATGAAAGCAAGAGGGGTCAAGGAGTATAACCCCTTGCGAGGCCAAAATGGCCGAGTTATATATATATATATATATATATATAGAGAGAGAGAGAGAGAGAGATGCGATACAATGTTGAATAAAATTAACACTCCAAAATAATTTGAATAATAACGATAGTAGAAATGTACTCATGTCGATCTCACGTTTAACTGTAATACTGTTTTTTGTATTGTTGTCAATCTGTTAAATGT
Source organism: Icerya purchasi (assembly GCA_039619475.1). Taxonomy (NCBI): domain Eukaryota; kingdom Metazoa; phylum Arthropoda; class Insecta; order Hemiptera; family Monophlebidae; genus Icerya; species Icerya purchasi. Next base: position 205,874,734 of record CM077115.1, read on the forward strand.
CATTACGGTTTTAAAGAATTATTTTCAATTGTTTACAAATTTCTTATTACCGAAACAATCGGGACAACTATTAAAACTATTTGAAATAATTCGAAAAGTTCAGTGTAAATCTAATTAAAAACTTCGTTCACAATTAGAAAAAAAATTTCTTTTCGAAATTTAAGCGATTTTATACGACAAACGATTTGGACGTTTAACCACAAAAGCGGCTTTTTTGCACGCGTAACTTCCGAATGAAATGACAGTTTTCTTACTCTACATATAATCAAATTCGAAATAACTTTCAAATCTGAACTAATCTTTTTGTAATACGTAAACGATGTAGCAAATGCGACAATATTTACATTATAAAATAAACTTCCCAATTTTAGTTATGTACATATAAATTTAAGGTTACCCGAGACAAAAAAAAAAAGAAAATCAACTTACTCTCAAATAGATAGATATGTTTTTTTGCCGCGCTGGTAACTGCAGCGTATACACAAACCGCTTAATACGAAAACGGTTAATATAAACTACGAATTAAGGTTTTTATATAATACTTTACTGTTCTTTTTTGTTTTGTTTTTTTTTTTCATTGTACCGACAGCAGCCTGCCATAAACAATGGTGATATGGAAAAAGAAGGAAAGGGAGGAGAAGATTAGGGAAAATTGGAATGAATAAGAAACGGAAAAAGAAACTAATATTAACCTGACAGTTCCAACGAATTGCCCGATTCAGGTCTTCAGAAAGAAAGTGATTTATTCTTTTTTTTTCAAAGTACGTAACGATTATGCGTAGTGTCCCCGAGGACAGTACAATAGCACACTTAAGTAATCGGAAGTGCATCGCGGCACCACCTTTTCTTTTTCAGTCGCCTGCTAGATCTGGCTGGAAGATCAATAGTGAACATTCGGTATATAAATGCATTCGAATTGAAGTTTCTCCAAGAACTTTTTGTACTGTTCCGCATAAACATTCTTCACGTATGGAACATTCAAGTCCGCATGCAATGTGTCGTTCGATACGAAATAAGCCGCAGATACCATTGCACATCTTGGACTGCTGTTGCTGTATTCTGAGAAGATTACTTCGACGACATGTTGTTCCATGTAGCTCCAATCCATATCTTCGTACTGGGGAGCGATAACCGATAAATATACATTCTGCTTTATGGTCAGGTTTAGAACTGATTTTCGTCCTAGGAACGGCCATAGCAGTCTAGCCCTAGTTATCATAGATCTTCTTGTACTTTCCATACGATCACGCCACGTTAGTCGCCTATCCATATGCATTCCAAGGTAGCGCACGGAGTCTACTTGTGGAATTTGCGTGTTATCAAATGTTAAGTTTGGACACCTTACACTCGTTTGTTTGTGAATAAAATGTGTCGACGGTTGAACAATATGAGCCAGGGACCTCTAGTTGATTAAGGTAATTTTGAACAGCAGCGTTTGCATACATAACATTCATATTAGACGCGAGTGTCGCTATGTCATCAGCGAATGTAGCTAGTAACGTCAGATTACAAATTGTTAAGTTGCAATACAATAAAGGTCCTAGCAAACTGCCTTGAGGTATCGACGATCTGATTGAATGTATTTCCGAGAGTGAATCCTTTATTTTAACGTACGATTTGAGTAATAGATAAATATCCTCATTAAGAATTTGCCGCAATTTATACAGCAATCCAGGATAGAACTTATCTAATGCCTGTATGACATCAAGAAATACCGCGGAACATAGCTCGCGTTTCTCCAAAATTAACGAAATTGCATCAACTAATCGGTGACACTGACGAATCGTAGAGTGCTCCGTTCGAAAACCAAATCGATGATTCAGTAGCACATCTCGGTTTCTTATAATCGGATCAATACGATTTAAAATTAGTTTCTCCAAAACCTTCAATAGACAGGAGAGCAAACTAATCGGTCGATATGATGAAACATCTGTCCGCGGTTTCCCCATTTTATGAACTACGATCATAACCGACTTCTTCCACATTTTGGGGAAGTATCGCATCCTTACAACCGCATTAAAGATGTAACAAAGAAGAATAGCCGCTCTCTGCGGTAGTCACGAGATTATTTTCCCGGTAATTTTATCGAAGCCAGGAGCTTTATGTAGTGGTATATTACGAAGGCATACGAGAACTTCTCTAGGAAAAAAGATCTTAGTAGCGTGTTCACACCGACGAGGTTCTTTTAATGAATTTTGTATATAGTCAGAATGCTCCTTGTTGCGATCAGAATGTGGAGTGAAGACCGTGTGTCAAGGTGGTCCGCAAAAACATTCGTCTTTTCCTTGTCTGTTTTAACTCAACTGTTATTTTATCTAATATATTATATGGTTCTTCTGGTTGATTTAGCAATTTTTTAACTGAAGTCCATACAGGCTTTTCGTCATCATTAACAGACTGCGTATAATGATTAAAAATTTTATTTTTATACTTCTTAATTTTGTTCTTTAGTTTGTTTTACACGACTCTTTGTATCTCTTGTATAAACATGGGTAACGACCATGCCGTCATCTCCTTCTTGCTGACCTGGTTTCTTTTATTAATTTTCTTATTTCTACGGGTATATACGTGATAAGATTTTTTTGATACGTGATTGATAGAATTATATTACACACATATTCTACAAGATTAGAAAAATTCTTAACGGAAATGTCAATGTCATTTGTGTTCTTTAGTTTGACCTTCAAGAAAATATTATTTTCAATTATACTTGAAAAGATATTTCAGTTAGTGGTATGATTTGTAAGTCCCTGCTGACTGAGAACGATTTTAAGACTTATATCTAAGGTGGCAACCACTGGAACATGATCAGAAGACACAGATCAGTGATTATTCTGCACTCCCGGTCGTATCTTTGAAGGCCACGAATGATAAATAAATCTACTGTTATAATACGAAAACAAAAATGAGTAAAGTTTGTTGAATTCAAAAATTTAATCTTCAAGTTTAAATTTTTCTCGAAATCAGACTGATGGCCCAGAAATTTTATGTCTGCCATCTTAATCGACAACAAATTCGCGGAAGTGTGCAAGAAAACATCGAAATAGACAATAACATCGAAGATGATAGAGAAGAAATAAAAAATAAGAATTTGATAAAATTTTCAATACCAACAAAGATATTTCGATTTTTTTATATCAATTCGTATTCCGGAATTTTTACAAAGGCATTCAGACTACTTGGAGTAATTTGTAGAAAATAAGTTAATATAGAACAGAGTGCGAAGGAAAATTACTGAGCTTTTTCAAATGGAACATTAATTTTGTAATTATTATTTCCTTTTGTTTTTCGTTTTTTTTTTTTTTTCATCCGTTTTAAACTCTTGTATAAATATGTATAATTTCGATTTTTAGAAAATACTACTTTCAAAGAAATTGTCCCAAACTATAGTCTTGACCGATTTTGACTGTTTATAGTAAAAAAATGTTTACCTTTTGAATATTATTTTTTTCATATTGCTTCGTAAGACCTATATCATTTTTAAAATAAGACGAGATTCAATTGTTTAACTTTCTTACGTTTGTTTTGTTGTTATATTACATTTATTTAGAAAACTTACAATCGCATATGTGTATTTCAGGATTATCATTTACACACGATGGTTCTCGACTACAAAAATAAATATTCACCAATGATACCTACAATATTAGTAAAGTAGCATATTTAAATTTGGATTAAATTCTCTTTAAATTTCCCATCGCCGTCACACATACGTAAACTATTTCGAAATACTATATTTTACATTTATATCGTCATACACCTTATTTTATATTTCATGTTGGTTTGTTTAAAACACCATAAACAATGAATAAATTAAAATTTTATTAATAAAATAACACGTTAATATTATCGAATTCCTCCGTTGCATTTCACAAAATTAAAAGAAACCGTGTCATGTCTTTCAGTTATATTCGTAGTTATTAATAATAAAATTACAATATTAGTAACGATATATAAAAATCGATAATTTATTTGTTTGCATTCGGTGAACTCAAAATTCGTTGGATAGTATACTAGTTGAGCTGCAAACTCATTTGACAGGAAGTGACATCCTACATCCTTTCCATCTATAGGCCAATGGTTCTAGCTAAGTGGCATCAAATTTGTTTAGCTGATTTATTAATCGGAAAATTTTTCTAATCTACGGGAGTTCTATTTCTAGATCAAGGTAAGATCCTGTATTTGGTCGCGTGCTTACATTACGGTGGATCCTACTTTGTTGCTGAGGTTTCCTTTCGAACCTATACTACCGACTGTTTTCGCTGTTTTTCTTAATTTGTTAATTTCGTTGATCACTCTTTATAGCTCCTGCAGCGGGGCTTCGTCATTTGTGCCCAAATTAATTACTGATGTTTGTCACTGCGTGATTTCTTAGTTGCTGTTTTACTGTTTTCAAACTATTATGTTTTTTTATCTCCATCCGTGACGTCGGTACTGTTACGAAGTTATTTAAATACTCCTTGACCTAAATTCAATTCAAAACATCTATTTTGAATGTAGTTAGTTAGCGGGAAACTAGTGATGCAAATGAATATATATATATATATATATATATATATATATATATACAGTGAGTCACAAAAATGTTTGCACTTTCGTCAATTTCACATTACAATGGACCCGAAAATAATGTAAAAAGAAGTAGTAAGAAAATTGCGAAGGGTATTTGATAAAGTGGGGTGTGATGAGGAAATATGTGTACACAGAGACAGCAAAGGAAGAAGAAGAGGAAAATAAAAAAGGATAACGTAGGATAAACCCAAATTTACAGCTCACAAAAATGTTTGCACTTTCTTCTATAGCAGGATTAATACGTTTTGTAATCACAGAATGAGTCATTCCTGAATGCTAGGTAGTGAGTAATACCTTCCGGGATAACTGTACGTATGAATCTGCTTACAAGAAAATCTAATACGTTTTGTAATCACAGAATGAGTCATCCCTGAATGCTAGGTAGTGAGTAATAGCTTAAAGGATAACTGTACGTATGAATCTGCTTACAAGAAAACCTAATACGTTTTGTAATCACAGAATGAGTCATCCCTGAATGCTAGGTAGTGAGTAATACCTTCCGAGATAATTGTACGTATGAATCTGCTTACAAGAAAACCTCATTGTGTGCATCGTACCCATGAAAAAGTCAAACGTACAACTTTGGAGGAAAGTGTGATTGAAATTGGAAGGATGCTCGATAAACGAACGTCCCCGGAGAAGATATAACTCGTGGTTTAGCGCCGAAAGAATGGGAGATCGTACAAGAAAATATGCGAGATGCTTCAAATGAAGGAGAGGACGGTAAAATACATCGTCGAACATTGAAAAGGGAAAATCGAATTGATCTCTGTAATAGGCTCGGTCATCCACAGATTTTCAATGCGCATGAAGAACGTCGAATTCTGAGGAAGGTGAAGAAAAATCCACACCTAAGCGCTCCCAAACTGACGACTGAAATAACAAGTGAATGCGAGAACCAATTCACTGACTCCAGCAGCCGATATGCATCTCCAGATTACAGTACCACTTTTGCGTTTTACAACTTGTTTCAGGTTGTATGGTTTTAATTCTGTGCATCTCTCATTCACAATCTTTCGTTTCATCACTCTATTCACATCGACTTGCTGTGGGTTCCTGGTGCCATAGAGGCATCAAGGGTAACGAAATGGCGGATGCTTTGGCTCAGGGTGCTGCCCGTTCCCGCTTTTACTTTAAAAAGATCACTAGTACTAATCTATTATTCTAAAGTAAGAAATTTCTCTTTAAATTTTGGTCAAATATGTACCCTTCCTCCTTTACCAATAATCACTCCTTCTACTTCTCAACTCAACCTAACCTTCCTGCTAATCCTGGATTCTCAGAATTCCCTTCTCTTCCACGTTCTCTTATTATCCCTACTATTCGCCTACGCTTCAATCACATTTTATTTCCCTTTTCCCGCTATCGTCTCTTTTTGGTTTCCTCTCCTTATTTTCCTCTACATCATAACGAAGCAGTTGTCTGTGATGCTGATCACATTGAGTATTCGGCTCTTTCTGCGGAACGCTCTTCCCTTTATTTACTCCTCTCAAAGGTAATTCTGTTCCTCCTTATTGTGCTTCCTATATCCTGTCGTTTCCTTCTCGGTCTGTTGTTAGTTAACTCTTCTTACTATTGTTTCAGGGTGAGATCCCTGGTTGACGAGTCCAAAAAAAAAAAACAGAAAAAAGAAATAAAATAGAGCACCCTTCCAATAAATCGGAAATTAAAGTGACTAATGACGGAAAGCATTTGTTAAAAACTAGTTTCCCATATTTACCTGTGCACCATACACTAGGACCGAGTATTTTAAAAAACAAACATAAATTAACATCTGATAGCTATATAAACATAGAAAATTTTAAACTATACATAGAATGAAGACAATTACCAAACGTTAGTGAACATAGAAACATATTAGTCAATTCAAAATCGTACCGTAAGTAATAATCTGTTATGTAATTATCAACTTTTAAATTGGTATTTATACATTATTAATTTTAACACTTTATTATTAATAACCGCGGTTACGGAGTAACTCTGGAAAAGAATTTACATCGGTTTCCTTTAATTTTGTAAATTAGTAATTCCCTGTTTTGTGCTTTAAGTTATTTTACCAAAATAACACAAAAAACAATAAGTAAATAAAATAAACGCAGCATATTTCGAAAGGATAAAAGGATGGCTCCATTAAGAAGCAAATAAATCTAAAACAGTGACGACGGCTTGTTACAGGTAAAGTTGCTTCCTCTTCACCTATTATTTTTTTTTCTTTACTAAAAACTAGATTTAAAAATTTAATAAAAACGAAATATAGCGTAAGTTTATACTTTAAAAGAAAATCTTAATAATGCGAGAGAATTGGACCGTTTGCGTGATAAATGAAAATACAAAAAAAAAAACGCTTTTGTAAAATTTCAATGCGAAATTAAATTAATCCTGTACCAGAATCATTTATTATTTTCCATATATGAGTTAGCCACTAGTAGAACGTATCAAGACATCATTCTCCGTACCGCCTAAAATACAACGATAAACTATGTCTTTCAAATGTTCCTCTTCGAACTAGGTCCGTAAAAAAACAATTTAAAATTTTTCACCAGATCAAAATCTTCACAGCGTACGCAATAATAACTAAAACATTACTGTACAAATAAAACAGTACCTCTCATACCTTCCTACATAATAAAAGGTTTGTATAATAAGATGAATAATAAATAGTTTTATAAACACGAATAACAAACATTAAATATAAATATAAATTTAAATAAGTAAATATTTGTTATTTATGTTTAAAATTATTCATTTTTTACTTCATTAACTAAATTAATAAACAGGATGATGCTTATCGATATACTAAATCTAATGATTTATTTATTTCATAGTTTTCTTTCGATTACTTCATATACCATGTACTTTGTAAAATAATTTAAAATAAATTGTGTCGAAGGCTAATCTGCAATTATATAAATATAAACGAAAGCGATTAATAATATACGAAATATAGATAATTTCGGGGCAACCTATTGTAGTCAACAACTTTACCGATAAGACAAATATTTCTGTTATAATGACGTATTCTGAAACTGATAAGCCTATTATTTTCACGTCGCTTGATATAATAAATGAGCGCGCAAAATGGGCATATATATCTTAATTTTGTACCTCCCATATATACACTATAAAAATTAAAAATATTTAAGTATATCCATTTCTCTCATATCCTGAATACTACATATCTGCACACGCACACACACACACACACACTAATGTCATGCAGGCGTGTGTAAGCGAAAACTTAAGCAGAAAAAGCGATAATGCTGCTAAAAAGGTACAGGACACATAACACAACTACAACCACTGCGACTACTATTGTCGACTACTACAGTATTGTATATAAAAATAAAAAATAACAAAGTATAAATGCGCGCCCACTGCAACTGCATTAAGTCAACGGAAAACCCGCTAGATATAACATAAACGCGCGTATACCATTTAGACGCGCGTAAATGTTCATATACATTATTATGCTCTAGGCGGTTTCGCTCGATCGGTATTATGCAAGCGGTGAACAGAATTAAACACGTACACAGAAATAGGCGGAAAAACATGTTTTCCCTACAATCACAGCCAATGCGACTCTGTCGGCGAATTAACTTAAATGAACAATCGATTGTGATCTTAATAACAGAGAGACGACGTTCGTTTGTAGAAAATAACAAAATAAGCAAATAAATAAATAAAGCAGAAAATGGAACAACATATAAACGATGATACTGGTAAGACATACATTCGAAAAACTGTGTTGCAACTGCACATTTCCATCTGGCAGTGATATTAGTTTTATTCCCATAGTCTTCAACAGTATAATATGGTCCTGTTCATCACCCACCTAAAACGAATTCGAGCTTTCAGTACTTTCAAATACTTAAATGCACATATACAAACGATAAATACACATGTAAAGCGAATAACGTGAGAACGGATACTTAAAAAGAGCGAGCGAAATGTCTTCGATGATTTTAACTTTTCATTTCGGCCAAAAAGAAGCAGGAGAAAGTATCTTTCCATAACTGATGCAGTTGTTGTTATTAAAGAAACGCGAGTGAACGAGAATTTCAGAGTTTTAAAAATATCAGATTTGAAATTTGGCAGCTACGCTACGAGACTACAGAGTACCGCCGAAAAACTCGCGTCCAAAATTAACTTTTCTTTTTCTTTTATTAGGTAGTACACTAACTTTTATGTTCCCTTCCCAGAAACAACGAAATGTATTTATTGAATAATAATTAATTTAAACTACCGGTAAATGTGTACCCACAAAGACCGTAAACTGTGGAAATGGTTTCTAACCCCTGGGGTATGTGATATCCTCATTGGGGGTCTGGTAAAGATTTAAAAAAATATCGAAAAAACACAACGTTTTATTATTATTACGAACTTTAAATTTATATGAAATTATGCGAATAAATATGCGCTGTAAAATGAATATATTAATTTATTTTTCCCTACTTTCCAGATTTAACAAGCATTTGATTAATAAATTACAAGAGACGGCTCTCAATATATACTTTATAAATTATTTTTCAGAAATTTAATTTTACATATAATGTTGAGGAGTCGCATGAAAATAATATCTTAAGAAGGGGCCCGCATTATGAAGAAACCCCGTTGCTCTCGACAATAATGATTTTAATTCGAATTACCCATAAGTTATTTGCCTCGGTTCAACAGGGAAAAAAACCCTGAAACATTGATACTTTGTCAATGAATAACAAATGCGTCTTTCTTTTTAAAATATAATAATGCTTTTATAATATTAATTTCTTATTTTTATTTTTCGATATTTTTTATTTTTTAATTTTCCTTTATATATATATATATATATATATATATATATATATATATATATATATATATATATATGTGTATATAAAAATTTGGCCATTTTGGCCTCGCAAAGGACTGTGCCCCTTGCTCCTCTTGCTTGCATTTTTGTCCCTTTCACTTATATACTTTGTATAAAACGATCAAAATTTACGACGTAATTCTCAGGCCGGCACCCATTAGATTTTATAACGAAAAAATGACTCAATTTTATGTAATAAAAAAAAAAATACAACTAATAATTTATACTATAACTTCTATTAAACTACTGAAACAACTTAACATACTACAACGTATAAAAATAATACTTTTTTTACGTTTCCATGGTATTTTACGAAAAATCTAAACGATTATACAATCGAGACTCACATAGTCTGATTCTCTTTCTAATAGTGAAATAATCAGTAAAATCGGTTCATATAAGTTATGCGCGAACAAACGTAAAGAAAAAAAAAAACGGGACGAACGTGTAATCTCCTTTTTTTTTGGAAGTCGATAACAAAGTGACATTTCCATGGTAATTTTGCAAATTGATAATATTTTAAGTCAACCGCCTCTGTTATACTAATAAAAAATAATAAAAAAAAAAAAAATTATCCAAAACGACCACATTTTTTTACGTTTTTTCGACTAATACTCAATTTATGCTCACCAATTTTCAATGGTACCTAAATTGAATGGTACTCTTCCTAATGGATAAAGAATCAGTAAAATCGGTCTATATAAATATCAGTTGTGCGCGAACAAATATAAAAAAAGAAAAAACAGACATACGCGACCAATGTATAACCTCGTTCTTTTTGGAAGTTGGTACAAATTAAAATGTTACAAACGTTACATAAAATTAGGACATTTTTTCGTTACATAAAATTGGGACATTTTTTCTAATAGTGGCCGGCCAAAGAATTACGTTGTAATTAATATGAATATATATATATATAACTACGAGTATGCCATGCTTACGCTAGGAATAATAAGAAAATCCTGTAATGTATTAGCATTACGGAAGGCTAAACTTCATACCGAATACCATTTTTGTGAATTTTCGATAGGACACGATCGCACCGCTTTTTTTTTCTCCTCGTTATCATGCGATATCTGTCATTTATGCAGATTATTTTTGCTGTATATATTTATTTCGAATAGTTTTAAAATTATAGTTTATTTATTTATTTTTCGGTAATCGCATTAACATCATAAAGATTTTAAGAAATAAAAATTTTTCAATTTTTCGAGCAAAATACCTATTGTAATACTCACAAATACTGTATTATCACGGCCCTATAACATGAATGACTACATTCAATTCAATGGTTAAATTAAAAATTGCACTTATGGTTTGGAAATTGAAACCAACACCCTTGCATATATATATATATATATATATATATCGTCAGGTAGTATTAAAATATAGTAGATTTATAACGTCATTAGAGAATATACATTTGTTTGTTGTAACTTAACATATTTGTCTGCAATATTTTACAAGTAAAAAAACACCTCAGAGCAAATTTATAGAAACTGTATTATGAATAAAATCTGTCTTACGAAAAATACTAAGCGCTTTTCGAAGCAAAACGCGAAACATATTTTACGCATTTCAGTGTTCTTTATAAGTAAATACCTTTTTTAAGCCGCGAATGGTTAGTTGTTCTACGTTATTCAGACTTCTTTATTCGCATTAACTTACATTAATTGTTATTCTCATGTTTACTTTAATTTTATTATGGGTCATGTATTTTATTTTAATTTATTATTACGCGAAAATGGAAAAATTAACTGCAGTTGTCCAAAATTACATTTCCGATAACCAGACGGTAAAAAAAAAATAAATAAAATAAAATACACCAAAATCGAATCAAACATCAAAGGGCCAAAATAAATTTATTAGACATATATAACACATATTACATGAAAACATTAAACAAAAATGAAAGAATCCAATAGATTTATCTCTATTAAAATTTGAAGAACACGTTATTTAAATTTCTTATTAAATATATTCTGTGATCATGAAGCTATTCGAAACGCGTCAGTGTTTTTAATTTTAAATGCATTACTATTTCATAAAAAGTGTATACGAATGCTTCATTTAATGAGGTTTATCTCAACTGCAATTTCCTCATCCTGTAAACTAGCTTCGACGAGCGCTTGACAAAAAACACATTTCACGTTTCATATTTTCACACTTCATTTAAACAACACCTACTTCCGTTAAAACAAACCCTCTATTTAATGTATGGTAAAATTACGTAAGATCACGACTACCAGGCATTAAGTATCCCTTAAAATAAAGTAATCCAAAATGTTAATTTGTTTTTTTGTAAATGTACAGATTTTAAGAAAATCTGATACATTAGGCATATTTCAATTTCGTAAGCATCAAACGAGCCCCCCCCCCGTATCTAAGTATAGCAGATTTTTAACATTTGAAGTTACTACATTCGCGAACAAAAATGTAGTAGTCGGGTTTAAGCGACGTATAAAATTTTGAATAACGTGTACGCTCTTGGTTCAGTAAATATTACTTAAGAAATTTATTTTTACTTGTATTTTCGGTTAATTAATCATTCATATTATAAGAAAACAGCGCAATATATTAACCTCTCATTAACCCCTCGTCCCTTTTTTACAAAAACCAATTTCGAATAGATGTTATAAATTGGTTTAAAACCCCGTTAATTGATTCGCCATCTTGGTACTTGTCCTTGTATGACCCAGAGACAAGCAAATGGAAATTTTTAAACCTATCGCTCGCAAATTGTAAATATTTACTGTATATCAAACGTAAGAAATATAGACACTGGTAGTTTTCGTAAGTTGTGGGTTGGTTGCGAATAACTTCAACTTATTTCTATAATTCACAGAGAATATTGCTGTTTTCCCACTGTTTTCTCTTTTCTTTCGTCTGGTAAACTATGAACACATTAAATCCCCGTGCTCAAAGATGGTAGTGGTTTAAAAAGAAGCGAGAGCTGGATTGAGATTATTGTGATCAGATTTATTTCGACTGCCGTTGCTTTTTGTTACATATAGAACATGTGATATTTCAATAACCGTAATTAATTAAATTTTGTTAAAAATACTGTAAGCATTTAAATTTTAACGATAAGTGTAATGCATTTATACGGGTGATGTAAGAATTAGATCTTATTTAGATTCAAATATATAAACTAAATTTATCTCTGGTAATATACTTTTTGTTTCTCTTTTTTAGGTGAAGAATTCTGAAAAACCTTTCTAGGATATTCATTTATGTCGCATTTAAATATTTCTTATTTTATTTATAATTATTGCTATTTTTCGGTGACACCAAAGCACAGAATTTTATATCGCTAACATTTAGTATTACACGAGGAACACATAATCGACGAAAAAAAAAAACATATTCCACTGCTGAAATTTATATCTTCTAACGTTCGTGTAGTTTCAAAATTATTCTCGCACTATATACATTTTGTCTATTATCAATAAATAGCCATATTAATTTTTCATTAACCATTTGGCAAGTGTTAAAATAATTAGCTGACATGTTTGAAATATAATAATGCGTTACCGAACGATTATGGACAATTTATGTTCTCTATACTGCGTAATGGAATGCTGTATCTGAAACGTATCAGCTGTTAATTTAATTAATACGTAGATCTTGCTTATAATGGAAATACGAATGCACTAGTTTCTTTCTTGATTTGCACTCGTATCAGCAATAAAAATGTTATGCAGGATCTTAGCGTTGGTTAAAAATTCGAATAGTGTGTTCATATGTATTGGAACCACAAATATGGCCTCTTATATCTAAATCTCTTGTTAGAGTTATATACCAAAAGGAAGAATGAAAAAAAAACCGACGAACAGATAAATGTTCCAATTGGAATCGGATAGATCCAAGTGAAAATAAGTTCAAAGGATAATTTGTGGTATTCTCACTGAATGTAACGTGAAATAGTAATTTAATAACGGGCGTCTATTGTACATGTCATGAGCAACACAGACGGTTAACAATCTGTACATTTGTGAAGATTATATTCTTTACTGTGAAACAAAAGTTATGATCTGATTTAGTCAACCGATGATAAACTCTTTAAAGGCGTATCTCGCAAGCTCAAAAAAAAACCAAGTAACCGAAACAATAGCTTCATGGTGACGGTACTTTCCGTCGGTAATAAAAACTAATTTATACGAATACTTTAATGACTACATCATTCTAAAGCTGGAGGTGATAAGAAATTCCATTACGTTTTTATGAAAGTCGTAAGAGAAATTTCCGCGTAAACCGTAAATTAAATGTGTTGGCCTTGAAATTTTTTTATTTATCGCAAAAAAAATAGTAGTCAACTAAGAAACCGAATTTTCTATATATGACGACAAGGTGCAAAAAAGATCGAGTTTCACGGTAGTCTGATAGTTAACGTGTTTAATTACCAAAACCGGAAATCACAGTCGCTCCCGGGTTTATCCAGCCTGGAATAATTGACTACCAGAAACATTGAGAAAAGTAAAGGCGATTTCCAAGTAGACTAAAAAACTCATCTAATTCTCGCCATTTTACCTAATACAATGTGAGCTTCAGCATCACACAACAATTCTGGGCCTCTTGTCAAGCATATTTAACTTTACTTATAAAACAGGGAAAGTGAATGAGGAAGTGGGGAAAGAGAACCAAAAGGATGATGGAAAAAAATATTACACACAGGGTTAAGAAAAATTTGAGACAAGGTGAACTTGAAAAAGATTGGGTATAATAAAGGGGGGTCACGGACAAACCCGTTACCAAGCAGTAGAAAGCAGCTGAAATAGTTAATGAAAAAAAATCACACGACACATATACTGAAATATACTCAATAACTGATGTAACGACTATGTCATAGACACTCGACACCATTAAAAATATTTTACAAAAACAAATCGTGCTTTGCAGACAGTATATTTCTTTTCTATTCCTAAAAGCATCGACTTTATGCGGCACTAGAGAAACGTTTATTACGAGAATTCCTAGAATTCAATTAATCATACACAAAGCTTTTCAAGAGGACACATTTCATCAAAGAACACGAGAAAATAAATGTTCACGTTTTTGACCAGTTAGAAGGAATTTAAAGTACCTGCGTAATATTTTCATTAACTTTGTCATATTATTATCATAGATTTATATTAAATCAGTGTTTCATTTTTCGTAAAATTTAATTTTTAAACATACACACATACATATATTTTTTTTTATTTTTTTATTTTACACGTTACATTTTAAAAGGATTTTGTTTATTATTGTTTAAACTTTTGCTACACATACTGATATACACGACGCGTACATTTATATTTTCAGGGGAGATGCGAAATCCAAATATAGTTGTCAAATTGAGCTTCTTTTACGATTTTTTCCGTCAAAAAATATTCCGATTTACCGTTCACTATAATTCCGAGAAGTATTAAGATCTTCACTGCATTAATTTCGATGATAACATTAAAACTAACTCGAAATAGCAGCGGAACGACAGCTAATGGACAGGTCGTGATGATAAAGTCCAAGGATAAAAGTACACTTTCTATTATCTGTTTTTATTATCTTTTTCCCTGTTCTTCTGTTCGGGTGACTATACCAGAAGCAATAGTCTAAAATGCATACAATGAGCCATTTGATTTCGAAATATTCCCGAAATTTGTAGCGTTTTTGGCTAGTGTTAAAAGTAATATAAATGTGGAAAATAATATTTTTATAAATGTATGGTTATACTATACACACACACACACACACACATATATATATATATATATATATATATATATATATATATATGTCGTCGCGATAGCCTAGTTGCTAAAACGTTTGACTTCCATTATGGTCACGGGTTCGATCCCGGGTGACGACAGAACTTATTACAAAGAATTAAATTAAATACTCGCTAATAATCACGTGGAAGGCAATGGCAAACATGCATATCATCATATGCTCGCTAGTTCAGTACACAGCAGACCACGCGGGATTGCACTTGTATATCGATAAATCAAACGACTATTATCAGTTCCGGGTGTGATCTTGCGTGCGCACACATTCGTACTGCATATAAACAAATGCCATGAGCGATGCCTATTCTGTACTGCTAGTATACAAATAGGCAGTCACGATGCTCGAAATCGAGCGATACGACTCAGAGAGATATATATGAAAGCAATTATAATATATGCATAACGATTATAATTTTTTTTAAATGTTTTAAGAAAATTATTTTTTTCGAGTGAATTTAAATTAAAAAGCTGACAATTTCGCTGTGGTAAAAATGAAGAAAATTTGATATTCCTGATCGTATTATCATAAACCCTATAAATTTCGCGAATATTTCGAAACGAAACAGCCCCTCATTAGAAACATTTTAGATACTTCTCCTATACCAACCTACAGTAATATACAAGATATGCTCAAAAAAAGATCGAACTTTCTTTCATAAGATCTTTATTGTAATACTTACAATTTTACACATGTTTGTCTCCTTCAAAGTACTCCCCCTTGCTTGCTATGCACCGGTTCCATCGTTTTTTCCACTGTTTGTATGCTCCCTAGAAGAACTCATTTGGTGTGATGTCTCGAAGCTGTGCCTGCGATTTCTCTTGAATTTCTTTCACACTTTGAAAACGACGTCCTTTTAAGGTGGATTTTAGTTTCGGAAATGGGAAAAAGTCTGCTGGAACCATATCTGGAAATTAGGGAGAATGGGGAAGTGCGGCTGTTCCATTATTGGCCAAAAATTGGCCAACAAGCAGAGACAAGTGACTTGGCGCGTTGTCATGGTGCAGAATACAGTTCTTGTTTTTCCACAGTTCAGACCTCTTCCGTCGCACATCTTTCCGTAAACGCGTTAAAACTTCCACATAGAACTCCTTGTTAACTGACACCTTGTGGCACGAATTCTTGATGGACAACTCCACGATAGTCAACGAAAACAACCAACATAGACTTCATGTTTGAGAGACTCATGCGTGTTTTCTTCGGAAGTAGCGAATGTTAACCAATCCATTGTGACGATTGTACCTTCGTTTCAACATCATATCCGTAAATCCAAATTTCGTCACCTGCGATGATAGTTTTCATAAAGTTTTCGTCGCTGTTAGCACGATGAAGCAGTTCTTGGCTAATGTTGACACGGTTTTCTTTTTGCTCGCCTGTGAACAGTCGTGGCACCATTTTTGCTGGGACGCGATGCATGCCATGTTTTTCTGTTAAAATTCCGTGACACGACCCAATGCTGATCCCGACTTCTTCTGCAACCTCCCGCACAGTTAAACGACGATTTCCATGAATCACAGATCGAACAACATCAGTGTTCTCACCGTTTTTTAATATCGAAGATCGTTTTGATCTTGCATTTTCTTTGGTACCGATGATCTGCCCGATTTGAAACGCGCCAACCACTCGTAACACTGTGGACGGCTCATACAATCCTCCTTATGAGTTTGCTGAAGCAATGCCCATGTGTCAGAAAAATTGTTTTTACATCTTTTAATTTTTAGTTTTAAATGTTATTCCGTGATTAAAATTACGAAAAAAAAGATACAACAACCACGTGCGAAAATCAACAAGCAGCAATGTAACAGAGTAAGATGAGTCTCATACGTTCGACAGGGTGCCGAGAATCTGACTGATTAAAACTCAGTTTCCCACTAAAGTAAAGTAAGTCCCACACCCTTTACAGGGCGTCGGGGATTATGAAATTAAGCTTTTCATAATGGTACTAAGCCTAATGGATCTGATGAGAATATTAGAGCCAGTTCCTTTCTAATTGGGATCCGCCTTTACCTTTCCAGATTTCTCTGGTATGTTATAACCAATTCAATTTCAGATTGGATATATACCTGGGAGCGACTTCGATCCAGAACGAGACAAGTCTCTCGATAACTTATGACACCTCTAGTTTGGTAGCCAAGCACCTTAACACTTTCCCACTAATAACAGTTAAATAATGTAAAACCGAATACTTTTTATTACATTCATCGAATGAAATGTAATAAAATTATTCAACAGACCGACTATTGTAATGAAGATGATGTTAACTTTCTTGCTCATTCGTCACTTGTATTATTATTCATCAGTGGAATTCATTAATTACTCGAACTTATAATAGAACAATTACTTTTCTATTATTTTCCATTTTTTTTTTATATATATACATTTTTTACCAATTCACTTTTTACCTGCGTTACAATAAGTTCATTACACTTAAATTATATTTCTATTAAGCTTTTCATCGATCGCGGTCAACTGAGATGGATACATCGCGATTCGTCCCTCTTTAGATATGGTAATACCCGTGAAAAACAATTTTTCAAATTATTTCACGAACTTTAGAGCTTAAGCCCGAATTAACTTTTTTTTTTTAGAAATCCTCTTATTTCGTATATGTAAGATGGCGGTTTCCCCCCACCAACATCAGAGTGCGAAATTACAATCCCAAAATTACCTTCTGAAATAACGAGATCCTTACTGGTATATTATAATTATGTTTTTTTTACCAATATTTGTTTCCAGCTTATAAAACATCACATACTCTTGAAGAAGCATTTGATGAGATTTCTATCAAAAAATATATCATCCGTAGACCAAAATTGTTCTAATAAGCTATTTTCCGTTACATAATTTTCATTCAAATTCCTATAATCAGCATTCACCCCCCCCCCCCCCCCCCTATTATACTTAATTAGAATATTATCGTAAGAATTCAAACGATCGTATTAATAACCCATCAATCCGAGATTCCACACAGCTGTGTACTTGTCAAATTATATTTACGATGAAACCAGGCGAGAGAAGAAAAGGAAAAAAAAAGGCAGATTCCACTTCACTGAAATGTAATTGCATGGATAAACGAAGATAATAATATTAGCGAATGAAAATTTGAAAAAACGAAAACGCGCACTAAATAAAATAAAAGAGACACATATGCCAAAGAGAGATGCGTATGAAATAAGAAAAGATTCAAAATGAACAGATGGTAATAAAAGGAACGAAAACTATTTTAAATGCAAAAAGAAAATCCATCTTGTTGAGCAAGCGTCAGAAGTTATTACTGAAAAGAATAGAGCATCTCCCGGTTCTGTTTTTGAGGTCGTCGAACACTTTGCAAGATTCTTCCAGAAGCCGATTATTTCAGGCTAGCAGCCCAATATGAAACAAAACATCAAAGGCGGAATGAAGAGAAAACGAATAAAACTAAAGCATCAGAAAGAAACGGAATTTGTTAAATTTTATCCTAAAGTGTTCTTCCGTTTACTTTCTAATTTGGATCCATTAAGCAGCAGCAAATTGTGAACATTCATTGCAAAATAAATATATAACGAGCAAACGAAAGGGAAGTTTAAAATATCTAATAAGTTTTCCAGTGTAATTTAATAAAAGTACATATTTACACGCGACTATTTACTTTCAACTGTTGCAAAAATTTATGCACATTTTACTATCGAAGAAGAGAAAGACAAAAAGAAATCTGCTTTTTTTCCAAACATTCTCATCTATTACATCTAATTGCTAAGTTGTATCAGCTGACTGCCCGAGTATCTTGACTCTACCTATTGTATATTCTAATTATATGGCCCCATATCCTATATGCAATACGAATACGTACGTAAAACTAAACTTGAAAATATAATCTTTATAGAAATGCAGTCCCCTAAAGGTGTGCATATGTCTATACAGAAATGTACGCGCGTGCGACAGTATTCGTGGTGGTTTGCCAGTGCTTTGCACGTGGCTTTTAACGATTATTTATCGTTACATTTTTTTCTCGTCAACGCTAGACCTCGAAAACTCAAACAGGTATGGTAATCCAATCGTTCCAGTCACTCGGTCAAACCGCCACGTGACACTTATTCAACGTCTCTTCTTCTTGTCGATTAACTTTCAGTTTAGCAGTTAAAAGAAAAAGTAAAAATAAACAAATGAAATGCAAAAATGATATTTCAATTTTTTTATTTAAACTTTTCAAATTTTAAGTCTATCGTCGCGATATAATAATAAATTTTATTTGATAGTACGTCACGATCGCTGGCGAACACAGCATCCCACCAGATCGATAAAAATGTTATTTATAAATCTGATTTAAATTTCAATTGAAGAATTATTTTAAAACGACGATAATTAGCACGTTAATATGATTTTCCAATCAAAAACCGATAAACAGATTCCAACAACATATACGGACAAAAGTTACTAATAAACAATGGAGATCTCAATTTAAAGTATACGACCTGCAAAATTACATGCGATCCGTTATTAACAACATAGCGCACACAACAGCCAAACATCAATAATAAAAATAGTTTATTCTGTCCCCTCTGAACAAAATATTAAATTTCAAACATTAAAAGAAACAATCGCACATTACATTAATTGATTAAACAAGAGACTATAATCGTAAAAGTGTTTTTTAATCTTACAAGGGAAACATCAGAAATGTGGGTCACCCCGATTTGGTCCAACTTTTTCCGGACGGCAATATTCAGATAAAAAAAGGAAAACGAATTTCTTCCCCATTCTTCGCATTAGTACGTGAAGTGCAACTAGCATTATCGACCAGCGTATACGAGGTACAATCAAAAAGTGACGAGAATTTTTAATTTTTAAAAAAAAAAAAAAATGGTATTTACCTGATCTTCAATGTTTATTCCATGATTCATTCAAAGTAGTCCCATATATTCGATACTATACGCTTAGGCCACACCGCAGTTTCCAGAACTTGAGAAATACTTTTGAAACGCCTTTTTAGGTATTGAGCTCGCTCTGCGATTTCGCCTATATATCTCACATCTATTGTTGAAAAATGTTGTCCTCCGAGAGTTTCTTCTTAAGTTCGGGGAAAATGGGAAAAAATCGATGTCCGGAGAATAGGGCGCGGTTACGGCATTATAGCGATATTATGTTTCAGCGCGAACTGTTGCATAAGGAAAGCGGTATCCGGTGCGGTATCGTAATGCAAAATCTACAAATTATTTCTCCAAAGTTCAAGTTGTTGATTACCCCTCGGGAAAATTGCGTAAAACTTGTAAGTAGTGTACTCCTTATTGACTGTGTACGATCAGTCGGTAAAAATTCGTAATAAACTATTCCATTCCTGTTAAGGCGCGCGCAATTACAAAATTCTTGCTTTGCCTTTTAGATGACACCTTGTAAATCTTGAGGTCAGACATTCAAATCCTCGATTTAATTTTTTTTTTAGCTTTTTTAGTTTTTTTTTTTTACCTGTACGGTTCGATATTATTTTAAATATAAAATTTTATTATTATAAAAGATACTTATTAAAAAATTTGAAAAATTTCGTATAAGAGAAAAAATTTTAAATTTATTTACTCCCGTTTCCTTTTTTTTATTACCGAGTGTTTAATAAAATTTGAAAAAAACAAAAACGACCAAAAACTTTGGAGAAACAACTCGTAGATTTTGCACTACAACAACGCGCACATCACTTTCCTTATCTAAAAGTTCGTGGCAAAACATAATATCGCTGTAATGCCGCAACCACCCTATTCTTCAGACATATCAAATTTTTCCCCATTTCCCAAATTCAAGAAGACACTCAAAAGACAACGCTTACCAACAACAAGAGATGCAAGATATAGACTAAATTACAGTGTGAGCTCAAAAAACCATAGTTCAAAAGGCGCTTCAACAGTGTTCCTCAAATTCTGGAAACTGCGGTGTAGCATAAGTGCATAATATCAAAGGAGGACTGACTACTTTGAAGGAACCACCGTGGAGTAAACATTGAAAATTATTGAAAAAATTAAAAATTCTCGTTACTTTTTGATTGCACCTCGTATACGCGAGGTCGCTAACTTTAAACGCGCTGTACTGGAGTTTCACAGACTAATGCGAAGAACGGTGAAGAGTTCGTTTCCCCCCCCCCCGAATATTAATCATCTGGAAAAAGTTGGACCAGACCGGCGACCCACACTTCTGATGTTACTCCCCGTGTTAGCTTTTCAACTAAATTTCATACAGTATAATATTATACATCACTATTAGGTATTGTAAATTACAGATATTTGATAATTTTATTAACTATCAAAATTAAATATGGATTACATAAAGTATAATGCAAAATCGTAAAGTAAATCTTTTCCAAAGTAAAAACAAACATATCTATCAATGACCGATTATAATATTCGTTTTATGTATTAACCAGCTGCGATTAGCACGCGTGCTCTTAAAGGGAAACATTTTAATCATATAAAGCCATCGTAAATACGTATAATCAAAAAATCGATAACGGGCACAATAATTAAAAGCGGTATGTTACACGACTGAATTATATTCTCATACATAACCGATAAGAAAGAAGAAGATATTTAATAGAGACAAAAAATACTGACGGGAATGAAAAAACAAAAGAGGAACGAAATAAGGAAACCAAGGCTTACAAATTAAAAATAAAAGTGAAAGGTCTGAATAGAAATAGGAAAAAACATTTGATGAAAATATTATGATCGGAATTAACAGACCTAAAAAGGATAAAATGGGGTGAAGAAGCTTAAAAGGAAATATAAAAACCTGGAAGCAAACTTCGATCCAAACGAAAATGTCATAATAGAATGACTAAGATTTTGATAAGCCGCAGTCTACTACTGCCAAGAAGACAAATTTGACCGAATAGACAAGTAGAAGAACTACTGAGAATTAGAAACAAAGGCCTGACATCACATGCTGTAACTTAAAATGAAAATTCATAGAATATTAATATTAAAGAAATAAAATTTTGAAAGGAACTAAATAGAATAGCGAAATCACACCAGCTATCAAAAATTTTGGACCCTCCAATACTAAAAAATTGATTTTTTTTTCTTTTTTTTTTTTTCCTTTGGCATTCTCAACTGCAAAACATATGTTGTTTTGAATGACAAATTTTTATTTACAGAGATAAATAAAAGTCAAAACTATTCGAAAATATACACGCAGTTAATTCGATGTCATTTGTAGCGGCGACCAACTCTACCTTTTATAAATCTACAATAATAAAATTTTCTTCTTCTTTCATTTCTGTATGTAACAAACGTAACAATACGTACATTTTCCAGTTTTTTTGGTTTTTTTTTTTCATGTTGAACAATTACGTAAATTTACTTTCTCAAATGTATACACTACATACACGAGCACGTATAACGTAGAACTATGTTTTCAACTCCATAATATTTTTGATCATTTACACCAGCAAACCGTTCAAAAATACAAACACAAAACTTGCCTGCGTGGTGGTGCGCAATGTTCCATTAGTATCATATTGAAAATGTATTCTTTTAACAATATTTCTAGGACTACACCATAAAAAAATAATATAAAAGAGAAAATGTAAAGAGAGAAGCAACCGATAAAGTGGTATTACGGTTATTAATATTACGACGTAGGTGATCATTTTTTTAAAAATAAATAATCATCGACTGATTACAAAATTACAATTGCAACAGCCAAAACTGACAAGACGGTAATTATTTAAATAAAATAAAAATACTCGTTACAAAAAAAAAGGCAAAAAATATCGATTTAGTTATTATTCTTATTAGTAGATTATGTTAGAAAAACGCAGACAAAAAAAAAAAAAAAAATTGTAAGAGTAAGATCATTTTAATATTTTTATCAAAACAGATCAAAAAAAAAAAAAAAAAAAAAACACGTTAAGTTATCGTGTATGAAATAATTCGGCTATAAACATACCTGAAGTACATCGAAGTCAGAAGTAAATAATCTTTTTAACGGTTTTTGCGTGCAGACATCGTATGCGATATTTTTTACGTTTTCTCTAACACGAACAGCTTCATCTGTTTGTACAGCACAAGTCCGCAAATCATTTTCCGGTACACTAGTTGGATCCGTATAATCCACTTTAGAATTCTAGAACGAAATCGATAATTTATAGTTCCTTCTTCATTATTATTACTATTAATCGTTTGTTTTGATTTTCAACGTTTGATTATTTTATTTATTCGTAAAAGAAGATCGGTATTTTTACTAAATATTTATAGATAAATAAACCTCACTGAAAATGCAGAATTTCATAAAGAGAATCAAAGAATGCAAAACAAAAAAAAATAACGTTATTTAGTATTTAATACACTGTTTCTAATTTAGGTTTTTGTCTTCCTTTTTTGTTCGGTGAATATAGTATGTGTCGACAATTTTGTCTTTTTTGTAGGAACAGAAAAAACGAAAAGCAATGTCACCTTTGGCAAATATCTCGCATATAAAATCGCGCAATATCGAAATCGACTTCGTATATCGTCATACAATGTTAACGTGAATAAATTGTTCTAACAAAAAGAATAAGGGCGTGTGTATAAGTGTGGTCGAGGAGGAATAGCTCGCGAGTCTCGAACGCAGGAAAAAGCTCAAGTTCGATATTACCATCTTAAAAATTATAGACTCATACGCTCGTACTGTGAAGCGAAAAGTCAAAAAAAAACTTTCACAGTTTCTTCTAATATTTCAGATTAAGAACCATTTCAACTGTTTACGTCGAAAACGTAACATCCATTTCCACTGCGCTTACTTTTTCTATTTCAATTCCATGTTTGCATCTAATTTGAAAATGTTAATTATTTTAAAATTTTTGCACATCCGGTCGAGTCAAATTAATCGCTTCTGAACAACAATAGCGCTTCCAACTTCAGTATCTTTAATCTCCTTTGTAGTTTGTGGTGCGACTGTTTCTTGACTGATCATCGTAATAATATACATAAAATTATTGGTTATAAATAAAAATCGATGTGATATTTGATTTCCTTAATTTCAGATGTGAAACGAACATATAAGATGAAAAAAATGTAAAAAAAACTAATTAACGGCTCAATCTGTTTAAAAACATATAACACAAGTCTATGAGAATTTCTGTCAAAAAATATCGTCAATTATCTCAAAATATGAGTAGTATTTCAGATAGATGCATACCTTTAGAGGTTGTATAATAATACACAAATTAAATAATACATACATAATATCATATTCACATACTTCGTAAGAATAGCTAGTACTAGTAGTTTTTCTAGAAATCGAAAGCGGCAGTAAATGGCCTTCGGTGGTAAAAATAAAATCATCCAAATTGATTAACAAATCGGAAGGCTGAGCAAATAATAAATATAAATATTTTAACGTTTCGGCCAGTACAAAAGAATCCATACTAAAAAAAAAAACAAAAACAAATACAAAACATTGAAAAATAAAAATACACAAATATTTTAAACATAAAATACACGCATATACAAACATATCTAGTAAAAATTTAAAAATAATCATTAACGCTGCCGATATTTTTTTAAATTTTATACGATAAATTTTTCATTAAAAATAAGTTTTATTACGAAAAAGGTGATAGCCGCCTAATATAATCAAATCAACTGCATCATTTTTTTTCGACTAAAAAATTTAAATACAGTGTAATATTCGCCAAAAGTCCACTCCAAGAGCTTACGGTTCTCATAATTTTGCTGCGGTAGCGATTGACATTACGGCCCTCCCCTAAAACATATAAACCGAGACATCGGAAAGAAAGACAAAAAGTTGCAAACAGCGAAAGACTCAAGCAGGGGCACCAAACAGAAAACTTCCGCTTATTTTTGAAAATATTAGAAATAGACACTGCAGGTACGAGGAAAGAGAAGGCGAAGCAGAATTCAAAATGAAATTAAAAAGATGATGATAATAAACGAAGAGAAATGTTATACTGTGTGTGCAAATAAGCGAAACAAAGAAAAGCTAACCGGAAGATGTGTTTAATACGCGCGAAATAGTTACAAAATTTCCTAACTTTAAACTCGAAAATGAAGCAACAATATTCCGAAAAGAAAAAGAAAATACATTATCGTTAATATTAAAAAGTAAAATAACCGATTGAAAGTAGTATGAAATAAAAAGATTCTCTCGAGATATTAACTATGACGAAGTTGGAATGTGCAGAAGCCATCATGATTTAAAGACGCGAAATATTCCCATCAGCAGCGACATGAAAACTAGATGATTATTCCGCGAAAGTAATGGTAAAGTACGATGCAGCTATGAAATTCTTTAACAGGTTCTTCGGTTAACTAATTAGAGAAAGGGGGGAAAAATAACGGCGTTGAAATGGATGAAGATTCATGAACTCACCGAGAAAAAATTAGAGAATTTTGCGAATTGTTAAGTGCAGTGAACAATTAATCTAACGTCGCAGATATTTGAAAAAAACACTTAAGAAGTCGTTACGAAACGTAGGTTCTCACATAAAAATTATGAAGAATACTCGGCAATGTGGTAAGAAAACATTGGTGAATGTCTCTATTTAATCATATAACGGCAACTTCGAAAATAGCAACTCTTAAAATACACGAGAAAATGAGGCAAAAGAAAGAGAGAAAGAGAGAGAAAAAGAATCGCAACATTCCTAAAATATTTTTAATTTAATAATTAAAAAATACTTTTGAATCAATGCGACTTAGTCATTCTTCCAATTCTGGAAAGGGATTCAAGAAGCTTTCTTTGCGCATTAAAAATGCTCAAAGAGAAATTGCTTCAAAAGATTCTACGCAATATACATACATGTATAACAGCTTCCTTCCGCAGTAGTTTGCTACGGCAAAACGAAGAATCTAAGAATCTAATTAAGTAGGCCGTTATTGCTAATCTTGTTTGACACGTATATTTTCGTAAGTTTTACGCTGAAATGGTGGAATTAAAGTTGCGTAGAATTTAGAATTTAAGAAGCGCATCGAATAGTGTGGCTGAACTACAAGAAACAGGATCCGAGAGTTATAAGCGTAAATAAGGATTGAAAGTGAATAATAATAAAATCAGATAGAAAACTGTTTGTAAGAAGAATAAGAAGAAAAAAGAGGGAAACAACAGCCTTAGTAGAATTTAAAAATACTAAAAATTAATATAGAACTGTCAAATACTTGTGTAAGTGAGGCATATGGCTTCCCCGGATCAAGACAGATTAGCCAAACGAGATAAGAATAACGAAACGACTGTCATAAAAATCTTTAAAAAATCTAAGCACATCAAAAACTAAGAACGAAGACGATCCTTATTTACATGTTTCCACGATATTACTATATATAACGAATGGAAAGTATTTATACACTTAATACGTTCAAACGGCCGAATTTTAAAAATACAGAGACGTTACAAAAAATAGTCGAAACGAAAAGAAAAATAAATGTACTATACAATTCAAAAAAAAAGTGGTGCTTATCGAGACCATCTTTTTTATCAAAATAAATTTTTCCTAACTTTTCTTAGTTTTCCCATATTTTTTTAGCTTTTTACCCAACTTAAAAAACAATATGCGTACAGGAAAAAACTGTATAATTTTTATAAATATTTAGCAATAATCCCGATGAAATCTAAAATCACCAAATATAAGTTTTACTTCTCGTCAACAGGTGCATAAAATTCGTTACAATTTTAATCTCGTGTTTCATTGTTTTGATTAGTAGTAAAATCTAAGGAGATTTGTTATTAATTATATAGAATAAACGTACTTATACCGTAGAGTTTTGCAATTACTTTAATTCCTTTCAAGTTCTATACTTTCTGCATTGGTATATTTCCACATCTTCTTCAAATTACCTGCTTTAAAAAATTTTTGATTTTTCCCGGCTATTTAAGAAATATGGCTACGCTACGATAAAATAAAGTACTTTCCGAAAAGTTATTAGATGCAAAAAAAAAAATTGATAGAAAACGTCATAGTTAGAAGGTGGAACTCTACGTTACAAATGAATCACTGCAACACTATGGACGATAGACTCCAACAGACAGCGACAATTACCATACTCTGGCCGAAGATAGTGTTTTAAGGAAAAGAACATCGCGTAATTAAAGTTACTCGAAGTGAGTCTCTTATTAATTTTCAAAATACAGAAATCTACAAAAGTTTTGTCAATGATGAGATGCAACTTCCTAAAAAAAAAAAAAAAAAAATCCAGCTACTGCACACTGGCAGCAGCTTTTTTATTCCGAAGAATGCGAGAATTTCTCCTCGAGAATATCATAGAACTCTCATAATTCAGAAGAAACATGTCAATCTGACACAGGAAGTTTGGAAGAATTTTAACTAAAGTGAAATTTCAATTACACAGACAGCGGCAGCATAATATCTTGATGGTGCGTCCGCGACTTCTCTTTCCACACTGCCCGTAAAGGTTTTTACGGCATTATTCAAAATTTTCCACTGCCGATGGTACTAAAGTCATAATCACACAAAATCGATTTGCATTATACTTCAATCAGAGATATTCCATCCAGATCGTTATCAATCGGTTTCTCAAAGTTTTCACCACAGGATATTTTTTCAAAAATTTTCTTCAGTAAAAAAATCAAGTACACTGTTTTTTCGTATGCCATCTTGAAGTTTTTCTGTTGCACTTCTTGAACAGGGAGTCTTTTAACGCGCTCGTTGTTTTACTTTCACAACTTCAGGCGCTACGCAGTGCTTCATAATCATCTTTATTCTGGCGACAGAAGATGATCTTTTCACGGTATATCGACAATGATATCTTCAGCTTATTTATATCTTATAGAACAAATGGAACATCTGCTAACTGGCGACCTTTTTAACGATAAAAAAATCTTTTCGATCAAAACTAAAATACACCGTAAAAAGGTAAAGTGAACTACCTGAAAGTCAACTATTTCTTTGTTGCTGCGTATTTACAAAGATTAAAACAATACCGGGAAAAATGTAGCTTTTCTAATTCTCTTCTTTTTTTGTAAACTTGCCAGCTGTTACGTACGATGACCATATATTGCTATCTATAGAGCGGTGTGCATTCATAAAATACGTTTTTTTCTTCCTATTTCCCTTGAATATTTTTCACCGATGTTTTGATCAATGTGGCGTTATCAAGATTTGAACACTACTATACATTCGTTCGGCGGAAACATCGCTCAAGGGGGATTACTATTTTTTTTCCTTCTTTTCTACTAAACAAATTGCTTACATAAAGATAAATAGATTTAAGAATTCATATTTCTCACTAACATAATGTGTGCACGATGAAACAACACGATAACACCAGTTAATAATTTTAAGAAATTTTTCAAGTTGCGATAGTTATCGCAGCCGAATTTAGTAGATGAACTAAAGAAATTAACCTGTCTTCGTGAATTCCCGTTCTGACGTCACTGACGGAAGCGAAACCGCAAGGAACACGAGCGTATGACTGCAGTGCTTTCAAAACTGAACGTCCTACTTGCAAATAATGGTGATCACCGGTAGCTCGAAACAAAAAATACGTGGATTCAATAAATTCCGGTCTAAGCGGATGTTGACCCCAGTGCACCTGCCACAATAAAATCGTTTAAGTGATCAGTAAACTTTTCAAAATAATTTATGCTAAGAAAAATTTATAAAAAATTTAAATAAAAGTAATTTTCATAATGATATTGAAAGACGACAAAATAGATCAAACATTAGAATGATGGCAATAACTTTTAGCCGTTACTGTAACTACACAAAAATCGATTAAAGTTAAAAAGTTTTCATATTTTGAGTGATTTATTTTTGTTTTCATGCAAAATTTTGGTCTCGCAAGAGCTCCTTGACCCCTCTTGTATACATTTCTGTCTCTTTCTCTTCTATACTTTGCATATGATCACAATTTACAACGTAATTCTTAGGCCGGCCCCCATTAGATTTTATAACGAAAAAATGTTCCAATTTTATATAAAAAAAAAAAAATACAACTACTAAAAATCAACTTTTTTGTCACATTATTCTCCATATTTTTCGCTTAAAAAAAAAAAAAAAAAATCGAATTCTTTATTTTGAACTACACTTCCACGGTAAAAACATCAAAAGTTAAATTTCCATGGTAATTTGGCAAATTGATAGTATTTTAAGTCAATCGCCTCTATTATACTAATCAAAAATATGAAGAACAAAAAATTATCTAGAGAGGCCACATTTTTTCACGTTTTTTGACAAATACTCAATTCATATTAACCAATTTTCATCGGAACTCACATGGTCTGAGCGGTACACTTTCTGACAGACAAATAATCATTAAAATCGGTCTAAATAAATATAAGTTATGCACAAACTAACGTAAAAAAAAAAAAAAAAATCGGGACGAACGATAACCTCCTTCGTTTTTGAAGTCGGTAGAACGTATAACCTACTACATTTTTGAAGTCGGTAAAAATTAAAATATAACAAACGTTACATACAAGTAAAATTGGGAAATTTTTTCTAATGAGGGCCGGCCTTACAATTATGTATCTCGCGTTTTTGAGGCAGTTTTTGCCATTATATGTTGAACAGGAATCATCTTCGTCGTAAATTGATCTACCAAATAGTCAACGCGTTATAATTAATCTAAGCTTAAGAGCGGTATATATCTCGTTTTCGATTTAGATTCGGGCCATGCCGTACATTTAAACTGTTATTCGCTGTTTTGTCGGTAAATTTTTCATAATTTTCATACATTTTCTAGTCACAGAACTTAACCGATGTTCCAAAATACACATATTTTTATGTTTCATTTTCTTCTTTATTGCTGAGAATTTTCTTTTATCAGCCACAAAATAATAATAATAATCGGGCCGGTGTCCATGGTGATCAGCTCGAGGAATATCTGAGGTGAGGCTTTGAGATCAGAGGTCGCATCATTTAAGTGAATCGTTACGTTAACCTTATTTTTTTATTCTGCACTATTAAGGAGTGCTGGATAGAAAAAGAGAGGAAAAACATCGTAAAGGTTGTAACAAGTTAGTAAGATTTATGACAATATATATATATATATATATATATATATATATATAAAAGATAGAAGAAGCTTAGAATATAAAAAATTAAAAAATTAAATAAAGACATCGCGAAAAAATGCACAGAGGCAAAAAGTAACTGGTACAATGAAAAATGCGAGGAAATCGAAAAATTAGATTCAAAGCATAACATGCGAGAAATACATACGAAAATTAAAGAAATGATGAAAGTACATAAAAAGAGAAAAAACAACATAAACTGTATACGAAATAAGTTCGGAGAATATTGTATAACTAAGGAAGAAAAAGAAGAAACATGGCTGAATTATATACAAGAACTGTATAAAGATGATATGCGATTCGAACAGAATAATAAAACAACGAAGGAAGAAGCGCCAATTATTGAAATGTGGGAATTAGAGAATGCTATTCATAAAGCCAGAAATAACAAAGCAGTCGGAGATGATCTTCTAGCGGTTGATGTGATACAATGCATAACGCAGCATGAGAAGAAACTTTTACAGATATTTAATAAAATTTACAAAGAAGGCGCACTGCCCGAGGATTTTAAAAGCATAAATTTTATACCGATTCCAAAAAAGAGTAGCTCGCAAACGTGTTCCGAATATAGAACAATAGCACTAATGAGTCATTCGCTGAAGCTGCTTCTATCAATTATAAATAGCAGAATAGAGCGGAAACTAGATGACAATTTAGGCGATACGCAGTTTGGTTTTGTCCCAAGAAGAGGAACCAGCGATGCAATAGCCCTACTTAAGATAATAATACAAAGAACCTTGAACGCAAACATGGAGGTTTATGCATGCTTTGTAGACTATGAAAAGTCGTTTGACCGAGTTAATCATGAACAGCTTATAACAATACTGCAAAAATATAACATCGATAATTCAGACCTCCAGCTTATTAAACATCTGCATTGGGAACAAAGTGCAAAAATCAAGATAAATGCGGAATTCTCGGATAAGAAAAGCAATATTAAAAGAGGTGTACGACAAGGATGTCCACTCTCACCCAGATTATTTAATATATATGCAGAAGAGATTAAGCAAGCTGCAAATATAGGGAAAATGGGAGTAAAAATAAATGGACAACATATAAACGAAATTAGTTATGCGGATGATAAAGTTTTACTGGCAGAAACAGAAAAATAACTACAAAAAATGGTAAACAAAATAAATAAAATCGGTTTAAGATATGGAATGAAGATTAATACAAAAAAAAAACAAAAATCATTAAATTTACCAGAACTGAAAACAGGGATGTACATATTTATTTAGACGGAGAGAAGATAGAAAACTTAACTGAATTTAGATATCTAGGTAGCCTCATCACTAATGATGACAGCGATGACAAAGAAATCAAATCAAGAATTGGAATGGCGAAACAGGCATTCAACAACCTGAGTCACGCACTAAAGGATTCCAGATTAAGTTTAAAACTCAAAAAAAGAATAATGCGCTGTTACGTATGGTCAATACTACGGTATGCATGTGAAACATGGATTATGAGTGCATATAGTAAAAAAAGAATAAATTCTTTTGAAATGTGGTGTTATCGCAGACTGTTAAAAATTCCCTGGACAGAATTCGTCAGTAATAAAATTGATTTAACCAGAGTAGAAGAAGGAAAAACTGTAATAGTCGACAGTATCCAGAAAAGGAAAGCGAAATACCTGGCTCATGAGATACGAAAAAACGGAATCTGCATGTTGGCAGCACAGGGAAAAATACAAGGAAAACCCTACAGAGGGAGAAGAAGACTGGAAATGGTAACATCGAATCTGATTAGCAAAACATTTCAGAAAACAGTGACGGATGCCAGAAATAGGATCATATGAGTTGCACGCTATCTCTTGTTCCAAGAGCTGCGACGACGACGACGACGATATATATATATGTATGTATGTATATATCTTCCAATTTACAATACTAACATTGTACATTACATATTATAATACCAATTAAATCAGTTTTATTCGAACCCGCCAGACATAATTGGGGTTAAAACAAACTTTACTCTTTGTTTATTCTTTCTCTTTTTTCCTCTTACGTTATAATTATTTGTTTCGTATAAATTTTATTTTTAAAAATACCGCATCATTAAGATCGCGAAACCAGAAGAACGAACGTTTCTATATACTAGAAAATGAAGTTTGTTACTTGGTAATTTCTTATTTTTTTAATTAATTCCTTTAAGTGATCTTTGTTTCACTTTGAGAACCAGAACTATATATAATTGGATAATATTTTACAAGCAGAACAACATTTTTTTTATACTTATAAGCTCCCCAAACCCCGTCTAAAATTCCATGGTTTTATAGAAATAAGAGAATATTCGCATAATTTTTACTATTATCGTAATAAGGTGTTATGTTTAATTTTGAAAAACTAAACTTTAATTGATAACCAGCCTAGTAAATGTAGAGCAATCTGTAAATATAAATTTCAACATAACCTTCTAATTACAACACCCTCATGCAATAACAAAACTAATATTATATAACGAAAGTTTAGTTTATTAATTTCTGTTAAAATTATCGTATAGGTACAAAAATACTTCTATTATGTGTGTTCGATACCTGTAAATCAGGTGTAAACGCTTCGGGTATAAATTTGTATCTTTGCATTACTTGATACAACATTTCGTGAGTTTCTATAGCCGGTTTTAAGTCTCCTTTTAATACCTTGAACAAAAACATAAATTAATAAACCAGGAGTAATAATTTAACATCACATAGACGAAGAAAATAGCAATAATTAAAAATTTACAAAATGCTAAATTACCTGAAGACCCGGCCAAAACGCTAATAAAGCATCCATAAAATGTTTCGAATTTATTTCCGGTTTATGCATGTGGACATCCAACAACATTGGACCCTGACTAATGTACGTCATGATGGCAGAATAGTGCTAAATTTAAAAAAAAAAAAAAACAAGTAAATCCTGTAATTAAATTAATCTGCAAAATAATCCTTTTTTTTGTTCTTTAATGCGAGTTGAAATTCATGTTTACTAAATTGTAAATAACGAAAGCACGACGGCTGGTTCGCAGCATACACTAATGGCCATCAGGAAGATCTGCCTAACGTTCTTTTCTTTAATTTGGAATATAATGGCATATCAGCTTATTTCAGTAAAGTATAAGTGAAGATAATAGTCTTTTCCTCATTATCTTCCCTTCTATTATATTTTTTAATATATTCTGATCCTGCCACAAAGTGTGCCCTAAACACTGAAACCGTTCTTTGCGAATGCATCGCAGAATACTTCTTCTTTCACTAATTCTTTCCAGTACCGTCTTATTATTTTTACTTTGTTCCTCCGGTTAATTTTCTACAACTTCCTCCAGCTCCACATTTCGAATGATTCAATCTTATTTCACTATATTTATTTCAGCGATGTTTCCGCGCCGGATGAAATAGTTCTCTAAACAAATATTTTAACCATATTTTTACACAATTTAATTCTTATCTACTCTATGCACGTGATAAAGCAGTAAGCGTATAAGTTCTTTCTCCGCCCTCCCGATCAAACGCCTCATTGTGCACTGGAATTGTCTACTTATAAGATGATAATCAATACGTCAATCTATGATATTAAAGAGTTAACAATTCTCCTACAATATATCCTTTATAATTATTTATAATTCAAGAATTACCTTTATCGTCGTGCGATGCTCAAACGGAACTGAAAGATTAACGTTTATTTTTGAAATCGTGCTTTTTTTTTTAACAACATTAAAAAACGCAATACCTAACTTTATCTTTCACTTTTTTTTCTTTTTTTTTTTTTTTTTTGAATCGTTTGCTTACGAACACCGTGATTCAATAGTACAGGATTTGCGACAACTTTCGAGTATGCATTTCGCTAATTTAATTAGATCACGAACTGTTAGTTATTCGGCTGCCTTTGTTTCTTTCCACTGACTTCTACTTAAATCACCAACTGTTCCGTTATGTCAATCTAATTATATGGCTGAAAAAATAAAGCATTCTTCACTCTATAGTCATCAGTAATTCTTGACGAGTCCTATATTTAACTATTCCGTCACCGATATGTTTGTTTAATGCGCCTTCTATGCAGTTTCTGAACTATCTTCTAAAATGAAACGTACCAAAAGTGTTAATTTTTTGATACCTGTCTGCTTTAATTGTCCACGTCTCTAAACCATAACAAACGATTGGCAATATCGATAGTTTTACAAGATTATTATCCCGGTAAATGACTTTTAAGTCAGAATTACTCGTGTTGTATAATAATCCGACAGCTCTTTCCTCTTTCTTCATTTTAATTTTACAAAATAAAATCACCGTCCTTACCCGCAATCGTCTTTCAGTCTTTTCTCACGCAGTCAATAATAAATTTAATTACTTAACCCTACATTTAATTTTTAAGTTCTAATCTTTATATATATATATATAACTCGGCCATTTTGGCCTCGCAAGGGGCTGTACCCCTTGACCCCTCTTGCTTTCATTTCTGTCTCTTTCTCTTCTATACTTTGTATAAAATGATCAAAATTTACAACGTAATTCTTACTGGCATCAACGCAAAAAAAAAATAATATAATCACAAAAATCCTATCCTAACATTTAACTTTCATTATATAAAATTAGTTCATTTTTTTGTTATATTTTTCCTTACATTTTCGTTACATAGTATTGTGACATTTGTAAAATAACAATTACAAAAATTCTATAAAATATAACAAACGTTACATAAAATTGAGACATTTTTTCGAATGGGGGGTAGCCTAAGAATTACGTTGTAATTAATATTTTTCATATTACTCTTGTCGTAAAAATAATATAATTATTCAAAATACGCTAAAGATTAATGATAAAACTATTTACCGTGTTAAACCTTCGTAAATATTTTTCATCTGAAAGAAGTATATAGGCTTTTAAACAATACTCATAGTAAGAATCGATTCCGGCTCCAACTCCTGAATCCTTACGAATCCAGTCGCCTGAATCAACATTCAAAACAGAACCCATCAAATTGGACGTCCGATGTCGCATTTTCCATAATTCATCCATAACTTTATGAGCTTTCTCCTAAAGATTCGGAATAGTTATTATAAGTGGAGTGCGCGTGTTTAAAATGATAAGTTCCATTAACAACGCGATAAAAACTTCACGTAAAATTTTATAATGAAATTCAAAAAAACATTAAAAATATAAGATTTAAAATCAAAGAAACAGTGATTAAAAGTTAACTTTTAAGTCACTGATTAATTCAAAAATTAAAAACAAAAGAAAAATACGATCACCAAAAAAATAAAAATATTTCAAAAATCAAACTGATAAATTACCGGAATAAGTACCATAAAGGTATTTGAAGTATCGTACTTTTATAACGGTTAGTTAAAAATAACATTCTTTTTCGTTATAGCGCCATACTTAATTCCTGAGCGTCGGCAACTACCTATTCGTACATTTCAGCCGTACAGACACAGGCATAGTGAACTAGGCAATTGTTATATGCAACATGAGTTTACACACGCAAGACTTCATTCGGAACTGATTGTAAATGTTTGATTTATCGCTATATAAATGTAGTCCCCCGCGTGTGCCTGCTGTGTACTAACTAGCGCGCACATAATGGTATACGTGGTGGTTTGCCATTGCCTTCCACGTGATTATTAGCGATTATTTAATTTAATTTCTGTCATCGCCCGGGATCAAACCCGAGACTTCCGTAACAGAAGACAAGCGCTTTAGCAACTAGGCTATCGCGATAAAAATTACATTAAAAAATTTAATTCATATTTACGATTTTTAAAATGTCGTGAAATGAAAAAAAAAAAAATATTAATAAATCAAATAGGCACAGTCATAATAAATAAAATTCCGTCCTCAACTATTTGGCGCGTCTCTTAATTTTTATCGATTAAACTCAATTGTCCGCAAAAATTGTAAATAATTGTTAGAAACTAATGAAGATTGGATGAGTCCTAAATTTATGCGTTGCTTTGTAGGCCCAACTTCCAAAACTAAGATATTAAAAAAAAAT
The DNA here is from genome assembly GCA_039619475.1 of Icerya purchasi. Taxonomy (NCBI): domain Eukaryota; kingdom Metazoa; phylum Arthropoda; class Insecta; order Hemiptera; family Monophlebidae; genus Icerya; species Icerya purchasi. The sequence continues at coordinate 205,910,884 of CM077115.1, forward strand.
AAATGTATTCGTCATTAAGAATTTAAAAAAAAAAAAAAATAGTTCCACAAAACCTGTTTACTCTTTGATCCAGTTTAAACTTATAATAAGATAAACGTTCAACACTAAAAAATTATCACAATATATAAAACGAATTACTAAAAATTGAATTTAAAAAATAATTTTTAATAATATAAAAATCGCGCAAAAAAAAAAAAGAAATATTAGTTTATAAGAAACCGATTCTTCGTAAATAAAGCATATTTTTGATCACTAAAAAATATGCTTATTTTTTCATAATGAAATACTGAAAACCAGCTTTACAAATATAATATGAAGTATATACTAAGTTAAATAGTATAATTAGTTTAGAACTATTACAGAATAAACAAAAAATTTTACTGGACTGTTGGCCAAATAAGAAAATTCAAAAGTACGCCCTGCATATGTACAATGTTATTTCATTTTCGTAAAAATTTCGTTTAATAAATATAATACGTATTAATTTTATAATTATTCGAACGATGGGGCTACTTTTTCATGATAAAAATATAAAAATGAAATCACTACCGAGGGAAAAAGGTGATTATTACTTTTATAAAATTCCAGTTAAAGAACTGTCTCTAAGAATTCTTATACAATAGTTATGATCATCTTTATACATATATTGTGATATTTAATTATTTTTCTGAATTACCATTACTAGAATTTCGAATTTTATAATAATTTTAATCAACATAAACCAACATACTTCGAAAACTGGAATTCCAGTAAGCCTAGATAAAGCAGCCATTTCTAATATCATGGTACCGGCACAAGCGGTGCAAGTGTCACAACACCGATCAAAGTAATTCAGAGTAATGCCATGTTTCAAGTTTACCTATGTAAGAATAGCAAATTAAAAATTAAGTATTGTTGCTAATCGCTAGTATCGCAAAAATTATACCGAAAAAAAAAAAAAAAACATTAACACGTACTCGACCGTATGGAATGCCAGTTGTCGTATTAAACGCCGGTAACAATCGATAACCGAGATCTACCGCCAAATTTAACAAGTCGTTTTGGTACCAGTGGAAAAAATCGTTAGTCTTCTGATTTTTAAAATAATCCGCAAATATATGGGCAGATAAAAGACCTCTACCATTGAAAACAAAAAAGGAAATAAATTAATTGGGAAAAAGGTAATATGGCGTTAAAATGGAACCAAACCTGTATTTAAATAACCAGATTCAAAAAGGCGTCAAGTTTTTTCTCCGATAAATAAATAATTATGTCATTCCATATACATGCGCTAATCATATATACATACAATTTACAGAAACAACTGAAATATAACATACTGAAACGTAACATTATCGATTCCGAATTTAAAAAAAAAAAAAAAGAGTACTTTCTACTCTTTTTTACTAAAACTAGGTATTCCTACTCCCCTTAAGAGTGCTTCTTACATTCTCTCATTTCCTTCTGCTTCTGTTATTCCTGCCCTTCAATTATTTTTATCTTCTATCTTTAAATGTGTAGGAATATAACGTTATTTTTCCGTTCTTCCCATTTATTGGGCTAATGTCCTCGTTGACAAACCCATACAAAAAAAGCTGAGTATATTTTTTTATTTAAATAAATTTAAAAATTAAATCTGTTTAGAGGAACTTTTATTTTCACAAACACTGTACTCTTTTCGTATATTGATTAGTGTAAGTCTACAGAATTAAAAATCAAATTTGATTCTCCTTTAAGCAAAATCACAGCTATGTCCATCACTATTAAAATGTATTACATTAATAATGGCACTCAATGATTACTATTGTCACGTTCATTGTTATCGTTAAAAGAAATATAATTTCCAAAATTTTTATTTATTTCTTCTTTTCCTAGCACAAAAAAGAATCCGCGGCATTCGCTAGGAATATATATATATATACACATACACAACAAACCTTTACTAATATGAACCAGTTTAAAAATACAATAAATAATAATCAACATAATTACCTTAGAATATATAAAAATTAAAATGTAAAGCCTATAGTAAAATACATATAAGTAGAACAAACAAAAATACTATTGTTATTAGAATACAAATAGGTATATCGAGCATTTAATAACTGATATATTCGGAAATCAACTTCTTCAGAACACTTAATTTCACAAAAACGCGTTAAAAATAATAATAATATACAGGAAGAACTGGTTTATAAATACTTAAAATTATTTTAAATTTTTCCAAGGGCTTTTTGTATTAATTAATTTACAGGTGTTATTTTAATGTCAATCACCTTCATACAATATCCTCGTTATTTAACATTTAAAAAACATAATCTTTATGGTTAATTTTATATGTTAATAAAATGTTTCGACTTCCATAATAGACTTATCATTATTTTATTTATTTTATTTCTGAATTATTTAAATTTCTAAATGAAGCCGAGATGCGGTTCCAATTACCTAATTTTCAGACGTAATAAGTAAGAGAGAAGTAAATCATTACATATCCAAGTTTCTCAATGGATAGATCGAGTCGTACTCTAGTTGTCTAAACGTGGTCTCTATAATATGTTACGAATGCCGCTGTTTGTGGTATGAATACATACCGGCACAAGGAAAAAATGAAAATATATCAAGGTCAATTTTAATGTCGATTATTCGTATTTAAATTTATAACCCATATTCATTTTTATTTTATATCGCTGTTTTATTTACATTTCCATAAGCACGGGAACGTTCAACATTTGAAACTAGTCGAAGTATTTATTAATTATTAATTGCTATTAATGTACTTGTGTAATAAAATAATTTTCGAAATTAAGTCAGACACATTGCAACAACTATATGCGTATGATGTGGTTAGTTCCAAAAAACCATTTTATTATCAATTATCATTATGGTACTTTTAAAATTTTAATGTATTTATTTTTGTATATTTTTATTTAACACGTGTTAACAAAAATTCGAGAAATTATTAGTGTAATGAACAAAGAAAATAATAAAATTAGACGCAATAAATTAAACGATTCTTTCAAATGACCCAAAATCTCGGTTTTAAATTAGAATTTTCCTAATGGAAAAAAAAAACATTAAAGTTTCATATTCACTTCAGCTTTGTTACTTTTTTTTATTTACAAAAATTATAAAACTTGAAAAAATATACACTTCTAAAAATCTTTAAGATCAACGCTTTGAGTAACAACTGTTACCGCAAAGCGACCTTTTTCAATGCTTTAACAATACATTAATTATAACGTAATTCTTAGGCCAGCCTCCATTAGAAAAATGTCCCAAAAAATTACCCAATTTTATGTAACGTTTCTAATATTTTAATTTGTATCGACTTCCAAAAAAAAGGAGGTTATATGTTCGTCGCGTATGTTTTTGTTTTTTTTTATGTTTGTTCGCGCATAACTGATATTTATATAGGCCGATTTTACTATTCTTTGTCCTTCAGAAAGAGTACCATTCGACTGAGGTACCATGTGAGCAATGATGAAAATCGGTGAACATAAATTGAGTATTCGCCAAAAAACGTGAAAAAAAGTGTTCCCTTTGGATACTTTTTTTTTTCTTATTATTTTTTATTAGTATAACAGAGGTAGTTGAATTAAAATGCTATCAAACTCTTCAAACTTTTCTACATCTGTCGTTTTCGAATAAAAAGTTGTACCCACGTATAAATGTATTCGTTGCTATTGCACAGTTGGTCGTCCGTTTATTTATTGTTTTTGTTTTAATTAATTCATGCGAGATTTATTTTTTTTAAATTCATACGGGATTTATATATCGTGTCATTTTTTATCGTATACTTTATGAATGACTTTATACTTGTGTATCTACCAAAAAGTGAAAGGAAATTCGCTCCTACCGGTATACACCGATTTTACTGATTATTTGCCCATTAGGAGGAGTACCATTCAACTTAGGTACCATGTGATTAATGATAAAAATCGGTGAACATAAATTGAGTATTCATTAAAAAACCTTGAAAAATGTGGGCCCTTTGCATCATTTTTTTTTCTTCATATTTTTCATTAGTACAACAGAGGCGACTGACTTAGAATACTATCAATTTGCCAAATTACCGTGGAAATGTAACTTTTAATATTTTTACCGTGGAAATGCAGTTCAAAATAAAAAAATAGTTTTTTTTTTTTTTTTTTATTTTTTTAAGCAAAAAATATGGAGAGTAATGTGATAAGAAATTTGATTTTTAGCAAGAAAAAAGTTCAAGTATAATGCGAAAAATTGTAAAATAAAATGTTAAAAAAAAAAAAAAAATACCGACTTCAAGATCTATTATAAAAATTGAATAGAATTACGTTGTAAATTTTGATTATTTTATACAAAGTATAGAAAAAAAAGAGACAGAAATGTAAGCAAGCGGGACCAAGGGTAGAGCCCTTTGCAGTGCCAAAATGGCCGAGTTTATATATATATACACAGTGCGTCCTATAGGCAATGAGGCTGTCACTATAAAATCAATACTACTGTCGCCATCTTCATGAAATTTTGGGAACTCGTTCGCACAATCCTCTTTTCATCGCAACTGAAGTTTCAGAACAATCGGATTATTTGTAGCAGCGCAGTAACAGTTCGTGCAAGCGTCTCTTGGTAACGTGCTCATAATTATCACAGCCGTTTGAATCTCTTAAATTGAAACAGAATGGTCCTCTTTCAGCTCCATATTCAACTTGGGCAATAGAAATTGGTCTGGAGGACTCGGATCTAGCGTTGAGCACTGGAACCATTTTTCTTGCCAAAAACTGTGTGTTAATTGCAGCGGTGTGCGCCGACGCATTGTCATTGTCATGAAACAAAAAAAACGATCGGTCCTTCCAGAATCGTTCGTAATAATTCGTTGAACGATTCTTCTTTTCGGAATACCAGTTAGCTCTTCTACCAACCTGCAGCCTGCACTTCGACGTTCTTTCAAAAAAGCTGCGACGCGAGCGTTGTTTTCACCCCCGTTTTCGCTGTGCAAGGCCTTTCGCTTCTCTCGTTGTCTTCAATCGACTCTCTACTCGACGATAATCGATTATACCAACGAAACACGCTAGTTCGAGACATTACGGACTCCGAACAAGCCACCTTTGACATTTCGAATGTTTCGGTAGCATTTTTAACCGAGTTGAAACAAAACAAAATGTTGTTCGAAATGTTTTTCCATATTACAATTGTGACTGCATTACCATGAGACGCTTACACGAACTGTTACTGCGCTGTTACAAATAATCCGATTGTTCTAAAACTTCGGTTGTGGTGAGAAGAGGGTTGTACGAACTAGTTCCCAAAATTTCATGAAGATGGCATCAGTAGTATTGGTTTTATAGCGACAGTCTCATTACTAATGGGATGCACTGTGTATATACACCCTGTCAAGAAAGTATCGGGAATTGTTAAATAAAACGAACAATTTTTAATTTTCATCCAAATTTATTTTGTCACCTTCAAAATAACATCCATTCGAAGCGATGCACATATGCCAACGCTTTTTCCACTCGGCAAAGCACTTCTGATAGGCGGTTTCCGGGATGGCCTTTAGCTCTCGCGTCGCATTCGTCTTGATGTCATCAATCGATTCGAAGCGCATTCCCCGTAGCGGAAATTTGAGTTTTGAGAATAGGAAGAAGTCGCAGGGTGCTAAATCTGGTGAATACGGCGGTTGTTCGATGATATTTACCGAGTGTTTGGCCAAAAACTCATTCACAATTATGGCTTTGTGAGACGGCGCATTATCGTGATGGAGAATCCAAGAATTGTCGACCCACAAATCGTTACGTTTACGACGGATAGCCTCTCTCAAACGTCTCAAAACACTTAAGTAAAACTCTTTGGTGACTGTCTGTCCGGCTGGCACATATTCATAGTGTACCACGCCTCGAATATCGAAGAAAACAATCAACATGATCTTCACTTTCGATCGGCTTTGGCGAGGTTTTTTCGGCTTTGGCGCGCCAATTGGCCGCCATTCGGACGATTGCTGGTTCGTAAGCGTGTCGTACTCGTACACCCATGTCTCGTCACCAGTAATTATCTTTTCCAAGAAGGTAGGATCCAAATTGGCTCGATCCAGCATGTCTGCAGCTACCTGTTCTCGGTACTTTTTTTGAAAGAAATTCAGGTCTTTCGGAACAAGCCGAGCCGCAACGCGTTGCATACCCAATTTTTCGTGCACAATCGTACGTACGCTCTCGTGTGACATGCCCAATCCATGAACCATCTCTCTCAAGCTCACATGACAATTTTCAGCAACGATTTCCTTGATTTTATCGACGTTATCATCGGTCACACTCGTTGAAGGCCGTCCAGAGCGAGGCATGTCTTCGACCGTCTCCCGACCATCCTTGAACGCTCTGTACCACTCGTAAACCCGCGTTTTTGATAAAGCAGATTCACCAAAAGCCTTCTGTAACATTTTCAGTGTATCGGCACAAGAAATTTCGTTCGAAACACAGAATTTAACACAAGTACGTTGTTCAATATTTTCACTCATTGTAAAACTTCGACAAAACCTTCAAGGTCGACTGATTTTAACAGCTGCTGTAAACACACTGGTTGACAGATCGCGCTAAAAATAGGCATCATAATACAAAACAGTTGTACCAACCTGGAAAAAAAAAATGATCTGCCTAGCTATTACCCGGGAGATTTAAATTGACAATTCCCGATACTTTCTTGACAGGGTGTATACATATATAAAAGAAACAACCGAGCATAATAAAGGTTGCTGTGGATAGAAAAACATGTAAGGTTGAAAAATAAAAATAAGCCTTACTTTGATAAATCAGTTTTGTCACTTCAAAAAAAAAAAAAAAAAAAAAAAAAAAAAAGAAACAAACAAAATTAACGCTAAAATTATTTTTTTAAATAAACAGCTAAAAGAAATCAATATAATGCAATAAATAAATATAGTTCCTTGATAACCATTTTTGTACGAATCAAGTACGTCTAATTTCAGGCAATTAGTAATGTCTGAATTGTTTATTTCTTTGCTGTTTTACGTATATTTTATTTTTGACCTACTTTAATTATATGTAACCTTGCAATCGGAATTCTAAATTTGATTTATTTTGAAACATTTCCACTTTGTTCAGCTATAGTAAACGATTTCCATTAAAATTACGTTAATGTTTAACAATGGGGCATAAAGAAAAAAAAAAGAGTTTGTTAATTTCAATTCTGTTTAATCATACGTTACAAAAATGCTAAATGAATTTAGGTTCTGCGGTTTTTCGCCTATCGTACCACTAGTTCAAAATTAAATTCCAAAAAAAAAGGAAAACATCTTACAATACGTAAAGATTCATTAAAAACATAAATATACATTTCGAATTAGCTTAAAATAGATTATAAAAAGGCATTAACCTACCCTAAGACGCGGATGTTTGTTTCAAACACCGACACCACCACATCCTTATCGAAGCTAACATCGCTGATAACTAATTTCACAGCTCGTTCGAATTCGGTAAGATTTCCAATCAAAACTAACGTATCCAATGAATCAATAAGTGTCAGGGAGAAGCTAAAATTAGAAAATAAATTTATATGACAATATATGCACCTCAGTTATAACATAAACAAATAAACATATTTATAATCTATCCTTAAAGTAGGCAAATCTAGTTCAACGTAGCAGCTTAATACATTTACTGTATATATGAACCTGTTTATTTTCGTTTGTTTTTGAACTTATAGTGGCTGTAATTTTTTTTTCACTTTTACAATATAATTCGCAGCACCATTCTGTTCTCCTTTCTCCGAATTACAGTTTACCATCTCTTTTACTGGAATTAAGTAGCTACATTATCGCGCTAACTCGATATTTATTTATTCGATTCGCGGGAGTAAATTCAAGTTTTTAAAAAAAGTCTAGATGAATTATAAAATTAAAATTTTCGGTAAAAACCACATTAATTTTGAAAAATAAAATTTAACGTTTCGAAGCACACGACCCACCGCCAGAAACTAAACTAAAACCAACTCCGGTATTTCGGCCAACTTCGACTTCGCAAATTAAGGAACACTATTAATTATTGGTTTTAACGTCGATTACTTGTGGATTTTCCGCAGCAAGTACGTCATTCATTCTTCATCGCAAGCTCGATCCGAGCATCGTGAGATCATGGACCCCGACTCTATGCATTCTTGTCCGCTACGTGGCCCTGTTCTCTACATTTGTTGGAACTTTACTAGCCGTTTAACTCTACCTGTGTACCTTTTAGGCGCTCATCCTCATCTCTGTCAACCTTCAACCATGCCTTCCAGGATTTTATCTTTTCCAAACTGTCCCCCGCCGTATAACATGGCCAAAGTACGTGGCTGTTCGCCGCATTACTATGCTTGTTAAATTGATAATTTCCTTGGAGTTCCTGACACTTCCATATTTTATATAATATTTATTTTGCCTTTACTATACATTTTTTTCTCAACAAAACAAGCGCAGAATGAGAGCCATTATAGCAATACGAAATGAGATACAGAACTGTGCGAACGAAGTGTAATTAGAGTTTCCCTTACAGACTAAGAAATTTCGTACAAAAAATTGTTTATTCGCTGTCTGATTCGTCGTCTTCGGGCTCCTTCTCAAACTATCATTCTTCGCAATACATTTGCGCATCCTTCCGGGTCACTTTACGAAAAAGGGATGATCAACACAAGTGTTTCACAACCATTGAATAAACGCTTTATGCCGTCGCAATATCGCGACCTTCTTTAAACCTTCGGTATCGTGTGCATTGAGATTTTTCGAACGATGTCCATCGGCGATAATTTCCTTCGAACACAATAACGAATTATGTTTGTTCTGTTTTGATATCCATGTTAATGACTGACGAGCGCGCCATATACATGTATATCATAGTCTGTATGCGAATTTTAACTACACTTTGTTCAAAACAGCTGCATGTTCGTATTGCTATAATGGCGCTCGCTCTGCGCTTGTTCTGTCGAGAAAACAATGCATTTCATGATTCGCTCATTTTTTGACCGTTAGATAACGTCCATACTCCGTACGGAGAGTATTTGCAGTTGTTTTGGCCCATCCTTTGCATAATCACATATATTTTATTACGCACCAAAATTAAGCGAAGTGGAATTTCTATAGTTCCGAAAAAATGTACCTTTCTAACGCACATTATACGGTTATTTTCAGTTATGCGGAATAGTTGTATTATTTAAAAAAGTTAGAATGACTAGGACAAATTGAAACAGATACACCTAATTGTAACAGTATTAAACAAGTACACACAAACGTGACTGGAATAAACCGTAGCTATTGCTTGGACAACCAGTGGTCATAATGCGAGGAAGATTCTGCAGATGTGAACAGTGGAAACATAATTATCAATCGCTAACTGTAATCGTTGAAGACTAATTTTTACCTAAAGCATAGAAATAAATACAAAATCAATGTCACTCTACTGAAAAATATAAAACATCAACGGAAATAATTTCGCTAGGAAGACAGGAATGAAAATAAAAGCAGTGCAAAAAAAGTTCCAAAATAAAATGGAAAAAAGTTAAATGAATAAAAAGTAGACACGAGGATAGGTAAACAAATTTTGAATGTAAACAACAAAAACCGGACTAATTAATAATAGAAGTAGTGGAGGCTCGGCAGTATTGAAAAATGTCGCAATACGATTTTTTAGAGAAATCGGTAATTCGAACAAAAATTGTATATATCTAAAATAAAGCGAAATAATCACAATCAAAAATGCTTAAGGTAAATTAAACGGTTAAATCTAATGAATCGGACGCACCTCTGACTCAGTGTCGGTAATGATAAGGTTGACTCGTTACATACAAAACATAGTAGATTATTATATTTAGTAATTTTTCAGCGAATGCAGCACAGTAAAAATACCGCCAAAATTTAATGAGCTGTGAAAATAAAATTCATTTCTATAAGTAGTAGGTAGTGTGATAACGTAGTGGTTAAGATACTAGGCCAGCAAATCAGAGGTCACAGATTCGTGACTAGTCTCGTTCCGGATCCAAGTTGCTGTACCAGTGCTGACATTGAATACTGGTTATACCAAAGAATTATCTGGGGGAAAGTAAAAGCAGATAATCCGAAGTAGAAAGGAGCTGGCCCGCAAAATATTTTAATCAGACCCATTAGGCTTAGTACCATTATGGAAAGCTTAACTTCACAATCCGTGATACCTTATCAAGGATACGTGGGACTTAATTTACTTATTTTTACCGTACCAATATGGCCATGTGTTTACACTTTCTTTCGGAAGACTGAAAAAGTGTTTTTCTTTTTTCTTTTTGTCTGCCGAATCAATAGCTTAAACGCAGAGAATGGCCGACCTTACATTATCACGAGGGTTCCGAAATTTCATTGAAAAATTTAGCGCAAATTTACAAAGTTACAAATTAATATAATAAAATTCGAAGCGCGTAAAAATTGATTGGAAGCCTTTTTATCATGATAGAAAACAACCTCGAAAATAAGATTATTCTTAAAAAGAAATAAGCCAGAGCTCTTTTCTAACTAATTCCTATTTACTATAACTGCTGAAGCGGATTAATAGTCACTTCCACTGATACACATTTTCTACAAGAAGTGATAAAATCTAATCAGGCTGTCGCAGATATTTTAGCTTTTTAGTCTCGCAAGTGTTCCACAAAAATCATTAAAATCATATAAAATTATTAGTGGAGAACACGCTTTACAATTTAACGATTACATGTAACTAGGAATATTTTTCAATAACATGTGTGAAACCGTACTTTCCCATTGCCTCATCGACATTTCCGCGACTTGGCTGATTCCCTCTGAATCTTCCTGAACAACTCAATGGCATTAATTCATCAGCCGGATAAGCATTATTCTGTAAATTAAACAAATAAACAAACATTATCGTATTAATTACATACAATAAACGTAAACAAATGTGCGCGCGGCAGTATGTAAAATAAATGAAAAAAAAAAAAATACGGATTATTCAAACTTTTCATTTATTTAATTTATTTAACAATCGTGTATAGTTTAGATAAGAAATAAACAAAAAAAATCGTATAATACGGTAAGTAGTAAATTCTAAAAAAAAAAAAAAATAACTTATTAAAAACCTCAGGAACCAAAAACAGATCCGTTTTGCAGTGATTTGACTAATTTAAATATTTAAAAATTTCTTAAAGCTAAGATGAATATGCTAAAGCGTGAAAAGAAAATGTGAAGCTGCAGGTAGACGAACACAGAGCAAAAATTCATAGTGAATAAGAAATTCAGGCAACGTAATAGTGGAATGCGGCGTATACAATTTTGCTTAATTTTTTTGTAAAACTATTTTTTCCCTTTCCAACACAAATTCTTATAACATTTTTAATATTTGAATTTCAAATTACTGTACGATAATTTATTTTAAATGAAAATATTGTTTTCTTTTCGAAAATTAATTATATTCATTATCGATCAAATTTTAAAATTATAGAAATTACTTTTAAAAAAAAATAAAAACAAAAAATAAATGAGCCTAATCCAAAAAAAATTCTCGTCTTTTTACATACTTCTTCCATGTCATTTACTTACTGATAATAGTAACCTTTCTTTGGTTACTTTGTACAATGTGCCATGTTAAAATTATTACACTGTAAACCTAAAACCTCGTCAATTTAGCACTGAAATCAAATTTATTCCAAAAAGCTTTTCGCTTTTCGAATCGTCATAGTTTTTTTTTTTTTAATTACTTTTAAATTAACGATGAAAAAGAGCCTGGTTACAAAATAACCGATGAAAAAAAATATACATTAAACTGATTATTTCAAAAGATTATTTTTTGCCAAAAAATTTTAATTATTTTTTAATCTGATTAAATAAATTTTTAGGTATAATCTTAATTCTCTGCAGCAAAAAGTTACACGTTATACATTACATATAATTTTTTCTGACTTTACTATTTACTTTTTATTAGACTGCAACGAAACCAAAAAAAAAAAGTATGTTCCAATGTTCCTTTTGAGCAATCTCCGAATTACAGAATTTTAATCAATAAAATCTAATCAGTTTATTTTAATTTTTCAATTATCCGAGTCTTTTTTAAGAAATGGATAATTTTGACATTTCGGACCCTTGAAAGTTTTGATCTATAAAACATACACTCCATAAAGTTGAAAGATCATCAGTGAAGAATCCTTTCAATGTCACGTACTTCATTTTATTTATTTTTTTTTTCGCATGCACAATACACTGCAAGATTATATTTTTGACCGCAATCGAAAACAAACATTTGCAAATTCCGATTCGCTTGAATAAAACCTTTATAAAGAGGATTTTGTACATCGCTTACGTTACTTTAAACAGCAATATAGAAACAGGAATTTGTATATTTAATTGAAACTTTATCCTATTTCTCAGTATAGGCGTGGTAGAATTGTTCAAATTGAAGTTTTACACCAAGAATAAATAAAATTATCTTTGAATTCTTTTCTGTATGAAAGCTTATTGAAATAAGGAAACCGAATAATTAGACATTGAGGATACAATTCCGTATAATTACCATACAAAATATAAGGAAACAACAAAATATAGACATATACAATAAAGAAATCCAAAAATGGAAAATGAAAATTGAAAGTACAAAAATTGTTTTTCGCAAAAAAACCAAGAGTATAGAAATACAAAATTAGTGCAATAATAATAATAATAGGATTTTATTCGTTATGAGGCAAACGTTTCTGATTTAATTGTATTTAAACATCGCAAAAATACGATTTCAATTGTAGCGCCCCTCTGGTGTCAGTTTTAAATTCGTACTTAGTAAGTTATTAGTGCGGTCAATATTAAGAAAACTTCATTATACTTCTAACATCGTCTTTCAAAATGTTCATGACTTAAATATGGTGTATGCGTGTGTTTATAAACTATACACATTTATTGGGGGGGGGGGGGGGGACGTGTGTACGTGTATATTTCATATAGAACACGATTTCTCATCGAAGAATGTTAATTAAATTTTTGTTTTTTTTTTTAAAATTCAACCACCCAGCTTGTTCATCCAAGGGCGCCCCTAGACTGATCCCCTTTTATGCATTCTTCATGTAACAATTCGTATTTCACGCCTGCGTATACTCATAGCTATTCAATTTTGTTAACATAAAAACAACACCGGTTGGTTGGGGGTGAGGTAAACCCATTGCTAAAAACTAACATTATAGCGTAACATTCTTTACGGATAATAAACCGAACTGAATGAATATTTACCTTTGTGGCTCAATGTTATTTTATCTGCTGGCAATTAACTCTCTGTTCTCCCTTGATTTCAGCCGATGTCTTAAATTTAACAAGCTGTAAGCCTGGGTCATCATATTCCTCAGTCGAAACCATTAAACAGAACGAATGATTTCCCCCGTTAATTCTCGCCTTAGCGATGTCAGTTAATAACGCGAAACCCGCTTAAGTTATAATAAAATAGCCAAAAATAATTAGCCGGATACTTATTTTTATTATTTTTTATTGGTCCGTTAAACAAACTTTTCCTCGAGTTCGATGTCCTCAAATTATTCATCTGGCTATTTGGCAAGTAAACCAACACATATACCGCCACATTTTTTTTTACTGGACAACTTCCGTAACAGGAACGTGAGAAATGTATTTTGACTTACCCGGCAAACGATAGTAAGGAAGTTTCACTTGAACCAGTTTTCCTGTCATTAAATTTTCATTTTTATTCAAAACTAAAAATATAATAATAAAATTATAATAACATAATTGAGCAGACAAAAATAATTAGTCAGATTTTTATTTTTATTATTATTTAGGAATTCTCTATTAAGTGATATGCGATGTTCCTAGATTCTTAATTTTTTTAATTAAAATATATTATTATTATTATTCGAACTGGCCAACTTTGGGCCACGATATTTCAACGGTTGAGCTTACTCGTTTTCTTCATTGCCGTATTCGCTGACCATTCCTTTCTTTCTTCCGTCCATTGCTTCCCCCTTGCGTAGTTTCTGTTTCTTCTTGAAACTCCGAAGCAGTCAGTTTTTTCCTCCGGTGGATGATGGTTCGATATCACTCGGTTTGATATTCATTTCGTTTAACTCGCTTTCTACTTCCACGAGTATGTTCTTCACAATTCGGAGAAATGTAAAAATCAGGTTAATTAATCTCGCGAGGCTTCAAGCGCATCGTGCATCCGTAAAACATGATTCGTCCGTTTTTCATTGTGTCAACTTCTCCGAGCATTTGTATACTTCCAGACACACTAGTTCTTTGTCTGTATTCTTTGTTTCATTTAGTCGGGAATATTTCTCTTTTCTTTACTGGTAATTTTTCAATTTTGTACTTAACACACGAGGTTCTGCTGCACATAGCGCCTCAGATTGAACAACCGTTTGGTAACAGCGTAATTTCGCATTACACGATGTGTAGACTTCCGGTGATATACGTTTCTCGTCAGTTGAAAAGCTACTTCCAATTTGTTTATTGCTGGTTTTTTTTAAAACGTTCACTTCGATCCATTCTACCAAGTACCTTTATCTACTCCACTATACTTGTTATCCTCTATTGTAAATAGCTTAGTGCTGTTTGTATATCAGTTATAAATTTTGTTTTATCGGCAGAAATTTGTAAAACCACTTTTGCCCCGCTCTTACATTGTCAATGCCTTAATTTGTGTGTCCTAATCTGATTCCACTTTCGACACATTTTCCCTTTCTAATTTTATGCGACATTCTCGTTTGAACTTCAAACGAATCCGAGATTTCTCCTCCCAATTTTACTTTCGACGCAGTGTTAAAATTTGTTGAATAATCATTCCCCCCGCTCTTCTAATCCTACAGCTCTTTTACGATTGATAGTAAAATCTCTTCCGATCTATTGAATCGTATGCTTTTTAGAAGTCAACAAAGGTTGCTATGAAATCTGTTTGCCTTCAGGATAAAATAAACTTTATATTCGTAATCTGTTCACCGCATCTCTCTTCTGAATTCTCATTGATACATTCTCCTAATCGTATATGTGTCGAATTTTTTTTTTTCTGCTTTAGTTTGTATGGCTTTCAGAACTTTTATTACCGGTAGAAGACAAGAACTGTAAACCTGTTCGCTTACGTCTTATCGCTCTTCTTGCGTATCGAATGAATTAAGGCTGTGATCTATGAACTTTGCAGTCTTGTGATTTTCCAGATTGAATTCATCAGTTCTGTTAATTCATTTAATGTTTTATTATTTGCGTATTTCCCTAGTTCCGCCACAATTAAATCTTCTCCTGGCGATGTATTATTTTTGCCTTTGGCCGAAGGCAATAAATCCGAGTTAGCTACGCTCCCTTTAAAAGTAAAACTTTCTCCGGGGGAGTCACGGTTTAGGATAGATTCGAAATATTTTGCCAGTATTCGATAATTATCCTGGTCGCTGTAGACGATAGTTTTGCTATTTGTATCTTTAAAATGTGAACCGACGGTACATATTTCTTGATGCGTGTTACATTTAAAGATTCTGTAAAAATCACGAACATGTTTTGTCTTTTTTTTTAATCCCCCTTGATTTCTCTTATCTGATTTTTATCGAGCACCTACGATTTTGAATGTTTGCCTTTTTTGCTCTATAAATTGTGATCTGTTGTTTCCATTTTGATTTAATTTATGCCGTGCGCCTTATCTTTTATTCACAACTCCTCATAACAATCTTTGGTCCACCATCAGGAATATTTTCTCACTTTTTCCAAATGGATAGTTTCTTCATTTGCCTTTACTATCGCTTTCTGCTGTGTTCATCGGCAATTATTTCAGTTGATGGCTTCTACTTTTGCCGCAAATTCCATATTATTATATTTTAGCTCTTCTTCTGTGTCAAATCGAGTACCTTTTTCCTCTCGAGGTTTATTTTTGGTGATGGTACTTTTTTGGTATTAGTTTGACTTCCATTTTTCGATAGATAGTGATCTGAGTTTACTTCACAGCGTTTCTTAGAATTTTCTCATTTTGTATTTCTGACTACACCGTTTGTACGACGGCAACGTGGTCAATTCGGAACCCTCTCATATTTGGCGATAACCAGGGGGGGGGGGGTCTTCTGTTTCCTAGGCAAATGTTTGAAATTTGTCGACTTCAATATTACAAATGTTTCGCATAATTCAATCAGTCTTGATTGCGATTGGTATTAAAACATACGCAAGGTATTTTCTTACTTATAGCCCGGTGTTGGTTTCGTTTTCTACCTAATTGTGCGTTAAAACCGTCCATAATGATGATTGCGTTTTCGCGAGGAATTTTTTAACAATGTTAATATTAATAATAATGGTGACAATGCAACGAGATATTTCAATAATAAGCTACAGGAGATAGCAACTGTTATTAAATGTTTATCACGGCGATCGTTATTTAAATCATTTTTTCAAGCACAACTGAGTATAAAATTTATATTTTTATGCACCGTTGCGTCCGAAAATTGTTCAAGATACTAACCGTGTGTCAGCCTACCGGGTAAGTGTATATAGAAGCGGTAAATATCTGAACTGGTTTAAGTGAAAAATAAATACGTCTCGTAAAAGAAAAGGAGAAATTTCGTTAAAATAAAAAACGAACTAAACTAGAAAAATGACTTCAAAAATTATCGACTGGCTCGAAAAAACTTTAAAAAAAAAGCCGTAAAAATTCAAAAGCGAAGGTATGAACGGATAAATAAGTGTAAATTCTAAAGACATTTCGGACACAAGAATAAATAACCGTTTGCCAAATAATATACGAAAGTATTTGTAATGAAATTCGTTTTTCCGTTTAATACTTCTCATCTGTCTACAACAACATTTGGGAATTGTTCTTATCATTGCAAAACTGTCAAAAATTTTAATTTAATCGTAATATAAAAAAAAAAAAAAAAAAAAAACAATTTTTCGATACAGATAAAATTTATTGGATACTTAAAAATATAATAGCCAAACGGATCCTAGCGTTCTGCGGTCAAACATATTTAAAACATTTCACGATTACCTTGTAAAACAGCTTTATTATATTCGTAACCTTATTCTTAAAACTGTACATTTTCACCAGTTCAGGAAATTGTAAAATTTACACTAATTCCGAAAAGGATAACAAATGGAATGACGTAACTGCAGATCTACAACCATCAATTGTACAGGACCCTTGTTACAATACGATAGAAACGACGTTTAATGATAACCAAAACGACAGTGATGATGATGAATCCGTCTCCTTTACCGGAATAAGTTTTTGAGACCAGCATTTATAAAAAAAGGTTAAGTCAGAAATAATAACTTCCACAACAGGAGGGATTTATAGAAAAGAACATTGCGGTAAACAGATTATATTTCTTCCATGTAACGATATATTGGTTGTATGAATCCCGCACGCTTCTAATTGCCGTAAACATAGAATTAAATTATTTTATTATTATTATTATTATTATTAAATTATTAAATCGGAGTTTAGGTTTTTTGAAGATACATATTTTTACTAAATTTCTACATTCCTTGCTGGCAGGCGAGTGTACGTTAGTGGTTCTGTCTTGGATACTCGATGAACGCGAGGGAAGGAGACGCGATGATCGAAATTAGAATATTTTACAAATTTTCTAATTGCTACTAATTAGAAAACCGAGTTTCGAAGCGATTTGGTTACTAGCACCTTCCTGGATCGTGATTCTTTCGACTACTACTAGGTGATCAGGTTATTAGTACCTTGCTGGATGGAACTTCTTTCGGTTGCGAGATGAACTAGTTGAAGAAAAAAAATGGTCGATCTTGTTCCGCGACTTGACGAAGACTGTCTTTTTACCTAGATGATTTCTATTTCGAGCTATGTCTCCCTCTCCACAACCAATATGCCAATCAGTTCATTTCCTGACCAATCACTGCACGTATATTTCAAAGGCGAAATCGATCTGGATACGATAACCCCCAGCCAGCAACTAGTTCTCATTTACTCACGCTATCTCTTAATACACTCAACTTCAATTAAGCATTTTTATTTAATAACTTTTTTATTTTGTTTTATTTTTTATTGAGGCTATGTACATCCGTAACCGAAAACTCCATTCAAATACATGCTAGATAAACAGCATACTCGTAAATAAAATTTATGAATTTGCGTTATAATTACAATTATTTAGGAGTTCATTTCTCGAAGTGTACACACGCCTTCCTAATGTTAATAAATCGTATTATTTCTACGGTACAGCAAGTGTTCTCAGCAAGAGATAACTTTAGAACCACTTCTGCTAAAAACTAAAAACAAGAATCTTTTTTTCTTAAATAACTCGGAAAATATTTCATATTAACAGCTGAAACTTGGCGTGATTTTTCTTTAATTCGATACCATCATATATTTTATTTGTTCGGCATTTCTACCACTTCGAATTGAGATTACCGAACAATTATATCTTTTAGCTATTACTCATCATTGAATGCATGTTGTATGCCAACACTACAACTGTGTCCTAATTTTTTTTAAATCATCCGGCTACCGCCTTTTAGGTCGTTTCCTTTGCCTTTTCATTCTTGGGCAATTCCGGTTGTCGATAATTTCATCTGTTTTCAATCAGCCTATCATCCGACTCGTAAAAATAATTATTTTACGTGTATCTTTTTTGTTCAATACAATTTTTAAACATGATGGAGCATTTATTCGAAAGTATGTTGAAAAGTGCAAAAAAAAAAAAAAAGGTAAACGAAAAAGAGAATAAAATGCTTTGTAACATATGAACGTTAAAAAAATCATTACTAATGTATACAAAATGTTCATGTGCGAATATCTATGCAAATTCTTTCATGTACAATATACAAAGTACAATTTCAAAAAATACCCGTAACATATGGATTAAAAAAAACTACAGAACGGTAAGTAAAGAAACAAATTTTCTCCATTATATTAATTATTTGTCTATTTTTTTTTTTTAATATTTTATTTTTTAAAGTGAAATACGGTTTCACGTTAAGGATAAATATTTAGTTCGCGGTACATACGATGTAGCAGAACATAGTTATTATTCGTTTTGTCTGCTGAACACGCAAGCACAGTAATGCAATCAACAACGCTACTAATATATCTATAATTATTATTTATAGCTCTGTTCAATAACTATTTAAAAACATGTTTTACGCTTTTAGTAGAATGCTCGAAACAAGTCTTTTTTTTTTTTTAAATTTCCAACCGAATCTGTCAGCGTTTCAAAAGATTAATATACCATATCTCTATATTTAATTTTTTTCAGATTCTCATGTCCTATAATAGGAGATGCGTGTATACACGTATTTGTTTTTGGTCCATAATTTAATTTTATTTCCGTCGCTTTTTTTTAAAAAAAGTTTCTGGTTTCCTTGCTACTAACCTGCATTCAACTTGAAAATGAAAGCAAACTTTCTTACACGGCGTACTATTTTACTAATAGCTTAATATCAAATGATATATTTTAATATCGCGAGGACTCCGAAGTATAGCGGCAGATTTAGACGACAAAGCAGTTTTCGACTTCCACAGATCTTTAATTCAAGTACAAAACTTTTTTGTGCATTCCGTTTTGTTGTTTTTTTTTTTTTTAAATAAATTAAAAATATTATTTTAAACTATAGCAATAAATAAATATTGGCTGCTTACGCTGTTTTAAAGCATGGATGCTTCACAATGCTAGCACAGTAAGAAAGATCAGTTCGTTTTCATTATGTGATTTCTCATAATTTTCTTTTCTTACATCACTTTCCGAACTAAGAGATCTCAAAAAAATAACCAAATCGAGGTACACGCTGTCATTTATTTATATATATATATATATATATATATATATATATATATATATATATATATATATATTTATATTTAAGATGATAGCAATTAACGTTCCAATGCATTTTACTCTTGGCTCTAAAATCGGTTTCAGGACTACATTCACTATCAATCAAAAGACATGAATATGACAGAGATTTAAGACTAAACATGCTACATTCATAGGTAGTCTGGTTGACGAGAGCACCCAATGTTGAAAGCACGTATTTGTTATATATCGGAACTGTTTAACAGTTTATGATAATATTATTATATAGAACTTTAATTTAATGATAAACGTATGTTTCTTCAAGAGTTCTTTTTAGATGTTAGATGCTGAACACAATAGGAAATTACTCTATAATCCGACGGATTATTTCTAACGATACGACTGGTAAATGACTAAGCTCCGATGTCATCCCGTATTCTATTAACGTTCAAGAGTTTTATCTACATATACGGTTGTACAATAAACAACATGCGTATTTTTTGGCACACCCGTTAGTATGTTAGGTATACAGTCCGATAGTAATTACTGCATAATTGGTGTCGAAAAGATTTACACAGTCTGTCTGCAGTTTTACGGTTGAAGCGATACTTTCTTTTGACAGGAAAAATGCACTGGTGGTTCACTACAACCGTTACTACACAACGGAAGCTAATACTTTAACTGTTATCCGCGAATTATCAAATACGTTTAATACGTAAGTATTCCATAATTTCCAATGTTGAATAATAATATATTAAAATTTCTTTACAAGAGATTTTTACCTCAACATAGCAACCGTCAGCGAGTTTGTCATATCTTATAATCACAAAATGTAGACTTCATTCACTTTAATTTTTAACACAACGAAATAAGTACAGAAAAATGAATAAAGTTTTAATCGTATCAAAAATTGTATGCACACTTTTTACTTCAAAATTAACTTACAAATATACTCATATATATATATATATATACGTATGTATGTATACAAAATATTATAAGGTATATACATTTTTATGGCTTGCATAGCACCATTTGGTAGAATACAGATATTTTAAGTAATCTCTGTATTTCGTGATAGAACATAGGATACCGGAAATTATTATGCTGATAACTACATCGGATTCTGTTCGAGAAAAACTTGTGTGTCTACACATATTAAGAATTTTAATTGTTATACGAAGAAAAATTTCACAGACGCGTTATTTACCATATTTTATATTAGTGTAATCATGCGCCTCGGATATTCTCAAATTTACGTAACAAAAATTAATAATTTTAAACTTCTTACTTTAAAATAATAGTGCGTGTAATATATTAAAATTTCTGACGACTAGATTAACTGCAGGTAAGAACCATTTACAAAAAAAAAACAGTATTACATAACGTTTTTGTATTATTCATTCGTTTTCAATCAGAAACTCAAACAAGGCGTAAAAAAAAAAAAATGCGAACAAAAACTAATCTGTAATAAAAGTCCCGCGATAGTGATATTCCTTTTTATAACATATCTGGGTACCACCTGTCACCGACGATTAGCCTTAAAAAAAAAAAAAAAAAAAAAAAAAAAGAAGTAACTTAAAATTTAAAACACATTCCATCTTAGTCCACTCACAATCAGTAATCAAAACTAGACTTTCCTCTTGTAAAGGAGACCAATTTTAATAAAATTGAAAAATGCACCTTTTATTAAATATTTTATCTTTTGAAAATGTTTGTTTAGCCCATAATTTTTTTTTTTTTAAATATTATATTTCCCCCTCCATCCCAGAAGCTTTTGGATCAAAAAAAAAAAAAAATTAAATTTCCCCGAATAGTAAACATTAAGTAAAATTGATGGAAAAAAATTGTACTCGTAATTTTTGAGAAATTAGTTATTCTACTTTTCACAAGCGTAACTTCGATGAGTTTTGTGTCTGATACGAAAATCATTTCTCGCACCTTTTTCTGTTATACAATTGAAAACGAAAACATAGTTGTTAAATTTTACAGTATTGGTTTTGTTTGCTTTTATTTATTTTTTTTGTTTTCTATTTGCGAAGAACAATCAAAAAACATGTGTCGGGATGTCTGATTTATGGTATTGTTTTCAAATAGAGAATGCGTGATATAAATATGTCGATATCTTAAATACTAAAATAATAATTTTTATCGGGAATATTAATTTTTTATTAAACACGGAAAATTTCTGGAACATTTACTTTTGAACGTCCGAATTAAATAAATCCGAGCACTCCAAAATAAATGCAAACTTGATAATTTCCTTGTTTGAAATTTTGAAAAAAGTATAAAGCAGTAAAAATTTCACTGTAACTCTTCGGTATAAACAACTGCAAATAATTAAACAAAAAAAAACATGACAACCCTTAACAGCTGAGAATTCAAAAATACTAATTGTATTTGCTTTATTAGGGCACGAAAGAAATAATTTTGTAAACAAATCTTAATGGGTTTTTTTTTCCAGAATAGTAAAAGATTTCGATTCACATTTAAAATTTCTAAACTCTCTAGAGTAGTTTGAATGGACTAGTAGGTACACATCAGATTTCTATAATAGCTGAAGCACTCTCTGTAGCGATTAAGTTTTTGTCACGTATGTTGAAATACGCGCGATATTATGATCTCTTTTAATGCCATCCCTTTTCGAAATCCATTACTAATAAATTTTCGAATCATGAATAGTTTGTATTTCTTGCCTATATACATTTATTACTAGCTTTACCTACTAATAAAAGCCATATTTTCCGTAAATGCTACTTTTTACTTGTATTCTCCCGTTTTCCTATCAGTTGTGAAATACAGTTCATTATTTCCCGATATCACTTAGAGGGCTAACACTTCCGGAAAAATACCAGTTTACACGTTATACTCGAATATATCGAATTAATATAAAAACACTCGTCGTCATTTAAATTTATTCGATTTGATTAATAAATAAAGTTCTATTTAGACTGTCAGTTTCTTTCTAAACGTCTATCGTTGACGTCCTCTAGACTTATTTCTCCCACTTCTCCATTTTACAGAATTAGCGCTATATTCCTAAGAAAATTCCCAATTCAAGCTCTCATGTTTCTTTACGTCTTACTTCCTTTTTATCATATACTATTTCAACTAATAATCTTCTTTATTTTTCCTTAAATCCCATTCTGACCATCATATCCCTACTTCCCTCCCACAGAACCATTTTACAGATAGTTCTATCTAGGGACCATGATGGAGTTGGAGACTCATTCATTTTTTCTCACATCAATCACTTTGAGCCTTTCGTCTTCCTTTCTTCTTCACTATCTTTACTCCTAAACTTATCATCTTCCATTATCTATATCTGTTCTAATCGTTCCTTTCCCAACTGTTCTATCATCTCCGACTCCATGACTGCTCTCCAAGCTATTTCCTCTCATTTCCCCAACTACTCCGACGATTTTAGCACTCTTCGTCTTCAATCACTTATTCGCAATCTTCTCGCTCTCCATTCTATCCATGTCGATTTGTTCTGGATCCCTAGCCAGGTGGATTATAGAGAGTAATGAGATGGCGGATTCCTTGGCTCGGGTCGTTTCATCCAACTGCCTCTATTTCGATAAAATTCCTGCGTCCTACCAGCTTCCCCTATAGTTCAAATTTCATATTAGATTCTGGTCAGATATTTATGCTTTTTCCTTTTCTAACAAAATCCTTCCTTTTATCTGTCCATCCAGACGAAACTCTCTGCCCACTTCGTGGTTTTTTGACCTTCCTACTCTACAGCTGTCGTCTTTCTATGATTCACTCACGTCGCAGTCATACTCCGTTAAATTCCTCACGTTTTCATTTTCATTTAACACCCTCTCCTAGTTGTCATCTTCATTCCAATTACGAAGTTACTTGTGATTCCAACCATATTTTTTTTTCAATGTAAAAAAAAAAAAGTAGAAAAACAAAAATTCATAAATAATTGCAGATATTACAATTTACTCGCGCCGTGAACTAAAAATTAGTGCAAGCAACCATAATGTGGGTGTGTAAAATTTCGATTAATGAAATTTCCATACTTCTTTTAAGTGTATCTGAAGTATGTGCACACATGTGTAATAAAATATGTACAAAATCTTTTTGGAAATAACCATCAAACCATCAATAAAATAACTAAGCATTCCCAAATATTTTATTCAAGATACCAGAATATTTTTCGCAAAACTTATTTATCGTTTCATTTAACCATATTTTTCATAGTTCGAATAATATCAATAATTAACTCTTCTAAATTGTACATTACGTTTTTAAAATTTAGTAACACTATACATGCAATAGCAAATATAAAGGAGATTAGTCCATGCACAAATAACAGATGTTACTTCAAAAAAAAAAAAAATTAAGTGTCTACGAAAATATCAAACTATTTCAAAACTCGCTTAATGTGAAAGTACAATTTACTCCGGCAAATTTTTATTTTATTTTCTATATTTAAATATACTTTTTTCTTTTTTTGTAAGGAGCCTGCAATAATCCACTCATTGCAGTATTTAAATATATCTTACTAATCTTCATTAAATCGGTTTTGTAAGAATTATTTAAATTTAAGTACCATTAACTTCCGATTTTTTTTTTTCATCGCATCTCATAAAATATTAAATAGGATATATGAAAAATAAAATATCGAATATATATGAAGATAATTTTATTACTTTCACTTCCGTTCCAAATTTACTTTAAACTGTTAAAATTCTTCAAGAACATGTTCGCTTAATGTTTTCAAAAAATATTTTTTAATCATCACTCTTTTTTATTCTCATAATCAACTTAATTAATGAAAACAAAATCAAATTAAAATTACGTAAATATATGTTCACAGATAAAAAATGAATTAATAAAATATCTTACTTACCATATACGAATTATATGCATGATAAAACATTTCCAAGGCCTCTTCTCTGAGAAATAAAACAAACGGAAAAATTGTATTATAATACATTTTTATATGAAACATTTATTAATAATCCAGAAATATCTTTTTGCAATATTTAACTAGCCGTAAAAATATTTTAAAATAAAATTATACCAGCACTAAACTTTACACCATTGTATCCTACACATTTTAATATTTCTAAAACCAATTTTATATACCAAAAAATAAATGCAACATAGTACTGCATTACTGTGGTAAAAAAAAAAAAATTGATTCATCAAAAATTTTTAGTCACGCTTTATAATACTCCGTCATTCAATACCTACAAGTAAAATTTATCTCACCGTACTTGTAACGTTAAATATATACCAATAAATTATAAACTCACGTGAATTACTACTTCTTTCTTTGCAGTTGTTATGATTGCTATTTCATTTACTTTGTAATAAAAGGGGAAAAATAAAGCTCACAAAATGTGTAGAAGCATAATTAAATAAACATGTTTAAAACAAACAAATATAGAGTACTGCACCATCAGTAAAGTGATACACTAAAATGCTAAACGGAAATTCCGTTGGATTTTGAAAAAATTAACAGTGTACAGGTAACCTCAAAAAGAGAATACCTAACGCACTAAAAAGCGCACAAACCAAGTTAATACTCCAGAAATTTTTTATTTAACCAAATATCCCCACTTATGAAGACTAAGTTTATCACAGGTTAAGAAAAAAAAATTTCAGACGCGCAATTACAAATAGAAATTTTTTTAAAAAATCGAGTAAAAAACAAAAAAAATTGAAAGAAAAATGGAAAATAAAGTGAACAACCATACATATATGTACATCAAATTACTATAAGAAAACAATTTATTAAGGTGGTAAGTGGTACAAGAAGATTAATAAGACTATATACTGTGAACTGAAAATATTTAAAGGAAAATAATAAAAAAAATGGTACAAGAAAAAACGTGGAAGATGAATGTTAATGAATACAATTATAATAACATGAAAAGAAGAGCAACTGAAAAAGGAAAGATTACATACAAGAGAATGCAATATAAAACAAAAACATTTAAAATAATAATAATGAAATGAAATTTTTAAAAAAAAACAACAAAAAACAACACAGCTAAATTAAGAGATGATAATAATGTTTTGACATTTGATCCAAAGTTCCTCCTTAATAGCTTTAATTAGTATCTTATCCGGTTTAAAAAAAAAAAAAAAAAAATGTATTTTATTTAATAAAAAATTACTCGTTGTATAAAGCGAGGTAACAGATTATACATATATATATGTATATATAATCATTCCTAAATTTAAAAGTTGCAAACTAAATCTATGAATATTTTCAACAAAAATATTTTATATAAACTGCAGTAATTTTTAGTAAATGTTGATACTAATTATAAGCCTAATGTGTATAAATACTATTCACATATAAATTTTTATAGAAAATATTACAATAGAGTCAAGGTATTGATTTATTATTACTATTTCCGAAAACCCATCAATATTTAAAATATATATTTTCAAATTAATAAAAGTAATTATAAGATCCCGCCAACAACCAAATATAAATATGTAAAATATCAGATACGAAAGAGAAAAAAGGTTAAAATTAAACTACTGCGGTAAAATTTGTATATTCAAGCATTCCCGATCGAATTAAACTAATTTCTTACTTGAAGCGTATATTTTAAATAAAGTATTCTCACTTAATTTGAATTATTAAACCATTACTTATACATATTACACCGAGTTCCCTTATATTTATAACAGAATTAATTTTAAACAAGTATCACTTACTTCAAACTATCCCGTTCTTGTTTACTAACATAAACACTTACATTGTGAATTACATAGTGTGAGTATGCAACAGGAATCATAAATAACAACGTTAAAATAATGTTCATATTTTAACAGTAAGGATAATCATTAAAAAGCTACGGAAATATATACTGAACAGTATTAATTACACTATGAACTAGCTGGATTAGTGGAATTTTCAACATATTCATGTTATAAGGATAAACAAAACGGATCTGTCATCATTTATAAATTCAAGCGATGTTCCTGAATTAAGAACTAATTAAATTATAGTAGAAAATTTTGTTTAAAAAGAATACAGATATAAAATTATCAAAAGCATTAACATCTTGTGACGACGCGAAAATAAAATATGTGTCCTGCAACCAATGGTTCATTCTATAAGCTGATAATATCAAATCAAAATTTTTAGCGTTTTCGACAATTCAGTTAATCCAGTCCACTAGTATTATGTATGATAACGTAAACAAATAAATCAAAATAATTTTTTTTCATTCAAATTTGGAACTTTATTTTTTAATATTTTCATTACATACATTAAAAGCGAACTTTTTAAAAAATATATTATAACTATTGATAAAACATTGGTTTATCTAGCAATTAAGAGGTTCTCCATACTTTATGAAAATAATTAGAGAAAGAAATAAATCTGAAATAAATTCATATAAAACTTAAAAAATATTTTAATACGTCAGATCACAATAAAATAAGTTCGAAACAATCACTGTAATATGCCGATTCACATTATAAATGGATTCAAAAATAAAAAATTAAAAAAAAAACATTTAACATGCCGGCGGCTTCGATGAAAATATATCATTATTATAAGTAATATCGACATATTACTGTGAATTATTTTCAACTTATTTAATTATATATATATATATATATATATATATATATATATATATATATATATATATATATATACAGTCGACTCGTAATTATCCGGTTCGCGTGTATCCAGACTCCGTATTATCCGGATCAATTTTTCAAAAAAATAAATAAATAAATAAAAAATAAAAAAAGAAAACGCCAAAGCGCTTTTATAAAATCCACAGCTATAAGTATGCAGTACGTATCTGAATATTTGTTTACATTCGCTGCAAATGAAGATGCTGTGAAATTTTTTAAAACTTGATTTTACTAAGAGTTTGTGCCCGCAGTTGCGAAACATTTGTCCGGCAAACGGTTACCGAGAAAAGCAATCGAATGTTTCTTCCAGCAGACGTTACATGGGTTTGTCAACCTATGGATCAAGGAATCCTAGGAGCCTTACAGTGGAAACCGTTTAACACGAAACTGAAGGGACCGAAATATTTCTTCGTGTTAAAAGGATTTCGTGTTAACCGAAACATGCAAAAAAAAAACGAAAATAAAAAATTAAAAACTCACCAATATTTTTAATGTCAGTAAAATGTATCAATTCGATTTTCCGCTAACATTAGCACTTGTAGGTAGTACGTATATACACTTCAAATAATTACATTATAAAAAAACATAAAAAATTATTGTTTTTTGGGAAACTTGACCGAAATTAAGTAGTATTGCATTCCCAGGGGGTAAATAATAGTAACCATTGTTAATTTTATTTATCTGTTAAGGGATGCGACTGGAAAAGCACAGGTATATTTGTCTTTCTGAGAAGCGAAATTTTTTCGTGTTAAGCGATTTTTGTTTCGTGTTGTTTCGTGATAAAAGAAAAAAAATGTATGTAATTATATGGCATTTTGTCGGGACCGTAGTGTTGTTTCGTATTAAGCGATTTTTCAGGTTAACCGGTTTCGTGTTAAACAATTTCCACTGTATATATATCGACGCCGCCTTCTTACCAGATTAATATCAAGCGTTGAAAATGATAAGGACTGTCAGGTTACTTTAAAATCAGTTGATATGCTTGATGTTATCACTTGGTTATCTGCGGGATGGGAAGAGATTAGTTTTATAGTATTAGTGCGATCGTAAAAAATATTATTAGTTCATAAAGTCAGTGACAAATGGGATGAAATTGACAAACAATGTGATTTGGACAGTTCAAACGACAACGAGAAACTTGTTTCATTAATAAAAAATATTTCAGGATGTGGTAGTAATACGGATGACGTTACAGAATGGATGGGCAACGACGAGATCGAAGAAACGGCAGATGAGGATATCATGGTACTCAACGAGGATCCATTTGAAGAAAATATGGATAACGAGCCCCATTAAAGTGTTATACCACACGATGAAGGACTGAAGGCGATTGAAGTAGCGCTGGCGTACATTACTCAACAGGAAGAAGCGTCACCGGCTGATATAATTTGTTTATGCAAGTGGCGAAATATATCAGCAAGGAAGAGAATGCAGTGAAAGACACAGACCTTAATCACAGACTTCTTTAAAAACTAGTTAATGTACCGTAAGTTAATTTTTATGTTCACCTTTTTATAGGATAAGTTAATTTTCATTTTTTCATTTAATTTGCAGAATTTAACCTTGAACTCCGGTGTATCCGGATTTTTTGCTATCTGGACCGACTAGCCGTCCAATTAATCCGGATAATCGCGAGTCAACTGTATATGTCTGCGCATTTCAGTGGCAAATTCAAGACAGCGGTAGTAGGTTGGGGGACTTTAGAAGTATGTATTTGCCTGGAAATTTTGTAAAAATTTTTTAACGTTATTTTTTTACTTGTCATATTATTTTTAATTTTTCTAAACAGTTTTTTTAACCATGAACAAACATTCATGATTTCTACATTAAAATTGATGGTCGTTATGGTTTCAGAATGACTAGAAGCATTGCTAATCAATAGAAGAATCATGAATGTTAAATTATTTTTCTTCAAATACTATTTAACACCAGGAATCAGTCTTTGAAACATCTGGCAACTAATCAAAATATTACCTACACTGTGTTTTTTTTTTTTTAATTCATTTATTATTAAATACAATTTTACAATAGCAGTATTATGGCCTGAGGATCACTTTTTTCTGAATTCGCTTATCAGTGTTCCGCAGGTCATCACAATTATATCAATTAAGTACGTGACTTAACGTTAATACCTTATTATTTAAATGTACTTCTCTTTGTTTTTCATTATTTCATTTACATATTCCATCGTTGTTTTTGTGTTTTTCCGGTTGGTAAACCATTTCTCATTGATTTCTTCTATTTTATATTTTATCCTGATTTGACTGAAGTTTAGACAGCTTAAAAAGGAATGATCCGGAGTGTCTATTATGTCTTTTTTACAGTTTATGCATGTGTCTTTTTCTGTTATTTTATATTTTTTGAAGTATTCTCCAAAATTTCCATGTCCTGTTAAAAATTGAGTGAGGTAGAAATTAGGTTCTAGTATCTTATTTTTAAGTCTTTCTTCAATATTTGGAATTAGTTTAAAGGTTTTTCTTCCTGTTTTTTCAGTGTTATACTCCTCTTGCCAAAGGTTGTTATATTTAATTTTTATTTCCTTTATGTTTTCTTTTTTTTGTTTGTCGGTAATGCTTGATGATTTTGTTGCTTTAATTTCATTGCTTTGCTGTATCTGTAGGTCAATAGGTAGTACTCCTGCAATTACATTGGTTGCGCAGTATACGATACCGTTCTATATGCAGATATAATTGCCGATAATATTTTCCGTTGCTCTTTTCTAATCTTTTTTTTATCTTCTTTTTTCATTTTGGGCTAGTAGATTGTGCTGCCATATTCTATTATGGACCTAAATAGCGCCGAGTATCATAATTTTTCTGTCTGTAGATTTGATGCCAAAGGTATTGTTGTATAGAGCAGTTATTTTGCTGTAAACCTTTTTGATTTTTCCTACTATGTAATTGATGTGACTAGTGAAATTGAGGTTTTCATCTAATATGATGCCCAGATACTTCATTTCCTTATTTAAAAGTATATTTGAATCTTCCAGTTTCAGTTCCCTTCCTATGTCTTCTTTTATATTTTCTTTCTTGTGTTTCCTTGTTACTAAAATGCTGTTTGTTTTCTCAGGATTTATTTTTAGCCCTAATTGTTTCAAAGTGTTATTTATTGCCTTGATGACGGTGTTAATTGGTTTGATATCTTTGACATCCTGAATCCCTGCTATTAATAGAAGGTCATCTGCATAGCTTATTAGTTCCATATTATTCCCATTAAGGTCACATACATTATGTACCTTAGCCATCGCAATGTTAAAAATAGTTGGGGATAGTGCTGATCCCTGCGGTACTCCTGCATTTAGTGTTTTTCGATATATTAATTCTTCATTATTATAGAATTTTATTTCTCTGTTTAGTAAAAAACTTTTAATTATGTTTAGCAAGTTACCTTGAATATTGTTTTCTTTAAGGCAGTTTAATATGGAAGACCATTTAATAGCATCAAAGGCTCCACTTATATCGAAACTGATCAGTAGTGTCATTTTCATGTTATTGTGTATTTTGTTAGTTTCTATTTTTTTGATACAGGTGTCTATTGCATTTTCCGTAGATTTCTTTTTTATATAGCCGAACTGATTTCTGTGTATCATGTTTCTTGTTGTGACCTGTTCTTCTAATTTAAGTCGTATTATTTTCTCGTAGACTTTTCCTAAATTAGGCAAGAGAGCACTAGGTCTATATGAGTTTGGCATGGTCGGATCTTTCCCTGGTTTATTAAGCAGTTTTATTTTACAAGTTATCCAGAAATAGGGGAAATAATTAAGTTCCAGATATTTATTGTAAATTGTGAGTAAAATGTCTGGGTTATTTTCATGAATTATTTTTATCATTTTATTTGATATCCCGTCCGGTCCATTTGCTTTTCTGTTGTTTAAATTCTTGATTATGTGATTGATTTCATATAGTTCGGTAGACAATTTAGTATCTTCACTATTCGAGTTTTTAGGATAGTCTGGTATAGTATCGTTTACTTGCGGGAATAGTTTTTCGCATATCAATTCATATTTTTCTTTTTCTTCTGTTACCGTTTAGACTCTGGTCATTTTTCAACGAGGGGAAATTAAATTTTGTTAATTTGTTCATTATTACTTTGTATGGCTTACCCCATACCGCTGAATTGTTTACAAGTTTTTTCCACATTTCTGTTCTGTTGTTGTCGATTTCCCTTTTGTAATCTTTCCTAATCCGTGTGATTGTTTCAGTTATTATGTTTAATTTTATTGAGTCTTTTCCCTGTTTGTATGTATATTTAATTCTTGTCAGTTTTTTTATTACCTGCTTGTATATTTCCAGTTTATTACTCCACCATGTATTTGTAGTGTTAATTAGTTTTTTTAACCATACTTTTTTCTCTAATTTTATTTATTTTAATTAGTACTGTTTCTGCTTTTTTATTTATCTCTTCTATATTCAATGATTTTTTGATAGATTTCAATTCGTCATTTAGATCGGTTTTTTTAAATTCTTCTTCAAAGTTGCTGTAATATATTGCTTTAATCTCCTGTAAGTTGTCTTGTTGGTTCTCCAAGTTTTTTATGGTTAATTTTATTGTTTTGTGTTGAGGAAGAGTGCTGTCTTTTATTTTGATCTCTTGTACTTTCTTTTTTATTTTATCGTTTGCTATGACAAGGTCGATTACACTAGAACCGTTTTTGTTTTCAAAGGTTTTTTTGTTATATTTATTTTTAACTGTTAGGTTATTGCTGAAGAGGAATTCCTCAAATTTTTCTGTTCTTTGTGTTTTATAGTTTCGTTTTAATTTCTCATATAACGTTAATCGAGTATTAAAATCTCCTATAATTAAAATTTTTTCTCTGTTGTTGTTTTTATTTAAGTACATTTGAATCATGTTAATTTTTGTTTCTATTTCTTCATTAGGAGAAAGATATGTCGCAATTATGGTTATTGTTTGTACTTTAGCGATTATAATATGATCAGAAATCATTTTTAATTCGACTTTATGTTTATTTTTTATGGCAATTGCCACATCTTTCTGTTTTATAGCTATATAGCCATTGTTAATTAGCTTTTCAGATAAAACTGCATATCGCGTATTTCTTTTTTTTTGGTCCTTAAAAGCTCCGGGGTTCGAAAATTTATGAATAACCATTTGTTTTAAAATAAAATTTTCAGAAGCACTGGAACATGGAAGATATTATACTCTATCTTTAGCAACTTTATACTCATTACCCACGTTTTCTTCTTTGTTTATAGAAGTATTATTTTTTTCCAAAAAACCAACCAGTCCCATCTGCATTAAAAATTTATTCCTCCGTATACCTATTTTTTCTATAAAAGTCTGTAATACTCTCGGAAATCTGCTGCAGATAAATGATCAACAAAAACAGATTCGTCGCAAAACTTTTCTGTTACGAAGATCGAAATGTAATTTAAAACCTTTAGAAGTCTTAAAATCAATTTCATTGAAGATGTTTCAATGCTGCGTTTTCAGTCATTGTTTTATTGCAGGCTAAAGGACCATTGAGAAGATGTTACTATAATTCATATCCGCGATCTATAAATTCAATGCTTTTTCTATTTTTTGAGCGTAATTTGCGAATTTATGATATTTTTGTTGATGCATTTGTATGAACACTATGCAAACGTTTTCCAATTTCAAATTCTTTACTTTTTGAGGTTCATTAATTGCGAAAATGCGATAATGAATGACACATTTCTCGGCAGTAAAATTTATTTGATGCTTTTACTTCTTCATTAATTGAAAATATCTTTATTTTTTTTATTTATTAGATATAGAATTTAAAGTAGACATTTTAAATAAAACAAGAGCAAATTGATATAAAAAGTGTCTTGCTTCGTTCGTTTATATAAGAATATCTGAATGAAGAAAGACATAGTTCACACAAAGAATGAACTAAAAATTTTCAATTTTGATAAAGAAAAAAAAAAAATGCAAACAGAAGAAACACATGTACCGTTTAGTATATTAGCAATAGCAATAGATAACAGTTTTTTAAATAAAAAAGAAAACTGTGTATTAAACTAAATGATTAAATACATAATACAAAGAGTAATTGATTGTGCAGAGAATTTATTCAAATGACCTAATTACATTTATGAGTATGTAACTTCAAAACATGACCAACAATAGACAAAATAACAATGATACAGAAAATAATTTCTACAGCGGTAATTGGAAAACAGGACAGTTATTTTTTTATGCTGCCGCTGTTAGAAAAAATTAAGACAGTGATTAAATATTTCATTATTGTATTAGCATAATGATTTTTGTTTATTTTTTATCCGTTTTATCTGCATACAATCTGTTCATTTGAACAGTAAGTAGCAGTGTTATTTTATGTAAACCATGATGGAATGCTTCCCAGTGGTCGCTATTCCTTATTTGTATGTACGTTATTTATTGGATTATGTTGAGCTATACAAATTAATGTCTACTACAGACGAAATTCCAGTTCAACTAATTCGTCGTTTCAATCGTCTGAATCGTACGCTATTCTACGAAAGATTAGCTGCTAGCGGATTGATCTGGTACCCAAGTCGATGAAAGTATCTTCTAGCAAAGGTCGTAATTACTTCTTTCATCGTTGGAATGCAGAAGCCTTTGTGTATATCATCATTACGAACAAACC
This sequence comes from Icerya purchasi, assembly GCA_039619475.1. NCBI lineage: Eukaryota > Metazoa > Arthropoda > Insecta > Hemiptera > Monophlebidae > Icerya > Icerya purchasi. Next base: position 205,944,815 of record CM077115.1, read on the forward strand.
ATGGTGCCGCCAAAATATCTCGTAGGACTTTGGACTGAAATTTTTGTATAATGTTTACATTTGAAATGCTCGTCGTTCCCCAGATTTGAATACCGTATGTCCACACAGGTTCTAAGATTGCCCTGTATAGTAGCACTTTATTTTCAACTAATAAAGATGAATTTTTGTTCATTAACCAACGCAGGCTGCGGTATTTGACTTCCAGTTGCTTTCGTTTTGCAATAATATGGATCCTTGAAGGTGAGCCGAATGTAAATTGAGATTTTTAAACAGACGATTGGTACAATTTTTTGTTCCAATCCAAAGATAAAAAGCGCCAAATTTCAATATACATATATATATATGTATATAGATTTTACTAAACCAAGCATAAACACATTCATAATTTTATACTCTGCAAAAGTTAAAACCAGTATTTATATTTCATTCTCTAATTTTAATAGTCTACTGTAAATACATTTTTAGGTAAGAAACAACCATTTATGCAGTTTATTTTTTTTAAACCTCCCCAATACTTTCCCAGTCAAGTATACAAAACTAATTCCTAAAACAAAAATTTACATTCGCGCTATTTATATTTTTTAATCTTTAGAAGTCACAAAATATCAAACACAAAACATAACAACTATATGTTTCCTATCTATACTTTTAATTTTTGTAATTGATTTCTTACTTCAATAAGATTATTTTAATTTCAAAAACCAATTTTAAAATTTGTTGTTTCAATGTACTTAAAAGCACACAAAAATCCTGTTTTAAAGCTTTCGACAAACAAAGTAAACAAAACATAAATCTTCATAATGATTTTTTTTAAAAGAGTCAGAATTTTCGAATGTTTACTCATTTTCGATTGGTCCAATACATAATCCTGCGGCATATAGTGCGAAAAAAAATTACGGGCTAAGGCGCCTAAATGTAGCCCGATTTTGAGTACGAGTTTACAGGGTTGGTAATTGAATGCAATTTGACTACGGCCAGCAACAGCACACGTAAAAAAAAAATGCCATTTTTCAAAACCTTTATTTAAACAAAGCAGTAATATATAATCAAATTTTTCAGCGCCAATTTATAACCACTGTTGGCATATCAAATTTCACTTAATTTTTTTACTATTTTCATGTGCAAGGAACTGTATTTTTAAGTTTAAAATACTTTGAGGAATTAAATTGAAAAACGAATTATTTTTGAATATAATATAATAAACAAATAGAAAAAAAAAGATTATATTTCTGTCAAATAGTAGTTTTAACAGAAAATTTTCTGTTGTAAAATATTTTGTATTTTGATAATGTGTGGACATTTTTATTTTAAGCTGTATTATAAATATCGGATTCAAGTGTAATATTTTCAGAATATTTCTCATTTCGTAATATGATTTTTTATCGCCGTAATAAAGAAATCATTAAACTGTCAACTGATGGTGATGTATTTGCAAACAGTTGAAATTTTTCTGTTCGATTATCAATGCTGTAAACTTATACTCAAAATCAAAAGCTCATAGACAAGAAAGAAATAATACCAAATCATCAATTTGGCTTCCGAACCAGGCACTCAACAGTACAAGTGCACCGGCTAGTTAACAACATTAAAGAAACGTTTGAAAAAAAAAGCAGTTACGTCAGCTGTCTTCCTTGATGTACAATAGGCATTTGATAAAGTATGGCATCCGGGAATACTTTACAAGAGCAAAAAAATACTATCAATTCAGTATTACAATATTTTGAAATCTTACTTACAAGACAGATATTTCCGAGTTGTAGTAAATGGAACAGAATCATTCGTACATAAAATTGAGCCAGGTGTACCTCAGGGAAGTGTACTTGGTCCTCTCTCGTATTTATTGTTTACTTATGATGTGCCAGAAACAGATGATGCACTAATAGAAACTTTCGCTGACGACATGGCAATCATGGTAACGCACGAGAACCCAGAAAAGTCCACAGAGAATTTACAAGATGTGCTAAATAAAATCATTGATTGGCTGAATAAATGAAAAATAGTAATAAATAAAAATAAAAGTAATCACATTATTTCTACAAATAGAAAAGTCGTACATAACAAATATCATATATCTATAAATAACAAGCAAGTACAAACATATTCGTCCATAAAATATCTTAGAGTACACCCAGATGAAACACTTACGTGGCTTCCAAGGACATGTCCACGGCGGGGAACGGGGGGTAATCCCCCCATTAGAACTGAAATAGTTATTATAAATACAAAAAAAAACTGAAAAAAATTAGAAAATTAAAATAAATATTAATGATTTTTTAGGATATTCTCACCTTAAAAAGAAAAAATTTACTCCATATTTTTAGTTACTTTATTAATATTTTATGCAAAATTTTTTATTACGAGTATAATCGAAAACATATATAATTTTTATTAATGTGGTAATTCATTTATGTAAATTATTAATATTGTCATGAGCCTACAGTGAGTAACGTAAATAAAATATTGATTTTGTGTTTGGAATTCTGGCTTTACTATGCTGTGGGAAATGAAAAACATAGATTAAATTTTACATTCCTTATTTTATTTATTATCGATCAACACAGCATAGTATTTCGTATATAATTCTCTCGTAATGTTCGAACCGAGTAAAGTAAAGTAGCTGATTAAATGGTTCGAACGGTTGGGAAGTTGGAATCGAATTCCGATGCCGTACCAACACAATTATAATAACGTAGAATTAACTAAGGCTAGACGCGGATACACTGCCCGACTAAAGCGACGTAATTTTGCCAAAAATTACGCGTTTGATAAGCATAATGTGTCGTTGCGACTGGTCGGGCAGTACCGACAGCTGATCGACTACCTGGGTTTTCGCGAGGCTTGCGCTCGTTCGTCAAGAGTTAGTGTATCCGTTTTGCTCTAAAAAGAGTTATCGCAATTTGAAGCGTTGCGTGGTCAGCGGACCCGCATCAATTTTTAAATTAAATTATTTGTCCGTCGACATAATAATTAATTAATACGTGTGAAGAATTTTTAATATTTTCATATTCGCGTTGTTTATCTGTTAAATGTGTCGATCACCTGCTTTGTTCCGAAGTACTCTAGTCACCGAGGCGTGGTCTAATTGTCTATGAATATATCTTTTTTATCAATAATTTGAATTTATTCGCGTCTATTACGTGACACATAACACGAGCCTCCAGGCTTGGTTGATAGTTCGGAGGACACGGCAACCCGAGCCGCTGTGCGATAGCTATTTGTTTAGCTTGGGTGGTTTCTCCGTTCTTTTATTGATCTAATCGTGAAACTGGAGGAGTTTGGAGAAGCCAGAGTGATGTAACATCAGAATTGAGCATACGATAATATATAAATCAAAATGATGGAAATTATTAATAGTATGAATATTAGTGAAAAATGTTTATTTATAAAATAAATATACGAAGAAAATTTTCAACCCCCCCCTCCTTTAAATTTCTTTTAACGAATAACAGAATTCTTTGAACAAAAAAAAATCTTTAAAACACCAATGACTCTCTTTTAGTCAATCGTTTAATTCAGTTTGATTTTTCGAGAATTTCATTAATCCAAAATGGTATTATTAAGACATTACTTGACATGATAAGAGGAAAAATCAAAGATAAATCATTCAGTAGCAATAGGTAAAACATTTGACGCTATAAATGGATAGTATTGTCAATGTTTCAGCGTATAAAGAACAATGTTTGCGAATGATTTTCAAAGTTTGCAGATATCTGCAAGAAACAAAATTGTATTTCACATTAAGCATTAGACCGAATTTAAACAAATTAAAAATTGCCACTAAAAAATAACTTTCCCATGAAAAGTCACAGGTGAAAGTTGAACTGTTGTAAAAAGTATTTGAGCAAACACTCATAATTCTTAATTAGTATACTACAACTTTACTGCAAAGTGATATTTATTCACTTACTGAGAAACTATTTTATTGAAATTACATAAATCTAAAATAATATTAGAATTTTAGTAAGATAAAAAGAAATATAGAAAAATTAATGTATCTGTTAAAATTTAAGATTTCAATAATTCAAAGTAGCAAGTATAAACTAATTATTTAAAATATTCTACATTGTAGAATATAATTACGCGCAATGAAGAAAACGTCACTAAATACGCCACTCAATAATTAATAATTCTTCATTTGAATTGCAATACACATCTTAGAGTGATTTCATTTAGAACATATCTTCTTGCATAGTAAAAGTAATTATTAAAATCGAAAATCGGTATAATTGCTTATAAATATCTGCATTCTAGAACTTAACTGTCCGACAGCGTTCGGGAAATATCAAAAACATGGATTAGTATTTGCAAGTTAATGTCAGATAGCAAATATCGAGTTTTTTCACAGGTAAGAAATTCGTTGCAAGTTAAGTGTCTAGCAATACTTGCTACAATAACTATCAGACATTTTTTAATGCAGGTTCATTTGCAAAACCACTGTTGCGAGCGACTTGTAATATTTTTACTCGCAAGTGCACTGGAACCTTAATAAAACTGCTAATAATTAGAAGTAAAGGAATTTCGCGCATTGTAATGCGAACCCGTATTTTATATTTTACTTATAACGTATTTGGATAAGCAACTGTTATCCATTTTTCTTGTAATGTATTAACGCTCGAAGAGTCGCAATCTTGCACCGTGCGTTTTATTTTCTTCAACGATGTAAGCACTGTTATTTATATTTTGGTAATTGTTTGTGTACCTTTTTAATTTTATTAGAATATTTAAAAGTTTAAATTCCAAGCACCGTTGTTCACCGGAAGTCAATATATTCGAGTAGGGTACACATTTTTTTTTTTATTACTTTTATTCTACACTCTTTTCATGTTTATCGTAAGGAAACCGAATGAAATTGAATCTAAGACTAGTAAAGATTGGTTTGAAAATTTTAATTTACTTTTCGATTTGCATAATGTGAAAATTTGGGGGGAAAATTCGTCTCAGTTGATCATGTGTTTGTAACAAGTTTCTAAGTATACTTCTTCTTCTTCTTCTTTTTCTTGAACCGTCTTCGCTATCGAAGGTTAGCGTCCACATCTTTCACCACTTTGATCCATGCTTGCCGGTCTCGTGCCAGATGGAAATGTCTTCCTGTCTCGGCAACAGCCATCCGATTTTGGATGTTGGAAATCCATGACGTCCTTCTGTGGCCAACACCACGAACACCTTCTACTGCGTCCATCAGTATTGTTTGTAGTAACTCGTACTTCGGTCCCCGCGTCACGTGACCAAGATAATTCATTTTCCTCAATTTTATTAATCTGATTAGTTCACGGTCCTTATTTATCCGTTTCATAACTTCTTTCCAAGTATACTAGAAGATAGAAAAACATGGGTATGCAGTAGAGATGCACAAATCAACCTCGCTAGAGGAGTTAGATATATAAGTATCCTTCTCAACTGCATATATGTATTTGCTTTTCAACTGCAACTGTGACGGAGTTATGTAACTCATTATCTAGTGTACAATCTATGTCTTAAGCGACATTAATTTTCTAGTTTATTTTACGAGTGGTGTGTATTGTATTTTTGTACTTGGAAATTATATGTCTGTAATAAATAATAACAGTTTGTAAGACCATAAAAATAACCCTCTCAAAGGTCGAATATATTCATGTTACTAGCTAAACCCGGCCACGTTTCGTTGTGGCTCAGTTTAATATTAATTATTGGGGAAGTAAATAAAAGTATTCTCTAGTAAACATCGATTCATTGAGAAAACACATTATTCAATTTAATACCATACTTTGTGTTGCCATTGTAAAGCTAACGAATGTACTACATTTTTTGTTTGTCCGTTTTCTGCATATAAACATCAGATGGTTTACCTACTCTGAAGCATGCGACATATAATTGCCCAGGAGAGAAGCATTCATTTTCTGAATTCAAACCGCACACTTGCAAAGATTATGCTTGCGTTTTATTAATAGTCATAGCGAATACAAAGCGTATTGGAAATTTAAGTCGTTTGAACTCGAACGCCATATCTGTCGGAATAAGCGGTATTCGTAGAGTACGTCTTCACCTTTATAAGGTCCGATCGGAATTGTTGCTTCAATTAGATTATTCATCAATTTTTTAACTACTAATCGTGTACCATTGCATAATTTTGGCTGACTGGTGTTTCGGAGTAGCATAATTGGCACTCTAATTTTAAAATTTAGAATATGTGACAGTAATCCAGAAATATGAAGTGAATTAATAAATCCCATTGAAAAATTCACTGCTTCACATTGGTCCATTACGGAGTCAATAGATTTGTATGTCACTGTTTCACCTGCGATTCTGTTTATAACAATGTTCACATTGTGTACGTCGAAATTTTTAACGATTAGATCTTCCATTCGACCATGTGTGATTTTGATAATCTGTTTCGATACTTTGGAATACCTTGTCTACTAATTCTTCTTTTGAATTTACGATGTTGCACAAATTAGTGGGCGAGGTGATTTTTCCTGTTTCTGGATTTGTAGGTACAGTACCGCTGCTACCGACTTCGAATAATTGTCTTGAAAATATGGCTGCTGTTGGATCGTTATAAAGTTGAACCTCATATTCGTTGTTAAATGAATTTTTTTTACTGTGCTCCAAAAAGTTGATTATTTTAAGCAAACATGCAATTCATCAGCTATAGTAACACCAACGTTCTACCAAGTGGAACCGGATTATTTCGCAAGTCTTTCAATGTATGGTCTAATGATTCCAATGATTTCCCGTGAGCTACACTCATCTATATACATATACGTTTACATATACAATTTATGAAAAACTGAATTATAAAATTAATTCTATTACGATCTCTTTTTTGATTTTTGCTTATTTTAAAAACACTCATTAAAAAAAAATTACCTGTTTATATTTTCGGCTACATATTATGTTACTTTATCTAATGTGTATCCCTTCAGCTAATTACAATCTATAGGCAGAGTACACACCTACACAAATATTATTTAAATAGATACATGCAGATACCAAGGTGAATAATTTATTTATATCAAATACTTCATCGGCATTTTCAAGGTACTTGGTAAAAATGAAGGTGTAACCCCGTATATTAATCTTTTAATTAGTGATTGTATTTCAAAAAAAAAACAAAAAAACCAACAAGTTGAAAAAGAGATGATAAAAGGTTAAAATTTTATTTGACGAGAAGTGATTTGATTATATGTCGTTTTCATTTCATAGGATTCTCCGATAATGTAAATTAGGCTTATTTATTTTACGTCACAATTTTATTTTTTCATCTTCATTTTAATTTTATTTCAATCGTTAGGATCACATATTTTTTAATTATTTTTCTCTCCGTTACATTTCCTCCGTAATTTATTTCATACAAATTTATTAACCTGATTATTCAAATACGGTATATTTTATTCATTTAATTTATTATTGATGTTAAAAAATTAATTTTACTATGCGCATTTAAATAAAAGAAAATTGTTGCAAAAACGACGAACACTTTGGAAAAAAACAGTATGCCCAGAGCAAATCATAATTTCAAATGCCATGCGGTTCAACTTTTTCCAGCATTCTACCCCTCGAAATCACGAACAGTGTCGTAAAGAACGGTTTTTTTTTTTCTAGAATCATCATCAACCTACGACTTAAATTTCCAATACGCCTTGCGTTTGTTATGACTATTAATAAAGCGCAAGGATAATCTTTGCAAGTGTGTGGTTTGAATTTAGAAAATGAATACTTCTCTCATGGGCAACTAACAACTTGTCGAGATTTGGTTAAATGAAGAAAACAAGAAAGAACCGACAGAGTAGCTGGGCAGGAGGAGCGCTCCAGATTTTTTACACAGCACATGGAATTCACCATATTGTAGAGGAGATGCGGAACTTATACGATCCTACGAATAAGCCAATTTCTTCCGTGGAAAACATTTATAGTAGGTACCAATTAGGGTGAGAGTTTTTAAGGATATGCACCTAAATCTCTTCTATTTGAGCCGTTTTTGACAACACGGGGAAGGAGGCGTCCGTAAAAAGACTGCGATCGGCCTGCTGACGTTGGATATTAAAGGTGCCTTTGATGACTGTTCGTGGCCAGTCTTATTCCACAAAATTAGAGCACTCAGGCTCGATTATAGAATAATCTCAATCTTAAGACAATACTTAGATTCCAGAACTATTAAATTTATTCACGACATCAAACATATTTTCGAAATGTTACTCGCAGATGCCCGCAAGGATCGATTTTTTAGAATTTGTATATTTCAGACTTATCGTTGATGGAGTTCCCTGTGGCTGTAACCAGTTATTTCTATGCAAAATGATCTAGCATTCGCGGTCACTTCTAACCATCGTCCCTCCATTTGTAAATACTTCAAGATTACAATCAACAATATTTTAACCTATATGGAAAAATATCTTCTACAGTTGGACGGAAACAAAACTAATTTATTAATCATTCACAGGAAACGTAAAAGGGACAACTACAATTCGCTACATCGTTCTACACCGAACTTTAAAATTAATATCGTCGAATCACTGAAATATCTTGGGTATTACATTAGACTGTCGTTACAGTTTTAATCAACATTTCAAAAATTTGTCCAATAAAGCTACAACGGCTCTAAATAAACTGTACTCCATGTCTGGACGCATGTATGGGATGAACACTAAACACCGTTTAATAATTCGTTAATATGCTAGTTGTTCCATTATTCACGTACTGCGTATTTATGTTTTCGAAGAGGCTTTAAAGCGTAAAAGCATTCAGGAAGTACTAGTTAAATCCCAAAGGAAATTTCTTTTGTTTATTCTCCGTGCGCATAGAACTACTTCCGCTGATGCGTTGCGAACAATAGTAGGAGGACAATTGCCACTGTATTCCGTAGTGTAGTATAAAATGTTGTATTTCATTGAAATGCAAAATAGCTGGAACAATAGTTCAACCGGAAGATTAACATTTAGTTTCGTCCCGGAGGTTAAAATCAATCCAACCAAAATTAATAAATATCCGCGTATTATTCATTTTCAAAACTAACAATTTCAAAAAAAAAAATAAAATTCTTTAAGGCATTTTAATTAAATGATACATTGGGTCTCTGTAGTAATTAGATTAAACTAGCTGAATGATGTTTTTTTTTTTGAAATTGTTAGTTTTGAAAATGAATAATGCGCGGATATTTCGTCCTGCTACAGGTTTTGTGATGGTGATGCTGCTGCAGTGCGAAAGGGATATCGAAAATGTTTCCCTTGCCGCCGTTTACCAGACGTGAGTATGTTTGACACGACATATCAATGGATTCGGGAAACAGGATGTGTTCAGGGACGACAAAGTGACGTTGGCAGACCTCAGGTTTCCGATTCGGCTGACGAAGATGAAATTTTAAGGTAATTTAAAACAGATCCCACAGTTTCAATGAGAGCTGCGGCTGCGGCTTTTCAATTAAACGTTCACTCTCTGTATTAATTCGATTAAACCAACTAAATGAACAGAATTAATTGACTGAGACCAGCACCATCCATCACGTTCACGAACATGTTTCCGAAATCTACCGACTTGTACTTCCGTCCCGAATGCAACAAAAGAAACAAAAGCGTGACGGTATGTTTCTCGGACTTTAGTGATTTCCTCAGTCTAATGTGATTTTCTTTGTGTGCACATGTACAAATTAATGACATTTATACCTTTTTAGAAAACTAATGGAAACGGGGAACTTATTTGTGTAATTTGGAGGTCAAGTGTCATACATTTTTTTCAAATAATAATAGTTTAATTATGAACGTAAATTAGATAATAAATTTACCTCATTGCTATTTAAATAGTTGTATTTCTGAGATTATGATAATTGTGGGCATGTATTTTTTTCCAATGTAATAAATAGCTAATTAGCTTTTAGAAAAATATTAATTGATTGTTCAGAATTAAGTATTTCGTTTACCACAATTTTTTTTCTATGCGAAATCTGAAACTTTCTAACAATTTGTAAAATCGCTATAACACTCAGTAACCATCCATTTTTGACCCCTAGTTGATATGACTTAATTTGCTGCAAACGATCTCTAAAATAACCCCTTTCAAGGAATGCATCGAATTACCAAACACCCTGTATGTTAAAAAAAAAAGTGCGTGGAGATATTTAATTAAAATTTCGATTTTTCGATAAATCACTACATTTTTATAAAATTATAAATTTCGACAACATTATCAACTGTATATTATATGTATTTTTGAATTTGCATTCGTAATTTTTAAAACTTATTAACGTCAATTATCAGCAGTTTTAGACTAATGTACTTTTTTTTTTTTTTAAACAGATTTGTTAAAGGAAATGATTATTAGATTTAACTTATATATCAGCCTATTTTTCGTGACCTTAACTAAGGCTATGAGACTCGTAGGAAAGCTGAAGCAAGGAAGCGATACACGACCTAGTTCAATTAGTGCCACTTGAAGAACTAAGTTAGATACATCTGAAGTGGCCGCATTTACATATTTACCACCGGTTATTTGCAATGTAGAGAGATCAGTTTTTTCACTAAAAGCTACTTTATCCTGTACAAAAGATACAATTATTGTGTTAAAAATGTAGAAAAAATTCTTATTGTTAAATACAGTAATTTTTAAATTTAGATTTATAATTTAATGTATTTTTAATATAAATTTAATAGAAACGAAAATGCAGCATGTTAATAAAAATGTGAGGCGAAAAACAAAAAATTTTATTTTATTTTTGTAATTTGTACTATCTGTTATAAAATTTTTAGTGCATGTAAATTAATGACGAGGCAAAATTTAATAGTTACGCGGGCAGTTAACGTTTTTCGGAGTTGAGGTATACTAAATCACATCGACGATAATATATCTAACTTTGTCTGAACACGGATAAATTTCCAAGGATACAATTGTGTCCGGAATATGTCTAGTGTGCAGAGAATTGAACTTTTAATACAGATAAGTCCAGTTTGTTTTTTTTTTAAGAGAATGCCGAGTAAACATTTTTAGCAAAAGAAAAAAGTGTAGTCGACAGGCACAAAGCTGCTTAAAGTTCTTCTTTGTTTCTACGCGTTTGTAAATTTATTTTAAAACTAATGGTTATTTACAAAAATTTTTAAACTCGGAAGTTTAAAAAAAGAAAAAATCGATTTCTCTGCCATCCAAAAAATTAATTGTGTGTGTAACGTAATAATGATAAAATTAACGCAAGGAATTCTCCTGCCTGATATCAGCAGGTAAACCGCACTCACGAACGATCATTCAAAACGATAATTATAGTTTTTTTTTTTTTTTTTTTTTGTTTTTATTATTAAAAACTTCCGCTTTACTGAATTTCAAGCTCGTTATAAAAGCGGCATAAGACTAACATAATGTATTTCAATTCACACAAAAAAGTAATCACTAAAAACACGTTAACAGTACTTTATTAACGTAGAAGAAAAATATAAACGATTCACAATTCCTTAAATGACTATAAATTATACAGAAAAATGAAATATAATACGGAGCGATGTAAAATAAATAATACGTAATAATAATCTATGTTGAAGTAAAAATTCTAAGATACACAAGTTACATTACACGTTAATTAAATTCGAGTTAAAAAATTATTAAATAATTTTTGAAACGCGAATTGTTCAGTGGTAAATCAATATATTGCACTTCCTACGTAAAGATAATAGATCGGTAATAATAGTTAAGAGTAATAACAATACAAATAATAATAATAATAATAATAATAACAATAATGTCAATAATATTAATAACAAAAATTAATAAAAAGGAAAAATACTCCCATAAAGAATTTCTTCCTGTTATTTAAGATCACAGGTTATCACGGCAGAAGACTACAGAATATAAATTTAAAAAATGCATAAATGCCGAAAATGTCACTAAACGCCCATAGACAACATTACAGATTGATGTATCGTTTCTTGATAGTCATGGATCATACTCAGAAAGACACAATAATAATGTAACAATTTATCGAAAAATAGAAAAGTGTAATAAACGCTATATACATCCTAAACACGAAAATAAAATAACACTAAACACACACACACAGAGGTGCGTGCGTGTTAATGGTGGTAACTATAAATAAAAATACGAAAAAAAAGGAACAAAATATAGTTTGTTAAAGTCGAAAATTATAGCAATGTTAAAAAAAACAAAAAAAACTCAAGCAGTTCCTGCGATAATACGTACAACATCACAATTACTAATAGAACATTCCTCGAACTATTAATTATTCCGTAAAATACAAAGGTAGCAATGGAACATATTAGATACAATTCTTTCGCAAAAGCATACACCAGTAGCACGAGTACAAAAATACTCGTTAAAATTGAAGAATCGGAATTGGAGTCAAATCGAAATACTTCTTTGACCGGTTATTATTATACGATTCGATTTTTTAAATGTCTTGTATTCCAAACAACTGGAATATATAACACAACATTATACTATTCACCCCTATTTTAATGTTAATTTATTATACCAAAAAAATGTAAAAATGATTGATTTTTCAAAAAATTTAAAATTTAAATTAATGAATAACACCGAATGAGTACTGATGACGCCTTTTTAGTATTTTCATTCTTCTTGAAAAGTTTGTATATTAAACATCTATATAGCTTAATCCCTAAACTTGTAACCTAATCAAATCGGCCAAACATTAATAATAAAAATAATCGGCAATCGGGGAATTAGCTGATAAAATAAGTGTAGAAGTTAAATGCTGAATTTAACACAGAGAACGTTTAACTGTAAATTCGGAAAATCAAAAAATGCAATTACACTATTAAGAAAAGTAGGGGATACAGTTCATTTAAGTAAGTGAAATTTTGTGTACAAAGTTCATTAACATTCACTTAAACTGTAAAATGAGAATATACAAATATTCGGTAAATAACGAGGATCTCTAGTCGGATGTGTAAAAATAAGCACCGCAACGATGTTATTATTAAACGATTAAAATGCGAGTATCCATTTCGAAGGATTTTTTATTCATTAACAAACCGAATAAATAATATATAATAGAGTATACATGCAAATATATATATATATATATACAAAAATAAAATTTTGGATTAATTCAACATGACATGCACTTCTTGAACAAAGTAATTAAAAGTCAAATTACATAAAATCGCAATAATAAATCACTTAAATGCACTTTGATAAAGAATATTATTTTGGTTCGTTTTCTTAACTTAATTACTTTTTAAACCAGCAAGGATAAAAAAATAAATCCAGTTTTAGTACGGGGAACACGTCACAATGAATAAGGAAAAAAACATACTTCACTAATTACGTATTAACTTCCAGCGCGGATATTATACACCGGGAACTTGCTCTTTTGGTAATTGTCCAAAGTTTCACTCAATGACATCAAAGCAAGTTTGCACGCGTTAGAGCGAGCGTACTTCACATTCTCTCCTATTCCAATAACTGAAACAATAACGGGAGGAGGTGGTACAATTATCGGTTACTGATTACCATACACAATTTTACACAATTAATAATAAGAAAAAGCGTTATTTTTTATAATTTATACCACACAAAGGAGGGGAGAGAGAATGATTTAGAGAATTTTTTTCCGATATGAAGTGGTGCTTTTGTGTGCGAATAACTTTCGTAACGTGGGAAATTAGGTTTCTATTTCATCTAAGTCAAGATGTTTTTTTTTCCGCATGCGAATGAACACGAATGCGCCGTTTTTCAGAGATTTCTCGTATACCTTTTTTTATTGAAATCCTTGAAACGTGATTTGTGCAAAAATTAGCAGAAAATCCGAGATAACTTCCCAAAACTGTTTACAATAGTGGAAGTTGACAAATCGGTTATAATTTAAAAAAGGAACATTTATAATATGCGTGTAGAGACCAACTGCCCATAACAAATGCCAAAAATGATAAGAATAAAAAGAAAAAAAAAATCCCCCTTTTCACTTTAAACACAGCTTAACACTGCAATATAATAATCAAGGGATACTCTCAAAAAATCGAGTTTCGATCTTAAATTTATTTTCTTATATTTTTTAATGCGATCGGAATTAATTGGGAGGAGGAGCATTTCTATGGTCTACGGAGTAATCTGAGGAAAAAATAAATAATCTTTTTTAATAAGAACGACTTTCATATTCTTGAATAATAATTAACAAATTGATACCGCTTAAAAGTTACCTATATATATATAAAAAATGTTTTTAGAGAAATTTGTATAGAAACAAATACGGTGCGTGATGTTGAACAGAACAATGAAAATTTTCTATACAATTAAATGTTTTTTTTTTCTTTCCACTTTTGGGGACACACACACACACACACGAACACACACGGACACGTGCACGCGAGCTCGTACACGCGCAGTTAATTCTTACAGCAATAAGGTTCATCAGTAATACTCTCATAAAATTAGCACGTTATATAATTATTATTAAGAGCCGGTGCGCCCGGAGAGAATTCGCAGTAAGTTTCTATTGGGCGTATAAATCGCGAACATCACTTTACCTCTGCGAGATTTACTGCGAATTACTTGAGTTTCGAACATATTCTAATCTAAGAATTTTATAACTTCTTTAAATTAATGAATGAAATATATAATACTAGTATTAATGAGAATTCGGAAGAAAAGCATTCCTTTGATTTAATAGTCAAGATGATGAGTTAAAACAAAAACCTTTTTAACCTTGAATTACAATTTTCTTATTTGTTTTAATCACCTGCTCCATTCTACCCTAAAATATTATTCTTTATTGGAAAAGGAAAAAAAAAATTAATGTCGATGACTTCAAGAAACGCGTATTTTACCAGCTCATTCGCAAAAGAGAACGAACAAATGTTACAAATACCCCTTTTCGGGTTTTAATTTAACCATTTCTCATATTGATATACATATTTTATCTTTAATTCAAACGCCGAGATTAAATTAAAACTGCATCCGAAACTTCAGACTACGTCTACATTACTGTACTTTACAAAATCCCATAATTTGCATAATCTTTTTTCGACACCAACACCAAAGAGAGATACTAAAATATGTATTTAAATTTCATAAACAATTATAAATTCTAAACCTGACTTATTCAGTGCAAGTTCACAGAATTAAATCTTCACGTGCAATTTTACTATGCCCTTTGGCACGTTGACACGGTTTTCGTTTCGGATTTTTGCTCCCAAACGAATATGCGAGACTGTGAATGAATTTTTTACACACCCTTATTTATAACCGAATCATATAATTTGGCACATATTTTCTCAAAACTAGAGAGGTTCGAACCGATGATATATTCGTTTCGATCCGGTATATAAAAAATTAACCTTCGTTTCTTAAAAAAAAAATATATAATTGTGACGCGTTCTGAGAAATCATACCTTAGAGTGACCGACATCAAAATTGAGATTTCTATCGATTCTGATAGTATAAAGTAGAGAAGTTCAATGAAATTTCCCGTAAGTCTCTAGCTTGTTTCATTCGCGAGATATACCATATCAAAGTTGAAAAATGTGGTAAACTACTTTTCGAGAAAAACGAGCTTAAAGTTTGGCAACTTAGAAATGTCTCATACGGATGATACAACACTTGAATGTAGTATTAATTTGACCGATTCTTGTAGGACAAAAGCACGAGGAATTCAACGAAACTTACTGCAAGTATCTAGCTCCTTTCAGTAGCGAGATACAACATGTTGAAGATAACTCATTTTAAAACATAGTTTTCCAAAAAAAAAAAAAAAATGATTTCAAAAATTATCTTGTACGAACGATAAATTACCTTTCTGTGCTTCAATTAGACAGCTTCTCATGTACAAAAAAAAGAAAAACGAAGAATTCGATAAAATTTAGAGAAAATGAGGGGAAAATATAATACGAAATAATGAAAAACGAAATTACAAAAATACAAAGGCATAATACTATAGACAAATTCATAGTACAGGGTGGAGCAGATATAACGGATGATTTTATTTTAACCCTGTACGCTACAAAAATCAATTAAATACAAAACCAAATACGTCAGGATATTCTATATTTCATCAAATTTAAGTCTAAGTAACAGTCGATAAAAAAATTCACGTAGAAAAAATTACCGAGCTCAAATGCCAACCATCTAGTTTTTTCTCGTCTATGCTATTTCTTTTAATGAAATCGTGTAAGAAGCTGATGATACAATTTGAGCCTTTACTGACGACGACACTCTCGGGAATTAAATAATTTCCTTGATGATTGAGAGTAGAGCCGTATCTAGACCAGAATTTCTGGGGGGGGGGGGGATACGAAAATATTTTTGCAATTATACACACATATATATATATATATATATATATAACTCGGCCATTTTGGCCTCGCAAGGGGCTATGCCCCTTGACCTCTCTTGCTTTCATTTCTGTCTCTTTCTCTTCTATACTTTGTATAAAATGATCAAAATTTACAATGTAATTCTTACTGGCATCAACACAAAAAAAAAATAACATAACAACAAAAGTCCTATTCTAACATTTAACTTTCATTATATAAAATTAAGACATTTTTTCGTTACATTTTCCGTTACATATTTCATTACATAAAATTGTGACATTTTTTAAATAACAATAACAAAAATCCTATAAAATATAACAAACGTTACATAAAATTGGGACATTTTATCGAATGGGGGTAGCCTAAGAATTACGTTGTAATTAATATATATATATATGTGTGTGTGTGTGTGTGTGTTATCATGAAATATATTTATTTATAAATGGTACACTAAAGCCTTGTAGTCAATTATTGTATATCCAATATTTAAACGCTACAGTAAAAACAAATAAAAATTAGTGGTTTCCATAGAATTCATAAAAATTTTAATTTTCTTTTCTTTTGTCAAAAATTGAAAAGAAACAAATTTATTCTAAATTTTGGTCCATTTAATGCAAGCAGTTACGATTTTACAGACATTTCGGGGGGGGGGGGGCAGAAAACCCCCCTTAGATACGGCCCTGATTGAGCGTGTCATTCATAACACCAAACAATCCAATTTTATAAGGGGGACAAAAAATACAGCGGCCCAGGTTGCTCGTTCGTTTGTAGCGGTTCATTCTCTCTTCTCTTCTCTCCATTGTCTAAAAAACAGCTGTTCCAAACCTGCTTCCGCTGGCCGTCCATTACACGCGCCTTCCCATGTACCTACGGCCACGAAACTTCGCCATAATGTAGTCAAAACATGAAAGAGAATAACTTCTTACTAAAAACTCAATTTCAATTTTAAAAAAGTCAACTTTTTGACCGCTTTTCGCGTCTAGCTCGAAATTATGCTTTTCACCCTAACGTATGATTTCTCAGAACGTGTCATATTATGTATAATTTTTTTCCGGTTTGTTTTTCAGTTCATTTCGCCGATTTAATAAAACTACTAATTTTTGCAATAAAAATAATGAATATTTTTCATTAATATGGACGTCCTTAAAATTAATAAAACAATATTCTTTTAAAATTAACAATTTAAAAAACATTTTTCTATATTTTCAATTTCTATTTATTTTTTTATTCGTGAAATTTCTTCACGAATTACATGTTATATAGGTACAGATAAGCAAAAATAAAAATGTGTGGCAGTTATTTAAACCTCATATTTCTTTAACTCGTCATAAATTTTCAAGAAAACAAAAGAAGAATCAAAAAAAAAAAAATTTATTTCCGCTATTTCTTTAAGTCAAATTACGGTTTTTTTCGGTTCCCATTCGAAACCTTACTCAAAACACAATAGTTGTAATGTTTTTTCTTACGCTCGGTAATTTTAAGGCAGTTAACTTCTGCAGTGGAAAGTTTATTATTTAATATTCGTTTGTTACATTAGTATTATTATTTACATCCCCTGTCCCCGAAGGTCTCTATGTCTGAAATTTCTTACAATTAATGCATTTATTTCCCCATTTCACGGCATAATGAAGTTATTAGTTCTTCTTGCACGTTCGTAGCAATACGTTTGGAAAAAGTAAGAATAAAAAAAATAATTTTATTTCAACGGACGGTAAATAGGACGAATAAAAGTTGATACATTAACTTACCTAAACGACTGAAAAAAAACATAATGCAGGAACTTTGCCGCGATGTTATATCGTATACGTTGTGGTGTAAGAAACAGAAATGAGGTAACGAATCAACCTTCGTACAAATTGCATAGACAGATTTACACGGATACTGAGGCTGTGAAAAATTAAAAAAGAATTACGGATAATTTTAACTTTAAATACTTCATATTGAGACGGATTAGAGCGAGTCGAATTAAAAAACTGGCACTCGATCATGCACCAAGAAGTTTTTTCGTTTGTTCGGTAGAGCTGTTTTTTGGACTGGGGTGTTGTGACGACGATCGACTGCTGGCTATTTCTTTGCGTATCAGTTCTTTCTTACCTTACACTATATTTCGACTAATAAGCATCCTTACTTTTGAGAATACAGAATCAGGATGCAATTCCCATAATACAAGGGGAGTTAGACGTATACTGCCGCCTTTACTTTTTTTCTTCTTTTTCGAAATGTATACATATATTTATTTTTATTTACAATGGTTTCTTTCGTCAAGCTAAAACGCTTGTTAACGAATTATCTTATATTTAGCATTATAACATGATAATATAACTTATACATGTACATACCTTCGTGTAATATCCAATACCTGCATCTTAATCTAATTTTGAATTTATCGATACCTATAATTTATTTTCTTTTGTTTGGTAGTCTATACATTTCTTTACTTATTGTAACGCATTCTTTTATTTTGTTTATTATTTTTTTAACATTTCCTTCTTTCTGAACTCGTAATATATATTTGCAGATAAAAGTATTTCGAGAGAGAAAGAGAGAGAGAGAGAGATAGGATTCAGGGTCAATAGAAGGCAGATAAATAATTAACAATATTCGAAGAAAAATGTAACAAGCTATATTAAATTCTGCATAACAGGAAAAATAAGCAAAAGTATGACTGTGTCTAATGAACGATGTAAATATAAATTCGTTCATAATGTCGATATGTACAAGTAAATACATTTTTGAATTTTTCGTTTCTTTTTTTTTTTTTTTTTTTTTTTTTTTTTTATTCTTAAGAGCTTATATTTTTATCTTTCGAAACCAGTGTAGAAACGCACTGTCATCTACTATAAATGAAAGAAAAAAAAATGAGAAAAAAAAAAGAGAAAAAAAACCTGTCAGAATAAAGCGAAATCCAAATAAGTCAAATTAAACTGTAATTTTAGAAATTATATTAATGTTTAAAATTATCGGGAAAATACGAATTAAATGAATTTAATATAAAAAAATTATGCTAATTAGTGAAAACTTTTTGGTTTTATACTAACAAACACCAGCATATCAATTACGCGTGAAAAACTAAACGCACACTCGAACTGGTACTCAGTGCTTGCAAAGTTTTTTGTTAATTACACCTACACCAAATTATTCCTTACAAAACTTCACGATATTCAATTTATATGAAATATTTTACTAAAAAGCACGAATACAAAGCAAGAATACTTTTTTTTTTCGTTTTTTAAATCGGGATTATGTTTATATTAAAGAATTTATCTGTTTGTTTCTGCTTCTGACCTTCCCCCTTCTCTCTTATACACCCATACTCATTCATATCTAAATATACATATATAGATAGAATAATAATACTAATCAACGGGAATAAAATATGTAATATAAATACGTACATCAACTAATTTGTGCTGTAAAATCCAATTAATATAAGGAAGTAATAAATGCGGTGCAGAGCTAATTTTCTTGATTAATTGCCTAGCGGCATCCAATCGCGCTGCGTCTTTAGAATAACCTTCACCTATGATGCAAATACAAAAAAAAAAAAAAAAAAAAAAATGATTTCAGAATTTCTTTTATTAAATTATAATACGCCTTATATTAAAATAACTTCACAAATGTACAAATAATTATCTAAAAATTTCCTCTTCTTCAAAGAGGAACATGTAAATCATGAACAAGTTTTAATTAACCAGTGAGCGTTGCTCAAACATAGATACTTAAATGAATAATGCCATTAGTAGAAGCATCAATTTTATTGGCAAAGTAAAATGTTATTTTTAAAACAAAATATAAAATCTGAGTGACCGAAAAAATAAAATTATTCTACAGAAACGTATTGGGATTATACACATCCGTATAATATTGAATAATGATTTGAGCTAACTGAAAGATCAAATATAATCTTTGTTTTCAAATGTTTAACGTGACGTGTAAGCGACGATACAGGCGTTATTAGAAGATAGTAGAAATGGAATGATTGTTATTTAAATCTAATGTAAACGTCACGTACATAAATTCAATAATTTCCCAATCTCGAGAGGTCTTCAGGTTCACGTTTAAACCATCTTCGAGAATATTAGAATCAAACGAAATCCGTTTTCACGAACGACCCTGTTGATTAGAGAAAACTTGGACAATTTTTTTGTTCTCGCTCGAAACGTTTATATTCTTTGTATTCTTGATGGTTTTGAGGAACTGATTTATTATATTACACCATTTTATTTTAATGATATTTAATATCGTTCGAGTGAAATAAATAGAAAATTTTTAAAGTTCGTAAAACAGTTTGTAATAAGATAAATTGGTGGTCATGATTAGGAAAAAATTACTATGGAAATTTAAAATTGAAGTTTATGCAGTAGTTCGTAACAAAGTAACGTACTGTTTATAAGAAAAAATATTCATACGAGTATCATCGGGGGGAATAAGAAAAATATCTTTTTAGTTAAAAAGTTTCGACATTTTTTCGCCTGAAAAAATTGTAATATACTCCCTCTCAGCCGTAAAAATATTTTTTAACATTAAAATATAAAATGCAAAAATTATAAAAAATGTAAATAATTGCAAAGCTTAACACATTTATTATATAAAGCAGATTTTACTTTTTGTTTGCAATTTAAATTTCAAACAAAATATTTTCTTTTCATTAAAACCCGTTTTACAATATTTATAGCTATTCGAATTTTTTTTTTTTACATAAAGGTAAATTGTTGTTTGATTTCCAGATTATCATTTAAATAACTATTAAATTTTATTTTGTTCAATTTTTACGATATAAATTAGAAATTTATGGATTTTTAAATTAATTTATTTACTAAAAAGTTTCGATTGTAAGTTTCTGGATATTTTTCTATTTTGTATTTTCATGATTTTATTTGTTAATTACTTTCCTGGGCATTTCTTTTTGAAGTGGAACTTCTTTAGGCGAGCCTTATACAGAGAGTTAACACGTAAAACGAACGAGCGAACGTTATGAATAACTAATAGTTCCTCTAAACAGTAAGTATTAATAAATCTAAAAATTCGTAATAGACACGTAGCCAGTAATATATTGAATTGCCGAGACATGGGTAGTGAACATGTTTCATTATTGTTACACTGTGAAGTACGCTGGTTGTTAAAAGCCAGGTTATTAGCTCGGTTTGTTGAACTTCGTCACGAAATCTATTTATTTTTGGGAGACAGTGACTTCAACCTCAAGTTCCGATTTGAAGATGAAACCTGGCTTAAAAGAATAACCTATTTAGCTGACATTTTTTTTTTGTCTCAATGAAATGAATGCTTCGATGCAAGGTTCCACATGCAATGTATTCATTGTGCAGGACAAAATAAACGTATTCATAAAAAAAATAAGAGTTTTGGAAAACTTGCTTAAAATCAAATAGTTTTGAATGTTTCCCTCTTTTGCATGAATTCATCACGACAAACGCCTTACCCGTGGATGCCGAAATAAGGGCTGAAATTGTTCTTCATTTTTCTCAGCTCTCCGACGAACTTAAAAGGTATTTTCCAAATATTGATAATGCTGAAGATGGCTGGATTCGAAACCCATTTATGGTCACGACCGAGAGCATAAATTCTAGTTTGAGTATTAAGCAACAGGAATCATTATTAGAAATGTCCGTAGATGAAACTCTTTAAACTGAGTTAAAAAGGACGTCTTTGATTGATTTTTGGGCAGCTAGACAGGAAGAATATCCCGAACTGTCACCACGCAAAGCGGTGAATTTCCTTTTACCCTTCGCTACAACATGCTTATGTGAAAGTGGGTTTTCACACCTGGTCACGATAAAAAAGAAATACAGAAATCGACTTGATGTTGAGTCAGAATTAAGGTTAAAATTGTCCAAAGTTACTCCTAAAATTGACTCATTTTTCGACAAGAAACAAGCCCATTCATCACATTAATATTAAAAAAATATTTTTTTTGGAACTGTATTTGTTACCTTTTATTGAAATAAAAAAATCTTATTTTCTTCAACAGTCAATTTTATTATTTTCTTGGGAGAGGGATGTTAGGGGTTCGCCGTCATCTGGAAACTTTAACAGGGGTACGTGGAGCCATTAGTTTGAGAAACTCTGGGCTAGAGCACCTGTTTGGAATTCGGAATATAATTTGTAAATTGTAATGGTTAAATTAAAGTAAATAATATTCGTGAACACATTAAAAATGACAATTCTGTTCCTTTTGCTGTTAATAAGACCATATAGAGAAGAAATGGGTAATTTAAAAGAAAACGCAGAATATTGAATCATCAATAAAGAAATTTACACATTTTCACTGAGTAAAAAAATAAAACATAAACTTTTTAGTTCAGTCAAAAAACAAAGCATTATTGAAATGATTTAATAAAAATTAGATTACCAACTCAAGTTGTAACCAATTGGTTAATAAATCAACCTCGCTTTTAATTATCACTCTCGTTCTTACCACCACTAAGAAAAAACTAATCTGTTCTCACATTTCCAAAAATTCGAAAAAACTTGACAACCAAGGGCCGCATGCACAAAGTAAGACATTTTTACATATATACTCCCTACAATACGATACTATAATGAAAGACGTAATATTTAATAAACGTATAGATGAAGAATAAATTAATATAGATAAAAAAATATACAAATTTAAATTAAATAAATAAGCGAACCATACCTATGACTGAAATACCGAACACAGTAATATACAATTTGCAATAAGCAATTCCGGTGACATTAAAATGCTGAAATTTTTCTTCAAATCCGGTTGTCAATTCCATGCATAAAGCCATTAACTTTTCCATATCATTTAGTTTGACCGCTGTTCTACAAGTACAATATAATTAAAATGGATAATACACGACAAACAAATAGACTAGAGAATATAACAACATCTGATGTCTATTAAATTTATTACTATAATTTAAATTTTATAATTACTAAATTACGTTGAATAAAAATGAAAGGTAATGAATAATTTTAAACTAAAAAATTAACTAATCGTATTATTGAAATTTCTGTTTAGCTCACAACTGCGTGCAGCTTAATACTTCCTCGTAAACTATTATTATTAAAGTCCTCCCCACCTTTATTCAGATTATATTTTATAAACTTTTTAAATAAAATTATGCAATTTATCGTTTAAGTGCTCTTTGTATTTTATATACGGTTATTAGATAGTAGGAATCATGCATGTTTATTTGTACGAGTGTGTATGTTATCAACATTAAAGCGGTAAAGATGCTATTCGATGCAGGGAAATAATAAGAACAATTATGATAAATACAATTCTTCCGGAAATTTATATTTACAGTAGGACCAGGAGGTTAACGCAATTCTATGTATAAGAGCAGCTGATAAAAAATGTTTCATCCGGTGTAGCAGAAAAGTGGACAAAATGGTAGTTACGCGTCAATGTATTAAGCTAGTAGTTGGTATGTTCAATTTGAGTAGAGACTGTATAGGAATCTGTACAGAAAAAGCCGAATATTGATGAAATTCAACTTCCATAGATATTTTTTGTGCTTGCAATACAAGCTGCGTTTTAGATCTATAAGATGTAATTGTGCTCAACGTGTAAAGAGAAATTAATAAAAAAGGTTTTAAACATAATACACATAATAATTAGAAGTATTAGGTGCAACAAGGATGATCTTTTAGTACTCATATATATATATATATATATATATATATATATATATATATATATATATATATATATATATATATATATATATATATACTAGCTGTGCCCCACGGCTTCGCCCGTGTATTAATGCCCGTTTAAATCTGTACTTGGAAATTCATTAAAAAATTTTTGTTTTATCTGGAATTGTATTTACGTTAAGATTCTTTCTTTCTTTGGGAAACATGTTTATCACCGTCTAACAAAAAATAGTCTTCATGTTTCACGTTTAGCTGAAGATTTTCGATTTTTCTATAACCTGTCCGTCGTAATCTAACAAAAAGTTTTGCTCAGCTAAACAACAAACACAGCCATCGTTTTGAAGAGGCCGAGTTATTCACACGGTGATCTCCCATAATTACACGTTTAAGAGAACATCTTCACTCATATATTTCAACCACTCTGTCTCGAGCGTTTTATTAAAATTAATTTATTACCACAACAACAAACTGCAGTAGTTGAGTAAAGATTTTAATATTTCTTGTAGGAAATTATTAAAAAAAAAGTTAAACGGTTAAATTAAAAAATTTATACAGCGGTTTTGGACTAAAAGTTCGAAAATTTGACATATCAGTTAAATACTCTATTTTATTTTTATATGTTCCCCATTAAGTCCAATAGTATATTGCTTAAATCTCTTCCAGTTTTTACAAACATATTGTACAATACATTTTCTTCTACTCCTAATAATTCATTATTATATAATAAATAAGATAGAGACGAAAACAAAAATGCACCAACCCTATCTATGTATTTTACATAATGGGGAACTATTGCATCATCAACACATATTAATTCTACATTCATAATTACATATAACACGAACTTTATTTTATCATTCATCGATAATAACGCCATGCGCCAGCGATAAACATGGTTACATTTCGATTAACATCGCACGATACACAAAAATCGCCACGAAAAGTAGTTGGTGCTCAAAAAATAATAAAATTGTCAAATTTTTTTTTTTAAATTGATTGATTAAATTATTTGATATAACAAATATTTATATAAATAATTAAAACAAAAAGTAATAGGCAACAATTAAATTGTTTTTTTTTAATTGATCGATTAAATTATTTAATATAACAAATATTTATGTAAATAATTAAAACAAAAAGTATCCTATCTGTTAAGTTGGACCAAATTGCATGTACTTTCAAAATTTTATAAAAATCGGTTAAGTAATTCCGAATTTATCCTGCACAAACATAAAGACACGGGATTTTTATATATATAGATATTCGAACCTACCCATTAGCGCTCTAGTATTTACTAAAAAACGGGAGTTCGAACTATACGATATGAAGAGATACGATGTAATAAAGAAAATAGAATTACGGTATTTTGTAGAAAGATGTGAAATCTCGAAAGTTTTGTTTTACGGAAAAGGTACCTTAACAGGACCTTGGTAGAAATAATAATTCAATTCAATTCAATTTGAGAAAACATTACGATTAACAAAATTAATTTAATCGTAATACATCAGTTACCGAGTAAAATAATTGGTGATTTAATACCGATGATTTATTGAAGGAATACGTATTATTATACGGTCATTTCAATAATAACTTTGATTTGGGAAACATCACTTTTTTTTTTTTTTTTTAATATCATGGCAAGAAACAACAGGATTAGATCAACAAAGGGAACAACAACGACAAGTGAAGAAGCAAGAGCTGGCAGAACCACGAAAGCCTGTAATGATATTTTTATAAGATATTTAACAAATAAAGTGATAGCGAGTATTATAAGGGGCGGATCCAGAAAGACATTTTGGGGGCGAAAATTGTATAATTACATAACATCTTATATGGTAGGCAGTGGATTTGAAAAATACCGCTTGTTTCATAAAAAAAAATCAAATAGCGACCTCTTTAGAAATTTAAAACCGTTTTAAAAATACATAATTATTACAATTTTTAATTTACATTTTGTTTTGCTTTTGGTTATGAAAAAAATAAAATGAAATTATAAAATTGTAGCTAAATTGGTAGTTTAGAATTTGAATAGTAAATTACCAGAAAGGATAGAACGATAGTATTTTTATTAAACTTCACATCTTTTTTATTTTTGTTAGTAATCTGATCCGAATTCTTTGTCCGTGAGCAAGTAAAAAAAATATATATATATATTTCTCATTGAACTATTTTCATTTACATTGCAAAATAAAAATTAGAAATAAATAAAAAAGACAAAAGATCGACGATAGTTGCGTTTAAAACAAAATAAAAACGTAACATTAATAGTTCTCCTAGAAAGCAGTATTAGATATTACTTATAATTAAATCCGTAGGTAACATTTATACAAAACTTTTATAGTATAAATTAAGTTTCTTTGTTGTAACAAATTTTTTCATCGAGATTTTGGTTCGTGGGCTATTCTCCCGCCCTCTCACTGTGGATCCACTACTAGTATTACAGACATAGTCCGGTAATTACACAATTAGGATTAATAGTAATGAATATACCCTAACACGACTATAATAAACAAAAGTACTTTATCCGAAAACGTTTTGAAGTATGAAATAAATTAACATTAAAGTGAAAGCACAATTTAAGAATATTAACACCGCCGCAGAAATTTATCCAGCTTATTAAGGTATGTAATTTAGTAATTTATTTAATGAGCGGTTTTCTTAAAATTACGACATTTCTTTATTCTGATTTTATATTAACGTTACTTTACTTTTTTTCGAGGCAGTTTTAGTGGTTCGTTATTTTTTGACGTTAGCTTTTTTTTTTTTTTTTGCGCCAGCTTCATTTTTAGTCGAAATTATACTTCTCATTCATTTTTGGTCTTATTCGTAATTCTACGTTAGTTCACACACCATGAATAAGACCAAAAATGAACGAATAAAATTTTCGACCAAAAATTAACTGGTGGTGTTGTTCTCCACGTTTACCGTGAAAAGAGTTTACGATCGTTACCATTATAGAACAACAAAAACAGACAACAGCGAAAGGAAGAAATTATCAAATAAATAAAGTGGTAATGGAAAACAGCTGAAATAATCAATTTTAGAGATTTGTCCTAATAAAGGAAATAACACTGGCGGAAAATATAAAATATTATGTAAGAAATAAGTAACCTATTTCAATGTGAAATAAAGCAAACAAAGAAAAAACATTACGTGAAAAATAACAAAAAATAATACTAAAAAAATTCGAAAAATAACAAAAATACTAAGAAAAAACAAAGACGCATAGTTAAGAATTTCGTTAGCTTTAATGAAGCTGCTTACAAATTTTAAAACGACTATTTGCTCACTATTGATAAAACAAAAATATTGTTGCAATACAAATTTATTAAACAATAATGGTACGGGGATAATTTAATGTTTTATATCATTTCGTATTTCAAAAATCATAATAAAAACTTTAAGCCGAATAAAGTCCAAAGGTATGATGATACAGAGAGAAGGATTTAACTGCGCACTCAATAATATTAACTTCACTAATAGTGAAAGTGATTCATTATTTTACAAAGGCATTATTCCTAACAGACCAAAAATTGGTATAATAAGACTGAAAATTAAAAAAAGTGTGTGAAAAGTATAGACCAATTACATTAATATAAATTCAGGCAAGTTACTGAGTTTTATATAGTTCAACATCTGAAGAACTATCTAGAAGTTAAAAAGTGAAGGAGAAATTCTAATTTAGAAATTTGAAAATAATATTTATTTTTTTTATTTTCTTAAAGTATAAAGACTCTTTAAAATAAGTCCTAAGAGGAAATTTCGAAATTTCAAAATTTACAAATTTATAGCGATATGAATATGGTCGGACGACCGAGAAGCCACTACGACACGAATCGGAATTGTCTTATTAAAACAAAAATATTAACAGCCGGCACACCTTTGAAAAGAGGTTCTTCTACGGAGGTGAGGAACAAAAGCTGAAGAAAACAATATAACTAATAAAAACATATCATACTTCGAACAAAACGTAAAATGGACGAGAAGCGGTACTATAAAATCCATTGCAAACGAACGGAATTGATATGGAATGAAACAACGGCAAAACTAAACTAAAATTCGATCAGATACAAGCTAGGTCGGAATAAAAGATTACAATCAAACGGTACCGGAAACTCTAAAATAAGCAAGGATATATTAGTAAAAACTACGAGAAGAGATGAAGAACGGACAGATGTATTATACAGGGTCTTTCAGAAAAAACGCTCATGTGAAAAACGTAAATATTCCACAGAGATTTTTGTGTTTCATCGGTGGCAACATAATATTCCCCACTTCATAACATTGCTAACGAAGCGGTTGATGAGTCAGTTTGTGTATTTAGTTGCGTCATAATGTACTCAATAGAAGAACGTGTTTTTTTTAGTTAAGACGTATTATAGTTCAAACCAAAAGTTTAACGACATAAATGGAAGCGCATTTACGATTAAACGGTTATGTCAATAAACAAAACTGCCGTATTTGGAGTGCAGGAAATCTGTATGAATTTGACACAACACCGCTTTTTCCACAACGTGTAGCCGTATGGGTAGCGCTGAGTGCTTGCGGAATCGTCAGTCTAGTCTTTATCAACAGTACTGTTACGGTCACGTCGTATCGAGAAATGTTGAATGATGAAGTTCTCCCTGTTTTGAAGTCGATACGGAATTTTAAACGTTTTATCTTTTAACAAGGCGAGGCAAAACCTAATACGGCTGATGAAACGCTGTCTTTCTTGCGCAGACATTTCAATCACAATCACGTGTCATCTCTAATCGCTTACCTGATGCATTCAACTGTCGTTGGTCTTGGCCACCGTATAGCAAAGATTTAAACCCTCTCGACTACTTCCTTTGGGGCTATGTAAAAGATGATCGCTGCTACATAAACAGGCTGACTACGATTCATCAATTAATAGAAGAAATCTCGCGCGTTGTCGACAGTGTTTAAATTGGAATGTTGAAGTTTTGCGTTAGGAATTTTTTGACTCGCTCACGGCGTCTAGTTGAAAATAACGGCGCACATATTGAAAATGTTATTTGATAAGGTATGTAATAGAAAAAAAAAAAAAATATTAATAAATTGGTTCATTTTTCTACCCAGTATTTACGTTCTTCGCGTGAGCGCTTTTTCTGGAACACCCTGTATCATCACGCGACTATTAAGAACATTAGCATGACCCGATATCATCCCGTTATTATTCGGTTGATCGATTAACCCCGGTGATTATTGTAAAAAATATCTATAGTCGACTTACCTAAAATATTTCTTAACAGTAAATTGAAGATGGTAACTCTTGAAAATCACCACTTCAGCTTCTACGATTGACCAAAGAAGATGAACATTTGCTGTTCACTGCTAAAAGTTAATAATTCTGCTATTAAATTTATGGAAAAAGATGAATAGAAAAAGTGAAAGAGAAAGTACTAGGCACGGAGACTGACATAGAAATCTCACAACAACCAATTTATTGTCGAAAAAGCAATAGTTTTACTAAGGTATCATCAGCTGCGAAATTGAAAATAGCGACAGACGAAGAAGTTATTGTTGAAAATAATTTTAGATATTTGATTTTTTTTTTCGCTTTTTGACAATTTCCTTTCAATGATTCTATACACTACTTATAAGAAAGAAATCAATTTTTTATCAACTACTGTTCATGCATTATGGGTTTTAAAATAGAAGTACAGTGTGATTCTATGTGCACTATATAAATTTACGCTCATTCGTCAATCAAGCCTTCGAAGTAAATTAACGAGTAGCAGCAGCCATGAGACTTGTGGAGTTAGAGGAAAAGGTATAAATATATTTTACAATATAATAGAGATTTGTCAAAGATTATTGGGAAGAATGGCAGGTTAATATAACAACACATAAGTAAAACATGCCATTATACCATTTAGACAATTGTTAACGACTGAAACTGGACTCAAAACTTTAAACGCGTTCTATAACATAAAATCTCTAATTTAACTGGGTAAACTTCAAATCTGATATGGACCTCCGTCAGTATAAATCCCTATATCCCTTTTTACCTTGAGCACTGAGAAACTATAATTATTTTTAGAAAAGCAAAAACTTCGAAAAACAGGGCAAAAATTAACTTTTTTTTCAAACAATTGCCATTTACTTATTTAGTTTTCTTTGATACCTGGGTATTATGGCATTTTTTTCAATTAAAAAGTTAGCTTTATTTCTATTTCGGACGAATAGATTTAGAATTATGTTGGCAGTTTCAACACCCTTTTTTCGTAGTCATATTTGGAGATATGTAACATTTTCAATTTTTATTTTTTCACAAAAATTTTTTCCCAAGTTCTTCAAACATCAGTAGACTCTGTATAAATTTTTTCCCCTATCAAGCTTGAAAAAGCGCCCAAAATAAAAGCCTCTAGACAGAATATCCCCTTAATACATGATAATTTGGGTTCAAAGAATGAAAAATCGATTATAGGACTTCTTAGAACACCTGTATCAAATATTAATACAAGATTAGCATCTGGTAAACAATTTTTGCTAATTTTCTTTGACTTTAATAAGGATTCTGATACAAATGAGCGAAAAATATCAACTGCGGACGTAAATATTTAAAATGGTTTAGAATTCGAGTGGAAGAAAGTTTTAGTAAACATTGGAAATTAACACAGTAGTAAAAAAATTATTAAAATTATGGGTCAAGACAAAAAATATTATTTCTAAGATATACACTAATTTACATAAATTAAGTTACACGTGTATTTAGCCGATCATCATGGATGTTTAAACATTCTAATCTAGAGATTTTGGAAAATTTACTTCGAGAAAAATATAAAGCATTGTAGATTTAAGAATCAAATAACGCCATTCATGCGTAAAATTGAACTAAAGTAAATTCAACAGAAACGAGTTAAAGAAAAAATAAACGCACATCTTTCATTAAAATACACGCGCTACTTCCAATAAATCTACTTTGTAATTAATTTATGGTTTGTTTACACATTTTATAGATACTTCAAATTTTTCGATCAATAAATTTAACAGTAATAACACAGTAAATGCTTACAATATTTCAATTAATCTTTGATAAATACTGCGTGACTTAATCAACGATTGGTATCCGTTATATGAACAGGCAAATGTATTTCCATCACTTCTAATAATTACGTTTACAGTTTCCGGTGGAACCTCAAAATCAGGTTCATCATCCATGTTAAAATTGTATCGAAACAAAGTAAACTAAAAACAAAATATATACGTACAATTAAAGTGAAGAATTAGTTGTAAAATTAATTATAAATGAAACTGCTTAGTTTTAAATTATATGTTTTATATAATCGAAAAAATTTAGAAAATTAAACGTAACAAAACAGACTTACCCAGTTTATATCACGTAACGTAAAACTACGATTATACGATAATACGTGTATTCCCCAATGATTTATCAAGATATTATCAAACAACTGCGAACACAAAAATAAATAGAGAAAAAATTAACGGATCAGAAAACGGTTATAAATCAATCTAATTTCCCGAACCATCAGCTGATAAACACTTATCACTCATTCGGTGTTATAAGTTCAGTGAATTCAAACAGATTTGCCTCGATTAGTTCGTGAAATTCCAATCTTTACCCTCAGCTGGTACCAACTTTAATTATCTAAAATAAAGAACAAAGTACCTATTTTTGTACCAATTTTTTTTTTTTAACAGAGCTGGTCGTATATTTAGCTAAGTAGAGAGTCGCACAGTATATATAAAATAAACATAAAATGCGTACCAGCTCGAGAGAGACTTAACCACATTACATTAGTGATAAAAAGAAGTAGAATGCTTACGTATTATTAACGAAAATATAAATACTATACAAAAAACGAAGGGCAAAAAGTATAACAAAAAAAACCCCAAAATAATCAAAATTACAGTCAATTTATACAATTAAAAACATTAATTAATAGTTTGGCGGTATCACTAATTAAATTGTGTTTAATCCGACGATGCTTATATTTAATGTACATCGAGGCTAGCTGCTTGGAATTCTAATCGCCTATATATTCCTGATATGCATATTGTTATGGTAGGAACAGCGATGAAAAATTTTTTTGCTCTGTCAATTATAAAAAATCTTTTACATGGGGTAACTATAACTAATTATGCGTATTATCAATTTTAGTCTAGCGCGGAACATTTGAAATACACCGACAACATCTATTTTGAAGTAATTTAGATAAATTAAAATCGGAGTTTGAAATCGAGCACTAAATTAGAGCTGAATAAGCCAATATTGATCTAATAATGCATTTATAGATAATACGTTTGTTTGTAATGTTTAAGTAAGATCTTCGATTAATAATTGGGTGCAAGGCAGCAATAGTTCTACTTGTTCTCGCTTCAGCGTGTTTTAAGTGTTCCTTAAAAGATAATCTCTTATCTAGAATTAAACCTAGATATTGAACATGATCAACCCACCTAATCTTGGTGCCATTCAGTTGCCTTGGAAGGATCGGGTATCTGCAAATAAAAAATATGGCTTCTGTTTTAGTTGGATTAATTTTGATTTTCTATTTATTTGTTCGCATATAAGGGCAGACTCTAAATTATGTAATAATAATATCAAATATCAAGATATATAAAATGAGATTTGTTTAATATATAAGCCAGGTATTACGAACGCGAATAAAAATTAAATAACTATAAAAGATTATAAAATGAACGATGTAATATTTGGGCCTAAGCCATATTTTACTTTGATTTCTTATAAATCGTAACATAGTAATATTTTTTTAAAGCGAAATTTACATCTAAAACTCTAAAGAAAAACAATTATATAAGTTAAATAATAGTTCACAAAGAAATTATGAAAAAAATTAAATTTAAATTAAAATATAACAAAAACATTACATCATTAAAATATAAGCTATATGATTGTTTCATATTAATTTCCAATATTTATAATATAAATGTTAGTATATTTTACAAAAACCGTGTAAAGCACGTTTATTTATTTTTTTTTTTTTGGAAACGAGTAAAACTTTTGAGGAGATATTTCTGTTTTTTTTTTTCATAAAATTATAGCTTTTAAATAGCAGGCATGTAGAAATTTTTCATTTACAAAATATATTCTGATACATATCTAATACTCGTATTACATTATGCGAGATATTAGCGTTTATTTAAAAATCTCTACGTATAAATATATCAGAATGCTTAAGAATATAAAAAAGTAATTACATTTTTTACCGACATGTAGGGGAAAGTGGGGCAAAAT
Organism: Icerya purchasi; assembly: GCA_039619475.1. Taxonomy (NCBI): domain Eukaryota; kingdom Metazoa; phylum Arthropoda; class Insecta; order Hemiptera; family Monophlebidae; genus Icerya; species Icerya purchasi. Next base: position 205,977,926 of record CM077115.1, read on the forward strand.
CGGGACCCTAAGCTATTATCATGTCTAGAAAAGCTCCTGCTATATAGAATTGGATAGAAATTACTTTGTGGGTTAATATATTTGTACCTAAATTGAAATAGAATCACTTACTTAGACAAACTCTATTAAATATGCAAAGAGAGCGTTTACCAAAAAAATTACATTTGCCCGGTTTTACCCCACTAGGTGGGGCACACCCGGGTATGCTGTCTATTGATACCCGATTTTGCCCATTTATTCCAAACGTAAATAAAACAACAAAAAATATATCACCTTAAGGTTTTTAATATTAAAAACCGAATCAATTATTGACAAAAATCACACACAAAAGTGTCATCTTCTTCATTAGCATTACTGCAAGCCTCGTATGCCCAACATAAGCAGTTGACACACCTTATCCAGCCTTCGTTTTTGGAGCGAAAATATAGCTCGTTACGAAAGATACAAGCTTCGTCGTGCTCGTGCTCTTCTTCTAACGAAGAATCACTGACCGGATCTGCGACCCGCTGATTTTTAGACTTTTTCTGCCTTTTCTGCTTTGATTTAGTTTGGGAAACTTCATTTCCCTTACGTTTTCTTGGAGCTCTCTTATTTGGAGACAAGAAAAATTTCTTTTTGCCTTGATTCTTTGTAGTCTGGGCCATCTCCAATTCTAGTTTGTAAGGCGAGGAAGTCAATATCGCAGTCTTTCCTCTTCTGTTCATAATTTTTTTTGTTTCTTTTTCTCTAAATAGTTCTTTTGGAACTGGCTTTATTTCTTTCGGAGAAACGGCAAATGAAATGGAAGGTACACCTCCATCAATTACATGGACTCTATTTTCGGTAGATGGGGGTGATCGAAGTTCCTCGACTGTGATTGCAGATCGTTGGACAGTTTTCCTCGATGAGCTTATTTGGATTCCTTCATCTGTAGGTGCAAATTGTTGTATTACATACTCTCTCATAGAGCTTGGCTGGAGTCAGGTGCAGATTGTTGGACTACATCGTCTGTTGAGGAGTTTGGTAGGATTCCATCACCTGTAGCTGTAGACTGTTGATCTGCAACTTCTACCGACAGGCCTGGGTGGATCCCAATATGTGACGCGGGGAATGGTCCATGAAATTCTAAGTCTAACAGAATTGATGGTGATGGAGTGGCATCTTTCTGTACACCTACATCCTCAAGTTGTCTTTCAGTGGTTTCTGAAGGAGCATATTTGTGATCTGGAAATATATATCGATTGAAAGGGCAAATTCCTGTGTTCTCGAAACCTCGAACAGCCTTTTGCATTACCGCTGCTGGTTGAAATGCCGTTCCTTCCAAATAATTTGGCAATTTAGAATATCGTAACAGATCGCCCGGGATGATTGATTAGCCACTTACGAACTTCTTGTTCATAATATGTCGACAGAGGTGCCATCAACGACACATCTAGTGGCTGCATCTCATATGTACAATGCGCGGGGAAACTCTTGCCGGCTTAACAAGTTCAACGCTTTTGGTATGTGAAGCATGGCCGTCAAGTAATAAAAGTACTGGTTTATCAGGCTTTGGGTTAGCATACTCAATAAACTTCTTGAACCATATAAGAAATGAATCTTTTTGAATCCAGCCACTTTCATGGTAAATGGCAAATGAGCCGGGAGAGGCGTCGTCCATCAAAAGAGGGTTTTCTCGTTTTCTGGGAAAGATAAACATCGGTGGCATGAAATTTCCCGCAACGCTCATGCATGTTTCAACCGTCACAAAAGTTCCTCTTTCAGCTGACGATAATGTTCCTATCTGTTTTTTTCCTCTTAACGCCTAAAATTTTGATGGTTTTGTGGACACTGTTGTAATGCCGGTTTCATCAACGTTATAAATATCTGTAGCAGGAATTTGAAGTGTAGTCAAAATAGATTCCAATAAGTCAAAAAATTGCTGGACAACATAGCGGTTAAATCCTAGTTTTTTACGGATTTCGCAACGAAATGTTCTTGTGCCTCTGAAGAAATCCGTACATCCAATCTTTACCAGCCATTTTAAAAAATCATTCAGTAATGTCAACATCTAAATTAATATTATAACTTTAAAAAATAATAAGGGGTAAAACCGGGTACTACACGGCATTGCCCCACATCTTGATACCCGGTTTTACCCCGAGCAGACCATAATCAAACAAAATGGTGTCACTCGGCAACGACTCAACATAAACAATTGAATAAACCTTAGAAATGTTCTTTATACTATGCATAATCAATGAAATACTCACCACTATATGTTGTGTAAAGTCAAATGTGATTCACTGTACTTAAAATCAATACGAAAATCGATAATATTTCACCGATTTTCAATAAAAATCATTCCAAGACACAAAAACACACGACGCGCGTAGTAAACCTGTTACAGACTGTCATTGCGTTAGGAGCTACGTAATTCACTATAAAATCCGTTGATGTCGCCTGTAGTTATGGAAATGATGAGGTACCCGGTTTGACCCGCCTACCCAGTTTTATACAATTTTCCCCTACTGATTTCTTTACAACTGTATTCTCAAATATTAATTGTTCGTTTTGTTAATATTTTCATATCAAATAGAGTTAACAATAAATGTAGATATGAAAAGAAAATTTTGAATTTAAGAAAGTGGTGTAAACACATTTTGTTATTAAATAATAAAAAACATTCAACTAATCAGTTATTTCGGATTGGTTCTCATCTACCTATACATGGGCGTCGCCAGCGGGGGCAGGGGGGGGGCAGCTGCCCTCCCCCCCCGGAGCCTTGAAACTTTTTAATCAACTGGCCATAATGAGTATTCATAGGCGCGTAATCATGAATAATTTGCCAGAAACCCACGAAAATGATGTTTTAATTAAGATTTTATTCTTGTTTAATAAAATATTAAGCCTTTACAACTTATAAATTTTATTTTTTCTATAACTCATATCCTTTTTCTGTCTCTGGTACCTTGAAATTTATTTCGGTTACAGCCATCTCTGATAAATCCTATACTCCACCTCTCTTCATTCATAAATCCAACTTGAGTTATTGCTTTTTAATTAAACGCTTGCCTATTTGTTCTTCTTTACTTTTTTTTCTTACTTCTCTACCCTTCATAAATGGCGATTTACTTCTGATAAAATTACATCCATTATTTGTATTTGTCTCCTAATAAGATTCTAGATTTTTCTTTCAATTTTATCGATTACCTTTATCCTATTAAATACCTTTCTTTACCGATCTATTTTAAATCTGTTCTCCTACATTTCGCTAGAACTAAATTTTCGTATGCTTTAAGCTCTTTCCTCCCTACTAATGTTACACTATTTTTGCTAACGACTCCAAAGAACCAAATGGAATAGGATCTGTTTTTCTCTGCCCCGACTTGAATTATTCTGATTTTTTTTAACTTTACTCCTTTTGCTCAACTTTCTATGTGAAATCCACTACTGTTTTATGCGCCGTTCTCATTTTTTACTTATCACTAGTTTTCCACAAAGTTCTCATAATCTCAGATACCAAAGGTGTTCTGCAAACTGTCATGTCTCCTCTTCCCTCTCCCTCTTCCGATTATGTTAAACTTTTCATACATTCTCTCATCCATAATTAGGCATTAACAAGATAGTGGATTCTTTAGCCCGTTCTTCCGTTTCCAATGGCAGATTTAGGCGCTCATAATATTGTTCTTCTTTCTCCAATTAATTATTCAAGAGTACGGCTCAACTCCTATTCTTCTTCATTTTCTAATTCTAGCTTCCTTTACTCTCTATTCAACCATCTCTTCCTCCTCACCCATGATTCCTAGACTTTCCCTTTCTTAATGTTATCTTCGTTTTAATTATAATCTTCTTCTTGCATCATTTTCTCGTTTTTCATCTGCAACTACTCCATACCCCGTCTACATTTATCGTTTATGATGCTGATCATATTTTGTTTGAGTATTATTGTCAATCTATTCCTTTCTTTTAAAACTTCGCATCCCTACTCCTTATAGCGTTCTTTATATTCTCTCATTTCCTTCTATCTTTGTTATTCCCGCCCTTGAATTATTTTTATTCTTCATCCTTAAACGTTTTAAGAATACAACTTTAATTTTTTCTTCTTACCTTTTCTTACACTGATTTCCTCTAGACAAATTGGAAAAATAACTTTACAAACTCAAGATGATCAGTGATTTTTTTTTTTGTGGGCTCGTCAACTATAGATAAGTTTTGTTGAATGATAAAACTAAAATATTCCAGGCAAGAATAAACTGTCCCAATTACTTATTAACGCATCTTGATCTGGCCACGTATCTTAATCAGCTGATAGGAAAACTACCGCAACCCGTGTCTTTTCTTTCTAATAGATTAGCGTCTTTGAAAAGAAATACCATAATACAATTATCGCGAGTTATTTTTCCAAGTCCTAATCGATGACTCAAAAAGATGAATTTTAGCTAACTGTAAACTATTGGCCGAAATTTTAAATATCAATTTGCTCAGGCTAACGCAGTCGCAACAGCTACAACTTCAGTTTGAGTATATTAGCAATATAAAACACATTCATGGTGGAGACAGTGTAGTTTTTTTGTTTTGTTTTGGCCTAGCGTAAAGGCCATCAACAAATTATTTTATCTATATCAATAATTTCCCTCGTCATCAATTTTTTATTTATATACTATGCGATCTGTCTAACAACCAATAAAACTGAACTAACACTCGAAGATATACTTCTTTTCACAGATATTTTGAAACAATTGTCGAATCTTCTTCTTGCACTGCCGTACTCCTTGATAACGTGAGTTTTAACTGACAACACTAAGAGAATGTGTTTCTGCCGCTCAGCATAGCTACTTGAAATTGGATACCTCTGTCCATTTATAGATATTTTGGCACCATAACATTGGTTTACGGCCAATTCTACGCCGACCTTCTACTTTACCTTGCAATATTAGACGCAGTAAGGAATATTTTTCTCCACGCAGCATGTGACCAAGATAACTTGACTTCCGTTACTTTATATTGGATAAAAGCTGTCTTCGAACACCAGCTATTTCAAGAACCGTTGAATTTTTAATTTTTTGTGTCCATGAAATCTTCAGCATCCTGCGAATGGTCCACATTTCAAACGCTTCTAACCGGCTTATTTTTGTGCTGTCAGTGTTTATGACTTCACGCCATAAAGAAGAACAGACCACACGTAACACTGGACTTTTTTAATTGCATATTCTATTTCACTCTTCATGATGGGGGGTCCTCCAAGATCTATTGTCGAATAACTTCCCTTAATGAACAAAAATTTGAAATTTTCCAAATTTTAAAATTAGACTGTCGATACTTAAAACGCTGAAAATTTAGCGGTATACAAAATTTTATTATTTATTCAATTATTCAATTATTTATTTAAAAAACCGCTTACAATTATTTATTTTATTTAAAATAATTACAAATTATTTTTACTGGCAAGGTTGCTTTTTTATTCAGTTTTTTAAATTTATTCATTAAGTTGGCATTTAGCCCCCTTAAAACTCGCGAAAACGAATTTTGCCATGGATTAGATCATGACAAATCGAGTTCTTGACCCAAAATCCCCCTAGTGTATAAATTTTGGGAAAATGGTTAGAGCCGTTTTCGAATTCGAGGGACGTACAAATATATATGTATATACAATTGCTGTCTCGTATAATAATAGTAGATTTTGTATGTTAAAACACATTTTATTTGTTTCATACTTCATATCTTGTATACCTAAATTGTGTAAATTTTAAGATTGGATATGTTTCCACTATTCGCGCTGTACAGCGCATATATGGCTTGTAGCAATAATAATATTGAAAAAAAAAATGATTTGATTTGATTATTATTATTATGTCATAGCCCTAAATCCACCTAGAGCTATTAATTTTAACAGTGTTTATTAATTGAATTTTAAATAATAATCATTCCTTCTAATGAATGTAAATAAGATAACTAACTACGACTACTAGAAGCGAGTAAGAAAAAACTCAGTATGGAGAAAACAAACTGCAAGACTTCAATTTTTCATACAAAAAAATTCTGCCTACAACCAGAGCTTCACAATTAAACAACGAACGGTTAATATCATCACAATAAACTGAAGTGATACATCCACTGCAGTTAAAATGCACGGGCTCCATCGACAAAATTTAATTGAACTCTGTTAAGCCCGACACGAAATCTACAGATAGCAGTCACAAATCTTCGAACTAAACTATCCGGCGTTTTAAAGTCCAGTCCTCTTCCTGCAATTCTTGGTAAATGTCGTTAAGATATTACACAAGAGACTATATTAAAGAAATATGGTAGAACGATAATAGAACTATATTATAACTATGTGCTAAAAAATAATTAATAGATAATAAAGACATAAATATATTGTATACAGAAAAATAATAACCAATAGGAAGATAACTAAAACCGGGCAGATTTAATAGTGTGTAGAAAAAGGTTTGAATCGGACAAAAATAATAGATGTAGCAGTGGCCACTCATTAAAAATATCGGTAAAACTATAAGTGAAAAGAAAAGAAAATACATCCATCTGGCTAATGAAATAAAACGAATTTGGAGCATCGACAAAGTGGAGATAATTACTTTGGTGATATCCGCGACAGGTATAAATCGAAACAATCGCACGATGCCACAAGTAGAATAAGAATCGATAAAAAGTTTACATCGAGATGCAGAAATCGGTGATCCTTGGTGCCATGGTCAGAAAAGTGCTCGGAGAAGATGCGGTTAAAACTTAATGAAGCTGTGCTATATTTGACGGATTCTTCCGTATAAGTATAACATAATAATAAAAAGAGCTGTCGTCCGCTAGAAGGCAGAGAAAAAATGATAATGATAATAGCAATAATACATCATTTACGGATGGATCGTTAGATAAAATAAAGAAACGTTATGATGCGGCTTATTATTGTGGAAATAGAAACATTTCGCGGATTGTTCACCTGAAATATACAGGTGCACCCTACACTGTAGAAAATTATGCTATTAATATGGCGCTAGAAAATTTTAAGAATAGTATAAATAAAAAGAAATTAATTTTATCAGATTCCTCCTTGCTGTGATTAAGAAATTGAAGAATATATTATAAATGCAAATAAAATGGATGATATGAAGTTGAATATCAGGAAGTTAGTGAGCAGATTGAGAAATCAGAATAACGTGGTATTATTTAAATGGATACCGACACATGTGGGAATTTTCAGAAATCATATGGTAGATCGGATAGCAAAAACAGGACAAGGTCCTAAGAATAATAAAAAGTTAAACATGTCGCGCTGATCAAAGAAAAAAAAAATGTAAAAACTGGAATAAGGAATACAAAGGCATCTGTAAAACAAAAGGAAAAACGAATGGCAACGTTAGAAAGTTCATAGAATGAGATCCGTGGTACATTTATAAAAATATAGCGACGGATTGTATAGTAAAGATTTCCAGAGTGTAAGAATGGGGCATCATTGTACTCTTGAAAATAATCAACAGTAGTAGATGGCAAAATAGTAATGCGAAGGGTATTTCGTAACACTTCGTGCGGCAGTGTCAAAAATACGAAAAAGAAAGAAGAATACTTGTAAGCAAATTATTACCTGGTGGACACTTATCTAAGTGAAAAGGAAAGTTTTGTATGTAGTTGAGGTAGCGGCACATGTTTCTCAGTATGAAATAGTTTCGGTAGTAAGAGAGTTGGGGGGGGCAGCCAGTTAGAGCGCATATACTGGCTGCCGGAGACGTTCCATGCGCCCCAGGATAGTTCTCAGAGCGGCATGGTGCACGGGCTCGAGGGACTTCAGTAATGATTTACTTACAGAGCAGTACACCTGGCACCCGTAGTTGATTTTTGATAGGATAATCGATCTATATATGTTACGAAAGAATTTAGGATTGATGTTACATCTGGAACTCGCCAAATATTTCATAATAGGGATGGCTTTGGTGCATCTCAGTTTTAATTCAGAAATATGAGTCTTCCACGTAAGGCTAGAGTCGAAAAATAACCCAAGGAATTTCACCGAAGATTTTGGGGACGAGGAAGATTGTTTAATTTTCGGAATAAACTCGAAGGTGCACAGCACCCCCTGTAAAAATGGATATACACCGTTTTACTCGCTGAGATGGCTACTCCGTTAATTTCAGACCAGCTCTGAATTTGGTTTATCGTTTTCTGGAGAATTTACTGAGCATTAGAAGGATGATGAGACGATAAGCAAATGTTTAGATAATCGATAAACAGCCGGACGAAAATGGGCGGCGAGATGCAATTTGCTACGTCGTTGATGTAAGTCATAAATAAAATTGCACTAAGAGCAGAGCCTTGTGGCACACTATTCTCAGTTATAATGGGTGATGTTATTGATGAACTAATCTTAACCCGGATCGTTCGGTTGCTTAAAAAGCTAGTTATATATCTGCTCGTTTGGTCAATTATTCCGGCCGTTTTGAGCTTTTGTAATCGGTTGCGAATCAGCTACGTCACTGTTTAGCACAGTCATATAATTAGTAAATCTACGCCTCCAACTATGTGCTTTTTCTGCGGCCAGGCTAGTATACCAACAGTTCCACATATACTTTTCACGTGCTCAAAGTTTGCCACGTTCCGGACGCAACATGGCCTACCCAGTAATATACGGAATTGCCTGGCAAACACTACAATTAACGTAACAAGGGTTATAGCCTTCGTTAGGACGAGTGGTTTGACCGAACATATATAAGTTACCTCCATATATTATGTGCTGTAATGACCTTAGTAGTCTCACAAACGGCGCATATAAAAAAGGCGAGGAGGAGAATTCAAAAAAAAAAAAAAATTACTTGATTTTTTGTATTCTGCCGATATCTATAATGTAAATTCCCCCTTGACAATAGAATGTAAGCATTTTTATGAATTCACTATGGGGAATAAAATAGATATATAAAAAGGTAAAAAAGCGAAAGAAGAAATAGAATCATGAAAGCTGTCTAGAAGGCGAAAGACGGGCCAATAAAATAAATAAATAAATAATAATAATACTTCTTATCTCTGATCGCCTCAGAATCTGAGTAGGTGATCTAAGTCCACGTAGTTGGGTCAGCGTTGACACCGAGCCTATTAAAAAAAAAAAAAAAAATACCAAGTCTAACTAAAAGTGTCGACTAGACTAATTCGTAAAAATCTGTCTAAAGCAGACGCGCTGGTAATAAAATTTTCTTATTCAGTTATTTCTTTTAACCATGTCCGAAAGATCGGTGGATAAAATATAAAAATATGTCGCACCATCCAAGTCATGTCTTTAGCCGCCTAATTTACCACTTTATTAAAAATGATCCCACGGTGAGACTAGGAATTGAACAAAACGTTACTGCATCATCCCGTTCATCCAGAATTTATGTAAATTTTAACTTGATTTCGAAAACAGTGGATGATCATGATAGTTGTAGAGGCTGTTACTAATTGTAAGAGCCATCAGGCTGCTCAGACTACCTAAGCAACTTACCGATTTTTCCTTTCAAAGATTTTGTCGATAACGAGTAATTCGGCAGTGAAAACAGCGTTAGCTTCAGAAGAAAGTAAAAACTTAAATATTAAATTATTCCCTTCTATAAATGCAACATCTTAAGAAAGAACGGTATTTAGATTCATTAATTGGATCAAACAAGAATTTTAAACATTCGGGAGAAAAGACATTTTCCATTTAAGCTGGTTTTTTTTGTTGTTTTTTTTTGGTCCCCAATTCGGATGTACCGATGGGGCAAATATATTTGCAAAATATTATATACATATATATATAGTAATATATAGTAATATAATAGTATAATATAGTATAATATAATAGTAATGGACTGGAGATCTCGTGCCATTATTAGCTTCTCAATGTTCTCCAGTCGTTACACTTAAAAATAATTTAAATAATAGTAATCAATATTCCTGTTTTTATTTATTCCATTCCTCTGGTATAGACAATTTCCTCCTGTTTCCGTTTAGTGGTCATTACAGCCTCCACAAATTTACTGGTATTCTTCGTTTTTTCCATTTCACTGAACCAATTTTTGAAATCACTACTGATGTTATACTTCTGTCTAATACTGTCGAATGTAACGCAGTGTAAAAAGGTATGATCTGGAGAATCAATACTTCCGTTGCGGTGGATGCATGTGTCGTTATTGACAATTTAAAATTTTTTCAGGTATGTTCTTCTGAAGTTTCCGTGGCCAGTTAAGAATTGTGTTAAATAGAAGTTAGGGTTTAGTTCTTTATTTAGAAGTCTGCCATTGATGTTGGAGATTAGACTGAATGTTCTTCTTCCCGTTTGCTCGGTACGATATAGTTCTTGCCATTTGTCGATGTATTTTACGTGTATTTCCTTTACCTTTTTTTGTTTGTTATATCTTTGCTTAGCTTCATTTTTTTAACATTTTTTTATTTCGTTAGTTTGTTCAATATTGAGATCTACAGGTATAATTCCTGCTATTATGTTGGTTGCTCCGTAGGACACTGTCCTACATTATGCCGATATGATGCCTATTAGTATTTTTCTCTGTTCTTTACTGATCTTTTTTAACGTTTTCTTAGTTATTCTTCGGAAGTATATTGTGCCACCATATTCTATTATGGATCATCGGAATAATGCATTATAAAGTATTTTCCTTTTGTCGTAGGATAGTCCGAAGGTGTTATTGTATAATGCACTAATTTTATAATAATATGTTTTAATTTTATTCAGCATATAGCTAACATGTGAACTGAAATTTATATTCTCATCCAATATTATTCCAAGATATTTTAATTCTTTATTAAATATTATTTTTTCTTTGTTTATATTTAATGTATGTTCTATTTTTTGTTTAATTTTTTCTTTATGTATTTTTTTCGTAATTAATATTGCATTAGTTTTTGTGTTATTTAAACTGAGTCCCATTTTATTAAGATTATTCAGTAAGGTGCTGATTTTTTGATTGATTCCTTCTGTTTCCTTAATCTCGTTTATTCCTGCTATTAAAAGGACATCATCTGCGTAACTTAATAACTGTATGTTATTATTTGATTCAGATTTTTTGTGTATTTCAGCCATTACTATGTTAAATAAAGTTGGTGACAATATTGAGCCTTGCGGTACTCTGGATTTCAGGTTTTGCCTGTATATATGATTTCTTCATTTTCATAAAATCTAATTTCCCTATTTTGTAAAAAATTCCTTATAATGTTAATGAGAGATGTTGCAGAATATCGTTTTTCTTTAAACAATTTAAAATTGCTGACCATTTGATCGAGTCAAATGTTCCGCTTATGTCGAAGCTTATTAAGATAATAATTTTGTAATTATGTTTGCTGATGTATGTTTCAATAATATTCGTACATTCTTCCAGAGTCCCTTCCGTTGATTTATTTTTAATATATCCATATTGATCTTTATGTAGCATTTTATTTTTTTCTATTTCTATTTTTAATTTTAATTCTATGATTTTTTCATAAACTTTTCCTAGATTTGATAGAAGTGTGATTGGGCGGAAAGACTTAGGTATGGTTGGAAAACTGTTTAAGAAGTTTACGATTACATTTTTTTTTTATTAAAATAATATTATAAAGCAGAATAAAATAACCGTATGGTAGGGTGCTTAAAAAAAAAAAGAAAATTGGTGTGTGCTTAAGACCACACGACAGAAGTGAAAACTTCTTTAAGGCGAGGTTAATAATACGAAATACAACTATTTTTTTTTGTCCTATATACATAAAGTAATAATATTTACAATATATATATATATATATAATTATAATTGTGTATAAATTACTCTGGTAAATTTTGCTTCGACTTATCTAAAAATGAAACAATTGATTTGCGATAAACTAAAACATGAAATGAATACTTTTGATTGAAATTTTGCTAAATATCTAAAAGAAACTCCGTCAATCGTAGTTCCATATTTTGTTGTGCTTTCATTTGGATCATTCGACATATTCAAATCTAATGTTGATTTCAAAAAATCCACACTAATGGCTTTGATGTGTCTCTTTTGCGCGAAATCAACATTGAAAATCATTGGACACACACAACGAATTCTTTCACATTTACATATTTACAAACGCGTATAATTTCGAATAAATAACGTATTAAATAAAACATATCAGTAAGGCACATGTCGTAGTGTTTATGTCGATGCCGAATGCGACTGATGCGTCACGCTCTCTCATGTAACGGTCGCCGAGCGAGTATAGCAGTAACGCGTTGACTATAATACTTACTCCCTCAGTCGACGAGAACCGACTTTACTCGAACGAGCGTTACATAGGCGAGCGTGACGGTTCAGTCTCATTCAACACCCACAAAATCAAGTGCTCAGCGCGCCTAAAGAAGTTTTCACTTCAAAATCATCGATATTTATTTTAAATTTTTGATTTTTTTCCGATTTTTGTGTATTTATAATGACTATTTCAGTTCTCATGGGGTTCCTTGCTGTCCTCTATTATTGTTTATATAAAGAGAAATTATAATTTGAATTATGTCATAATTATAGGGAGGGGGTGCCTATTTAAAATAAAATAATTTTGCTACGTATTCACGGTAAATGGAAATATATTCAAATATAATCAAAGATAAATTAAAATCGAAAATTTGGGAATAGAGAAAAAATTTATTAATTAGTAATAAAAATAAAAATCTAACCAATTATTTTGGTTGTTGGTTTAGCCTGATGACGCGTTATTTAAAACTAAAATCGTTATATGAAAAATGTCAAAACAGTTTTATTACATATATAAGAGAGATATTTAATGTACGGTTATGTATTTGTTCCTTTTTTCCCGATCACAAGTTTTGATTTATTTACACTGTGCGTTAAATATCACACAATCCAAACTGCAGTGGAAAAAAATCTGTTAATATGAGATAAGCTAACAACGAAATTAATAGCTGAATTATAATAACCCAAAACATCGTATAATATAATAATAATAATAATAACAATAACAATAAAATAAATGCAAGTGATTTTATGCGGTGTTATATATAGAGAATTCAGAGCGAAGTAATAAATATTAAAAATATAGGCAGACCACCGCGGTTTACCGTGTTGATATTAGAAAAGTGATGGAAGCAACGTGCGCTGGTTAATATCGATTTTAGAGGGAGTGGTGGAAGAAGCGTCTCCGCTGCTAATGTGTGTCTGACAAATATGAAAAATAGCTTTCGCATTGACGTAAAAGTAGGGTAGCAGCGAGCTGGATAAATATTCAGCGGCAAAAGTGGGATGCTGAAAAGTTATACATCGAAGTCGAACGAGTCCGGATGAAGGCAACAGGAGATAGTGCAGACACCAGCACACTGTAAGCTAAGCCTGCCAAAGCGGGTTAACGTGTTTTCATTCGTATAGCCTCTATTCTCTTTACTGGTAAGTACTCGTGAATGAATACTATTACATGTATGATTATATATTTAAGTACTTCCGTAAGAGCAAACTGCTGCTCGTCCGGAATTTATTATCGCATTCTTATTATTATTTATTTATTTATTTATTTATTTATTTATTTATTTATTATTATTGAAAAATTATTTTTACATAAAAAGGAAAACGCGAACACAAAGTGCAGTCAACAAGTTGCAGTTTTCTCGATGTGAACCTAATGTAAAAATTAAGAGCACAATGATAGGTGCGTTGTTTCTTGTAGCACCGTACAAAGGCCGCCTTTCATCTTTTCGGTGTTAAGATTTGTCCATTTACAGTTGAAATTTTTATTAAGTTCAACAGCTACATCACGCATGTTGAAAGCTGAAAAATTACAGATTACCACGTATCTCGCTCTCTTTTCCACGAATTTGCGCAAATTTTTACAAAATAGAGCAGTATCAATTATCTATAACTTTAGACGGTATGCAATTTGCAATTTTAAAAATTGGTTAGTTAGCATGAAATTCCTTTCAAAATGTACTAAAATTAATTAAATAATATCGGCTACTGCATCCTAAAAGAACTCTTTCCTCAAAAGTTAAAGTCTTACATTAAGTTCAGATGTTTAGTTAATCATTTATCCCCAAAACTTCAACGTTTACGTGCTGGAATGGAGAAGGTCTCTTTATCTCTTGGCTATTCAACAGAGGCGGCATAACGTCTCATTAGTTTCATCAGTAACGTGTTAAGCAAAATCACCAGAAATGCCCGCCCCAATACTTTCACGTCTACAAAATTCCACACTTCGACAATACTAAAGTGTGATACCCCCTGGACGATTTAAGGTTGCAAAATCTATGAAAATACATGAACAAGCATATACCGCTACCATATTGTGCTACTGATTACTGTTCGATGTAAGAAAGAATCTCTTATTATATTTGAAATTAATTAAGACTAAATTCCAACATCCAAAACAAACAATTTTACTTACCTAATTAACGATCTTATTTTTTAAAATATGGATACGTGTGTGTGGTATACGTAAAATTTAAAATATGTTCTTACTAACGCAACCTAAATATAGGCTTGTCGGCGAGATTGAAATAATAAAAGTACGATAATATCTATTTTACGTTATTTTAACAGAACTAGCGATAAAATGTAGACCATCGAGGTAGCGCTACACTATACTTTTTTTTTTTTTTTTTAAATACATATAGCTCTACCATGTTCTCATTAATATCTACAGTAAACAATTTTTTTTTATTTCGAAATATATTCTCGGTTGGATAATTTTTGTTTTTATATTTTATTTAAAAAGTATCCGCGGTGTTATCTACGAATTTTTAATAATCTTGCGGTGGATTTGTAAATCGTTTCCGGGTATCTGTTTAATTTTTTTCTTCATCGCCATATATTCTAATATACGTCCTTTGTAACTCATTGTATTCCTCCCTTAATTTTTCAATTTAAACCTTCTTTTAGAAACTGCAAATATACTCACACATTTTCCGGAATGGTATACCAATATCCCGTATTTATGTCTACTATGTAAAAGGTTTATATCTAACTTTAGATAATCTGCAACAGTTTGGATTTGTTTGTGAGCATTTTTCCCCCTTAGAGATAAGTTTTTTGTTGTGTTCAATTTTAGAAATTACTACCGAATAATTTGTACGTAATTAAAGTGAGTCAGAAATTATCAAATTTTATCCGAAATGATGAAATATCGGCGTTGATGCAGCGATTTATTAAATTGGAAAATCATCTAAAATAGACATTCCGCGAAATAAACGTATAACGTCGCTAGCAATGCCCGGGGGAAAGGGTCCCCAGAATCACAAGCCCAAACAATTTAGAGTAATTTTAATTTTCATTGTAACAAAATTGTTTTTTAAAACTCATTTTTTTTTTTTGGTTTTTTTATCCAATTCCGTAAGAGCAGTATCTACGTCATCGCTATTTTTCAATTTTATATTCAATTTGATAGCATGATTTGTAATATGTGAGAACTTGAGCCAGTTGATAGTTTTATTATATAAATCATTTTGTTTATAGCTTTGTACGGGATTTACATTCATTATAGTCATGACGAGTGATCTGAGGATAAATCTATTTTTGTTTCGCGAATTTTATTATAATTGTGAAAACCACGTGTGACATAAAAAAATCGAACACATCTGGCAGCCTGTTCGAATGTTTTGGCCAGTAGGCTAAGTCATTAGCGATAATATTGCCAACGAATTACGATTCATTGCACCTGTAATTTTTTTACCACCGAGGTCGTTTGTTATTCTTGAACCTCATAATGCACTTTTACAGTTACAATCTATTACATAAGTTGGAAAAAATATTATCGCACTCATTAGAAGGTATTATGAATCCTGGATTAGGAAATTTCAGCAACAATTAAATAGCCCATACTGACAATTAATATTAGCTGAAATTATCTGAAAAACTTTTGTACCATATGGCAGATGTTTATGTTGCCGATAGGAGTTTTTTATCATAATCATTGTGCCCCCATGAGCAGTTCCATCTGGATGTTGAGTAGAATATGTTTTATAACCGGGTATACTAAAACTTTTACCGTGTAGGTTAAATGTATTTCAGTTACTATCGCAACATCAACTACGTTTTGGTTTGGAAATTCTTCAAGTTCATTCGTTTTTTGAGCGATTCCGTTAGCATTCCATAACATTATCACTAGGGGGAGTTTTAAGTAACTATATGACTTTTTAGTATCATATTTACTGTAAAATTCTATCGATATAACTTTTGTTGGTATCGCAATTAACGGGCATTTATTACAAATTCAGTTAAAAATTAATTTAATATTATAGGGATATCATTATTCGTGATATCATTATTCTTGATTTACATTATTAGTAGTAGTTTTTTTAGCATGCGTTTGTACTGCGTTAGTGTATGTTTGTTATTTTTCGACTGTGTGTATGACTCATTTGGATTATTTGATGATTCAGCATTACTGGTACTTTGAATGGGATCAATATTATAAGATCTGTTGTAAAACTTCAGCTGTTGTTGGTAGAAAGGACATTTTCTTCAGCTAGCTGGATGGTTGCCCTCACACGTCTACATTTTTCTGGTTTTTCCGCCGTCTTTTTGCACAGGCTGGTATCATGTCTACCGGTACATGTAACACAACGTGAGAGGACAGATTGCAGTAGTTAGCAGAATGTCCCAACATGTGACAACGCTTGCATTGAATTAATCCACGTTTCTTGGTTCTTCAAATGTTACTACGGTATTCAGAAGTGTCTATTTAATTCGACAATTTTATAAGTTAAACTCTATTTTATGGAGTTCATTTGAATCCTTAATATGCAGTAAACTTATTAAAGATTATTCATTTTTTTTTTTTTTTACTTTTCCTTAATTATTATTAACTACACTGTTAAATAAAACATTATTTTGCCGTTCGTTTTCCGAATGTTTATCTTATTTTTTTCCTATGTAATCAATTTCGTTTTTATTTAAGTAATCAATTTCCATTTATATTCTGACAATTATGTAATATGCATATTGTTGCTGAATACTTTTATAGTATTTTTTTATTACTTTGTAACTTTTATAATATTCAATTAAATTTCTTTTTTTCTTATTTTATAATTATTTCGCGAAAAAGTTACTTAAATATCAACTCAACTTCTTACTAAAAAAAAGAAAATTGAAATATAAAATTTATTAATTTAATTAATTACAATTTTATGAAAAACATTTATAAATAAATGTATTACGCAATTAAATATTTCCTAAAATAATTTTACAATAAAAAATTAATTTTTGAATTTTTGTGTTTTTTTTTTTTCTTTTCAAATTATTATATTTTTATTACAATAATAAATATATTAATTACGTAATATTTAGGATTACTATATCAAAAAAAAGTAGAAAAATCCCAATCTTTTTTAGGTAAAAGGAATTTTAAAGTAACGGATAAACAATAAATATTCGTAGTACAGGGATAGTGAAAAACTTGTCTTATTCAATGATTCCGAAAGTTCGTGTAAGTGAGGCCTGAGTCTACGGCGGCAACATTTGAAGGGCGCCAAAATCTAAAAGGCACCTGAACCGAAACATTTTTTTTAACGTCAAAATTGATGAAGTTGTACTTACTAAAGATATACTATATTTTTATCGTAATTAAAGTAAGTTTATCATTCGTACGTAAGAATTGTTGATTTTGACTTTAAAAATTGTTATCGAAACCGGTCGATGTATATATATATTTATATATATATATATATATTTCATTACAAGAATGACGGCTTTTCAGCAAGGGCGCCATCACCATCAAATCCATCACTGAAGGAACTCTTACTAAATAGTTGGACCCTGCAGTCGCGATTGTAGTTTCCTTAGCTAACAAGTGTTCGAAAAACATTTAGATTTTAATATATTTAATAATGCGTATAATTTTTTTTATAGAATGAACACATATGTTATCCACTATTTCGGCGGAACGCAGGATTTAGTGAAGTTAATATGGTAAGTATTGTGTTATAACAGAGATGCGGTTAATAGTAATATACTCGTAGAATTGAAAAATAAAAATATATATTAATTCTATATAGCAACACAGTCAAGAATAAATAGCATTATACTTATCTTAATAGTGTTTTCGGATACGCTCCTCATCTTCAGCTAGAAAAACCGAAAGAAATTACTAAAGTATGCAGACGATATAATGATCTACGTCTCTGTAGAACTATTCTTGAAACTACTATTAAAATAATACAAAAGGTCTTAAATCACGAAACATACTTATTAAGCTATTTCTAGAAACGAATTAAAAAAAAAAAAAAATTCAGGGAATAATATTTAACGGAAGAAGATATACATGTTTTCCGCTAACTAAAATCAATAATAAGTCTGTGAAATTTAAAGATACATGAAAATTTTTGATGGTGGTTTTTGATGCAAAATTAGGCTGGATGGGGGAAATTAGATGTACAGTAACGAAGTGCGAAAGAAGTTTGTACTTCGAACAATGTCCGGTACGAGGTGGGGAGTCCACTTGATCTCGAAAATATTAATATATAGATCTCAGTAATAAGGTTACCAATGGATCACATTGATCGATTTATAAATTCTAATAAAAACAAAACTAAAAAACTGGAAATAATTGAAAGCAAGCCATTAAGAATACGTTTATGAACAATGAAAAAATCGCTCCTACTCACCGTGTTTTAACGGAAGTCGCAAATCTGCTTATAACAATTGGCCGCATAGTCAAGGCTTTTCCATTGATACTGATAAATCTAAAATGATATACATAAGAACACCGAGCCGTTACAGAACTTTTATCCCAAAAGTTCTAATCAAATGTGTCATAATTGTATTTATGCGAATAACTGTAATTATAGCAGTGATGATTGTATATGATACAAAGTATGCAGAAAATGAAATATTTAGCGTTAACGATTGATATTACTGTAAGCTGGAAACATTATATTTCGGAACTAATAAAAAAAATCCAGCAATCTTTATCGGCGATTTATCGACTTAGGGGCCATTGTGATTCCTGCAACCGTTTTTCAATCACCACTTCGTCTTCCATCGCCTCAGCTTCAGTGGCTGTTGCACCGACATGTAATAAACGTTTTCCTCGGAAATTATAATTACCGTTGAAATCCAAGTCGAACGATGCAGGGCCAGTTGGTTTTACAAGGACAGATCGGGCCCCACCATCGGCCAAGTACTTTTCACTCTTATGTAAGAGCATTGTGTGCATACATTAAATATTCACAATTTTATTGTAGTCCACCCAAGAATTCTCCAAAGTGGGGAAGTCGAGCCACTTGACGAGGAACTTGCTTCCTTTATGGTGAATAACACGTTCTACCAAGGACACATCCGGATATGCGGTCCTTTGCAGTTCTTTTTCATAAAAGGTGCCCACGATAAGTTTTTCGCTATGATCTTCCAACATGTATGCCATTGGCTGGGTGCTACACACGCTATTTATAGTAAATAGTTCTCCACTCCAGTTGGCAGTACAATTATTCGTCCAGTACACAATAATGAATTTTCTCAGAATTTTTTATCAGACGTGTATCTGTTTCCACAGATTATTATTTTTTGTTTTCTTTTAAGAAATGAGCGCTACTTTGTCATTTTGTACGGATGCGGTTTTTGCATTAATTACTTTAGTTGTACAAAGTTAGCAGCATCCGTATTTTTTTTTAGATAAACGTTTATATTTGTGCTGATAGCTGTCCGCAATTTTTTCTCCAACTTCCTTAACTTTCAGTGTGGGAATGTGTGACTTATTAACCCGACTAAATGATAAGTTGCACTTTGTTCGGTTGCAATTTCACGATTGCCGAGTGTATCAATTAATTGATAAGAAACAGATATCAAAAATACATTGTCTTTGTTGCAACATGCTTGCATAATGAACCGTTACAAACCGCATTAATTTATCTTTTCTATGACAGAAATATAATAAAATAATAAGTGCAAAAAAAAAAAATAAATAAAGAGGTTGCATATCGCCATACACTGTATATATGCAGCAATTTCCTTTTTCATTAACCGCTAAAGTGTGCTCGATGGTGCAGATATTTCCGGCGATCCTGTAAGTCTCCATCTTAAAATTTTTTTTTAAATATTCCCGATGTATTTTCCATATAAATTCTATACTCGGTCACTCGTAATTTTTTTATTTTATTCCGAGTGGAGATTTTAAAGATATTCCGCTATCGATCTATTTTTATTTCAATTAGATGACGTGTTACTTTTATTAAATTGTTATTTTAAATATTTGTCCTCGAATATTTCAATCTATATTTGTCTTTTCCAGTCGGAGATATCCGTTTAAATTTTTAAATTCTGTTTTTTTGTCATGTAATTCTTTCGAACACTTTTTTCTATATGGTGTGCGTCTTTAGTTTAAATTTTTGTAACATCTTTCGATCTTTATTTTTTTTGTATTTTAAATATTCAACTTCTATTTTACTCTTTTACAAATATTTTCAGTTGGAGATGTAAGTTACTTTTTAAATTATGTTTCCGTTTCGTAATTATTTGGAATACTTTTTTTGTACTCTCTTTCGATTTTTGTATTAGAAGGCTGCATGTAATTGTTGTACTAAATCTTTATCCTCAAATATTTTGATCTATATTTGTCTTTTCCAGTCGGAGATTTAAGTTAATTTTTTAAATCATGTGTTTTTCATCAGGAAATTATTTGAAATACTTTTTTCTTTTGTACAATCTTTCAATCTTTTTATTGGAAGGCTGCGCATAATTTTCTTTAATTAATTAATCCCCTCACATCGGTCATAATATTATTTCTGAAATAAAGAATTTTTTTTCTATTAGATACAATAATATCTACCTTATTGAAATTAAAGTTTCTTCTTCTCCCCCTAATAAAAGAAAAATATTTATATATCGAATTGAATAAAATTATTATCAACCTCCCACTTGGTATTCCAGCTATAGCACCTGTTACCGACTTTGAATCACTATTTGCGATACATATAAACTGCTAGACTAATAGAGGGTACATATCAATTTTACCAATTACGACATTTATATTGTGAGTAAAAAATTTCCACTACATCACTAATATATTTACCTATGAAAAGAGGGTTCAACTTTCTCTATATTTTTCGTGTGTGCACTTTTTTAAATTTTTAACCTCTAAGAAAATAACTCTAAATTCTATACGAATAGGATGGAACTAATGAAACTAATTTCAATAAAATTTTATGTACTATTCCATATTATTGTACAATAATTATGCAAAAACAAATATTTTGATCACGTTACGAATATTAAGTGTAACAATTACAAAAATGGAATGAAAAAATTGTACTGGTAATAAACGAAAAATAGCCAACTTTGTAATATTTACACTCTTTTAAACTATAATATGTTTTCAAAGCTACTATTATTATGGTCTTGCTCAGCTGCCATGGGTTGAGCGCATAATCAACATATGAATTTTGCTTTCGGCATCGTCTGCATCCTCAGGAGCCTGCTAAAGTTTCAGATCCAAGCAAACTGAAACTCGCCATCCATTCCCCAATACAAAATATTGGTATTATTTCAAAAATTGTTAACATACAGTTTCTTTTAAAATGCTGAAATAACTTTTATTTTATACTGGTTTCCATCCGGGGTTGATTCATTGGTTTCTACCAGTTTAGATAAATTTATTGTTAAGCCATTGACTTTTTCAAATGCGTTGATGTCCTCAATCGAACGGATAGGTAGCCGCACGCAATCAAAATCATATATTTTATCGGTTCTGGAATGGACAACACTACAGCATCCATGGGTGAATCTTTGCCAAGTTGTTAAATTCTGAGGCGTTTACTGATTCGTAAATCATTTTTCTTTTCTTTTCTTTACTTTATTAACACCAACTGATAGCTAATAACACTTTAAACTTGACACTACTTGACATAGTCTACTGCCTCTGACTGGGTAGCATGCCCCCTTTTATACACTTTACTAGGCTATCTCTATGCAAAAATATATAGAATACTAGCTCCTGATTGGTTACTTTACCATTGTGCGATTGCATGGCTAAATACTGGCTCCTGATTGGTTGATTGGGTGTGGAAATACGATAAGAGGCCACAAAGGTGTTTACATGTGGCGGGGACGTGTGGTAAATATGCCATTGTGTGATAAACATGTGTAGCTGGCTACTGATAAGGTTTTCACTATAATGCGAGGTCTGAGTGGCGTGGATGGACTTTCGGTGGTGGGGGATGTACTGGGGATGGTTGGGTGTTGCGCGGACTAGTTGGGACGCATTCAGCCGATTGGGTGGTCAAAGAAAGATAATAGTGTCTGAATAATGGTGTGGGCATGGGTGACGTCATAGAACGGCTTGGTGGCATGGTGCTTATTATATCTTATCCCTCCCCCTCTGATATTACCCCGTCCACTGTACCAGAACGTACATTTTGTCCCTGCTGTAGATTCTATTGCTCCATCTTACATTTCTGATTTACAAGAAGTTCAGATCCAGGGGCGTAGCGTCAATGGAAGCGATGGAAGAGCCGCTTCCTCTAACAAATTAGTATGAAATTGTTTTTTACTATTTGCGAAAAGAATGCGAACCTCAGAAAAAAGATGACGTAACTTGTTGAATTTAAGTGCCAGAATTAAAAATTATTAGAAAAAGAGCAGCGCTAAATGAAAGAGCATCTGCAAGAGCGAGCGACAGAATTAGCTTACTATTTCACGTTACTACTGCCTAGAGTTGTCTCTGAACGATCTGCTGCGTACTGATGGTAGAAAAAGGTTGCGCACGCATATTCAATTTGGAAGCACTAAGCTGTGTCGCTTCAATATCATGTAATTTGAGTGAAATTTGATCAATGCGATTCCAGAGTAATGTGTATCGAGAGCGAAGAAAAAAGTGCGCACGCATCTTCAGTCTGAAAGCGCTGAGTCAAATTGCTTCACGGTTACGTACACCGATCATAAAGCGCGATTTTTGTGAAGTCAGTATATGTACGAGCATAGGGTAGTGCGGTATTTGCAGTAGATTTTCCTCTTTGGATCGTTTTAGATACGCTGTCATTTCATAACAGCGGAACTGGAAGCGATAGTCATCGGTCGCGCTTTTCAGTCTGTTTTGATATACGACAGAAGAAGCTATACCGGCTTGTTTATCTTATTTACGCAACTGCAAATGTACCAGTCTGTTAAAATGCAAACACTTTTGTAAAATGGAGGCTACATGCAATTGTATATGTATTATTGAAAAACTTCCAATGATTAGTTTTAGTTCATTAAGTTTTTAAGAAAAAATGAATAGTATTCCAAATGATAAACCAACGTCTAGTTTAGAAAATTCGATTACAAAATCAAAAGGTATGTAAAAAAAGAAAAAAAAATACATACTTAATAGATAGTAGAAAATTCGATTGCAAAATCAAAATCTTCATTAGCTTTTTTTAGTATTGAAAAAGAATTATTATCAAACATTAGAAAATTACCATCTTTCCGTGATGATGTAATTGACACTTTCGCAAACAAGAACCGAAAAATTGAATTAATTTACAAAAAAATGAGACATTTCGATCCTCTTAATTCATTTTTAATTCTGCTCTGTATTTAACCGAATTTTACGCGTGCTTATTTTTATGTAAAAAAAAATATTTGATCGTGACGACGCTTCCCCAGTTCTGAAATTCACGCTACGCCACTGACTAAGTTCTCTTAATTTTGTTTTTATTCTGCTCCAATATTACTTCATTACTTGCTTCAACTAAATGGACTTTGCTGCTCTCCTAGCAGTTCGTTCTCTAACACTTCTCTCAACATTTGCAGATATCTCTTCTAATCTTGAAAAATCTTCCAAAACACTCCTTCGAGATTCCAGACGATATCTTCAATCTACTAGCTCCCTTTTAGTTTCACTTCTCGATACAGGAATTCTTTTGCCACATTAGCTATTCCTGAGAAAAATTTTTTCTTATTTTCAATTTTAAACTCCAGCCTTATCTTGTTTGATTTTTATTTATTTAAAAGGTTCCAGACAAATCTATGAGAAATGCACTTTTCCGGTGATGAAGTAACTAAAAACATAAACCATCAAAATATTTCTCTATGGATCGAACAGGAATTTTTAGAAGATTTGACAAACTTATATTTTTCATTTTATTTAATAAACAAAAGCTTATCAGGTTTTTGAAAATTATTATGAGACAGGTAAAGTATAAGGGTATTAATTTAATTTTTACACTTCAAATCAAATAAATTAGAAATGTACGTTATTAATTC
This sequence comes from Icerya purchasi, assembly GCA_039619475.1. NCBI lineage: Eukaryota > Metazoa > Arthropoda > Insecta > Hemiptera > Monophlebidae > Icerya > Icerya purchasi. The sequence goes on from CM077115.1 coordinate 206,002,036, forward strand.
TTTAATTGCTCATGATTGGCAGGTAACCAATGACACTAAATCCTTTGTATAAACATATACAAATTTCATGTATATAAATGGTTTTCAGCATTTGATTAAAGTATCTGTGTTTAGCATTCTTATGAACGTGATCACCGCAGTATGTACCAGTTTTGTAAAGTAGATGATAATGTATTTGATTATGTGAGCAAAGTACATTCAATTTTTTAATTGTCCAAAAAATTGTTTGTAAGTTGCTTTCCTAATCTTATATCTTTACGTCGGTTCAAACGGTAATTATTTAACACGAACAAGCTGCACTATATTGCCTGTGTAAAGTACATAAATGAAGTATGCTTCTTCTGGTAAGTTATACATTTTTATTTGAAAAATTGAAGCGCGCTTAGTTATATATGACATATATACTTATATATGTAACATTAGAAAAACATAAATGGTCGGCAGAAAAGATCTGTAGAAGCTACCAAACTACAATAGAAAGTCGCTAGATTTTGTTTGAAAAACAGTGTATATTATATTTTCCTTATATCCTCTAGAATGCATTTAACACGTAAATTAGTGCATGAAGATTACTAAACAGAGCAAGATGCATATATTTTTTAAAATTTCGCCATACTGCGATCGAGATAATATATTAGTAGTAGTTGTATACTTTTATTACATGTGTAAAAATAGTTATTTTATTTTATTCCGCTTTGGCTGTATTCGATATATAATTGATTTTTCTTTTAAATAGCTTCAAATACTATTGCATTCACTTGTTTTACCTTCTTTTTTCGATATCTTAGTTTCACCTTTTAGCCTGACTGAAATGCCATCTTCCACCACCCGGGACGCGTGCCGAATATATCGATATCGAATTCGAATATTTCGATTTTCTGTACAACTTAAATTTATTTTAATTTTAAAACAATACGGGTCGCGAATAATCCAAACGGTTTCTATTAGTTAATTATAGAATCTCTTAACCAATCACTCTGCAAGGCGAGTTGGCACTGACAGTAACACACCCGGATTTTCATCTTCAGCATCAGACTATAAATGTTCAAAGATTAAGAGATGACTCAATCGAATAGTTACGGGTTTGTTAGTGTCACAATTTCGTTTAAAACATCTTTACTTGAAAATGATTACTTATCCATGCATTTCTGCATTGTTGTGTTCATCAAACCCAACCGCGTGGGTTTCTCTACTCCGTCGTCATTAGTCCTAATAGTAGCACTTCTCATCGTTTACTATTGTGACTTGAACGTTTCTTTATCACGTCGAAAACGCAAACGTGGCACCAACCCACTCCAACATATGTACACAAAGTAACATTTCTTTTAATTTTAGTAGTTGTTCAGAAAGAACACACTTTTTGTTATTTTTCTTTTCTTTGAATTACGTTGATTGTTAAAGAAAAATGAAATAGTGCAATCTTCAGAACCAATATGTATTATCAAGAATTAAATAAATTAGTCATTGTTGTAAATAAAATAATAAAAATAATATATACTTATAAGTAAAGTTCAAATTAAAAAATAAAACCGAAATAATTATACTCGAATAGTTTTCACACGATGTATTCGAAAGTAGTGAATCCGGAAAATAATTTGTAAAGACCTTCGATGCATGCCGGGTCACATAACCAAATACCCATACGGAGAACAGAAAAAAATGAACTCGACGAACAAATATTTTAAAAAATAACAAAAAAATAAACACGATTCCGTTCAACGGATTTAGCGAGTCCTCGAATAAAGACGGCGGACCACTAAATTTAATGACAACACGAATTTAACCAAACATTAACACGATTTAATATACAAAAAAGAAAACGGAAAACTGTTACCACGTGTATACACATCTACACGACCGAAACACGCACAAAGCCCGTCGCTATAATCTCACACGCGCAACCTTCGCAACTACCGGTAGTAAACTGACTGCCTGCCCCGAACAAAAAAAATCGCCATTCCGTCTAAACAAAGACCGACGCCATTCCTTAGAAAATGGCCGTTCGTTTATAGGGACGCTAGTGCATGAACGAATTTAATATATAAAAATAACGTGAAACATATTTACATATAAAAATTAAAGATATAAAAAAAATGAAAAAATTTTATCGACAACAGTCACCTTATTACAAAGCACGGTAGCACAACTAAGCGAAGCTTTAACAGTCTCACAAGAGGAAGAAACATCCCTCCATGTTCTCAAATTGCTCGCATGTCCCTTACTTCCTAGAAGAAAAATAAATTCCTACGCCTACAATAATTCCTCAGTAAAATTAACCAAAACTCAATCGGAAGCGAAACAAAACCAAAAACAGCAAACAACTAAAAGCCTTGATCTTGCAATCCTAACACTTCAACAGATAATTGCGTAGAAGTAGAATCAAAGAAGACCCGACATGACAGTTATTCTAAACCAACACAAAATACTAACCATATTCCCTCTGAAGAGCAATTTGAACAAAAAGTGTCACCTACTGTGTTCTACAATAAAGTGAAATGGAACTCCATAAACTCCCTTTTGATTAAGGGAACCGTTAACAGCACAAATTCTAAAAAAATCACTAATGGAATATGAATCAGCGTTTCCAGAGCCTTAGAGCTCTGAGAAACTGTACACCTACTGCAAAACAGTAACACAAAATTCTACGCCTTCAATTTTCCCGGGGAAAAAAAACTCTTGTATGTCATATTACGAGGGGTCCAAAACTCATGAACTGGAAATCCATCAAAAATGTAAATAAGGGATATTTCACCCAAAAACAGTCGCTTGTACGTACATATCTTATGATGCCGAAAAAGTGCCCATTAAAACTTAAAAATATGTGTATATTTCAACTTACTGACATTTACCATACCCATGTGACAGTGATGCTACAAAGAACAAGGCAACTTCCACTTACCCCTATCAATGCCAGAAATTTGAACACAGCGAACGCTGATGCACTGCCATCCTTTGCAGACTCACAAAACTGCCCTTCTTTTACAACTGCAAACCCTACCTTCGCAAATCTTCAGACTTGCTCACCGATCGCAAACAGGTCCAAATCGAAAATCCTTCCTTTTCACAAGAAGAGGATATCTAAAGGTTTACTTCAAAGATTCAAATCATAAAAGATTCCTTAAACGCCATTTATACCCAACTTTCCACATTACTAAAATGATTCATCCTAAACTTAACCTAACCGTATTACCTACTAAATGTTGACGGTATGAAAAGCAAATTACCCGATCTGTGCTTATTTCTCCATCGCCACTCTTTTAACATCATGCTCTTAGGAGAACTAATTTCAGCGCTAGTAGTTACCTCAAATCCCTTAACTATATAACTGATAGAAGGGACTAGAAAACGCAACCAAGAAGCAGCATAGCTATCCTGATGCATAAAAACCCCCAATGTGTCTTTTATTCATTTCTCATCCACCATAGAAACTGCATCTACTACTCTCACGACAACTTCGAAGTCCTATCTAAAAAATATGTAATAAAAATACTAAACCTTCTGAACATCTGTATAACTCTAAACTACTTACTAGCCCTCTGAAAATCTTCATCACGACACCAAAATCCGACAAATCCCTCTCTAATCAACGACTCTCCTAAATCAGCTATCTAAAGTTTCAAAAAAATCAGTTCTCCTTACACTTCAGGACTTTCTACGGACTCCCCACCCCACCCCGTCATCACAAACAAATATCCTTCATTTATTTACAAACAAATTCACCATTGCAGTCTTCCTAGACATACAAAAGACGTTTGGGAAAACCTGGATTGAGGACCTTATATACAAAAAGGTTCTCTTTAAGTTCTTCATCCAATTTCTTAAGTTGTACCTTTCCTCTCTTCAAAATAAATTCTTTCAAGGCAAACAAGCCAATATTCTATCTCCCTCAATACCAATAGAAGCTGAAATCTCTTAAAGCTCTCTGTCTACTCCCATCCTGTACAACCTATACATACATGGCATCCCTAAATTCCATCACACAGAGCTTTTCCGATATGCAAATGAATCACTAGCTACAGCCATCAAAAGATTGCAGAAAGCCTCAGAAACCTAAGAGACTGAAATTCTTTTTGGCAAATCCAGATTAAAAATCCAATCCATCCATGGCTATAAACCTAAACTACAATACACTCCCATCCCTTGATCCATATGTGCCAAATAGTTTGGCATCTGTGTTAGCCACAAACTTGTTTGGCTTCCTCCTTGTTTACACACCAAATATAAGGGGCATGGGAAAGCGGTCTACTCTCTGTTAAAATCTAAGGCTCTATCATTATTCCCCTAACAAAGAACCCTCTATATAGTACATAACAAATTTTCTTTTTTAGCATAGACATAATTTCCACATTCTTTAGTCATCTACCATCCATCTTACCTTTTATGACAAAAGATGTTGAAATTGCCTTGGCAACAACCTAATTACTCTCTTCGGACTTTGTTATTCTTGTTGTCCCCAACATCAGTCGCAGTCTGAATATTCACATATCAGACTCGTCTTCAAGACTACACCAATCGGCAGTTATCCAGTATTTATACTCCAAAAGTGCTAGTCCAGCTACTTCGCCATTTGGGCAGCACTTGCAGATCAACAGCTCTTTTCAGAGTTACGCGCTACTATGGCGATTGCCAACGTTTCTACCAACCAATGTCCGTCTTAGCAACCTAAACTCCGCACTCATCCAACGGCACATGCATCATCATTAGGTCTAACAACTATTACTATCATTTCAGAGTGTCAAAAAGCTGCATATCAACAACCGTTCATTCCAGTCACTTTTTCCTATCATTCCTTACTTCAGAACCTTCTTCATTTAGTTTCCAGTCATGATAACAACAGCAACGTGATTTTTCTGGTTTTTTTTTTTGGTTTTTTTTTAAATTTAGGAATGGAATTCCTATTGTAGTATTTTACAAAATATATTTCTCTTTCTCATTCAGTCATCAATTATTTGACAAAGTCCTTTGCATTCAGTACACTCAATTACCAGATTTCCATTGTAACAATTAACCAGTTCCATATTCTAGTATCAACTAACATAAATGGAGGAACATTTAACACTAGTGAACTGTTTGTATTCCTCAGTAATCCCTTGTGGAAAACAGCCCAAGCACGAGTAAAGAGAAGAAAAGTAAAATCAGACCTTTTTGCATATAGAAGGATCCAAGGATCGGTATAACATCAGGGATGAATCCAGTGGGGGTTTTGGAGGGGCAATGCCCTCCCAGAACTTAATACGAGCTGTTTAAGAATGCGGCAATTTCATAGGAAATAAATTTTTTTTTATTGACTTTGTTTACAGTTATGTCAAAAGTTGCTGCCAAAACATTTTGAAATGGTTCAATAGTCGTATATTTTTAAATTTCAAAATTACGAGATTTTCACTGCATGTAAATAATTAAAAATTAATTTTAATGCACTAAATGATTACTCACAAGATGCTGACGATGAAGAAGATGTTAAAACGAATTGAACAACTTTGAATGCAGAAGGCAATAAATTTTATAATTTAAATGCAATTTTTCAAATACCCGCAAAGCTGATATACATTCTTCATGCAAATTGAAAAACATCTGCAGATCAAAAAATTTTACTTATATTGGATTAATGTCCATACTTGATACGCAGGAAAAAAAAGGAATAAAACTGCTAGCAATAAACTTACTTCAATAATAATTCATTTTTAATTTCATGTTTTGACGTACTAAAAATTTTACATTTATGATTATGAAGTTTATTACTACAAAATATGTTGGTGTTTATAATGTTGTAATATTTCAACACTTTTAAAATTATGATTTCTGTTTTATTGCATTGTTTTCGTTTTACATTAGATTCATCGAACAAACTGTTCAGTATAAGTATAGTACATTTTCCTTTATTCATTTTTTTTTTTAAAGAAAAATAAGGGGAAAAAATGTATATGTATAAATTTTAAAGACATAGAAAATAATAAGTATACTTTCTACACTCATTTCACAGTTTTAAATATTCGCAGTTTGTAAGTTTGCAAGTTATTTTTCATGTTGTAGTTTAATGTAGCAGATTTTAGTCCCTAAATCAGAAATAATACTACTTTTACTTGTTTGCTTCTCACCATAATAATGTAAACAAGTGCCTGTTAAATCATAATTAAAGAATGTATTTTATTGGATTAAAATAAAAAAATAAAAGCATAATATTACAGATTTTTTTCAAAAACCATTTAATATTGATGTTATTAGAATTTTATCATTTTTATCAAATCTATTATATAAAATTATTTTTTGTGTAAATACACAAGTTAACATTGTTTTGAAATTATTATGCAAGTAGAAAATAAGGCGTCTAATTTAAATTTCTGCATAATAACTTTTTTTTTTTTAAGTAGGAAAATATTTTCATCCAAATTATTGCTAGTAATTTATTTATAAAAAATAAAACTTATGTTTCAGTTGAATATCTATTGTATTTTTACCAAAAAACAGAATAAAATTTTGATAAATATTCTTTAAATGAAAGGCATTCAGTTATGTAATTAGTATTTTCATACTTCTTAATCATAAAAATAACTTTCCAAAACATAAATTCATTCCATTAAGATTATTTTAATTTTACATTATACTTTTAAACTGCATTATTTTGTTACGTTTATCGTACAACCTCTGGTTTTTATTGCTTTTATTAACAACAGAAATAATTTATAATTTTTTATAATGATTCTATTTGAATGAACTAAAATTAACTAATATTTGCTTGCTTGTAACCAGGGCTTGAAAGCCAGCCGAAAGCCAAAAGCTAAAAGCTGAAAGCCAATTATTTTTAGATGTCATAACCTTAATCCAAAAGCCATATTTAAATTTCCATAAGCTAAAAGCCTAAAGCTTAATCTATATTCAAAATTTAAACAGCCGAAAGACAAAAGCTTAAGGTGTATTTCTAAAAAAGCTAAATTAAGCTTTATTATTGGCTTAAGCTTTTTTTTTAAATTTCCTGATTTTGCATTTTTGACATAATTATTCACATAAGAAATTGTTTTTAGAAACTTTTATTTTTGTGTGTAAAGAAAAAAGTTGAAGTTTCAATAGTAATGATAAATAGTTTGATGCATGGTAATTAGAAAATAATTTTAATTAATTTCTTTTGAAATTTATTTCGTAAGCCGAAAGCTGAAAGCTTAAGCCGTATTTTAAATTTAAACCGCCAAAAGCCGAAACCCTAAGCCATATTTCAAATTTAAACAGCCAAAAGCCAAAAGCTTAAGCTGTATTTTTCAAGGACATAAGCCATATTAAGTTTAAGCCGTATTATTATTCGGCTTTCAAACCCTGCTGGTAACTAGTCAATCATAGTGATGTGACGGAAGTATTGAATAGAATACTTATATTGCAGTACAGAAAAGTATTGTATTTTTTAACTAGATGCATATAAAAACTGTCGTTACCTTGTAACGATATCAAAATTTGTATTGAATTGTCGCGAAAAGAATGATACACTATTTTATGATGAATCGAAGTTAAAGTATATTTGATACTGTACTACTGTATTTTATTTTTACCAGTACTTAAATCGAATAATCAAAGACATTTAAAAACATTACACACATAATGTAAATTATTATAGTAGTGAAGTACATAAATGTATTAAAATTTGTTATTATTTTGTAATGTTTGTTTTATTAATGTTAATTTGGAACTTTTTAGTAATATATATGTATATGTATATAATTGAAACATTAATTTTCATTTATATTAAAAGTAAGTAAATTTTTATATTCTTTTTTATTTTTTACTTAATATGGTGTTTTTGGATTTTATTTTAGTGATTGTCAAAATTAATTTTCTTTTTTGCTAATGATTGACTTTTTTTTCATAATACTTTAAGCTTGGGTAAATAGCGCATACAAGGATAATTTTTTATTTGTTCACAATTTTGTTTATAGGTTATTCAGTTTATATTTTGATGATTTCCTACATGACTATATTTTTAATTTAAAATAACCACGAATCAAAATATAAGTGACTTATGCAACTATTTTGAGAGCATTGGAGATGATGGGAAAGCTAAGTGTAATTTATGTAAAGAACTAATTTCCTTTAACACTGCAGTGGTTGTGTGGCGTCTACTGGGCGCCAACATTCAGTAATTTATAGTCATTTGTTGCAATGCATTCTAATTCTTTTGTCCTTCCACTTACCTTCCTAGAATATGGCTATGAATCAACAATAAAATCATTCAATGCAGATATGCACCTGTTTGTAATTATCAGAGAATGGCGTCTAATAGGCGCCACTTGACTAACGTTGTCTTGTAAACAACAACGATATTCAGTGCTGCTTCAGCTGTATGTTATACTCGTACTATTTGTGGCGAAGAGTGGTTGATATTTATGTGGATATATAAAAAAATTTATATGTTTCTTGTTTATATTTTACTTTTTTGTGCTTTTCTGTACTCATTTTTCTGTAAGATTTAAAAGTTTCTGTCTCTATTTTACGGGTTTTGTCAAAATGTTTACAGTTCAAGGTAATACTTGACGCTGGATGAGAAGTTGAAACAATTTAGAGGTAGATGTGCATTCAAACAGTACATCCCTAGTAAGCCCAGGAAATACTGGATAAAAGCCTTTTGTCTTACAGACGCAAAAATGTATTACACTGTAAATTTAGAAATATACACTGGGAAACATCCTGAAAATCCATTTCAAATAAGCAACAGATCGAAAAATGTAGTTTTACGGCTAACTAATTGTCTAAAAAATTCAGGTCATAATGTTACCATGGAAAATTGGTTTACAAGCTACAAAATGTGTAATGAGCTGTTAAAGGAAAAAATTACCATTGTAGGCACCATTAGAAAAAACAAGAAACAAATTCCTCCACAGTTTGTTACTTCTAAATTAAGTCAAGAAAAGTCCTCAATGTTTGGGTTCAATGAAAACGTTATTTTGGTGTCCTGCATTCCGAAAAAAGGCAAAAATGTTTTAATAATTTCGTCGATGTATCATGGCGATAAAATCACTAAGCACACTGAGACTGAAAGGAAACCAGAAATTGTGACTTTTTATAAATATGGATTTGACATGATAGACAAAATGTGTCTGTTGTCGTGTTTTATTCCCTACTAAATATTGAAGGAATAAATTCCCAAATTATTTATAATTTCAATAATAGTGGTGTAAATCATACAACGCTGAAAAGATGAACCTTCCTTAGAAATCTCGCCATATATTTAACTAAAGAGCACATGAAAACGCGCTTGACATCAAGTTCCATTCCAAAAATTTTGAAAAGAAAAGCTGAGAACAGTGATATTGCAACTAATCAGCCAGAAGATGCTGTGACTACAGATCCAACAGGACGAAAACGGTGTTATATGTGTATGCGATAAGGTAATAGGATGACAAGAAATTTTTGTAGTAAATGCAAAAAATTGATATGCTTGAAACATGGCAAATTGGTGTGTAATGGGAACAATAAAACATTTTGTGTACATATTTGTAAATTAAGTTTTTTAAAATATAATACAAAATTATTACATATTATGAGCATACAATATTAATGTACAAATAGATAAACAACAAACCTACTTCAAAAGTAAGTAATAACCAGTTATTAAAATTAGTAGTTAAGTAAATAGTAATTTCAAAAGTAATTCAGTTCAAAACCATACTGGAGTCTAATAGGCGCCATGCGACCAATATCATTTATCAAATGAGTGCGACTACCGCAGTGTTAAAGGAGGTGCAACTTCTAATTTAAAATTACATTGAAATTATAAACATCCTATTATAAGTTCATCATATTTTAATTACATTAAAACAGTCAAATAATGTACTGATAGATTTCCCTGAAAATAAAAGTTATAGTGCTAATCACGAAGAAGAAAATTTAATTGAAAGTAATTGTACTACAACTATAATTCCACAAAAAATTTAACAACATATGTATATCAGTGTATACTGAAAATAAAAAATTAAGATTATATAAAAAATATAGGATTGACAAGTCAATTCCAAAAATGATATATAAAGATTTTCAGCCATTTTTTTTTGTTGAAAATGAATGATCCACAGAAACTGTATGAGAAGTAAATTCATCATATGAAAATCATCTTGCAAGACTTTTGCAGATGTAATGCCCCCAGCATTATTATGATGAAGTTAAATACAATGTTTTTAACAAATTAAAATGGGGGGGAGGAATATTGTTTGACCACTGATTGCTAGTCATCAGTTAATAATAAGTTTTATGGCAATACTAGTTCATTACATAATAGATAAATTTTTGATTAAAATCTGTAATATTAGCATGAAATGAACCAAACACAACCCACATAGTAGAAAATTTGACAATTGGAATAAAAAATGTTTTAGCCTAATGGGGAATACAAATAGAAAATATAATCCTTATAGTTTTTGATAATGCCTTATCAATAGCAAGTCTATTTAAAGTGTAAACATTTTGGATGTTTGGCACATTAAATAAATATAATACAAACAGCACTACAAAATGTGGAAGACCTATTGTCAAACATTAGACAGATTATTCAATATTACAAAAAAAGTAATGATGCAATTAGAAAATTAACTAAAAACCAAAAAACCAATCAACAATCAGTTCTTAAGTTAATGTACTAACTGTAGTGTTCTCTCAGATTTCCAAAAAGGCTGATAAGGTGGACAACAAATCATATTACATGATTCTTTATTTTATGTGTGTTACAAAAAACAACCAGTTCTAACATTGCTGAATGCATGTGTACTCTGTAAAACATTGTGCCAAAATAGCAAAAGAAAAAAAAACAAAAAAAACAATATTGGGTAATTTGTGACATGTGGTCAACATATGCATTCAGAAAGGATGTCAGATGTCGACAGTTGTAGTCAATGTGTTAAACAAAAAATAAGAACTAGATGAAATGTAACATATTTCACAATAAATAACTTTTGCAAACTTGAAAATGCTTTAAAGAGTATAATGGGCTTACTTGATTATAAATATCCAAACATAAATAAAGATGACTGCCAAATATGCAGTAAATTATGTGAAATTTTAGAACCATTTAAAAAAGATACTAGGGGAATTAACCAAGGAAAGTAGATATTATCGATTTTGAAGATAGACACGGTGTTAGCGTTAATTTGTATAAACTATTAATTCCCGATTACATAACACAGTTTGAATATAATATCGATCCTGTGAAGGTTACTGTAAAATACGTAAATAACTCTAACTGGAGAAAACATACAAATATTATTTATTGGCGCGGAGAGGATGATGGATTGTATCATTTTGCGTGGATAAAGAATTTTTCCCGATTAATGCGATTACAAAGAAAAGGAAGATTTTTTTGTTTAAAATGCCTCGATTCAATTCCATTGGAAACAGCGCATGAAAATATAAATTGCAGAAATTCAGACTACAGATGGATATCGAAGTTGTAATACACGTGTAAATTATTCGAAATTAATAACTTTTACACAATATATTATTTTAATTAGTTTGTAAATTAACTTATAAATTATCCTCATTATATATAAGATATAATGTTGTTTTAATACATAGTATATGATTTTGAATAATTGTAAAAATATTTTATACATTATATTTATCTTATGAGAATATATGTTGTTTTAAAAAAATGTTTTTTCATCTCTTTCTTTACTATATGGTATGTAAAATGAAGTGCAGATTTAAGATCATTTTTAAAATGCGTATTTTAAATAAACGCTTATGGGGAAATCGTACATAATAAATATCTATTCTAAATCTATGCATTTTACGCATGTTTTCTATCCACTTTTAAATTATTTAAAAAATAAGTGATTACGAAAGAAATCATGGTCAAATAAATAGGAGAATGATAATTTTCGATTTTAAATTTCTGCCTTAAAAAATAGATTATCTCCTCTTAAAGGAAATTAGTGAAACAAAAAACGAAACAAGATGTAGAACATTTTCGAATGTACTATTATGCAATTACCTAAAGAGTTTTCTTCGATGTTCTATGGGAATGTACTATTATGCAATGGAAGATGCTAAATACAGATGGCTTCAGCAACCATGACGTCACATACCATGAATTACTGTTAATACATCGAATCGAAAAGTTACATCGAGGTTTGAAATTGAAAATGAAGAAAAATAGTAACAATGCAAAATAAAGTGCAAAATAAATTGGACCATAGTCTCTTATTTGTAATTTAAACAAAAGAAAAAACTTGTTAATTTAATTAAGATACAGAAACAATGTTAATTTTAATACATAAACAGTAAATAAAAGTTGAAAATCGATTATTATAATATTAAGTTACAAGTTATTTTATACAAACATATTTTATTTTTAAACGTAAAGTAGATTTCCTGGTTGAATAAAACACTGCAAATGCTGCAAACTGCTATTTTTATTTTTAATTTCTGCCTAAATTAAATCAAACAATCATAACTCATTTATAGGGTTCAGAAAGTTACCATATAAAATTAATTTAAATAATTGTTTTATAAAAAGTACACTAAATGAAATAAAAATTTATGACAATAACAAATTTTTAAGATATGCCGCTAACGTTAATCTGAAAAAAAATGTAAATCTATTTAATGTAACAATATAATGCAAATAGTATGCAACAAATGAAAAATAATCTAATTAACCTTTTTGCTATTATACGTTCAATTATACAATAAAATTCAAATGTATTATTAAAATTTGAACTAGTTTTGAAATTTTTGCAATTAGATAAAGGTCATCTTACAAAAAAAAAGGGAATGTAATTAATTTTATAAAACGAAAAAATATATTAATCAGATAATATTTACTTCAAACCTATTGCATTTAATAAACAACATTTCGTTATTGCATTAAAATTTTTTAAATAGTTCTGCTGCTAATATGCGTAATTATAGTAAAAATATTAGTTTTCTTTGTACATTATCTAAAATCATTTACGTATAAAATGTTTAGATACATAGCAACCGTAACATACAAAAGAAAAAATATATTACCGTTTAAATCGTTGCTTTTTCTTGATGATAAAGAAGTGTTTCTTATTCCTTTTAGTTCGTTTCCTGTATAAAATTAAGTAAGAAATGAAAGTATTTCACATTTGTTGTGGAGCACAAGTTAATTTTTCACATACTACATATTTGATATAAATAGTATAAGAAACTTTTTTAACAAATGTGATTGAGTTTCATTTTTACTATGAATCTAGGAGAAAGTAATTCAAGAGTGGAAAATTTTTTAGACGCATTCATGGAAATAAATGGGTTATTCCGATATTTTTCCGGGTAATCTTTCATAACCGTAATCTGGATAATATAAAAATACCGCACAAAAATGTTTACAAACTAAGCGAAATTTTTCAGTCATAACAGTTGCAAGATGGAACGTTAAATTAACTACATAATGTATTTTTGGATTTTCTTCACTTTTAACATAGAAAATATCATTATCTTTCTTTTTTTTGATTTTGTCAGTAGTATATGCATTTTCCGCAGATGTGTACCTTTGGTAAACGTTTTACATACGCCATAGGTTGCTGATGTAAAAAAGCAGGTATATGAGGATCAATTTTTTTCCATTTCGAACTGAACTTGCTGTTTTTTTTGGTAATATTTTTGATATGAATCTAATAAAAATTTTTCTAGAATAATATTTAAAGCATCACTTAATAATTTGTCATCAGGGCCAATTCTAGACTCTTTTTTTTTTGTTGGGGGGGATACGAAAATATATTTATAATTATACACACATAATTTCGGTCCATTTAATTCAAGCAATTATGATTTCGCAGACATTTCGGGGGGGGACCCGACCGCCGCCCAGATACGGCCTTATTTGTCACTTGCCTGTATCAAAAAAGCAGTACTTTTTAACATTGTATTTTATCTCTCAATACTATTGTTATTAGTTACTTTAATGAAATAGTCGTTATCATAAAAAACTTCCGTCGATTTGTGTTTAATTTTTAAAGATTGGTTGGTGAAATAATCCTGAGTTCGAACATTATTTTTCTATGCAGAACTTCTTTTTAGAATCTGAACACGTTCTTCATAAATTTATCAGAATTTTTAATTGAAGTTAAGAACTTATCGTCATCATTAACATTAACTGCCATTCCATTTGAATTATTAATTAATAACGTAGTTAAAAATTTGATAAGTAGAGCATAACAAACAACACTTGGTAGCAGCTAGGAATTTGACATTCAAATTTGATGCACAACTAAATCTATTGCACATATTAGATTTTAATTTTGTAGAGCGTTTGATGATTAAGTGAAGAATACCATGATTATTATTACACCACCATCAGATGGCAGTTTAAAAAGTTATTAATGCTTATATTTTAATGATTTATTACATATTCACATGAATTTATATTTGTTTACATATCAAACTTTACTTAATTTTTTCATTGATTATGGGCTGGAAGTAATACTTTTGCTTCTGAAACATGTAAGGTTTTAAATAACTAAAAAACAATTACTTTTAACTTCAACATGTAGAAGTAAAATTAAAAAGAAAACTTATTATGCTATAAACTAAAAATCAGCTATAATAACGTTTTTTCTACTAATCGTATATATAAACACCTTTTTACTTCGATAATGCGCTTATTTGATGTTATCTTTTTAAATTACGAATACTATATGTTAAGTTTACAAAGAAATTAACGTTCGTTTCTTATTTTCTTCATTTACAATTTCAAACCTCGATGTTACTATCTGATCCGATGTATTTAATATGATACACGGTATGTGACGTCATGGTTGCTGAAGCCATCTGTATTTAGCATCTTCCTTACGCAATTACCTAAAGCGTTTTCTTCGATGTTCTATGGGATGAAAACCTTTATGTATACAGAATCGTTTCATGTGGAAAAATCATTACAATGAGCTAAAGTGAAATAAGTGAACTGTTAACTCTTTTAAATAGAAGAATTCGGTTTTTTAATCATTTTTACATTCATCTTTAATTTCATCTTTAATTTCATCGATTTCAGTAAGTATTTACAAATTTTCATTTTTTCAATATTTCATTATAATATAAGAGAGTTAATCATTTTTTTCAAATCTTTTTTTCACTTTATAAACGTATAATCTTCATTAAAATCGAATAAAAGTTAATAATAGAGGGAATGCTTTTTTATTATTTTAAAAAAATAATAAAAAATTCTTTTATAAACATATTGTTCTATAGAAGATGGATTCGCAACATCTAAAAATGTATAACAAGGAGACAAAGTAAATAACAAATAAATATATATATTTTTCAAAAACAATTATTTTAATAAAATAATTAAAGAATGTATAAAAAATGATTTTATTAAATAATTAATCATTATGATAAAAAATTTTATAGACAATCATTCATCACGTATTGAAATATGTATCGGTCGTGAAAATGAACAAGATCGATAGATCTATTGTTATAAAAATTCAATACTGGATCAGAAAATCTGTGTTAACAGACTGGTTACGGGAATGTCCATATTTTGATACTATAGTATTTCGATATGTGAATGTTGAAGGAGAAAACGATTTTATATTCTAACAGGAGAGGATGCGTAAGAAGTCTGAAGAATTATAACATAAATATCACCGTGGAATAAAGCAATCGTTGTAAGTAATATCGCTTAATAAAAAAATGGTTTCATTCCTTTTCACCCTATATTTATGAGTTTCTAAAATAAAAATAAAAATTTTTATTGTTTTAATTTTTATATATAGAAAAGAATTGGAGCAACCTGATGTAAAGAGAAGAGAAGATGACAAAAATGATGATGAGTGGTAGATTATATATAAATCATAATTAACTTTTTACACATTTATACGTATATATATATATATATATATATATATATAAGTTTACTTTTTGAAAAATAAATTGTAGTATATAATTAAAAGTTGTTGTCACTGATTTCTATAAATAAGGAATGATTATATATATATATATCCCTTTTAAAGATAATAATTACAATCATTCTAATCATTTTAAGAAAAAAATATAGACATTTTACCCTAAATTTTCATATATTACACGCTATTGTTTTCAAAAACCAACGCGTTTTGCTAAATTTTTATCTATTTCACGCTAAAATACCTATTTTATCATTTTTTATCGATTTATTTAAATAATTAGCCTACCTAAATTTTATGTAGAAGAAAAAAAATATAACAAAACAACAAATAAATTAAAAACGTATATATTTCCAATCTAATACAGGAATAAATCTAATAAAAAAATAAATTTACGAAAAAAACAATTACGCATTTTTACAAAAATCAATCAACATAAATCATTAATAAACTAAATGTGATTTAAATTATTAAAAAATTAAAAAATAAAACCGTTAAATTTAATTTATTCCACCACTGTTTTTATTGTTTATCGTATTCAATAAAGTAAGGTTGGATGATTCTGACGTTTGCATCCGATCTTCTAATCGAGCTATTTGTAATTCTAATTTTTTCAATTGCGTAACTTGTGTTTCCAAAGATTGCGATCTTTTAATGAATTGTTGCCAGTTAACAGCCACAATCGTCTAAAACGCTTGAAGTGTGGAGCCGAAATTAAAGACAGTTAACCCAGTTTTGTTTATTCTTGGGAAAGCTAACTGTTATATATACCTCCGAGTGATACCTCAAAAGTGTACCTTTTTAATCGATTATAACTTTCGATAATTTTGATGAATTATTTACAATTTGAATTTAATAAAGTGTTTTCATGGCCTTAGAGCAGACATTTTAGCCTACCATTATGGCGTTTTTAGTTTTTCAAAAAATGAGTTTTTATTGAAGAAATGGTTGAATGCGATTCACCGAAAAATTGTACTGTAACCACATATTCTAAGGTAAGTGTTTATTTCTAATATGTTATATACATAGTGAAATATTAGTTTAACACAATTTAAGTTAGTAGATTTTTAAATACATAGATTTTCTTGCAAGTATTTATTTAAATCACTATTATCAACTTTGAAATATAGCTTTTAAAAAGCAAACTTAAGTATATTCATATGTCAATAATTTATGTATATTTGGCGTATTTGATGATATAAAATAGTATTGAACAAAAATTGATCAATTTTGTATTTGGTGGAAATTTCTTATTCTTATAGTTAAAGTTCTGTAAACTATAAAATAACTGTTAAGTATTCTTCTGATGTGACCCCTTTTCTTGTTTTGTCACTTTATCAATATTTTTAAAACTCATTAATATATTTGTATGTTTTTTGACAAAGATCTTCAGTCTCCATAAAAATTACGTTTATAACTTTTTTGTTATAAAATAAACATTATTCAAATTCGCTAAATATTGGTAATATTTATATCTATTACTTTTTTAGAACAAGTCTTATTAAAAATGGAGTTAAAACTTATTTCAAGAAATATGTAAATCTTATGAAATTGTTAAATATGTTTAATTTTAAAATTAAATTAACAGTATAAGTACATGAAATCGTTTTAATATACTCATATAATAAACTTCCTTTTACAGGTTTGTAAAGCACATTTCAGACAAGAATAAATTTAAAGATTTACTAGCATGTATAACGAGAAAACGAAAGAAATATTATCTGCTTCATTATCAAATCCACGACTCGTTGCTGGTACGTACAGTTAATGTTTTTTTATTTTTTCCTTAATTTATTGATTCATTGGTAACTCGTCTGAGTTTTAAAAGTATTAGAGTTAATAGATTAATTAAATTAATGAATTAGTAAAAACATTTAAAAAGGGAAACACAGACTTTAAAGTTTGCATTAAGAAGTAAAAAGTATATTTACAGAGTAATATACTTCAGAATATTATTATTCTTTAACAACATTAAATCGTGTTATTATTTTTGGTAAAAATCACGGCAAAAAGATTACGCGTTGACGTTTCCAACAAATATGCGCAGTGCATGTGCATATTTGTCTGAATCGTCGGCATATAATTTTTCGAATGTGGTTTATCGAAAATAATAACAGGTGCGTCTATTAATTTTAGACCCAGCACTACATTCAAATTTTAAACATGATTTTATTCAATGTTCATTATATAGCTAACGCCTCTAAATTCTGTCTTTACTTAAGTTCTATTTACTATGTTTCCTTTTTCTATCTGTTTTATCTCCTGTGCAGTGTTGATCACTACTGATGTTTTTAAAGCCTCTTCCATCTGTTATTAAAAATCTATTAATGTATTTATTATTTTTATAGTAGCATTCATTCTCTATCTATTCGGCTTATTGTTGGTCAACCATTATTGACATCAGTAATTTTCGTCACGTTTTTATTTTAAGCGATTTTCCTTTGATATAATCGTCTGTGAACCCAAAGTTAAGTCTACGTCTTTTTCCTGGCAATTAGTCTTCTGAATTTGTTTGCAGTTCGAAGTCGGCCGTTTTTAAATGATCAGTTGGTTGAACATATAGCCTATTCTGGTAGAATGTCTTTTTCTGATTTAGTAATAATTTAAGTGTTACATTCAGTAGTTGTGATTAACAACAAAATGAAAGATATTCTTAGTGTTAACATTGTTTCCTTTTTTTTTGTTTTTCTTTCAATTGCATACAAAAGAACACTTTTTTTTCTTCATAATATTTTGTATAAATATTTTTGAATGATAAACAAAACTAAAAATGCTGTTTGTATAATAAAACAAAGTACTTCGATGTGCCGTACTCTGTAAAAGTGGGTATTGGCTCAAGAGTAATGTTGAGATAGAATATTTTCATCCCCGATAAATTTATAAATAGTTCTATGAAGTTTCAAATTCGTTTTCTTTTATTACATCTACATTGCCAACATAACTAAAATTAATATATAAAGGCACTCGCGTTCATTATCTGTTTAATTTCAAAATTTTGTTAGTTAATATTTTTCCTATATTCAAATGAAAGAAATGTGTCAATCTGGCCAATACGAGGTGGAATAAAAAAAATGATTATTTTAATTGGTATTAATGTGGTCGAGAATGAATGTTATTATAATATAATTGTTAAATTATGGATATTTGCAGATAATTAGTCCTAATTTGCACAATTCAAAACATTATAAAAGATTGTAATTATAAATAAATAAATAAAATAAAATAAAATAAATTGGTATAGTTAGGCACATTCAAATACATACAGTTATTAACTGTATTTGATATATTTTAACAGAGTTGATATTAATTATTACAGATGTTGTTCCATCTCAAATGACTGGTTGTCCGCATTATTTGTCAAAATCATTAGTAGTTTGTGGGGATCCAGATAAACGAAAAGAAACAGCAGAAAATGAAGTATTGTGTAAAATGTACAAAAATAGCAAAAAAGAGCATGAAATGTATCTCAAAAAATCGTGTGATGTGTAATTGTTTATTTACTTATTTATATTTATTTTTGTATCCATTGTAATTCCTTAAAAATAGTCCTTTTCTGTTCACTACATTTATTTATAATAAATATTCCTATGTACTGTTTTCTGTTTTTTATGTAATAAATAAATTGTTAACAATTAAATGTAATATATTTATTATTAATGTACATTTTGTGTATATGTTTTTTTGTTTTTTTTTTGTTAATATCGTCGTAATGTGACATTATAAATAAACTTACTACTTAGTTATGCATTTTTTGAATTCAAAATTTTCATTTTAAGATTAATTTTGCTTGTTTATTTATTTATTTGTACTGTGTTTTAAGAAAATAAATAGGTTCACATGAAGTACAAATTGAATCTCTATAATTTTTACATTGATTATGATTAAATATTTGAAATTCTGTTATTTAAAAACAGTCTGTACAATAAACTTTAAATTTAGTATACAGCATAAAAGTAAAACGCAAGTTGATAATTTAAACTTCAGTAACAGAAAAGATTACAAAAACAGTTGCTTTAAACACAATTTTAATACTTTAAAAGTGTAATCTTGGAATTTTTAATCAATAACTACAAAATTGTGTTACTATAGTTGAAGATATTTTTGTAAAATTTAAAAATTGAGAAGCAGAGATTTTGAACACTTCGAAGTATTAAAAAAGTTAAGTTATTCTATTAATTATTAATTCCTTTCAATAATTCTTTTTGTTGTTTATTTATAAAAATATGTCAGTTGGCACAATATAAACATAAGTTCCAAACATACGTTTACGTAATACTAAATGCAAAACAAAGAAATCTGATTTCTCGCCCCGCGAAGAGGAAGAGACAGGTAATTTTTTGCGATTTTTTAAAGTTGTCACTAATTTTAAAAATTCAGTTAAGAAAATGAAATACGGTTTTGTTCCTGACGAACATTATGATCTTTCCATTAATATGAGAGCCTGAGAAAAAAATATTTTTCTCCAAAATTTTGAGCTTTCGACGTTACAAAGACCAGATATGAAATTGTAAGCTCGGCTATATTTTTCCTATGAAGCGGTCCTTTATGCATATGTGTGATTACGTTTTGGTTTTCTCTACTTTTTGACTCTAATTATTATTTACATGAACATAATTTTTTGGGTCCAAAAGAGGGGTCTATATAATTTTTTAGCCGAAATTCTTTGCTTTCTTGAAAGAGCTGCATTTTGTTTTATATTTGAATTTCACTTTTATTTAAAGGTTTATCTGGTGATGAGTTATGAACTTTTAAGGGATTTTTGAAATCATTTATATCCCACATTACATATCCTTGGTGGTGTAGTGTTTTTGCTGTCCAGAGTAATCAGTTAGCTTGAAATTATGGATTGTTTTAAAGAGAATTTTAATTGTAATTTCTAATCCAAATTTAAAGTTTATAAGTCAAACCATGACTTATTGATCTTTATTTGATATTTTTGTCGTTTCTGAACTATCTTAGGATTCCATACATTATATGTGTACAGAATCCTAAAAATTATATTAATACACTTCATAATTTGTGACAGTTGCACTTTGCATTCAAAACTGTAAAAACTAAATTTTAAAGAAATTGTTAGTTTTTACTCAATGTATTAAAAATAATTAAGTGATGAATTATCAAAATTAAGTTCAAACAACTTGTTGATACTTCTTACTAGTTATAAAGAAAAAACCAAATACGGTAGATGAAATTTATATATGAAATATGTAAGATCGTATACTTGTTTTTGATTTTGTTGTTAATCATTTTTTGATAAGAAGAAGATAAATCAGTATGTAGCATAATTTATATACAAAATGGTTTTTTATAGTGAACTGAATGTGATCAATTCGTAAATTATTTCTCAGTCTACTACCGCCATTTTGAATCCTGCTCTAAGGCCTTTTATCTAGGTGGTGTTGGTTTGATTCACCCAGTGTTAGCTTCAAGGCAAAATTGCTTGTGAGTTGGATTTTTTCTGACAATTTATTAATTTTCTTAATTTCATAGAAATATGATTTTCATTTTTATGCAGATTATATGTATTGCATTATAAATAGACAATATGTTTAAGATAGTTTTGTGACATTCTCTCCTTCCACCCGTTAAATTGTTAAGGGACACCACTAGTGTAAAATTTTCAAAAAATCGATTTTTGTTTCTTGCATTTTTTGATAGCTTATACTTTTAAAAATAACTTACTAAAATTTTAAGTATGCATCTCAAGTAGTTTTTGCATTACAGCCTCTTAAAGAGTAGCTCAAATACCCAGGTATATACAAGAGCCGTTCAAAAAGTAAGGTTCTCTATTTTTTATTTTCTAAACTAATAAAGCTAGAAAAAAAAACAAACACCTGCATTGAATTCAACATACTTTTATTTACTTTTTTACATATTCACTGTTTAAGTTTAAGCATTTGTCGAGTCAAGAAATTAACTTATAAATACCTTCCTCGTAGAAACTTATCGCCAAAATTTTGTAACCAGGTAAGAACGAAATTTTCCAACTTTTCGTTGGTCTCGAATTTTTTTGCATGGTACCTATAGTAACAGACTCAGAAACTGGCTAAGAAGATCGAAAGTGGTTTGGCGGTGATCGGATCGCAGAGTTTCTTCGATTTTTCGCACTAGTTCGTCTGAGATTACAGATAGTCTGCTGTTCTGTTGCTCGTCCTCTACATTCGTTCTATCTCCTCGGAACTCACGGCAACATTTATGAACATGTTGAACACTCATTACAGGATCATAAACTTCCACTTATGTTAGCGGCAGCGCATTTGTTATTCGTGTCTGATATTTGTGATTGTCATTCGATTCGTGTGTCAAATCTATACAATGTCAGAGTTATGAATTTGGGAGGAAAAAGAAATTAGCGATTCTGAAAATTATGAAGAATAGCTCTTGTGATGTAAATTACGCTGTATTGGCTTCAAACATGGAAGTCGATAGTATAAAAGGAATGTTCGGTTGCTTGATTGATAATTATGAAATGAAATACGTGAAGTATATTGGCGATGGTGATAGTGCTACATATAAAGGATTATTGAGTCCTGTAGAAAAACTAAAGTTCAAGCACAATTATCACCCTTTTTGATCTAAAAGTTCAAGAAGCTCTGAAGCTAATATATGAGGACTTGACCAGACATGAGTGTCTCGACAGATGTAAGGGAAATAATACATAAAATAATAACCAAAGTTATAATGGTTTGCTGTGGCATTTTGTTCCAAAACATCTCCATGGCCTTAAAATCATCGAATTATCTAATTACTTTGCTGTCTCTATTTTCAATGATGGTTTTTCATCGGTTTTGAAAATTTTGAGTGTAATAGGAGCAATAATTGGCCCTGCCGCATGGGACTATGCTGCTAAAGAGACCAAACGAAGCTATGCATAACTGATCATCGTCACTTGGCTGTCTCGAAAGACGGTCGTTCAGCTCTCAGGAGAACTTCAAGAGCCCAGCAGGCACAGCTCGAAGAAGTGGAAGGTGTACTATATGTCTTTGGAATAACATATTAGCTCTAGGTATATTTGTAACAATGAAATCACTACTTCTATCTTTAAACACGTTTTTCTCAAAGTACATTTTACAAATTTGCTGCAGTTCTAACTCCATAACAAATCATCCGATCGACGTGATTCTTATTTTATCTTATTTAGTACTTTTTTCTCTATACAATGACCCTCCAGTTTTTTGATTGCATAAAAATTGTAATTTTGGCATGCCAAAAATCATCAAATTTATGAGCAAAATTTAGAACTTTTTTTCAAAACTTCGCCAGTTTTTTAAATTAAATTTTTTTTTTTCTATCGAGGGTCATTGTATAGATAATATCTTCAAGTTTAATGTGTTTTTTTTTCGATTTCGAGTACTGTGAAAGGTGTAATCACTGCAGCAGTGGGGCCATTGGCGCACTCAAGGGGGGTGCCACGGGGCCATTGCTCCCCCCAAAAAATCTTTGAAATCTTAATTTCGTTTTGTAATGTTTTGTTTTAGTTTTTTTTTTTTTTTTTTAAAACATACACATTTACTTTTTGCTTATATTACAAATATAATGTTATGTTTCTATTGCTATTATTACTTTTTTTTAAATAAAATTCGTCAGTTTTGTAATTTAAAAAAAAATAATATTCGTTAATTTTGTATTTTTTTTTGTTTGATTTTAATTTACAGACTACGGAAATAGATAAGTACTTAGTCGAGGTACCGAGTTACCACCCCTAACTCATCTTCTAAATTCTAGCCCCGACCAAAAAAAACTCCTGAGTGCGCCTTTGAGTGGGGCAACTTTTTTTCCCGAAAAATTGAAGATTTTTATTCTAAAAGAATTGTAATGTTAACTTTATATATGTATAAATATAGTCTGAAAATTTCAAAACAATCGATGCAGTAGTTTTCTTTAAAGAAATTCCTGAAAATTACCTTTTTTTTAAGCCGTCACACTAGTGGTGCCCCTTAATAACAATTCATTCGTAATCGTTTGCCTATTAGATTTTTACTAACAATTTATGTATCGTCGATTACAAATGAAAAATAGTTGTCAATAACTTTAATCTTATCAAAAGTTAGGATGTTATCCATTCTATTATTAGGTGGAAGGATGATTTTTTTAAAAATAAGCTGTTTGTAAATTTTTTCTAACAGTGCGAGCTATTGCGGCTTAATAGATTTCTGTAATTGATAAATATAGAACATATATCAGATTACCACTTTAATTAAAATAGTCAACAATTTATAAGCTCTGCAACAATTAATCATAATAATACCTATTTTATCTTATATTGAAACTAAATAAAATAAATTTCTTCCAAAAGATAAAAGTATATTTATAGTATTATATAATAATTGAATTCGTTCTAATTTACCTTAACTGTAAAAATAAGTATTTACTTCACCATAAAAGAATTATCATAGAATAAATATTAAAATTCCTATTTGTATCTCAAATTATTTATCAAAAGAATAGTAAAGTATCATATAACTAGAATAATAATTACAAAAAATATTTTTTTATGAACAAATCATTTGTATTAAAATTCAAATCAAATGATATATTTTTAATCTGCACAATATTAAATAGATTATTTTAGACATTGTTAAATACTTAATTGAAAATGTTTTTAGCACAAATATTTTTATATTTTTATTAATATGTATTAAATATAATTTATTATTAAAGGTAGATTTTAAAACATTTTCCATTAAATACATTTTTAAAATATATTAAATTTAATTTTCAAAACTTAAAATTGAACATAAATTGAAACGATATAATCGATTAATTGAAATCGAAAAAAGGTACACTTTTGAGGTATCACTCCGAAAAAGCAACTAAAACGCAAAAGCAACTAAAACGCTGGAAGTGAGCAGCCAAAATGGAAAAATCTCCTCCTACGTCATCGTTGTATAATATGATTGCAAAATTGTTAAACTATATCGATTTCTTATAACAATTATCGACTTTTTTGAATTATTAATGCTGTCTTCAGCAATTAAATCAATTCTCAGATGCCATTTAGTCCTATTATCGGTTTTTGCTGTTCTGCTTTTTTCATGAATTTTATGCATTTATTTATACATAAATTGTAATTATTCAACATAAAAGAATAATAATTCATGAAGTGATGAAATGCGTGTTTAGAACACTTTGTGTATATAGTAATTTTAAATTTTTATTACGGAAAAATGTAATGATGGAAAAGGAAGTATAAGTAGTAATCATGGTCAGTAGATGAATTAAGAAAAATATAATTTATCTTTTTCTTATCGTCGGATATTATAATACATTTTGAGAAGAAAATTATGTGAAAATGTTAATACTCAACGATTTACATAAAACTTTTTTAGAATTTAATGTGTGGAAACGAAAACAGGAATTAAGTAAAATAGAACAGTGAACCGTGCAATGCAGTAAAGGAAAAAAAAAGAATGGAGCTGTTTATTTGTAATTTTGTTGGCCAAGTAAAAAATAAAATACACAGACGTCGTATTTATCGTAGAAAGAAGCTTTATAGGATTGGTGAGTTATATATAATCTGTATTGTTAATAACTAAAAGATTTAGTAAAATGAAAAGAGTGCTTTTGATATATAATTAATAGATTGTACTGCACAATTATAAATAGGTGTAATGTGTGTCGAGACCATATCATAGTAGTAATTGTGGATGGAAAAGTTTTTATTGAAAATTTTGCAACACTGGATTTGTAAAAAATAGTTAAGCTGTATACCAATGAACACGGAAGAAAAAAGGAAATATGTGGTAACCATTACATAGTTTTCAATAGGATATTCACATTAACATTTACACCTTTCAAATATTTATTATAAGTATATATATATATATATTCCGGAAATGAAAGATTGCAATAACTAAAATTCATATGTTGATATTATTTTGTAAAACTTCATTCGGCATATATTCATATGTGATGCAAAGTATTTATGATGAATATGGTATCTAATAAAACATAAACTTTTCAATATTTAAAAACCCACTGAACTTAACTAAAATTTTATTGTAAATCCTTTTTAAACAATATAATTGAGTTTTTTGCAGTTCTAAAAACATATAAAAATAAATCTTGTTGAAATTAAATAGAATGGTATTTGTAAAAGTGTATTGGTTTTAAAAAATTAATATGGTGGATGGTGTAACAATTTCTGAATATAGAAAATATTAAGAATATATTATTTAAGACAAATTTGAAATAAGCGAAAGTGGACATGTATTTAAATACTAAGGTGGAAAAAAATTATATAGATGTTAATTTATGTACATTTCATGTTTGTTTATTTGTTTTTATTGCTTTCGTTCACACATTTTATTCAGTTTTAAAAAATTAATATTTATTCATAGATGAAATTATAGGTGTTTCATGAAAATTTTATCTCAACTGCTCTTGTTTTTTAAGATGCAGGTTGCAACCAGTTTTTAACGCTTTGATTAAGAGAAACTGAAAAAAACATTCAAAGTATATTTTTAAAAAACGTTATTTTAAAATACTCAATAAAATTAATATATAAAACTATTAATAATTTTTGTATAATTAAGGAACAATTACAAAATATCCTATAAATGTAAACTTATGAATGTTTTGGAACAAAAGGGAGGGAATTTATTTTATAAAATACATTTAGATTCCTTTTTTATTTAAAAATTATGAAAAATTTTATCATTAAAGTTAAATTAATATATAGAAAAACTATAAAAAAGTAATTCAGAATATATTATAAATCACTACCCTAAATGTAGAGGAATATATTTTGGTAACTTTCAACTTTGATTTTATTGTTAATTGATGAAATTATCTATTTCTATTTATTAACATAATATATATTTTATTTAGTAAATATGATTCAAAATATAATTTAAAGTGCATTGTTTAATATATTTTTTTCTATTTATTTACATTTATGTTTCA
This sequence comes from Icerya purchasi, assembly GCA_039619475.1. Classification (NCBI taxonomy): domain Eukaryota; kingdom Metazoa; phylum Arthropoda; class Insecta; order Hemiptera; family Monophlebidae; genus Icerya; species Icerya purchasi. The sequence goes on from CM077115.1 coordinate 206,028,780, forward strand.
TTTGCAGATTTCATATGGTCTGACCACACTTATTTGGATCAACATATAAAATAAATTTTTGTGATTTGAATTGCTGTTGTTTATAGTTAAATTAGACATTATATTGTATGTTATTTTAATTTTAAGTCACAGTTGTAATTTACTATAACCCAAACATCTTACATTTGCTGAATGTGTGATTTATTGTGATTTATTTTTTCTGCAGATTTTTACTAAAAGAATTATTTATGTACTGTAATTTACATTATTGTAACAACTGAAAGTATTACAAAAACTTTTTTACAATACATATTTTATTCACTTTTGAAAATTCTTATTCTTTGATTAATTTCATAGTGTAGATCTTTTAATTTTATTAAATTTCAGAATGTGTTATTTAAATTTATTTCATATTTTGTTAATAACTTTTATAAGTCTGCTATATTTTTTAATAGAAAAGATGTGTGTACTACAAATCTCAAGTTTATTCATGTGATTCAACTGCGTATTATATATCTTTAAAACAAGGTCAATCAAGCATGATGCTCTGTGGGCTGAGGATTCTATATATTAAGTTTAAGATAATTTACATTTATATAAAATTAAATTCGAAAAAAAGAAATCTCTGATTTTTTGTACTGCAAAAGGGGAGAAACACTATTTTTGGTGCTTTTTTGAACTTTTTTCTAATTTTGAAAGTTTCAGTAAGAAAATGGAATATAGTTTCATTCTTAACAAGTAGCAATCTTCCCATCAATATTTCACATGCAAGGAATGGAAGGATATTTTTTTTTGAAAATTCAAGTTTAAGTGCCTGGAAGGCATAAATATAAAGCTGTAAGCTCGGCTATAGTTTTCTTATAAGGCAGGCTTTTATTGCATATATTTGAGATATGTTTTGGTTTCCCTAACTATTATATTTTAACTATTACTTAGGGGAACATCCTTTTTGTTTGTTTGTTGTTTTTTCTCCAAATAGAAGGGGTTTAAATTATTTTTTAGCCATAACTTTTTGGTTTTATGAAAAAACTTTTGCGCTTCATTTTATATTTTGAATTTCATTGAGTTTTTTGCTATCTGGAGTAATCAATTACCTTGAAATTGTAGATTGTCTAAAGAATATTTTAATTGTAATTTTTGATCTAACGTTTGTGAGGTATTGATTTTTATTTGATATTTTTATTGTTTCTGAACCATTTTATTAGGTTTCCAAAAACATCATATGTGTATAGAATTCTAAAAATTGAACAGTCTCAACAAAAATTATCTATTACAATTTTTAATACAATTATTACTGATATTCAAATTTATTGACATAAAACAAATTAATTGTTGGTGTGTTTTTAAAATTTTATAAACTATTTAAAACTAATTCTGATTACAATCTTTAAGAGCAAATTATATTTTATTTTGATCTAATAATTGAAATGTTACTACAAAATGTATAACTAACATCTCTGAATTAATTTTAGTAATAATTTCTTTCAAATTTATTTCACAAATATAAATAAATCTTAGCCATATTGGGAATGTTTAGTATGATATATAAAAATCATCTGAATTTTCACCTGTCTATTTATTATGAATATGATAAATAGGAAGAAAACACTGGTCTAAACGAAAAAGTTGTGATTTATATTTTTCTTCACAATGATGTCCCTGTAACAGAATGGCCATTTTCAATTCACTGCAGAATAATTTACTTGCTGACTTTGGAGTTTTAGTTTTGGAGGTTAAAATAAAAAAAAAATTCCAAGGGGTTGCTACTGAATTCAACTTACAACAAAGCATGCATAATGAATTGAACGATTATTACAGAACATGAATAAAAAAAATTCCTGTAATTCAGATACTGACCAGTGAATTTTTACTTCCTTCAAACTCAAATTAATTCTTGAGCAGATGAGTAAATAAAAAAACAATCTAAAATAATTGAACATTTGAAGGATGGGGAGGTAATATTTAATAACAGATTTAATCTAAATATAAATATCTAAAATTTTTTTGTACACTGTTTTAAGTAATAACTGTAAAACTTCATGCAATGTATTGTAAGACATTATTCCTTAAATAAGAAGTTGTCAGATTGACAATAACTACTCTAATTTGTTCCATTAGTGTTCTGAACAATGATCCTAAATATTTACAATCCTTTAATTATTTTGAATCGAAACACACTTAAATTTTGGTAATCAATGTGTAAGAAATGAATCTTAAAGTGAAGAAACTAGCACACAAATTGATATAAATAAAATTATGCCATTGCTTTTTTTTTTTTTAATGGACAATTTGTGCAGTTTGCCTAACAGATACTTAAATAAATGTTACGAAAATGGAACACAGAAATAAGAGAAAAGTAAATAAAATGTTAAAAGTTAAATCTTTTTTTTTATTTCACAGTCTATTTTTTGATAGAAAATGTTAATTACTTTCATGTATTTATTTTGCAAAGCTATATATCTTCATTGGGTATAATTTGATTTTAAAATATCGATTTATAGTGTAAAATAAGAAATCTGCAATTAAGACTCATTCCATTTCATATATTAGTCCCTACACAAAGTTAAAACAAGACTTTCTGATGTATGTCCTCTGTTCTGCATTTTCTTAAGCAAAATAATTGTTCTCAGTCCTTGAAATCATTTATAATAATGTGTAGGAATTCATTTTTATATAATGGTTAATCTTTTTATAGTATAAAATGCCCATGTATTATGTGCAATTATAAATTCTATCTGTTACATACACATATGATTAGAGAAAAAAAAAAAATTGTTTGATATATTGCCTCAAAAATTTGGTGTTACAGTGAACAGTTACAGTGAATAATAGCAGCATGCAGGTTATAGAAATGAGTATTGCTGTAAGTGGAAGAAATGCATAATTTTTATGCAATATTGCAACCAAAATTTGTTATTCATGTAATGAATTATGGCTTATAATGATAGCTGAATATATAGTTTTAAAAGTTTTTATAGATGAATTTAACTAACATTGTCACTCGATATGTTTTTTTCTTAAAAAATAAAAAAGATGACAAAAGACTGCTACTAGTATCAAATAAGTCACTAGTCAGTTTTTGTTGAAATATAGTCAGCCATATTAATATTTCGTCACAGCATTGTGAAATAAATTAACGCACCAAACTTTTTTAATGGAATAACACAAAGAAAACCCGCCTAAATATATACATGCAAAAAAAAATCATAAACGAAAAAGTACCACAGCTCTGGTAACAGCAAACACAAAAAGTTAAAATTGGTGTGCCACAATAATATTTAGTCAATGACGGACCAACGCATGAGCAGCAGTCCTGGGTTTTCCCCAACATGAGAAATTACATTAATGTAGGGAGGGCAGTACATTGCCTGCATATCAGTCATTAATAAATATTAAGTTGCAGTTACTATGCAAATAATGTAAGTACAGTTGTAGTGGAAAAAGTGTTGTGTGAGATCAAAAAAAGCTCAATTGAGACTTGTGAATTTGTAATTTTTCATAACAAAAAATAATGTACTGGACAGTGAGATAAGTTGATTACTAAATATATTTGTGAATCACCGTAAATGTAATTTTTCGGCAGTATCAAAAGGAAGTTGAATCCATTTCATTCTGCAAAAAAAGAAGCCGAAAAAAATGGGCGCTCTTGATGTATAGTTTATTAAGCGACTAGTATCAACAGATAGAAAAGTAAGTGTTCAGAAATTAGTAACAGCCTTACACGAATACTGGATAAATGGTTTCAGGTGGCTGACAGTATATGGAATCTTTCTTCTCTTAAAAATCATTAAATTTTTTTATTAGATTAACTTAGATTGTTATATCTTTCTTACTATTATAATAAAATACATGAATAGACTGATTCAATTCCAGACTAAATTTGCATTTCATATTAAGTAATTTCACCTATATTAGTATTTTTTATTTTATATATACATATATGGCTAGTATGAAGGTCATAAACATATTTTATTTCTATTCCATCATTAAGGCGAATTTTTAGCATGAATCAGTAAATTTGTTCTGTAAAAAATATTTTTGCAATATTTATAAATGTAAGATAATTATTCATTAAAGAGAAAAACTTATATTACTTTATGTTAAGAAAATGGGAAGTCCATTAAAAGTTAACAAAATAGTTTAGTGTTTTTCATACAACAATTTTAAAATTGAAAAGGAAAAGTAAAACAGAATAAAGGAAAAATGGTTGAAGTAAATGTACTAAATTTAAAAAAAATTTGACATGGTTTAAATTTCAATAAAACATTAATGTTCATATTAGTGAACCAAATTTTATAGAACAAACCAACAAATTTGCTGAAAAACTTAGTGTACATAATTTTTAGTATCCATCTTCATAAATACAGCAGTTTTGTGATTGCCATTGTACTGCATCTTCAAAAACCGTTGCAGAAGCACTTAATTTTTTGAATGAAATTTTAGAAAACTCATTAGTGTTCGGGCTCAGTTTATTTTGAAATGTTATGCAGAAACAATTCAGTCTTAGAAACAAAATAATAATTCAGTAGATTATAATTATTTCTTGTTGTACAAAACTTTTATTTATCTCTACATAGTTTTCTTTTTAAAAATAATATAACATTACTGAATTTGATATTTTACATTAAATATAAATTCATTACATGTTTAAAAATTACTTGTAAAATTTTTATTCGGCATAATAAAATTATTACTTCACTTTTTTATTTTATATAATTCCTTTTTCTACCTAAAACATTTGGTATTGAAAATAGTTTATTATGTATATTTCGAGGTATTTTTCATTTAGTATTATTTTATTAAGTTATGTCATTTTCAGTCTTACTACTTTAAGTAATTCATAATATATTTAATTGAAATCAATGCTTTTAAAAAATTTACACAGTATTGAGGAACTTATGTTCAAAATTATCCAATAATATAGATACATAATTTTCTTTAAAAATTTCATTTCATTTTCTATTCCCATTTAATAGATAATTTTTCTAAATAGTACTGCATAAAATAAAATCCCGCATTATAGTTTCATTATACAATAAATAATATATTTTTTAAATTTATTCTACACATTACTGTTAATTATTTTAAAATGTTTTACAGTGTACGAAAATCCATATACATATTCAAAAAACTAAAATTTATTTTATGGATTAATATTTTGCCGTCAGCTTTTATGTTTTTTAAAAACAAAATCAATTTAAAACATTTATTTGATTACCAATTTTATTGCATCTAATAACTGTTAAAAACATTAAATTGTATATATATATATATATATATATATATATATATACATACATATATAAAAATAATTAGTAAATATAAAATATTAATTACTAATTGTAAAAATAATATTTTTTATTACATTTTAAGTATTTTTTAAATATTTAACACTTATTATGATGAAAAAAAAATAATTTTTTGTAAATTTTCATTAAAAGCCTATAAAATTTAGGAATATTATCAAATAATGACGTAAGAGGTTTTTCTTTCATTTCGGCCGCTCACTTCCATCGTTTTAGACGATTGTCTAAAACGCTGGAAGTGAGGATTGGAAATGAAAGAAGTTTGGTGACGTCATCGTTGCAAAATACGATAGAAAAAATTGTTAAACTACATCGATTGCTTATAACAATTATCGATTCTTTGAATTTTTAATGCTATCTTCAGAAATTGAAATGATTCTCAGATGCCATTTAGTCCCATTATCGGGTTTTGCTTTTCTGCTCTTTTAATGGATTTTACGCGTTTATTTATACATAATTTTGTAATTATTCAACATAAACGAAGTAATAATAATTGATAAAGTGATGAAATGTGTGTTTAGAACAGTTTGTGTATATAGTCATTTTAAATTTTTATTACGGAAAAATGTAATGGTAAAAAAGAAAGTAAAAATAATGAATATGGTCAGTAGATGAATTATGAAAAATATAATGTATCTTTTTCTTATCATCAGATGTACAATACATTTAGAGAAGAAACATAATATTAAAATGCTCAAATATGAATTTACATGTGAAAAAGGGTAAATCATTTATATTTTTATAAATAGTTTTAAGCGATGTACTATGTTACATCACTTTTTAAATTATAAGCCAATAAAAAAGTATCTAATCATATGTAAAATTATTATTACAATTCACATTCATAAATATATATTTTTTATAAAATTAACATTAAAATTACGTGAAAATGTTAATACTCAATGATTTACATGAAACAATTTTAGAATTTAATATATGGAAGCGAAAGCAGGAATCAAGTAATATAGAACAGTATAAACCGTACGATGCAGTAAAAGAAAAAAAAGAAATGTGAAGCTGTTTATTTGTAATTGTGTTGGCCAAGTAAAAACTGAAATACATAGACGTTGTATGCCTCGTAGAAAAGAACTTTGTAGGATTGGTGAGATACATATATCTGTATTATTTGTTAATAACTATGAAAAATTTACTAAAATGAAAATAGTGCTTTTGGTATATAATTAATAGATTGCATTGCACAATTATAAATAAATGCGATAATTGAGTTTTTTGCAGTTTTGCTGAAATGTTTATTATTTACTTTTAAGCCTTAAATATTTTTTTGCATTTTTAAGGACATATGAAAATAAATCTTGTTGAAATTGAATGGAGTGGTATTTGTGAAAAAATTAATTGGTTTTAAAAAAATGATTAATATTGGAGTGTGTAACAATTTCTTAATATAGAGAATATTAAAAATACATTATTTAAGTCAAATATGAAATAAATGAAAGTGGACATATGCTTAAATACTAAGGTAAAAACAATTATATAGTTAATTTATGTATGTTTCATGTTTATTAATTTTTTTATCATTCGTTCACACATTTTATTCCGTTAAAAATTATTTGTTGTGTCTAAAATAAAAGTAAAACTTTAAGACTTTAGTGTGTAAAATTATGATAAGAATAATTGTTGATTCAAGTTTCACGTATCTATCACAATAAGGGAAATTATAAGGTAATTTTCTATTTGGAATGTTAATAGAAAGAATAAGAGAAGGAAAATAAAAAAATAACATTATTACTGGTTATGATTTAATATATAAATATGACTTAATAATTTAAGTATATAGGGTTATGTTTAGAATAATTACTAATTCAGATTTCATGCATAGTGTCTCTGGACAGCAAATGTAGAAAAATTATTTAAATTTCATTGAATTAAAGCTGACTAATCCTGTCACCATAAACATACTTAAACAATAAAAAGCAAGTAAAAAATTGATCACGGTTTATTTTTAAATATATAAATTACTTATATAAAAATTTGTTTATTCACCTTTTATGTGGTAACTAAAATTCTAGATTCAAAATATAATTTAAAGTACGTTATTTAATTTTTTTTTTTTCTATTTATTTACATTTATGTTTCATTTGCAGATTTCACATGGCTTGACCACACTGTTATTTGGATCAACATATAGAATAAACTTTTGTGATTTGAATTGCTGTTGTTTATAATTAAATTAGACATTATATTTTATGTATATATACAAATTATTTTAATTTTAAGTCACAGTTGTAATTTACTATAAATCAAAAATCTCACATTTGTTAATGTGTAATTTATTGTGATTTATTTTTTCTACAGATTTATACTAAAAGACTTATTTATGTACTGTAATTTACACTATTGTAGCAACTTAAAGTATTTCAAAAAACTTTTTTACAACATACATATTTTATTCACTTTTGAAAATTTTCATTATTTCATTAATTTCATAGTGTGGATCTTTTAATTGCATTAAATTCCAGGATGTGTTTTTAAATTTATTCTATATTTTGTTAATAACTTTTATAAGTTTGCTATATTTCTTAATATAAAAGGCGTGTGTACTACAAATCTCCAGTTTATTCATGTGGTTCAACTGTGTGTTATATATCTTTAAAACAAGGTCAATCAAGCATGGTGTTTCATGGGATAAAGATTTTATATATTAAGTTAAAGATAAGTATGATTTAAATTTACATAATGTTAAATTCAAAACGGAGAAATCTGATTTTTCGTGTCGCAAAAAGGAAGAAATGCATTATTTTCAGCGTTTTTTTGAATTTTTTTCTAATTTCGAAAGTTTCAATAAGAAAGTGGAATATGGTTTTGTTCTTGACAAATAGCAATCTTCTCATCAATATATCACATGTTGGAGGAACAAATATTTTTTTCAAAAATTTTAAGTTTAGGCGCCTGAAGGGCCTAAATATAAAGCTGTAAGCTCAGCTATAGTTTTTTTATAATGTAGTCCTTCATGTATATATTTGAGATATGTTTTAGTTTCCCAAACTTTTTTATTTGAGCTATTACTTATGTGAATATACTTTTTTTTTGTTGTTGCTTTTGCTCCAAAAGTAAGGTTTAAATAATTTAACTATAACTTTTTGGTTTTATGAAAGAACTTTTGCGCTTTGTTTTATATTTTGAATTTCACTTTTAACAGGTTGCCTGGTAGTCAGTTGTTAATTTTTAAATGATTTTTGAGGTTCTAAATTCTATGTATATTGTTGGCGGTTTTTTAAGTTTTATGGTACTTGGAGTAATCGATTACCTTGAAATTATGGATTGTCTTAAAAAAAATTTTAATTGTAATTTGTGATTCAATTTTGATGTTTATAAGTCAAACTGTTTGTAAGGTATTGATTTTTATTTGATATTATTGTTGTTTTTGAACCATCTTATTAGGATTCCAAACATTATATGTGTATAGAATTTTAAAAATAATTTAACAGTCTCAACCAAAGTTATCTATAACAATTTTTAATACAATTATTACTAATATTCAAATTTATTAACGGAAAACAAATTAATTGTTGGCGTGTTTTTAAAATTTTATAAACTAAAACTAATTCTGGTTACAATCTTTAAGAGCAAATCATATTTTATTTTGATCTCATAGCTAAAATGTTACTACAAAATGTAAAACCATGATCACTGAATTAATTTTAGTAATAATTTCTTTCAAATTTATTTCACGAATATAAATAAATCTTAGCCGTATTGGAAATGTTTAGTATAATAAATAAAATTATAATCAAAAAAACAAAAACGAATAATGGGAAATATTATACTGTAAGAACTATCTTGAACATTTTAAATAGTTCTTAACATTTAATAATTATGTTTTTGTTATATGTAGATTAAAATCATCTCAATTTTCTCCTATCTGTTTATTGTGAATATGATAAATAGGAAAAAGACATTGGCCTAAAGTAAAAAATTGTAGTTTATATTTCTTTTCGCAACGATATTCCTGTAACAGAATGGCCATTTTCAATTCGCTGTAGAATAATTCAGCAGCTGACTTTGAAGTTGTAGTTTTAGACATTAAAATAAAAAAGTTTTTCCGGTGGTTGCTACTGAATTCAACCTACAACAAAGCATGCATGATAAATTGAACGATTATTACAGAACATAAATAAATAAAATTTATGTAATTCAGATACCGAGCAATGAATATTTACTTTCTATAAATTAAAATTAATTCCTGAGCAGTTGAGTAAATAAAAAAACAATCTAAAATAATTGAACAGCAGAAGGATGGGAAGGTAATATTTAATAATAAATTAATCTAAATATAAATAATTGAAATTTTGTTGTACACTGTTTTAAGTAATAACTATAAAACTTCATACAATGTATTGTAAGAGTCCTTTAAATAGGAAGTTGTCAGATCGACATTACTCCAATTTGTTCCATTAGTAATCTGAACAATGATCCTGAATATTTGCAATCCTTTCATTATTTTGAATCGGATCACACTTAAATTTTGGTAATCAATGCGTAAGAAATGAATCCTAAAGTAAAGAAAGTAGCACAAATTAATATAAACAAAATCTTTTTTTTTTAGTGGAAAATTTGTGCATTTGTCTAACAGATGCTTTAATAAATGTTAGGAAAATGGAACTCTGAAACAAGAGAAAAGTAAATAAACTGTTAAAGGTTTAATTTTTTTTGTAGGCTATTTTTTAATAGAAAATGTTAATTACTTTCATGTATTTATTTTGCAAAGCTCTATACCTTCATCGGGTATAATTTGATTTTAAACTAGCGATTTATAGCGTAAAATAAGAAATCTGCAATTAAGACTCGGATATATGTTTTCTATTCTGCATTTTAAGTAAAATAAATGTTCTCAATCCTTAAAATAATTTATAATAACGTAGGAATTAATTTTTATGTAATGGTTAATATTTTTATAATATAAAATATCCATGCATTATGTACGATCATAAATTCTAACTGCTGTTACATATACATATAATCAGAGAAAAAATAATTTGTTTCATATACTGCCTCAAAAATACAGTGAATAATAGCGCCGAACAGGTTATAGAAACGAGAGCTGCTGTAAGTGGAATAAGTGCATAAAACTATAGGTTAATTTTTATCCAATATTACAACCAAAATTTGTTATTAAAGGTAAATTATGGCTTATAATGGCAGCTAAACATGTAGTTTTAAAAGTTTTTATAGACGAATTTAACTAAAATCGTCATTCAATTTTTTCTCTTAAAAATGGAAAAAGATGACAAAAGACTGATACTAGTATTAAATAATAAGTCACCAGTCAGATTTTAGTGAAATACAGTCAGCCATATTAATATTCAGTCACGGCGTTATGAAACAAATGAACGCACTAAACAGCAGATGGAAATGAAGTTATAAAAGTAATTTTTTTTTACATGCATGTATTTAGAGGATTTTTCTTTGTGTTATTTCATTTGAAAAATTACAAATGAAGTTTTATTTCTATCTGTTTGGTGGGTTCATTTGTACCACAACGCCGTGGCCGAATATTATCGTGCTCTCATTCTTGATAGTTCGTTAATGCAGCTTCTCCACACTATTCCAGGGTTACATCTTTAATAAGAAGAAAAAGGACGGAGGAACTATTCAATCTAAAAAAGCTACTTCATGGCGCTCGGACCACTGTATCCAACCAAATTATCAGCCTCGCATGATTGACACGAATAAATTCAATTGTTACTCAAATAAAATGTATATATTCACATAATTAGACAACGCGTAGTTACTCGGTGATGAAAGTATTTTGGAACTAGGATCAAATGATCAGAGCATAAAACAGGTGACGACAAAAAAATAATGAATATTAACAACAATTCTTCGACTCGTATTAATTACTAAGATGACGGGCAATAAATTTAATTCGAGTGTTGGTATGAGACCGGCGACCACGCAATCGCTTTACCAACGGTAACCGTCTAACTAAAAATGATTTAATCGCCGACGAACCGAAAGTGTCACTTACAACCCCAGTGCTACTAGATTAACCATCGGAACTGCACGACCAGTCGCACCGACACATCATCGTGCATGCTCTCACATTTATTCTTATCACATGCGTAATTTTGAAAAATTACGTCGCTTATAGTCGTCGGGCAGTATCTCCAGGTCTAACCTTTGTTTATTTACATTAGGTATCTTGATAGTGTTGGTGCAGCATTGGAATAAGATTTCAACTTCCCAACCATTCAAACCATTTAATATGAATTACGTTACTTTACCCCAGAGATACATACAAAAGACTATGCCGTGTACAGATCTAATAGTATTAAGATAAAAATATACAATTCCAGTCACGTTTTTCATTTCTCACAGCATAGTAAAGCCAGAATTCCAAAAGGAAAATCCAGAATTTTATTTACGTTACATCATAGCAGGATCATGACAATATGTAACCTTTTTTTATAAAAGTCATTAAATTTTTGTATTAGATTAACTTGGATTGTTACAGATTTCTTACTATTATAATAAAATACAATTATGAATAGACTGATTCAATTCCAGACTAAATTTGCATTTCACATTAAGCCATTTCCACATTATTGGTATTTTTTGTTTTATGTATACATATGTGGCTAGCGCAAAGTTCATAAGCATATTTTATTTCGACCCCATCATACGCGAATTTTGTTTAGTATGTTTTATCAGGAAGTTTATTCAATAAAAAATATTTTTGCGATGTGCATAAATGTAAGATACTACTTATTAAAGAAAAAAACTGATATTACTTTATGTTTAGAAAATGAGAAGTTAATTAAAATTTAACAAAACAGTTCAACGTTCCTCATACCAAAATTTTAAAATTAAAAAAAAAAAAATCGGAAAGAAAAAGTAAAACAGAATAAAGGAAAACTGATTGAAGTAAATGTACTGAATTTTAAAAACAATTTTACATGGTTTCAATTTCAATAATGCATTAGTGTTCATACTAGCGAACCAAATTTTACAGAGCAAACTAAAAAATTTGCTGAAAAACTAAGTATACATAATTTTTAGTGTTCATCTTCATAAATACAGCAGTTTTTTAATTGCTATTGTACTGCCTCTTCAAAAACCACTGTAGAAGCAACCGGTATTCCGAATGTCCGACTTCAATTTGTTTTGAAATGTTATGCGCAAACAATTCAACCTTTTATAAAAGTTTGAGGTTCCAACTCACCCCTTCAATACATCTATCACTGAAATTAAATAATTAGTTTAATAAATCAAAACTTATTCTGTATATACACAAAAGTCATTGCATAATTTTCGAAGTATATAATAAACTTGCGCGTCAATGAAAAAACGTAGTATATACACGTTATACTGATAAGTAACAAAAAAAACTTGTGAAAACGGTCATTAAGACTTTTTAAAAAACTTATAACGTTTGTTCCATTCTTTTCTAATTAATCAATTTTGTGATGTGCCATGACTTTTGGACCACCCTGTATTTTATAAAAGTTTATATCAGAGTAATCATTCAGTAACAGTAAATTTTCAAATTAAACATGCGCTTTATTTAATTTCAGGCATAATAATGAACCACTTATTACAACGGCATCATTAATTTCCAGTAATGTTATTATAATTTATTTGCACTGTGTGAAATGATTAAATTTTCCTTTAATGAATTCCTGGCATAAATAATTATTTCTTATTGTACAGAACTTTTATTTATCTCTACTTGATTACCTATTTAAAAGTAACATAACATTATTGAATTTGATATTTTACATCACATACAAATTAGTTGCATATATAAAAATCATTTGTAAAATTCGTATTCGGCATAATAAAATTATAACTTTACTTATTTATTTCATACATTTACTTTCTCTACTTAAAACATTTGGTATTGAAAACAGTTTATTATGTATATTTTCGGTTATTTTTCATTTAGTATTATTTTATTAAGTTACATAAATTTTAATCTTACTGCTTTAAGTAATTCATAATATATTTAATTGAAATCAATGCTTTTGAAAAATTTACACCATATTGGAGAATTTATGTTGAAAATTATTCAATAATACAGATATATAATTTTCTTCAAAAATTGCAATTCTATTTCTATTCCCATTTAATAGATAATTTTTCTAAGTAGTTCTGCATAAAATAAAATCCCGCATTATAATTTCATTATACAATAAACAATATATTTTTCAAATTTGTTCTACATATTACTATTAATTATTTTTAAATGTTTAATTTTTAAAATTTGTTATGATGTATAGAATTCTATATACATATTTAAAAAACTAAAATTTATTTTCATGGATTAATATTTTGCTGTCAGTTATTGTTTTTTAAAAAGGAAAACAATTTAAAATATATTTATTTCATTAATAATTTTATTGCATCTAATAACTGTTAAATAAATTAAATTATATATATATATATATATACACACACATATACATAGACATATAAAAAAATAATTAGTAGATATAAAATATTAATTGGTAATTGTAAAAATATTTTTTATTATATTTTAAGTAATTGTAAAAATATTTTTTATTATATTTTAAGTATTTTTTAAATATTTAACACTAATTTGGATGAAAAAAAATCTAATTTGTGTAATTCACATTAAAAGCCTATAAAATATAATGACGTCATCAAACAATGACGATAACCAAATTTCTATTAATTCCAATCCTCACTTCCAGCGTTTTAGACGATTGTTCATCATGTCCATCAGGAATATTAACTAAACGTTTGTTACGAATATCGATGTATTCAGATGTAATATCGATATAGTCGGATAAGGCTGATCTTACAGCTAGTTTAAATGTATTTGAAGATAGTGCTAATAGGAGACATAGTTGAATAAACCGAAACGGTAATTCTCGAAATTTTTATCCATTAAACTAGATATCATTATTCGTTCCTTATGAACTGCTTCTTTATTGTAAGCGGGTGATACATTAGTAGTAGTAGTACTACCACCTAACTGTTGCTTCTGCTCCGAATCCATTTTTTTCTTTTTTTCCCGATATCGTTTATAAAAAAATTATATTTTCAATACTTTTTAAATTATTTAACGCGGGAAATATACGTACATAACTGTATAGAATATATATGTAAGAATGCGAAAATTTTTTATGCATTCGCTCCTTTTATACTTTAAAAATTACTATTAAAGTTTATAACAAACGATATCTACAATTGCATACGCAATTAAAATTTACACTCCTACATTTACAAAAACACTCGATAGCAGGTTTACCACACGTTCTACAAATTATACGAGTTAAAATGATATCATCATCACTTTCTAAATTTAAAAAACATATTTTAAAACAATAAATTTTCTTATTTTTACGTAATTGCGTACAATAACAACCGTTCGATAAAATAGAATCTCCGCATGATCGACATAAATTACAATTGATTTCACACGAACAATTATTCTTTTTTCGCATAAAAGTTTTACATTTACAACAACAATATTCGTAACTACCGCATTTATTGCATGCTAATCCATCCACTTGTGTATTAGGAGTAATAAAACATTGATTAGAACAACAATAATTCACGTTTTTTATCATATTTCTACGCGTTTCTAAATGAAAAAATACTAAATTTAACGAGATAATATACAATCGCAGTAGTACATGAAATATATTAAACTAACGGAAAAATCTATGTACACGGTGTATTTATATATATATATAAAAAAAATTTTAATTACTCGAAGCAATCTTCACATTCGGATGTATATTCAATTTCCCCATTTACATATTTATAAGATGGATCTTCATAATGATCACGTAAACAACAACAATAGTCTTTTGTGTTTTCCGTTCTCCAAAATCGTACGCAATAACAGTGTTCGCAATCATCATCGCATAAACATTTTCTTCTTCAAAACGGACATTTTGCGCACCCGTTACAATTGCTTTCACATTCTCTTTCAGCTATTTCCGTCATTCGTGTTACACACCGACAAAAACAAAAATCACTATAAATGCATTTTATGCAACCTTTAGTACGACTTTTTTAAATAGTTGTAGAGTAAGTAAAACATTGATCCGGACAACAATATCGTAATTTTCCTTCGGATTCCTTACAGATACAGCTACTATCTGATTTGGTATAAACGCAATAACATTTATAACAGGAAACTCTGCAAGAACAATTTTTCATATTTTTTATATACGTTTTACATTTACATCGACAAATAATGTAATTGTTACAATCTACGCAAACAATTCCATCCGTCTCGGATTTATGCGTGTATTGAGTGAAACATTTTTCAGGATAACAGTACACCCATTGTGATTTTTTTAATATTTCATTTCCTTTACATAAACACCGAGATGTAGTGTATAAAAACTCCTCGCATAAACAATTTATACAACCGATTTCGCAATCGCAATTATTAATATTTTTCATATAAGTCTTACATTGACACCGGCAAATATTCGAACTTTTACATTTTACACAAAATAGATCATCTGATCGCTTTTTAGGTAAAATAAAACATAAGTTTGAACAACAATATATAGAGTTTACACTCATATTTTACGAATATATCCGCAATAATTAACGCAAAAATATACGAACGTACTATATGAATAATTCTAGTAGACTATAAAAAAAATCTTCTCACGTTCTCCTTTTATAGTAGGCAATGTAAAAAAATTTTTTTAGCTTGTTATAGTCAGCTAGTTAGTTGTTGTAGCAAAAAAGATATGTTCGATATCGTTTAAAAGTGAAAAATGATTTATTAACGAATTCTTCATTATTTTTCGAGATTTAAAAAAGTATATATATTCACTTCACATTCGAGTGATTTCCCATTTGTAGATTTGTTTTTGTTCTATACAGTCTATAGTTATTCTCTTCTCACGCAGCATAATGAATATCGCGGTACAATCACCATCATCCACAGTACAATTCCACTTGGAAACGGTAACTCAACGATATAAGAATCGATTAGTCACCTTGTGATTAGTGAATGATGAAGATAGCGCACATGATATTGATACGTTCTTAACTGGTGTAAAGTCCGAAGTTTAAATGAACGGGTTCATCTTTCGCGGCTATAAAAGCGTTCTTATCCGTGCTAGCTCTAACCAGAATAAGCTCTTGAGTACTGTGTCCTATACTCTTTGTATAGTCTTCCATGAATCCGAATAGGAAACGTAAGGGAATGACGAATGAAAATTCAGTTGTTGTTGTTGTTGTTGTTGCTGCTGTTGTAGTAGTAGTAGTAGATGCATCAGTGATGGTGACGTCTCTGGTGAAAGATTTCAAATCGTTCAAGTTCAATCTGCTAGTGCTGTATGTACAGTCTGAACGAATATTTTCCGAACTTAATAAAGTATTAATAACACATGTAATGCCCGGCAATCTGGTTATATCCATTACATTCCCGTTTACTTCATAGCATAACTCGGAAAATAAAAAAAGCAGTCCGCCTAGACAAAATTCGAGTGCAGGGGATACGCGCCCCTCGATCGTTAGGTAACTCTCCGACGGTAAGGTAATTACATCTTTTTGCTGTATCAGAATACGTATTTCATCATTCGATCCAAAATTCGAACTGGAATATGGTTTATGCGTGTGATACTCGAAACTAGCGATTGAATCATCCATGTACGCATTACTTCCATCGATTCTTAGAATATTTTCCATTTTTTATATATATTTTCTTTTTTTCCTCGTTTTATCAATTCACTTTATCATTTTGTATCCTAAAGATCTTAAAATACATATACTTTTCTTCGATAATTGTTTCTTTCCTCCGCTATTTATACTTTTTTCTTTAGAAGATGATGATGAATAGTGTGAGGAGTGATGTAAAGATGAAACTCCTTTATATACGTTGATTATGCTTTTATCGTATATTACAGGCATAATATAATACTAAAAACATATGAAATAATGATGATGATTATGCACCTAGCGGTAAAGTTGTTAAATGTAAGTTTATTATAACTTCTTCGTTATCGAAATCAATTAATCGACCGGTTTGATCGGTTCGTTCGTTCGTTCGTATGGAGCTAGAAAATAAACCTAAATATCTATCGAGAGTCCAGATATCCACTGGAGTGCGCTATTCGTGATGTTATACACATCATGTCTATTAATTATATTATTGGTTTGATCGGTTATATATATATTTATATCTGAGAGATAAACGGTAGATACTGGTAAATATATGATCGATCTAGGATATTCAATAATTTTATAACCCGCCAGTACATTCAAAGGAAATGAATATATAATGTGCGTAGGTGATCCGTTTATATATCCTCCGGCAGCTATATTACAGTTTACATTAAGTACGTTAATAGATGATATCTGAATAGTGTTAGGACTAGTGTGGATTTTATTCGCTTCTAAAACGAGGTGTTTTTCATCTCCGCTAAATCCAAGTAACGATCCGATACTTTGTGTATAAGCGTTCGAAAAAACTATGTAATATTTACTTTTCAACAAGCATCGTAACATACGTTCATCCGCTTTCAATACAATAGTATCGTCCAAGTTCTGTTTTAAATAGTCTTCTATATTGGTAATTTCGTAACATCCTTCCGGTAGTTGAATAGATTTCACTTCTCCTTTTTTCAAAGATGATGTTCCCTCGTAGTAGTATAACTTGTTACATTCCTTCGTTATATTACGAATTGAATTATAACTAGTAAATGAAACCATTCCGATAGTTCATCTATAAGCTTCGTTTAATACTAGTGGAGGAAATATCGTATTGGTTATATTCCCATTTTTTCCGCACAATTGAAATAAATACGAAGACATATCGTTCGATTAGTAAATAATGAAATTTTTTATTTTTTAACACATATATATATATAACTCGGCCATTATGGCCTCGCAAGGGGCTGTGCCCCTTGACCCCTCTTGCTTTCATTTCTGTCTCTTTCTCTTCTATACTTTGTATAAAATGATCAAAATTTACAACGTAATTCTTACTGGCATCAACACACACAAAAAATAACCATAAAAATCCTATTCTAACATTTACCTTCCGTTATATAAAATTAAGACATTTTTCGTTACATATTTAATTACATAAAATTGTGACATTTTTTAAATAACAATAACAAAAATCCTACAAAATATAACAAACGTTACATAAAATTGGGACATTTTTTTGGTACATTTTTTTGGGACATTTTTCTGGGACATTTAGCGTTACATAAAATTGAGACATTTTTTTGGTACATTTTTTTGGGACATTTTTCTGGGACATTTAGCGTTACATAAAATTGGGACATTTTTTCGAATGGGGTAGCCTAAGAATTACGTTGTAATTAATATATGAATCGTAATTACACTATTATCGAGGTTATTTATATTATTTCATTATTTTTCTTCTTCTTCTATCTAATTCTGATATTGATGCTGGTAATGCATTGCATAGAAAATGTAAACATAAGGCTCCGCAATTTACCGTATTATTCTTTTGATACACACTTCGATTGTATAGAATCTCTATATCAGGATCGTATCGATGAAAGTATTTAATTATCTCCGAAGGTGGTGATAGGTTTCCAAAACTATTAAAATATTCTATGCAACGCCCTTGCTTTCTGTATGCTAACCAATGGATTCCAGATCCAGTTTTCAAGTCGAGGTTAACTATAGCTGATTCATTATAGTGCGGTTTGGTGTGTGGTAGTCCATTTCGATCATATACATTTCTAAAGTAGGGTATACATAATTTACGAGCGTACTTTAATATATCTATATTACGTAACAGGTAGTTGTTCAGTATGGAATTAACGTTGAAAAAAAAATGTTTTTTTTTCTTCTCCCTTCACGATTTACATACAGTCCTAATCCGCTTCGGTAAGGACGTAAATATAGACCATTTCCAATCGATCTATCGATAGTTGAGAGTCCGCTTCCTGATTTGAAACTACGTCTGGCTTCATTTACATATTTTACCACCTTCGATATAGTTGATACTGTAGCTGATATATCTCCGAGAGCGGCTAGTATAGGAATTAACGGTAGCGTACCTCCGGTCTTGTTAATTGCAATTATTCGCGGTGTATTCATTTCCGATACAATGTTATTTGGATTCTGATAGAGGTTTCGAACTGCATCGACAGCTTTTGCACTTCTACCGAGTATAGACTTTTCTTTATGAACGACTTTACGCACTGTTTTTAATACATCTCGAAACGATAATTTTTTCTTCGATATCATCTTCTTCTGCTTTTGTACACCGCGACCAATCACGTTTCATTGTCGTTGTCCTCGTCGTCGTTTCTTCTTCGATCCACTACCACTAGCGCAGCATCCGCTTCCAAGTGTTCGTTTAAGTTTCATCACATTCGTAGTTAACCAAGCGGCAGCTTTTTCTCCAAAACTACTATCTCCAGCTGTAATGCGTTCCCAAGCTTTATTTTCTAATACTTCATCAGCTTCTGCTCTCTGCTTGTCATTCCCTTTATATATATTATACACTATATCGTGTTCACGACAAGCGCTATCTAACGGATTTTTACTGGGATCTCCGCATTCTAATCGTTCCTTTAAACGTGTACCTGGACCGCAATATTGATATCCTCTGGGAATATGAAGTTCGAACGGTAATTTATCGATAATTTTATTAACTATAGATCCAAAACCAGCTCCACTACATATATGTCTTTTAGTTTGAAAATTTCTTCTTCTTCTTCTTATTCTTCTAGTACTATAGTTTCTTATTCGTTTATTCATAACACTAACATAAACATCATCATCATCACGCTACTTTATATATAAATACCTTTACACTCCTCAACTCTTTGTATTTATATAGTTTTTTTCTGATTGTTCGCTCGCGTGTGTACGATGAAAGTGATAGCTCAATCAACTCGTTTACCATTAAATAATGACGTGTTATCATTGTTTGAAGCAGCAACAGCAGCAGCAAATGGAGAAGGTACTCATTTTAAGCATAACATTCTATTTCCAAACAATATACGTTGTTTAGTGGTGGAACTGAGTAGGTGTGGAAAGACTAATATCATGTTTACCTTATTAACTCACTCGAACGGTCTTTGTTTCGATAACGTATACGTATACAGTAAATCGTTGTATCAGCCGAAATATGTGTTACTAAAACAACTACTTTCTCAACTACCAGAAATTGGTTATCATACCTTCTCCAATGAAAGTGAAATACTCTCACTGGATGATATTAAACCACACTCTGTACTAATATTCGATGACGTTTCCTTGGATAGTGATCAAGCGATTATACAAAAATATTTTTCGATGGGACGACATAAAAACATCGATTATTTCTATCTTTGTCAAATGTATGTAAAAATTCCAAAACATATGATTCGCGATAATGCAAATTTCCTAATGATATTTGCGCAGGATGATGTAAACCTACAACACGTCTATAAAGAACATGTGAATGGGGATTGTACGTATAAAACATTTAAAAGTATGTGCGTACAATGTTGGCGCGAGAAATACGGATTTCTATCGATGGATAAGGAAAAACCTATAAATAGCGGAAGGTATCAATGTGGATTCGATCAGTATATACTAGTTAATCAGATTGATAATGATGATATTAAGAAGAAGAAGGTGGAGAAGAAAAATGATAATGATGACAACATCATCTAAGTTAAATGATAATCATCGTTTCGATACATTGAGTCAAATTAACAAAGAGATACGTGTTAAAAATGAACTAGATAAATTACGCGAAAACATCGCTAACAAGTATAGAGTGTTTAAAGATGAACGGGAAGCAATTGCTAAAACTTCGAGTCTTCTATTAGATCCGATTAGCAAACCATTAACAGACATTCGCGATGTTGTTTTACAGCGGAGAATGGAAAAGCAGTGAAAACGAGATCAAACACATCAACAACAACAACAATACCATCCGTTTACAAAAGAAATTCCTAAAACATCGATGATGATGATTAGTGAAGATGATAAGAAAGATTATCCAGAAGATGATGAGGAGCAGGAGAAGGAAACAGTTTCTGCAGAACAACAGCTCCTGTTGGATAGTATTATGTTTGATCCGGTCTTCGGAATGTGGGTAAATCGACAAACTGGAGAAATAACTTTAGGAAAAGTACCAATTTCGTGGACGAATAAAGAATTATATTTGGATAACAGTTTGAATAGAAGAATGTACCCGTTAACATCGGGTTTACTTCATTTGTTAACAGTGAAAAAGGTGAATAAATCGCGTTATACCGATGCGGACTTGCAAGTACATAAACAGTTACTGGAACATAGTGGAGCGCATTTAAAGTCAAACAGATCGTTAAAAGGAAATCGAACAAATTCGAAATATCGCGATATTATGCAACCGTTATTTCATATGGGTAATTACAAAAAGTTAGCTAGTAGTCCCTCTGCTAGATCTTTCATCAGTAGCGAAGAACAAGAAGATAAGATATCATGAAAAAAGGTAGTGGTGATGGTAGCCGGAATAGACAACAACTACGTCAATGACGTATGGTATTATCAGCACCGCGCTACGAATATTGAGATGATCCAAACGAATTAGTAGAACGGTTGCAACTATTACAAGCAAGTAGAGCGAACGGGAACACCGAATTGGATAATGAAATATTTTCCATAGAAGAAGAATTAATCGAAGGCGGGTACATTCGTTCACCTGATGTCTAAATTAAACACTCCGAGTGTTAGCTTACAACGCGGTCTCGTTTACGAATTACATAGAGCAGCTCGTAAACACTATCAAACACGTTGCGTACAACTATTAGGATTAAATGACCTTTGGCAAGGTGATCTAGTCGATCTTCGTCAATACGCACGTTTTAATCGCGACTATAAATTTGTGTTAACGATCGTGAATGCGTTTTCGAAATTCGCTTGGACAGTTCTGTTGAAAACAAAAGCCGCTATTGAGGTTTCGTAAGCTCTTGAACGAATACTCGCTACAAAGAACATCGTTCCACTGCGAAATTTACAAACCGATCATGGTATAGAATTTTACAATCCACATGTACGCGCGCTCTTAAATCGATACAATATTAATCTGTACAGCACTTACTCCCCGCTTAAAGCTAGCATCGTTGAACGATTTAATAGAACGCTAAAGGGCTGGATGTGGAAAGAGTTTACCGTCAATAGTAATAAACGTTGTTTACCGTTATTGAAGGAGTTGATGCGAAAATATAATACGAAAAAACATCGATCGATAGGATTCGCTCCTGTAGATGTCACATTGAGTGTGCAGGAGACGGTTGCGAGAAATTTAGCAAAATCGTGTGCAACAGCTACTCCACCTTCCACTAAACGTTCGAGGAGGTTTACGATTGGTGATGTGGTACGAATTAGTAAAGTTAAAACGTTACTGGAAAAAGGTTACACACCAAACTGGACCGGAGAACTATTTACTATAAATAGCGTGCAACCTACTTTTCCTATAACATATACGTTAACAGATACTAGTGGTAAACCTATTGCCGGTACTTTTTACATGGAAGAATTACAGAAAACTGCTTACCCGGACGTATACCTAATCGAATGAGTTATTCAATGTAAAGGTGGAAAATCGTTAGTGAAGTGGCTCGGATTTCCTAATTCAGAAAATTCGTGGGTAGATAATGCAAATTTAGCGAATATTTAATAATAATAATAATAGCGAATACAACAACGAGAACCAGAACAACTAGGTGGAAACAATGCCTCTTCATAAGAGTGGAAAATATATGCCGGAAGGTGGTAGTGTAGCACCAACTACTATCGAATTAGACGCTAGTGGAAATTATAATTTCAAAGGAAAACATCTGTTAAATATTAATAACATTCTACATCGAGATCAATTAAATGATAACGAAGTTGTAACTAGAAAACATTTACAGGAATCGCTCTCATCAGCTAGTTTAAAAGATCATGTTAAAGATGCTCTTGCAGATAGCATATACATACAATCGAATTATGTAAGTTTTCTATCTAAACGATTGGTGAACGTTAGTGATGGAAAAGATCTGAAAGATGTTGTTACGAAACGTCAAGTTAACAATCTGATACATGATGCGAAAAAGGAGATCGAAAATCGAGTTGGAGCGGTAAAAACAACACTGGAAGATGTTGATAAACCTATTGGTGCGGAGAAGGTGAATCACGAGACGCGTGTGAAATTGATAGACAATAAAATACAGAAAATTATCGCGAGTGAACAGGCACACTATAACGAACACGGTCTCGTCCTTCATACTATTCTACAACAGAGTCTACCTATATTAGAACAAACTATCAATGGTAAACTGGAGTCGATAAATAAAAAGTTATCTAATATATCGGATAACATGGATACATACAGTGTACGATTCATTAAAATCGAAGATGATGCTCATCAGCAACAAGGAATATTAAATACACATTACACGTGGAGTAAGGCTGCAGTCAAAGAACTTACCGATAAAACAATGCCGTTGGATATTATAAACACGCTTGTTAGCGAACATATCAGTTCGATCGCTAAATTAGATAAAAAAATAACCGAAGAATGGGAACTTAGATGGATGACTATGCAGAAGATGGTAGATTCGCTATGAGAAAATTATGCAACGCTTACGGATACAGTTAAAGAGGTGCTAGATATAATTTCGAAACAAATGCACTCACAGGAAGCTGCTAATTGAAGGAAGAAGCGCACGCACACAGATCGCGGTGGCATTTTCTAGAATTTTCGATCGTTGACGTCGTCATTGACAACAACGTTGACTTTGCTCGAACTAGTCGAGAAGTGTTGCGATGATGATGAGGGGGTGGTGGTGACGGGGGAATAAGTGAATGTGGCTAGATAGTATCCAAAACAGGTGGATGAAGGTGAACATGTTAGATCACCGTCATCATCCGCTCGTTGATTGTTGATCTGGTTCTGGTTTTGTTGTTGTTGTTGTTGTTTTACTGCGTTGTAAGTCGCTGTTTTCGGATGATGGAATCGAACTGGTTCCCCCGCAATTGCTGTTTCCCCCTTCACACCCTCGCCCACTGTGCCATAAAGAATAAAAGCCTCCTACTTAAGTAATATAATTTATTAATAAAAAATCAGAATTAAGGGGAGTAAATTATTATATTAAATATATTTCCATAATTCAGTTTGCTATTTATTGATGTATATAGTGAAAATTTATTTTAGTAACATATCAATTATAGAAATCATTAATTTTGGAATTAATAGAATTAGATAAAACTATTATTTAATATTTGTCACTCATAGCAACATCAGCTAAAGCAAAAGATTAATTTATCACAACTAAAATTTTTATATACAAATAAGAAATTATGTTTATAACAAAGTGTGAAAAAAGTAACTTCTAAAGGTTCTATAAATTAATTTAGCAAAAAAAATACTTTGTAATCTCCTGTTATAGAAAAATGTAAAACTATTCTTTGTTCTGCTTATCTTATTAACATAACAAATGAAACATTTATTATTAATCTAACTAAACTCATGAGAATCTTTGGTATATATCATCAAAAAAGGTAATAGAGAAAGGCTACTTGTTGTTTCATTATAAAAAAAATCAGAAATAACGAATTTGTTGAAAAGTGAGAAAAAATTAAATTACTTGTCTGATAATTTTTCCTCTTTTTTTTATATATTAATTTAAGTTCTTTTATGATTACATGAATATGTATGAGAAAAAAGTAGTGTTTATGATTCTGAATTTATTATAAAAAATTGATAAAGTTATAGTTACAAATAAACAATATATCTAGTTAATGAAACGTTACTCCACAAAATATATTTCATAATATATTTGTGTAATTCGCTTTGGACTTGAATCTTGATTCAAATCTACAATTACCAAAAAGATTGAGTCATTATTTGAATCACGCCATCACCATCAGTAGAATATTTATTTATTGTTGACCAGAAAATATTTTTTAGTACATGTTTTATTTTCTTTTAATCAATTATTAAGCTCTAGGTAAATAAAAAAAGTAAAGATTGAAAGGCTTTAAATAGGTTGGAGTCGGTTATTTTGCAATTCAAATGACTAGTTCACAGAAGTAATTCACTTACCTGTTGCTGTTTCCTTAAGTTTTATTACAAAGTAATTGTTGTGTAACCAGGGCTTCAAAGCCGAATAATAGTATGGCTTATGTTCTTGAAAAATATAGCTTAAGCTTTAGGCTTTTAGCTTATGGAAATTTAAATATGACTTTTGGATTAAGCTTATGACATTTAAAAATAATTGGCTTTTGGCTTTCGTCTGGCAATCAAGCCCTGATTTTGTCTGACTATCTCCAATAATTCAAATCTATAATTGTTTTAAATAAAAAAACAATAATTCAACGGGTCATTTACTTTAAACAAAGTCATTGTGATTATTATATAATTACTAAATATTAAGAACATTTTAAAACTAATTAAATATAGAAATAACTACTTTTAAATTAAAAGAAAAAAATTAGTTCAAACGTTTAAAATTCATGTAACAATGCACAATAAAATGCAAACAAATGGTGGAAATTAAAAATTAGAAGTCAGCCGTTTCTTGTGATTTTATTAATCTATGGTTCTATAACTATAGATCAAATTACTTGGACATATTTTGAGGTAGACCTGCAGAGGTAGTGAAGTCGATAGTTCTACATGGAGGAATCTTCCTAGTTTTAAACAACACCGATATATAATATGGTACATAAAACGACCTCAAAAATTACTTAAAAAATCATAACTCGTCACTGGATAAACCTCATCATCATCATTATATCCTCAACCATTCGGTTGGTGGACAACCTATTCTCACATTTTTAGATGTACAGATATAGGTTGTATACTAAGCAATTATTATAATATGCAACACAGGTGTATACACACAAGACTACATTCGGAACTGATAGTAGCCGCTGATTATCACACTACTAGTACAGTCCCATGTGGGTCTGCTGTGTACTGACCTAGCACACATATGATGTTGAACGTGGTGGTTTGCTATTGCCTTCCACGTGGTTACTAGTGATTATTTATTTATTTATTTAATTCTTGTAATAAGTTCGTCGTCGCTCGGGATCGAACCCCTGACTGCCATATTGGAAATCAAGCGCTCTAGGAACTAGGCTATCGCGACGACATATAAAGTTGAAATTCAAAATATAAACTAAAATGCAGGATTCCTTTCATAAAATCAAAAAATTACGGTATAAAAGTTATGAAAAGTTGCCGAAAAGTTCAAAAAAGCGCAAAAAATGACATGTCCTCTCCTCTAGCGCTGTGACATTATTGTAGTTGAAAATTTTGAACGCGGTTAGAAATACACGCATTCCTGTATATTTCTCTAGTTTGGAACATCTGGATTTACAGCTTTAAAATTGGACCCTTGAGGTGCCAAAAGATCGAAATTAAAAAAAAAACATTTTTTTTTTTCAGGCATGTAATATATCATTGGAAAGATCGCTATTTAACAGTAACAAAACCATATATCATTTTCTTTACCAAAACTTTCAAATTTGTCAAAAAGTTTAAAAAAGTGCAAAAAAATGACGTGCCCCCCCCCCCTCCTTCAACTTTTAACTGATCTAAAAAATGCCATTACAAACTACAATCTTTTTTCTATTATGTATTGTAAAAAAAGCTTAAGCTAAATATGAAGCATAATTTGGCTTTTTTAAAAATACAGTTAAAGCTTTCGTCTTTTGGCTGTTGAAATTTTGAATATAGCTTAAGCTTTAGGCTTTTAGCTTATGGAAACTTAAATATGGCTTTCAGATTAAGCTTATGACATCTCAAAAATGATTGGCTTTTGGATAGCTTTCAAGCCCTGCTGGGGATTCCATGTTCCATGTTAAGTTAAAAATAGCTACAATTTACCTTTATATAGTACCAGACTCAAAACAAAGTATTTAATTTTTAAATTTGTAATGGTGTATATATTTTTCACCCAGTGTTTCCTAAATGTATATGTATATGGAGACATAAAAATTGTTTGTCTCATTATTGCTTTTTTTAAAAATATTTTAGAACTTAAGCATGGTTTCACAAACTCTATATTTATTTAATTAAATTATAATAAAAAAGTGATTCACCTGATATTACAATGTAACTAGTTTTACTTTTTTTTAACAAAATTAAAAAAATGTACAGTCAAAATCAGTTATAATGGCACTAAAGAGGTTGGATAATTTGATAAAAGTGGTTTATTGATATATCTATACTAATATATAAAGAGGTAATGTTTGTAAGTTTGGATGTAGCAGATAATCTCTAAAACTACTTATCCAATTTCAAAATTGATGTGATTTTTAAATAAAATTACTCAGTTGAGGAGGGTGATATAATTTTGGATATTGAGTTTTCATTAATACTCTTGCAGTCACAAACTGAATTCCACATAAGCATAATTTAACAAATAAAGTAATTTTTTAGAACCATATTTCATGTGGGCAATGCCACAGACATAGCTAGTTTAATATAAAATGAAAGCACTACAAATGTATTATCTATTATATGCAAAACAAAAAAGTGTGTGGCTATGGCGTTTATTGGCTTTGAAATAATTACACTAGTAATGACATCATTAAAAAACCCTACTAACATATTCTTTACCACAATTGGGAGCATCAATTCTATAGGGTATTCCATCTATCTCAACTGAGGAATTTTTCCAATGATCTATAAGCTATTGATAAATTCTGACCGTGTAATTTCTCTACCTAACCAGTCTAAAAATGTATCCAACACCTGTACCAGAGATCTTTGATCTAGAGGTTCAGCAGGAATTTCAGGCTTATGGATAAATTTTGATATCTAATCTGATGTATTAATTTGGCATTCTATAGATCTTTTGTTATTAGTTTAGTATTTATCTTATTTCAATAGTCCCTCCAATCTATTTTTTTTTTTTTTTTTTAATAATTCTTTTTACTCAAGCCTGCTGTTCTTTGAATTTGAAGTAGTTTCCCATGTTTGAGTATTTCTTGAAGATTTTTAAACATTATTGTCTTAATACTATTGGTTCGTTACAGTTCACATCCCACCAAAGTGAATTTGTGTTACATAATCTTTCCTTGTTTATTGGTGGTATGGCATCATCAATACCTTTATTGATCATTTTATTAATAATATTATTTTGATAAGCTGTATCTGCAGCATGAAATTGTTTCTCATCTATGCTATTAGAGTTTAATATTATATTCAACTGATTTTTTTCCCAGTCAACCCTTTGAAGATCTCTCATAAGTCTAATTTTTTTAGGGGTTAGATTATAAGAAAAATTATGAATGGTTGTTGTATACAATTTAATTAATGCTAGGAGATGATCATTACTCATAGTATCTATCCCAGCAATGTATTCTAATCTAGTAGCAAGATTGAAAAACGAAAAACGAAAAAATTAAAAAAAATAAAAATCAAGGTAACAATCTACAGTTAGGTAGAATTATGCCATTATCTCTATTAATAAACATGCACTCATGCAAATACTCTAACCTGTTATAATGCAAGAAAATGTATTTGTTAATATAGCCGTCATCAATGGCAACTTTAGAATAATTTATAACTAAGCCATATATTTGATATAGCAAAAGTTACCACAAGTTTGTCAATACTCTGCAAAATTTCATAATGCATAATTGAGTCTAACACTTGCTATTAATCACATATACACTTCAATATAAAAATGATTTCTTGACAATAAAAGAAAAAAAATGTTTATTTATGCAATAAACAGCTTTCAACTTACAATTGATCTAAAAGATGGCACCACAAATTACAATCTTTATTCTATTTGTTATGCATTATAGAAAAGCTTAAGCTGAATGTAAAGTTTAATTTAGCATTTTTAAAAATACAGCTTAAGCTTTTGACTGTTTAAATTTTGAATATAGCTTAAACTTCAGGGTTTTGGCTTATGGAAACTTAAGTATGACTTTTGGATTGAGCTTATGATATCTAAAAAGTGTTTGGCTTTCAGCTTTAAGCTTTTGGCTTTCAGCTAGCTTTCCAGTCTTGCCTGCCACTAATCGGATCAAACAAATAATACAATCATAAACTTGTAAAAATATTATTTTACTTAACAATTGATATGACAACGAAATGGCACCTCGAAAGGTTTCATTTCAGATTATTGTTATAAAATATATATATGAATTTCTATACTTGCTATTATCACAAGAACATTTACTAAAGTACAATTAATGTAAATATTATAATAATTCTTCATATTATGCTGTATATCGGGTATATGACGCACTTTTCAATTTAGCGATTCTCAAAAGTATTCTTGAGATACTCCATTCAAAAGTAATATTAGCTGTTTTAACATCGAACAAAGTCAAAATAAAAAAAGCCTCCAAATTTATTCCAAATGTTGTTACATGATGGAATACGAAGCGGAAATTGATTTTTCTGCAAAATTTTTCGTTTTTTAAGTCACCTTTTAAAGTATGTGATAGTAAAATTATATTGTTATTTTTACCGCTTCAATCAAATACCGGAGGAATTATTGCTGACAAAATGACTGTATGCGATTGTTTTATACAATTATTATTTTAATTAACTTATCTAAAATATTTTTTCTAGATTAATAATCATAATAATCAATAATTAAATACAAATGCTGTTGATTTTTTGTTAGTTTGCTTGTTTTTATGTAGCCGCAGTAGACGCATTTATATAATCCGAAATTTTTCAGTCAATAAGAATATAGGATTAGTAAAGCATTTTTTTCCCCTTATTATATTTCAGTTAAAGTAAATATTGTGACCTTTGTAATTAACCTATTTTTTTTTTTTTTTTTTTATTGAAAGTATATTTTGTTCGATTATTTACTGTATTAAGGCTATTATTAAGAACAGCTTGCGATACTATTTCGACGTTTACTGTCCAATTTCGTTTACATATTCGCATTAGATAAAGAAGTGTAACACAGTATCAAAAATGTGACATTAAATAACTAAAAGAAAAATTTACCAAAAATTAATGCTCCTTTGCTATGCTTTATTTTCGGTCGTTTTAACGCCAATTAAATCTATTTATAGAATCCAGGAAAACAAGCTACAAAAGGCAGGAAACAGATTATTGAAGAAAATAAAGCTACGTTAAAATTTTATCAGTATATGGCTTTAGGAGTGTCCGTAACGTATTTTTTATTCATCTTCTTTTGGCTGCAACTTTTTACTCTCAAATATACGGTAAGTTTTAATATTTTTGATAAAAGATATAGACGAGATATTTTGCTTTGTGCCGTGTGAATTTTTAATCGAATGTTTATAATTATAGGTTTTGTTTGTTTTATGTACCGGTTTGTACATATTTTGTTATTATTTTATGAAAAATTTCGCTACTCCAAAATATTCTGAAACTGGAGCACTTGTTGACAGCGGTATGGATCTCAATATAGAAGGTGGCTTTGTAGAGTAAGTTACAATTTCGAGAATTAATATATTTTATGCGTGAATTTTTGAAACTGATTTTCCGATTATTATGCATTCATCATTCATTAATTGCATAGTTTCACACCGTTGTAGTTCTACGAATTAAGTTGCGTATTTCACATCTCGGTTTCGGTTATTAAAACACCGAATACTGGTCGACGTTATGGCGAAGTATTTCTTCCAATGTTCGGTATCAGTATTTGTCGACTAGTGCTTTATAGTTTTCGTTTATAGCAATTGAAGAAGTTTCTTTTAAGGTTTACTTTTTAACTGACGGCTTCAATTTTAAAGCAACACGAGTCATCTATTAAAATCCGTTTATGATATTTCCCAGTATTTTCGAAGTTTGTATACTACCTGCATGTACATGCATCGTGTGCCACTTTTTCCATACCTGGCGAGTTCTTATGTTCTACCTTTTCAGACAGTTAAAATGTTACTCTTCTTGCTTACAGAGCTTATTAAATAGCGATAAAACACACTGTTGAATATTGGTTACTATTTTTGGGTTTAAATATCTCTCGTTACAGTTTTTCTGATGGTTTTCGTTTGGAACTTCCTGCTAATAGTCGCCTTCTACGGCATTCAAGTTTACAGATCATATATACCCGAACTGGCATCATTGTAAAAAACATTTCGGTTGATAAAATAGACTTCAGGTTTTTTTAATAACCTTTATATTTCTATATACAGGGTGAACTGTGAAGGACACAACCCACCCTACAAAAATACATCAAACTAATATTTTTAACTGATGAATACACAATTTCACAAATTTATAAATGTAGTCTACCGCGTGCGTATGCTAAATATTGAAATTAACAGTTGTGTATTGTTTATGAGTGATTAATTTTGCGCTTTTAAAATTATATTGCGGTTTTCAGCACAGAGGAAAATGTGTTTACAATTGAAATTCATTTTCAGGCAAAATCTAAAATCGTATGAAAAATTTGTCGTGAAGTTTCTAAAATTCCGAATAAAACGTCAATTCTACGGCTTGTGAAACGATAATTTTGAAATGTGGCAGTGATATCGCGCGTTTACGGAATAGAAAAAACGTTCGAGTTAACACTTTGTTCTTCAGTATGTAGAGTAGGAGACGGCGTGTGATTTATCCTGCAGTTTAACACGTTTGCCATTGAAGAAAACAATTGAAAACCATATAAGATAAAGCCTGTTAATGAATTATCACTTTCCAATCCTAGTAGCAGATTAATTTATTGTTGGTGGTTTTTAAAATACGTGAAGCCGATTTTAGAACTAGACACTAAGTTTTTCAGCGATGAAGCTTGATTTTGTCTTAGCAGCTGCGTCAAAACAACTACTGATCTTGAGAAAATTCACATCAGTTAATTTTGTTGGTGTTACATAAAAGAATCGTTGAACTTACTTTTTTTTTTTGAAATATACGATTAATTCGAGGCAATTTTGCGAAATTTTAAAGCGATTCGACAGTCTAATACATCTGTATGGACATAACTGAACCTTGCAGCAAGATAATGCGATAGTTTACGTGGCATGAGAGGAACAATCGATACTTAGTAAAGTTCTTTGCCGATTTCCTCTAAAAGGTCTTTTGCCTTTACGGTTGCCTAATTTGTCCCCTTCATAAAGTTTACATCAATCAGCCGCAAACATTAGACGATTTATACGGAAACACATTAACAATGGAATTAATAAAGTGTGCATCGGATGTATTATGATGAGTATCTGCGAACATGGCGAAACGAGCGAGAACATGCATTGCAGTCGATGGGGTTCATTTTAAATTTTATAATTTTGATTATTTTTGATTAATGTAAACTATTTTTAGCGAATAAAAGGTTTTTTGTAAAAGGTTTTGATATTTTTTTAGAAAAAATATTTTCGGACTATAAATTTTTTCATATTGACTGTGCGCCTATGTATAATATATATATATATATGCTTGTCAACTGTGGACATTAACCCGGTGCAAAAATGATGATAATTATTTATATTTTCACTCGTATCGAGTTCCATTCAAATAAAACGCCGCTGCCTAAGCAACTACATTGTGTTAGTTGGATAATCTACATATCTGAAATCATGCAATAAGTAATCACATTTTGTGGTGATTTTTAAAAACATCGTTTTGTAACTTATTAAACGGTATTCTTTCAATCATTTTAAACGGTTGTTTCTCTTTCACGATTAAATATTCGCAGAAAAAGAAATCTATATAAAAAGTTTTTCAATAGGGCAGATTAATTTAAAGATAAACTGTAAGGTAGCACCGGTGTCAGTGTTCCTGACATTTTAAAGTTGAATTGAAATTTTTAGAATTACTTTCCAAAAATAAATATCACAAAATAATGTGGATTTTTTTAAAAATCGTGCATTATTTTACTTACTAAACTACTTAAGAGTGAATTTGAAATATTTTAGAATAAAAAAAGAAAAAATTTAAATTTTTATTTAATTTTCAGTAAAACAGAAGATGAAATTTATCGATAGTTTATCGTACATCGATTAAATTAGCAATGAACTAAACAATGGCAACATTTTACGTAGGAATATGAACTAAAAAAAATGCCAGTACAAACTGGGGAGGGGGTAATCTGCGACTTTATCAAAGAATATTTAATCGGAGGTGAAGTTAAATCGTAATAAATTCGTTTAAGTTTTGTTTGATTAATGACAGATGTTTCTAGTCATTCGCTTCAAAAATTCTCGGTTCTTTGGCTCAAAAAATTAAAACTAAATCCAGTACTTCACAATCTTCTGTTTACGAACGTCGTATAATAATTAAGAAAAACTTATTCAGAATAGCGGCGAAAAATATATCAGTAGAAAATTTTTATTTTAATGTACGAATACGCTGTGTAAATTTAAAAATGTACAGCGATAAACAGAGCCTCAAGATTGCAACAGAAAGTGTACACATTGTGCAACGTGTTGAACGTTGTGAAATTGATTACAACCAATCAGAAATAGAGTAAGTAGGAAGTGAAGAACAAGTTCAATCTCAATCGAAATAGCAGAAGAAAAAAAGGATGATGCTTTGATGCTAAAAGCGTA
Organism: Icerya purchasi; assembly: GCA_039619475.1. Classification (NCBI taxonomy): domain Eukaryota; kingdom Metazoa; phylum Arthropoda; class Insecta; order Hemiptera; family Monophlebidae; genus Icerya; species Icerya purchasi. The sequence goes on from CM077115.1 coordinate 206,062,466, forward strand.
GAATTGGGAAACACTTTTTTAGGCAGTTATTGAATGGTATACTAATTATACATGGTAAAAGTTCAGCGAAAAGATTCCGTCTTACTTACGCCCGTTATACACCCAATGGTAATCTTTACATAGCTTCAGATCCTTGTGATATTGCTAATCCCAAAGGGATAACTTACCATCGTGTATAGCCCCAAGCGGAAGAAACAACTCACGGTAATCACATGCACACACGCGGGATATTTTGCATCACCAAGGTGGTAGCCGCTCCTTGTACCGGTATATAGTACGCGATCTAGAAATGTAACATATAATTACACATCGTTTTGCAGAACATACAAGCGTTTCTCACGTGTGACGTAAACTAAATCTTTACCAACGACCGTAAAATATTGATTACTTAAAATAGAATTTTTCTTAAAATGCCGTCATCTCCGATCGAAGACGTCAATTGTCCGCACTACTGTGAATTTTCTTTTGAAGTCCTTTTCTGTACGAAGGTTGAACATGCTAATTTAGTAGTAAAAATTATGTTCTACCATTTTTTTTGCGTCCAGTCTGATGTTTCTTCAGTGAATTATAATCTAGGTTTCCAGTTGTTTTTTTTTTTTTAGAGAATTTTTTTTCTTATAAAACATGGAAACTTTCCAAATTCTGCGTACGTTTTAGTATCATTGTTTATTTGCAAGAAATATCCACAACCGTTCTGAAACGATATTTCTTCAAGGTATGATAGATCATATGATGAACAGGACTTCTTGGAATATCCTTATATCGTTTTTAATGTATTTCCCAGCTGGATGACAAACGTTAATTGAGATGTTTAATCTTTTTGTATTGTACGCAATGAGCGCGACCTTTTTTTTGGTAATTGGCAAATTTGCTCATGTTGTCGAATGTGATACGTTTACTCTTCGTCCCATTCCGTCTTTCCGATAATAATTAATTTCTGACCATAACGTAATTTTGGTTATCACTTTTAATTATTCAAAAGTACGATTATTTCCCTACTTATGCGCTCGCACTACTAAAGACTGGGATGACAAATATAATATAGTGTAATTGATACCACCAATATCTCTTTTTTATATCAAGAAAGTTTATTGTGAAAAGAAAAATAAAATAAAAAATTATTAGAACTCTTCTATTTTGATTATAAAAATACGTAGTGTGCGTGTATATATATATGTATGTACGTATAATAAATTATTAAATTTGGTTTCATGAATAAATACATATGAAGACAATAATGTTTAACCGTGATACAAATGTTAGTTTGTTCTTTGTGCTGTTAACCCATTTGATAAAAATACACCTTTCTGAAAGGTACTCCTGTTTAACTTTTTGAGCCATTAAAATGTACTAGCATTCTGTTGCGAATATATATATATATACTTCCCTATCGTCGTTATAAGGTAAAAAAAAAAAAAAAATAGAATCGAGCGTATTTATCATCGATGTGTGATAATGTAATAGTAATTACGACCTGCATGTAAACCCGGTTGTATTTTTTAAAAGAAACTAAGATTACACACTTTACATTATTATTATTTACTAATTGATTAAATGTATTTCTCTTAATTCTGTTATTATGTAGAAATATTAAGGATCTAATAATTTTAACAGCTGGATGTCAGTTACTTTCACTAATTTCAAATTACTTTTGGTCAATGTGGTTGTTGGTAAGAATATCATTTTTTATTATTAAATTTATAATCTTTAATATCGGTGTAATTTTTCATTTTCAATTTTTACGCCTTCTTTAACTAGATTTTTTTTCAATACGCAATTAAAATTACGCGTGACCTGCGATTTTAAACAATTTTTTTGTTTCCCCGTTAATAGTTTATCGAAACGCAATTGAAACATGACGCATTAAAAAATTACTCAGTCATTATTATCCTTAAATTTCTAATAAAAATCCACATTATAGTACACATTCCGCCTTGTACATAAAACTGATAATATAATCCAATAAAAAAATTCAAATGTGTATCGGGTATCCAACAGTTGGTGCTCAAGCTGGAATTTCTAATAGGAAATTTCATGTTAAATAAAACATTTCTTACAAAAATAGCGTCATTGCTAAAAAATATGAAAAAAAAAAAACATTTTATTACCAGGGTTTTTTTTTCTTCGGAATAATACACGAACGTAAAATTTATTATTACAAAAATGAATACACCGACATGTTTCGGAGACAATGCAATCATGGTGAAAATATCAATTTTTTCACCGTGATTGTATTGTCTCCGAAGCATGTCTCTGTGTATTGATTTTTGTAATAATAAATTTTATGTTTCTAGTCAGTGTTTGTTATTACTATTATATTACATAAAATTGTGAAACACGGGTTTTTAAAAATTGTTTTATAATACAAAAACGAGACTAACGCATGAAGAAAATTTTAAATAAACGTTGTAGTACATTACATACCGCAACGATTGGTCAATACCGACCAGGATAGTGATCTATGTATGAATTAGAAAGAAAAGGTTCGAGAGTTGGATAATATACTCTTATTCGTGAACAGTGTATTTAGCTATATATTTATATTGGTAATAAGCGCAATTAACAGTTTGATCGGTGAAAGCTGTTCTCTTTTTCCCATAACAACAACATCGCGTGTGTATTATCACGTGTCTATGTACGTGGGAAATTCGCTGTTGCAACAGTGTGCTAAATTGGTAATTCGCGATTCTTCTTCGGCCCATTACGATTCTAGAACGTTTCAACTCAACCACTTATCATCTTCAAACCGTTTCGTTAGCCAGAAAAATGTACAGACGATGCCAGACGGACGATTGCTCAGCACATAGTAGCATACTGACGAGGCACTGCTTAAATTAAGTCGATGTCTACGTGTGTTAGCCAGCAGGAAACTGTTTGATTTATATTTGTGGGGGGTCGAAAAGTGTGAAGACTGATGTCCACTGATAATTGGTAAAAACTCAGAAGCTGCTTCAACAAACAATATAAGGTTCTATGTTCGGTTATAACAAGAAAACCGAAAAATTCTTTAAGCAATGGCTGCTCTTGGAATTTAACGTAAGGGGATGTTAATTACCGTTAATATTATTTTCTACACAGGAGAGCGTTGATTTATAAATTATTGTTTGCCATGATGTTATTATAAGAAACGGAGAAGCATTTACTTTCAGCAATCAAGCTGTTAATTGCATTTATTACAAATGCGACCGTTTATGAACTTACTATATTCTGTCAGCAGGAAAAAAGGACGTACGAATATCTGAGAATTTAATTTATACACGTTAGTTGTCGGTTGATTATAACATTATTTAACAAACCGCATTTATACGGAAGTTTGCTCCATATTTCTAATGTGCTCGCTCGTAATGATCTAAATATATATTGTACATTAAAGTAAATTAAAAATAAGTGGTGCATTAACTCTCCGAATTATTTTACATACATTGCGACAAATTATGATAAACACACAAATAACGCAGTCGCGATCTCGCTCAAATATTCTTCGTTCTCTGTGCGTACGAAAAATTTTGTTACTCGGTGTCTTTGATTGGAATTACACATTAATTTTGTTATTGAATGAGAAAATATTAATGTATTCGAATTGACATATGTCTTCGCTGTTAAGTCAGCGAACTGGTATTTGTTTATTGTGATCTTTCTAGGAATATTTTTGGTTCTAAAACGACCTGATATGAACAGCTGAATTTTACAAAATTACAATGTACTAAAAAAAAAACAAGCACGCAGTCTTCTGCATTTGTGCTGTAATAATAAACAGTATTTTTGAGGGAAAAAAAAGGCGATAACTCGATGAAGACTCGCGACAGTAGTGAGTTCCGGTTTTGACACTTACTATGTCTTTTCTCGTTGCTCTGTCTGTCGAAACCGGTGATCGTCTGAAACCTCGTCTGATCCATAAAAAAACACACTGAACCACCTCATTCGGTGTGAAGTAATGCGTTTGCTTATATTTGCATATGGCATTACTGTAATATTTAAATCACGTATTTCGTTGTTTTTTTTGGTTTTTTTTTTTTTTTTTTGATACATTGTAAAATTTTTTCAAACCACAGTTGCATTAATTGTAGTGTCAGTCGAAATAAAGTACGTATATATTAGTGGCATGTATCTGTGTATTAGTGGAACGGTAAAAAAATTAAAACATTTGAAAAACTCGGTCAAATTAGTTTCTTTGGTTTGACGACATATTTATATTTAAACTATAATGAATATTAATAAGTTAATCGGCCTATTTGTTGTTCTCCTAAGATTGTTAATTTTTCCCTTCCTGATTATATCCTCTGCAATTAGTGCAATTCATTACAATTATGTCATTGCGTAGTGTAATTTTTATTTAATGTCGATACATGCACTCCGGTACACGAAAAAAACAAAAAAAAAAACGGTTCCTTCTTAATAATTCACCGACGAAGAAAATAAAAATTAATGTCGATTATATCTGTACAATTGAAATAAGGGAGGTAGTCACGACATTCGACATCAAGCAGAGTGTGCGACTTAGGAGATTTTATTACTATGCAAATTTAATTGTAGGGTAATTATTTAAAAAATTGTAAAACTTGTTTTCTCTTTTTACTTAAATATGCATATCGAAGCAGAGATAAATGAAATATTATAATTTACTTTTAATTTTAAAAAAAATATAATATTATAGATTGCGCACTCTCCTTTCGTATGCAAAAAATAAAAATAATTAACTTTAAAAAAAAAACAGAGATAATAATATTCGACAATGAAATAAAATTACTTGGATCCGCAGTAGTAGGTCGGCCAAAAAATATAAACTTCTGTCTTAAAAAGGATAGTAATTCCACGGTGTTATGTTTTTCGCTGATACAACTGTTTGTATGATTTTTCAAAAGCATATACTGATCTTCAGATCTATATATATATATATATTTTTTTTTTTTTTTCGTATATTAGCAAAATAATAATATCTTACCAGAATAGTATAATATACTCACTTTCTCGATACTAAAGAGAATTAATATAGTTTACGAAAAAAGTTACTTAAAAAAATTCTACAGCATTTAAATATAGACGTTTCTTTTCCCTTATATTTTTATAATCGACGATCATGTTCAGTAAATTAGTTAATCGCGAGTCATCGTAAGTGGATCCCATATCAGTTAGCTCTCCTTAGTATAGAGAAAAATATAATAATGATTTTCCAACAAAAAAAAAAAAAAAAAAAAAGTATATTATATTTCTTTAGCGGGGGGATCTATTTTTTTTTTTTTTGATTCGTGCTTGCTGAAAATAAAAAGGTGGCAAAACTGCACAAAAAATGAATGTAATATAGCTGACATGTAAATGCCCGACACCAGCGAGGACGGTAAACCCCGTTCGCATTTGGTAAAAAAAAAAAGTCAATAATAAATTATTTCAACTATTACTCGTGGCTATTTTAAATAATATGTAATGAAGGAAATTTTATACTACATTTAAGAATTTTTTTATTTCGAAATAAGACGATGCGATAGAAACAATAAAACAACAGGGTTAAAAAAAAAGAAAATGAATGAATTTTTTGCATAATCCTGCTAGGAAATGTTTTTTTTTTTTCGGGTGTGCATTAAATAATTATTATCGAAATAATAAAGCGTCTTTTTTTTTGTTTTTTTTTTAAATACGTTCGTCAAATGAGAACGTTGGCCCGAGACAAGAGAAAAAAAGGAGAAGGAAATTGAAATCTCTACTCGATCAAAGACGGCCAACAAAAAATTATCAAGAGCTTTGATAATATAAAATAAGAAGAAAGGGAGATAATGAAAGTAGGAATACCGTTCGATAAAAGGGAAGAGCAAAAAGAAGAAGTTTGTTCACCGGGAAAGTGGCGAACAATCGAACATCATGTGATTGGGAGTGGCAAATAAAATTGATGTTGGAAGGATGCACAATGATTTGAATTTCGAAACACATTATTGTTCGAAAAATAAAACAGTATAGACTAGTAAGACATGTCAGTCTGTTTCTTAACTCGTGTACACAGTAAAGAAATGTCTGTCGAGCAAAAGATTTACTAGTAACGGTTAAACTTCAACACTGCTTCTTGCGGTATTCGTCCAACGATATCAAAAGGCTGCCGAATTTGCAGTGATATTTTAAGTTTATAACAGTTCATTGCTTATTTTTAAAAATGTTCTCATTGCATTGTTAATTGTGAATTTTGAATTCGACCAGATTAGTCTATAATAACAGTTTTTATTTTTATATAGTAATCGGTTTGATGTACAATGTAAGATATTTACGAAATATTGTAATATCAATCGCCATCTTGAAGAGACATTCGCTCAAATTTATTATAGTGATAATTTTCTGAGAATAACGTACAGTTATCCGATATACTTGCGGATAATTTCTTATATTATTAAAGTGTCTTATTCATATAGAATTCATGAAATTTTTAATAGCATATTTTTTATTTTTTTTTTTTTACTTTTAACCATTTGTTTTTGGGCTCGAGTCAAGAATTTTTTTGCGTCATCATTTCATGTCACGGAAATATCAGAAATTTAAAGTAAATCGTGAAACGCGTTTCTATCATAAATTGTTACTCATACCGTAAATGAAGGTAAAATGACACGTAATAGTCAACTGAAAACGAATATTGTACAAGAATCGTAGAATTGCGTTCGTTTCGTGCCCTTCAATTGAGAATAAGTTTTTATTTGTTCGATATGTCGAGTGCGCTGAAAGGTGTGAATCTTTATCGCGAGTTCGAACAATTTTTAATCGATACGCTATTTAATTCGTCAATGACCGAAGAACAGAAATTCGAAATATTCAAATTCGGATGTCAATGGGAACAAAAGGATAATCGAAAATTCAAGAACGACGAATCAAGACAACAATATAGACCCAACAAAAAATATATATAGAAAATAATGTTCGATAAATAAAAATTATGTTAAATGCTGAAAAGTGTAAATCGTATGAACTTCGCGAGTTCGAACAATTTTTAATTCATACTTCTCTGAAATATATTACCGTTGAATATTTATTACAATTGGATTAGTTTTACATTTTCTTTTTTTTTTTTTTTTTTTTTTATAAAAAAAAATGTTTCACCGCCCCGTAATTCGCAAGTTTCTTCGCTTCGTGAAAAACATTAAATTGTTGTAGATGTGTTGAAAAATTAGTGGTGTCAAGCCTAAGAACATATTTATGTTTCGATGTGAAGCGACTGATAACGGATCATTTTGTTAAAAATAAATAATGACAATGTGTTTGATCAAAAAACGTGTTTTTGCGTAAATGTTATAGAAAATTATATAGTTTGTTCTAATTGTCTTTTGTGTTGCTTACTTTGTCATTAAAATTGAAATTAAAGTTTTCGATAGAAACCATATTGAAAATACTGTACAACGTTTCGAACGCGTGTATACGCAATGTCCCCCAGGGAAAAACCCAAACAAGAAAAAAAAAAAACTAGACTAAAACTAACCCGATTATTTCGGCCGGCTTCTACCGAAAATTTTAATTTTAGTTTTTTAGTAATATGAACCGCGAAAGTTCATTACATACTGTTACTTTGTAATTTTTCATCTTCTGTTAAAGATGGGTTTTAACTTTTCCGGTTATTTAAAAATCAATTTTACATCTACCGCTCTTAGTTGAAAACTGAAGAATTTTCTCCAATAACGTATCTATTTCAAGATAGTTCTGTAAAAATATTTTTTCAACTGGTAATTATACCGAGAGGATGTATTTTAGTTTTTCAAACATTTATGATTGTATCTGAAAAACTCGCACCATGCTTGCATGAATTTTTTTTTGTTCGAGATGACGATTAAAATTATAATATTTAGTAAATACTTTATTATATAGGTATGTTATAAATCAAATGTATTAATTATAATATATAATAAAATTTAAAAAAAAAAAACTATTTTTATAAATTCTATTGGAATTTACGCTAAATTCACAACCAATGACACAATGAGAGCGCATTTAAAAATAAACAACGACTGTTACGCGCCAAAAATGTTATTGCATATTTAACTCTTCTGACGTCATTGATAAAATTATGTAAGGAGTGGAGTTGAGGTAAAGCTTCTGCTGATTTATCAGGCACTTTTTAGGTCATTCGTGACGTCTCAAGTGAATTTGTTATTTTATTACATCAAACCAGAACCGTGTTTTGTAACTATGAGTAAACTAAAATTATACTTTAAAATAATAGTTTCTGTTAATTTATTACACCTACAGCGTGTAACGCAAATTTAACCAAACCCATATTTATGATTATAATTTTATTTTTATTTTATTTATTTTTTTTTTTATTGTATCATTTTTATAAAATAACTTATTTGCATCTGTTGTATGCAAAATTGCGGTCTAATTATGTTATATTCTGAAATAACGTTGAGTTTCAGTTCGATTTCGAAACAGCAGCTCCATTTCATACGACATTTAGGACACCGAAACAATGAAATGTTGTCTTTTGCTTTCACGAAAATATGTTTCTAGTATCTGTTGTTAAAATTTATTTTAGACTATGCACAGTTTAACAATTAGTTTCTTCGTTAATTACGCAAACTCGATCGAGTTACTGTTTACGAAACAATTTCGAGTGTAATTAAATTGTAATTTAAATATAATGAATAATTATTTTCCGTATTTAAATTTGAATGTTTTTACTGTACGTATGATATATATATAATTCGAACATAAAATTTAGATAATTTTTGTTTTTAGACGTATTTCGTGTATATAGCTTTGACAAATCCAGTATGTGTAGTCTATTTTGATCATCCTGTAACATAATTGTGAGTTTATTTTTAAAACTAGAAAAAATAGTAGTCTCTCCTATATTTAAAAAATAAAAATAAAATGAAAATAATCGTTTATATTTACAAAATACTTATTAAAGATCGAATCAAAATATACTTTTACTGCGCATATATATATGACTTCAATAAATTTCTCGATAACTGGTAAACGAGTTAATAAAAAGTTATGGAAATTTAATAATTTTTTTTTCATACGCAACGAAAAGAGTTGGTTTTATTATGTTTATACACTATTTTGGGCATTATTAATTTTCGAAGTTTGGTACTGTACTAAAAGAAAGGTGTCACAGATGGTTTTGCTCTATTTCTATTTGCTGTTTCACTATTTTCATTCTTTTCCTCATCATGATACAACGGTAGCAATTTTTAACCCAATTTCCTGCTTTTTCCTTTAATTTGGAGAATATTGTAAACTTACATGCACACACATTTATTCAAATCGGCACCTATGAAAACAATAATTTCTTATATCATTATACAGAAACGGACGTACGATAAAAGGAGTGTTAATTTTTGTATTCCGTCATTGGGAAGAAAACAATTACATCGCACATAAAAAAAAAAACAAACGAAATTAATGTTACACGCTACTGATGATGCTTTTACTTCATTTTTTACGCCGATATCGAAATACTTAATTTTTACAATTATTAGCTGTGCGTAAAGTAATCGTATTTTCGGAACAGCTTCATCGTCGTCGGAAATTCTGTAAATTTTATTACTATTTATTACATAAAATTATATAAAAGAATTCGGAGATATTTTTAGGAAATGTATAGAAATTTTATGTATTTTCGGGACAATTTCATCTACTGTAACTAACTGATATGTGTATATATATAACACATTAGGTCCCGGTAAGGGTTGGATGGTTATGCTGGGTACACGCGATAAAGCCTTGTATGTTTCAGAATCCTAATTTGAATTTACCGAATAATGTCAGCGATAGAAAACAAAGGCGTTTGGAACGACGTACAAAACGAACACACTAAATTTACTTTGATTCAAAAAGATAATAATAATAATAATAATAATAAAAAAAGCAAATAAAGAAGACTATATATATTCCTGCCAAGTTACGAATAATATTCGTCGCGGTGTTTATTTTCTAGGGAAAATCGTTTCTTTTTTTTTTTCGAATGTAATTATTTTATATATATAAACTTGTACATTGCGTATTATTATATTTTTTTAATTATTTCAGTAGATTTATGTGTATATTTAAACGTGAGTTAAATATGTTTAACGCGTAAAGACAATAATCATTTCAACCGTCATCTGTTCAATCTAGAAATAGTAATTTCCAACTCTCAAGAATTAAATCGAGTTTACGAAAAATATTCTGCCGAAAACACGTAATTTTCTTTAGTGACAAATTCAACATTATCAGAATATAGAATAATATGAGAGTGCCTCATCGTTATGTATCCTGTATATATGTATTTGTATTAAACGATCTCCTTTCTTTACAGCGCCGCGAACTTTTCAGTTTAAAGTGTGGATCAGCTCGATTATAATTTTTTTATAATATTTCTACCTCTTTCATTGTAGCAAAGAAGATAAACAAATCTGATTTGTTTTTTGTTTTTTTTTGTAAAAAAAAAAAAACATTGATGTAAAAAGGTGCTTAAACAAAAAATTAATTTTGAACGGAATAAACTGCGGAAAATATTATTTCAATATACAAATATCAGGAACCCACGGTACCTTCAAGTCAAGGAGAACCTGCCTAGCAATTACATAAAGCAAATCATGCGGCTTAGAACAGGACATACCAGAACAGCAGACCGATTAAAGAAACTGAACATCATCGAATCGGATAAATGCCAATACTGTAATAGAGACTATGAGGAAAATATCAATCATCTTCTATTGTACCCGTTTCTAAAAACAACGAGAAGAACTTATAAATAAATTAACTCAGGAATATCACACGCTACCGATAAATACGGTATCAATTCTTAACATGTAAACAACTTTATCAATTCCTCAAAAAATGCAATATTGAACTTTAAAATTTGAAAAATATATATGACACGTTTAACATACAAACTGGCTAAAAGGTTAAAAGGAAAAACCAAGCCAAAAAAAAAAAAAGGGTGTTACTACATTATGTAACTGTGATTACTCAGTTCCAGTCGTTGAACGTGTATGCATGTGTCATAATGGTAATATCTGTATCAAAATCAAAATTACACGTATATTAATTACAACGTAATTCTTAGGCTACCCCCCATTCGAAAAAATGTCACAATTTTATGTAATGAAATATGTAACGAAAAAATGTCTTAATTTTATATAATGAAAGTTAAATGTTAGAATAGGACTTTTGTGGTTATGTTATTTTTTTTTTTGTGTTGATGCCAGTAAGAATTACGTTGTAAAATTTGATAATTTTATACAAAGTATAGAAGAGAAAGAGACAGAAATGAAAGCCAGAGGGGTCAAGGAGCACAGCCCCTTGCGAGGCCAAAATGGCCGAGTTATATATATATATATACACAGGGTGAGACAGAAAAACCGACTAGATTTTAATTTCTTCTCTCATCTGTAATAAAACGGAGAAAAAAATGGTTCTTGCGCTATTTGATAACCAGTTTCGTCTCTTCTTTGTTCCGTAACATGTGTTTTATCATGAGCCAATGGTTAAATGAACATTGCGTATTTGTCGTAGAGACTTATATTTTGGTAACTTGGGTTCTTATACATTAACGATTCGCGCGTTCCGTAAATACTTCAAAATCGCCAATAAAAGCCTGTTTCTACGGGGGGGGGGGGCTATCAAAAGATGGGTTAAAAATTTCTGAGAAACGTGTAATGTCTAAAAAAAAACACAAAAAAAACTGAATATTCTACAAGGACCGTACAGACCCCCGAAAATGATGAACGTGTTTGTCAATCTATGATTAATAGTCCGCGCCGTTCTGCTCGAAATCAGGCCACTAGTTTGAATATATCGACTCGAATCGTGTGCCGAATTCTACATAATGATCTCAATTTTCATCCGTTTAAAATTTTATTCACGCAGAAAATTCATCCTACTGATTACTTGACTGGACAATAATTTTTTATCAAGAGATGGTTCGCAGAGTCAAAAACGGAGAGATGTTTTTAATCAAAATCTTGGATGACAAATGAAGCGCATTTTCACTAAATGGCACCGTAAATAGACACAAGTTATAGGATACTGGAGCGACAAGAATCTACAGAAAATGCATGAAAAACTACATCATTCGCCGAAGGTGACGGTTCGGATGGGAGTCGCACAATATTATGGGTTGGTCGATCCTTATTTATTTACTGAAACTATTAATTGAATATGCGTTATAGACGAATGATAACTGAATTCGTTGTGTCTGAATTAAAACGTAGGCGACAGTTAAAGCACACATGGTTCCCCAGCAGGGGATATACCAGTGGCGGCGCAAGGTAGGTTGGCATTCCGGCCGGTTTCGTATTGAGCACCCCTACTTAAAATAAAACACTAAATACTAAACACGCCTACGAGACTTTATTATTACTAAAATATTCAATCGCATTATCAAAATTGACTTCCCTGTCTCTTTCAATTGATAAAATCGAAAGATTGGTTAGTCGCGCTTTTTGGCTGTACGAGTGAGTTATCGTTGTCGTCCCTTGGTGCTTGGCACCGGGAGCGGACCGCCCTCTCCGCCCTTTTTTATGCCCCCCCCCCTGTCCCATGTCATACAAGGACAGAAACGTTGAATTTGCTCCATAAACCCTTTGGCGAGCGTATTATCTCGCTCAACAATCAATTTTTACGGCCACCGCGATCGCCGGATTTCTCGGTTTGTGATTACTTTTCATAGGGTCAGCTTTTATGTGAATATTCATAAACCACGAACATTGGAGGAATTAAAAAAGCAATATTGTAGCCGAAGTTATTGATGCAATTCCGAAAAGGACGTTGGAAAAAGTATTCATCAATTTTGAAAAACGACTAAAGAAATGCACCGAAAATAGAAAAATGCTCGTTTAAATTCTGTAATTTATAAAAAATAATTTTTATTGAAATAATTTTATTACATTATAAAATAGAAAGGAGTAAAAAATATTTATTTTATCGCTTTTCTTTATGGAGTTTTTTTAATTTAAAATATGGTTAGTTTTTCTGCCTTACCCTATATATACATATATATATATGTATATATATATATATATATATATATATATATATATGTGTGTGCGTGTGTGTGTGTGTGTGTACATCAAAAAATGAAATTCGCCTAAAATTTACCGGTAACACGAGTCCTCGTTTCTTACAAGCGTGTTGTTAGGCTTTTAATTTTTTTCGGAAAATATAGCAATAACAACACTTATTACGGACGCTTTTATTTCATGAAAGCTAAGCTAACAAATTCACTAATTGATTGAAAAATAAGAGTACGAAAACAAAACAAAAAAAAAAAATTATATTCAACAAACCAACTGGAATTCTAAAAAAATTACACGAAAAATACGGGATAACATCAACAATGTGCGGTAAATGGTAAACTTCGACTAGACTGAATAATTTTAATTTTAACTTTTCCTTCGCTAGGCAGAAGTTTAAGGTAACAACGACTCACATTATTACAAATGACTGATTTAGAATAAAGCTACCTTGACAACACAAAATTTTACATAAATCACTAACTCCTCAGACTGCTTCATCTGTCTCGGATAAACCGCGAGACGGTCCTAGAGATAACCAGAATGAAATATGGATATCGCTGAAAATTAATTTCAAAGTCGGACATTTTGGGTCGTAAGATGGCGCGGTATTACACGTACCGATGTATCAATATTGTAACTCGATCATTTGGACTTCATCGAAAGCCTGGATACCCCTCCTAGATGATGATAGTTTTCTATAATTCCTATAGAAGAATTCAATTAACTCTATGCCATTCTTTAGAGCATGAAATAAATGTCTTGTAAGCGTAAGGCAAACATTTTGTTACGGGATTATTACCCTCGATGTAAGAATGATATAGTGCGTCATGTATATAATTAGGAGAAAAGGTGACATTTTTTTCATGTTTATCATTTACACGATTAAACTACACTAACAAATGATACTATATATTCATACGTGTTTAATTATCACAGCGAGATGTTTGCTATAGGATTTAAATGGGGGCAAATTGATTTAACTGTCTCCTAACGAAAGGGTTTATATTTTGGAATTAATTTTTTTAGCTTACATACGTTATCGGTAATAATTCAGATTTTAACGTGTAAACAAAGGGCTGAGAATTGTGTAATTGTTCATTACACGAAATGTGTCTTTAGCATTAATGGACTAGTATGCATGCCATAGGTCAAATCATATAAAAGCGGTCTTTCACGGTACAAAAAAGTTTTAAATTAACAATATTCATGTAATCTCAATCCAGAACAGTTTTAAAGGAAAAATTTCAGAAAAATGTTCATATATTCGTTTTTCCACAGTATGTTTATTCGCTCTGAGCGACAAGACCGTCTTCTCGCAGAGTCTTAGAGATCGGTCTATCACAAAGCGCACATTTAATTAAAATATGTCTTAATTATAATGGAGAACATTTTAGTATAAGCAACGAACCAATTTCTGATTTTCTTCAGCTACACATTGGTAAAATTAATTTGCGTCGAACATTTTATGCTTTTAACAGGAAGCTCTCTTTTGAATTCCTTTTCATAAATCGTTTTTCTTCATTTTACTTCTCGATGAAGCAGCGTCTGTCTTATTGTTCGTTTTCTCTGTTAATTTTCGATATAAAATAGTGATCAAACAAGCTACAATGCTAAATTACCCACAATCTGTGCCAACAACTTCATTTTATTTTAGAATAACGTATAGTACTAAAATATGTTAGTAGGCGTATTACAATAACAATAGTATGCCATTGCGCCGGTCTGCAGCCGCGCTCGTGCAAACGATGTCACGTGCGAAACAGATTAATTTTAGAGGAAACGAACCGTTATGTTTTAAAAGATAATATTTTATTAACGATTTTAGAACATTGTTATTTTTTTTTTATTTTTTGTAAATTTAAAAACTTCGAATAAACACTTTTTTTTTAATGAATTAAAATACAATTAGTAGTTAATAGATTATTTAACATGCAAAATTAATTTCGAATTTGTGAACTAATGATGTTAAAATTGCTTTTAAACGTTTGATATATTTCTGCGGGTTTACTACGTTGACGATTCGTAAGATTTAAAAACAGTAATTATTAAAATACGCGAATAAAATCTAGTTTATGTAATATACAAGGGCTGTTCAATAAAGACTGGCACTTAAGCTATAAATTGTTTATTATATAAAAATTATTGATCTTCAGACCGATTACATTCAATATACTCACTGCGTAACGTGATGCACTTTTCTATTTGCCGCTGTCATTCGATGAAAACGTCCTCAAAGCCTAATGACCACGAAGTATAGCAGAAAACGATCGTTGCGATAAAATAAGAAATGCACTATGGAGGGGGTGATTTGTGCACACACTAGGCGACACAATGAATTGAACACATCAACAAGAGCGACTACGCCCCACTACTAACATTGCAAGGATGACTATGTCGCAACACCAACATTCTAGATCTATAATAAATGCTCTGCACATGTCCGACAAAGAATTGACAAGGCAACTGGCAAGTTTCGTCGCGTTCACAAGAACAAATTACACCTGACATAACTGAAACAATAATACAAATAATGGAGGGAACGGCACTAGGAAAAGTGTACAACACAATAAAAAAAGGTCAATGCGACCTCCATCGCTGGAAGGCGAAAGAAAAGAAATAGCGAGCGTGTAACAGGATTAAGCAAACTTTAGATAAGAGACAGAATCGTAAATGGAAATGTAGAAACATAAATATTACCAGACTCTGATCGAACGTTAAAACACCAAATGAAACACTGGTGCTCATAACCGAAAGTTCAATAAATCCCAGAATATTATAAACAATAGACTTTTTTAAGACGCCACGACTAATTAAATCCAAGACGACATAAATAATAATTTCCGAACTGAGCGAAATTATTAAAAAAATAAAATATGCGATCAACAGAATTCGAAAGAAAGTACGAATCATTGCCATATCGTTAACCGAATGATGTCTAACTTTTCAAAGAGGTGAGAGAGCACCTTTCGTACCGTCTAAGGCGTACACCGTCAAATAAGAAAAAAAGAGAAAAATCGGAATATATAATATCCAGGCGGTTTCACGTGCATACCGAACACATACACCTATAGCAGCACAGCAATAAGTAACATTGACCGAACTGCTGACCGGCATAGACTGTATGAATACGCTCACACCTGTTATTTCAACGATCCCCTAAAATGTTAAATTCAACGTCAAATTTGATTTTCAAAAAAAAAAAAAAAAAGAAAAATATATACGGAATGCTACTATCAAATATCGCTGTAATCTGACTGATTCAGGAAAGTTTGTAAAAAAATTGTAAATGAGACAAAATAACACCATATTACTGCTATCAACTCGATATAGAGAAAACACGACGTAACAGAACTAACCGAACCAAATACGTAAAGATAATTCAAAAAATTACAGTAATATTCAAAAACAACTAATTATTACGAAATGTAACAAATGAACGAACGGATACGATGAAAAGGGATAAAAAATTTATTTCGCCATACAATTTCGCCACAAAATAAATATGTAAAACATAAATTCTTTAATGATAGTTGTTTGATAATTACTGATATTTGATTGTAGACGCTGTTTGTCACATTTAACCTGATCGTTCCTTTGAAATAAATTACGATTTAATAAATAATAATACATCTCGCTTCTCAGTCACGCCTGAGAAATAGGTCTGAAGTGCGATGAAATCTAGAGCGTGGAGAGTGTGTCTCGAAGATGTTAAATGTAAGAGTGGCACAAGCGGAAAGAAATAATGATTCGCTATGAACAAAATTCAATTTGTTCGAAATGAAACCAATAAAAAAAATTTAATTCCGAGAAAAATCTCTTTCCGTTAAGCACGCAGCGTTGATGTAAAATATTTACAATGCTACATCGGTGAATAGATTCTAATTTTCCTAACTAGATTTAATACCATGATACGCAGAAATAAACATAAGAACAGAAATAAAAAGTGTGATAAATGCTACGATGGAAAGGTTTAAAATACCAGAGACCGCTGAAAACGTTTGAAACTTAATATTTAAATTGCATATTTTAAACGAAATGATCCAAAAATATTCTGTTCCCACATTTGATTTTTTTAAATATTTTCATTTTAAATCCATCGCTTGAATGTGGGGACTATGTAATACACTGAACTTAAATAACCAGTATATATTATATAATTTCTTTATTTTTTCACTCGCAGTGCTGTTCCTCACTTGTATCTGAATCCTTATTCCTTAAGCAGACTTTATTCCCAACCACTCATCATATCTGCGCGTAGGTTTTTTTTTTAAACTTTTTTCCTACAATGACACTACTGCTAAATTTTTAATTGTAATAACCTATAATCGTTTTTGATGTGTAGCATCGTGTGCGGTAAGACAATTCGTCGATACGCTAGTTCAACTTGTACTGCTAACGTTATGTTGTATCGTAATTTGCATAAATATATTCTTTCTTTCTTTCTTTCTTTCTTTCTTAAATAAAGTAAGATTCAAAAGACAATGTGGAGGATTAAAAAAAAAAAAAAGTACAGGAGTGAGATAAAAATGTTCGAATCTTGACATTTGGAATGCAAAATTTAAAAAAAAAAAAAAATTGCCTAGACACGTTTAGTTCTTACACTATTTTTTTACATTTTTATTATTCAGTATAGAGGGTCATGCATAAATGTCTATTGGTATTACAGGTAGGTGTGTGCACACATTCATGTAAAATACAAGATACAAATATTTGTTAACTTGTCCGAATAGTTTGGGTATGCGAGAGAAGTGAAATATAGATTTTTTGCAAAAACAAGGAAGTTATAAGCTACTAGCGACCGATCCGTCTTCTAATCAAGTCTACTTTTACCATGTATATAAGTGAGAAATTTAAAGAAAATTCAAAAGCAGCGTATTTACAACGCACTGCAATGCAGTAGACGTATACAGTATGTGTGAAATCATCCTGTTTTATTCGATGATTGTTGCAAACATCACTTAACGATCGTGATATTTTCATGATTTTTCATCTTTCTCAATCTCACGTCAGTTCAGGTTACTAGGTTATTGACGGATTTTTTATTCCAACGTTGTTAACGCTGTCTAGCAAGTTAGATGAGTCAATTGTAGGCTCAGAATACTGTAAACTGTGACCGTTGAAATTATTTTCTTGTATCCGTCTTCTACAACCATACGCATGGCGATATAATTTTCATCATGGAAACAAGTTATTACTAACACTATACACATACATATATACTTTTCTGCTAATGCTTCTCTCGCTACAATTTACGTGCAAGTAAGCGCAACTAGCATATTGTTTGTATCTTTGTTGTATGTGTCTTAATTTAAGATTTTAATCATTTGTAAATTATAGCTGAATAGTGAACATTCTTGGTGATTAATGAAGATTTTGAAATATACATATATGTACATAACGGATGATTTATATAAATGTTGATGAACCTGTAACAACAGATCAAGAATAAGAAGTACTTATAGTACTAACGATGATGAGTGTTGTGGTAAAATTTATTTAGAAAAAGCGAGTAAGTGAATAATATTTCCATTCACATCTGGACTAATTCATTTACTGATGGAGACAAATGTTGACGAGAATAAATATACAAATAATAATTTAGCAGCTCTCTTTATAAACAAATACTGGAATTTACCAGAGCTCATTTATAGCCGTTACTGGTGTATTAAAAAGTACTCCGCTTGCTAAATACAGAAAAATAATACGGCCTTTATTTCAATCTAACGTGTAACAGTTTAAAAGGTAAGTGTGATCAAAGCAATGAAGTAACACATATGTATATGTATAGCACTGACAGAGAAATGTATGTCTTGGACATCCGCATTTTATTTATTTCGATGATGCTAATGAATTTGTTGAAAAATGGCAATTGCTGCACGTGTTTAAATAATCTGGTAATACAGGTGTAGATAGCAAAATTCAGATGATAGAGCAAAAGTCGGTTGGAGAGGGATATTTCCAGTTAGTTATGGTGTGTTGTAGCAAAGTTATAGAGTATTGTTCACGTTTGTGTTACATGCGCAATAATTGTCTCGTGAGTATATTTTACGACTTTATGTCTTTTTATTTCAGCTGCTTACAAATTGTTTTCACCGCACGTGTGTTTTAAAATTTTCTAAAGAATTTAATTGTTTAGGTGATTCCGATATGGAATGTAGAACAATTGCAATATTTCATAGAGGAATTCCTCCTAATAATAATTTTTGATATAAAAACCATTGAATTGGAAAATTCAATTTTTAATGCAACCTGTGTAGTAAATGTTGTGCTAAGCCTGGACATTAGCCCCGCCGCATGCCGTACCCAATCGAAAGCTTAGTCTACGTTTAAGTATACTACCGAACAGTATTTCTTTTCTTCTAAGGCGTTACTAATTACTAACCGTATCCGATGCACTTGCTGAACAGTAGAATGATTATGTCGGAAACCAAATATGGTCATTTGATATTACGGCTTTTGCAAATGATGAGGTCGTCTCTTCAAGAATAACTTTTCAAATAATTTCGAAACTGTAAGTAGCAGAGAAATAATATGACTCCACTTTCTCTTCCGGCTTATTAAGACTTCTTTAGCATAGTTATTTGAGCTGTCTTGGAACTTTTCGCTATATACTTAAGACGAAGACATTGAACAAATATGTTAACGGTACTATTTCTTTATGTGACAGCTCACATAATATTCTCGGAAAGATGTCATGAATTCCGGGTGATTTCTTACGATTTATCTTTGTATTAAACTCTTTTGCAACCTTGTGAGGCGGGAATAACTTAAACTGTTCCTCTGGTAACAACGTTATTCTTGGTATAATGTTAGACTGGAATTCATTTAACCAGGAGGTGTCTGGCGAAATGCTCAGCTTTCTCGTCTTCTTTTTTTAACCAGTTTCCGGACTCGTCCTTAAGTGGACGAATACGACTTCTGGTGGTCTCTGAAGTCGATGTGTCGCTTTCCATAAAGAATAATCTTTGTCAGCTTCCACATATTGAGATTTTCCTGGTAGTCTTCCATATTCTTGTGCTTAATAGTGATGACTCAAGTAATAATACTTTTGAAGGTAATACGTCAGACAATAAATCGTTTTTTACTTCTACGGACACTGAGAATGGTCATGTCAATGATTTGATTTCAGAAACGAAGAAATAAGTACAGAAATGTTTGTCATCATTAAGTTGAGATACACCATTAATAAAAGAAAAGAACTAGTAGTTAACTATAACATTGATATAAAATTTTTGAAAAGAAATGGTTGAAAAAATCGTTTTCCCTATCCGAGCGTAAATAATATTAAATTATTTGAAAAAAAAACAAGATTAGTCATGTACTTTTTTTTATGTGTTTAAATACTTTTGTAACTTTATTGCTCTTTTTTGAAATTTTTTATTCTATAATGATTTTACAGCCTCCAAATTTAATTATTTTATTACATTATAATAATAAGAAAATATATCATACCCGACACTGAAATACGGCAAGTTTTATATATATAAACAACGAATGCAATCACTGCACACAATCAAAACCGTAGGTCGTAAAAGAAACATTTCGAAAAACCTGTCACCGAATAAAGTTGCTAAATACGAATGAAAAAGAAAGATAAAATAACGAAATATACATATATATATATATATATATATATAATTATAAAAATATTTCGTACCCCCCCCCCCCCCCCCACCGGAATTTTGCTCTAGATACGGCCCTGTGGCTAACTACATATTAAAATAAAAAAAGAAACGCCATTTAATAAAGAACTTGATCGATTAATAATATTAATCATTTTCATCTTACTAGCGGAACTCTTAAATATACATATACGTCTCAAAAGACTGTTTATTTTTACTTCATACCGAAGTTGTTATTAAAAACATATTCAGCACGAGAGAAGTAATTAATTTTAAAAGTTCGACAAATGTACATGTTCAAAATTGTTTTTATAAAATAAAATTATAATCTATAAACAAATATTAGCCCATGTACGGAAATATGAATGTTAAATGTGGGGTTGCAGTGCCAGGACCAACATAACAGTAAATAACGGTAAAACATTAAGAATGATGGTAAATGCTTTCTGGTTCGCTTCCAATAAAACTCTATATCTCGAGCTGAATGTGTTCCAAATGTTGCTGTTGTAATAATAAAAGAAGTCACGAAACACGCTATGAAGCTATACGATCATCAAACAGAACGGCGCTCAGCCTTCTCGACAATCTAACAGAACTATGTTGGTTGCAAAGAATAAAACCAGCGAATTTGATCAAATAATTCCAAAATGTTCATTTTAGACACTCCTTTATTGAAAGGAGTACTGCTCAAGTAAACGCGTACATCATTATAGAGCTAAGTGTAGAATTACAAAAATGTGTACATTGATTAAAAGCTGAGAAAAATCAGGGCCGAATCTGGGGGAGGCTAGGGAGGGCTATAGCCCCGGGCCCCAACCTCCAGGGGTCTCGTGCTCTTCAACAGAAAATAATTTAATTTTCCACGTGCAAAATTTGAGTTTCTTTTCCCAAAATACTCAATATTGTAAAAATGCAAAATTTTAAATTTGCGTTTTTTATCTTAAAAAGAATTCACAATTAATATTTATATATAAAAAAATAATATTTAATAAAATGATATACTTTTTCTCTATAAAACATTCTCTTTTTCCCCGATAAACTAAATGCTACATAAAATTAATATTTATAGAAATTTTCTACGATAAATTTCATTTATTGTGTTAAAAAAAAAAATTAATGAGTTCTTTAAACTATACGTATTGAATAATAAATAAATATTCGACAAATCGATTAATAACAATTCTTTATTCAAATATTGATAACCATACAACTATTGTAAATTTTTTTATGTAAAAATGTTTTACGATCTGAAATACTTTTAATTTTAACGATGTTTTATTTTTAATTTTTATCGAAATTAATACGTTTTATTTAGAACTGTATAAAAATCATTTTTGAAGTTTGTATGTCAAACCGTTTCCTAAAGTATTTTTTCTTTTTTCTTCTTTTTTTAATAATTTCGGGGTATTTTTATTATTTTTAGGAAAACTATTGTATAAACTGATCCACTAATTGCACAATCCTGCGCATATGCAGACATATTGTGAAATATTTATTATAGAATTAAAGATTTTGATTTGATTTAATTTAAATAGATTTTTTAATATCAACAGCCAGGGCTGTATCTGGACCAAAATTTCGGGCGCGATTACGAAAATATATATATATATGTGTGCGTGTGTGTGTATTATCATGAAATATATTTATTTATAAATAGTTCGCTAAAGCCTTGTAGTCAATTACTGTATATGCAATATTTGAACACTACGATAAAAACAAATAAAAATAGTCGTTTCCACAGAATTCGTAAAAATTTCAGTTTTTTTTTTTTTTGTGTCAAAAATCGGAAAGAAATAAATTTATTCTGAATTTCAGCCCATTTAATTCAAGCAATTATTATTTCGCAGGCATTTGGGGTGGGGGGTGAACCCTGAACCCCCCTCTCAGATACGGCCCTGTCAACAGCTTAAATACAGTTTAATCGAAATATTGATAAAGCTCCATGTTTTATGATCTTATTTACTATAATTCATTCAATGAAGTGTGCCGATGGAAAAAAGCCGACATAAACTGATATTTAATATCCAATTAATATAAATGCGGAAGTGTTGTCAATAGTAATTACAGTTTTATGCCAAATTTAAGTGTTTGGTTAATTTCTCATGGTTTTGGTTCATTTAATTAATATCATTTTTAATAATAGAATTAATTAAAATTAAATTGCGACTTGAACGTTTAATTTTATTTAATTAGTTTTTGCTTAGAATTGTTATAACAATAAACAAAATAAAATTAATTATAAATGATCGAAATAATGAAATAAATTAAAAATGAACACTATTGCAACATTTATAAATTTTTACAGAATTTGTATGTTGTTAATTTCATTTTTCAAAAATATATTATTCATAACCGAATTATTTTTAGTTAATAAATTACAGTATTTTAATAAATCTTAATTATTGGAAGGGTGAGAATACACATGTAATTCTGTAATAATATTTTTTTTTCGGTTTTAATATAGAAGTGATATTGCGTTTATTTTTGCGGTTCCCATTCATTTGTTCGTTAGTACTTTTATTTCTTCGAAATATTTTCAGCAGTTTTGATGTTCTTAGTTTTACATTTTCCCGGTTTTATTTTAATCTACTTTTTCCTTCATTTTTCTGTCACGGAACATTTTAATTTTGTCTTCTCTAAAAATAGTCCTTCACAGGACTCTTGTTTATACCTGCAATAGATCCCCTTTGTTCTGCCTTTTTAACATTAACGAAAAAAAAAAAAAAAAAAAAAAATGGCTAGCAGTAGTGATGGAAAATTGGTCTAATTCCATCAAATTTGTGATCGAGAACAGGTATAGAAAATTCCAATAAGCAAAGGAAAATGATTATTATTACAAATGTTTATAGATTTTCCAGAACTTAGCTGATAACACAAATATTGTTAAAAACTTTAATTTTAAACAAATACAAAAGAACACTGCTGCTACAAGAACGCACTAATTTTACGCCGAATGCATGGAATTAAAAATGATAAATTAAACAGAACAATATTTTGTTTAGACGAGATTACTATTGTCGTATAACCTCCGTCAGGCCCGGATTAAGTGTATGATAGGCCCCCCGGGGCTACGGAAATATTAGGGGCCTTTTTCGGAAGTGACAAAATTACCAGTTTTATAGAATAACTCTAAATTTTCTTTACTTTAATTTCATTACATTATTTTGAATTCACGAATGTTAAACATATAATTATTAATGTAAACAAAACTAAATATCATACAGACACAATTGGTAGAATTTTCGATGACAAAAAAAAAGATATATATATATATAATTTTTAATAATGAATTTTTCAGCCAATTTTAACCTAAAATTTGCATAAAAGGATAGTGTGTGTGCGTGTGTTGCGCGAGTATACACGCACACACATTCATACAGACATTTCCTAAAAACGTAGATTCCGACTCGTTTAAAAGAAATTTCTGGAACGTTTTTACGAAACTCGAAATTTTACTATTACTAAATTTCCTCATTTAGGAGGAAATAAAAATGGATACAAAATTATTAACAAATAAATGTATTAAAAAATGCACAAGTGCTCCTGTGTAAAGTTAATTCTATTTATTTAAAAAAAGTTTGATGTATATGACAAATGATAGATTAATTTTTTATTATAAATGTCGGAAGTGGGTGTCTCTTGGGGGCCCTTTTATCCCGGAGCTGCAGCTCCCCTAGACCTCCCCTCTAAATCCAGGCCTCAAAAGTAATTTATTCGATAAAAGTGCGGACGGAGCGACATCGAATCGAACGGACCGTCATAAAAAATGTGCGATACCCCGAACTAACTGATCAATAAGAATCTTGGCCCGGCCGAGCCGTCACAGGACCACGACTCGTGCGAGACTTGCCGGGCAGAGGAGAGAATTTCGATCAGTGCGCCCAGGAAGGAGTTCGTGGTTCCCACACTATAGCCTGGGTAAATTGTGGCAAGATATGAAAATCAAACTGATGGACTAAAAGTTCCGATTAGTAAAGCGTTTAATTTTATTACACGCAGGTAGTGCAAAAGCTGGATTTTTTAAAAAATGCGATTAAACTTACGAGAAAAAAATAATTCAGATTATCACAATTAAATGAATCATATTTAAAAATTTGTTTGTAAATTGTCTAAATTTGTAGGAAGAAACTTCTGTAATCCTAATGACAAGGCTAGTTATCATTCAATTTTAGCATATTTACCGCTAGCGCCACAGTTAGACTGTATAAAAGTGACATACAAGCATAATATAAAAGCAATAATATATCATTTTCGATTAATGAAACGGAAGTTGAATTATTGCATATACTAGGGTGAAAAATTCACGAAAAAAAACAGAAAAAAATAATTTATTAACCGTCATATTATCCTCATTCTAATCCAACTGAATTAATTTGGCCATAAACAAAATGCGAGGTAGCAACCCAAAATGATACATTTAAAATGAATGCAGTTGAAAAATTATTGAATAATACTATAGATCAAATAACGTCCAATAATTGGGTAGAGGTAGTTGAACACATCGATAAAATACAAACGGATTATCATAATAATTTACACTACATTGACGATCAGGTAGAGCCCATAATAATAAAATTACAAAATCTTTCTTCAGACGAAAATAGTTTACTCGAGGATGTTTCAGAAATATTTACAGATGTAACAAATACATAATTTTATTTATCATAATTATAATAAACTAAAAAACCAAGTCAATGTTTACTACTTTTCGAACATATTCTTCCTTTTATGACATTAAACATCTCTATTCAATTTTTTTTTTCATTTGCAAAAACATTTCAAATGAAATATATATATATATATATATATATATATATATATATATATATAGATTCTTTGTTCCTGTAATTTTTAAAAGTGAATTTTTTTTCTAAGGTTGCTTTTAATGTTTCAGTCAGTTTACGAAGGCTGATAGCATGCATATGATATAGCGTGATCGGAGGTACTTCAATCGTATTAGATATAATAATTCCATCAACAGTAACATATCGGTTACTGATGTTAGTAATTTTACTATTGGGTGCCCCATTGATATATTTTTCTTTTTCGAAGAGCCGCTTTTGGCTCTGTCCAACGCACTGCATGACATTGCTATCGCTAAGGTCACGCTACTAGTTATCACTCTGATAACAGGTTGAAGCTGCTGCATTACTATAATTTCCTGGCCTCGTCATCTCTTGTTATCTCTTTTCAGTAGTCTGTCTTTCTCTGTCAAACCCATCATCTCGTGTACGTGATCTAGAGTGCGGGAGGATCGAAGCATGCTCCGAATACCCGCACGCGTACGTTACTGTAATAAAATGCAAGTGCTTAATCGGAAATGAGAATATAATAACGCGAGAAGACAAAGTTAATAATTAATTGAAGCAAGTATGAAGAAAAGGAGGTTGTTTACAAATGCTTGTGAACCAGGCCCGTGCCCAGAATTTTAGAAATAGGGGGGGGGGGTGAAAATTTTCTTCGCATATTTATTTTATAAATAACAATACATTCTTCACTAATATTCGTACTATTAATAATTTCCATAATTTTGATTTATATATTAATAATTCACATAAACGAATTACCCCGTATACGAACATGAATAAAAATTACACATATGTTATTGATTATACTCGTAATAAAAAGTTTTTCCTTAAGATATTAATGAAGTACCTAAGCTATTTCAGTTCTCATGGGAGGGGGGTAACCCCCAAAACCTACCCCGTGGACACGGCCTTGTTGTGAACCCTCAAATTTGAAAAAAACCCATATTTCGTATTTTGCCATTTGAATAGCTTCACCTTTGCTTAATTATATCGGATAATAATATAACACTAAATTTCAACATTTTGAGTCTGTTTGAATTAAGGGTACGAGTACACGTGTGAAAATATATCGTAAATCACACAGCACGAAAAGCAATTAATTGCAGATATCACGTAATGATAGAAAAAAAAAAAAGGTACAAAGAGCTATTTGCAGGGTTTATGGAATAATTTAACGATTTTGGCTTTTAAATATAAAAAAATTAAAAATTAAAATGGTTATCATTTTTATACAATTTAAAAATTTAATAAAAAATTCGTATATATGATATTTAGTTGGTAAGATGAACACTCAGGGTTGGCCTTGTGGCGCAACGGATAACGCGTCTGACTACGGATCAGAAGATTCCAGGTTCGAATCCTGGCAAGGTCGAGTTGTGTATAACATTTCAAATATTTTTGCTATAAATATTGTCAATATTATAAATGAAATATTTTTCTGTTCGCTATATATATATATATATATATTTTTTTTTTTTTTCTTAATTACCAATTACCGTAAGTATTTAATATCTATCATCGAAAAATTTTATAAACAAATTAAAAAAAAAAAAAAAAATATATGTATGTATGTAGTGAGAAAGTCGGTTACAATACATTGAAAAAAGTAAAAATAATCTGGTGGTTATTTCAACCGAATTCGTCGAAAATATTACAAATAGCCCCAATATTTGAACAGCTTATTGAAAAACTTCTGTTTTAATATATATTTTGCGGAATTAGCCTATCCAGTGATTAAATAAGGAATCATTCATAAATATAACCAAAACTTG
Source organism: Icerya purchasi (assembly GCA_039619475.1). Classification (NCBI taxonomy): domain Eukaryota; kingdom Metazoa; phylum Arthropoda; class Insecta; order Hemiptera; family Monophlebidae; genus Icerya; species Icerya purchasi. The sequence goes on from CM077115.1 coordinate 206,089,639, forward strand.
CGCATATTCCTTAATCAATTTAAAGGCGCAAATGCCGAATTTTCTGCTTTATACATGAAATTGTACGGTGATGAAAAAGTTGAATCTAAATCAATGTAAGAACTAAACAGCTGAAAGAATTAAAATGTATAAAAATAACGCTAACCGAATGATTTCTTACTTTTGAAGAAATTTTTCATTTTTCATTTTTTGTTACAACGAGACGAGTAGAATAGTCAAAAACATTTTTTCTAATACCACGACTTAACAATCTAAGCGGAACAGAAAATAACAGTATATCTTTTAACTTTATTTTTTTCTAGATAAAGATCAAGGGACACATTTTTTTTTTTTTTTAATTTATTTGCAAAAACTTTTCCCAGTTAGATTTTAAGCCGACACGTTGTTGGAAGCGATAATTTTTTGGTCGTATTTTTCATTATAATCAATTATAGAATTTAAAACACATAATTTTATGAAATTTTCCCAGTTGCAGCAATATTCGTGTGTCTACAATCTATTTTCACTCTATATTGTTTGTTTTCGTGAAAATTTTATTCTACAAATTCAAAAAAAACGTGCAACTTCTCAACCCTGGCCGTAATTTATCGATATTAAACAAAAAATGAATAGGTTTGTTCGTATTTAATATTTTGGTTAATACCTCAGTTAACTGATTACCATCCTAAACGGAACATCGTAGAAAACACAGTTCACCGGAGTATAGAATTATTCAAAGAACTGTGAAAATTTTCTCAAAAATATAGATTTCCTGCGTATTTTTTACATGATTTATAGCTCATGTTTAAACTGTAATTATTCAATTTCATTATTGTTTACGTGAATTATTATTTGTGTTTTTTTTTGTTCAATAGCAGCTACAAAAATCAAAAATATAAAACGAGTGCGAGAGAGGCCAAATAAAACATTTTAATAAATTATTTTTTGATGTTCTTTTTATCCTACGAACGACAGGTATAATCTTTTTTTGGCTCATTGCAAAACAATATTATAATCTTAAGCATTTAAAAATTGTCACAAAAAATTCGGTCGTTCCGAATGAAACCAATTTCCTTTTCATTGGCACACTTTATGAAAACGAAAAAGCAGATGTATTATATTAAGCCTCTTTCCAGAAACTTTCAACTACTAATTTAACAATTCTCGAATATTATTAATTTTTCTCTAATATTTAACAATGGACAAAAGGATAATATATTCCTGAAATGCTTTATTTGGAACACTGTGTGCATTGTATAGATGTGAAACTTGGACCTTATCATCCGAAAATATAAGGGATCTTAAGACACTAGAGATGTGGTACTTTAGAAAAATGATGAAGATAAAATGGACCGACAAAATCAGCATAGAGGAAGCATTAAGAAGAGGACGTCAATTGAAAGAAACCTAGTTAATACAATTATTAGAAGACGATTCCCTAATAGGCGGGACATATACTAGAGCGGAATGTTTTAGCTCAAAACTATAATAGAAGGTGTAGTACTGCAGATTGAAAAAATATCAGAAATAAAACTCTCGTGGGAGATATGTATATGATGATAGAAGACTTGAGATACAAGAATTACGTAAAACTGGAAAAACTAACGGGACAAAGGACAGAATGTCGTGTTGTTACAAATCAATTTACGCATTGAAACTAATGAATACTCTAAAAATGACTAAAAGATTTTTCTGTCTGCAATAAAAGTTAAATATGATCGAAGAGAACGAAGATTTGTTTCTTTACCGGGATAAAAAATGAAAAATTTTTAAGATGTAGAAAATCGAAACAAATTCTCTAAATAAACTAACAATTTTCCGTTTTTTACCTGTGCCGTCTCTGTATTGTCTTTTGCATCCCTCCAATTATGTGATTCCGATCACGTGTTTGAATGCTCTCCTCGCTTTCAATGATAAAGTATTTTTCTACTCTTCCCTTTTATCGAACAGTATTACCACTCCCTACAGTGCTTTCTTTATTTTCCCCTTCCTTCTCTTTTTATCGTCAAAGCGCTTGATTTCCTTTTTTCCAGTTTTTGAGCCAATGTTCACGTTGATGCCCCCCCCCTCCCCCAAAAAAAACAAACCAACAAAAGCTAATAGTTTTTCGATTTTTAAAAAACTAAAAGAAATTAACGTTTAATTGTACACGACTGAATCCCAATAATTTCCTTCTATGCGTATATATGTATATATATATATATGTCTTGAAAACTAACTTTTACTTGCCCGTTACACATTGATGTTTTAGCGGTGTACGCGCTTTACAAAAACTGACAAATCGCTAAACAGGCGTGCAGGAGGTCCCCTTAATAACATATCTGATTTCAATAGGGAGATATTTCGGCCCGTAAATTAATTAAATTTTTCTGTCGCTTCTCTGTTTCTTTAAAGTGAGCCAATATTTATAATATGAAAACTGCTACAAACGAATTATTAGGGACATTGTAGATATTAAAAATAGTACGCTCATCAATAGTAATGTCGGAAAAGACATTACTGATTATTAGGTAGACATTAAATATAACAAAGAATAAATAGAAAAAAATTTCTAGATCTTATCCCAACCAATCTACATATCTCATACTTAAAATATTATCACTATGTATGAAAGATTAAAACATATGCACTAAAAATTTCATAATAGTTAGTGTATATGTATTAAAAAAATAAAATTAATTGTTTTATTTTCCACATTCAATTTTTATTAACATGCTGCATTTTCTTTCATTACATTAATTTACATTAAAAAAAAAAACAAAAAAAACATTAAATTATAAATCCAAATTTTAAAATTATTACATTTAACAATAAGAATTTTTTTTCTAAATTTTCAATTGTGTTCGTTAACGCAACTTTTAGTACGGAAAACGACCTCTCGCGTCACAAAACACAACTGGTGGTAAATGTTTAAATGCGGCCACTTCGGATGCAGTGTAAGAGATTCTGTGTTTTCATTTGACACTTCATCTAATCGAATTGAAACGGCAAGACAGCCTGTCCAGATCAAATTTATCACAAGTTGTGTATATAACTGTATAATATGTGTGTGTATATGTATATATCCGGTACATAGTTCTCGGAGGACAACGTCCAAGATAGTTTAATACTGTTAACCAGCATTAATCATATACCAGCGTGAAAAAGATTGGTCAACAATGTTTGTTTTTGTTTTTCCGACACTATTGTTCAACTTCAGCAACTAATAGTATAAATATAAAAATTCTAAAAGCTGGGGTCGCAAAGTAAATACTCTGTTCAAATTCATTTCATTTCATTTATAAAGAAAACAAAGATTTTTTTATTTTTGATCGCAGAAAGATATCCCGTCCGTAAAGAAATAGAACAGAATATATAATAATTTTGTGTGTACGTGAGTGTGTATTCTTTACATGTAAGTATGAAAGATACGTAAAAATCCCCAAAATATGCACGAAACGTCCAAAATATGCACTTATACGTACTATTAGTATATTTCGAATCTACACAACCCATGAAACACCTAGATACGAAGTATCAAAGGGTTAGCTACAAGCAAAAAAAATATGCATTGTATGCGAAATCTGAACCATAATTATCACCTATAAAATAAAATGCTAAATGTTTTCCCTTCGAGTTAATAATTATGCATATATCTGACGCCAAATTTTAATTTTATGCTAGATCTACATAGTGCCGAATTTACATATCCCGTCTATCTAAAATAACAGAGTCTGTAAGAGGGGGAAAATTTTGATGCACATTTTTGTTTATTATTTTTTCACTATCATTTAGATTATGGCAATTATTGACATTGTGCTCAGTAATTTTAGAATGAAATCTTTTGCGTGCACAGCCTGCGAGTGGTCAAGGTGCAGGTGAAAGACTGAGCAGAAATGCTCGCCAATTGTTTAATTACGTTTATATAACCATTTAGTTTGCAATTTTCACGCGTCGTTAACTAGATAAATTTGTCGCATACACGGCAATGAAACGATGAATAAGATATTTTTCCGCTATCTCAAATACCTCCCCCGCCTAGTACACTAAGAGCTTAAACTCCAGGGACGCATTTAAATCGGCTACATAGAGTAATATTTGAGAATCACCTCATAAATTTACTGTTACTACCAGTTCGAATTTTTCCGTGCACTGATTAAAATTGAAGTCACGGCGATAGCGGATAATTTTTTTTAGGAGCGATTCCGAAAAAAAAATGTTTTTTCGCAGCGTTTTTTCAGCGACGCCAATTTTATTATTAATTCTTACGTACAAAGTAATGGGGCGGAGCACGGTAACATTTTTAGCTTCGGGTTAACTTAAAAAACCTCTTACTTGGATTTCGTGGCTTTCAAAAAATCTCCAATTACAGTAGAACTTCAATTGTCCAGATAATTGGATAATAATGGAAATTTCTAAAATAAAAAAACGCAAAATAATTGTACAGAATACAGTAAAAAGTACTACTTGAATTGTTTTAATAACAAAAAGAGTCCATGAATATATCGAACAATTGATGAAATCGGTCGGACTGTTTAATTATATTTATTGTTTTTATATACATATATATATATATATTTGTTAGTCGTTCATTTTTTAATGTGTTTTACGGTATAGATAATGTTTTATAAATTTTGTAAATTGTGAATGTCATATGTCGTTCGTGTAATATAAAAGATATAACATTAGCAACCGAATGTTAACGGTCATTTTTAATTGTTTACATTTATAACAGTTTCTAAACATAAACATAATCTGTAACTTGCGATTTTTTAAACATTTCGGTAAGAGTCAGCCGTTTAGACAATCTAAAGGTGAGCAGCTGGATGTGGTCATATTCAGACTGCCGCTTCGTCCACGATAACGCAGTCTGTAAACACGCAAACGTCTCACTAGCTAATGGTCCCGCATCTGGTTTAGTATCCACATCATCATCCTCTTGGTCATCATCAGTTTCTTCCATTTGGGTTACACTTTGAATTAACTCATATGCAGGGTCCAAATAATCACAAGCAAGCCAATCGCTTACGTCCTCTGCATTGCTTTCGGAGTAACTAGGAATTTTTAAAAGAATCTTCCTTATGTTCTCAAGCGACACATTTTCCTCATCCTCTCCTACTGCTCCTTCTTTATCTTCAATTTCACATTTATTCTTTTGTTCTTTCTCTTTCTGCACCTCCTCCTTACGTGAATTGTCTTTCAGTTTTATATTACAGGAACATATATATGTTTATTTATTTATTTGTTTGTACAACCCGCCGGTGCAACAACTTACGCCAATTACTGTACAACACAATATAATCAAACAATTCAGTAGCAATATACGAGTACAGAGGTACATTCAAGCAATAGGAAAGAAGAATTATGAAATAAAGCAATATACAAATCATACCCGTACGTATACAACGATGTAACCTAACATTACTTATTTTACTTCTAGCCCATTCACACACACCCACGCCAACGCATCTCACACCTGTAGCATGCCCGCGTACATACACTCTCGCACGTACACGCCATGCTCGCGCTGAAATACACTTCGGTAAGACAGTGTAACACAGCCTCATATAGTTAAATTCCGAACAGCTTTTAAGAGCTCACCACCGTGAACTGTCTTCTTATATAACCGGTGTATGACGTACAGCATCGAAAAGTTTTGTAAGATGTTCAGCAGGTTTTATTAACTTTGATAGATATCGCGCATGTGATAAGTAATATATTATCGCGGCGGCATGTGCACAACAGTCAATGGTTCGCATACCATTAGTAGTACACTCACAGTAATATCGGGTAATACCACTATGCCCAATACTATTGGATATATATACTGTATGTGATACCTCCGACCACTCACGTGGCGAGATTGTACTTGAATTTTAATAATTTCCCGCGCGATTCCTTCCGGTACTGAAGACTGATTTCTTCGGAATCGTTCATCATTTCAGCTAAATATGAAATTAAAGTAAAGCGAATTCCATACCCTCGACAGGGCGCGTCGGGGATTGTGAAGTTAAGCTTTTCATAATGGTACTAAGCCTAATGGATCTGATGAGAATATTAGAGCCAGTTTTCTACTTTTGGATTATTCGCCTTTACTTGCCCCTAGATTTCTCTGGTACGCAATTCTATTTCAGGCTGGGTAAGCTTGGGAGCGACTTGGATGCGGGACGAGGTAAGTCTCGAACTCGGACCTCCGACTTGGTAGCCAAGCACCTTAACCACTAGGCTACCACGCGAAATTCCTAACTATAATTAATGAGTGCCAGTAAAAAATAATTCCAAATCTTTTTCTGTCAACTCTGGAAAATCCACGACGTCCGCAGATGTCAATTTTTGAAAAAGAACTTTTCGGCGACTCCACTTCCCCATATCACCACCTTTAAATATAGAGCATTTTCTGTATTATCGTGATTCACTAGTTGAGATAAAACTTCATTGGTGCCTGTACACGGGAAATAAATCGCGAATCAAATTCATTGTGCACAAGAAACAAATGATTTTACAGTACAATCCTGCATCTTCTCAAGCAACTTATTATTAAACTGATCGTAAAGCAATTTCCATTTTTGGCTTACTGCACCGTGGATGGCTTCAATAATCCAACGAACTATTGTTAACCGACGAGAGTGGCTTCAGCAGTTGAGAGCTGATCCTTTTTTCCTCTTAATGAAGGCACACATGAATTATTTCAGTATCTTGTGAGACGTAAAACCGAAAAACCAACAAACAACCAGCAGAAAAATGAGATTTTTTTTTTCCATATTCTGTGCCCAAAATGCTGAAAAGTACTTATTAAGCTATTTTGTATAAAACTGAGGCCAAACAGATTTTTTGTGTACCAGCTCATGCAAAAACGTTTTTTTGTTGTTTTTTTTTTAGTTTTTAAGGAGCGTTCGCAGTTTTTAAAAATTCGAATGAATTCAGTTGATTAGTTTCTCGTAAGCACTTTGTTGTTGTAAAGGGCAATATGGAGAACCCAAACCAAAAAAAATGATAGCGCCTAGAAGGAAGTAACTATTATTAAAATGGAACCGTCACAAGAAAGATGTAGAATAGTTTTCTAAATAGGGAAATTAAGAAAACCAGGAATGAAGAGGAAGAGCAGGCTGAATAAGAAAACAGAAAGAACGTTGATTGGAAAAGAAGCTAGGTATATAACCAAAAATATGTTTAATAGGTTGTTAGCAAGGTAATTTTTTCGCTAAGACTACCGCGAGTTGCACACGATCAATTATTTCATTTCTCTCGATATTATCATGGCTAGGAGAGTACAATCTGAGTATGATAGGAGTGAAAAAGTTTTTAAAAGTAATAGAACGAATACGATGGATGATGGTAAACAATCATAAGAAGAGTGAGGGAAGGGAGTCGATATTGATTATAAAACTCTTTTTTGGGTATCGGAGATAATTAAGAACTGAAACACATTTATTTAAAACTATTGCGTGAATTAGGCGTTCCTAAGCTATTTTTTTCATCGTAGAAAAGAATCTGCGGATCACGATGAAAACAATCTGACGTGAAAGAATTTCGCTATTTTGCTCAACATTTGTCTATGCTGGCGCGTGGAATCAAGACCGGGGGCTGCAAGGCAGTTCAGTCGCGTGAAACAAAATTGCTTTTATACCGGGCAAAGACTGTGTGCGATATTTTCTAATTAAGTTTTTATTAATCGACACCAGATTATGTTTAGGCTCCCTTTCTTATGTGCGTTTTTATTTTTTTCATCTATTAGTAATAAAAAGAGTGTTCAGTTACTCATTAAAAAATTATCAACTTCATAGTGCACGCCATTTTTTTTTTTTTTTTTCTACACCAATCAGATGTTATCACATAATAAAAACAGCAATTTCATAGGTAAGGGTCTTATATAAAATAACGTTTTCATTAATCAGAATGCTGTGATTTAATTTCTCTTATTAATTATTACATTAGAAAAGCTTAAGTGAAATTCAAGCGATTGTACACCAACCTACAGCACGAGCCACCACTAATAAAGAACGATCTTGGAATACCTAAAAAAACTGTTGCATAGCAAATTTTAACTGAAAATTTGCACAAAAGGATAGTGTGTACGCGTGTACACTCATTCGCACATTCGTACGGGTATTTTCTAAAAACAGTAGATTCGGACTTCTTACGCCTTAAAACAAATTTCTAGTATGTTTTTACAAGAACTGAAAATTTTACTATTATGAAGTTTCCTCATCTAGGAGGAAATAAAAATACAGATACCAAATTATTAACAAATAAATGTATTAAAAAGTGTACTTGCTCCTGTAAAGTTAATTTCATTTATTAAAAAAAAAAAAAAAAAAAAAGGTAATAGTATATGACGAATAATGATAGATTCATTTTTTATTACGTGTCGGAGGTGAAAGCCTATTGGAGGAGGCTCTTTTATAAGGCGGAGATCGGGGATTCTGCCTTCTTTGCCAACCCCTACTAAATCCAGGCTTGCCAGTATTATTTTCTAAATGTTTTTTATCGGGTTTTTCTTACGGTAAAATCATTCTGCACATAAAGAGAAAGTTAATTGTGATTTTTTCTTGCCACAAAATAGTTTAATATGTCGCATTTTTATCAAAATTAAATTTACACGCACTACACACATAAATCACACGGCGCGAAGAAGATAAAAATTATATATAAAGTAGAATAGAAATTATGAATTTATTCCGTATCAAAAGTTCAATGTTAATAAATATTTTTCTGTCATTGGTATACACTGATTAAGTACAAAAGGAAATACGAATAGTAACAAAAATTTATAAAATTAATTCCAGTGGGATTATGTCACACATAATTTTTTTTTTTTTTTTTTTTTTAAAGGAAAGAAAAATACTATATGTTACAGGCGCGCGTTCGATTAATTTAATAATTTATCAGTACGTACACTTAAAAAAAGTTAAATAAATAAAATGAAATGTCAAAAAATAAACTAAACACAATGACTAGTGAATAAGAATAGTATACCGCCAATAAATACATATTGTGTGCGTAAAATACGTGGAATTAAAATATTAAAATGCAATTTCAAAAATGTACCATTCAGTGGTCGATTTTAAATTATAAAACACATTCAAATCACTTACGTATTAACAGAAAAAATAAAAGTCAATATTGCAAAAAACATTTTTTTCGAAATTAATAACGGTTATTTTTTGTTTTTTTTTATTTTTATTTTTAAGCGGTATAGTACGGATTGACCGATACCTTATTAAAACATTAAAAGTTACGTAAATTATAACAAAAAAATACCGATATCTTTTTCCGCTTATCATTCTGTTTTTCAATCAAGTTCGTTTCAATTTTTTCTTTTCGTTAAAAATATTATAATTACGCGATTGAATAACAGCGTTCTACACACTGTTCCCGTATTATATATAATATATAATCTACAGTTTTCTATATTCTCAGAATGACAAAATAGTTAGGCATGAGAGACGTACGGCATTGTATTAATTAATATTCAAAGTCAATAATTCTCATCCTAAGAAACAAAAATTGTAGCACGGTTTTACTTTTCATTCGGCTTTATTGTTATTTCTTCTTTAAATTACCTGTTTACAGTACAGAAATTGTCTCCGTACCATGTTATCAGTTAACTATAAAATGCTGTTAAAAAAAAAAAAGAAAAAAAAAGGGGGGAGGATACTTTGATAAAGCTCCTTTATACAAACTAAGAAATTTATATTGATTTGGGTATAATGAATTTTATAAATAAAACTTTGTATAAAATTTGCAGATTTATTAATTAATAATCTCATTATCTAAAAGGGTAAAATATCACACTTTAAAACATTAAAAAAGTAACTTTCAATGGTTTTCCTTTTTCGGTAGAAACTAATATAATTTGATTATATATAAGTTTAAGGAAATTAACACGAGGAAAATAATATTTTTGTAACACGAAACATTATTTTCACTATGGCTGATATACAGAATTTTTCAAAAATTATTCAATACGATTATTAAAAAGACAAATATTAATTTAAAAAAAAAAAAGTTTCATTTTTCATATAGTATTAACTAAAGAAATATACACGTGTATGTAGAGAGAACTTTTAAAAATTAAAATAGCTTATTCGAGACAAAAAAACTGCCATATTAAATATTTTTTGCTTTTTACGAAACCGTTATTATTATTAAATGTACAAATACTCTCGTAGGAAGATTTTTTGAAAACTGCGAGTCAATTAACTACAAAATACTGTAAAAGAGTTGCGCTGCCTACTAGTAAAACAAACACTTCAAAAAAAAAAAAAAATCGAGAAAAACATACACATTTAAAATTCTAAGGCTAATAAAGTACGTTTATTACTAACGACTTTATAAATATGTCACATTTTACAGACCTTGTCAAATTCATATTCTTTTCAAATGATTATATTTATTTAATTGAACTAGAAAAAAAAGTAATTAATACCTCGATCTGACTTCTATAATATTAATAAAGTTTATAAAAATATATGTTTTCGTTATTTTCTATTTTAATCGAAGAAGTTATACATTTTCATCAATAACAAAAGTACGTTGTGTACTATAATCCGATTCAGTATTAATAAACAATAAATAAATCGTGATTCTAACATAAATGTTTTAAAACAATATTCGATGTTCCTCCGCGCACATACACAAGTGCATTTTTATTCGTTCGTTAGAATTTCCGTTTTAAAAGTTTGATTTCAATCACACTAACGAATTCTTGGTTGTAAGTTATTTTTTACTGTTTAAGTTATATTTCGATATAGCGTTAATTTAATAAACGTGAAGAAAACATTTATTAAAAAAAATTTTTTACTGTATGTAGCGGTACCGTTCGAATTTATAAGGAATATCAAATGACTGTTAATTTAAAATGAACAATGAAAATATCATCGTAGCTGCACGATTTATGTAAAAAAGTATTTAATAAATTTCAGTTTCACGTTTATTTCTCATTATGCCAGAGGGCAGAAAATTTATATTTACCAAAAAAAACAAAAAACAAAAAAACAAACAAACAAACAAAAAAAAAAACGATAAAACATTGCTACTATTTTGAATAGATATTGAGTTTCATGATCATTTTAACTATTTAATTCTGACATACTACATCATTTTACATACATATTATAAAAATTAACAGTTGTTTTATTTTTCGTTTTATTTCAAAATAAGTTCAGATTTTTGTTGACTGTTATCTGAATTATTATTTTAATTTGCGTTTGATGTTACATTTCACTTCTGCACTGCACGCCAGGAAGAACGCAGCTTCGGCGCGCGCAGTGTTATTATTAAATCTCTTGTAAAAATTATTTCGTATTCAATTTTTTATTTATAGAACAGTTGAACTTTATAAAAACTTTTAAAAATTTACACAACACACCAGACACACTAATACATCCACAAAAACCAATGACCGTCGCTTTTTTAACCTTGAAAAAACAATCGGATTTGTGCAATATTAATTCGGATAATATAAAAAATGTTTACAATCAAAGGAACACGTTTACACGGGAAATAATTTTGCGCGAATGAAATTGTTTAATTATACTCGAGATCATTATGGAAGGACTGAATATAATGTTTATACATTGTGTATTTAGCATTATTATATTATTTTCGATTGCAATTTCGAATTTCGAATTTCGAACACTATAAATCACTGACGAATAATAGAGTCTGCTAGTCGCTGGAACATTTCAATGCGATTACGACATTTAATTTTTGAATATTACAAATTTACGACCATTATCTATTGTAAGATATATTTGACGACACCGCAGTTTTTCTCTTAAGGTGTCTCGTCGTAGTTTTGGTAAGCGCTATAAAATATTGACATAAATGATACTTTTTTTTTTTTTTTTTTTTTTTTTTTTATATTAACAATATTTGTCCTTTCGCCTACCGATGAATTATTAATTGGAAGGAAAAAGAAAAAAAGGGGTAGTGTTATTAAAGGCATGATGACGACAGCTGGTGAATATAAAAAAAAAATTGATATAAAATGACTGATCATACAAATTCTCTCTTCTCTGTATAATCGCGTGTTCGATTTTGATAGCTTCTTAGCGACCTGATGAAACAGTTGTCACGTGTCACATATTATTATTATTAGGTTCCAACGGGAAGACCTCTACGTAGAAGCGGAGAAACCTCGCATCTTCAAAGTATAAAAGATGTGATTTAACATATCTGGGACGCTAAATGATTTACACGCATCATTTTACGCGCGAAAATAACGGCGATAATTATCATTTTAAAATAAATTTCCAAATTACGGAAAATAAACTGCTATATAAGAATAAATAATCGTCTAGCACTTATTCAATGAAAACGGAAAATATAAACTGGACTCGAGATAAAGCAATTGTAATTTAATTTAACCTTATTTCTTAAATAACACCCTCAAAAAAAAAAATAAAATAAATAAATAAAAAGAATATACATATATCAAAAAGTGTTCTCCGATAATATACCAGTCTTAGATTTTTTTTTATACACTAAATAGCGGTGAAATTCGTGTTTTTTCTTATAAGCTGAAATTTTGCGATATACGCATTTATACATTTAGTGGGAAACATTTAAAATTGGACACTTTGTAGGTTCGTAAATTTTCACAGACATACACATATTAATGTATCAATACAGATATAAATCGCTAAAACAAATATTTATATGAAAATTAGATGTTTTTTAAGACTTGTTCAAGGTATTAAAATCTGAGAATTTTATTAATGGAATAAAAATAGAAAAATCATATGACATTTATTATTTCACGAACCTTTATTCGATGGGAAACATTTTAACAGCTACCACAAAAATCGTTCTATGCAAATCGCTAAACGTCAGCTATCGGTGTTGTAGTCTCTGCGATTAATGTAAAATGATCTAAATTTGTTGACCATCTTCCCCCCAAAATGATGTCGGCGGTTCGCTATATGATATCGTTACAAGTATTACGAACTGGACAGTTCTCTTCGTTAGTTTATGCAACTTTTCGTTTGAGCTGATGCATTTTCTAATTCGACGACCACGCCATAATAATTCGCATCTTCCCACCCCTTTTTTGGTAACTTTTAATTATTCGCTCGTGTATATGTCGAACGTTAAAGAACGCCCGCAGTGTGTACATTTGTAGCAGCCCAACTTACTAATTTATTTAAACTAGAAACCGTAAGTTCCAACAGCGCGCGCACACATATATTCACACATTTTTTCATCATCACGCTGCAGGCAATAGTTTGAAGGTACCCGATAGTATAATAGTAGGGTAATCGTAGTCGCCTATACACTTCCAGCATCTGTCAAAGGTCACTGTAAAAGCGACCGTTTCGAAAGTTTTAAAAGCTGCAGCCGCGCGAATAGCGTACAACAGCGTAGACGAACCGTCGCGGATGAAATAAGGCTAGCAGCAATGGCCCGGAATCGAAACTGATGAATTTAGTAATGCACTGCTAACGGTTGTCGTCGGAGATTCCAAGGAAAATGTGTCCGATCTGGTTAACGTGGTGACGGCCGCCGCTGGAACACCGTTCTTTATTAATGAAGAACTGGAGCGGCGCGTCGGGGACGATGACTTGGCGGTACGTGTTTTCGGGTGCCAACTGTTGACGTTTTTTTCCGTTAAAGGTTTGCTAGCCGGGTATTTAACGGACGTCGTTAACGACGTTACTAATTTGTTATTATTTGTCTTTTTTTCCTTATTTGTGATATTCTGGACACAGAACTTATTTCTCAACTGGGCCGCCCGATTCATCATCGTTTTCGGTTGCTTGCCAACCGCGCTGTCGTTGGCTTTCTTTTGTGACCCCGGAACTGTTTCTTTTTTCATGCCCTCCGAAAATGAAGCACTCGCTTTAATTGTCGGTCGTTTGTTGGAAAGATTATTATTCGCGCCAACCGATCGCGGCTGCTGCGACATCTTCGATTTAGTCGACGATCGGGAATCCGATCCATTCAGTGTGAACTGATACGAGTTCGACTGCTGATCGTTATTCTTCTTCCTATTTAATAGCGATCGAGCTGACGGCGGTTTCGAAGCTTCTTTCAGATGTGAACACGATGACGACGATGACGTAGCCACGTTGTTCAACGTTGTCTTTGAAACACTGCCTGTTTTTGTTATGCTGCCGCCCGAAGTTTTTTTATTCATTTGATGATGATCTCTGTCTGAATCAGATTGTTTCGGTAGTAGGTATCGAGGTTTTACCTGAAAAATAGTAAATTCGAAAAAATAAATTAAATTAGAAATTTTTTGTCATTTATTTCGCAACAGTTACTCGGTGACAGGGAGATATACAAAAAAAAAAAAAAAAAAACACCAAAAAGCAGCATATACATTTACTGGCGCTTAAGACAAATATTATTTCATAACCGGTCTTTAAAAGTAATTGAATAAGCTTACGAAATTTAAACAAATTAAAACTGCCAGACAACACTCATACTGCCGGTACCGATATAACGGAGCATATTGCATCGATATTTAATCGATGTTAGTCTAATGTCAGTTGTTTTTTTTTTTTTTTATTTTGGCGGACACGCTGAAAACTTTCGGTACAATGCCGGTATTTGAATAATAGAAAAATAAATAGATAAAGTATTATTTATATTTTTAAATAAAATCACAACAACAATTTTACGACTTACTTTTATCATGCTCGATAGCTAATAAAGCAACTTTTATCGCGCATAATTTAAATATCACCTAATTTCGTACAAAATTGTTTAGAGTATTACCGAAACAGATCATAAGAAAATTCTAACAGTATATTAACGGCGCGTAAAACGTTCGAGATAAATAAGTAAATAAATTTGCATCAGCTTTTGTACAATTATTCGTAAAAAAGGGGGCTGCATTTGCGGAACATATGTGAAAAAAAACCAAAAAGGTTTACCACACTGATATACAATCAGCGCGTTTCTAGTATAATTTCAAGATTTTACGCACATTACTAAACCGTATTGGTTTTCAGTGAACAGTACTACAACTCTCCGAAACTGGTTCCGTAGACGAATTAAGAATGGCATTGACCAAAAAGTATACCCTGAACGTCGGTGTAAAATTTTATTTCCCTTTTGCTTTTACATTTATTTTTCTACAGCTTAGCAATTTTTCTGTTATTTTTACGAATCGATAAAAACGCAGGAGGAATGCGTAATTTTATAACGGCGTGACAATTATATTACACGGCGCACAACTGCGAGACCGTATTTCAAAGGTGGAAATTGCTGGCAGAACCGAAATAAAACTATCACAGTCTCATACACCGCGTACAATCGTAATAATGTTGTACTCGACGTATTGTACCAAGGTAAAAAATAAAGTCAGTCCGATCTGTTAGAATATGTTGTCTAAATTCAACCTGTACATTCGAATAATTTCAATGAAATACTCGCAAGTATTTCAAATGAACTACGAGTTATTACTCAAGTCACACCGAGCGCGAATATAAATGAATTAAATACGTAACATTTTGGAATAATCGAAACTTATTTTCTTTTTTTTTTTTTTTCATATAAACCAATTTAGATCTATAAAACTTCTGATTTTTTAATAATATAATTGACAGGTACCTATAACAGTATGTAACAAAAGGATCTTTCGATAAAATTACAAAAAAAAAAAAGAGTATATCATGTAGGCGAGTAAATTATAAGGAAACTACTCTGCAATAATCTGTCACCCATAAAAATCAATAAAACAATTTTTTTAGCCTTTGCAATCGAAAATTTCAGTTGTAGGTTTTATAAGCGTTTGTCTGTGTTTCCTCTAATGTCGTTTATACATTAATTTTATGTCGCAAAATTAAAAGTGCATTAATTTATTAATTCATAATTTTTCTGTTCCGACATTTAGACTTTTATAACATATATTACAGCATCAGTTAAAGTTTGAACATCGAAATTATAACATACTATTCACACATCAGTCCTTGATCGCGAAAATTATATCAAACGACGATTTAAATAATTCTGAAGTATAAAATTCTTTATGATCATACTATTACTATTGTAATTTAGGCAATCCTAAAAAGGAGAACGATCCAATCAGCACTTCTATGAAAAGAACGGAGAGAGAATTGATTAAAATTTGAAACGCGAATTTGCGCATATCGTAATAAGCAAATATATAGTTCAGAGGTTTAAAACGAAAAAAAATTGTTTTCCCCGAAATCGACTCTAAATTTTAAAATTTATTTTATGCTTATAAAAAATAAATAATAAGTCAACGACAGAGCACCTTCATTCGTTATATAGATATAATCTCTCTCCATACATTCAATGAAAGTGTTTTTTCTCACAAAATTACTACTTATATTCCGATTTAACGATCAGATATGAACAGTGGAAATGAAAATTATTTAAACTAATTCCAATATACTCTAATTAAGCAATAAAATTAACCGTCTTTATAGAAGGAAATAGAACAATTAAAATTCAGTGTTAAAATTTCGATTAAAAAATAAAATATACTTACGTCGGCAAATTTATTTGTACGCTTTTCTTTTTCCAGCAACTCCTTAGTCTCATTTAAAAGTTTCAAATCTTCATCGCCATATACTGTTTTCGATTTTGTACGATCAATAGTGGACTTTTCATCGTCAGTGTTTAATGGTAACGATACAACTGGCTCGTTCGATTTAAGTACTTGTCGTTTATTATGTTTCATCGTGCTGTTATTTGTGCTCATCGAACGACACGGAGCTGCAGATTTTGACCTGTTTTTAGACGTCTCTAGCTTCTATTTTTTTTTAAATCAACAAAAATTAACGTTTTTTCCATTATTTTTTACTTCAAATAAAAGAATAGAATCATAAACACAAATGAACAGCAGAAATAATAAAATTACACCGAAAAAATATACAATAGTAGTCCTAATTTTTTGAAGAAGTTTTTTTATACAATAAATGACAACATATTTTTGTTTTTAAAGATAAATTATAAAGATAAGAAACCTAACAAATTGTGAAGAGCATACTGTATTACAATAACGTGCAGCATACGTTACTCATGTCACTTTCCAAGTTCAAAAGTTTCCCAATAATTATAGAACATTTACTGCTTCTTTATTATTCGCATAATCTAAATGGATTAAATAATTTTGGCTTTTTCCAAAATTAAACAAAAAGAAAAGTTCAAAATTATCACTAGTTAGTATTACATCACAACTTTATCTTAATTTTCTGAAAAAAATTCAAATCAATAGGAAAAAAAAAAAAAAGACAAATTTGTAAATTATATACGTGAGAAAAAAAAAAGTATTCAATCACTATCAAAAAAGGTTGTAGAACTGAAGCGAACAGAAGAAAGTGATATGTCGCAAAGGGAATGGTTAAATATGCGTAATTACACTAGACGTTAACCGAAAGCAGAGAAAGTCAGCCTCGCAATGACAGAAAATAAGGGAAAACTCGGTCAAAAAAGTATTCGATCACTTATGAACGAATGACTATGTGCGAAATAAAACAGAAAAAAATCAGTGTACAGTATACGTAGGGTATTCGGTTAAGTGCAGTAGTTTGTACACATTACTGGGGTGTTAACGAAAGTGATGCAAGTAGTATTAATCGCAAACAATGCCACCGAAAAATGCACCGAAAACAGTACTCTGTACGAATAATAACTTACGAGAAACTGGGTTAAGTTACCGTGAAATCGTGAAAAATGTAAAGAGTGTGGGACGTGATTTAGCAATACGAACATACGAAAAAACTCAGAAATGAAGCGCTAACTGGAAGAATAAAGAAACTAACGTGCCGAGAGCGATGCGAGATTATCCGTCAATCGGTGAAAAATCTATTTGCAAGCGCGCTCCAGCTAGCCACTAACCTTTAATTAAAAACTATCAGAAATGTCCTCCATTCTGCTGAAATTTACGGTAGAGCACCACATAAAAGACTTCTCATTTCGGAAGTATATCGAAAGAAATGGTTAGCATTTGCGAAGGAGTACGCGAACACATCTGTAACCTTCTGAAATTCCATTATATTTTCCGATGAAAATAAATTTAACTTGTTCGGGTCGGATGGACAGAAGTACGTATGGCGCAAACTTAGAACCGAGTTACACGTCAAAAACTCGAGGTCTACCGTAAAACAAGGAGGCGAGAACCGAATAGTTTGGGGATGTATGACAGCTAACGAGGTCGGAAATGTGGCCTTTATTGAAGAGCGAATCAAAGCGACTAGTTACACCAACATATTGCGCGGCATTCTAAAAGACAGCGCTGGACAATTGGGTATGGCGGAGTTATTTGCCTTTCAGAAAATGACCCGAAACATACCGCTATGTCTACACGCGAATGACTTCTATATAATGCCCCGCGCAGGTTAATGACACCTCCCTAGTCTTCTGATATGAACGTCATTGAAAATCTGTGGAATTATCTTGATGCCCGAGTCCGTAAACGCAAGGTTTCTAACGCTAAAAATTTAAACTAAGCTTTACAAACTGCGTGGGCGGAGATTTCCTCCGAGACGACGCGTCCCTTGGTGGAATTCACGTCCCTTCTTTTTTTTTTTTATTTTAGTCATTTGCGATCGAATACTTTTTTGATTTTTTGTAAACCCTAGAGCTGCGTTTAATTTCTTCCGTTCGAATAAATGTTTTTTTCTCGTCTTTCTTCTTTTTCTACTATATGCATTGTGTTTTAGCGCTGCACGTTGTTCTCCTCTAGTCTGGCAATCTTTTTTATTTCGGACCGAATACTTTTTTTAACCACCGTATATACATGTGTACATATGTATAACTCGATACTTCAGACCTCAAAATGGAGATGCCCCGATAACCTCCCAGATGATAGTTATTTTATAACACCTATGGGGGAGTAAAATGCAATTGACTCCGTTATTCTTAAAAAATAATAATAATTTTCGGTTTGCGTAAAAACTTATTTTAAAGCTAATAGAAACGGGTTTCATAAGGATTATATATATATATATATATATATATATATATATTGATACAAAAATTGTCGTTAAGTTGTATTCTGAGTCGTTGAAATAATATTGGACAACTGCTAAAATTTAACATAATTAAAAACGGCAATTAAATAGATTTTTCAATGATTCTGTGAATCTCATTTAATTTCAAACAACACCCGAGTAGACCGGATGAGGTTTCCGAAACCAAGTCTTTTAAACCGCAATTCTAGTGTGAGTGCAGTGGTGGCTCTATTCCATGTAAATTAACACAAAGTAACCTCTAACGGTACGCGTAGATAAATACGGTGAATAAATAGCGTAGCACTGCCTGCGATACTATTGTTGGCTCAAAAACGATGTCACTCCAAAAAACACACGTTCTACTGTCGTTTAAGTATTGCCCTTGTAAAATTATGTTCTAAGTGTGTAATTTTACTTGGTCTTACAATTATTTTTAAAAGAGAAAAAAGAGTATAATAGAGTAAAAAAAAGTTAGATATTTTTAATATTTAGGTCTTACGACGACTCTAACGTCCGCATTCCAAACTTACCAAAGATACGGCTACTATTGTACCACTTAGGTGAATGCCACATATCAATAGGTATATATATCAGTGGTGAATGCTTCGGCACTTCTGGTCATGCGGTCAAGTATCAAAACAAATTTAAAAATAAAAAAAAAACTACCACACGCGGCAAAGATTAATCTGGTTAAAGGAGGAAGAACATTTTTAGCTGGCTGATAGAAATCTGAGAAGTAGCTATTTAAGCGGCAAAGAAAAATGTTTTTAATGTTTAAGGTGATAGTCGATCTGACGGTGTTGACTAATAGCTGAACTTCGATTTGAGCATCAAATCGTTCTTCCGTTATATTCTCTAGGTGCTATGAGTATTTCTTTGACATCAGCAAGTTACTAAGAATGCATTGAAAAAGCATACATTCGCATACAACGATAGTGTAAACAGTCAGTTAGATCAAGCATTTAACTAACCAAGTACACTTCTCTACTTTGACAAAACGATCAGCACATTTTTCACTGCAAAAATATAACACTGTGCTACCGCTATATTATCATAACGAAATGATATTCACACGCCTAATATATATAAATACGGCTGGTGAAATATACCGTTAGCAAAAATCTGACGACTGCGAGAGTAGCACAGAAGCGGCAATGTAGCGAACCAGTGAAATTAGACTGGTAGTTTAGAAAAGTTTGTTAATATGAGTAGATGTACTGATCTCTCTTTTAAATAGATTTCTTAACGTAGTCGTAATAGATTAGTTAATTTCCTTTATCGAAATTTAACTATCCATTTTTTTTTTAAACGTAAATATAATTTTTTTTTTTTAATTTTTAAGGAAGAAGTGAATTTTTAATTTATTTTTATTTATGATTGTATATCGAGTTAATCTCATTTAAACATTCTTTTTTGTCTAAAAGAAATATCGGGAAAAAATCAGGATTCGTCACTGATTTTAAGTAAATTGTTCAAATAATAATTTTCAGGAATGATTTTGGTGACAATATAGATTGTTTCAATGCGAAATGACGCAGTCATCATTTTTTGTTATGGCGATCGGTTTTAGGTGATACTTCCCGACCAAATCCACTGAAAACCCTTTAAAATGTAATTTTTTACATATTTTTTATACATCACATTATCTTTTTGCCTTCTTTCTAAATAAAATCTAAAATTCTTCTACTCTATATTTGCAACATAAACCGAATTATACCATATTCTATAACAACAGTCAGTTACCTTACACACTTACATTAAGGTACCACGCGGACAGAGTTGTCGATTACTTAAATGTAGCTTTATTGTTATTTATATTACAATTCCATAGCAAAAATACTTCTAAAATTAGACATTTAAAGAAAAACTAATATTAATTTAAACAAAGTACTGGCGATAAAACATATTTCACACATAATGAAGGAACGCTCATTCCAATACCTTACTTAAATTCTTAAAGTATACTTACCGAGGTACTGAATAAACTTCGGCCTCTACAGGTACTACTTGGTAATAATACCAGTCCTGCCGCAGTTTGAATATTACGTTTCAGTTCCGTATCCATTTCAGACCAAGATAAACAACGACAAATTAACAAGGCCTGTTTAATTAGATGTTTTTCCAATCGATCTTTAACTTTCGTTAACAATTCTGATTGATCCTACACGATTAAGCAATATACAATTAGAATCGTTTTCAATATTTTCAGGTGACGAAGAAAAAACAATAAATTACACTAGTTACGAATGTCTCAAAAATTAGACCGTAGATTTTTGCTTGTTTATTTTTACGTTTGTCTTTTGTTCATTCTTACTGAAAAAATAACATTTGTGCCGCGGCATCGTTATTAGATTATTACAAAATTACTAACACATAGCGTCACACAGATTAAAAGTGTGAAAAATACAACCATTAATATAATTATAAATTGCTAGGCATTTAACGCACGTTGGTCATGGGAAAGATTTATGGAAAACGATCACCGGGACAACGCACACCTAAGAGATGGACAGATATTATATTACATACAACAGGATTGTCACTCACACAATGCGTACGTCAATCAGAGGATCGTGACAAATAGCGGAAAATCACAAAATCACTTTTGGATTAAATGTTAATACCCCACCTAGGGTGACGACTGTAGATGATGAGGCATTTATTGTACAGCGAAAACCGGTTATAATGACCATTGATTATAGCGATACATCTATTATAGAGACGAATATTGCTGGAATCGGCGGAATTCTATTAAGCCATATGCGTTAATTTTATCATTAATTATAATTAAAACCATCATAACCAATATTTTCGAACGCAGATAAAATCTAACTTCGAAAAATGATTACACATGAATTTAAAAAAAAAAAAATCGTCCCTTGATCTTTATCTATATAACATATGAAATGTTTATTGCAAATTTAACGAAATTAATGAAAACCCGCGATAAAAATCGTCATTAAAAATTTAAAAAAAAATACTACTCATCTCGTTATATTAAAAAAAATTAAACATAACAAATTTCTTTAAAAATAAGAAAAAACTAATGTTTACACAACAATTATTTTCTTTTTTATTCTTACATTTGTTTAAGTATGATTTTTTCATTATCATACCTTTGTGTTTACAGAAAAAAATCAACGTTTATATTTTTCAATTGAGTAAAAAATATGTATAGAGCCTCTATCATAAATAAATGATTATTTGTTTAATAATTGAAAACAGTTATTCCACAAAATTCATTTTACAAAAGGTTTTTACAAAGAACCATTCAAATAAATCTTGGACATTAGAAAATTATACTTTATTTGATACTGAATATAACAGCGAAAAACGACCAGATTTTCATCCCCTTCAATGTCGTTATAACCGATTTCACCCCTTTGCTCGCTTCGCTCGTTAATCGCCGAATCCCGCGATTCAGTCAAAAAGTCTTTATTGGATAATTCTAAACATTTACGTCCCCCCCCACTTTTATTTAAATATTTACTTATCAAATGGTAATTACACAAAAAAATATAGTAATAAAATTATAATATAAATAAATATCCAGAAATAATTAAAAATAGCAATTTTCTTAATTTATCAACTGGCTAACATATTTGCCTAAAATTTTAATGACTAAAAATAAAAGCAAAAAGTACGGGACTTAAAACATAAGTGTAAGTTTTCTTTTGTTGATTAAAATATCAATAAATAACGATAAAAATGATGGAGAACTTCGAAAATAAAAATAAACTCACGTGTATACTGAAGCGTTACTGCTTACTTTATTTTACTACCTTACGTTTTTGTAATTCCCAGGGATGCCACAGCGGCTACTAATACCACGGAACAGAATATTGAATTCTATTTTCGTTTAACCAGAATTATCGAATTTACAATTATTAGGTTGATTAATAATTTGCTATTATTATATTTTTGATAATGATTATTATTATTATTATTTTAAATCTCCGAAGAATCGTTAATTATTGGTTTTAATATTTATTTAGACAAATTTTACACTCAGCTTGCCTAACCGGTCGACCGTTCAAAAGAACAATAGAATACATATACGATTTTACAATATTGAAAAGAAAATTTGAATAAAAAAATATACAATATGACGGTTATACATATCTTGCATTGGCCGGTGTCCAAACCTTCGCGATGTTGCTGGTCCTCGGTTCTCGTTGGTTTTTTATTTCCTTTGCGACTCGAATCTTTTGTCCGGAATTTTAACTTTTTAAATTACTTTTCGAAAAAATAACTTTAAATTAACATACTTTTTATCGAAATTCGAGGTAGCCATCAATCGGCCTCGTTACATTTTAGTCGATTAACCGATTCCAACTGTGCACGCTACGTTTCACCTCCGACCCCAAAATCTAACTCGTAATCCAAACTACGACTAACTTCTCTTTTTCGACCGCGACCAAGGCCCGACTCCTAACTCCTAATTCGTCCATCCTCCGGCAGCTCCTCGAGCGCTGCATGACATTTTCGTTACGTCAGACGTGACGTAACATCACGCCGTACATCATCTCCAGCCATTCGCCGAACTACACACGCATTTACACTCACACTCATTCACGCCTTAAACTCTACGTTAATTACTAATTTATTTATTTTATTTTATTTTATTTTTATTTTATTTTTATTTACGTGTAATGTACACATTACAATACCTACCGAATTAATCTGTAGCATTGATTTCGGTAAAGCGGACGACGAAGACGATGACAATGAATGTAGTGACGGTGATTTATGTTTTAGAATACGATGTAGAAAAGAATATGCCGAACATAATTGATCTGGCGTCATTTTTTCGTAAACCAATGAAATTTTATCTGTGATTAAATCAACTGACCACGTGCTGTGAATGGCCTTCGACAAAAACCTGAGTTTAAAGTTATAATCATTACTAGACGGCAATAAATGTTTAGCAATTAATTTTTAAAGTGAACTACCAAAAGTACAATATTAAAACCGAATTAAAAGCTCGTAAAGGTAATTCTAACAGCTATGTATATATATTTTACGTTAAATCTTATAAATATATCACGAAATATTAAAAATAAAAACCAAATTTATACAAAGAAGACGAAAGGACGGTTACAAGTTATGTCGAAGTATAAAATATACTTGTAAACGTAAACAAGCTCACGTTACAAACGAAGGTTACATAAGATTTGTAAAACATGAGTCTGCTTAAGAGAGCCGTTGTCAATACGAACAAAAGCACTGATGGTAGATGAAAAGTTAAATTTCAATGATCACGTTAATCAAATAATAAAATGCTATAGTTTTTTCCGAAGTTCTGTTTTGAAACAATTAACTTTTTTTTCAACTAATGCGATAAAAACTGATTTAATATTAATGAAAAGAAATGTTGAAACCCACCTAAATATATTAAATATTTTATATATATATATATATATATGTAATCATGTTTGTTCTATATAGCCGCAAGCATAACGTAAATACTTACGATTCAGTGATAATAAAATCTGTGAAATTCTGGGCTATAAATTTTATCGCGGAGTCGTTCAATTTTGCCGTTACAAATATAGATGGCTGAGACCAAGCGGTTACTGATATAGTTGAAAGCAGTAGATCACAGTTCATCAATACATCCACAACGTTGTTCACCGTCTGACGAATAAACAATTAATTTAATCCAACTCTCTTACTAATAATATTTTAGTTATCGCAAAAATTTTAAAGATTTCTAGGCATTTTTATAGAATCAATAATTACATAGAAAAAAATACGGTTAAAATTGTTTTTAAAAGTTTTGGAGTATTAATTAATGATTCGTTTAAATTGCATATATAGTTTTCGATTCTTAATCATCATTGGTATTTAATGATGCAGCAAAAATCGAAAATTAACTAATTAACCGATATATTACGTTTACAAAAGCCTGGAAAATTAAAAAAATTACAATATAAAAAGTAGCAACCAACGTAATGTGTCCATGCTTTTTTCTTGACGTCAAATGAATATAATTATTACAAGATGAAAAACTAAATACAAAATAGGGCGAACAAATATGCGTAACATGATGCCTGAAAAATGAAAAAACATAAAAGGTTGACGACATCAACCGTTTACAAACGCAAAAAACTGTAAAAAGTTGACAACCGAAAACAGCCGTTGGGAATGTAAAAGAATTTCTAACAATTTTAAGTTGCTTAATGAATGAATAAGCATATAATAAATATACAAATTAACAAACCAGTAATTATATAATTAAAAAAAATCTTTTTCAATTTCTTTATTCTTAATAATTCGTTTTTATTGCAATTGAAAAAAATTATTTTATATCTATATATATATAGATATAAATATATATTACCATATTTCCAACATTCTGTTTATAGCATTTGTCAATTATATCAAAAGGTAATGATGCAAATGGTTTTGTTGGCCAGATACGGACATAATGTTTTGCGATCCATTGAACACATTTATGATAAAGTTCTTCCAAACCGCATGATTTACAAATCAGCAAACATTCTAATAAAGATGTACTACATACATTGCAGGGCTGAACATAAACAGAAATTTACGTATAAAGTGACATCGAGACATCATATCGGTTATTTGAACGTAATATTTTTTGATTAGTACAATTAAACTTAAAAAAAAAAAGAAAACAGTACAGGTATCATGTCGTTTTCAAGTGTTGATTAATTGTAAAATAAAGAAATTATTAATTAGTAAAATGGATTATTAGAGATTACCACAATGATAAAACATTATTGGGATACAACCAGAATTATATACATTAAAATCACGACTTTTGTCGCTCGATATTAACTCCAAATTAAATATTTTATTTTATTAAATAAATATATATTCAAAGAAATTTAAATTGATTTAAAAACAATGATGTTTCTATCGACATCCTCATACTCAGCGAAGTTATTCAAGTTGCAGTACAGTTATAATTCGCTAATTATACAAGGATTAGAGTCAACTATTTTTATAAATATAACGTAATGTAATACAGAGAAATTATTTTATAAAGTAGAAATTACCTTATGAAAAAAATGGCAGAATTTAGACTTCAGCGTATAACTAATAACTTCCTTTAGTCCTTCTAGACACCACGTGTCAGCTAATGTAGCTAATTCTTTAATATCTACATCATCCGGTATGCAACTATCGCCGGAATATATATGGCAAAGGGCAAAATGTACCGCGGTATAAGAAAATCTATAATGTTCATTGAAATAGAGTTGTTATTAAAGCAATATGTTATAAATTAAAAACTATATAATTTTCATTAAAATGAAGTTTTACGTTTAAGCTCTCCCGAAGCGTCAAAATAACTACAATCAATGTCAATGAAGGTAGGCAAAAATTGTTAAAAATCCAAGCGTAAAAATCATGTAAAAAATTGTTTACATCCGCTCAATGTCTTAAATGTACATAAATCGGGATAGACTTTACGCAGTTGTATGATTACGTTACTACAACTCGACGAATAAACGCTACAATTCGTAACAAAATAGATAAAAACAAAAGCATTATCTATTCTAAAAATCGCCGGAATACGTTCTAAAACCTCAAAACTTCGAAGTGTCTTAGTAAGCAGTTATAAGTTTTCATCGGTTTCAGGAGCGTATTATTTACTATTCATAAATTCAGAAAAAATTAACACGCGCGCACATACCCGTGTAAAAGGATAACATTGCCCGCGCTTTCCACCCAACCGCCACTGAGGACGGCTCCAAAATACTGACATCGAGAACTGAGAATACATTTATGGGCTTTTATTCTGCGGCCGGCCACTTCGACGGTTACGTCACAATCAATTTCATCCAAGTACATTCGTAACAAATCTTGTCCCAATGAATTATGCTTCATCGAACTTTCTTCGAATTCTTCATTTTCATAATTAAAAACGAGTCGAATATTAATTCGTGATAATATATACACCTATACATATATATGAGATGTGTGTATGCGTATATATATATATATATATATATATATATATATATATATATATATATATAGTGTGTGTGTGTGTGTGTGTGTGTGTGTGTGTGTGTGTGTGTGTGTATGTGTAAATAATAAATTTTTATTACATTAAATTCCGAATTTCGCATTTTTTTTTTATCGCGATAACATTAAACACATTCGAGGTTGACATATTTACACAATAAAATTTAATTGAAGTTTCTTTTTTTTATGGTTTTTCCTAAAATCCGTCATTAGAAATACGCGGAAAAAACATTTAATGTATCGCCTCCAGAAAAAGTAATTTTCTGCTAAAAGGCAAGTTAATCGAAACATCATATATTTCTCTCTATCATTTCTAGACCATATCCCAAATAGATCTAAACTCTCTGGTTCACTCCCATTCCTTATTATTCTTTTTTCATTTGTTTTTTCAATGTTAGCTTATAATGTTCTATTGGGGCTGTATGGTTATAAAGCACAGGATAATTGGAATTTTCAAAAATTTACGACAGATCATAATCAGCAACCTTAAAAATCCTGGTATATAATTTGTCATTAAAATTAAATCTTTTTTGACTTTTTTGTCTGCCATATTGGATCCGCCATTTTGAATTAACAAAATCTGATGACGGATTCGTAATCAGCGGCCTGAAAAACCCTTACATACAAATTTTTTACGAAATTGGATTACTTGATACATGTATTTATTGATGTTTCTTGTAAGAGGTGCTTTACCCCCTTTAGGGGTGAAATTCATGAAAATGCCGAAACACGTCAACTTTATTTTTTAATTGTGTGTGTTAAGAAATGTTTTTCTTTTTTTTTAATGTTATTTTATAAATTTTTATTCTATAATTATGACCAAAAAAAAAAGGCGTTTTCACTCCCTAGAAAATAGAGGATCCACTGCTTAAATCACTGTGGATTACTTGTCCTCTGCACGAGAAATAATTTCCATTTTGTTTCATAAAAAAACATAGGGAAAAACGATTTTCGGGGGTGAACTTTAGGGGTGGTTTTCACCCCATGAAATTGCATATGGGCCGATAAAAAAAAAAAACGTGTCTAATATTTTTTAATACTCTACAACATATCAAAATTTCATCAAAATCGGCGTCTGACAACTCGTGTACTTTCCTTGTTAGTATTATCACACGCGACGGCTTTCATTACATTCGCCATGCCTTAGCATTAATTTATACTTTCATATTCTCATAGAATCAACTATTCAAAAATAGTATTACATCTACGTATGATGTTAAATCTCATAAAATTTTTCAACTATTAAGGCAAACCTAATACTTACACAGTCTAGCCATAAATACTGATACTGCCGCTGGATGAGGGGAATTTTGCGCAGAACAAAGTAGTAACACTGTCAGCGCATCGTCATAACGCTGTAGAAGAGCAAATAACTTCGCTTTTGTCTGTTCAGTACACGCTACGAAGATGGATTGGACAGCTTATCACGTATGCGTTACAATAATTGGACTGATGAAGGCGGGGCATAGCGCGTCTTAAATTCTTGCTCTCCTCAAACCACTCAAAGTTCCGAAATGTTTTATTTATCGTACACTGCAACGTTTTATGGACACAAGAGACGTTGTTGATCGCCCGTGAGCCGGTCGGCCGCGTGTTGCGAGAACAAAAAAGGTAGTTGAAGAAGTTCGGTCGCAAATTAACAGGTGCCCTCTTCGGAAACAAAAAATCATCGCTCAGGAGATGAAAATCGCGCCAAGGACGGTCTCGCGCATCCTCACCGATGATTTACATATGCGAGCCTATAAGACAAGTACAGGTCATCTTTTAACCGAAAAATTAAAGGCGATAAGATACGAAAGAGCGAAAAAGTTGAAACGCTTGTACGGCAAAAATGGGTACAAAAAAATCCTTTTCACAGATGAGAAAATTTTTACTGTAGAGGAAAAATATAACAAGCAAAATGATAGAATTTATGCCCGTTTATCTGCTGAGGCTAAAACCAAATTTCCACGCGTTCAACGAGGTCACCACCCCACTTCTGTGATGGTGTGGTGGGTCGTATCGTAGTATGAGGTAACTCCCATCCATTTTTGCGAAACAGGGGTCAAGACAGGTGCCAGAATGTACCAAAACACAGTTCTGGAACCAGTGGTTAAGCCTTTGAACGATACTTTGTTTGCCGGAATCGATTGGGTATTTCAACAAGATTCAGCACCGGCACACAAAGCTCAAACGACACAGAAGTGCCTCGCAGAGAATGTGCCCGGCTTCATAGCAGCTAGTGATTGGCCGTCCGGCAGCCCGGATTTAAATCCGTTGGACTACGAACTGTGGGATAGGTTAGAGGAAATGGCCTGTCGAAGACCACACCGAAATTTGGAGTTGCTCAAGCGAAGCATTGTTGAGGCAGCAGCAAGAATTCCTCTCGAGACAATCCGTACATGTACTGCGAAATGGCCGAAGCGTTTGTCGTCGTGTGTCGCTAATAAAGGTGGTCATTTTGAATAACTAAGACATGATTTTAACGAGCATTGTTTGTACTTTTGAAATAAATTTTTTCTTAATTTACATCGTGCTTCCTTTTCGCGGTACGTTCGTTTTAAGCAGTATCAGTATTTATGGCTAAACTGTGTATACTAATTGTGTTCGACAAGTTTTTTCCCGGTAGCATTTATTGCATTAGCTTACCCCTTACAAATTACATAATATTTTATTAAGTTCTTATCGTCTTAACTTTTAAGTAAATTATAAATTATTTTAAAATAAAATTTATAATTTTTCTCTTATTACAACACCTAAATATGAAATTTTTGCTAAATTTATTGCATTTAATAAATTCCATAAACCGAAGTTACAATTATATTAAATTTTCTAATTTCGCTACTATTAAGTTTAAAAATTTTCTTCGTTAGCTTTTATAAAATTAACACATCTTCTTTCTTAAACAATTAATATATTTTTAAAGTATGCTTATTTTAGGCTTTAGTCTTTATTATTTCTATCATATCTCTAGATAGTTTTATCAGTCAAGTAAGGTTTATTTTACATTTTCATCATTATCGACATATTAATTTTATCTCTATGTACTTTTGTTAGCAGTTGTTATTATTAGTCTATTATTCATTCATACCTTATAATTAGTTTGCATATTATAATTAAAGCTTGCGCACCAACTGCATCATAGAGATTGGGGTATATGCGTGTTTATTTTTATTTTTATTCCAGCTAGATATTGTATTATATTATTCTTATTTTATAATGTTTAATTTAAAAAACTAAGTAGTCTATCGTCTAAGGATACATAATAAAATATGTAAACATGGACTACCTACCTAATGATGTTAAATTGATAAATTATATACATAAAAAAAAAAAAAAAAGAAAAAAGAAAAATTAGGTTATTGTACGTTTATTAATACATAATTCCGCTACTTGCGCTAATCGAGCGCATAGCGACTTTAAGCTTACGTTTTAATTTACACGAAGTTTATTATAAAGAGTTTACAAATAAATATTTGACTTGATTTGAATTTCAAGAACTGCCTCCAACAGGAACCACCGATTCTGTGACGCGACTAGTCCAAGGTTTCCTTCATTTTCGTATTCCGTTATCAATGGTCATTTTCCTTGTTTACTCTTCTTCTTGAGACGACCTCATTCTCAATATTTTCTATCTCTTTTAGTTGCAACATCGGCGTTTATATTTTAAGTGTCGCTTCTTATTTGCTGCTTTCACGTTTTAGCTCGGAGCTCACAGCTATTTATGAGCCGTACCAACGAAAGTCGAAAAAAAAAGAAAATATTAAAAAATAATTTGTTTTCCATTAGAATGATCTTTTAAAAAAATGGTACACATTTTTACCAAAAAAGTTTTTAATTTTTATGAGCAGTTTCATAAGTAAGCGTTTTTTTTCTTCATATAACTACTCAACATGAGTCAGATTTCAACGGTTACCGTTCTTGATATTTTTATGGAAACCCTTTTCTTCAAAATGAGCACTTTTATCGGTTTTTGATGAATGGTTAAAATTTTTTCCACCCAGCAAATCGTTAACGTCCCAAAATAGAGTCTTACAGGGTACACTAATAAGTTCATTGAGCGACCGGTCATGCGCGTTCACAGAGAAATATCCATCAGGTTAAATACTTTTTCTAAAGTAAGCTTGCAATAAAATTCCTCTCGTCCATTTCTGGATGTTCTTTTACTTACACCATTTATTATTTGCATTGCAGCTGTTGCAAATTTCGCGCGTGCGACATAATTAACTAATTCTACGCGTATATGCCCTTTCGGGAAACTTTTCATAAACCGCGTATTTTTTTCTTTTCCCATCGCCTATTCGTAGTACAAGAGATTTCCTCGTATCTTTTTTCCCAGCTGCACACATACTTATTCGTCTTTGTTTTCAGATGTTCTCGCATTTTCCTTCACGCTCGCATTTTAACGACATTAACGATTTTTCTCTTTTCCTTCACCGCTTCCACTTCCGAGCACACTTTGATGGTATTGCACGCATAACATTTTACCGATTACTTTCGATAATGGCAGTTCACGGTAATTAAACAACGTATGTATTATAATATCTCAAATTCAAGTAGTACGCTGTATAATAATTAGATCGATACACGCTCCTCGGCGTTGTTCTTAAATTGATTTCCGGATTAATTTAACGGAAATCCATTCTTTCCAAAACGACACACAATGTTATAAAAAAATATTACAAATGGAAATTATTGGTAAGACATTTCGTCATATTGAAGTTTCTCTATAAGCACAAACAGTCTTTCTCATTTCCGCCATTTTCGATACATGCCACGTAGAAACAGGGATTTAACCCCACAGTCTGAAAACGGAAACAATAACAACTATCTGGGATTAATTAAAGATTAATTATCGGCAAAACAAGTCTAATATAGACTACAGGAGCATATTATTATTATTATTATTATTAAAAACAGGTTTGACCGTATACTAACCAGAAGAGCTGTTACTTTGAATGCTGCTGGAAGTAGTGATGGAAGTGAGATCATCAACCAAATGGTCGCCGGAGAAATCTTTGCTTCGTCGATTTATGTTGGAGAGAAGATTTGGAAAAATTCTGCTCAAGGAACGTTTGTTGACGGAAGATAAAAACAATTTATTCCCTAAACAGCTGCTCTCCTGGCTAGTTTTGCCGGATTCGTAACTAGCAGCGAAATGGACAGGTTCCTCGACCGATCCGTCCGATGATACCTGCTTATCTTGTCTTCGATCCATATCGGATAACTTTACAAAACTTCTGCCGACCTCTTTAGGAATGGAAGAATCTTTCAAAACCGTAGTACTGGTGGTTAATGTATTGTTAAAAATAGCATTACTAGTAGTATTTTTAATATTGCTACTACTGCTACTAGTACTGCTATTATTGTTGTTGTTGATTTTTTTATTATCTCTGCTATTACATTTTTCGAAAAGCAAATTTCTTTTACCACTACTGGACGGGCGTTTCAATGGATGCTGCCTTTTTTTCGGCTTACTGTTATTATTATTATTATTATTATTATTATTCGGCTGGTGGTAAGAACTCGATTTCGGAAAATTACAATCAATTCCGTTGGATGACTCGACCTTTTTCTTGTCATCGTCTAACTGAACAAACATCGAAAACACCTGATGGTGCTTAGCGGACGATTTATCGTCATTTGGTGACGGCTTCTTAATGTCGTCGTTACTTAATGCGCTCGAACCGTGACGATCGAAACCTATGAAAAAACCGCAACTTTTGTTACTGCGTTCGTGCGAGTTGTCATTCGCGCAAGTCGCGATTTCCAATAACCCCGTATCGTCCGAGTTGTTACTCTTTTTAATGCCGTCATCGATACCGCTAGCACTATTCATCACATTCAGGTTGTCACCGCGCAAGTTTAGCGACCCTTTTTTTTTACCATCATCGTCCGAAGCCGGGTTTTTAGACGTCGACACTTCATTTTCCGCTAGCGATTCATCGTCGAGTATTGCCGCGGAAACCGATGAAAATGCGGAAGAACAAGTTTGACGATTCGTAGAAACATCGTTTTCCGACGAACACTTGGTTATCCAACTGCGTCGCTGTTTTGACGGCAACTCTTTCGACGGCACTCCGTTTCGGTACACATTTTTCAAAGAACTCGAACGCATTTCTGCCGACCGATCGACGTTTGTAACGGCCGCACTAGCTTCAGCACCATTGAAGGCATTATCATTATTATTATTATTATTATTATCGTTTAAATCGATCATCCAACATTCAGAACGGGCGTACTTATTGGCCGTTTGGATGTCTTTGCGAGGTGATGTGTTTCCATCGACGTTATCAGTGCGATATTCGTTACAATCAGCGTTGTCGAAACTGGACAATATTCCATCAGTCTGTTTCGAACAACAACTGGTCGAGCCCGTTATTTCGTCCGTAGAGAGCTGTTGTCCGTCAACCGAACCGGAAGATTCGATGAAGCAATTCGACTTTTCGCTAAAGTTACTATCCGATAATTCGGACCGGTCCTCCGGCTTAGCTTGGTGACCGTTGGTCGATAGGAACTTTCCGTCAAACGTGCAACTAGTTAAATTTGTATCAGTGCGCCCCCTTTCACGGTTGATGGCGATAGTACTACTACAGTCGTTCGTTTCAGCGAGTAATAAATGCTTGTTGTCAACGTTACTATCACTACCCTGATCGTTATCATTACCGTTACTATCGTTATCAATACAGTTTAATCGGCGCTTGGAGCTTTTGTCCGCCGAATCTGACTTGTCGAGCAACGTTTCATCGCCATTCCCGATCGCCGACTGGATCGTTTCGTTAGTGCAGCATACCTTCTTGCACTTCAGTCTGACAACATGTTCCGGTTTTCCGTCGGAAGACGAAGACATCGTATCGGTCGCTTCTACGTTGGTCCCGACCATTGTGCCGTAATCGCTGCTTGTCATGGTAGCGTATGAGAGATTGTTCAGGGTCGCCTCTTCTTCTTCTTCTTCTTCTTCGACCGACAGGGAGGGTAAGTGAATTTCGGCTACTTTGTCTCGATCAGTGCCCACGTTTTCTTCTTCAGCCATCATTGACGAGGTAGCGCCGGATGAATGGTAAATAATGTTTTTTGCTAGCGACAGATTTTCGAAATACTCACCGCTGCTCCTGTAGTCTTCATCGCTTATCCGATTTTCATCGTCTATCGGTACTAGATAATAATACAAGTTGCTATCGGTGACGTTCAGTTTATTGTCGGTGCTATTACGCAGAACTGGATTAAGAACCGGATTATCGGTGTCTGTAACGGACGAAGGGCAGCGCCTAAATTTACAGCAACATTTGCAACCATTTACGATACTGTTCTCGAAATATAAACGTTTCAACAGCGAACTTTCCTTCTTCTTGATATCCGGCGATCCCAAGTACACTTCTCTGTAATTTAAAAAAAAAAAAAAAAAAAAGCTTGAATGTTTCTGGATTTATTTTTATCTTAATTTTTCTTATTAAAAATCTCTACAAACTAATATAAACAAGTGTATATATATACGCGCGCGTGTGTGTACGGATATATCATGTATACGCTTATATACTAAGGATACTAATACCGGTAAGTTCATACTAAATAATTTCAATACAATGACACATATAAATGGAGTACAGAAAGACCAATAAACAATCCCCCCAATTTTAACGCATTTGAAAATTTTTACGACATGACCAGCATTTCTGAGATAAGGATGATTGTGGGAAAGGATACCGGTCATAGATACATATGGTTACGTGATGCACATGTATGCGAAAAAAAAGGCGACGCACGGAAAGAAAATAATTTAAAGGGGCCATTCGGAAATTTCTACCTAATACCTTTTATTCTATATATTATCTTATCAATCTTACCAACGCTAAATATATAATATACAGCAGCATAACTTCCGTTTTTTAAAATGCGCCACTTTTTTTCTACTAAATTTTGTTAAAGAGAAATCATAAAATCGAAATAAAACTGCGAGAAGCGAAGAAGCATACATATTGCCCCAATGGGGGATCTAGAATATGTATTTCGATTTTCTGTTATTATTTCTCTTTAACAAAATTTAGTAGAAAAAAAGTGGCGCATTTTAAGAAACGGAAGTTATGCTATCGCATCTTGTATAATCATTGCAGTCAAAAGTAGTTATTAATCAACAAAAATACCAATTCAGCTTGATGAGGTTAATTTATTGCTATAAAACTAGTCATAAGTAGCTGTAGTTTGATTATTATTAATGTTTCGACACTAGCCTTTACAATAACTTTTTTCATGAGATATCTGATTACCTGTCGTGACTAAATATTAAGAAAGCATTAATATGCAGTAACTTATTTAGCAATTGCAAATAAATGATATTCGCTTAATTAAAATTGTTTTTATCTTTAAATAATTTATTATTAAAAAAAATATACAAAAAATACAAAATCACAAGAGGAAAACGTTAGACTTAGTTCTCAGTCGAGGTATTAAATGCAGTGTCACTAGATCGGATTATGCTGTACTTCATGATGATTCGTATCACTCATCTTTAAATATACACATAGAATCTGTAATAAATTCACACAAAAAACATTATTTCAGGAATAGTAAAATATAATTTCCGCAAACCTTCTACGGTAGGATAATTATTATAACAGTCTTCATACGACTGTTTCAAACTTTTTTTTTTTTTTGAATAAATATATAAAACGTTATATAATACAGTTCCTACAAAATATTCTTAAATTGAAATATCCATCACGGTAAGAAATTATTATTGAACTACAAGAAAAAAAATAAATGTTGCGAGAAATTTACCAAGAGTATAAGTTTTTCGGCGATTATAATAAATTTAAAACACCAATTAAGTATCGGAAGAAATTATATTACATTTAAAAAGAGATTAAAATCCAAAATGATCTAATGAAATATTGGGCTCACATGGCGTAACTTAATATAAATATACCGGTAGGAATTATTTTATGGGTTCAGACGGAAGTCAAATTAAATCTGACAAAGACCTAGAGTAGCCTCTGCCAATAATTTTTAAATATTCTTCCGATGTATTACCGATGAGATTTTAGCCTAATATCATTTTACGCACTTCTGGATTGGTCAGATGACCTAAAATTAGCTAAAATCATACCGGTGCTTAAATCTGGTAACAGAAATTTCCAAAAAAAAAAAAAATAAATAAAAAAAATAAATTATAGATCCATTATTATTACTTTGTTGAATGTTTTAGCAAAATTATAAAAACTACTATTTGCAAAAAGATATATATCTATATTTTGAAAGTAAATTAATTACCTTTCAACATAGATCCAGAAGGTTATCTACTAGTATGCTTTCTCTGAAAAAAATTATATCACGATTTAGATGATAGATATATTTCATTATTTGGGTGTAATTAATCGTAGAGGCTGTTTATTTCTTACAACAGTTATGATCCAGTTTATCCGACATTGTGGTCTGGCACAAAGTTCTAACTTAGACCCATACCCGTTTTTAATTTCTCTGAATTCAACAGTGAACTTAAATCTAGATAAATGCTTAGCTATAACATAATTCAACGGATTGAAATAATAAACGAGTTGGGTATATATTACGATACGCAAATGCCATTCAACACCGTATTAATCATGTACGCAATAATGCTTTCCGATCATTCTTCTTCTTAAGGTGCCATAACATAGCGCGTTAGCGCAACCTATTCGTACATTTTTAGCTGTACCGATATAGATTGTGTACCAGAGGCAATTATTATATGCAACGCAGGTGTACACACACAAGACTACATTCGGAACAGATTAATAATCGTTTGATTTACATCGTTTTACAAAAGTGCAGTCCCGTGTGTGTCTGTTGTGTACTGACCTAGCGCGCATATGATGTTGAACGTGGTGGTTTGCCATTGCCTTCCACCTGATTGATTATTAGCGATTATTATTTATTTATTTATTTAATTCTTGTAATAAGTTCGTCGTCGCTCGGGATCGAACCCGTGATCTCCATATCGGAAGTCAAGCGTTCTAGCAACTAGGCTATCGCGACGACGTTATAATTAGAAATTTTAAAACGTTAAAAATTTTTATTTCGCATTGGTGTGTCCTCATTTAGAGTATGGATAAATTGTTTAGGGTCCTTAAAAATCACGATCGATTTAACTAGTCGAGAAAATTCAATAAAGATTTTTTAGATACTTATTATATAGCATAGTCGCGGTATATCCAAAATTTGATTTTTACGAGACGTTATGGAATTTTAGTGCACTATGTAGAGACGGAAAATTTCTAAATCTGCCTAATGATATAATAGAAGAACCCGAATTAATGGCTAAAATTAATTCTTCGAATTATCAGTTAATATCGGAAGAAGAGATTATTTTATTTTTATCGTAG
Source organism: Icerya purchasi (assembly GCA_039619475.1). Lineage (NCBI taxonomy): Eukaryota > Metazoa > Arthropoda > Insecta > Hemiptera > Monophlebidae > Icerya > Icerya purchasi. The sequence goes on from CM077115.1 coordinate 206,126,867, forward strand.
AATAGTTAATGTTATCCAACTTTCAGTTTTACAGCGGGCGATAAATATTTATTCATCAGTCATTAACATATAGATCTACACTAATTACTAACTTTTTATTTATGTTAGCTTATTTACTAGAATGATTATTTAACCAATCTATTATGTATTCAAACTGAATGAACATTATATCTGCTGTTATGAGCTTTTAGCCTGTTGCAGATAGAAGAAAATTGTAAATAAATAAATAGAATTAACGGAAAAAAATAGTTCTTACAAAAAACTATAAACCACTGTGGTTGGTGTACACAGAGAGTGGAATCTTTGCCACGATGATATTTTAGCGAGCCTGAGAAGGTCATCATCATTATATCCTCAACCATTCGGTTGGTGGACAACCTATTCGTACATTTTAGGTGTACAGATATAGGTTGTATACTAAGCAATTATTATATATGCAACGCAGGTGTACACACGCAAGAAGACTACATTCGGAACTGATAGTAGCCGCTTGTTATCGCGCTACCAGTGCAGTCCCGTGTGTGTCTGCTGTGTGTACTGACCTAGCGCGCATATGATGTTGAACGTGGTGGTTTGCTATTGCCTTCCACGTGACTATTAGCGATTATTTATTTATTTATTTATTTAATTCTTGTAATAAGTTCGTCGTCGCTCCGGATCGAACCCGTAACCTCCATATCGGAAGTCAAGCGCTCTAGCAACTAGGCTATCGCGACGACTCCTGAGAAAGCCTCCACAGCCTGTACTCAATGCAATTGCCAGATCACAGTCAAACACATCATCACTGAATGCCCCATCTACAGTGCCGAACGCCAACAATCCACACTTACAGACGATCACTCCGCGAATTTAAACATAAATAACTTATACAGACTTATTAAATTTATAAATATTACAAACCTTAAAATAATGTAAATAACCTCACCCGAGGTGATAGCCCCCTCCTCCCTGGCAATATGTACCTCGTAAATAATAAAATAAATAAATAAATCCCTGTACGAAATTTGCTTACTATCCACCTCTGTTTTCGATCGGAAACTTTTTACATCATTTTTATGCCGGGGTTGGAGACCCGAGCGAAGCGAGGATTTCACGATCGGAGTCTCTAATACATATTTCATAATAAAAATAATTCGCGATATCCGGGGGGTTTATTAGCTAGTTATGATAATATAAACTTTGCCCTGGAATTATCATGATAAAATTACATCTCTGTTACAGAACAAGCACCTACAGAGAACAATATATATATATATAAACATATATATAAAAATAATATGTATTGTCTTGTTCGAAAACGAGTTATTTATTTAATTCAAAAGGAAAAAAAAAACAACAAAAAAACATCGATATTGCTACTAAAAAAAGAAAAAAAAAGAAATGCTTACCTTATAAATTCTTGAATTTCTGGAGAGGAAAGCTTTGAACAGTATATATTTTCAAAGAACACAGCATAAAACAAAGGGGCACGGGTTTTAAAAATGCAACTGTGAACTTTTATGTCGATGTCGGCGAAAATAGAAGTCGAATAAACTCTGAAAAGTAATAAATACCCAAATCACGATTGTTGTTTCATCAACGGTTTATTTAAATAAATAAGTATTCAAAATTAACAGCGTATCTTGTACATGAAAACAATCAGCGTATTTATCGGTAATTCGAACGAAAAATATTAACTATATTTTAGAGCAATATTTAACGAATAAAACACACATTTTAATGAATACTACACACGGTAAAATAATAAAATACCGAAGAATTTACGTGACCAAAGAGCACTAATTCCTTCGCTTATTACGTCACGGAGACGAGTCGATTTTGCAATAGCTGTTATTTCTGTCGAATAGCGCGCTACGGGGAGAAATTTTGTTTATTTATTTTTTTTAATGTAATGCAGGAGGAAATAGCATTTTTTATTATTTTCAGATCGGCTCTTTTTGGAAAAACGATGAAATTCAGTTTGCAAAAAGAAACGATATTAAACACAAAAACTAAGAATGAAACTGTGATTATCAAAGAACAGGTTCTTTAAATATGCACACATTTCGTTAGTCAGAAAATTTGCCCACAATAACTACTAGAACTTACACGAAAACATTTTTTCTTTTTCATTAAACTGCGATACAATAGCTGTAATGTGTCCATTACATTAGTCATATATATTTGTATAAAAATAATAATAAACAAAAAATAAATAAAAATAAAAATAATTTGGAATGTGTGGTGCGGGTGCGAGTGTGTGCGCGCATGGAACTGTTGTCGGTGGGACCAGCCAATCAGCATCCTGCTGGAAACAAAAAGGATCTACCTGATTCGGCAAAATCCAGCGGTCACGGTCGAGTAGGCGTTCGATAATTTAAAAAAAAAGGCGAGATGAAGATTTTAGCGAAAAAGGCAGGGGCAGCCTGATAGTCTCAGTTTTTACCTTCGAGTAAGCAGTCTCAGTTTTACCTTCGAGGTCAGTCTCAGTTTTTGATCGTCGGCCAAGTCAGTGAGTCAAGTCCCGTTTTACCGGTAGAGGAGGCTCCGGTTTTTAATTTTGTAGAAATACTTCTGTTTTGATTTCTCGTGGAAAAGTCGCCGTCTTGTTACTACGTTCGACATTCGTTAAATTTATTGTAAATATCGAAGTGACGCGAGTAGTGATTCTTGCTGTTCGGCAAAGTTTGGATTCGGATGTGCAACTGGCCCTCAACGAAAGTGTTCGATAAATCTTCCTCGACCGATTCCGATTTCTGCAACGCAACCGACCGCCGAATCGCCATCAATAGATCCAGGATCACCGACAACAGTGATACGTATCATTCATATTCACTTTACATATATATTGTTGTGTATTTATAATTGCGCTATTTTCGGACTAAATATTGTTTTTTCAGCGGTCGACCGGTCCCGAAAGATAGGTGTGAGTTTTGCTTAATATATTTTTCAGTAATTTCAATTAAATAGTTTTCCGTTCGTAATCATATAAAGAAAAAGCAAACATTCTCTGATAAGCTTAAATAAAATCTAAACAAATCAAATCCACGAGCGTAAAACCTCGTGGTTGGCATCCCTGACTACCAAGTTAACGTCTAGAACCGTTACATAGCTTAATCGCAGTATAAACTAAAACTATCTCTGTATTCGACAATCAGCATTATTACCGCATAGCGGAATTAACATACTGGCTAAATGACGCCTATAATAATTACGGATATTTCACCCTAAGTAATCATTAATACAAGTTTATTATTTAAAATATGAATATTTGAATCCGTTTTCTGTATTAACATTTATTAAAAACACCTAAAAAACCGCTTTTTACAGAAAATAATTATTTAGAAAACATAAAAAAAACAGCCGACACATGTTTCGGGGCTACATACTCCGTAATCATATGATTATGGAGTATGTAACTCCGAAGCATGTCGACTGTTTTTTACATTTTCTAAACAAGTTGATTATTTATTATCGCGAACTGCTAAAATTAATTCTGCGAGCGTCTTCAGTAAATGAACATTCGAAACAAAAATGTTCAACGAAGTCGACGAATTAATACCAAATAAACAAGTATCCGATGACGAATACGATCCAAAACTACCATGTCCAAACAGTACTTGTTGACCGTTTACAGAAATTTATTTCCGGCTCACTTTTGACGTTAAATTTACTCTCTTCTACTCCGCCCATCGCCATATTTCTGTCGCTAGCTCTCAGTTCCAAAATTATTTAACATTATTAGAAAATTCTTTATCAAATATCCATCTTTCATTTCAAATCCTCTGCTGTCACGTTTACTCTTCGTTCTTTTCATCCCTCTCTAATTAGTCTCGTCATAAATAACGATGTGATTCCGTTTTCTTCCTCTTTCGGCTATTTAGGCACTTTTCTGGACAGTTGCCTTTCGTTCCATAATCACATCAACTTTCTTTACCTGTCTTCCCTCAAAAGGCTCAATCTGATAAAGTCTCTCTCCCATACTTAGTGGAGCAATGCTCTAAAAAATCTTTTATTCGTTCTATCCCTGATTATTGTTGTTTTATCTACGGAAGTTCCTCTAGATCCTTGCTCTCCAAACTCGACAATGTGTTCAGAATGGTTGTCTTCGTCTTTGTCTGGGAGCTAGGAAGTCTACTCCTAACCCCGATTTACATGCCGAATCACTTATCCCTCCTCTTTTCGTTCAAAGGTCCTATTTAGGTTACTTCTTTTTAATCAAACGTCTACCCATGTCTTCTTCCTCTTTTGTTAATTCCCATTCTTATATCCACCTCAACTGGCGATTTGCCATTACAAAACTCCAACACTATCCCTCATTTCCACCGGTCTTTCTCAGTTTTCTCCATATATTTATTCATACGACAAGTCACCATACTTTTCTTTCAACTTTTCCATCCTCCTACATCTTATTAATTGCCTATTCTTAACTTTCTCTAACAAACCTTTTCTTCATCATGTAGCCAAATCAGAGTTTTTAAGTACCTTTGGCTCTCTTTTCCTTAATCACTTTGCGATCTTCACTGACGGCTCCAAAGGATTCAATGAAGTTGGCTCAGCCTTCTATTATTCTCCCTTAAATTATTCTGAAACCTTCAAACTTCCTTCCGTCTGCTCAGTTTTCTATGCTCGGTCTACTACTATCCTGCGTGCCGTCTTTTTTGTTGCTTCTTCCCTAGTTTCTTATGAAGTCCTTATTATAGCAGATTCCCACAGTGGTGTCCTACAAGCCATCTCCTCTTCTTTTCCTCTTCCCTCTGCTGATTACGTAATCCTACTCATACGCTTTCTTATCTGTAACATTTTCCTTTCTCACTCCATCCGAATTCATCTACTGTACGGATTCCTGGGAACTCTGAAATCGAAAGTGCCGATACACTAGCTTGTTCATCCTCTTCCATCGGTGAAAATTTCTCAACGTTTTTTCATCTATTAATCTGCTCTCCACTTCAGCTCATTTCAAACTATGGTTAAACTCGTATTCCTCCTCATTCTCAAATCCGGATTCCTTTTATCTTTTTATTCAGCCTAATCTACCGTCTTCTCCCTGATTTTTCAATTTTTCCTCCATGCGGCGTTCAATTCTCTCTGCAATCTGTCGCCTACGTTTTGGGTACAATTTACTTATTCCGCTTCTCTCTAGTCCCCTCTCCTCTCTGTCCCCTTCGCCCTACCACTCACAACTTCATAGGTGGGGATAATCACACTTTGTTTGAGTGCGCCTATGTCGCTTCCGAACGTTCTTCTTCTTTTTACTCTTATCTTCTATAAATTGGTCTTCCAACTCCGTACTATGCATCTTTTGTTCTCTTCTTGCCATCACCCTCGGTTATTACGGCACTTGAGTCTTTTCTATCCTCCATATATGTAATCGCATAAATACCTGATTCCACTTCTCATCCTTTTTCTCTCTTTTTGGGCCAATGTATTTTTTTCGACGAATCAAATATGAAATATAAAAAAAAAAGAGAGAGAATAAAAACGCACGAAAATGTAAAAACGTGTGAAAACAAACGCATCTTATCGAAAATGACAGTCGATTGCGTCGTTTCAGCTGTTTCCTACAACAAGCATAAATTATAGAAAGCTCAGGCAGAGGACGTCTGTTCTTTACAAAGAGCACGGATCATAAAAAGGCGGGCGCCCAAATAATCGTAGTAGCTGAAAGAACCGCGCGGAGGCGGCAGCTGGCAATGTACTCTAAACATCCGGGCCATTTTACGCTTGTAACTTTATAACATTGAATTTTGAAAAATCCTTTTATCTTCGTATTCTACACGAGTTTTAGAGATGATTTCTGGGAAAAAATCGTTATTTTTTGACCCGACAAAGTATTTTAATTTTTTATAACTTTTTTGAGCGTGTTAATACAGGACATTTACCCAACGCAAAGGACTAGCAGAATGATGAAACACAAGAAGTTGCAGGTTTGTATCAAGAAGCGATTAAAGATATAAAAAATGAAGGCAGTCAACACGGGAACAACAGAAGGAGATGGAAGAGAAAGAATGTAGTATAGGCACTGTAAGAAGTGAGGAATCCAAGGCCAAATAAATAGGAATAAAGGATTGCGCGTTCCGAGGGAATACAAGAGCATTCGAATAGAATTTGCATCACAGGTCAAATTTAAGACAGGAGGATGATAGCCGACAAAGTAGACGATCCCCTTAACGAAAACATATGTAAAGCAATAACCGAACTGCAAAAATCTGTAAACTCCTAATACTGTGCTAGAGCTAATAACCAAGCACACACGAATGTTGTGAGACTTTTTTTTTTTCTTCTAAATATTCGAAATATTCAAATCCGCGTTAACAATTTTAATAGGCTTCTTATTCATTTACACGACCAATACAAATAAGCGAAAAATTTTAAAAATCCGCGCGCATACAACACACGCATGAACAACAGTAATTAAGATAACTCTGAACAAATGGCGTAGTGAGAAATTTATCGAGGATGGGGCGCTAAAAAACATATATGGATTACTTAAAATTTTCACTTCTGGTTAAAAAATGACAAAAAAATTTCGTTACCATCTTAATTTTTTGTGAAAATTTTATACTTATATTATTAAATCGATGTGGCACGTTAACAACAAGGGAAGCGGCAAAGAATCGACTTGTATGGAAATTTCGTCACCGATAATCTACACACATACACATCATATATACACATACATATATATATATATATATATATTGTGTGAATGTGGGTGTTAGGGAAATGAACATCACTGGAGTTTCCGCAAGCAGAAACGTTTTTAGTTTTTATATACACTTACAATCTGCATGCAACGCGATAGATCAGCTGAAAACGTCAATCACATACCGCAATTTCGGGGAAACAAGGCAGTGATATGCGATAAAAATGATCCAGTACTCGACAGAAGTACCTAAAATATAACCTTTGGAGGTGCCGTTTGGTTGCCAAAGTATTCCTATGGGTTTTTATTGTATGCGAATAGGTAGCATCAATTCTGCTCGTTTCCAAACTATCCGTAAATTTTATGAGGTTTTTATTTAGTGAAATAAGACAGTAATATTTCCGATTTTTTTGGAAAAATATTTCTTAATTTTCCGAAATCGATTTATTTAAGTTGATGAAAATTAATTTCGAAAATGGTAGCATTTTATAGCGCTATATTTGCTTTTATTTTGGCGCTTGTTTTATGCAGCCATTCAGTTTTTCCTGAAGTACACTTTTTGTTAAGTTAAAGCAGTAGTATTTACCATTTATGTTAAGTGCAATTGAAATTAATTGAAAATATTAGAAATAAGCTCAGAATATTAGGTATAGTTCACTGGGAGTATGTAATTTAAAATGGCATCTAAAAGAAAAACACGGTATGTGTAGGTTTAATATGAAATATATTAAATGAAAAGTATTACTGATATTGTGATAGTTCTAATTTTACTACCTGTTAAATTTCGTGATGAATTTTTCAACAATGGAAAGATTTAATTTAATTTTATATGGCTATTTATTATTAGAAAATTGTAATTAAACACCGCCAAAAAATGTTTAAATGTAAAATCCGTAATAAAATTATGTTAATTCAAGTTTAATAAGAAAAATATTTAAAAACGAAAACAATGTGTGTTGATAAATTTTGTTTTTATTAGAGGAATTTCATATTTCTGCTAACTTAATTTCTATTTATATACTGAAATTTTCGCACTGTTTTATACAAATTATTAATAAGGGAAGGGGGAGGGGGGGGGGGCATAACAGGATAATTGTTTTTAAAATCGACAAAGTTAATTATTTATTACAAATCGCAGCATATCTATATGTAGTGTAATTTATGTGTACTTTTAGCAGAAGCTGCGTAAAATCATACCGCATTTTAAATTTGACATATTCGCTTAAAAGTAATTTTTGTTAATAATATATTGTTAAAACGCTATTTATTTTTTATGAATACAGTGAAGATTGTTTAGGATATAGAAAAGTAAAAAGTAGCTTCATAACAATATAAATTTTATAATCAAAATTTGCCTCAACAGTTGGAGAAAAATGTGTATTTAAAATGTAATAGAAGAGAATAATTAATGAAAATTACAAAAAAAAGAGCAAGTAGAGAAATTTTATAGATAATTTTTTATGTGAAATCAGCATACATATCTTTTTGAAGTTCATAGGTGAACTGTACACAAATAAAAACCTTAATCAACGAATTATTCTAAATTTATATCAATTAAAATAGCAAAGTGAATTATTTTCATTTCTGTTAATTATTAACTTTAAAACATTTACAAGTCCAATACAATTTATGGACATATGTTATGTACATGGAAGTAGTTTTTATTTCAGATGCACTTCTAGTAATGCAATTGGATTTCAGAAATAGAAAATACCAAATGAAAATTTTAGACTAACTAGACGAGTAATATGAACATTTTTAGAATAATTAGTTTTATTGTTAATTATTAGAATCAAAATTCGATGAAATTTTATTGTTTTATAGTATGATTAGAATTAGATTAGTGATAGGAATTTTTATTTTTTATAATCCCGGAAAAGTAAATTTTGGAATATAATTCTATTATTTAGGGAGATATAGAAAAAGTGTAATTTCACCTAATCATCAAATAAAACTAATTTTTAAAATATTGATATATATGAATGAAAATATGTTTAATTTATTCGATCATGTGTGATTGCAAAAATTTAGAAATACATTTGAAACAATAAAACAAAAACTGATGAAATAATGAAATATATTATACACTCCATTTATAAAGAAAAAAATGGAAGTGAACATCTGATCCTATGTAGTTACCGAGATAGAGGAAAGAAAAAGTATACACTACGTAAAGGAATATTTTGCAAATGAGTAAGTTACGCTTATTTACCAATTCCATTTTTTTTCTATTTTTAGGTACTTTATTAATATCTTAAGGAAAAACTTTTTATTACGAGTATAATCAATAACATATGTGTAATTTTTATTCATGTTCATATACGGAGGGTAATTCATTTATGTAAATTATTAATACATATAAATCAAAATGATGGAAATTATTAATAGTATATGAATATTAGTGAAAAATGTATTGTTATTTATAAAATAAGTATGTAAAGAAAATCCCCCCCCCCCGCGCAATATTGATGCTGCAATAAGGATTGCAGCACGGATATATTCGTTATAGCGCAGTATATATATATTATAGTAGGTCAAAAGGGGCAGTTTGTAGACGTGATTAGTTCATTTTTACGCGATAGATAGCGTTTATAGTTTTGTTCGCGGAACAATCAGGAACTGATCGGACACAACCAATGCATGGGCAACATTACAAAAAATGTTCGCAATGTATTGTGTTCTTGGTTAAACGGTGACATTGCGTTTTTAGACTATCGTCTTTCAGTTTAGTTGCTGTAAACTGAAAATTCCAAAAGTTGTCATTGCGCTGAGTTAGTGTTTGTAATTGGCACGTTGGGGAGCAAAAAAAAAAAAATCAAAAAAAATCATCCCCATACAAAGAAAAACATAATATATCTTCAAACACGCGTCCACATAGATTTTTTTTTAAACCCCCGTTATATAATGGAACGATAAACTTTCGTTATTGTTTGGATGCCGCCACGGCTTCAAATACATCGTGGATAAGTTAAGTTCTTTACTTTTATTTGAAATTACAACATTTTTTTTCTTTTATTATTTAAGCCATTATTATTGTTATTATAATTCACTCAAAATATTAGGTTTTTTTTTTGTTTAAATTGTTTCTTCTTCTTCCTTTGCCATGTTAAGCGGACGTCGGCGACCAAACGGTTATAAACTTCTAGCCATACCCATTAGTTTTCTCATTTTATTAATTCCCGTCCAGCATTTTATATTCTGCATCCATGATGTCCTTGCACGTCTTCGTTTGCCTTTTATTTTTCCTTGAAGTATCAGCTGGAATATTTCGTATATATTTCCCCTCATAATGTGTCCCAGGCACATTATTTTGCGTTTTTTTTTTTATAATTGTTAATAGTTTACATTCTTTCTGCAAGCGTTACAGGACCTTCTTATTACTTATTTTGTCCGTCCAACTGGCCTTCAACAATCGTCTATAAACTCACATTTCAAACGGTGCAATTTTCTTTGATGTGGCTACTGCGAGAGTCCATGTTTTAAATTGTTTATTTTTCACTAAGTTTATCACATGCGATAAGATAGTCTGTTAATAGAGTAACAAATACCGATTAGGAGAACGAATAAATAGGAAAAATTAGGCTTTTCGTTTTACTGTCAACACGCTGCCCTTCTAAACACTTTATCTACTTTTGCTACGATACTTTTTTTTTTTTTTTTAAATGGGTTCGGTGCCAGACTACATGAGCTTAAATCACCTATATGAATTCTGAGGCGATCGAAGATAGAGAGTATCAAGGAGAATAGGAGGGGAATAACGGCTAGAGATGGGAAGGAAAGGATAAAGGAAGCATTGAAAGGTGTAGAAAGATGCAACGCCAAGAGTTCGGCGTATAGCTGAGAGCATTCGGGAAAAAAAGCAGGACATTCAAAAAGGATATGGTTGGGGTCGCATATAAAGGAAGGATCAGTAGAGTGGAGAGGGCAAAACGGAGAAGGTGAAAGAGAAAAAGAAAAACGAGAAGAGGGAAGGAGAGAATGACCAAGTCTTAGTCTGATTAAGGAAACAATAGCCGAGCGCCGAGAAAAAGGATGAAATTGAAACCAGGGCTGTGAGTTTGGAATAGGCTGTAGGAGGAGGTAGAAGGAGGAACGATTGGTGAAAAAAGGGAAGGGTAGATGTCAACCCGTAGACTGGTATGGAGACTTGAGGAGAGGAAAAGAACGTCTGAGGCAGGAAAATGTGGAAGGAATGTGGACCATTGAGAGACGCCGAGCGAGCTAGGAAGTCAGCTGCTTCGTTGCCCTCAATGCCAGAGTGACCAGGAACCCATAAAAAGTCAATAAGGATAGAACGTGCTAAGCGCAAGTTGTAAATAGAGGCACGATGCTATGATACTTTACTTTTTTTCTATTTTAAAATAAAATCGCTCATTTTACACCGAATCGCTTCTAAATATCACATCTTTCTTTGGCCAAAAAGTGAATAATTCTTTTCAAATTCGTTTTCTTTGTTATTCTAATCTGAACTTAATCATTAAAAATAAAGCATAAATTTAATTCACATATATTATTTTTTCTTGCACTTTTTATCGAATAATCTTGCTATTATTCGAGAACACTAAGCGCGCCTTGTATGAAAACGGCATATATTGTAAGAAAATATAAAAAAAGATAAATTGATAGTATAATAATTTGTATTCAATTAATTTTAAAAAATTGCGTCAAGAAAGAAAAATTTCAGCAAGAGAAATTAATCTGTTTTTTTTTTTAAAATAATACGAAAAAAAAAATTAAAAATGAATAAAACTTAAATCATAATAAAATTTAATAATTCAAAGGAAAAATTACATTGAAATGAAAGTACACGAGGAATAGAGATGTGTGGTGGTCCCCTTACTGAAATTAGGCGAATAAATATTTTTTTAAATAAGTAAACAAAACATGACTTTAAAAAAAAAAAACATAAATATAATAAAATAAAATAATTTTAAACAGAAAACTGAAAAATATATAATACATATAACTATCTTATTAAAATTAACTGAATAAAAATTTTACAATTAAATACGCTACTGTACATATATAGATGTTTTTGTTTTTTTTTTAAATATTATTACGGAACTTCTTTTTAACCGATGAAAGATCACTTTTTAAATCAATGGATTTCCATTTGAGATCTTTCCATAATTTTACTTTTATTAGCCGATCGTTAATTTGGGAAATATGTATGTCGCAAAATTAAAAAGCATTGTTCTTATACAAACGCGTAATTTTTCTTTTTCTTTTTAAAAGTTTCCTTCGCTCCGGTGTTTGTTCCAAAGTACTACTTAAAATATGTTGCATATTTGTATTCTAAATTGAAGAAATTTATTGATTTGGTCTGGTCAATTTCTCTTCCGTAACATTATAATTTCTCCGCATTATTAATAAATCCTTTTTGCTCCAACCTTTTTTGCGTGCAAGCTTTATAAAACAGCATTCTCTCTTCTCCTTTATGTGCTTGTCCATCCGGCGAAGAAGAAACCCCGCGAAATAAGAATTTGCGCATACTTCAAGAGACGTTTGGTCAAATAAAACGTTTGTCATTACCGTCTTTATTTATTTCTTCGTCAGCAACATCAACTTCTTCGTTCTCAATAATATCGTTCTTATCTTCTTCGAAAATGATATTTTTATCCTCTTCTTCATATTGTAAACCGTGTTTACAAGAAACATATCATTTAAAGGTTATTGTATCGTCATCTGCGTAGCTGATAGCTTCGGAAAAGATTTCACAAGGGAATGAATACAATTAATTCGAAAAAGGGTACGAAATTTTACCCCCCCCCCCCGTCGAAGTGTAAAGAAAATATTCTCTGTTACATCTGAATTTAATCTTGATGTAATCAAATATTTAAAACCCTTATCATTTTGTGGTTTAAATATCATTAACACGGGGTATTTGGACCCCCCCCCCCTCCCAGCGTTAGTCCAATAAAAGAAGGCAGTCTTTTATACGGGCCGTAGAATTTTCCGAAATAGCGCACAGACATAGATTTCGATCAAATAATGTTTTAGAATTTAAAACGTCACGAATAGATTTTCAATGCAAGTTGTAATCGCTGTCGAAACTGAAATGCTAAAAATCTGTAAGACTAATTTACGAGAAAGTTTTTGATAACTATTCGAACGTATGCGAATATCTGTAATTTTCGGTATTACTTGTACAGAGAACGTGAGTTCTTGTCGGTCCGATATATTTTTCGAATATCACTATAAATGATACGCGGTTATTATTGTTGTTCTAAATTATAGAGTAAGTAAAACAAGTCCCATACTCTTGAGAAGGCATTATGGATTGTGAAGTTAAGCTTTTCATAATGTAGGAAGCCCAACGTCATTAAAATGAGAGTAGGTGGACCAGTTCCTTTCTACTTTTGGATTATCCGCCTTTACTTTGCCGGATTTCTCTGGTATAACCAATTCAATTTCAGATTGGATATATACCTGGGAGTTTCGAACGCGTGTCCTCTGATTTTGGTAGTGAAGCCCCTTAACCGCACTAGGCTACCGCGCTATATCAAGTTGTTTCTAAAGTTTTTAAATACACGCGAAAGAATGTCGGTTATTGAACATATTTTTCGGTCTCTGAAATAAAAAAAAAGTTTTTCTTCCATCATTTTACCGTGGCTCTGAAAAATTATTGGTTGACTGGTCGCATACTATAGCTCTGACACCTCAAGACCGCTTGTTAGTAAAATTTATATGTTTCCTTCTAACAGCTTTTTTTTTAATATAGAAAACCTGTAAAAAAATCTATGTACTTAAATATAATAGACATTACAACGTTCGGACCGATGATTTTGATGAATTTTGTGGCTTGAGAAAGGATTACGAACATTTTAAATGGTAAAATGGTAAATTACACAACTTGTTTCACTTACACGGGAAATTAAAATTTTTCTAGACCGTGTGTACTAATTTAGACAATGAAAATATGAAATATGTAATGTTTATTTACCTTCAGCAGATGTTCAGACGAGTTTTTTAAACTTTGATATATTAGAAATTTTTTAAAAACAACAAAAGAACATTCCGAATGTTTCATTAAACTAAATTCCAGTACATAATTTATTCTTTGTGAACACGAGTTCGTTTAATTTTTATGCGAAAAAAAAAAAAAAATGATGGCAAGTTTTTTAATATTTTTTTTTTAAATTGTTTTCTTTCGTAATTTATACGTGACTGTTTGTCGCAACTTTTACAGCCGATATACTGTCGTGATATAGAGCCATTTTAAATTTATACTGATTAACTATTGAAATAAATTCTGGATAAGTATTTTGTTATACATATATATATATATTTTTTTTTTACTGTTTGTTGTATTTGTAATTATATGCACATTAATAGTGCATGGGTGTGCTGATGATATTACAAATACGAAGTATTTTAAATTACTGTAATATACTGCTCACGTTTATACCTACTTATACTGAAAGTTGTCGATGGCGCGCTTTCACACCGGCATTAAAAAAAAAATCCTTTTAAGCGTGTATCTACGCTTATGCACTTGAATGATATCTGCTTCCTATTATTAATCAAAGTGATGAATTGCAGCACGTTTTTGTAGGAATTTTTTTATCTTAAAACGACTAGGTGCACTGCCGATCCTGATACTTTCCGAAAATAGGTACTTCATGATTTATTTGTCCGCGGTACTTCAAAATTGTTCATTTCACGATAAGCCTCTCTTTCTAGTGAAATATACGCGTTAACAACATTATCGACTATTGAATTTTATCCACTACAGCAGCGTAGTTGTTGGCTTCGGGGTATTTGCATTTTATTTGCGCCAGTTTTTAGTTGCTACACTTGCAAATTCCAGGAACAGACCGACAATGTTGCACACATCATCGGCCGATAAATATTCCATAATGAATAGAACACTGCACTAGAGACCATCCGGTAATACAGAAAAAAAGTAGATTCGACAACCAATACTGATTTTGACCATATAATAAAAGGTACAAAAAATTCCGATCTGGTTTAAACGCAGCACTCCGAATAAACGAAACCCGATTGAAGTTTTATGTTATTTTTGGTAAAAAAGAAAAAAGAAAGAAAGAAAGAAAGAAAAAGGTAATAAAAAAATAAAATCAGAGCTCGATACGTGAACTTTTTTTTGCTTTTTAAGAACTCAAGGAACGCACGGTGGTTAAATAGTGAAATATTAAGATGGCAAAAGAAAATTTTGATGCTTTTTGGTCTAAATTTTCACTTTAAAACTGTGGCTTTTCTAGAATTGCAGATAGAACATGGAACAATTCAACAGTTTTTATTTTATTTTATTTTCTCGTTGAGTTCCCCCCCCAATTGTGGTTCATCGTCCGAAATACAACGAAAAAGTCAATTCAATTTTAATCCGGTAATGGACACTGTGTTAATATGAAAAGAAAATGACAGTAGGAATATAATGCGTGGAGAAGAAAAAGTCAGGATGTAAGAGGAAAACAGAGACACGAACGGTCAAAACAAAAACTCAAAAGATGATCCAGCATTTCAGATAGTTGATTAAAACTTCACAAAAAAGGAAGTAGAGAATAATGAAAGATTCAAGCAGTTATATCAGGTTGAAAAAAACCGCGTAATTTTAGCGTCTAATCGGAATAACCTTTAACTATATAATATCGAGATCCCGTGATTTTATTTTCGTTAAATATTTAAGATTACCGCTGGTACATAAAACTTACTTACCCACTCTTGAATTATTACATATTGCAAGTTCAAAAACCAAATTCTAAAAATTTCCAATTCTAAAATTATCGGTAATAATATAGCCCCTTCCACTCGGAGCACTGTAATTCTGATTTTCCAATTCATTTCCCGCTCGAAAATTACGGCTATGTATTTTACGGAGCAGCCCCTTCACAATACAACCAGTCTATCGAAACTCCTCGGTACCATTCAAAAGACCTCGAAGAAATTAGCGAATTACTGCGGGCTACGTCAAAAGTCCGTTTCAGCATCGCGTCTCCGTAAAAAGAAAATAAAGCGGCTTCCCGTTTGTTTTAAGAAAATATATTCGATTGACCAAATATCATATTTACCGTTTCCCATCTCTAATCTAATACAACGAAAATGATTTTTGGGGGGAAACCCGCTGCATCGCTGCCGGCTTAAAAAGGAAGAATTTCCGTCAACCATAAATATGGATCTGGCACTTTTAAATATTCGCCGCGATACAGGTACACAAAATCAAAACTTCTTCCTCACAAGCATCAAATTCTTTTTTTCTTTTTCTTTTTTTCATATAACCGCTATCGATCATCGAGAAAACCCGGGTATAATTCCGTTTTGAACTTTCTTAAAGGCAACGATGGAGACGGCAAATTTACACGATTCTTGCTGACGGTTAAAATGCCTCCTTCCATTGATTATAGATTACGCTTATGTTGTCTGTCTGTATACGAAATGACATCCGGACATTTAGAAAAAATTATGGACAACGTGGGTACTTGCGTTTCTCTGCCTGATCCCTGAGGCCTTATGGAAAATGCAGCTAATTCCATCACTAAAGAAGCCATATATCGTGAACAATGATGTCCTGTTCGACTCCTACATTCTTTTTTCGAATCTGAACCAAAGAGCCAATTCTACCACTGTTAGAATATAGCTCATAGAATCGGAACGAATTTTATAGTACGGCATTATAGTTGCATACTCTTCGGTACCAGGCGATATTACGATATTCCGTCATTCCTAGTCGGCTTATTCGCACCGTCTATGTTAGCATTCTCTACGGCATTCAATTACTGGAGCTCGACCGGATGTGTCTGCTGGTAATAACTATTGTAGAGGCAGTAATTTAATGAGGATATTATTCTCACTTACAACGCTTAGTGTGATAGATTTGAATACAGCGGGGGAACATTCCGTATATAGGAGATTAATGTCATTTGCCCGCTGCTGTTCCCGTCGTAAAATATCCACTGCCTTCTCTACTCCGGAACCCACCTCGGTGTTTGTAGTTTGTAAAAGTATTATAATCTAGTCACTAAAAATATTCTTAAAATAACTAAAATTTATCAGATAATAAAAAAATAACAACATTAGCACTTATCAGGGGTTTTTTTTCGTGGCTTTAATACTTTCCCCAGTTTGGTTCGATACGACTGCAATGACGTACAATAGGGGTCAATGAACAATTAAATGATTACAAAGTGATAAATAATAATTATACATCTTCTGCCTATTTCGGCTGGCTCGCTGCGACCGGGTTTTGTTAAGCCTGCACCGTCTATTTACTCGGAAAGAACAGAAAGAAGGTTCAGACAGAATAAAGTACTACGGAGTATCAAAAATAGTGAAAGAGAAAACTAAAATATTTGACCAGCACGTAATATCTATGAGAAAGATCGAAAAAGCTATAATACTTTTTTAATGAATTATTCTGTGAGGGAAGCAGCCAGAAGCTGTTGCTCTATTTAAATCCAAAATAGTCAAAAGGGCTCCCTGACATACATATAAATACATATATATACATAAACTCGGCCCCTCATGCTTACATTTCTATCTCTTTGTTTTCTATATTTTGTATAAAATGATTAAAATTTACAACGCCATTCTTACCAGCGTCGACAAAAAAAATAAATAAATAAATAAACCAGTCGATGTGGAAGGATGGGAATTAGGACCGAGGGTTCGATTCTTTATCTTTTTATATATAACCTTTCTATAATTTTTTTTTTTAACTTACGAAAAATCTAAACGAATAACCAAAAGAAAACAATACATTATTTGTGACATTTTTTTATTACATAAAATTATGACATTTTTTGTTTGTTTTTTTTTTTTAATTTTTTTGTTATATAAAATTGATACATTTTTTTTGTTATAAAATCTAATAGGTGCATGATTAAGAATGACATTTTCATTTAACATTTAACTTTCGTTACATAAAATTAGGACATTTTTTCGTTACAAAATCTAGTCGGGGCCGACCTAAAATTTACATTGTAATTTTTTAATATATATATATATAAAAATAAATGATAACGTCATTCTTAGCCCAAGCCCCATTAGTTTTTCTGTCACAAAATTTGCGCCACGAAAGTGTTTTTTCTAGGACAAAAATTTTTCCCAAAATGTAACATTAAATAAAGATTTATCTTTTTTTGTCGCGCATTCGGAAAGAATTGCGTTGTCAATTTTTCTCGTTCTATATGAAGTATAGAAGCGACAGAGCTAGGGATCCGGCGGTGTCACCAGGCGGGGTCAAGAACGGAGTCCATTGCGAGGAACGAAGGATCAAGTTTTTTTTCGAATTTAAGACGCACCCATGTTTTAAGAAATGATTTTTGGAAAAAAAAACATCGAATTTAAGACGCATCGTAATTACTAGGTATTTTGGAAAAAGGTATTTGGAAGAAAGAGACTTCAAATACACATTTCCAACTTGTTGCGGTCCAGATGGTACATAACGTTCTATGCGTAATCCATCAATATCATCAAGCAGTTAGATTCTTCTAATTTCAGCTGTTTACATATCGTTGATAAAAAGTAGATTTATTTTCGTTGGATGGTATTTTTTAAAAAAAGATTGATACTTCCAATGATTAGGTAAACGATTAGGCAAACTGATAGCTACAGACTTTGCATATCGACGAATAAATGCAACAATTTCTTTCACTTCTTCATCGGAAATAGCCCCCTTACGATTCACTTAGTTACATAAGCCATGTTCGTGTATTTGAATACCACCACATTCATTAAAGTGAGTGATAATATTTTTAAAAATCGTTTAATACACCGCGACCAGATTGTACAGAAATAACAAGAATTTGCTGCGACATATTAACGCACCATGAAAATAATACCGTATTACTTCGAATTTAAGACGCATCCATTATAACTTTGGCCCTTTAATCGTAGTAAAAAATGTGCGTCTTAAATTTGAAGGAATACGGTATATATTTATCTATATGTATAAAATAAACATTTATCGTTATTATACAAAACGAAAAAAAAAAACAATACTAGAAATGTTCACAGTCTGTGCACATGCTTTTACTTCCAAAGTATTCAGTAAAACGTTTCGCTATGCTCAAACACCCTTTTTTGTTTTACAATCTTCTCCTATTATAGACAACCCGTAACGATTCATGATCGACGATTAGTACCAGATTTTTGCTTCAATACAAATGCAAATATGCATAAAAACAAATTCAGGCGCTAGCAATTAGTCCAACTCAATACGTTCGCTAATTCTCTTCAGGCTACAAGATAATTATTGTGACAATTTTTTAACGGGCGGAAAAATACATCGCATTTAACATCGGGTAGAACTAATAAGAAAAGAAAGAAAGAAATAATGAAAAGGCAGTAAAAAATGATCAGTAATTATCGCGTCACAAGTACTAGGAGAAGAAATATCAAAGATCAAAAGAGGGAGAGGAGGAGGGTACTATTTGCAAAGAAGTAATGACCGATAATAAACTGACATAACGGAGAATTTGGAGACGAAAAATAAGATAGCAGTACAGCGTTAATCGGATTTTTTTTTATAGTTTATCCGTGTTTTAATATTTTCAACGAAAGAACAACAAGAAATATGGTAGTAATATCATAATAATAAAGCATGCAAATAACGCGTGGCATTAACCAACGTTCGAAATCCAAGAAACTAATGAATTCAGATTAAAAATTAATATAGGAAAAGAAATGTATACAACCTTTCAATGTCTGCCTTTAGCTGGGCTTGTAATTTCTGGTTTAAAGAAATAAATCCGTTAGATATTTTTCGTTCTAATGAGGAATCTTTTTTTTCCATTAGTCATGGCAAGATAAAACATCCGATTCTAAAATAGAAGAAAAATATTCGTATTTTATTATTATATTTTTTATCGTTTAATATTATACAAATACATAATACAATGCATGCAACATATTTCAAATTTAACACACAGACAATAACATAATACACAGAAAAACCTTGAACAATCAAAAGTTGTTGTGTCTTCTACCTATTCGAACTCCAAACGCAATCCTAACCGCCCTTTTTAATGAAATGTCTACTGCAACGATTTAAATAAAGAAAATACAATTTTCTATTTTTTTCCTTAATTTATTAATAAAAAATGTTTATCGAAATTTAAAATATAATACATTATGCAATTAATTTTAAGAAATACATACGAGTTATTTTTAATGCCGAAAAAAAGGGATTACGTTTTGATGTATTATGTATTTCAAAACGGAATCGCCTGGCCAATATAATCAAACACTGAACAGAGTTCCAAAAAAGAAAGAAGTTAAACCAAAAATGTGATTCTGTAAAAACGAATATTTCAATAAAAAAAAAATTCCAACTTTTACATATAGTGGATAAAAAAAAAAAAAAAAAAAAAAGTAAAATTACGTAAAATATTCCTAAGGAGAACAACTTCAAAGTTCAAAACGAGAAAAAAGTCGGATTTTTTTTATCAAGGCTATAACCTGCAAAGGGTAGAAGAAAAAACAAAAAAAAAAAAAAAAACAAATTTTTATTTCAAACGAAACGCCTCACTGTTTATTATCAATTGTCATATCTCCTCATCGCTCACGCGTATTTAGCAGCTTACTTTTATAACTGCTAGAGAAAAACAAAAAAAACCTAGTTCAAAAATAAAAAAAAAAAAATAAAAATTAACTAAGCATAGCACGAAAATATTTTTTTAATATTAAAAAATAATTTTAGCGAAAAAAGGACCAAAAATAAAATGAGAAAAATGGAAAAGTGGCGCTATAACTTCAGTCGACTATTTTTTGTTTTTGTTGTTGGTCTTTTCTTCTTCATAACCGCTAACTGGAAATATTCTTCATTTTAAATTTAAATCAAACGCGTTACACCTTCCTCTAAAATGAACAACACAACCAGTAGCGAATTTTGTCAAATTAATGTTTCTTCGAATAGCAAAGGTAAAGAACGGATCAGAGATTTCATAAAGAAATAATTATTTGAAGTTTACGTAGACAATTCGAACTTTTGGAGAAAAAATTATTCATTTCTTTTTTTATTACTACTATTTTTAAAAATATAATTGAATACTTTTTTTTTTTTTAAAATCACTCCCTAGTACTCAACTTGATTCCGATGCCGTACTTCTATATAATTACTTTTTAAACCCCATTACGTCTGTTCCTTCTCTATCATCACCTACTCGCCACCAACCATCTAATAACCACAATAAAACCTCATCTCTTTGGTGGAATGAGGAATGCAACCGCACATTCCAGCGTAGTTGTGTCACCTTTAGAACCTTTCGTTTAGATTAGTCCATGTGCCCGGATAGAATAGAGGAATATAATTGGGGGGGAGGGGGATTTTTCCTTCAAAGCGTCGTTAGAGGGGCACATGTAGATGGTAAAAAAGTATGATGGTCATCTGAAAGCGGTCGCTTTTCAAAGTGGCGGCCATCCCGATTCATATATTAGGTCATAACTCGACTTCTAATCGTCTGATTTTAATTTTATTTTTTTCAAACGAAAGCTTGTTATATTTACAATAACTTTTGTTCCGTGGATTTTTTTTTTGTATCTCCAATAGTTTCTGTGAAATAATGGAAAAAAGAATATTTTGTTTCTCAAAAATGTCTTTAGCCCGAATTACTCGAGTGATAATTAATTTTTACGGGAAAATGCTTCGAATAAAGCATGAAGATAATTTTATAAGCTTTACAATGAAATTTGCAGGAAAATTGTATCTGTGATACAAAGCGAGATGTGCTATTTTTAGTATTGAAAAACAGTCGTGAAAATTACGTCATCGCGTAGGTATAAACATTTAAAGACGCGTGACCTTCAATCATACAATCCTTTGACCGGAAGTTAAAACTGTCAACATTCATCTGATTTGCAATATATATTCCCAATACATTTGTAAGTGATTCATTACGTTTGAGAATCAGTTTAAGCGTAGATATTTGAAGATCAGTTCTCGACCGAATGCGTTATACGTCGATTCGATAAATTCGATTTTACGATGTGGTCGGGGGATAATGAATCTGAATGTAAAAGAAAAAAAACCAGCAACAAACGAAGTGCATAATTTGTGATGTTTCGCGTGGAAAAAGTGCAGTGCTCTCGCCGCGAGATTTACTTTCTTGGTCAGTTTCACGTGATGACGCTGAAAAACGAAAATTTACTCCTATTTCGAATGTTTCAATTTTAACTGAAAATAACCTTTTAAAAGTAAAATATCACAGAGAGTGTCGCGCTAGTCTTACTCATCCGAAGAGTTTTAAATTACTAGTTGAATCCAGCACACCTTCCGATGCCACTGATGAACCACAGGACCTTCTTCACAGTGTATTGATCCGCCTCCGGTAAGTAGAATTTCCTTACCACGTGACATTTCACGCCGTGTTATCTATAAAAAAAATTTGCATTTTTTGCGACAAAGATAGCAAGTACGTAAAAGATAGTGAAACTCGTGAAAGTATAACACAAGTGACCTTACAGGGATATTGTGACAGCTGCAGCTCATTTCCATTGGTCATGTTATAGAAGTTACACTAAAAAACGGCCATTAAAACCAAAAACTGTAGATCCTTATCTCGAAATTGAAAAATCAGCATATCAGTTACTGTTTGATTTTATTCGAAGTGACATGTTCGAAAAGAAAAATCTTTTCAAGCGTAGTGAACTTATTTCGGAACTGATTTCTTACTTTCCGGCCGATAAAAAAGATGATATAGAAAAGTCAACAAACTGCAATTTTACTTACAGTCTTGAAAAAGAGTTTGGAAGTTCACTACGTTTTAAATCGATAAATCGTACTGTATACGTCATACCTGATAATTTATCGTACGATAAACTTTTTGAGAAATATGTTTTAGCGAAAAATCAGCTTGATACAGCTGCTGCTGATGATCAAAATAGTGAGATTTTCCGAGTAGCTAACAAAATAAGAGAAGATGTGAAGCTTAGCCTCCATCTCCTTCTGAATTGCAGTACCACACTCGTTGAATTATTTTCTCGGATGCTTGCTTAAAGATACACATCCCCCGAGAATTACGACTTATATGGTCTATTTGACAAGATATTATTTATGCTATTTCGCATGGAAAAATCTCAACTCCGAAACATATCTTATTTGCAATGGTTGTAAAATTATTAACAGCTAATGTCGAGTTTATTTCAATGCTAAATTGAATGGGTCACAGCTGCAGTTATACCAAATTGTTTTTGAAATAGACGAGTCACATTATGCCTCTACAGAAAATTACTTCTGTTAAAGATGGCCACATTCCTTTGCCTTATAGTATCCATTCGGGTGTTCCAACAATTGTTGCATTTGACAATATTAATCAAAATGAAGAGACTCTCAGCAGAGCGAGAACATCGCATCGTTTTTTTTTTTTTGTTTTTTTGTTTTAAAATAAGCTGTTGGTCTCACAGGGCAAAAATGCCCGTTGTGTGAGTGCCCAACACTCTTATCAACGTTTATTAAACAAAGATACAAATTACAGAAATTACAACTATTTTTCACTTATTCCATAAATAACAATACTAATAAACCTAACATAATATTTAATTAAGAGTATATATATATATAGTATATATACATATTAATGGAATCATAATGCAGAGTACTTCAGATTCTTGTCAACCTCCGCGATTGACAATTCTTGATGAAGATAGAAAAAAAAGTGAAATACAATAAATGCCCTTAGTTCATCTATTCCCGATTATATTGCAAGCAAAAGATACGATCCTCCTAGAATTATAACTGCTAAACTTCCTCCAGAATACCTCAATTTTTTTACAGAGTCGAGACGTAAAAATATTTTTTGGATTTTAGGCAGACAGTGTAATGCTGATAATCAAATTATTAACTCTCGGACAGGATTCAATATAATGAAAAGAAAAACAGTTTAACTGGCTCACGTGATACTGTTGCTTATTTACCATCAATAAATAAACCTGCTACTAACATGTCCACAGTCTACGAAATTTTACGTCAAAGTAATCAAATAAAATCGAACTTGAATGTAGAGAACATCGTCGTTGTTCTAGATCAGGCAGTTTTTTCAAAGGCAATGGAAATCAAGTGGGCCCGGCTACAAGAATTTGAGAATATATTTCTAATGACGGGCAGTCTTCATATAATTTGTAATCTAAGAAAATACGTCGATTAAAAAAAAAAATTAACTCTCTAGCTACTACAGAATGGACTGTAAGATTTTTTTTTTCTTGCAGCTTTATAAGATAGATGTGTACAGAATCTTAAAGACAAAAAGAAAAAACACTGGCTCATTTATATTAGTTTACATATCCGATATTGGCGATTTTTATAGTTAAGATTATCTTGTTTTTGTAAATATATTTCTGTGTCTGGCACTAAATCCCACAGATTCGTTGGAAGGCTTTTTGTGCGAATTATAGTTTGGCGTTTACTCATTCCATTCGCGACAATTTTCGATGTTTTCTTCTTTACGTTTTTTTCTTCTTTCTTATACGGTTTTATTTTTTAAATCCGTAGTTTTCGCATTGTTAGTTTCGTTCTCGTGTTTATCTGTTTTTGTTATTCATTCCCTTCGTACTTTTCCTTTGTTGTTTGCTCGTCCCTTTTTTAGGAATTCTTCTTGGTGCTTTTTATTTCTGTAATTTTTACTACTGAAGTCCATATTTTTCGTTCTATTAGTTCACCACTTTGTTTCTGATGATGATGATAAGGCTTTCCGAAAAGTTCAGTTTTTAAGATTAATTTTTTCAAAAAACATGGTGTCTACCGTAAATTGTTTTCTTAATTATATCCACCGTGGAAGTTTTAAATGTTTAATGGGAAACATTTGCTTGCCGAAGAAATAAACATAAAATCCAGAAGACACGAAAGAACCTATCAGAAAAGTCGCCTAAACGGAGGAACATCTTAAAAAGAGGTATACCAACCTAAAACAGGTAAATAATGCGAGGAAATTATAAAATATGGCACACAACAGAGTATATGAACGGACGCTATTGTTTATTCGCATCTATTCGCTCGTATTATCGTATAATTCCGATTCACAAATACGGAAATACATAAATAAATATATTACTACCTAAAAATAAAACAGTATGTATCGCACAAATCACCAGTGCAGATTTGCCGTATTTTGTTAGAACATTTATAAATTTGTAAAAATACTTTCTAGTCTACATAATTCATTTAAATTTTCTTACCGTTAACTACCTTCCCTTCGTGTTAATTATGTAATTGTTATTATGTAGTGAAAAACTTACTGTAGCACGACAATAGATGGGAAAATAGTATTTAAGCAAAGCCGTCAAGCGATATACAGTAACGGAACACCATTCTATTAGACGAGGCTAATGGTGTAATAGTTAATCAGGAACTGTATGCATAACATTGAAGTCACTACCGTTTTGACGAATGTATAATATTCAAATCCAAAAAAAAATCATAAAACCGATAAATCGCGAAATATAATTTTTAAATTCCCGGTTTATTTCCTTTTTTCCCGGTCCAAATCCTCCCGATTTCTCGATTACTTAAATTGTACAAACAGAAAGAATAGAATTTTTTCATTACTACTAATAATACTTGAACAACGCAGCAATTTTATACGAATAAAACAGAACTTCGTAATTTATTCTTGAGCGTGAAGTGCATTAAAAAATGCATTCATTATTCGCCATAAATGGGTTTTTTTATTATTATTATTATTATTATTATTATTATTATTATTATTATTAAAAATATCTTTTTTGGCTATTTTTACTTTTTTTCTCGATTGTACAACAAAATTCCCAGCTTATTCCCGGTCGGGTGGTCTCCCTGAAAAATATGTATACTTACACACGCTTTGTCAGAGGATTTGGGATACAAACGTCTAGCCGAAAGATCGGACACAATCCATTTATGTATCAATCTACGAAAAAGGAGCACGATACTTATGTAATAATTATAGAACCATATTACTGCTATCACACGCGAGCGAGATAATTCTCCACGTCATCCATGAACAATTGAGGCCGTATGTATTTTACCGCAACTATCGGCAGAACAAGCAGGTTTCGTCCCAGGAAGAGGAACGCGGGAACAAATTCTAAACATAAAGCAAATAACCGAAAAATGCAGGAAGTTCACAATGTTAAGGCGTGTTACCGTTTTATAAAGTATGCGAAAGCTTTTGACTCCGTACAATGGCAAAGGCTATGGTAAATACTTAGTGAACCTGGAGTTCCACGCCGCTTAATTGACTCGATAAAATCTTTATACGCATCTAGCAGCGGCAAAGTAAATCATCAATAACAGCCTGACAGATGAATTTAAATCAGAAAAGGGAGTCCGTCAAGGATGTATATTAAGTCCGACTCTTTTCAACATATTATACAGCGAGTGGATACTGAGAAAAGCAATGGAAGGATGGGAAGATGGTGTTAAAATCGCTGGAAAGTTAGGTAATTACCTGCAACATGCTGACACGATATTGTGATTATTGCTTCGTCGGAAGAAAAACTGTTCCATCTATTTCAAAAGCTCGATAGCGCGAGTAAAGAAGCAGGCCTATTAATCAATAGAGATAAGACATAATGATCGTTGGCAGCAACAACGAGGCACAGAATTCACAAGGCTTAGGTGGCCTCCAAGTAGTTGATAAATTCGTCTATTATGGATCACCTATCGCAAAAGATGGTGGTTCGACAGCCGAAATTAAAAGACGAATAATAGGCTGCATTGACTCAATTAGGAAGGATTTGGGAAAGCCATGACATAACAATGGTTACCAAAGTACGCCTAATGAAAACGCTGGTGCTCTCCATGTTTTTATACGCATCTGAGTGTTGCACTCTGAAGGAGACAGATGTTCGACGAAATGTATTGCTGGAGGCGAATGCTGAGAGTACCGTGGACGGCGAGGAGGACAAACTTATCAATACTAAAAGAAGTTAATACGGATGCTCGACTGCGGCGTATAGTTGAAGAGCGCATAATCAGTTTATCGTGCGGTGGAATAATTAAGAAAAGCTGATGGTATCAGGTATGGTTGAGGGTCGTAAAAGGAAGACCGCCAATACGGAATGTGGACAAAGTGATCACCGGAGCAAGCTCACTGCAGCAAATGGTTGGATGCGCCCAGGATAGGGGTAGATGGCGATCAATTGCACGAATTGCAACAACTAAAATGACTTGTAATTTCACGACGTTCGAAACGAGCCCACGACTATGATGATGATGATGATGAGTGTGTATAACCAGAACGAATTATTAACATCGGTGGAAGAAAAGACGTTCGGCATTTCGAACTTCGTGCGAAAGTTCAAGTAATCGGTATTAGGAAATATGACGATGTTTGCACTTATTTTCCGTATTTGTTACTTTCAGATACCGAATTATTCATATTTATTCATATCTCTGAACAAATTCGTAATTTCTTTTCGATACGTTTCGGCCATTATGCTTCCGTTTAAAACCTCGTCTTCTCTATAACTGTTCCAAATTTGACCTGATCGCAAAATTAATTTCCATCTTTTTTCATTCATTATTTAAATTACTTAACTTTTTTTTTTTTTAATAATAATTTGCGGGTCCCACAAGTAGCTCGTCCGTGGGTTCCCAACATAATTATATCATTTATTTGTACAATATTAACTTAACTTAAGTACTACTTTCTATTACAGCATAAAAAGTGTTAACTTATATATTACTATACTACAAAATCCACACTATCATTATTTATCATTTGTATTACAATAATACTATCTGACATACGGTGTTTATTCATTTCAATAAGTGATAACCTGTGTTCAGTTGTAAAAATATTACTATTCACTATTTTATTCTATTAATTGTACATATGTGACCAGCTAGAGATTGCTTAGTTTAAAAAATGTTTCATATTTTACATAGGGCATTTTAGATTCCCAATGAAGTTGCATGTACAATTATAATAAACGTTACCTCATATCCATGTACGAAAACGAAACAAAGAAATCAAAATATAAAGAAAGAAAAACGCACAGCGGTTTATTAATTAAAGGGGAGATACTAAGGATTTTTTTTTTTTATTTATTTTATTTTTTTCGTCGGCGCGACTTCTGATAAAAATATCCGATTCGAAACACGATTGCTAACTGTTTCAATATATGCCAACTACATTCTTCTCCTATTGGTAACAAAATTCCGGATATAAAATTAATTAATCGAAACAGCATCCACGTACACATACAGAGATTGACAAATTACCGTTAGCAATCACAACTGAATTGATAATCACGTAGCATACGCGCGCACCCAACAGACACTTCTTTTATACCGAATTATAATTTAATTCACGTAATAGACACACATATTCGTTTAAATATGCAAAACCGAAGGTGGGAACTACTATTTACAAACGAAATGGAATCCAGTCGCATTATTAATTTTAACATTTTAAAATAGCGACAATATTAATTTTTTATTTATTTATTTATTTTTTTTTTTTGCGCTGAAATAATAGTATTTGTTTTTTTACTGATTATTCTCCGCGCCAGGAATGCCACGAAAAATTGAGTTCTGTGAAAAAAATTAACATTTATAAATATTACTTTTGCTAATAACTGTTTCTAGCTTTCACGGTGATTACTCATAATAAATTAATTTGCGGACACAACTATGTTAGAAAGAATTATATTTGCTTAATGTTTCGGCCAGTTTACACTGACTGATGACCGAAAAGTTAAACAAATATAATTCTTTCTAACACAGTTCTGTCTGCAATTTACGTATTACTTCTGCTACTATTATTTTTTATTATTTCCATTATTATTTTTAATTATTTATACTTAACTATGTGACCTTTATAAAAACAAATCATAACCTACTGAAAGCTGCAATACGAATAAAAGTAAAAAGAATTAGGAAGAGCCAAAAGTCAGGTATAAACCTACACAGCTGCTACAAAATCGAGAAATCCAGGAAAAAGTGAAAGAAGAAGTTAACTGTAAAATTCAAAATATGCAAGGCATGGATGATATAGAGAATCGATGGAAACAAGTGAAACATACAATTAATAATGTTACAAAGGAACATCTAACAAAAAAAAAAAAAGGGAAACCGGAATCATAAACAATGGATGACCTTGGAAATATTAAAACTAATGGAACTTAGAAGGAATAGCAAAAATAATCTATCCAGATATAAAGATATTGACAGAATTATTCGGAAAACGGTAGCACGGGCAAAGGAGGAATGGTTAAGCACAAAATGCGAGGAAATCGAGGAGTACCAAATCGAACATGATGAATTTAATGTGCACAATAAAATAAGAGAAATAACACATGTTTATAGACATGTAATCGTTCTCAAAACAGACAGTGGCGAAATCGTAACTGAAACAACTGCGAAGAAAAAAGTCTGGGAGAAATATAAAAAAAATCTCTTTAACGACGAGAAAGGAGAGTTAATCCAACAAAAAGAGTCAGATACATTGTTAATTCTAGAATCAGAGGTGGAAGCTGCAATTAAGCAAGCTAAAGTAAGAAAAGCAGCAGGACCCGATAACATACAAGTTGAACTCTTGAAAATGTTGGGGCCTACATTACCCGCCATCCGCCTGATGTGCGCTACACGGCTTTATGCCTTCACACACCTTGCACCGATACCAGAACCATACGGCTCCCAAATGAACTTACCAGCTAAGTCAGTTAGTTAGCGTTCATTGGCTATAATTCCGGCGTTGGAGAATGCACCGGCGAGAGCTGCGAGGAATGACCTGTAGGCAATTTCACTGCCAAGCCACCGCGCTCTACTAGATAACTGCCTACCGTCTACTTCCTCAGCCATAGTTGAGACAGTACGCTCCGGGAGAGTGGTGGACAACTCAAAGTCACCGTCAGCCCTAATCGGGGCGACTGGTGAGATGGAAGTCGACGACATGCTCCGCGGTTGTTATTAGGACACCACACGCACATGGCGGTGGGCTACCACTGAGCCCGAACCTTGTTAGATAACTTCCGAAGGGGCCGTGACCGGTGATCGCCCAGGTGAGATACTTGGTCGGCACCAGCCACTTCCTCTCCATTCTATCCCGTGTTGGGACCTACAGCAGTCAAAAAGATGGCTAACTTCTTCAATTTAATTTACAGTAGCGGGAAAATGCTCAAAGAATGGCTGGAGTCCAGGTTTATTGCCATACCAAAAACCTCAAATACGTCTAAGTGTGATGACCATAGATTGATAAGTCTTATGAGTCACGTCTTAAAAGTATTCTTGCGCATAATTCATCGACAAATATCAAAAAAAAAAAATGCGAAGAAAATATAAGGTGGAACCAGTTTGAATTCCGCAATGGTAGATGGGAACACGAGAAGCACTATTCTGCACGCAAACACTAATACAAAAAGATCACTAGAATTTCTGAAACCAGTCTCTATATTTGTTTCATTGATTTTAATAAGGCATTCGACGACAAAGTACAACATGCAGAATTAGTGAAAACTTTAAAAAGTATTCGTGTCGATGATGCAAATTTAAGAATTTTACAGTCCCTCTACAAAAATCAGCATGCAATAATAGACGATCGGGTGACTGGAGTAATACCAATACGAAAAGGCGTTAGGCAAGGCTGTGTACTTTCGCCAATGTTATTTAATTTGTATTCGGAGGTGATATTTGCACAGGCTTTAGAAGAACGGGACAAAGGAATAAGAATTGGAGGTCAAAAAATTGCAATGATACGTTTTGCCGATGATACTGCACTGCTGGCGGAGAGCATCGAGGATATTTACAAGGACTACTGGATTCAATTGCCCTTGAAAGAAGAAAAAAAAGGGCTCAGTATAAACACCAAGAAAGCCAAGTTCATGGTGGCCTCAAGACAACTAATTACAGATAAAAAACTATTCCTTAACGGTAGGGAAATCGAACGGGTAGGAAAATACAAGTGTCTAGGTTGTTGGATAACGGAAAATAATGACCCGGACGTAGAAATAAGAACGCGCATCGAGATAGCCCGAAATGTATTTATGAGATGAAGAATGTACTTTGCGACAGAAAGTTAAATCTGGAAATCAAGAAGAAGGCGCTAAAATGTTATGTATGGTCCGTACTCTTATACGGATGCGAGACGTGGACAATAAAAGTACATATAGAAAAGCGTATTTCATTATTTGAAAAGTGGTGTTATCGCCGGATCTAGAAGATACTATGGACTAGAAAAATTAAAGATGCGGAGGGGTATTACAATTGATGAAAACGAATCTGATATTAATGGACATGATTAAAAAAAAACGCAAAATTAATTTCTTCGGACATTTCATGAGAGGATCAACATATCACCTTCTGCACACAATTATGATGGCTCGAACGATAGAAGGGAAAAGGGGACGAGGAAGAAGAAGGATTTCTTGGCTCCAAAATATTAAGCAATGGACTGAAGTTACAAAAGTAGGAGAATTGTTCCAGATTGCAAGAAATCGAGACGTATTTCGTCATATGGTTGAATCCATGAAAAGTGGTTAAGCTATACCCGAATCGGGCTGCACGAAGAAGAAGAAGATGACCTTAACATCAATTTTTTTTTAACAGCCGACCCTGAAGATACTATTAATAAACAAATGCAATATAGAAATATTAACAATGATTAATGAATGTCTAAATAACTCAGTCAAATCAGGATAAAACATAAAATAGAAGAAATCAATGAGAAATGGTTTACCAACCGGAAAAACACAAAAACAACGGTGGAATATGTAAATGAAATAATGAAAAACAAAGAGAAGTACATTTAAATAATAAGGTATTAACGTTAAGTCGAGTACTTAATTAATATAATTGTGATGACCTGCGGAACACTGATAAGCGAATTCAGCAAAAAGTGATCCTCAAGCCATATTACTGCTATTGTAAAATTATATTTCGTAATAAATGAATTTAAAATAATTGTAATTTATGTTCCAAATTTGAAGTTTATAAGTCAAGCCGTTCGTGAATTATTGATTTTTATTTGATATTTTTGTCATTTGTGTACCATCTTATAAGGATTCCGTACATTATATGTATACGGAATCCTAAAACTAAAAAACTAAAAAAAAAAAAAAAAAAAAAAACATGTACTTCTTAAAAGTGTGCAATTAAAAATTCATTTTTTTATTGGTAACTATTTTTTTAATATTATAATTGATTGTATATAATATACATAAAATAAAATACCATTTGAAAAAAAAAATAAAAAAAAAAAACAACAGTGTACGCATCACTGTTGTCGATAAGTGTTATCGCCGGGTTGGTGGATAGCCGGTCGTCCGATTTCGATAATTTCGGTAGACTTAAGAGATGGAATTTGCAAATATCGATATTAATTACAAAATAATACTTTTTCCGATTATTTACGATCGCGAACTTTGAATAATACAACAGTTTTTTCTGCTTCGAGGGGCGTTTCAATCAATTCGCGTTGTACACTCTGATTATTGACTTCTTCTTCT
Organism: Icerya purchasi; assembly: GCA_039619475.1. Classification (NCBI taxonomy): domain Eukaryota; kingdom Metazoa; phylum Arthropoda; class Insecta; order Hemiptera; family Monophlebidae; genus Icerya; species Icerya purchasi. Next base: position 206,158,872 of record CM077115.1, read on the forward strand.
ATTGACTTGAAGTGACACACAATTGGCGGGCAGAAGATACTAACTTGTTAACGACTGACTTTTTAACTTGAGCGAAAAAACTTTGAACGGATCCTTTTCGATCCTTACTTTTTTCCAAGCACTATCATAATCAACAACCGCCAGGTACATTAGATGCGCACTTCGCCCAGCAACACAATACGAGTTGGATTGCCGGTCTTTTTGGTCAACAACGGTGTACGAGGCGCGCATATATCTTCTCTCTTACACGCTATCCATATTTTAATTTATTTATTTTTATCGTTATTCTATTTTCTTGCTATTTTATTTTTATATTAATGGCTACGCCATTTTTACGCCAGGGATCATCAGGAAAAGTGTCCTGTCACGAAATTTGTAGCCAATGAAAAAGTTTACTCTTCTATAAGAATTATAGAAGAACCAGACCTGGGGGTGAAGAGGGCTTGCCCCCTTCCGGGTCCCGAAGAACCGAGTATTATATATAAGTTAAGTAAGTCCCATACCCTTGACAGGACACGCCAGGGATTGTAAAGTTAAGCTTTCCATAATGGTACTAAGCCCAATGGATCTGATGGAGAATACTGGGGCCAGTTCCTTTCTCTCGGCCGCCTTTACCTTTCCAGATTTCTCTGGTATAACCAATTCAATTTCAGATTAAATATATATATATACCTTGGAGCGACTTTGATCCGGAACGAGACAAGTCTCGATAACTTATGATACCTCTGGTTTGGTAGCCAAACGCCTTAACCACTAGGCTACCTACCTCGAGTATATATAATGTATATGTGTGCATGTGCTTATGTATATATATATATGCAATGTAATGTACACATTACAGTATTAATTTTATTTATAGCATCAAGTAGTACTAATTTGCTTCTGTTCGCTTCACAGTAGAACACCTCCTCTCTTTATGAAAGCCACTTTTGTGAGGTATATCCACTACATGAAAAAATGCTTTTACATAAACGACTGCAACAATTTTGGATCAAATTCTGCAAAAATTTGTTGCCGTGGAATTCTAGATGACAAACAACCATTTTAAAATCTTCCATATTAAGAATCATATGGAAAACCTTTTTACCTTTTTTAAATTTTCATTCACTGCGTGTTTGTGCCTATTTGAACAGATTAATACAAAACACTGACGGAAAATTTCGTAGACGAAACCGTAAAAATAGAGAATTTAAAAAGAGTAGAGTGTAAACAAAACTTTTTCCGTATTTTCCACATAAGACCAAAACAGATTAAAGTTTAAAATATCAATTGTTCTTTAACGAACAGAACAAAAATATTTTTGACATGTAAAATACACACTGTTTGCCTATCATTTGAAATGACTACTCAAATAAAAATTATATATTTTTTATATTCAAAAAAACATCAATATTTATTTGTGAAACGTGTTTAAAATATATATAATTTTTTTGATATACGGGAAAAAAAAATGCATTCATAGTACTGGCATTAATGCGGTATGTTAAATAAGTAATTTAAACAGGTATGTTCAAAAAATAATCAGAATGTTTTAATTTCTCTAGTTATATTAATCCCATTCAAGCCATTTTTTTTTTATTATTTTTTTTTTTTTTTATTGTTGCATTTGTAAACACGTTTGACAAATATCTGTTTAATAGTAAAAACATATTGAATGTTAAGTCTAGTTGACGAAAAGGTTATGTGTGTTCTGATACAATTCGGGACTTTTTACTTGTTGAAAAAATAAATCAGAGAATTTGCATCATATTTTGCTGCAAGAGTGGAATGAAGTGCAGCAATGTTTTCGAAATGTTAAATAAAGCGTTTGATGAGGTCTGCTAAGAATAAAATAAGGGTTTACAACGAGTGGTCGAAGAATTTCCAAATGGACAACCTAGCACATCAGAAACCCATAAAAAAAATGAAAAAAAAACAAAAAACGATTATGAACGGTCGCTGAATCAACAGTGGCGCATGCCATGAAATTTTTTCGGATGTTTCGGTTATAAAGTGTGTGAAGTAGGAAAATTCGTTCCAAAACAGTTACAAAAACAGCGGCGAATGAAAGTTGCTTATTTGTCGCTAAATGAAGTTAACAGTAATACAGAACTACTGAAACGTGCCGCAATAGGTGATAAAACATGAGTTTATGGGTATGATGTCGAAACCAAATATCAATCGTTTCAGCTCTGGATCGCCAACACCGAAATGAAGATTATATAGGTTGATTTTTTAAGAGTTAAGTTTTTCAGGTTGGCAGCACTGGGGTTGGTATTGGTGTCCAAACGTCATCTGTCAAAGTGAAAAGTTTTCAGTATACTCTGCCATTTCATCATGGAAAGACTTACAAACGAGCAACGATTGCGATATGGTTGAAATTTATTATCAAAAACCAGTGCTCTGTGAAAAATGTGCATCGTTTGTCATATTATGGTCGTCATAATCGACCTGGTGAATCAACAATTCGTGCTGTTATCACCAAATTTCGCACTGGACATTAAACCGTCGACTTGCATGCGTACAGTGCGTACCGAAGAGATTATTGCAGTCGTAGCGTCCGGTGTTAATGAGGATCGTGAAATGACAATTCGTCGCCGTTCTCAGCAATTGGGCTATGGTCGTAACAAACGATGCACATTTTTCACAGAGCACTGGTTTTTGATAATAAATTTCAACCATATCGCAATCGTTGCTCGTTTGTAAGTCTTTCCATGATGATGAAATGGCAGAGTATACTGAAAACTTTTCACTTTGACAGACGACGTTTGGACGCCAATACCAACCAGTGCTGCCAACCTGAAAAACTTAACTCTTAAAAAATCACCCCATACTTATTAACTGGCGCATATCGCCGTCCGAAATTTATTGTAATGTCGAAAAAAAAGAGCGCATTTGCTACCGGCCCGTTACTGAAAATTATAAAAGTCAAAAATGTTAAGAAAAATATGAAGGTTTTGAAAAAGTATTTGCTAATTTTTGTATTCCGACACGAATAAAGACCTGTATTTTTTACGTTTAAACTGTTCACCGCACCATTTTTACCGTCTTTCTAGTATTTTGAGTAAACTACGAAATACTTCAGGCATTATCGACTAGGGCATTAGGGACTCGTTAATGGTAATAAAGCACTATAAAATCACCAATGGAGACGTCCGTCTGTACAGCTGGATTTTTAAAAAAAACTGTAACAAATTTTTTACACGAAGCAATCCATATAAGGGAGAAAAGTACTAAAATGATGACATATTGAACCCAATAAGTCCCAGTTTACTATACGTTTTTATTTATTTCTTACGTCTTATTATTAAAGAGGACGAACAAAATATTTCGAAATTAAATGGAAAAAATATACAAATTCTAGATTTATTTCAACAACAAACACGTCATAAACTACTTCGAACCTTAAGAAAAATGAAAAGAACGACGTAAAAAAAGTGTATACTATATCCTTACAGTAAAAGGTATGGCCAATCTGCAGTTATCCAATGTAAAATAATATGCATATTTTATTTTCTTCGCTGCAGTGTAACAATATGTAAAAAAGAGCAGCGAGTAAAGTATAGAAAACTTGTTAATTATAACTCCGAGCAAATATGTGTGTAAATCATTCAACATCTAGTACCGTTATTTTAAATCATTTCGAAATAGTCAAAACTGCATACTTCAGTCGACAGATGCAATGACTTGGAAATTAAAATCACTGCGGAAACAATGAAATATTTTATCCATTTAATAAACAACACAATTTCGCCAAATTAATATAGAATGCTTTTAATATGAAACAAGATTTAATAAGTAAAAATTTCACCATTACTAAGATCCAACATAAAAAGCCGCATTAAATTCACCAATTATTGGAAATTTTATTTAAACGTAAACTAGAATTATATAGAATACTAGCTTTAATTTCCCTACTATTTTCTGGTTTATCAGCACTTTTATGGATTACTTTTTGTTTCATTCGGCTACTTTACATATAATATTTGTTGCAAACATTCTGGGATTTATAATTACAACTATACACAAATTCCTTGTCATTCTTAAATATGTAAAGTTCCATTCTAAGTAATAATAAAACAGATTTTTTTAAATTCGTAACATTTCATTAACTCTTTTGTGTAGAAATATAAAGTACTTTATTCAAACAATATACGGCGTTAGTTTAAAAATAAAAAAAATTTCTTGCAGATAGCACTTTCGTAATAGCCCCATTTTCTATCGCTCGCATTTACTAGTTACTAACTAGATATCTATTATGAAAAGGAAAAATATTTTTACGTTTTCCATTCGTGTTTAACCATACGCGTTACTTTTCGTTTGTTAAAAATTATTTTCAGAAATACAATACCGAAGAAGAACACTAAATACAAAAGGTTTTACTGAAACTAATTCTTTCGTAATATATTATACTTAAAAACATATTACTACGTATGTTACAATTTCAAATGGTTTCCTAAAATAATGTAATTTACAATCAAGCGATCGGATTAATAGAACTGTGTAATTACTTTTAATTAAACAGCAACAAAAGCGGCAAAATGGAACTGCGTTTCAATCATATGTTTGAAATAAATTCAACTAAACAAAATAATGCAATAATTAACGATATATTACTTACCGATAAGAACATAAATTAACCGAATTCCATCAAAATTTCTGAACAATTACTTCAAAAACATAATAACCTCGCAAATAACAATGTATTAACACAATCGTAAAAATACACAATATCAATTTACAAACAACAAAATATTCGATCTTAAATTTAGCCGAACATTTTATTAAAAGGTAAGAAAAGAAAAAATCGAAAATAACTAAACTATTATAATAACATCTAATCGATAATCACAAAGAATACACAAAAAAATTTAAAACATAAAATGAAAATAAAAATACAAAAAATCTTCCGACTACGAACGGGCGTTACTACTATATTAAAAGGGGAAAAATCCGACAGAGACCGAAATGACTACAACAAGCGTTCACAATCGATTGCCATGAAAATTCTTCATCGTTACAAAAGTGAAAGCGAAAAGCCAAAATTAAAGCAATTTATATATTTCCGTTTCCTTATGGCTATATCACAGGAGGCAGCCATGGCGACGTAACCGGAAGCGTAGCTATACATAAATGCAATAATCATATGCTAGGTTTTGACTGCGCTTCCATTCAGGCTACGTCGCTACCTGGCAACTGGAATTTACCATGTCCGGCGTAGTGGCCGTAGCTGTCTTGAATTTTTGTTTACAAATGTAATTGTCGAATTATAATTGTATATTTAATATTTTTTTTCTTTGCAAATAAAAATTAAACATAATTGTCCATTACGATTAATTTATTTTACCTTAATGTAACAACAACAGTAATTATATTTGTTTCTTTGTATATCATAATTTTATAAATCTTTTTTACGAATTCCCAATCGGGGCTTGAAAGTTGAATAATTATACGGCTTAAACTTAATCAACTTGCGCCCTTGAAAAATACAGTTTAGACTTTCAGCTTTTAGCCGTTTAAATTTAAAATACGGCTTAAGCTTTTGGGTTCTGACTGTTGAAATTTGAAGAACGGCTTAAGCTTTCAGTTTTCCGCATACGAAATTAATTTTAATAAAAGCTAATTGAAATCATTACATTCTATTTATTACACATATGAAATTATTAAACGTTACAGCTAAAACTTCAGTTTTTTTTTTTGAGTGTCGAAAATTAAACCCATCGACAGTGTAGTATAATTAATTAACTAATTAACGCTACACAGTAATATTGCGTTGTACTATATAATTAAATAATAATTTGTATATTGCTGTACTCGCGGTGGCCAGGAGAAAATTGACACTACATGGCAGAGGGATTTGGAAATTTATTATCGAGTTATACAAAATAATTCTTTGCGCCGTGTGCAAATTGCATTCGAAGGTAATCAGCGTCAACCACTTTGTCCGAGTCTAATGGATGTTGGCAATAGGAAGAAGAGATTAAACCCATGTTGTACAAAGAAGCGGGGAGACGGTTTACCCCTGGCCGGAGGCAACATAAGGTAACAATGTATGATCTGGTACTCCTCGAAACAGTCGTAATGTGATTGAACCAAGGAACGTTAGGAATATTAGGTCGAATTCTTTTGTACTGTTGCGTGCAACATGGATTTGCCCATGTAGCCTTCCAATATTCTTTATGAGCATATCTAATGAGCTCGAATAGGTCTCTTTTTGAAAAGTATGGAATTAAAATATGTTTTATAGCTGGGGGTCATTTAAAAAATTTGCCCGCCAAAGTCATGTTACACAAAATGTTACCATAATATCATCACACACATTGGATATATTTATATATAAATAGCTGTATCCGGCCACACATTTCCATGGCTCAATCTTGTTGAATTGAAAAAAAAATAATAAAAAGCTCACGTCTTTAATATGTTTAATTTCACAATCCTTGTGGGCATGGAATATTTTTTGTTGTTCCATTGTCTATGCAGATATAGAGATTGTCTAGTTTGCTAACTCTAAGACATGCAACATATAATTATCCAAGTGAGAAGCAATCTGTGTCTAGATTTAACCCGACAATTTTGAAGGTTGGTCCTAAGCTTTGTTGATGGTAATTAATTGAATGGGGAATTGTAATCTCTTAAATTGAAATGGCATATCGGTTGGAATCATAGGAATGCATGGAATGAGGCCGTCTCCACTTCTGCATTGTCCTGTCGAGATTGTTGCTTTTATGATGTTGCTTATTAATTCTTTTACTGCTAGTTGCGTTCTGTTGCAAAACTTTGGCTGGTTGATATTTCACTGATAATAGGTACACCGATTTTCAATTGCAGTATGTGCAGTGGCAGGCGCGGATGGGCTATAAGGCTACTTTGGATTTTTCCCGGTTTACTGGAAGCTTTCGGCGCCGTGGCACCGAAAGGATGGCGAATAAAGTTAGTAAATTTTTTCGATTTTTTTGAAATTTCTTTTATAGCACTGAAAGCGCTGTGATTAATTGAATATGACTCTTGAATACGTATATATGTATACTTGTAAAAGTAGAAGATAAAGACATTTGTGAGTAGGTGTTCATACTCTAATGAAATTATACAATCCTATCAAATCCTCACTTCTATTAAACAGCAGCTAAGTCGTGCATATCTATTTACCAGTTAACCTTGACTGGCGCACTCTGGTGAAACTGGATATACAGGTTGTCAATTTGTCAAAGATTTCCTTCTTTTTTATTCATTGTACGTGCTAATAATTAAACATATGCAGTGATTTTTATTTGTAAGTTAAAAAAAACTAACAATTTTTGTGTAAGTTTTGGTCATTATTTTGATTTAAATATGTAGCTAATTTCAGTTTCACGTTTCATAACGCATAATTTAATTTCTTCAAGATAGTAAAATGCCTATACACTGCAGAAGTAATCCGGTTTTTTATTCATTATTTTCATCTTAGTTTATTCCAAATGCAAATAATTCATGATGAACTATTTTTGTAATTTCTCTGGGTAAGTACATACTTGTAATTATGAAAATTCCTAAAAGGAATAATTCAATTCCAAATTGTCTTAAAACGAAAAAGATAGGAGGCTCTGAAAGAAATCGATTAAATCAGCAACTAGCTCGCGAATAATCTACATAGCCTTGCTTTGATTGTCAGACTAAATAATACTGTAAAGTTTGTAGACATTTTTTTTTCTGGGCGATGAGAATAGCTCATTCACTCAACCGATTGTGATCCTTATAATTAGTTTGAATATTGGAAAATACTTTTTTTATCAATTTTTCTTTTAGCGTCACTAAATTGCAGAAGTTATGAGGTAATAAAATTTGTCGTGAGGTTAGATGAACTAGTACCGTTCTGTTCCCAATTTCCAGCATCTGATATAAAAATATCTTAGCTGATCAATCATACACACATATTAGTAGTTAATTTCAATGTCTTTACATATTACCACAACGTGGAGTATTTTAGGTAAGCATTTATTTCGTCTACTGATATCAATCAAGGAATTACAGATGATGTTTGTCTGGAATATTAAAGCGTTCCCAAATAGTCTGATGTTTCTACGCACATCTTGCAATGATTGATCAAGAGCCTCAAGCGATTTATTGTGTGCCACTGTGCATTCATCCCAAATAGCAAGTTTGCATTTCCACAATACTTTTCCCATACCAGGTGCTTTGGAAATGTTGCATGTAGGAGTTCCAACGGATTGCATGTACAATGGCAGCTTCAAAGTGGAATGAGCAGTTCTTCTATCTGGTAGCAATGTTGCAGCTAAGGCTATATCATTCTGGGATTGAATTGCTGGCAGAATTAATCGAATTAGAAACGTTTTACCAGTTCCTGCTGATGCATCTAAGAAGAAGATTTCTCTAGCCCTGTTATTGATAGTTTACATTATTTGATCGTAAATGCATTTTTGCTCAAGTGTTAGCTTAAGAATATTTGATTACACATACAACAAAAGATTACTCGTGTTGTAAATTTTGTTCATACACAATTCTACATGAAGCAGCATGAAATAAATTTGGTGATGACTTTACCAATTGATTGAAAACTTTGTTTGCAATTTCTAAGCACAAACATTCAATTATTATCAATGTTCCATTATATATTTTTGCTATGAAATCCATGTTCCTACTTGAATTTTCTTCTTGTATTCAATGGACAATATCTTCAGTCATATGCAATTTATATTTCTCCCACAACCCTGTTGGAGATAAAGGGGAGTAAGTGGTTATTGCAATTACAAATAATGCACAAATCTGATCTAGATGTGACATGTTGCACCCGCCATTAATGCATACATCCTAGTGTTGGCTGTTTTCCAATAAATTCAAAACTTTACATGCACTGCAGAAAATAACATATGTAATACCACTGACAGCCAATAGCTGTCAAAGAGTACACTGTTCGGCATGGACAATATTTATGATACTTCCACACCTAAAGCTAACATGTTGGCTCCCCAGTGTCAGTCATTTTTCAATAAATTGAGAGCTTGGCATGCACTGTAAAAAGTAGCATGTGTAATGCCTTTGACAGTTAATAGCTGTTGAAAAGCACACTGTTTGGCATAAGCAATGTTTAGGGTACTTCCATAACTGAAGCCAACATGTTATGGAAACACTTTTGTGCAGAAGGAGGATGAAATACCCAGTAAAATTGTGTATAAGTATGTGAGATGTTAGCTCTAAGTGTAAAAGCACCATTAGTATAGTATGTGTTACTTTTACATGCAACACATGGCGCTGTAATAGACTAAACAGAATTTTAACTGAAAATAATCCTACTATAATTATTTTTCAGTGTATTATTAGCAGGTAAAAACGATATAAAAACACACATGTATTCAAATGTAATACTGCACAAAATTTCAAAATAATTGGTGAAGAACTTTCAGAGATTTAAGATTTTGAATAAATGCACATTTACATTTTATGCATGAAAATAAAAGTTTTTAAGAACACTTTCTGGTGCAAAATCTATAAATTTTAAATTTATAAAACATTGATATCAAAAATATGTTGATTCTTTAATTAATTTTTAATATAGAAATATTATAGCACTAAACATTCCTAAAAATTAATTAAATTAAATTAGATTTATTATGCTCATTAGTGGCATTCCATAAATTTCATTTTAAATTAAGGCATATTAATGTGTTGAACTCATAAAAACATGAAAAACTACTTCCATTGTGTTTATATATTTAAATAATATGTAATATTAATAATTATAAAGGATTAATTTGACATATGATTTAAAGCATGTTGAAATTATTTTTGATTTTTTTAAATAAATATTTCCAAAAGTAAATTCATAATATTTTACTTTTTATAATTTATTACATTACACATTGACCTTCTAGATTGTCAATCGTTAATAGTTGCAAGGGACTTCAAAGGGCCCGGACTCCCCTCTGAAAAAGAAATTAATTTTTAATGTAGTTTCAGAGACTAATGATAATTATGCAGTTTAAAAAAATGAAATCAGCTTTGCCTTTAGTGAATTTATTTTATTTATATCTTCTAAATGGGCTTTACTAAGGTTGAATTTTAAGGTCAAGTCACACATCAACAGAACGACGACGAAACGATTTTTCAACGATTTTTGTACGGCGTCCTTGGAAAAGTAATAATACAGTTTTAGATGCGTATAAACACACATCTACGGAACGGACCGTTAACGACGACGGTTTCCGTTGACGGCGTTTAGAAAATGAATTTTGTTTAAATTTTCCGACGGGTTCAAGACGATTTTTGTGTTTACCCGGATGATGTATTCTAACATATCACAAGAAAGTTACTACGTTATCTGTCAACTGATGTTTACACTTTAAGTTATGTAAATAGTTTACATTTGTTTTTGTCAATTTTTTGTATTTAACGATTTTTACACTAATGAAGTATTTTAAATGGCAAGGTAATAACGCTTGTGTATAACCAGGTTAGTTAAACTGCATTTCAATTAATAGTTATGTAAGACTGACAAATATTTATGATAACAAATGAGCATGAATTACAAATCTTTTGTGCAATGACTTTTTTGAAAATAGCTTTTTGGTTTTTGTTCTATAGAATTATGAATTATTTTGCACCTTTTGATACGCACACTACTCCATTCGTAGTGTAAATTAATATTTTCAGTAAACGTAATATGTTTTTAGATATTTAAAATTTTATTATTATCATTAAAAAAATTTATATATGTATTTAAGTAACGTTTATCAAGAAAGTTCGTTACAATAGAAAACTACTTCTTTGTTATATATGTTAATGATACACGTTGTTCAAGTTCATCGTATAATAAGTAAAATTAAAGCACACTATTGTAAACAATTATTTATTAGTTAATTACCCGAGCGTTTCAAAGACAAAGCTTCAAAATCACGGAAGTTATGGCGTGGTTTAATTTTACTTATTATACGATTACCTATTTCTTTTTCATAAGTGACGTACTAATGATAGTTAATTAAAATAACAGAGAAGAACAATAATGGTTTAATATTGAAATATTATAGCATATCTGTAACGTCAAACAACTGATGTTTGTATTATTATAATTATCATGTTATTTTATCAGTGAATTAACTCGTATTTTGAAATTCTTGTTCTGCGGGAGAAAAAAAATACTAGCACTGTCGAGAGTATTTTTATTTGAATTATTATATTTAGTTTGTTTACTTTTTATTTGTTTCAGATATGAAAATGGTGTTTAAAATGAATTTCAGGTTTTTGCGCCGAAAGCATTTTTACTTTTTTTAATTGCGCGTGAACGTGTCAAAAAGCTGCGCAACCATGTCAATTGATTTGAACGGTTCGACAACAGATATGATGGAGGACTGTTGGAATAAGAAAAAGAATTTTAAACTACGAGACTTCCTACCGCGGCTAACGCAAGATTCGGATCAAGAATGTCACTATGATGGTTCCGATCTAGAATTCGTCTACGCCGACACCGATACGTATACAAACGAAATTGCCGAATTATACAGTTACTCGGAACAGCCGGAATTTCAATTGAACGTGAAAGCGTTTGAAGATTACATGGATTCGTTGAATTTACGACCGGCTTGGCGATATCTTCCTACGTCGCAAAAGTGTAATATAATTACGATACTCCAAGAGAACCTGGATGTTCTGGATAAAACTAGCCGCATGAAAGCAGCCAGATGCGTGCTGTATTTAGCACAAGGTTGTTGGGCCGAGTGTCAGTCCGATGCGGAACAACAGGTGTGCACTAAAGAGAACGTTTTGCTGCTATATAATTGCGGTATTTTCAGTTCGTTTATAGAACTTTTCCTGATCGAAATTAATATGTGTTCGGTAACGGCGGTACAGCGTAAGGTATCGGTGACTGTTAATGATTCGGTTGACTTACGAGTTATAATGAGCGTTATGTACATATTCGTCGAAGTGATTCGAAATGTGGCGGATGACGACGAAGCGGAGTATGTAAAATTGCGGGAAGAATTTCGCGAAGAAGTATCGAATCCGTGTTGCGAAGATGAATTATTAATGGCGCGTTTATTCGGAATGTTAACCCGATATTGCGGCGGTACAGCGCCACACTATCCGATCAAGAAGGTTGTTTTGCTATTGTGGAAGTTAATTTTGTTGACATTGGGTGGTTCGGATAAATTGAAAGCGTTAAAATTACAAAAACGATCGGAAGCCGGACTGAGGCTGTTCGAAGAAGATACCATTCAGATAGTTCGGACTATGCGAGCTAGTTCACCGCCGATCGGCAGTCTAGATTGTTTAGCGGGATCGCAAAAGAAAACCCGACCCAGTTCTCACTTAAGGCGAAGTTTGATTAAGCAGAGTTCGTTGGACGAATCGTTATGCATGGACTTCCCGATAGATGAAGATGATTACGAGGAGCAGCAGCAAATTAACACAGACAGCAACGTCGAGCAACCTGAACAGACGACTACGAACGCTGTTATGATTCCGAGTCGCGTGCCTAGCGCTGAAGAAACTGTCGCGATACCGCAACCGGTTACTAAAGGACTTCCTTGGATGCCGAAAATCCGTCAAAAAGATCTGGATGCATTCTTAGATAGTGTTCGATTAAAGTTCGTCGGATTTACTCTTCCGAACGATCGAGATACTCTGATCGGTCTGCCGAAACCCGTTCACGAGGGTGTAGAGATATTAAAACGTTACGTATATACCTCGTTGGGCGACTGGCAGGTGGAACGCGAAGAAAACATTTTGAAATACCCGATGTCGCAAGCGGAATCTGAGATCCCGTTAACACCGACTGAACTTCTCTATCAGGATATGCTGCCGAATATGCAACAGAATATAATAGCGCTGCTGAAAGTTCTGTTGGCCGGCTCTCCGACGGCGAAAACTAAAGGCGATTCCATCAACATAGTAAACGACGTCCTGCCGGAAGTAATGCCGATAACCGAGCTGCAGTCGATGAACCTCGGTATCGACGTTGCCCGTCACAAAGAGATCATCGTTAAAGCCGTATCCGCGATCCTGCTGCTACTTTTAAAACACTTCAAACTGAATCACATATACCAGTTCGAATTTTTATCGCAGTACCTGGTTTTTGCCAACTCGATACCGCTGATACTGAAATTCTTCAATCAGAATATAATCAACTACGTCGGCACGAAAAGCGTCATTCCGATCTTAGAATTTCCAGCTTGCGTAATCGGCGATCAACCGGAACTTACCTCGGAAAGCCTGGAAATCGGCGACAGTCAACAGCAATGCTGTTGGCGTAACGTATTCTCCTGCATTAATCTGTTACGTATTCTGAATAAAATAACCAAGTGGAAACATTCGCGAATAATGATGCTGGTGGTATTTAAATCGGCTCCGATTTTACGTAGGACGTTGAAGGTGCGGCACGCTATGATGCAGCTGTACGTGCTGAAATTGCTTAAAATGCAAACGAAGTACTTGGGCCGTCAATGGAGAAAGTCAAATATGAAGACGATAAGTGCCATATATCAAAAAGTACGTCATCGATTAAACGACGATTGGGCTTACGGAAACGATCTAGACGCTAGGCCATGGGATTTTCAAGCGGAAGAGTGTTGCCTACGATCGGCAGTTGATAAATTTAATACCAGGCGTTACAGTGACCAAAATATAGATCCGGACTATTATCCTATTAGTACCTACGTTGTCGAAGCGTTAGCTACCGAAATTGAACTCACAGACGATTTCAAGCAACACTACCACATATGGTTACAGCAAGAAGTTTTCGAAAAGTCTATTGATTGGGATCAGTTGGCCAAAATGATTTAACTGTTTTGAAGCGTGTTTGGATGCAGAAAAAACAAAAAAAAAAAAAAAAATAGTATCCTTATCTATTTTTCAACCCTGAACGGATTACTCTGATAGAAAAGAAAACCTTAAAACCATCGGCCGTTTTCTGATAACGGAGTAGAGAAAAGGAAAGACACAACAAAAGAGAAATGAAATTCGCCCCCAAAAGTAAATAGGACGAAAAGAAAACTGAATAAATGTAAAAAAATCACGTGCTCGATTATCGTCATTTATTATTTGTTTATTGTTTAATAAATTCGAGTAATATTGCGTGTAAATAATTGCGACTATTACCATTCTTCCGTATATCTAAATTCAACATTGCTAAAAACGCATTATTGGATTTACTTTTACGCCACGAACTTATTTGATTTCGAAAATATCACGATTGTTCCTTATTTTACATACATTTAATATATGCGTAGTACAATTAAAAATGATAAGATGTAATTTATTTCGTTAGATTTCTGTTTACCGAAACTTTTTAATAATTGAGTGTGTTTCGTTACTTCATAAATCCCTTATCTACGGAGAATGAGATAGTGAATTAATACCACCCGAATTCGTTATAAAACATTTTTTCTGCATATTTTGGGAAATCCATTACATTAATTTAAAACGACTTTGTTATTACTATTTCCTTTTCTAAACGAAAATTCACTGCTACGAGAAAACTTTTATTTATCGCCTACGCATATTAAACTGCGGTATATTTACCGAAATAAAAATATAAAAATATGTCATTAATTGTCCAGTATATCGTCCCGAATAAGCGCAATAAAAAAATAAAGAAATGTATACCGTATTTATTTTACTTTTTTTTTTTTTTCCGCTTGTTTACTGATTAAATAATGTGAACAACGGTACCTAGGGACCTGGCGAAATTGACTGCATATATTTCATGTGCTCTATGTACAGCACTGTAACAGCGGTCATTCTCATATGTAAAGGAATTTAAACTTTATATATCTCGTAAAGTATTTTTAATTGTTCGATGTTTCAGTTAACTAGTATATCTGTTAGGTTTTGGAATTTCGGATTTGGTCCGAACAGATTAAAAACTATTGCAAAGGAAAAAATGTACTTCAATGATAACACGGTAAAAGAGAAGAGACGATAATCGCGATAATCGTTTATGCGAGATACTTGAATTTTTAATTAGATTTCTAACTATCGAAACAATTTGAAATCACATATCGTTGTGAATAATGCGTTTAACGGTTAAGGGTTTATTTAATTAACGAAAAAGACTTACACCTAACTACAATCATAAAATTATCTGGCTATTTGATAAATTTAAATTGAGCAAAAAAAAAACAAAAAAAACACAAGAAACAAAAAACTGCTTGGAAAATAGAATTTCCGCAAAATTATAAAACAAATAATAAAATAAATTTTTTAAATGATACATAATGCGTAGGAGATTCCTCTCTGTATATACAATACTGATCACACAATAAACGTTTACATGATATTTTAAAAAGAGATTCCAAATGTAGTATTTACCTTCAGTCGTGATAATCTTTTAATTATTTATCTACATTTCAACTATTTACTGAATCAATAAAAATTATATTCGTAAAGAAGTAATTCAGTAAACATTTACGTTTTTTTTTTTTTTTTTTATATAATGTTTAAATTAAAATTTTATATAATGTGATAATATATATTTTAAGGGTCATATAAAGCTCTTGCATCCTCGAATGAATTTTTTTCAAATTCGGCATAACATCTAATTCTACGCTATAACAACGGGTGATAAGCATCTTTAATTATCATTTTAAATTGTTCACTTCTACTTAATATAAGTAAGAGTAACTAAATTTTATACGATGAGCTATCATGTACAAGATTATGATTGATTTGAAATATTCTATTTTCGTTAATAATTTTAATAACTCTGTTATCTATTTGTGAGTTGTTTTTGACTGTATATTACCTCAGTGCATTAGTTTGTAGGTTAAAACAAGTTCATAAATTGACTGACAAGCCGATACAGATGATCTCTCTGAAAAAATTGACTCAAGAAAAGATGTAATTTAATTTTTTGAGTTTTGAGACCGAAGTAGTCGGTTTGCTTATTCCACGTCAGTCTACAATCTAATTTCAAACCTACATATCTCAAAAACTCGTTCAATTGCTGCATCATTTTTTAGGGTTTTTTTTGTTTTTGTTGGTAATCCCACATGTATCGTGTTTTATGTGGCTACATGTCATAAATTTAGTTATTTTTTAATTAACTATGAGTCTGTTCGTTTTGAATTAATTCATTAAAATTTCAACATCATTTTCAGCTAATTTTCAAAATGCGGGCTATACTACGAGTTCGCAACAATTACGGTATCATCTGCGTAAGTGAAAATTTTACCGATGTGTTTAAGTTAAATTATTCATTGATGTAGATTAGAAATAGAATGGGTCCACTGCATATTGTATTGTACATTCGTTATATATTTTATTCATTTTTTTAAACATATTTTCACTATTTAAACCAGTTGTAAATTATTCCCCGAAAACCAGAAGTATATAACCTAGGAGAACTTTATGACCAATTACGAGTATTATATTGAAAGCTTTGTTCGTAAATCAAAATACTACATAGTAGGCATGGGTAACTCCGGACACAGTTATATTCTCGGAAACATATCCGTGGTCGGACACAGTCGGACATACCTCCGGCGACATGTCACAACTGTAAAAAACGTCACACAACGAACAAATATTGTCATTCCGGACACAGTTTGATATCAGATATATCTCCACTCCCAAAGGCGACAGCTGCACGCGCAACTGTTAAAATTTGCCTTATCATTACTGTTTCACGGAATTACGTCGTGTTCATAGACTGCAGTATGGAGGGCTAATAGCGCGATGTGATTTAAAATTTTCAAGTCGAATGAGCAATATGATCCACGAATTTAATGCTAGATGTTATTTAATGCGATGCGAACTAGCTATTTTATGCTTATAGATAAGAAATATCTTATTTACCAGAAAACAGTATGTATGTGTGAGAGAAGTTTTTCATCCGCTGTCGTTAAATCGGAATTGCGCGAAGAAGAAAATGCGCACTATGTTCAAGGACGTTTTGTTGCTTTATGCATTTGGAGTGCTACGTGGAGTTGGAGTTAAATACGCAGCGAAGAGTGTGATTATCTGGATATGAGATACATAACTCCGCCGGAGTTGGAGTTGAGAAGCGGATATATATCCGCAGTCGGAAAGGACACATATATATCCAATTCCTCTAGCGGAGTTGATTTGCGAATCTCTACTACATAGCCAAGATTTTCTCTTATCTAGATTTTTTCAATGATTTATGGTATACGATTAAATAGCGCAATGTCAGTTCGTTTCCTTTCTAAAAATCCATGCTGGATAATACTAAAAAAATTTTACTGTATAAAAAATTCATTAATCTCTTTTAAACACATTTTTCGAAATTTCAGGAATTGTTGACAATACACATAGGGGAAAGTGGGGCAAAATCGGGACCCTAAGCTATTATCGTGTCTAGAAAAGCTCCTGCTATAAAGAATTCGATAGAAATTACTTTGTGGGTTAATATATTTGTACATAAACTGAAATAGAATCACTTACTTAGACAAACTCTATTAGATGTGCAGAGAGAGCGTTTACCCAAAAAATTACATTTGCCCGGTTTTACCCCACTAGGTGGGGCACAACCGGGTATGCTTTTTAGTGATACCCGATTTTGCCCCTTTTATTCCAAACGTAAACAAAACAACAAAAAATATATCACCTTAAGGTTTTTAATATTAAAAACCGAATCAATTATTGACAAAAATCACACACAAAAGTATTATCTTCTTCATTAGCATTACTGCAAGCCTCGTGTGCCCAACATAAGCAGTTGACACACCTTATCCAGCCTTCGTTTTTGGAGCGAAAATATAGCTCGTTACGAAAGATACAAGCTTCGTCGTGCTCGTGCTCTTCTTTTGACGAAGAATCACTGACCGGATCTGCGACCCGCTGATTTTTAGACTTTTTCTGCCTTTTCTGCTTTGATTTAGTTTGGGAAACTTCATTTCCCTTACGTTTTCTTGGAGCTCTCTTATTTGGAGACAAGAAAAATTTCTTTTTGCCTTGATTCTTTTAAGTCTGGGCCATCTCCAATTCTCGTTTATAAGGCGAGGAAGTCAATATCGCAGTCTTTCCTCTTCTGTTCATACTTTTTGTTTCTTTTTCTCTAAACAGTTCTTTTGGAACGGGCTATATTTCTTTCGGAGAAATGGCAAATGAAGTAGAAGGTACAGCTCCATCAATTACAAATATGGACGGTTGGGCTCTATTTTCGGTAGATGGGGGTAATCGGAGTTTCTCGACTGTGGTTGCAGATCTTTGGATAATTTTCCTCGATGAGCTTATTTGGATTCCCTCATCTGTGGGTGCAAATTGTTGTATTACATCCTCTCTCGTAGAGCTTGGCTGGAGTCCATCATCTATAATCGAACTATCCACTCTTATCAGTAACGCACACCACGATCTAGATCGCCAGTCTGGTGCCGTACACAGTCGAATTTCTCACGAATTTGTCGATTTAGCGTTCTTGTCGGAGAATGCGACGTTGCACGCTGCCCGAGGAAGCCTGAGAAATTGTCAAAAAAACGGAAAAATGGAATTTAGAAAATCATCATTATCATTTTTTAATTCAGAAAGTGTGAGAAATATAATGTTATGGCAGCCGAATCCGTCTCAATAGGTATAATTTTTCTTCTGATTAATATTATAACTTTAAAAAATAATAAGGGGTAAAACCGGGTACTATCCGGTACTGCCCCACATCTTGGTACCCGATTTTACCCCGAGCAGACCATAATCAAACAAAATGGTGTTACTCGACGATAACTCAACATACACAATTGAATAAACCTTAGAAATGTTCTTTATACTAAGCATAATCAATGAAATACTCACCACTATATGTTGTGTAAAGTCAAATGTGATTCACTGTACTTAAAATCAATACAAAAATCGATAATATTTCACTAATTTTCAATAAATATCATTCCAAGACACAAAAACATACGACGCGCGCAGTAAACCTGTTACAGACTATCATTGCGTTAGGAGCTACGTAATTCACCATAAAATCCGTTGATATCGCTTGTAGTTATGGAAATTTTGAGGTACCCGGTTTGACCCGCCTACCCGGTTTTATACAACTTTCCCCTACTGATCTATAATTTACCCTGTCGCATTTATCTCTTCCCTTATGAATTGGAATGATTATGCCTAATTTTAAAATGATAGGAAATATTGTATTTTTTACGAAATTCATTAAATAATTGAGTTAAAGATTTAACAACAAATTCCAAATTTTCTTTTATTAACACTATCGATATACTATCTAACCAGAATAACAATTTACTAAGAAAATACATTATCACGTCTCTTACTTCTACATAAGCAAAAGTATCACAAATTGAAAAACAAATTGTAGAATAAGTGGTAAAATTTTCGTTCTGTAAAAGTTCCGTGACGGACTTTGAAAAATAATTATTGAAATGGCAACCGACATCACATTCGTTATCGTCCTCATTTAATCTCCTGTTGTTTACTTTTATCTATTTTTGAAGTTTTGCTTCCTACTTCTTTTTTTACCACTTGCCAATATTTATTTTGATTCTATTCGCAAAGGTTAAGTGCACTACTTATATTCCTCTTTCACTAATCTAGTCAATCTCTGCACGTGTTTGGAGATTATTTTATACTCTGTGAGCATCATTCATTGTTCTTAGAGGATTTCATTGGTGTAAATTATTTCTTTTTTCAGATAACTCTATTATTTCCGGCGTAACCCGAGATATCCTTTTACATGCACATAATCTTAACTATTACGACAACATTCATGCACGATTATGTACGCAAGATTTCAAAAGGAATTTTGATCGCAACTTTTGTGATTGCTGCTTTCAAAGATTCCAAATTGCGACGAGGCTTTGATGGATATTCATTTTACAAGAGAGTATTTCTTGCTTATGGACATCAAGTTTCTTTGTATACGGTTTCGTACAGCTTCTACAGCCTCCGCTGTACGAGTAGTGTGGGAACGATTTACATTATCCATCTCATTATAAAGTTGTATACATCGAGACACGAACTTCTAACTCACATTCAGCCATTTGCAGAAAGAGAAAATATGTTTACCACTTTTCCCTGCCTCATAAAGACTGATTATTACAGTGACACATGTGTGAAAATCGGACTACTCTATCATGTTAACGAGAAACAACTGACTATGTCGAGTGTGCGCTACTACCAAAGACCATGAAAAAAACTCAATTAGTATGGCTATGTTAGGGAATTAAAACTTTTTTTTTTTTTATAGTAGATAGTATTCATAACTAGATTGTGTACATATATATAAAAAAACTTTACTCTTTGGATTTCCTCTAAAATACTTTCAGAAAAATCGTTCTCAATTGACTATGTCACTTTCCCCGCCTTCATTGTAAAAGAATTTTAAAAATTGTATAACAGAGCATTAACCTTTGTTATTTTATACAAAGTAGTAGGACTTAATAATGGGACAAAAAATGTAGTATATCTTGGGCTAAGAATGACGCAGTCATCAATACATACATACATATATATATATATATATATATATATATATATATATATATATATATATATGTATATACATTATACCGGTTTGCGACTATTTCAGCAATCAGTTTCTGCTCTCAGAGTCAGTATACAGCCTGAAATACTTGCGACGCCCATGGATAACCCTAAATATTGTGGTGTGTTGATAGAGTCTAAATAGGCGTTTTGATAGATTTTATAAATTAGAAGAACCAAAATTAAGAGGTGATATAATAGATCTTATCCCTTTTTCAAAATGAAAATGGTTCCAAAAGCTAAGAGAGAATACATTAAAGAACTGTTTGTTTCAAAAGTGAAGAAGATAAAGCAAGAAGAAGAAGATGAAAAGAGCTCCCAACATACTAACTC
Source organism: Icerya purchasi (assembly GCA_039619475.1). Classification (NCBI taxonomy): domain Eukaryota; kingdom Metazoa; phylum Arthropoda; class Insecta; order Hemiptera; family Monophlebidae; genus Icerya; species Icerya purchasi. The sequence goes on from CM077115.1 coordinate 206,179,629, forward strand.
TAATAAAAAGAAGGAAAAGATTGAATCCTATTCAGATGTTTGTTGAGGACTCCGATTCTTCAGTAGTCAGTGATAATACCAATATTACAATAGACCTGAAAAACTGCAATATTTGAGAGGTGAAGACGATACCTTTTTTTTTTTTTTTTTTTTTTTTTTTTTACAGAACAGAACGCATATCGTATATTTAGCTAAGTACAGTAATACAGTATTTATAAACAAAAATGTATACCAGCTCGAAAGAGACTTAACCGCATTACATTAGTATGATAAAAATAGAACATTTACGCATTGTTAACAAAAATATAAATACTATACAAAAAATATAAAGGGCAAAAGAGTATAACAAAAAAACCCAAAATAATCAAAATTACAACCAATTGTTACCATTGAAAGCGTTACTTAACAGCCTAGAGATATTACTAATTAACTAAATTGTGTTTTAATGTACATCCGAGATAGCTGCTCGGAATTATAATCGCCTGTATTACTGATAAGCATATTGCTATGGTAGGAACAGCCATGAATTTTTTTTTTTTTTTGCTGTATTAATTATAAAATCTTTTACATAAGGCAATTGTAACCAGACATGGATATCAAGGCCGTGTCGGGGGGGAGCGGTAAACCCCTCCCATGAAAACTGAAATAGTTACTATAAGTACACAAAAATCTGAAAAAAATCAAAACTTTAAAACAAATATTGATGATTTTTTAGGGTGTTTTTACCTTTAAAAGAAAAAAGAAAAAACATGCTCCATACTTTTTAGGTACTTCATTAATATTTTATGCAAAATTTTTTATTACAAGTATATGTAATTTTTATTAATGTTTATATGGCAATTCATTTATGTAAATTATTAATATATAAATAAAAATGATGGAAATTACTCGTATTAATAGTAGGAATATTAGTGAAAAATGTATTATTATTTATAAAATAAATATGCGAAGAAAATTTTCAAAACCTCCCTTTCAAAATTCTGGGCACGGGCCTAATGCATATTATCTATTTTAGTCCAGCGGGGAACGTTTAAAATACACCAACAACACCTATTTTGTAGTAATTTAAATTAATTAAAATCGGAATTTGGAGCTGAATAAGCCAATATTGGTCTAATAATACTTTTATAGATAATAAGCTTGTTTGCGGTCTTTAAGTAAGATCTCCGATTGATAATTGGGTACAAAGCTGCAATGGTTCTATTTGTTTTCGCTTCAGCGTATTTAAAGTGTTCCTTAAAAGATAATCTTTTATCTAGAATTACATCAAGATATTGAATACGATTAGCCCATCTAATCCTGGTGCCATTAATAATCAATTGCCCTAGTAGGATGGGATATCTACGAGTAAAAAGTATAGCTTCTGTTTTAGTTGGATTAATTTCAATTTTCCATTTTTCCAAAAATTTTAAAACCCGAAAACTGTGCAGCTGTAAACGATTATAAATGGTAGACGTTCTATACGAGCTACAGTATATAGCCGTATCATCAGCATGTAAAGCTAAACTCATATGTTGCAACTTAGGGAGATCGGACAAGTGGACTGAAAAGAGAAAAGACCCCACTACCTTGAGGAACTCTTGTGACAGCAGTTTTGGCCATTGATTTACCATCTTGTAATGAAACGTAAAAAGTTCTATTACGTAAGTAACTTATAATTAATTTGATTAAATATCTTACGAGAATTATATTTTAACATTTTGTAAATCAGCCCCTCGTGCCATATCGAATGCTTTTGCAATGTCAAATAGAATTAATCCAGTGTGTTTGTTTATATTAAAGTTATGAGTGACATGATCAGTGATCCTAGCAACTTGATGCGTAATAGAATAACCTGATCTGAAACCAAATTGCTCCACTGGAAGTATGTTATTACTATCGGCGAAATTGCGAAGCCTGTGTAGCATGACTTTTTCCGCTATTTTGCTTAAATTGCTAAGTAAACTAATGGGTCGTATATTATTCACTTGGGAAGAGTCTTTGCCTGGTTTAGGTAGCGCAATGATTTTGGATACTTTCCAGAACTTTAGAAAATAGCCAAACCACATTGTAGCATTGATTATGTGCGTTAACTCTAGTACCCCCTTCTGAGGAATTTTATTTAAGATTTTTTCCAGGATTATCATCACTACAAGGAGTTTTTTGCTTTAGATTTCTCGAGGTACCTAAATATTTCAGCAGGTGAGGCAGAAAGAAGCTCAGAATGAAAAATAGGAGAACCTGCGATGTTATTGAAAGCAGAACTAGTTAGTAAACGTTTTACTGTATTAGTAATTAAATTATTTTGTTATGCAGACGCAAGACGCGTGCTCGTTTTATGAATATTTGAGTAATACTCGGCTAACAACTCCGCTTTTACTTGATCCTTATAAACATACGTGTTAAGATCAGAATCAAATAGCGGTGGAATCACCCCGTAGCTCTTACTATACCTCGAACATACTTTCCATAAACTTTTATCTTGTGTATTAACATTTGTCAAAAATTTTTGAAATTTATCATTTTTGGTTTTTCTAAGGACAAACCGGACTATTTTTGTTAAGAATTTGATTACAGGTTTCAGATAACCAATATTAGAGTGAAATCGGTATTTTTTAAAAATCCTCCGAACATAGTTTTTAAGTTTAATTATATTACGGACAAAACTCGAAACATAAACTTGCGGGAACATCTGACACGTGTTTTTTGGTATAATATAAATAGATTAATACTGTCAGTAATTAATTTAGTAAAGTTATTCAACCTGCTATCAATATCAGAATTTCTTTAATTAGTTGATTTAAATGTTATCTGAGATATACTTTTTGAAACTACCCCAATCTGCATTATTAAAGTTTAGATACGACCTAATATTTAAGAGCGGTTTTACATTATTAATAACCGGTAAAAATTGGTTTATGATCAGAGATAAGATGATCAAACGTAACGGGGAGTTTTGCACTAACATTTTTTGCTACAATTAGATCTAAAACACTGCATCGAAGCTGATTTGAAGAAGGAAAGTAAGTAGTTTCCCGAGGAGCCATTATTTGAAAATTATCCCGAATGGGCATATTGAATAATATATTACCTGCTAAATTGTTGTTGTTGAAGCAACCCCATATTCTACTTTTAGTATTTAGATCGCCAACTAAAATAACCTTCGGATGTAAGTTAAGAAGTGATCTAATGTCATCAGTGAATTTTTGTGTAAATCTAGGTGGGTTATATACGGCGCAAACAACAAGCGAGTTTAAATTTTGATTAACATGACATAAAAAATCAGAATATATTTTAATAGTGATCCATTGTACGTGCATTAAACGGGGTATACGCAGTAAGACATGTTTAATACTCCACCTCTTCTACGATTAACATCTTCTCTATACAATTTGAAACCAGGAAATTTAAGGTTATATGAAGAGTGCAATTTGGTTAATTCTTACTTATAATTTCCGTAACCTTACCGATTACACTAAAAATACTCTTTTGATGCATGCCATTAAATTCATTTAATATGAGTTTAATTACACGAAAAAGTTTATTTACATTAATATTTCTAAATTTATTTAATAACGAGAAAAAATTCGAAAAATTATCAGGTTCAGAGTTATCCGGACTATTATGTCTAGTCACCTGCGCATAAGATCTTCGTGGAAATTTGTCTGCATTGGAAGGACAAGTCTTTAATTCTTGTGCTGTAGGTAAATCAGTTTGACGAAGAGAAGGCCTCTTTTCCTCCCTGGCACGAATGATACACACAAAATGTGCATATTCGCTGGAATCGGCAGCTTGAGAACCATTGCAATTGGCACACTTGATTAAATTAGAGCTGATACAAGCACAAGGGGGATGGGTGTGTGCACAATGAACACACACGTATCAGGTAGGTTGCAATTTAATGACACATATCCGAAACATTGACATTTATAGCACTGCATTACCGGACTTTTTCTCACGTATTTTTCCCATCGAATTAAACAATAGTTTATATGTTTAATATTAAAAATGTCTTTACTATTTGTCCAGGGAGGAACGTAACGATGAAAACAGGAAGAGGAATCCGCTCACTCGTATTCTCATGCTTTTTTGTAAGTTGCGTGATACTTAAGACCATGCGATATGATTTTAGTTGAACCTTGATATCTTTTGTTGTAAATGTAGTCGGAAGTCCTTTCAAAACAAGTTTTAAGGGCTTACGCTCTCTCGGCAGATGTGTATAGAAGTGGATATTATTAGTTTTAAGAGTAGAAATTACGGCATCGTAATGTGCACTGGTGTAGACGAAAATTAAAGTTTTATTATTATAATATTTTATTTTAAATTCCGAATTAACTAGAGGTTTTAAGTTACTAATTAATTGTTTAAGATTTATCGAACTATCAGGGTGTAAAATAGTTATCGGAGGATATTTCGTAGCTGGTACAACGATATCATTAAATAACGTGTGCTTTATCGCATCTTCATCTACTTGTAGTGGAATGTAGCGATTAGATGTAAATATCACCTGGCTCTTATCAGGCTTCGATTTCTTTGTCGCACATTTACGTTTTAGCACTGAAGTAAAGCTTGAATCCGAATCGCCCTCATATTCGCTTAACTGCGGGATGTATTTATTACCGTTTGACGGACCCCAGCCGCATTGCTATCGCACTGCTCGTGCAATTCGTTCATTGGAACATCATCGAAATTGGGAACAGTCCCCGCCGCTGTATTCGACGACCTACCCGATACCGACATAGTCGGACGAATAGTACTATCAGCCGATAATATCCACTACTGACGAGAATACAGTTAAACTGATACACTTCCAATCAACAATGAACACAGAAAACAACGACTGATAAACAAAGATAATACTTTAGAATCGTTAAACAAATATCCAAATGTAAAAAAACTCTTTCTTAAATATAATACTGGTTTACTAAGTTATGCGCCTGTTGAACGACTATTTGGAATGATCATGAGGTCACATAGATGGAACATGAAAGATGAATTCTTTGAACAGATAATGGTGTGTTAAAATCAATGAAATAAAGTATTTTATTTGAAAAAGCTATTTTGAAAATACATATTTTTGTATTTTGTATTTAAATACTTTCATTTAAAACCATTTTGTATTTGTATTTGAAATAAAAAAAGAACCAAGCATTTGCATTTTGAATTTAAATACTTTTGATAAACTATTTTGCACATCTCTGACTATGTCAAAGAGAAGCTTCATTAGATTTATTATTAAACATCTCTTTTTGTGAACTGTTAGTTAAGATTAAGGTAGGGAGCAGTGTCCAATTTTACATTTTTTACTTTTTAAGAATTAACCTTAGCGGTAATTATTTTAACATAAAATATTAAATTTTTGTGGTTTTTAATATTTACCGAATATAGCAGTTCCAGTTTCCAATAAAATAGATTGGTGGAATTTATTTTCATTTTTACGAATCATGCGGTCCGGGATCTGGGACAAGCATAGAAAAGTGTCAATATATATATATATATATATATATATATATATATATATATATATATATATATATATATATACATTATACTTTTATTTTTGCACTTTTACCTCACTTTTTTTTAAATTATGCTGTTTGAGAATCACTTATAAAAGTTCTCTAGAAAGTTACTTTCAGGCATATGTTTATACCTATTGGCAATTAAATTATTGATATTTATTTGTACAAATTTCTGGATCAAACAGCAAAGATCATAGAAATGGAGTAACAATCATAATATCGAAAGGAATAGCTAGCTCGATGACTGATTTTATACCATTGTCAGGTAGAGCAATGATGATAAAAATAAAAACTAATTATCGATTCTTAAATATAATACAGATATATGCGCCAACAGCGGATAAGGACGGAAGCACATTAGAAGAATAGTATAATAAAAGTAGATGAACTGTTAAAAACAACGAAACAAGGAAAATTAATATAGTTATGAGTGATTGGAACGCTAAAATTGGAAAAGGGAATAGCGGACAAGAGGTTGGAAATTTTGGCCTGGGCAACAGAAACGATCGTGGTGATAGATTGCTGTAGTTCTGTATTGAACATAAACTATTTATTGCGAACACTTTCTTCCAACAGCTTGAGAGACGGTTATGTACTTGGAGATTTCCATCGGGCGAAGTAAGAAACCAAATAGATTATATATCAGTATCAAAACGGTATAAAGCAGACGTGAAATCAACTCAGACGCATCATGGTGCGGATATAGGATCTGATCACAACCCAGTCGTTATGACAATGAAAATCCGGTTCCGTAAAGTATTCAGACCGAAACCAGTAGAGTATATTGACATCCGCAGAATACAGAAAACAGAAACAAGTAAAAGAGTGAAACAAGAAATGAAAAAAAGAATTTTTACACTTGAAGAATCTGATACTGAGCATCTCTGGGGAAAATGGAAGACGGAACAGGGAAAGATTCAAACTAATATCGTCGGAGAGATAAGATATACAAAATGAAAAGCCTGGATGATTGAAGGTATGTTACAACTAATGGAAGTGAGAAGAAAAAATACGCATAATACAGAGGAGTACAGAAGATTAAATATTCAAATTCGGAAAGAAATTCGAGAGGTGAGGGAACTATGGCTGCAGGAAAAATGCCAAGAAATTGAGAAATTACAGGAAAACCATGACCTCTTTAACGTACACAAAAAGGTAAAGGAATTTATAGGAATTATAAGGAAGAAAAATTTTGCTGTTTTGAAAGACAATAACGGAAAAATACTGACGAATCTTCAAGATAGATTAGGAAAATGGGCAAAATATGCGCAGAAATTGTTTTATAGTGCCAGAGCCGATCAAACTAACATAGAAACATACGAATATACAACAAACATAAATGAAATACAAGAAGCAGAAATAAGCGCAGCAATTAAAAACTTGAAAACAGGCAAGGCAGTAGGGCCAGATGGCATTTATGGAGATATTTTAAAATTATTCAACACAGATGGTCAAGCCATGATGAAGTTCCTAATAAAATTCTTTAACAGCATGTATAGATCGGGAAAGTTGGTAAGAGATTGGTTGAAGTCCGTGTTTATACCTATACCAAAGAAGCCCGAGGCAGTAAATTGCGAAAACTATCGCACAATAAGCCTGTTGCCTCATGTTTTAAAGATATTTCTCAAGATTATTCATCAAAGAATCGCAGATATATGCGAGAACAACTCTGGAGAATAGCAGTTTGGATTATATTAAACATTTTAGCTCAGAGATGCAGAGATCTCAACCATCCTCTATACCTGCGCTTCATAGATTACAGGAAAGCTTTCGACCCGCGTTAATCATGAAATATTGTTGCGAATTTTGAAAAATATTGGTGTAATCGAAGCAGATATAAAAATAATACAGAACTTATATTGGAATCAAACAGCTGTGGTACGTTGTGAAAATATTTGTATAGACGAAATTAAGATCAAAAAAGGAGTAAGACAAGGCTGTGTATTATCGCCTACATTGTTTAATGTGTATTCAGAGGCCATTTTCAAGCAAGCTATCACATCAGAGGATGGAATTAAAGTCGGCGAAAAAAGAATATCTAATATCAGGTACGCTGATGATACAGTGATGGTATCAGAAAGCCTCACTGGACTACAAGAAATACTTACGCGGGTTCATCTACGGGCTCGAAATAAACGCGTCCAAAACAAAATGGATGGTGGTGGACAAATGTAAGCGAGACACTAATATGTTTGCAGGCAATATACATATCGGCTCTCGGAAGAAATTGAAAGGGTGTCAAGATTTCAGTATCTAGGCATCTGGTTCTGTGAAGAAACCGACCAAAACATTGAGATTAGAACCAGAATAGAGAAAACTAGAACAAAATTCCTCATAATGAAGAATTTGTTTACACGGAAATATATCAGCATACATTTATGCGTGAGACTGGTTAGATGTTACGTATTCGCGATATTTCTATATGGAGTTGAAAGCTGGACACTACAACGGTATTGGAGAAAAGAATCCAGGCCTTCGAGATGTTTGTATATCGGCGCATAATTAAAATCCCATGGACAGAAAACCGGGAAGTCTTAGCCAGAATGTCAAAAGAAAAAGAATTATTGCCGACTATCCAAAAACATAAACTAAATTACTACAGCTGCATCCATCGTAATGAAAAATACCGCTCGCTTCAACTGATTTTATACCAAAAAATTGCCGGCAAAAGAAGCGCAGGCAGAATGAAGCTACAGTGGGGAGCAGATTTACTCAGATGGTGCCGATGTTCACAAGAAGATTTAAGTAATACTGCCATTGATGAAGTGAGGATGGCCCTACTGATCGCCAAACTTCGGTCGGATACGGCGTAAGCAAGAAGAAGAAATTTTTTATGTGGATAAATAATTAATTTTTAGAGTTTTTTTGCCTTTAAATTGAGAAAATATATGACGAAAATTTAACTGCTGTTGCAATTTTTATGTCAACAGTTGATTTGATCTTGCTGAAATTTAAAAATGATAACAAAATGTTTAAAAAAGAATAAAACCAGTTTATATCTTCATCGATACCTTCTGTTGTTAATTTTTTAAAACGTCTAATATCTGTAAATAAATGTTTTAAATTTTCTAACTAACCGGAATAAGTTAATATGAAGTACAATTACAAATTTTCTGGGATACTTTAGTTAAAATAATATTGCAGTTGTCTATTAAATAAATTATACGTCCATTCCTAATAAGGCAAACGAATTTAATGCGTAACAGAATTATATATTTAATTAAAATTACCTTCTTATCAGTGAATACCCCACAATTATTGCATTCATATTTTGTAGTTTAACGAGGTTTATAAATCAGATACACACTTTTCAGTAATGTTTATCCGATAACAATTGTAGATTTTACATTTTTTTCCAAAAATAATATGCGTGAAATTTTATAAATAAAATGTTAAACAAATAAATATTTTGTACAGCAATAAATTTTATATTTAAAATGACGGCTTGAGAAATAATTTTTAAACCCCTAATATATTCAAAGTCAGTATTAAAAATTATTTTGTGTGGTACATTTGTTTATCTTATTTATTTACAGTCATTGAAAAATAATAATGAAAGAACAAAATTAAAAATAAATATACGATTTATTTATTTCATGTAAAAATTTTATCTAAAATATTTTTTTTCTTCATAGAAACGTAGGTAACAGTATTTAAAATTTTTCAAATTTATTAACAAATTTAAAAAATTAATTAAATAGGCGTGTTTCATTTTCAATATTTATTATTCTATTAATACCGGCACTAGGATATAATTAGATATTTGTAAATAGTTTCATTATAGTTGATTAGCACAATTTTGCTTAAAACTTCTGTGACGTCACATTGTAACATTGTCGGCTCTAAGAGTGGTAATATCATCACAAGCTTTAGCTGCTTTTTATTTTGTTTACTGTGGTGTTTTGTGTTTTCTTTTTTTTATCAATGTTTCAGTATTATAAAAGAAGTTTACTAAATTAATGAAATGGGACGTTTGAGAAAATACGGAATACGTAAATTTTTTATTTACTCCACTGATGGCGACAAAAGCGAGTGTCAGTGTGTTAAATTTGAGAATGGAAATCCGGATACCAAATGTGGAATTGTAATTAAGGTTAGTTCGTCGATTGTTAATTTTTTTTTTTTTTTAATTAATTAATGGTTTGTGTAATTTACGCTAGTGGCTATTTTATCGCAAAGTAAAGTTTCAAAATACTAAAATATAATGTTTTATTTTAGGGAAACAAATCGTCAAATTTAAAAACACACGTGAAGAAACGACATCCGCATATTTATAAATCATATTTAGAAGAAGAAAAGCGAGAGTATTCAGCGAAGGAACTAAAAAGCCCGCCAAAGAAAATAAATTTTAATAACTATCTGAATGAAATAAATTCAAACCATGCAGTTTCTATAAAACCGCATAATGTTATTAATGGAATAATCGAAATGTTAACTCTTAATGGCCGTCCGGTTTCAATGTTAACTGATTCTGGCTTTCATCGAGCTTTTAATCCCGTTTTAAATGCCTGTGGACTTACGTTAAATGCAAACAGTGTTCGATTTCATAGAAGTTCTATTGTACATAATATAATTAAAGACATGGTGAAAAACCCCCCGACGGTTTGTATTTTCAATTATACGTATTACCTATATATTTTAATTTTTTGTGACGTTTGAAGCTCTTATCACGTATGTATATAAAATTTATTTTATCGAATTTGAATTTGGAAAAAGTTTCCTGTACCGGAAGATTTAAAATTATATTCCTCAAGAACTGTATTTTTAAAGAATATATATATATATACTTATGACTAATTATACATTTCTCATCAAGCTATATGCTTGTCGACGAGTTTTCTTACATCTAATGATATCTACACTATACTACTTATATGTATACTTATCGCGGTGCAAATATTCTGTTACAAACTAATCCTATTTTTTATTTATTTCTAACTTATCTATAACTAATCTATTATTTATTTTATTTTTTTTTCATCCCTTTTCCTTCCCGTTTGTTTTTTATTGTTTTCCATATCCGTTCCTCTTATTTAATGCTTATTATTATTCTTATATAAATTTAAGCATTACTATCCGGCTGCAAAATAAAGTTTATTTTTATCATTAAGTTTATGGATGTAGTAAAAGCTTTGCAAAAATATTGTACGAGAAGTAAAAAACTCGGATAAACATCTTTCGGATTTCCAGATTTTGCCAATTTTTGTTCCAGACTTAGAAAACAACAGCCACAAAGAAAAAACTATACAATTCTTAAATATTTCGCAGTACGTTTTTCATGGTACACCGATCGAAGAATAAAAATATAATTAATATTAATTCGTAGAAAGACGAGTGTGATAATTATATACATACATATTTTATAATTCTCATATTACTATTTTACGGATACATATGCGGACAAAATCTTAAATCACAAAATTTAATTTTTACTTGCTGTCAACGAAGCATAGAATTTGTCACTGCTCTTGATCTGTTTAATACCTAGAAAAATCTGAAATGATTTTTCATCAACTGTATAGAGTAAATATACATATATTAGAGTTTTGCAATCATGTTTTAAAATATTTTCAAACTGTATAATAAATCGTACAGGTATTTCTACGCCTTCCTTAAATTTTTAGATGCAGAACAAATTTCTAATTCTATAACTTTTCTCGGTTTTCCCGAAAGTGATTAATCTGTTAAATTTGGTTTGAGATATTACATTGAAAATTATTCTTGGTGGGCAGTTTCACGATACGCGATAATGTATGTCCTATTTTTATTCATTATTGTTTTTTGTTTTCATTTTTTATACTCAGTAAACTGTGTTTAAAGAAAAATTTCTATAAAGAAATATAGTAGTGGAATTTACGACTATAGTTTTTAATTCGTAATAATAAAAGAGAATTTAATAAATTAAATTACAAAACTTATATCGGTAAACTTTAAATTAATACATCATGCAGTAGCAGAGAATGATGTACAAGTTGTGTTATTTAATTATTATATATTTCATAAAATACTTAATTTTTTCACGTTTTTGTAATATTCTATTTAACGTATATATGTATGCATTATTTAACTTTTAGTTCATGTTTGATGCTTTAATATATAATGAATAGAAAGGTTCAAGTCGAAAAAATTTTACCAAAGTTTGAAATTACGCTGTTCGCCCAATTGACACAGTTAACTAATTAACAATTGTTATTTATATTAATATTACGTATTTCACAGTGCACGTATTATCATGAATGATGATAAAAGTAACGGAAATTACTATAAAAATTTTTTGCTTTACAGATTAAAGGTTACGAAACTAAAACTGACGACGATGAGACAAATTCAATAAATAAAAGACATAGTTCCGATGTAGAAAATGGATATGCTGCTAAATCGTCAAAAAAATTAAAGTTGACAACTAATTTTAACGTGTCAAATTTAAATGATCAAAATCAAAAAATTATAGCAAGTCAAGATATCGACTTGAGCAGTTTTTCACGATATGTAGCGTCTAGCTTGCGACATTTATCACCCAATTTGTGTTTTAAAGCACAGGATGAAATACAGCTAGTTTTATCGAAATACCGACTAGAAAATGTGAAACAACGAAGATATTGTGAAGCGGACACGGAAGGAGATGCGGAAGAATCATATTTGAATCGGATTTTTAGTAACAGCGACTGTTTCCATTCTCAAGGCTCGGACGAAGAAGTTTGGATAAACTTGGATTAGTCGTATTACAGTGTCTTACCTTATTTTTATACGCTCTTAAAACCGGTTTATGCAAGTTCATCTGTATGTGTATAGTATTTTTATTTTTTTATGTATTTTTTAAAATTACATATATGTATGTGTGTATGCGTCTCCTTATTTTTTCGCTCCTTTATCCTTACAAAAATGTAAGCTTTAATATGTAACTACGTGGCTATATTACATAATGAGTGGTGAATTATTTAGTAATAAAGAGCACTAAAGGTAATATATATTCCGTATACTAGGGAACTGGGTTCGCTTGGTGGCCCCCTAATCTTCGAATTTTTTATTGCTTCATTTCGTAAATTTTTAAAATAGAAGAGCATCGTAGCGTCCACATGGTGTTTATTTTTTAAAAACGAAAGTTATAAAAATGTCAGTTAAAAAAATGAAGTCTGCATTTAAACATCTCAAAAACTAAAATCGTTAATTAAGTGATGTAAGTGAAAAAATATTACGAGCCGTTAACCGTACTTATTTTTTGATATCTCTGTTTCGATGATAATTTAATAAAAATTTAGGCATCGCTCGTTTTAACCCAAAATTTTGAAATTTTAGAGTGGTTTGTAGTTTTCTAATGGCGGGGGAAAACACATTGATTAAAAAGAAAAAAAGAAAATAAGATAAAAAACAATTTACACGAAAATCGATTATAGCGACGAATACTATTCGAACTGATAGAATTACGTAACGCTAGGTGTTAATTTCTATTGGTCTTAACGATAAATCGATTATCGTTACGACTAAAATATCGGTATGTAAATAAAAAATTATTGTTTATAACGACATTGTGTGGCACAAAATTTAGCTTTACTTTGTTGATTTAAGTATCATGCACTGCATCTAGACCAGAGGCACGCTGAAGTGTAGGGGTGTTGAAATCATAGCGTATGAGTTGATGAGTTTAAGAAATCGTTACTAGGTTGTGGGAAGTTTTGCAGGATCGGGAGAAATGTTTTGGGGGGTGTAAGGGGTTGGTCGAGAATTACTCTATGAGAATTATACTGCGCGCAGCCTATAAAGAAGTAATGTCCACTGATAAGAACATTACCGTGTGAACAAATGGGTGCAGATTGATTTTTAAGTAGGTAACTATGTGGATTCTTAATGTGACCCGGACACTAACCAGCGAGCATCAGTTCCTTTTTGTTTTTTGAAGTGGACGTACTCCAGCGAGATGTGGCGGAGTCACATATAGCACGCAGCTTATTGGATGATGGCATTGCTGCCACTTGAGATTCTAAGAATTTTGAACTGACTTTTTCATAGTGGTCTGAAGATCACTAATCGATGTAGGAAGTTGACGATAAGGTTTAAATAATGAATCTTCTTTAGCTGCTATGTCGGTAAGATCATTTCCAGTGATATCAGCGTGGGATGGAGTACATGCGAGTGCGACTCGAGTATTAGATATCACGATGGTGTGAATTATTTCTTTTACTGTTGGATGTTGTTTGGGATTATGTAAATCTTTTAAGTATTGCATTGCTGTGAGTGAATCTGAGCAGAGAATATATGAATTGTTTCCATCATTGGCAATTATATAAGTGATGGTCAAGTATAGTTCTGCGGAGAGAGGGAGAAGCGGAGAGTAATATCGGTTGAGGAGTCTTTTGATTCTTTTTTATAATTCTATAGCGATCATTAAACACGCACCAGCAAACATATCGATATTAATTTACGTACGCACTATACAATGACAGTCATCTTTTTCGGTATTTTTATTTATGTCGCGTTACTACGAACTCTAATTTTTTACGCGATTTAAATTTCGAGTGAATTTTCAATAACGATAAATTTCTCGCGTTCGTTCTGATAAAAGCGTTGATAGTTTGATTACCTCGTATTTCTTTCTTCTTTTTTTTTTTCTCTCTGTTCTCGATTTTTTTCTCTAGTTTTAATTTTCGACTCGATAACTTCTCGGAGCCAGGCTAGCTTCTAGCGTACATGGATGTTAACGATGATGGGGGGATTCCCCCCATCACACCCTCGGAAACAAGTGATAATACACGGATATCGCTAAGGTAAGTTTAGTTTCAATATATTCTAACAATTGCGATTACGTAACCAGTTTTACTCACCCGGCAGCGTCGAATAAATCTATCGAACATACGGAAAGCATTATTAATTAACAGTAGTGGTAGCGTTAACGATAACAAAAATATTAATAATAATATTATTAAAATCAATCGTAATCTCTCTAATAATGCAAGTAATGTAGCGGATAATTTTGTCCCTCGCAATAATTCTGTTAATAATACCGCTAACGACGTAAATATAATTCACGATAATGAAGACTTTAAGGTTTTTTTTTTGAAAAATGACATCAACCCAGCTCGAACAGAGTAGCTATTAGCGCCTTAAAAATAGCCAAAATTCTAAGAAAAAATAACTTATGGAATGAAATTACTGAAATCAATAAAGTTGGTCGGAATAGGGTGATTATTCATTAATCTACCCCACCTTACGCCAATGCCTTAACTTCCTGTTAATGTTTTGAATCCAACGGTTACAAAGCTTATATTCCGGCACATTTAAAGATTGACCATCATTAAAGGGGTCGATATTGAGTATTGGGATGATCAAATCAATGAAATGTTAGACTCCTACTTTTTTTTTAGTTAATAACATGAAATGATCGTTCAGCTACTAAACTGGGGAACCCTAGTTTAAAAATAACCCTATTGACCTTACATTTGTTTCTTCCAGCTTATGTTTTATCTGTTTATGGAAAGTTTTCCGCTGTTCTCTGGGAAGTGATCATCTACCAATTCTTATCGATATTGAGACAGATATCCCTTGCTCGGTTAATAGCTTTCCTGAGGTGGTCGTGGATAATGATATAACTCGGAATTTTTTAAAGGAGATTGGAGTAAGTTCAGACTATCAATTGATCATGGCGTCAGTCGAGTTGAAAATGTGCAATACTAAATCAGTATATAGCTTTTCATAATACCATATTACGCGCCTTACAAATATCTATACCCTGCGCCTCATTTTACCGGAAAAGGATGTCTCCAACACCTTGGTGGAATGAAGGCTGTCAAAAGAAAATTAATGAAAGGAACTTTGGAGTCTTATCTTGCATACAGAAAAATTGACGCCGAGTGCAAGAGACTTCTTAAAAATATCAAAAGGAAATCTTGGAGAGACTTTTGGGCTAAATTTAACAGAAATATCCTTTAAAGGAAATTTGGTCTTTATCCAAACGATTCAAAAGAAACCGTTCGGAGTGTTGTAAAAACAGTGCCGATGTTCGGTTTCCCGAATTTATCAATAACGTCGCGCCTCCATATGTCCCCACTTTCGACGAATTGTTAGTTATTCATCATTCCCTGAATATATTTCCCTTACACGTACTACTTCAACCGATTACATACTTGGAACTCATCGACCCAATTCATAAGAAAAAAGACACCTTCAGGAATTGACGGTATATCCTATTCGGTTATTAAGCCACTGAGCAAAAAAGCGAAAAACTTGCTCTTAACAATTTTTAATAAATTTTTAAGACATGGCTTAATTCCCGAAGATTGGTTACACTTCGTAGTAGTCCTATTCCTAAACCAGCGAAACCGTTTTCACAAGGCAGATCATACAGGCCGATTTCGCTGACGTCCTGTTTCAGGAAGTCCTTCGAGTTGGTTATTAAAAGCAGGTTCACTTGCTGGCCCAAGAATGGAGAAATATTTCCACAAGTTGTATTTGGGTTTCGGTCGAGTGTTAATATTGCCGACTGCATCGCTCACTTCTTAAATGATGTTTACCAAAGCTTTATTAACAAACAGTTTTCCCTAGCGATCTTCTTGGATATCCAGGAGGCTTTTGACTAATATTCCTATGTTATTTAATCAACTGTTAAACATTGGTATTCCCATTCACATGTCCAAACTGTTATGTAAGTTATTCTTAGGGAGGATTTTGCATTTCGTTAATCCCGTTGCAAAAGGGGTTAGTCCAGGGATCAGTTTTGAGTCCCATCCTTTTTAATATTCACGTTCTGTCCGCTTTCAAAAAATGATCATACCTATTTCTACAAACCCTAGCCTATGCTGATGACCTTGTTTATGTCTCGCGATAATCTGCCCAATGGTATTGAGAAGTTTCAATTACATATTAAGAGATGTAATAATCTCTTTTATAATATTGGACTTTTCATCTCGCCATTAAAATCAATTATGACCGTATTTTCTCTGCGACCCTACAACCCGCATACTATACAATTGAAAATTGATAATCGAATATTTCTTTTTTCTAAATATGTTAAATACCTAGGGTTACATTTAGGCTCGAAACTAATTTGAAAGCAGCATATTTACAATCTTTATAGTCAACTTTTTAAAATTTTTAATCCTATTAAGGTCATTACGAATCTATCTTGGGGTGGAAACCCAGTGACTGTAGCCTTGCTTTATAAATACCTAATAAGGTCCAAGTTGGATTATTTTTTTCAATGGTTCGGCTTCTAAATCCATTTTAAATAAATTTGACACTATTCAGAATATGGGTTTGAGGTTTATTACGAAAAATATTCGATCCTCCCCAAATTCCAGTCTGCAGTTGGAAACCAAAATCCCTCCTCTGACCATTAGAAGAATGGCATTAGCTGACAAATTCGTGATCAAATCGTGCAATTATAACTTATCCCATATCCTAAAACATTTAGTAAAGATTTTTAACAGATGGAGATTAGTTTCTTATAAAATACCGCTCCTCAGTAAAAGGGCAAACAGATATTTAAGGTTTTATCCTGCTCTCATTTCCATTCGCCCTTCGAGCTAATTCTGTAAAACATACGATATTAATAATATCAAATTAAACATAAATATTGATTATTTTAAAAATTGAAAGAAATCTCATCCCTCGTCTATTAATGCAAACACGTTTCTCTACAGCTTTCTTAGGTCACACTATCTAGTTTCATTTCTATATTTACTGATGGGGTAGTTGTTTTTTTTTTGGGGGGGGGGGGCTTTAACTACACTTCGTTCACAGCTATATCTCAGTTCGTATTGTTTTGTTCTGTTGGAAAAAGAATGAACTTCATATTTCACTCATTTTTTGAGCGCTAGATAACGTTCATACTCTGATGGAGAGTAGTTGCAGTTGTTTTGGTCCATCTTTTTTTTTGGGCGTCGAAAATTCAACTCATCGACAATGTAACATAATTAATTAACTAATTAATGCTACACAGTAATATTACATTGTACTATATAATTAAATAATAATTTGTATATTGCAGCACTCCCGGTGGCCAGGAGAGAATTGACACTACATGGCAGAGGGACCTGGAAATTTATTATCGAATTATACAAAATAATTCTTTGCGCCGTGTGCAAATTGCATTCGAAGATGAGGTGATCAGCGTCCGCCACTTTGTCCGAGTCTAGTGGATGTTGGCAATAGGGGGAAGAGATTAAACTCATGTTGTACAAAGAAGCGGGGAGACGGTTTACCCCCAGCCGGAGGTGACATAAGGTAACAATGTACGATCTGGTACTCCTCGAAACAGTCGTAATGTGGTTGAACTAAGGAACGTCAGGAATATTAGGTTGAATTATTTTGTACTGTTACGCGCAAAATGGATTTGCCCATGTAGCCTCCCAATATTCTTTATGGGCATATCTAATGAGCACGAATAGGTTTCTGTTTGGAAAGTATGGAACTAAACAACTATTCATCCACGTATCTTTGGCAGCCATGTCTGCCACTTCGTTACCGTAGATATCCGCATGTTCTGGTATCCAAACAAAGTTGACTACTACGCCAGATTCAGAAAGGGACACTACTAGGCTTCTGATTTTATAGAGGTATGGATGGGATTTTGTGTTGAACGATAAGAGTTTCAAAGCTGATAAACAACTCATAGAATCAGACATGATAATGATATTTTCAGAGAAGATATGTGAATTTAAAAAGGACAAAGCCTTGAAAATCGCAACACATTCGGCACTAAACACAGAGGTAAAACAAGGAAGAGAGAATTTTTTAGTTACGTTAAGACATGGTATAAAAAAAGCAGCAGCCGCAGAATTCGAAGATTTAGAACCATCAGTAAAAACCCTTTGTATATTATTATTAGTAGAATGAATCTTTTTATTTCCTTATATTTCGCGATAATGAGGTGACGATAGAATTTTTTTTATATCAGACGATTAATAAATTACAATCGACAGCCAAAAAGCGTGGAAGAAATTACTCACCTTTTTTTTTAAAATAAAAAAAACATTTTTTTTTACTTACATCAAAACTTTTTTCAAATTTTAAAAATTTTTGTAAAAAGTTACGAAATTTGTAAATATAGAAATGACTTCCGCACCGCCACAGTCAATGTTTTTAGTTTTACACTAACTCGTTACATAAGCATATTAAAAATGCAAAGGTATATGTGTTTGCCGATGATATTGCCTTATTAATAGAGCATAAAAATTTAGAGATGGCGGAAAGTTTATTACAAGAGGATATAAATAATTTTAGTAAATGGCCACATGGTAGGAGGTTATGAATAAATATAAATAAATCTAAATTACTGCACATCCGGAACAGTACTAAACATATGATAGGTGATCGGTGAATTACCCTCCATAATAATGATTGCATACACGAACTTCATACAAATAACAATACTCATTTGTGTTATCCACTACTTGAGAACGTAAAAAATTTTAAATATCTAGGAATATATATATATATATATATATATATATATATATTAATTACAACGTAATTCTTAGGCTACCCCCCATTCGAAAAAATGTCCCAATTTTATGTAACGCTAAATGTCCCAAAAAAATGTCCCAATTTTATGTAATGTTTGTTATATTTTGTAGGATTTTTGTTATTGTTATTGTTATTCAAAAAATGTAACGAAAAAATGTCTTAATTTTATATAACGGAAGGTAAATGTTAGAATAGGATTTTTGTGGTTGTTATTTTTTGTGTGTGTTGATGCCAGTAAGAATTACGTTGTAAATTTTGATTATTTTATACAAAGTATAGAAGAGAAAGAGACAGAAATGAAAGCAAGAGGGCGAGACCAAAATGTCCGAGTTTATATATATATATCGATAAATCCTTGAACAGGAAAAAACACATCATAGTTTAAATTCGAAAATAAGACAGTTCCAGCTATATATAAAATAAAACAGGTTCTATTACGTATACACTATGATTCAATTATTATGTCTAGAATTCTATATGGAATTCAAATATATTATATGAGGCTAAGAAAACGGAAATAAACAAAATAAACAAAATGCAGAAAAGGTGTTTGAAACTTATACGCCCCCGCTGGAAGCAAAACAAGTCTGGATCAACTTTGTGGAAAGAAAACAACGAAATGTCCACCAAGATGTACTATTTTCTATTACAGATTACTAAAATTTAATGCCAATAATAGAAAAGTACCATCTAGGCGAAACATTCGGTTAAAACAAGAAACCATAGTAATATATATTACATCTAACCCCCGGGACGTCAATCTACGAATTGATATACTGATGATTCAGTTTTAATCAAATTAATTAGTACAATCCCTAATTATATTAAAGGGAAAAAAACTTGGTGTGTGGAAAAAGAAAGTATAGGGCTGAAAGAATGATGTAAAGAGTAAAACGCAAGATACGTTTCGAATCATTCTATTTTATAATTTTCTTTTATTGTTGTTCTCTTTTTATTTATGTTTTCGTCCTTTATTTTTCCCCTATGTCATTTCTTTTTAAAATAAAATCAGTTTTTTTTTTCTTTCTCTTTCATTTCTTTGTATTTCAAGATATTTAGCTGTCCTCGTGTATCGGTATGCAGATGAGTATCTACGGTGTGTGTACGTATTCGTATGTGTGTACTACTCGTATGTTATAATTTATATAATCTTAAGTTGACTAATATTCTGATGCATAGGATAAGCAAAAATAGTTGTAATTTTGTATTTTGAATAAACATTAATAAGTGTCGGGCATTCACACAACGTGCATACTTGTCCTGTGAGACCCACAACTTATTTAAATAAAAAAAAAAAAAAAAGATAGTATAAAAGTTGACTGTACTAAAAGTTTTTCTCAGAGAATAATATACGCAAGGTTATACAAGAAAATAGATGAACAACTGAGCTGCACTCAGTTCAGATTTAGGAAAAAGTTAGGTACTAGAAACGTTTTATTCAGCACTCAGCGATATAGAACTGTTGCACGTCCAATCTGCATATGCTTTGGGGATTTCCAAAAAGTTTTTGATAGGGTGGAACACAACAAGATGATGGATATATTAGAAAGAGTAGGCAAGCATCAGAATTGACTATCATAACATAGAAGAGGGGTGAGACAAGGCTGCATCTTGTCCTAAATCCTGTTAAATACATATATACCCGGAAAAATTTTTTAAAGAAGTATAGAGCAAATTCAAACAAGTTACTAAAATAAATGGAAATAAAAGGAAAACTATTAGATTTGCGGATGACACGATTCTGATAGCAAACAATTTAAACGAACTGTACATTTCTTGGATGTATTTACTGCGGTGTGTGATGATTATGGATTAAAGTTGAACAGTTCCAAAACAAAGTAGTATATGGTGATCAGTAAATTAGCTTTGAATTCACTTACAGGACAATTCATAGTTTATGGAGAAAAAAATTGGAGAAAGTGAAAAATATCGATTACCTTGACTGCAATATAAATGATCAACGGGATACGATGAAATAAAAATTAGAGTAGGAAAAACTCGAAGCGCATGTCTAAAATTAAAAACAATACTATGTAGCGGGAAAAAAAAAAAGAAGCTGGTAAAATGTTATATATGCAGTCTCGGTATTATTGAATGGGGCGGAAAGCTGGGTAATTACAAAAACAGTAGAACGAAAACTGGATGCCTTTGAGATATGACTGTATCGCAGAGAATTCTTCGCATAAAATGGACAAATAAAATACGCAACTTATGAGTAAAGACAATTAGTAAAAGAAATTAAGCATCGCAAATTGAAATACTTTGGCCATGTAATGCAGCACCCAGAACAACATAGCCTATTACATGTGCTAATGCAGGGGGGAAGATTACAGGGAAGCGGCCGCGAGGAAAAAGAGAGGGAACCTGGTTACAAAATAATTTGTCGGATTGGTTCAATTTGTCTAGATAGACGGAAGAATTCCAGCATGTTAGCCAACGTTCGATGACGAGCATGGTACCTTGATGATGATGATGATAAAAATTGATTAGGAAAAAAAAAAAGGGTTTTAAAAATACAAAAAGCGCAGTAAAATTGTAATTAGAACGGCGCCGATTAGATGATCCGTGATTTGTTAATTATGGCTATCAAATTTACAAAATGTAACTGATACGAGTAGAACATTAAAATTAAACAGCCAAACTTCATCATGGGCAGTTACACAGTAATTCCGTACTGATATAATCACTACGTATTAGGCAATGTGTGTAACTGTTTGCACACACACACCAGATTAAGCGAACTAATGCAGTTTTTGTAATCCTGACGGGCGATATGGTTTAATCGCCAATGAACAGCGAAAACGCATTCCTCGATGTTTTCGCCAAACTTAGGAATTAACGTTTGAAATAAACAATGATCCGGGACAAATTCGACCCCCCTTATCTTATATAAATTTATCTGTACCTATTTCTTGTCATAATTTAACGACACGTGCACGCCGTTGTATAATAGATGAAAGATTGTGCAAAAAAAAAAAGAATACGTGTAATATAATTTTTTGAACTGAAATGTTTTGAATTATTCAACACAAAACAGAACATAGTAAAATTAAAATCGATGACACAAGAGATGTTCGATAATATGATGTGAAATTTACAAAGTTCACTAGATAAATTTAAAATAAATATGCACGTCTAAAAAGAAAATGGTAGTCACTGATGACGGGATGGCTAGAAAAATGAAAGCATAGCCCAAAAAAAATTTTTTTCTTGGTGCCGGAAAATTGAGAACTTATTTTGGACATATTTGATGCGCCGAATTCAAAAATGTCACACCTACTTTTTTTCCGTAGCAGTTTCAGTTTTTGAGATACAGGTTAATTGATTTTCATTTTTATAAAAAGCGTAAATAATGACATAATGGAATCTTTACAGGCCTAAATAGAAACGTGGTACCTAAAACTACAAAATGCCGATGACCGTACAACTTAGACCTTTTATACTTGCCTAATCCCCACTCCTTCGAGCCCGTCGATATCACCTAGAATCTGCCGCTACTATACCCGATGTTTGCGTAGTTGCACTTGTGCTTTCAGTTTGTTTTTGTTTTCGGTGTTCTTTAGTCATAAGAGTTAATTTTTTTTTTTTTTTTACCCCCTTGGGTTTGCTACCAAAGAGCATTAGCCCAGCAAAAAGGAATAGATACATGGAATAGAATAGAAATTATATTTTTATTCTGTCGACAATGGAATCAAGGAAACCCCTAGGACAGGAACAACAGAGAGAATAGGTAGAGAAAGAACATAAGAGGCGTTGAAAGGAGCAGGAAGACCAAGCTTTAAAAGATGATAATAAAGTAACTCACGCTCGTAAGATAAACCGGAGCACTCGAAGAGCACGTGATTCGCATCAGAAACATACTGGGAACCTTCAGGATCCAATGGACAAAAAGGAGATACAGCCAAAGAAAAGCGATTTAGTGAAGAAGGAAGGAGACTATGCGAGAAACGGAGGCGAGATAATTTAGTAATTAGTTAATTAAAACTATAATATCTATAAGCGGATGTAGCTGTGTGAATTATACCGGCGTTTTTTGCTATGTGTGTGTGGGGAATACACTTTGAAAGAAAGTAGAAAATCTATTTCTACCTTTGTGAAACAGTGTTATTTCGTTTATTTCGGCGTTCACTTGGGAGACGAGGATAAAGCTTAGACTCCACATCTGGTGTGTCATTTGCGACAGTGTGGGCAATTGGAAAGAGAAAATACCTAAAAAATTTGGAGTACCAACGGTTTAGAGAGAGCCGAGGAACCATTACATGTCTGCTATTTTTGTATAGTAAATACCAAAGGTATTGATCAGAACAATAAACACAAATGGACATTACTCGATCTTAATTGAACAAAGAGATTGGTACCACACATTTAAACGAAATCCTCATTCCATTATTTAGCAATTTGCCTACACTTTTGGAAGACAAAACCGAATCATCAGTATCTGATGAAGGTGATAATGTGCAGTCAGACAACGATAGTGATTTTGAAGGAGATTCAGGCAAGCCCCAACATTACAGACTTGAACTTGCTCAAAAAGGAGTATTCCGAATTACTTGCCTCCAGATTAAAAGAAAAGAATCTGCTTAATCCCCGGATACTAATATTACGTTTTATCGTAAAGGAGAAAAGGATGTGCTGTCCCCTTTTTCGCTCAGGAAAATAATCAGGTATTTTGTAATGATATAAGAACTCTTAAAAGTAATGGGTTTATCAGAATACACACCAACCGAATGACGTGTTTTTATTGATAGCTCAAAACGTAAAACTAAAATGTGTTCTTTTGAACCGTTGTAACAAATAAGGTGCAATACCCATTGGTCACTTTAGCACCTTAAAAGAAGAATACAAAACAATGTCACTAGTTTTCGAAACAATTAAGTATGAAGAACATCAGTGGGTGGTTTGTGACGATCCAAAAATGGTGTAAACTTGCTCGTTGGGCAACAAAGTGAGAACACAAAATATTCCGGTTTTTTTTAAGTCTTAGGAATGGTAGAGCTAAAGATCAACATTAGGTTAGCAAAGATTAGCCCCCCAAGAAACGTCATAGTTCGAGGAAAACGAAACGTAAAAAACGAACCTTTGATTTGAGAGAAAGAAAATCATATTTTTCCACTTTTGCATATCAAATTGGCACTTATGAAGCACAATATTTGTGAAGACTTTAAACTGAGATAGACTTTTCTTCGGATACTTAATACGTAAATTTTCTGGGATTAGCATGGAAAAACAACTGAAAGCAGGCATATTTGATAGCCGTCCTCAGGTAAGACAGCTTATAAAAAATCCACAATTTACCGCATCAATAAGCAAAATTGAAACTAATACTTCGTGCTCATTCGTTGAAGTTGTACGAAATTTTTTTAGCAATCATAAAGTAGAAAATTCCGCAGAATTAGTAGAAATATGATTTCTAACTTTACTATTCTCGGTTGTAATATGAGCATAAAACTTCACTACCTCCAGAACAACCACTTGGATCGATTTCCACAAAAAACCTATGTGATTATAATGAAGAGCAGGGGGGAAAGATTTCATCAGTACATTAAGACGATGGAAGAACAATATCAAGAACGATGGGATACCCATGATGGTCGACTACTGTTACAGTCTGCAGCAAGAATGTCATACTAAACTCCATGCTAGGAAGTTGTATAAAAGACAATTTTTTAAGTGACAAGTCGTGAAAAGGTATATTTATCTACTGGGTGAAGTAAATTCCTTACTTTTTATTCTTTGTTTTTAATAAGCCCTTGTAGCAATAAATATTAATATTTATAATCTGAAATGTACATGAGTTAATAAAAAAGACGATTTTGTTCTAAAAAAGTTCAATATAGCGTATCTCAAAAACTTGATCTGGTAGAATAAATCTAACAGTTGTTTTACTTACAAACAGTTCAAAAACAGCAAACACCAAAATGTGTGTTGCGTTGTGTAACACTTCAGTAAGAATGATGATTATGAATTACCTACTCTAGTTGCATTGCTTATTTATGGCGTCTCAATTATCCCTATTATTCGATCATTCTTTTTATTAGATCTAATACATGTGACCATACCCCGGTGTGCATGCAGATGTGTGTAAGGGGCTATACATTTAAAATCGATAGCAATTGTTTGTTTTATCACTATTTAAATGCAATATCTAAGTGTGTACAGCAAAAAGGTAAACAAGAGAATCATCAGTTATTAGTTTTTTTTTTTTTTTTTTACATATATATATATATAATAACGGTCGCTATTAGCAATATAATATGAAAAAGTATTTGTGTAAATATAGTTTTATATTTATTTAATTGTACATTATCATTTTGTCAAATAAAGGAGTTTTCGATATTTACCACTTATAACGTTCAATTTAATGGAAATACCGATGTTTGATACATTTGGAGAAAAGTTGAAAATTTAAAAGATTTTTATTTATTATTTGATTAGCTGAGTGTAACATTTCTGTGTTACTTGTTTAAAATGTTTCAGTATGAAGAAATTTTTGAAACTCAATAATTAATCGGGCGAAAAACTAATATGTATTCATTTTCAGGCAAGGAGAAAAAAATTTTTAAAATGTTGTCAACAAACATTTTTACAGCATATTATTATATTGATGTTATTAATATTTCGTTTAATGGTAGTTTAATATATATTTAAATTTTTAAATCGCTTATTTTCAACTTTTTTATTCCTAGTTTCACGCTCAATATTAAATAAAATTCGTTCGACCCTGTTATTTACTTAATTTCTAATCATATATGTTTTCATGGGCGTTGCCGGGGAGGGGTTTCCCCCCTGGAGCTTTGAAACTTTCTAATCAACTGGCCATGATGAGTATTCATAGGCGCGTAATCACGGCCAAAGTAGTAGAACAATTTCATGTTTTAATTAAGATTTTATTCTTGTTTAATAAAATATTAAGCCTTTACAAATTATACATTTTATTTTTCCTATAACTCGTATCCTCTTTCTATCATCTTGCCCCCCCCGTGGGGCTCATCGGCTGACGATGCCCTTGTATGGTTTGTTTTTGAACATGTTGATGAGTGTTTATTCGGGAAAGAATTTTTACTTTCTCGTACATATTGTTTCAGGTTTGTATTTACCTTATTTCAGAATTTATATTTAAAATTTTTTCTTTGCCTTATTTTATACTTCTAGCTGTGTTAAAAAAAGATTCTATTAATGGAATGTTGTTTTACATATTGTACTTTTAAGCATCATTCGGTTTAAATATTACAAATGTAGCGACTGCTAAAACTAGCCTTTTCAAAGAAAAACTATTAATTAATGAGGAGGCTAAGGAAGTCAAGATGGTTTACATTTAATTATTAAAACGCTTAGCAGTGAAAATACATTTGAAACGCAACATAAATGGATTATACTTATTCTATTAATGGTACTAATCTGGTTTATTTTTAAAAAATATTAAAATACTCTGGTAATATATATATCATATGTTTACACTTAATCCTTGTGTCAATAATCAGGTATCCCCAGGTACGCATTTACACATGCTCATGTAATTTTCTTATACCATATGGAGGACTAAAGCCTCGCAGATCCTCATTATTAAGTAAATTCATTTATAACAGTAAAATTTTAATGCCGGAACTTAAAAATGTAGTTGTTCAATAATCGGGGTACCCGGATATCCAAACAAAGAAAAATATGTTTTAAATAGCCTAGTCAAATTATTAAAATATTAAAAAGGAAAATGATAAATAATATGAAAAAAAAACAAAACATTTAACACAATCTTTTATTAACTTTAAAGTTGTTTAATACGATTTACTCAATAAAAAATAAACATGAAAAATACACGCGAGAAACCAAATATACTTCATCATTACAGTAGTCAAGATGGAAATCTAGTATTTTGAACACAAAGACATATCTCGGAGCAGACTGTGGTTCAGATCATCAACTGGTATCTCACGTCGGAACACGTTTAAAATCCAGAAAGGTGATTGCAGGAACCCTCAAAACGAGACTCAACAATGATGATCTAAAGCACTTTACGGACCATATCGCGGGAAGATTGATGAAGTGCGATCTCAAACAAGATAATCCAGAACATTCCTGGTCGCAGATCAGGGATACTATAAAGATTAGGGATTCTATAAATACAAAAAATAACATTAGGCCAAGAAGAAAGCAGTGGCTAACAGGCGCAACGTGTGACGCCTGATACAGGAAAGGAAAAACCAAAAAGCAAGAGGATTAAACACAAGGGAGGTCGCTCCAGAAGCGTACACCATGATGAATCGACAAATTCAAAAAAACCGCAGGCGAGATAAAAATGAGTATATTTACAATAAATGTAATGAAACCGAATGACATGTAGAGAATAACGAAAGCAAGGATCTCTACCAAAAGATAAAAGTATTATCAAGAGACTTTAAACCGCGGAATTGGATAATTAATGATGCTGAAGTAAACGCAATTACGAACAAGAACAAGAAAGCTCAGCGTTGGAAAGCATACGGTCAACACCTATATGAAGACAAACCGGACACAGAAAACACAATAAGCATAATTATGACGGTAATAATTGTAATATTAATCATATAAATAATGATAATAAAGTAAGTCGCAAAGGAAAAGATAAGGATAAAAGGTATGAACATTATCTAGAGGCACACAGAAGACTGAAATATACTAGATTAAATAATTATCGAGATACTATTGCATATGAAAATAAAAGAGGACCTAAACTTAAAGTTACAGAAAAGAAAAGAAAAATTAAAATAAAAGAGATAAATGCTGAATTTGAGAATTTAATGTCCGGACCTTTAAGGTACCTTAACGTAAATAATAATCCTCACCGGTTGGGACATTGTTCCCGTTGTGCTTTCCGGTTTTGGAAATATCGCTGAAAAAAAAAACAACTAGCAAACGGTATACGAGTCGAATGTATTTTTCTGAACATAATGACGGTACCGAAGTTAAAGCGAAATGTAATACAAAGAAAGTAAATTCTATTTGTTAATTTGTTTTCCGAGGTCTAAAGTAAATAGAAATTTGCTTTATCCGGTGGCGCTCGTAAGCGAATGAAGAAACTTGAATTATTATTTGTCGTACCATATGAGGTCACTGAAAAAATCCATAATAATGCATATTGTATTATGAACGTCGCCAATCGCAGTGATGTTATCGTACGGAATATTGTCCGCCTTTGGCTTGCACTTTAACTACGAGATTATTCGGTGTATGTTATATTTATTCGTCATACTGTACTCGTGCGTCAGTCCACTATTCCATACGCACGCAACATACTAACCAGTTGATCAACGATTTTATTTTTGTAAATTTTTCCTCCTATCTTACCTTTTCCGTTCTTATTTTTGAATATATTGATGTTTAAGTGGCTTTAACCACTGGCAGGCATTGGTGTATTTATTGTATTCTTTTTTTTTCCCGAATAAGCTCACGTTGAGATGATTCACTTAATTTCTTAGCTGATTTGCATTCTTATTACTTTTTGTTCTCACCTTTGCTGTTTTAATTATACAGCGGTGAAATTGTCGAGGTTGTATAGCGTTGGCTATGAACCACGCTTACATATGAATTATAACTTAAGTTCAACTGGCCCCTTCGATTCTGCACAAATGTTGCTTACTCGTTTTCCCTTTATCAAAAATTATTCTATATCTCCTTCTGTATTATACACAAGCGTGTCTTAACGCCCCCCCCCACTCTTTGCTCTTTGTTTTCTCTTTTGACTTAACATCCCTAACTTACTTCCTCCTCATTTTTAATTGCCACCATTTATTTTTCTTTTCTTCGTTACCCACTCATTTTAGTTCTCTCAATACAAATGTCTTCCATTTTGCGCCAACTGTTGACTCCTTTTATGCCCCCACCCCTACTTCATTTATACCTTATTCTTCTACTGTTTTATTAAGATGGATACGTTAAATATTCTACAGTGGAATTGCCGCAGACCAAGAGTAAAAAAAAAAATCATTAGAGAGGTTATTGGATCTTCACAATGTCAGTGTTGCTTTTCTCTCCGAAATGTGACCCCGGTTGGACATCAATTTTTAAGTTAGAGGCTTCAGGGTAGTTAGATGTGATCGAATGACGGTTATTCTGCAATTCTGGTTAGGAATGACATTCCATTCTACGCTTATGATATCTCCCTTAATCTTCCGCCTAGTCCTAAGCAACCTAATATTGTTCGCATGTCTATTCAATCTTCCTCTATACGTCCTATTAATATTATTTCCATCTACGTTCCGCCTAGTTTTCACCTTTGTCGCTTCCCACTTTCATCGTTTTTTAATTCTATCCCGCGTCTTTTTATCATCGGTGGTAACTGAAATGTTCATTTTCCTTTATGGAGCTACGCATCCTCTACAACGATCTTTCCCTCAACATATTTCAGGAATGCCTTAATTTCTAGTTCCCTCGATCTAACCTTTTCCTCTCCGTCTACTGGTCTTAATTATAATTGGAAGACCTTTATGGGCTCTTACGGTAGTGACCATGTTCCTATCCTAATAACTCCTGTCATTTTTCCTCCTCCATCTGATTCCAAGCATACTGATTCTCCTGGTTGGAATCTTTCCAGAACTAGCTGGCCTCTATTCTGATCCCTGGTCGACTCGTTTCTTCCTCTCATTCATCCGGACGATAATCCGATACTTCTCTATAATTCCTTTTTACATTCCTTAACTTCGGCTCTTTCTTTATCTTCTCCTTCCCGCAATCTGTCATCAGCTATTCCCCGCAGTAGGGCCTCATTAACCTAGTGGAATGAGGAATGTGACACCGCTTTCAATTACAGTCGCGCCATCTTTAG
Source organism: Icerya purchasi (assembly GCA_039619475.1). Taxonomy (NCBI): domain Eukaryota; kingdom Metazoa; phylum Arthropoda; class Insecta; order Hemiptera; family Monophlebidae; genus Icerya; species Icerya purchasi. The sequence goes on from CM077115.1 coordinate 206,209,386, forward strand.
AACCTTCCGTTCTAATCCTACGACTGAAAATTTTCTGGCTCACAAATAGGCTAACGCGAGAGCTGAGTTTATACTAAAATCCGCAAAGAAGACCTCCTGGAAAAATGTCTGTGCTATGTTCTCTAGAACTACTCCTATTGCGCAGATTTGGAAAATGGCCAGATCCTTTAAATTTCCATCCTCTCCTCACCCTTCCAACTTCAGTTTACCCGACGATAGCCTTTTTCCTTTTGTTGATTCCATCGCTCCAGCTTATGTTCCTTCTTTTAATAAATTGTACCCTTCTCCATTTCAACAAAATTCTCCTCCTCACTTCCTAACTCTGGCTTTCAATTTTAATGAATTAAAGTTTGTTCTGTCTAAATCGTCCAGTCCCACTCCAGGACTTGACAGTCCCTAAACCGCTCTGAACAATCCCTTACCTTTCCCCTTGATCTTCTTAATTGTTTCCTCTCTAAATGTATAACTCCCTCCTCTTGGAATTCTTTTATCACCATTCCCATTCCTAAAATAAGTTCTTCCTTACGTCCTATTTCCTTGGCATCCTGCATCAAAAAACTGTTTGAAGGTATGTTAAACAAGAAGCGCCTTGTTTTGGTAGCTGGATCATAATAATATATTTCTTAACAATATGTTCGGCTTTCGGCCTGGTATTGGCCCTTTTGATTGTGTTAGTTTCTTTTCGTTTCTCACTTATATAAGTTCTTTATCCAAAAACATTTCACTTTAGCTTTCTTCATTGATGTCTCCCTTGCTTTTGATAATGTTCATCTTCCCACTTTAAGAGATAAAATGATGGCAATTAACATCCCAATCAGATTCTCTTCTTTTATTATCAATCTCATGTTGAATCGTTCTATCCATTTCACCCCTCTATCTCTTGACAAAGGTTTTCCGAGGTCTTCTTCAAAGTTACTCCTTCAGTCCTACTCTTTTTAACATTTATACTTTAATTTTTTTTTTTTTATTCTTTGCGGACGACATCCTGCTTTTTTCCTCGTCTAAAGATATTTTAGGAGCCATTGTGATGGAACATTCTCTTTCCTTAGTTAATCTTTCGATTTCTCCTTCTAAATCTTATACTATTTTGACCCTTCGGTTAATCTATCCTTAAATAATATATCTCTTTCTCGTGTTAATTTCTCCTATTATCTTGGTATCTTTTTTGATAGTCGTTTGTTCTTCTCTGAACATATTAGATATCTTTCTGCTCCTACTATTAAAAGATTAAACTTGCTGAAAGCTCTATAGCCAAATAAATGGGACAGCGATCCCTATATTCTTATTTCTTTTCACAAATCTATTATCCGTTTCAAAGGGTATAGCCGAGTTTATATGGGAAATCTGCACCCGCGGGTTTTTCGCACTCGGGGAATCGTTTTGTAATCAAATAAAAATAACTCAGCTAAATTTTCAGCTATTTATCTCGAACAGTTTTCGAGTATTTCAAAAAAAAACCTCGTTTTTTGATTTAATTTTTTTTTTTAATAGTAAAATTCAAAGTAAATGAACAGCGATTCTTTTCCTAATTCTTAGGAGTAAAAGACGTAAAAAAAAATACTATTACTTTGAATCTCAGGTGGAAAGCCGATTTTTAAGAACAGAAATAAAATTAAGAAAAAATTCCTGAGTATAGAGGAGTAAAAAAGAAATTTTCTAACAAAATTTGGCGGTAGACACTTTTCAAAAACGCGGTCAAAAAATTGACTTTAATTTTATTTCTGTTCTTAAAAATCAACTTTCCACCTGAGATTCAAAGTAATAGTATTTTTTTTTACGTCTTTTACTCCTAAGAATTAGGAAAAGAATCGCTGTTCATTTACTTTGAATTTTACTATTAAAAAAAAAAATTAAATCAAAAAACGAGGTTTTTTTTTGAAATACTCGAAAACTGTTCGAGATAAATAGCTGAAAATTTAGCTGAGTTATTTTTATTTGATTACAAAACGATTCCCCGAGTGCGAAAAACCCGCGGGTGCAGATTTCCCATATAAACTCGGCTATACCCTTTGAAACGGATAATAGATTTGTGAAGAGAAATAAGAATATAGGGATCGCTGTCCCATTTATTTGGCTATAGAGCTTTCAGCAAGTTTAATCTTTTAATAGTAGGAGCAGAAAGATATCTAATATGTTCAGAGAAGAACAAACGACTATCAAAAAAGATACCAAGATAATAGGAGAAATTAACACGAGAAAGAGATATATTATTTAAGGATAGATTAACCGAAGGGTCAAAATAGTATAAGAATTAGAAGGAGAAATCGAAAGATTAACTAAGGAAAGAGAATGTTCCATCACAATAGCTCCTAAAATATCTTTAGACGAGGAAAAAAGCAGGATGTCGTCCGCAAAGAATAAAAAAAAATAATTAAAGTATAAATGTTAAAAAGAGTAGGACTGAAGGAGTAACCTTGAGGAAAACCTTTGTCAAGAGATAGAGAGCCGATTTCCTTCCTACACTATCCTCTCCATCCTGATGGTGCAGTAATTTGCGACGCCGATCACATGTTCTTCCAGTGTTCATCTCTTTCTGTGGTGCGTTCTACTTTGTATCCCTTTTTGTTGAGACTTGTGCTTCCTATATCCTGTCCTTTCCTTCCCAAATTAATTATTCTTGCTATTTGTTCCTTTTTAGCAAAGATGTCTGATCGAATTAAAATATAACCGACTTCTTTCCTTATCCTTACCATTTGTTTCTGGGTGAAGGTTGACAAGCCCAAATAAAAAAAAAAAAATAGCCGGTAAATCGCGAAAAAAACGCATCTAAAGTTAGCGAGCATATACGAGGTGTGATGAAAAAATAAAAAAAATTTTTGAATTTTTAAAAAAAGTATTTACCTAATCATCGAAGTTTATTTCACAGTTCCTTCGAAGTAGTCGTCCTCTCTTTTGATATTACGCACTTATGCCACGCCGTAATTTTAAGAAACACTGCTGGAACACCCATTTATTACATACGATTAGTAAGGCACGAACGATGTTGGATTTTTTATTCAGAAATTGTGAAAACCATGTTTTTTTGTTGTTTTTTTTGGGGGGGGGGCTTTATGCAAGACAACCCATCGGCCAAACTATGTTGTTGAAGATACATTTGTTACATTATATAACAGTTTAGTCCGTTCACGTTTAGAGTTTGCAGCTATTATTTAAAATAATGATCAAAAAAATAGGAGTCCAGATGCAATTTTTAAAGTATTTATTTTTTAAACGTGTCAGGTATTTTCCAAATAATGCAATTTACACAGATTTATTAGATACATTTAATTTTAAAACTCTTGTGAGTCGCAGATGTGTTGTTGAGGTCTGCTTCTTGTATAAAATATTTCTCGGAGAGACAATTTCTCCATATTTATCGGAAATAATCGGTATTAAAGTTCCATCATTTAACTACCGGAAAAATGTGTTGTTTCGCATTAGGAAAGCGGAATCTCAACAGTTTTCACGTTCATCAATTATTGAGTGATTACAAAAGTATTTTAGATAAGCGCAATGAACTTGAGATATCTTGAGTTGCCATAATTTTAAAAATTTTAGTCGACTGTTGGGCGCAATAAACTGAACTACAATTCTAGTTCTCTGTTCACATATACACTGAGCTTATATATTATTGAGACTATGCCGGTTGTTTATTTAAAGTATTAATTAATACTTTTGTCTTTCCAAATTTTATAACTACTTGCCGCTGGAGTTTTTGGGAACTGGAGTGCTAGTGCGTGTATATGGGTTTGAGTAAGTGTGTATGGACTGAGTTTGAATGTAGACGTGATTGCAAGTTTTGAGGGATACATGTTGGCATATTATAATACTTACCACTATAACTTTGTTTGGTCATATTGTTTTGATTTGTCAGTGTGGGTTTATGCGAGTTTTTCACTGCCAGATTAATAATTTATATGCCGTTGTTTAGCTCTATAAGTGCAAACTGTAATTTGTCAAAAGGCTGTTGTTTGTACATTGTTGCCAAAATAAATAATTAAATAAATAAATAACAATTCAAATTTAAGGGGGTCAAATAATATACTAGCTGATCGTAAAGAATTAATAATAATTTCGAATATTATTGGCGATGTGTCGAAAAATATGATTTTATTGACTGAACAAATCAAAAGATCACCGCTATCGGAAGTCCTATTTCGTATCGAATGTATTGGTGCAATTTTTATTAAAAATTAACATTAGCGCGTTTAATAGACACATTTTATGCTATGTATACGAAATGGACAGAAATTATTTCGGTTCGAATAATATTGTATCGGTAGCGGTTGATTTTATAAAAACAACAACGTGTACGTGTTTTTATTTTTTACAGAATTTTATTTTTATTATTTTCTTTTTCCATATCATATTTTTTTACGGATTTTATTAACTTAATTAAAAATTTGCCATTTCATTATGAGCAAGTAATTTCTAACAGATAATTGTTATTGAACCTTTTTTTGCTATTTTCCTGATATTTAATTGTGTTTCTTACGACCAGAGCAATGGACACCTTAGTTTTTAAAAAACTGTTCATATTAACCAATAAAAACAATATGAATGGCAATCACGTTATCAATCGATTTTAGATCGAAAAGAGAGATTAATTTTTGTTTTTAAATTGTCAAATAATTACAACACATTCTATGCAAGAAAAAGGTATCTAGAAATTTAAAAAGTTTCTTTTAGATATAATTTAAAAAACAACTAATCTACAGGAATAATCTAAGTATAGTTTTTTTTTCAGTTGATTTTAAAAAATAACCAGGAAAACAATAATCTAAAGCGAAAACAGGAAAAGTATATTACAAAACCAACGTAAATGCTTAAATTAAGAAAAAAATTATAATTACTTCACGGTAAAGTGATAAATGGTACACATGCAGATGACGAATAAAAAAATGAATGAAATAGGTAAAAATTATTTTAATCACAGTTAAGGGGCATCACTAGTGTAAAACTTTCAAAAAATCGATTTTTTGTTTCTTGCATTTTTCGATAGCACTTTTAAAAATAACTTACTCAAATTTTAAGTATATATCTGAAATAGTTTTTGCGTTACGGCCTTTTAAAGAGTAGTTCAAATACCCAGGTATATACGAGAGCCGTTCAAAAAGTAAGGTTCTTCCCTATTTTTTATTTTCGAAACTAATAGAGCTAAAAAAAAAACGAACACCTGCATTGAATTCAGCATACTTTTATTTACTTTTTCACATATTCACTGTTTAAGTTTAAGCATTTGTCGAGTAGTCGAGAAATTAACTAATAAATACTTTCCTCGTAGAAACTTACCACCAAATTTTGTAACCAGGTAAGAACGAAATTTTCCAACTCCTCGTTGGTCTCGAATTTTTTTGCATGATACCCCCCATAGTAACACACTCAGAAACTGGTCAAGAAGATCGAAAGTGGTTTGGTGGTGATCGGATCGCAGAGTTTCTTCGATTTTTCTCACTAGTTCGTCTGAGATTACAGATGGTCTGCTGTTTCGTTGCTCGTCCTCTACATTCGTTCTACCTCCTCGGAACTCACGCGGCACCATTTATGAACATGTTGAACATTCATCACAGGATCATAAACTTCCACTTATGTTAGCGGCAGCGCATTTGTTATTCGTGTCTGATATTTGTGATTGTCGTTCGATTCGTGTGTGAAATCTATACACTGTCAAAGTTGTGAATTTCGGAGGAAATAGAAATTAGCGATTCTGAAAATTATAAAGAGAATAGCTCTCACAGCATGATGATTGTGATGTAAATCACGCTGTATCGGCTTCAAACATGGAAGTCGATAGTATAAAAGTAATGTTCGGTTCGTTTGATTGATAAAACTATGAAGTGAAATACATGAGGTATTTTGGCGATGGTAATAGTGCTACATATAAAGGATTATTGGATACTGTAGAAAAACTAGAGTTCAAGCACAATTATCAACCATTTGATCTAAAAGTTCAAGAAGCTCTGAAGCCAATATACAAGGACTTGACTAGATATGGGTGTCTCGACAGATGTAAGGAAAATAATACATAAAATAATAACGAAAGTTATAATGGTTTGCTGTGGCATTTTGTTCCAAAACATCACCATGGCCTTAAAACCATCGAATTATTTAATTACTTTGCTGTCTCCATTTTCAATGATGGTTTTTTGTCGGTTTTGAAAATTTTGAGTGTAATGGGAGCAATAATTGGCCCAGCCGCACGGAACTATGCCGCTGAAAGAGACCAAACGAGGCTACGCATAGCTGATCATCGTCACTTGGCTGCCTCGAAAGACGGCCGTTGAGCTCTCAGGAGAGCTTCAACAGCCCAGCAGGCACAGCCTGAAGAAGAGGAAGGTGTATTATATGTCTCTTGAATAGCAGATTAACTCTAGGTATATTTGTAGCAATGAAATCAATACTTCTATCTTTAAACACGTTTTTCTCAAAACTACATTTTACAAATTTGCTGCAGTTCTAACTCCATAACAAATCATCCGATCGACGTGATTCTTATTTTATCTTATTTAGTACCTTTTTCTTTATACAATGACCCTCTGGTTTTTTGATTGCATAAAAATTGTAATTTTGACATACCAAAAATCATCAAAATTTTGAGCAAAATTTAAAATTTTTTTTTAAAACTCCGCCAATTTTTTTAATTTTAATTTTTTTTTTCTATCGAGGGTCATTGTATAGATAATATCTTCAAGTTTAACGTATTCTTTTTTTTTCCGATTTCAGGCACTGTGATGGGCGCAATCACTGCAGCAGTGGGGCAACTTTTTTTTTTTTAGAAGCTGGGGAAATAGCCAATAACTACCAAAAAATTGAAGATTTTTATTCTAAAAGAATTGTAATGTTAACTTTAAATATGTATGAATATAGCCTGAAAATTTCAAAACAATCGATACAGTAGTTTTCTTTAAAGAAATTTCCGAAAATTACCCTTTTTTTTAGCCGGTCATACTGGTGGTGCCCCTTAATATAAAAATGGTTAATTACTTTCTAAACGAATGATAGAGAAGATGGCAACGAATTTTTCAAGACCCAGTAAAGTAGAGATGATTGAACAATGAATTTGAAAACTTGTTCCAAAATAGAAATAACATTTAAAATACAATACATAAACTTTGTTAACAAAATTACGAAACAAAAAAGATTATAACCCTATCCTTATAGACATAAATAATAAAAACGAAGAATAAAGAAGTCCAAAAGAACCGATTTAGTAATATGCTCTCTGTTTTCGTTTTCTCTTAATTTACAATTAAATATGTTAATATAAAAAAATGAAATAAAAAAAAGTCAATACGATTCTATAAATCGAATGATAATAATTGACGTAGATAATACGTAAAATAAAGCATTATTAATGCACATTATGTTATAGCATTAGAAAATGTGAAATAATTGACAATTGTCGAAATAAAAAAAATACACGAAAAAAAAAACAACTGTAGAGACTATAATTATAATCTCATTCCATTTAACTGGTATAAAAAAACAATGATTATACTTTTTACAAAGCAGTTAAATTTAAAAAATTTAAATTACTGCTCGAAAAAAATATATAAACATATATACAATACATTTATACATACTTTTTTTTTTTTTTTTTTTTTTTTTTTTTTGGGCGCATCAACTATGGACCATTGCCCAGACACAATGGGAAGAAGAAACAACTAACTAGAACCTAATTCGATTGGAGACAGCTGAAATAAAGGAACCAAGGATAAGAACAACAGACTGGGAAGGAAGGGACAAGATGTAAGACGCACAGTAAGGAGTGGGAAGCCCCATTTATACCATACTATACATGCAGACATATGTACATATGAAATCAGATCAAAAAGAAAATGTGTACCACAATTTAATGAATATTGATATATATTATATATAAAAAAAAAATGTATATATTCATTAAAACATTTTAAAATTAAACAATGAAAATATATAATTAGCAATAATGATGGTATGCTTAAAATAACGTACTTGAAGGACATATAGAAGAATTAAGACAGGTACTACATAATGGAGACACCGGTTTACATGTTTGCTGACCGAAACCAACTAATAAAATATTCACTTCACTCCAGAGCTCTTTTGGTAACCATGATTCTAATTGTTTTCTTGTCATTTCTGGTGTCTTGGATGGTGATTTTACCCATTTTAAACGATTGGAAATTCTATGTACATGTGTATCAACGCCTACGGAATAATATAATATTGGAATAAATTGATAAAAACATTTTTTATTTATTGCATTTTTTAAATTCTCTCCACATCTTATAATTGTCGCGGAGGGAGAGAAGGAAAAAGAAACACAAAACATGACTTATTTATGACTTATTCTCTATAAACATCAAATCCACAACGGCATTATTTAATTTTATTAGTAAAACAAAGCAATAATATTATGAAAAGAAAAATTGATAGGGTATATATTTATTCTCCAAATATGATAATGGACACTAATGTGAATTCATTCATTCTACGCCTAACAAATGATGAAGTAATTTTTAAAAAAATGCCCTGCTACTGCGTAAACGGATTATAATTATTAATAAAGACATGAGAAAATTTAAAGACAGAAAATAAAATAAAATTCGAGAAAAATGAGAAACAAGAAAAAAAAGAAGATATACTAGTAATCTCATTAATTAGAATTAAGGCGGTGGAAACAAACAAATAACCAAGATAATACACAATATGGCTAACTGATTATAGGGAAAAAAAATCCAACAACTAAAGAAAAAATTGAAGGAGTGGTTGCTGGAAGAAGAACAAATTAATAGAATAATAACAATAACGTAAACAGCGTAGGAGAATTAATAATAAATAAGTAAATAAAATAAGAAAACGGTATACAGTAAATTATAGTTATTAAATATTTTTAAGATATACTTTATATCTGCACGGTACACACGAATTTAAATATTAAATGTATAAGTTAATATTAATATATGTACACGTACAGAAGACAACTCATTGACAAACAGCAGTTTGCAAAGGAAAAATATTGTAGATATAGAAAAATAAATTTGAAAAAAAAATATTAACTTTAATCAAAAAAATTAGCGGAAAATATAAGTACATTCCTTCAGCGGCCTTTATAAGTACTCTTTCCTTTATTTTAATATCCTTTATTTTCTATCAGATTAAATTTTTATCATTACAGAAGCATTAGTTGCCGACGGATACTTAAAATACAAATTTTTATGATAACTTTGACAAGGAAATATAATTTTTTTTTTTTTTTTTTCAGTATAAATCTGAGTGCCGCGTGTAACTCTACTTGGACTATTACGGCACCTAGACTCAGTGGGGAAGTTATAGTAGGCGATACAGTCAACTGGATGCTGCAAAATTCAGAACCGCTTGAACACAACCTGGAGAATGTTTAATACGAGTAACAGACAATGGAGTGGGGTATGAAACACTGAGAGTATGCTGGGACCGTTTAAGCAAATGTTTCACAGTTAGCGAGATCGTGAACTTATACGGAGGGCAGGAAGATGGTGAAGGAGTTCCCTCAAAGACGTAGTTGTGAAACAATGCCGTGTGTCCCAAACGTAATATCGATAGAATGGAAAATTTCGTACATGAGATAGACAGCTGCGGCTATGCGATGCTCGATTTTGTGGACTTAAGGCAGGTCGTTTGATCCGACCACAATTAACTCCATTCTTCGGAAATGTGCATTTCGAAGATTAATGATTCCAATCGAGAGGCAGTACAGCATTGAAAAACATCGGGTTAGATAATGTTGCCGTATGGCAGCCAAGTTAGCCCGATAATTTACCACGTAAATAGTTACCTGAATTCTTAAGTTGTTCGTCATCCTCATTTTACTATAATATATATAATGGGATTCTACTTGTGCATATGTATATATCGTATGCAGCTCTGTAGCTTTTCAATTTTCGATATTTACGTGTAACGAAAGAGAAAAAAATGAATTGCTTTTTCAATAGCACTACCTCGTTCATCAAATTCTTATACCAAATTAAAAAGCTAAGCATTTATTATTATTGGAGGAAATTCAAATAAAACCGGTGGCCAAGCTGAAATATTTCCGGCGCAATATGCGCGATTATTTGATAGTCTGAGTCAATAAAAGGAAACCTTTTCGTATCTTTTGATTATTATACAGTTGCAACGTTTTTATCTTCAAATTGCGACGAATTAAATCAGTTTCATTCGCGCGTACGATCGTCTACTTACATTATGCAATTAACGTTCACATATTTGGACCTGCGACAGGTGCGAGAGAGACTTATTTTGTACCGATACTTCGAAAAATAGTCAAACACATTCTAGAACGAGATAAAAGCTATACGTTAACCGAAAAGTATAAATTTATCGACTAAAAATAATATCGGGTTCTCCCCCATCTTTAAGTGGTTTTAACAAAAATTGAGCGGTTTTTAAAAATAATCGTACCGCATGCCGTCGAAAATTTATTAATAATTTTAGAGTACCGTAAATTGTAAATTAAATTTTAACCAAAAATGTCAGCTAGGTGGCGAAAAATTAATAAGAACAATAATAATCCGCATCCTGTTACGATACATTTTTTCTATAAAAACTTATTGCGTAATAATTCTTTGACATAATAATTTATAGTTATGAATTAAATATGTTGAGGTTATTCCCAGCAGATAATTTATTTTAAAAAATATATTGAATTTTTGGAAACATATTTTTATTAAATAACCGCCACTTCCTTCGATCTATATCGAAGACATGCGCGCATGCGTGTATAGATGTATCATCGTTTCCAAATACATACAGATATTTGTAAGTTGACCAAAAGTAAATGAGCAACATTCTCAAGCGCCGCGACTGTAATCCAGATTACATTATTTTTTGTATCGACGTAATTGTGGTAATGTAAAACAAATATTCAATGTTTATTTATATATCGAACTTCCATTTGCCTACCGTCGCAGAATGGAATTAGAGAGATGCGACGACAATGAAGCGTTGTAACAAAAAGTTTCTCTCCGTTTGTTCACATAATGAAAATTAACGAATTTCCGATTAAAATAGAAGACATTTTTAATAGCATCGTCGCGCAATTTATACTTATAATAATTGTAAAATTTGCGCACAGCAATATGCTGCATGCAGCCGTAAAATAGCATTACGTTACATGTTCTTAAATGAGAATAAGTAAATAAACAAACGATTATTATTCGTATAAATCAGCGAGGAGAAAAAACGCGCTCTTACATAAACAACTAACCTATTCCGGTCACTATACCCCATGCATTTTCCATGCACAGGTGAGCCATTTTCGGTCCGACTCCTGGTAAACTGCACAACGACTCAACTGTATTTGGAATTTCACCGCCGTATTCTTTTTTTATAATTTCGGTAGCCATTTTAATGTGCTTAGCTTTCGTCTATTATGAACATGCACTCAATAAATTTCATGTAATTTTCTTAAATAATAAATTAAAATTTCAGCACGATGTAGTCTAGATCGTTTCACGTACGAATAATTTATCGGCGCAATTTATTCTAAATATTTAAATAAAAACACGCCGCTTAAAATTAAAAGCAACGAAAAAAAAAAAAAAAAAAAGTGATAAATTACCTTCCAGAAACCAACAGGTATTATAATTTTTCCTAGGTCATCGACTTCGGTTTTCAAAATGTTATCGACGGTTAAGCCGTGATTTCGGAGTCGTTCCATAGCAGCAAAAGTTACTTCGTCTTTTGTCTGACTAGATAACATCAACGAAATGAGACACTGATAACGTCTTACCTGAAGGGAGGCGATATTAAAATTATCGAAAAAATATTTATATTTCTAATTTTTGGTGATATATTAGTCGCAATATAAGGAAATAAATAGAAACAAACGGACAAAATGAATAATAATCGTTAAAAACATCAAAAACCCTTACAGATTAAATGAATTTACATATTACACATATCTATATACTTATATATATATACTTGTTTAAACACATTTTAAAACAAAAAAGATGAGAAATGGAGGTCAACTTTCAACTTTCGACTGCTATAATGAAAATGTGAATGATATCTTTTTAAAAAAATTCAGTTAGCACCACTAAAAAAAATCTGTTTAATTACTTTTTATTTCCGGTGTCAAAAACAAGAAGACTCATTTTACCAGTTAATTTCATAGGGAATTGATTCGGTGTTTTTCAGTATATATGTTTTAAAGTTAATGTTAATTTTGTTACATTCCCTATATAGAAGTTAATCGAATTGAAAATATAAAATCACAAATAACGGAAATTTATATTTTCTTAAATTCACAAAATTAGATCGACATGTTTCAGACTAACATATCCCACAATCATGTTTTGGTACCTTTATCAACATATATATATATATATATATATATATACGTATATCCAACCAATAATTTTATTTTATAAGTGTAAAATAGGTTTTGATTACATAAATTTCTCAAATTTTAGCCAAGCTGTAAAACATGTTGCGGTATTTAAATTAAAAACAGCATATTTTTAACAATGTCAGTTTTTATTTATTATAAAATGAAAAAATAGATGCAAAAAAGAAAAGAAAAAGAAAGATATAACAGCCGACAGAATAATCAAAATTAAAAAAGAAGGAAAACATAACTATAATAATTATAAAACAACTTTTAAATTAATAGTTAATATTGGATACATAAGTGTAAAAACCGTACTCTTTACTTTAAGTGTAAAAACACACGAGTAAAATTTTAAAAAATGCGTATTTTTTCGATTTTTTCGACAACGACGACTAGTAGTTACGGAACTAATGACTCCTGCGTTTTTTAACAAATAAACGGCGCTGTTCTATTTATAATTTAAACTGAGCTCAGTCGTTGAAAACTGTCGTAATTTTTTGGTCTGAATATTCAAAAGAATTTTAATAGGACTACAATACGGTAAGACGGTGCTTCTAGCGCATTCAAGGAAAACAAGCCACTACATTTGAAAAACTGAATGATAATAGCGTCACTGACTCCTAGTCTTTGAATTTTTGCTGACGTAATATGCAGGGTTCGTTAATCAAAATTACCCCTATGATCTAACCATAGATACATGTACAGTAATTGAAACATGCTGTGACATCAATTATAAATTGTATCGCCGCAAATGGTACGAAAACATTCAAAATATAAAAAATTTATTGCCTACCGACATCTTTCGTATTTAATCTTAATGACCATCATATGCAATGGTCTTCTATACGTGGATCGTTCACAATCATACCTTACGAGAAAAATCGAAAAGGCATTAAATCATATTATGGGTCTTTCTTACGATAACAGCTATAAATTTTGAACAAAAATTTACGTCTGAACTAATACGATCACCGACACTGGTAGCCTAATATATGTTATTTAAATGAGTTGAGCAGTTAAAGTATATTTGAGAGTATGTATTTAATCCTACTTAAAATTTTACGACTTTCAGAAAATGGTTAAATGTCTAGGTATTTTTGGATATATTTATGAATAACATACACCGCTCGAATACCAAAAAAAAAAAAAAAAAAAAAAAAAAAAATGTATTGCACTGGGTACGCAATTGAAAACTCTGATCATTCTCAATCGTGTCTTGTCAAAATTGTTAAAAAATATTCGTTCTGTCCGAACGTTTTATTTCAACACATAGGATATCCTTTGTTTACAATCCTAAAAATATTAAGAACTCATTGCACGTAGGCATTCCAGTGACTACTATCAAGATAAATTCGCGATAATACATATATACGATGAATAACAAACGAAGGTATATAATAAGGTTTTGCTTTCTTCCATGCGCCAACATCGAATTTACATAACGTGCGAAAAATCATATACCGAAAAGCTGCGGCTTCAATTTCCGTTGCATAAGTTTGGTAGTATAAATTTCTCTAAGGTAGTGGTGACTTTTTGTAATTGCTCATTAGTTCGTTGGTTATAATTATCAAGAATCAGAGAAGTTCACACGGAATAAATAACAGGTATGTAAATATTAGCTATTAACGAAATCGGTCTAAATGTAAGTGCGTCCGAGTTTAAGAGGAACCAAAAAGAAAGTAAGGAAGAAAATAGAAAAAAATTACGTTAAAGTTAGATGTTAAATGAATGTGCGCCTGTAGTAGTAGAGCCTGGATGGTGTTAAAACGTTCGTTGTATACTTTCGAATTTTATATAATTTATTTTGTTGGTATTACGATGGTTCCGCTGTATCAAGTATTAATTTCGAATAATAATAACGATAAAATTTGATTACTCTTATATTTTTTTTCCTTATCGGTATCTTTTTCCAGAAACAATTCATAGATTAATATTATAATTATTTTATAATATTTGCATTGTACATGGAAAAATTGGAAAAATACAAATAAATAAAAGCAACAAGGTACAGAAAAAAAAAAAAAAAAAAACAAACATTTATAGCGTACATCGTCCGAGAACAATATTTAAATAAAATCAAAATCCTAGGCCAGTCAATACTTTAACGAAGAATTGAACTTACTGACATCTACATATACTTGTCAACTGTCTTCAGACGTTTGTGATAAGCTCTACTTCCGTTAACGAGAGAAAAAGACTCCGGTAAAATCATCATAGTCAAAATTTTCCGCTTCTTAATTTGCATCCGTTCTCACGTTGTAATCTTCTTTTTTTTTTCTTCTTCAAAAAATATTTGATTTACCTCGTTGAGGGCAATTTTGTTCTGCAAAACATATATTTGGTAAATTGTACTCCGTAATAGCATTTTTTTTTTTTTTTTTTTTTTGATGAACTCGATTTATGAATATGTTTTAATTTGTCGAGCAATTTGAGCGGGAATTTTTTAAACGCAAATACTTCCGTGTAACAACTTGGTGGTAGCAAACAATTTCGCTTTAAATTTTTTACCTAGATAAATCTTTTATCCTCAAATTGAATAAAAGCAATTATCTGCAGTTCGATAACGCAAAGGAAAAGCAGTGGCGGTAAATTTAAATTTATGTAAAAAGACCATCTATGCTAGTGATTGCAAATTAAAAAACATTAGAGAATAAAATAAATAAAGAAAAATACACATCGAAAATTATATAATATTTCACGTATATAGAATGACGTAATCAACGTAGCGTACGCGTTAAATCGCGAACAGACATAACAACACATTCGTAAAACGGTTATAGGTAAAAACTACGTTTTATCTTTCGTCGCAAGTAATGATTTCGCGCGGAAATAATGGAAAATAATTCACTATAATTCTTTAAAAGATATCTAATATTAAACCGATTTTACACATGTCGTATTTCTTGTACTATAATTATAGACAAGGTCGTGCCACGAACAGAGGAGGTTCAATTTTGGTCGCAAACGATAATTACCCGTAATTCTCTATCATCGCCGAAAAACTAAGCTTTCTCTTGTACATATCGCTAAAGTCCGTCAAGCGAACCAGACGAAACTACGGAACCCTCGATGATGCACTGATAATAACAGCTATGGGTGCATTCTCGAACTCAGTGTCAGAGTTTCACTACAATTCACGAATCGTTACAATAAGTAAACGCGAAAACAATTTTATGCGCCTGTTTGCACTTATTTCGTCATTAGTAATTACTATAAATGAAATAAATAATCCTTAATCTCTAACTTGGCTAGATCAAGTAGCAGACCATTTTTGCTGCTGTAATAATTTTACTTACTATAATATATCGACACCTATGCAAATCTAATATTACGTAATGAATATAATGAAAATCCATAAATAACAAATAAACATGCATTAGTATGCTAAAAACATTTCCGGGAATATCCCATTTTCAGTAGGGAAAAGAGAATAGCAAAATATGTAATGTTTACCGTTTATGTTTATGTTTTTATTATTTTTATTAAATAATAAATAAACGGAATGTCTACATTTAATCCTACATATTGAGAAATTATTAATATATGTATTCAATTTCTACACAAATATATACTGACTTGTTCAGGTGCTTTAACGTCGGCACATTCTTTACAACCAAATCCATCCACTGGAGCATTTTTATATTTTCTCATTTCTCTTATATTGCTTAGTATTATTTTCCAATCTTTCGGCTCCCATTTTTCAGTTTCTACTTCTTTAAAATACGGCGATTTTTGTTCCTCTGGTTCTTCAATTTTTCGCTTTTTCGAACGCGCATTGGGCATTTTAGAATTCTAAACAGATACAATAAATGTGGCAAATGTAAAATTATGTTCGAGAATTTTGTTTTATTTTTTCCCGTATAATATCTAACCTCGTACAACAAACTATAAAACTTCGCAATAAACAAAAATCACGCGAAGAAAAACTAGAAATACATCTATTTTGATATTACATTACATAACAGAATAATTTAATAAAAATTCAACAATATTTTTAATCATCATACACTCCTAGTCACCCACCTACAGAACACACACACACATATATATATATATATATATATATATATATATATATATATATATAAAACTCAATTTTTCAAACCTCCCTATCGGAAAACTCCCTAGTCTTTTAAATGCTGGTCTTCTATAATTCTTAATGAAAAATCGGTTTCAGTTGACTATGTCATTTTTTGCAAAATAAAGTGTAGGTGTAATGTAAAAAAGTTACATTAACAAAAAATGTTTTCGTAGGGGCGTACAACAAGGATGCCCGTTGTCACCGAGACTGTTCAACGCATACGCGGAAGAAATAGTCAGAATGGAAAATATTAATAGACTCGGATTTAATATACTCGTAAACGGAACAAGAATAGCGCATATAAGCTACGCTGATGACCAAGTATATGTGGCAAAGTCCAGAAGAAATTTACAAAAAATAATGAACATAATATCAGTAGAAGGCAGAAAATTAGGAATGAAAATAAACGTTAAAAAGACAAAAGTTATGAGAATAGCCAAAACATTAAATAGACCTTCCGTAGAAATATATATAGATGGGGAAAAAATTGAACAAGTAACCAAGTACATATACCTGGGGAGTTTAATTACAGAAAATGGGAAAGACGATGATGAAATAAGAAGAAGAATAGGCTGTGGCCGAACTGCATTTAATAATTTAGAACGAGTGCTTAAAAATAGAAAACTGAAAATAGAATTAAAAATGAGAATCCTTCACTGCTTCGTATGGTCAACAATGCGATACGCTTCGGAAACCTGGACGATATCATCGGAGGCCAACAAAAAGAAAATCAATGCTTTCGAATTATAGTGCTACAGAAGAATGCACAGAATATCATGGCAAGAAAAAAGTAACAAATGCGGTAGTACCGAATAAACGTAAAATTGGCAAGCCGAACGGCTAATAAATATCATCGAAGAAGCAAAAAAGAAAAAATACTTTGGACATAAAATAAGAGAAGAAGACCTTTTCACGACTACCATACAAGGGAAAATTCAGGGAAAAAGACCACGAGGAGGAAGGAGACGCATGGATTACATACATGGAATAGCTGGAATAAATTCACTCTTGGAAGGAATACAAATGGCCAGACAGAGACAACTCTAGTAAAACGAGGGACCGCACCAACCTCCTGAATAGGAGATGGAAATGATGATGATGATGATTACTCTCGGTGAAAAAATGACATATTTTTTAATAATATATATAATTTTTGCAAAGATTTAATTTAAGGAATTACCATTTTTCCATAAGCGCTATTTTGCGGAATTCAGTCAGAACTGCCGTTACCTTTTAAATAATTTTCGCAATTATATCTCTAAAACTATTACACCACTTTATATTTCACATGTTAATTATAACCGAACTATAATTACATAACAATTCGTCAATACCCGTTACTTTAGCCAGAGTTGTTGTTTTCGAAGGTAACACCACTTTCATGGGAAAAGAAAAATTATATTAATTTAATGAAGAGCAATTTACCTACGCACACATACACCCTACACACACATATGTTGTATATACAGTGAAACTTCTGAATAACGGACAGTCGCGGGACCAAAAAAAATTTGTCCGGTATTAAGAAGTTTCCGCTAATGGGAAATAATAATGTATGTACAGTTTACTGAAATTTACATTACTGAGTATTGTAACGTATTTAACAAAAATATAAAAGATAATACGTAATATAAAAAAATACAGTACATATTTACTTAAGACATACATGCGCCTAAAATATAAAGAAGGGGGGGGGGCGAGTTGAACCCTTCCACCAATATACGCAGTATATATGTGAGACTTACTTTAGGCAATCCTACAACAGCCAAAGCCTAAAGTAAAAATCAAAATAAAAAAAAAAAAAAAAATTAAATTTCTCGCCTTTTCAGATAAACTTCGATATATCGGTTATATCATGATGTAAACAATATTTTCTATTGAATTCAATAATTCATATTACAAGTATAAAAAAATAATAGGCTCATTCTTTTTCTTCAGATTTTATTTTATGGTTTCTTTTCATAATACTCTAACCCCTACATCACAGATTAAAAAAGAATTAAAATTTTATCTCCTCCAGAAATATTACCTAAATAAAGTTAGTCCATCTAGTAGCAAACCTTTCTCACAAAAAATTTATACCTACGTGCCAGGTATACATACGGCTTCGCCCGTATTTTTAAATCTGCACTTAGAAATTAATAATTTTTTTTTGTTTTACCTAAAATTTATGTAATTTCAGTAAACATTTTTTTAAATTTGCACATTCGTTGGCGAAATATTCATTAGAGTCAACTGAGTGATATTTCCGGAGTACCCATAACTTTCATCATTGTATTCATTTGCTTTTTATTTTTTATTCGCATTTTTTCTTCTTTTTTTTTTTCTTTTTTTTTTACATGGGTTCGTCAACGAGAACATTAACTCAAGAAATAGGAAGAAGAAACAAATAGAGTTGAGTTCGTAAACGTTTAGGGATGGAGGATGAAAATAATTCGAAGGCAGGAATAACAAAAGCAAAAGGAAATGGGAAAATATAGAAGCACCGATAAGGGCACTAGGGATACCGAATTTTAGTAGAGCAGAGCAGAAAGACGATTACTCATACTAGAAGGTCGAACACTCAAACAAAATATAATATCAGAGTCATCAGAAATGTATGTTAAAGGGGGATGGAAAGAACAAAATGGAGTAGACGCAGATCAAAACAAAAAAAAAAATAAAAAAATTCAGATTTAATATATTCAAAAAAATAGCTCGATTGTGGAAGTGTTTCTGCAAGTAAAAATGAATAAATCTGAAAGCGTACCGTTAATGATTAGATTTTTTAATTTTAATTTTGTATTATCTATCGTCATTTACAACATTCGAATTAGCAAAATTGCAAGTTACAGATAATAATGGACGGTAGCTACTGTAGTATGTTACATGTATTCACGTGTTTCGAGATTATCCAATTTAACGAGAGAATACAGCATCGATTATTATTCTGTTTCGTGGAGTAGGTATGGCGAGATCGTTGTTTAGCTGTAATCCTAACTCGGTGTGCGTAAATTCAATAAATTCCGGCCGTGCAATCCCCTTAAATCCAAATTAAAATCCCCACTAACGAGCATATCGCGATAATTATGTTTTTCAGGTGCCCTTAATTTAGGACTGTACGCCGTAAGATTTAAGACGATGATGAGTTCCTGAATTTTTTCAAACGATCTATTCGCTGAGATATAAACTGATGCGAGTCGTAGTTCTTTTAGCATTGAAGTCGCCAACACCGCCGTGACACGTCGCGATTTGATCCGTACTCGTATTATTTTGGGATCAAACTTGCGAAAATCGTTTTTGATATTGTTAGACTGCAATTTATTCGGAAAAATTTATGGTTTCGTAAATGACGACACCACCAGAACGAATCGCATTCCTTTTAAATTGAGCAATAGTGCGAAATCCTGGTATTTCGATAGAAGAATCGTTTTCAATCCTCGTTTCAGACAAGGCAAGAAATTTACATCTCGGATTAATCGCTAGTTAAATCGAGCAAGTATGCGTTTAGCGACCGAGTGTCGAATGTACACCTACTTGCGTTGATGTGATTCCTGCGGCGAATCAGCCATTGATTTTGGTTCCACATTGCAGACTTTTGGTTTCTTATTCATTTGCCCGTTGTCGCCATTCAAGGCTTCGTTCGGCATCACTCTTCAGAGCCGGTTTATTCGAATCGACGAATCGAAGAAACGCTTCAAACTTCTATTTCGAAGTTCCTAGTCCCCCTTGCGTTTACGTAATTTCCGCGTCGAATCGGCCATTGATTTTGTTTTCTTTTTCTTTATTATTTTTGATTCTTTACAAGTCACGACGTCTTCACTGGTTGAATTATGAAACGTGACTGAGAATGTGCAAGCGTGTTGGCTTCTGATTAACAACTCGTGTCAGTGTTGTCGGTTAAGTAAAATTTAAAAAAATTCATATTATAAATTTGATTTCATTATGTTTCGATAGTAATGTCGTTTGAATCGTTTATTTTAGGGTACCTGTAACTTTAGGACGGTCTGTCTTTAAAATTATAATCGAACACATGACTCTAATTTACATATTTAATTTAAATCAAGTTAACACGCAATTCGATGCGTACTTTTCACGTAATTGCAATTACGTGAAAAGTACGCATCGAATTGCCTAGCAAAAATTAAATCGTCACGTACTATTCGAAGTGCTGTGTTTTTTTAATTCTAAATTTCGAGAATTGTCACGCAAAAAAAGTTTTACGAAATTATAAAGCGAACTTATATGTTGCGTTATACAATTTTCAGGCTGACCTCCAGCCCGTATACATGTCAAAAAAAGGATGCATGAAGGAGACTATGATTAAAACGAAGGCGACGAATAGCCGGGATTGTAAAGCATTTAAGAGAATGGAAGTATTTAAAAAATCACGGGCAAGGAGGAAGAGATGGTTAAATAGATAAAACAGCAACATTAGAAAAAACGAAGAGGAGAAAGAGTTGAATCTTAGTTTAAAATGAGTAATTTAAGGAAAGAAGAAGAGTATTATGAGTTGAAAGGTACCCAAAAATGTGCCACCGCGTACGTTAGAACAGACTAATAAATATCAACTAATTTATTGAGCTCCACGAAAGATCGATCTCGATCGAGTGAAGGGGAGGAAAGGATCATGGCTGAAGAAGCGTACGAGAAGCATTCATAATCGGAAGAGGGAGCGGGAAGAGGAGATGTGATAGCTTGCAGAACGCTGTTAGAACACGAGATTCGGAGCACTTTATGGAAAACCAGTGATAAGGAAACAAAGAAAACAACGTGTAGAATAGCAACAAATTCCGCATAGAGTAAATTTAGCAAAGAGAAGTTTAAAAAATTCGAAATAATTCAAAGCGGGACAAAAAAAAAAAGCAGAACCAATTTCATTTGGCCTTTTGAGAGAATTTAGAGCATTGGAAAATTCAATGCTGACGACAGATTTAGAACAGATCGGTAAGGAAAAACATTTAACAGGATAAAGAAAATTGAAAAAACTAAAAGAGAAGTAAGAAAGCTTATTATGACGATAAATATATATATATATATATAAATATATATATATATATATAAATATATATATATATATATATGGTGAAAATTAAAAAAGATGAACAAAAATAAGAGATAAAATTGGAGTTTTATTAGAGGCAAATCGCCCGTTTATGGAAAATAGAGGAAGAAGAAGAAATAAGTAAAGAATGAATAGGGAGACGCTTAATTAAAAATCGATAACACAAGTAGGATCTACAAATGAAGAAAGGAGGAGTACGGGAATCAGCAAGGATAGCCTAAATCGGGATAGATTTAGGACACCAGGGCGGAGCAAAGAACAAATTGTATGGCTTTAATGGATCATTTTAAACTTAAAATTTTTTTATACATCATAGTTAACTTTATCCGTTTACTTCTACTCAAGAGATATTTTGAATGTGATCTAATTTTGAAAGAAAATACCTAGAGGAATTGCCATAAACAAAGCGACAATTGGATAAACCATTTATAGAACACGGGTAGGATACAAGGATCGCTTCCATAATTAGTGTGGGAGATGGCTTTTAAAAGATTGAGCTTTTTGAGAAAGAACAGATACACATGATTAATGTGATTGTGAAAGGAGAGACGGCTGTCAAGAAAGATTCCTAAATAGCGAAAACAATTTACAAGAAGGATCGGACTGCCATTTAAGATTTGATTAATAAAATAAGGATCAAAAGGACGAATAGTAAAGACAACAGACGAAGACTTATAGGGAGCAATAAAAAGATATGAATATTAGAAAGAGCATTTTCTAGTAACATAAAAGAACTTTGAAGACACAGCTAACAAGATATTGCGATCGGAGGAGTAGATGAACCCATCGTCGGCAAAGAAAAACGAAGTAAAGTTAAGAAGAAGCGATTTTGATACAGTAAATATCAACGAGCGTAAGTACTGTGGCAAGAATCTTAAGGTAATTCTCGAATGATTAACCTGGTGCTAGAGTAGAAAGCAGAAGAAAGAATTACAATTCTGCATTGAAAGAAAGTGATAATAAGAAAAACAAAGTGGACACATAAAAAAACATACATTACTTAATTATAGTGCAACTTCTCAGTTAACTTGATCGATTCCGAAAACGTTATTTTATTACTGTAAATGAATGAAGTGAAAAATAGAGAAGAAACAAAATTATCGAAAAACAAAAAAATTGAACTATTGAAGCGCCGACAATTAAATTGGTAATGCTGAAAGTTTTGATGAAATTAGTAAAAAAAGGTAATCCATCGCATGTTATAAAGATAAATAAATTACGAGTAGTTTTAATTAGTGTTTTATGGATGAAATATTTTTTTATACAGATTCTTTTTCTTCTGGAAGAGGTTTTTTAAAATTAAGTACAGGAAACATAGTGTATTTTCTTATCTATTTATCTTTACATCGGATCATCTTTTTCTCTTTTCTTCATGTGCGTAATGAAACAATTTACAAAGGGTTAATGTTTTTAAAATTTTTATGGAACATATTTAGACTATCTCCCATATGCTCTCAAAATAAGTTGTCTTAATAATTAATGTAAAAGATTAGAAAATACGCGAGAGGCCGAATAAATATTATAACAGATTTGTGTTGCCTTAGCCCTCTCAATAAATGTGAAAAAAATGTTTTATTTATCCTTACGAGATGGTCAAACCGTAGGTAATAATTTTTTTAAACATTTCATAACATAGATAAACCAAATATAACTAATGAAATTCTATTTTCATTTAGTACAATCCATTGCACTATATTAAATAAAACACATTTACCGACGTAATCAACAATATATTGCAAAATACACCGAACTACAATATCCTTAATGATAGAGAAAAGTAGAAGAGCATAAGACCGAGTAAAATGATAAGGAACAGTAATACAGATAAGGATGAAAGATCAATCTTTGGGCCTACAACACAATCACCATCACCGAGTTACATTAAAACTAATAAAATTTTATTACCAGTGAGTTTAGGTTCGACGCGAAAAAACGAAATATATCTTTACAATTTTCAGTAATATAAATTTCAAGTTTGAATTAAAATTCTAAAACTGGCATAAAAAAACAACAACTAGTAAATACATATTTATCACGAAAACCATCGCGTCATTATATGCAACAGTTAAAAACAAAACGAAAATACTATATAAACAAATACTAAATCCCGATACCGGCAAACACGTGCAGTGAAACAAAAAGGAGTGATTTAACGATGGTATCGGATTCGCGTTGAATTCCGCTCTTTAAAAACAGTTACCCAAAAAGAACTGTATAGTTAAGTTTGTATTTCGCGGATTTTTAACTTTTTCATTTGCAGCTCTTCTTAAAAAAGACAAATTAAATGGGAAAAACATTCGAACAAGGTGCTAAAATAGAATGTTACAAAATATATATATATATATTTTTTTATGGTTTTTCCGTAATTTTGATTATCGAAACAAAAAAATTTCGATCGCATCGGAGATATCAGTATTCAACATCGATTTCTGTTCTCGTTTATAAACAAAATATAAAACAGCGCATATGTTCTTTCGTAAGTTTAAAAACGTTGGTTTTTCGGAAGTGCAATTGTAATATAAACCTTTTAACGAGTATATCACGAAAACTATATTTAAAACATGAAAAAATCATAAACAAAATTGAGTAGTTTTTAATTTTACTGGAAAGTGCATTTGTTTGTTAAAATTCCGGAGAAATGGTTGAAATGTTATTAACATCAGATGCGTTGTCGGACGTTCTAAATCAGATGGATACGAACTATTTCGAGGATATCCTGTAATTAAAAAGAAACTAAATTTTTATTACTTTTATGTTAAAATTTCAGCACGACAAAAACGTTTGAACGAAACAACATTATCAGTGTAGTAAAAGTCATTTTAAATCTTACAGAATGAAGTCACAAAGCATTTTGGAAGATGGAAGAACCATTGAAATATTTGAAAACTAGTCTCATATGTGTTTTTTTTCTTCGGTTATTTTTTAAAAATTATTTGAAGTAAACTGTAATTATACTTGATTTAAAGTAATGAATAGTTTTAATAAACGGTAATTTTGTGTAAAAAAGAATACTTCGAGTTCCGTAATGAAATAATTGTTTGTTTTTTTTAAGATTATTATGACATCGGCCTCCTTTTACTTAAAATTTTAACTAAAGTTATGACTGTATTACCGAAATAAAAAAAAATGCTTTCCCCGTTCTTTTTCTACTTTTGTTGACACAAGGTTTTTTTTTGAAAAATGTAGAAATAGTTTTTTCAGTATAAATTCCGCACTTCTTTTCTACTTTTTAGGTATATTCCCGGTTTATCGTTTTGTTGCTATGTTCCTATTATAAGAACATTTATTTATTATTTTTCGTGTATGTTAAATTTTCAAATACGAGTAATCTTTTATAAAGCTTAATATTTTATGTTCAACTTAAGATTTTTTTATCACGCATGAAGAGTTAAATGCAGCAAAATAAAATAATCGTTTGCCCCTTTAAATTTTTCAAGTATACGTGATCTTTTATAGAGATTAATCTTTTATTTTTAACTCGAAAAGATTATACATCACTCAAAGTAACACCTGCGCCACTTTAATTATCTGATACTTCACGATTTTTTTAAAATTTCTAGCATTTTACATCAAAGTGGTAAAGTATTAACTTACCACGGAAAAGGCGAAACTGATATAGATATGATGACGGTCGTTTGTAGTAATATGTGGGCATTGTATCACAATATGGGTTTATTAGGACTGAAGGAAGATCCGATGAATGTAGTTATGTTGGATTTTGCTGTTAGTATATTTTCTTAATTTTTTTGAAGCGCGTTTCTTTTCTCTATCTCTTTTGCCTACTTTCTAATAAAGATACTCAAGTAAATCTTTTATAACGTTAACATTTTGTGAGTTATGATAAAAATGGTTAATAAACTTAAAATGTAAAGTTTATTTTTCAAAATACAATAAAATTCTTAGTTAAGTTATTATCCATTTCTTATATTTTTAATTTACAAAAATTATTGTATTCTGTGGTGACTGAATTGGAATACATTTTTTCACATATTCGACATTTTTTGATTTTGTAAACTTCCTTCCTCGACGAACTTTTCATCGGTCTTTAGAACCATTTCTTATTAACGCTAGTGCTTATTTTTAAAATTAAAATAAATTTTATCTATATACAGTGAATGATATATAATTTAAGAAAACAATACTGTTAATGCTGGATAACTACGATAATTTATTCTATTTTACCACAGATTTTACGAAAAAAAAAAAAAAAAAATTGGAAAGAAAGGTACATTCGATTTTTTTCTTTAGATAATATTTATTGCTCTATTTCTTCAAACATTTATTTAATTTTATTTAATATTTTACTCTTAAAAACATAAAAAATCGTGTTTAAAAAATACATTATTTTGAAAATTCTGTAAGCGCATAACATTAAGCGCTTTAAATACACGGTAATCTTTTCAAAAAAAATCTATTACATCTACTAACGTTGCAATTCTGTTTTCGATCATGCAAACGAATGATTATTTTAGATTAACAAAACGGTTCAGTAATTTTAAATATTGGAGAAAAGGTATATTTATTACATCGTTGTTCTCCGTATATAATGAAGCGCAATCATTCCGGACTTTGCCTTTTTTAATGTGTAGTGTGCGAAAATGGCGATAAAAATGCAATAATATTAAATGATGCTCTAATAATTAAAATTTTTGTAGTCCTACTGTTGGCAGACAGCTTTTACACTAAAAATTCTCATAGACTTTTTTATATTTACCGTTTCAGATTGAATATACAATTATAAGAAGTTATTTTCTAGTAACAGGTAAAACACAAAATCTGTTTTAATTCAGATGTATTAGTATTAATTTACGTGTAATGGTTTCTCTTTACATTTTACAACTATACATTACTGTACTGTGTACATGAAGTAAAATAGGTGAATGCATTACGTAATTTTCTTTTGATAATAAAACATCGAATAAAGTTTACCCAGAAATAAAATTGAATATAATGGTTAAAATTATAGCAAATGTATAGATTATTACTAAATAAGTTATAATTATATTCTTTGCTATTTTATATATATATGTATTTAAAGATATTAGTTAATGATACGCATGTGACTTAATATCTGTTGCAGAACGGAAAGATTGTAATTACAGTTGTATCTGAATTTTTAATATGTTTAAAATCAAAAGCAGATGTTGAAATGGGTTTTTTATATCAATCACTTGTAGACCTTAAAAATTATCTAGATAAACCTCTTACCAGCATCGTTCAACGGTGAGTAATAATAAGTCGAATGTTTAAAATTATGTTCCCCATATGTTTATTAGCATTATTATAAGTATTCTTTCAAAGAACTTTTCTCCATTCATTTTTGTTATTTTTATTTCCAACGGTGTCCCGTTATTCATTTTCTTATGTAAATATTCGATGTGGATAATTCCGTTTCTTTTATTTACAAGTTAATTTTTTCCCCGTATTTCTGTTTTATTTACATACGCATGCTTTCGTAATTTTTCCAATAATAGTCAGTTTTTCCGTTTTTTCAAATTCAGTGCTACCCTTCCTAGTTTAATTTTTTTTCATTCCAACGGACACATTTAATATTAAATAAAAAAAAAATGGGAAACAAGATCAGATTAATATTTACGCTACATTATTTGTAAATCATCTTGTTATTAAAACATTTCGATTATATTTGTAATCTGATGAAAATAGGTTAAAGCATTATACACTTAATTACAGAATATTATTGTTGTCCTATTTGAGATGGATTGGCGAATGGTGATATCTATTGTTAAAATTATATTCTAATTATTGAATAATTCCTTTTTCTGTACATCATAGTTCTTTGATGTTGTAATATACGCAGGCAATTGTAACGTATTCTTATATACGAGATTTACAAATTTACACTGCATTTGTACGTGATTTAGTCATCTGTCTCTTGGTGGAAGAAACATACATGCTCAGAAATGAATGCTTAAAGATGTTCAAAGCGTGTCAAGCTGACGGAACTTGAAAAATGACACGGTGCATTTTAATTTAAAATCTTATTTATATTACGCTCCTCGTAGTTTTTTCAAAAATAGTCTCTTGTCTTTTTTGGAACGTGTGTTAGGTTATTCGTTGTTTTTTTTTTTTGTAATTTAATTTGTGTAACTTTTTTTAATATCTGAGTGTAATTTTTCGTGATTTTTTTGGGCTTTTATTTCGCAACGTTATTCCACTTTTTTCGTTGTCGTTTCTTACGTTTAAATCGACACACGAATTTATTTAACACAACTATGTGCATTTCCCCCACTTTCAAATCTTCAGAATTTTTCATTATTTTCTTTCTATCTATTACCATATAATTACATCGGACTCGTAAACCGTCAACTTATTCTGTCCGGTATTATCGAGTACAATATGTTATGTTTTGTTAAATAGAAGAACCGAAAGTATATGATTTTTACAGTATCCTAGCCGTCTTATAAAAAATAATAATTATAAAATGAGATATTTTTCTGCCAACTTAATATTTTGATGAAAACTGTTTCGATTACATTACAGTATTGCAGCTTTTAGAAAAAATTCAGCTGTAATATATTACAGTTTAATTGAAATCAACAAAGCAGTGTGTATTAATTTATAAAAACAAATTGAAAACGGTATGTAGCTTTTTCAAGCTTGTTGTCTCCGAATTTTGAATCAACTGTTTTTAAGTTTTAGCTGCACGTCGGTTGAAATTTTAGACTATTTAAGAATGTGATAAATTTTTGCGTTCAACACTTTATTAATATTAAAAATATAATTTTATTACAATGAAACAAAAGAAAATTTTCCGGACGCATAGAATTTCTCTTTATATATGTATATATATGTATATATAAAAAAAAAATTGGCAAATGTTTGATATTTTTGATAATTAAGCGCGTGAGTGTCATCGAAGCAAACAAATGATGAGCCTCCTGGAGTTAGGCGAAGTCCCCTGGTATGTTGTAATGTCTATTGAAAGCTGATGCTTTAAAGTAACAACGCATTATATGTATAGAATTATGTGTTCATATTAATCTATGAAAACCGTATAAACATCTATATACAGTAATGTTTAAGGTAAGATAGGCAACATAATAGACATAGCACCTGTTTCAAAAGTGACACGATTAAAGAGGAAAAAACAATAAAAAATATTTTTTCTCCCTTATGATAATGGAATACTAATCCTCGATCAAACAGAAAAGTTTATATACATATATGAGTGCGTATGTTGCTAATAAGTGATATAAAATAGAGTTACATATTGGTTCGGTATTTGTGTCGCGATCTTTCGGCGATGCTAGAATTAGAAAGTGTCATTTTATTCTTTGGTTTTTCGAGCATCATTGGAGTACCGCTATCATCGTCGTTAAAGATGCTTGCGCGGCTGATGACATCATACGCGTCTGATTGATTTTTGACGCGTGTTGAAGTCGTGTTCGGGTGAGTGGCTTTATGGTTTGGCTAGTGGTAGCGGTACAGCGTGTGTCCGCGGCGGGTGCATATTGCCCGGTGGTGATCAGCAGAGCTGAGCCGAGGGAAGTTTATATATGAGTAATGCGGACGGGGAGGTGGTGATTGCTCGTCAGTCATCACTGTAACTGTCTCTTATTTGATAATAATCATTCTAGTCTTTTGCTCTGTTTTCCCTTCGATGTACGGATTAATTGTCGTGTCTAATTTGTTGTTACTGGAGCAGATCGTGCGTTTACGTTTTTGTCCGTTTTTCAAGATTATCGGATGTTGTAGTTGATGTTCACTAGTTTTACTCGATATATACGCCGTGTACTCCACGTTCTTAAATACCGATCGGTTTTCTTTTCCTTTTAGTCAATAAAGAACAAAAGTTAATTATCAGGGAATATTTATTTAGCCAACCTAGTATTTGAATTTAGTTACTTGTTTTGGCACGTTGTTTTATTCGAATGCCGCAAGCTCCGTAAATTACATCAAATTAGCGATCCGTTGTAGTGGCCGCGAACCGGGAACAGGTAAAATTACGAGTCGTTTCGGTGGCTTCCCTGAAGAGGGATCTGGCGGTAAAAGTCATAATTCGTTTTAACGGTGACCCGAATAGAGGGACACGATCCGTTTCAATATTAAATCAGATTATTTAAACCTTTTTTTTTTTTTTGTTTTTATAATTGTATTTCGTTTCACCTGATTTATTTGTTGTAATGATTACTGCTATTATGATTTGTATTTGTTCAGTCATAAAGCATCCTACACATCTGTCCGCGTTAAAATAAGTAGAAAATATGAAAATATAGTATTTTTAATATTATTAGAGTGCAAACAATCTTTTTTTAGAAAGTACATTTTTTTTGTTGTTTTTTTTTTTTTAGATTTTTTTGTTCGAGAATCTGAATATATAAGTTGGTATTTGAATATCTGAGCCTATAAAATTTGAATGTAGAAGTTGAACTTAATGCCTTTTTCACGAGCACGAAATTTTTAATTTATTAATATAAAATTATTGTAAATATGAAACTGTTTCAACTTGAAAAAAATAATACAATATTAAATTATAAAAAATATAGAATAGACGTCAAAAGTTCACTTTTGGTCGGATATGCTCCCTACGTATTCGAAAAAATCCGAAATTTAGAACACATTAAATGAGAATCGTCTCAAGTAGAAACAAGTTAACTAGGTTTTATTATATTTTTTATAAAATTTACTCTGATTTTCACCGGTCGGTTAATTTTGTTCTGGTAATGATTATTTAAATATAATTTAATTTCTTTGTCGTTGCCGCTACCACCGTCGTTTTCTTTTTCTTTTATTTATTTTTTTTTAAATGTGAGAGTTCATGTCTTCTCTAACATTTATAAGAAAAAAATTTAAGAAATCTGAAAAACTTTGATATCCGTTGAGACTAATATTATTAGAACAAGTTTATTATAGTTTGACTGCAGTAAGCTTAATGCCATTAATTGTTTCTATTATACAAATTTAATATTAACAACTTACTTTTTGTTGATATTTTAGGAGTCGATTTATTCAGTATGATATATTCCGAAATTTTCACCGACATTATTAAGTCAACATTATTATATATTTTAAAGGTACGTAAAACGGAAGATACAGTTAAATGAACATCCTATAAAAAAAGTACGAAAAATTTAATTTTCTGCCACAGTGCAACGATTTAACTACGTTACATGTTTGTACTTTTAATTTTCTATTAATTTAAATTACAAATGGTTTAATATTGAGAAAAAAAAATACAAAGGAAAAAAACACCGAACATTACGAATGGAAAATAGTAAATAAGCCATCTTTCAATTTAACCTCGCGTAAAATCTAGTAAATTATTTTACTAATAAAGTTACCTTTTCTTTTTTGTTTTTTAAATTATTTTGATATTTTAAAAAGAAAAAGGAAACCACCAATAGTAAGCGCCTTTTTACATATAAATAATATACATAAACAGAATTATATTTAATGCATAAAATACACCATATTTTGTAGTGACAAGCTACATATTTATGGCATTCTCAACAATTTTTTTTTTTTTTTTTACTAGATATTTGATCATTTCTGATAATTCGAATTTGAACAAACATACAGTTAAACTCACCAACATGTTTTGAGAACGTGGTTCTATATTTATGGTGTATTACAAAAATACAT
Source organism: Icerya purchasi (assembly GCA_039619475.1). Lineage (NCBI taxonomy): Eukaryota > Metazoa > Arthropoda > Insecta > Hemiptera > Monophlebidae > Icerya > Icerya purchasi. The sequence goes on from CM077115.1 coordinate 206,240,451, forward strand.
CATGAATGCAGGGCTGTGTTCTCGAAATATGTCGGTGATTAATTTTTAATACATATTTTCTGATAAAGTTTAGTTTTATGTTTGTTAAATTTTTTTGTTATTATGAATTGTAGCTTATTTCCACGCAACTTGGTATATATATATTTTTTTTTTTATATATATATATATATATATATATTCAGTTAAATATATTTTTTTTATTTATTATTTATGCATAGAGAAATCTAACTTACAAAAATTGATAATTATATTGTCATAATTTTAGCAACTGTATTATTAAAACCTTGAAATTTGTTTAAATCTCTTACTATAATATACGCGCAAATACATGTATATCATTTTTTTGCGAGTCCAGTAAACTTTATTATAAATTAGGTAAAATAATCTTTTCAACTTGCTTCAAAAAATAAAAAGTAATTTAATTTCTTAATTTTTTTGTTCTAATAAAAATTTGCGTTATCTTTATAACGAAACAAATTTTCATTTTATTCTTGTATGTTTTTTAATGTGAAATACACATCTCGTTATAAAAACATAATAGAAAGCGCACAGTGGGTTAACAAAGTATTCAAACATTAATGAAAATACGCAAAATGAGACAAAATGAAGAAAGTGAAAGGAAATGCGTAGTGCAGCACGCCAAAAATACGTGAAACGACGAAGTGCAATACAGATCAGCCAAAATGAATCGAAGCGTAGCGCAAACAACAGAAAATATGGAAAAACCTCGTCAAAAAAGTAATTGAATATGAATTAACGCTAACTGCAAAGGAATGAGTCGTATGAAAGGTATGCGACGATAATACACCCAGAATTAAGCGTGAAAAAAAGTCAATTGTGGTAAATGTTCAGTGTGCAAGTGTTATTGAGACCAGGCGTCCAAAAACTGTGATAATAGCCTCCAAAGAGAAATTGAAATGTCGCTCGAAGTACGTGCGCATATTGTAGCTTTAAATGAACCGGGTAAAAGAATTCGTGAAAAATTGTAAATATAGTGAAAAAATCACGTGGTAGAGTGTAGTACGATGTGTTACGAAAGAATTAGGGAGCGAACCGCAAAGGCGAGACAACGTTCGAGTGCCCCCCCCCCAAAAAAAACCCTCACAAGTGCCCCAGAATTAATGAAACACGTTGCTACAGCCTTCGGAAAATCGATTAATTCTCAAACTATTCAAAATGTACTTCATGCGGCGCAGATTTATGGACAAGTCCCGTGTAAGAAGTTCTTTGATAATGAACAAAATCGGTTGACATGTCACAAAGCCTATAGAATTTTAGGAAACCGTAATTTTTCCGATGAAAGTAAGTTTATTATAATATGTTCGGTTCTGAAGGCAAGAAATATTTGTGGCGTAAAAAAAAAAAAAGTACAGAACTGGAAGGAATTTACAACCAACCGTTAAGCATGGTGGGGGTAATGTGAATATGTAGGGATGTTTGGCATTTGCTGGAGTTGGTAATCTCGACTTTATTCAAGGTGTTATGAAAGTCGAAGACTATATCCAACATATTGCGCCGTAATTTGAGGTCTAACGTGACGAAATTACATCTAGAAGAATGATTCAGGTTTCAGCAGGACAGTAATGATATCCTGAACATACCGCGATGTTAATACGGGAATGGTTAACACGTTTCGTCGATTGATAACCTTACTACAAAGCCCCATCTGAATCCTATAGATAATTTATAGACCTCGATTGCAGAATTCGAAAATGTCATATTTCCAATGCTGCAGACCTCATAAGGGCATTACAAGAGGGGAATGGACCACTATTTCCCTAGGAACGACTCGTAACTCATTCCGTGCTACGCCGTCCGCAGCCTGTCATCGATGCCCACGGCCTCCACATTAAGTATTAGAACTACTATTTCTACTTTTTACCAATATAGTAAGTAATATTTTTATCGCTGTTGTGTTTAAATACTAGTTTGAGGCGAATTTTTTCTTTTTCTCTTTCTGCGTTGTTTTCTTTGAAGGAAATATATATTTCATTTTGTGTGCGTGTGTTTGTTTTTTCGTGTTTTACTACTTTCGCTATCAATTTGGCCTCTCACCCCTTGTCTTCTCTCGTTGTACACATTTTTGTTCGTGTTTGAATACTTTTTTGACCCACTGTATATGAAGGCTATTTTAATTTATTTTCATTTAAGTTTTTCTACGAAGCAATCTTGGGGTTTGTAATTATACTGTAGTTACCTATTAATTGAATATAGTGCCAAACAAGAATTTATTGGTTATATTTCTTGTATTTCCAGTCGGGCAACGAAGTACCAAAAACATATTGAAAAAGAAAGAAAGCGCCACTATTTCTCTAGCAGCAGAGACTAATATTGCCAAAAGAGACAGTTTTTAGCTTGCCAGTAGAAATCGAAGAAGTCGATGCGAAGAAAAATGCTTAATGTGCAAAAAGTTACTTGCCCCCGTCTGTGTGGAGTAGTAATTAAATTCCAGTTTGACGATCTGTTCGCTTTCGTGTTTCGACGCTATGAGTACTTCTTCGATATTAGCGGGTCACTAAGAACGCATTGAGAAGTACAACACAGCATATACAGGAAGAAAATAAATCAAAACGCTTAACGAACCGTGTTGTTTACTACTTTGAGCGAACTAAATATGCATTATACACTGCGCATTTTTTTTACTGCGAAACTGTAATTACGTTACCGCCATTTTATTACAACAAAATGACGTTTATACGCGTAATTTATAAATTCACCGACAAAATACACCGCTACAGCAAAAATCTGTCGACGGTGACAAACGAAAGCGGTAAAAGAAGCGATAGTGCAATGAACTAGCGATTATTAGATATCGACAATTTAGAAAAGTTTGTTAATGTGAGCAGACGTATTTTCGTTGAAATAGATTTCTCAACGCGTTTGTAATTTTCCTTTCAATAATATATTTCAATTTTTTTTCAACGATGAAAGTGCTCTATATATTTTACCGTATAGTTTTAAAATTACCTGATTATAATCCCTTTTATTTTGTGAATTCATTTTCCATTATTCCTTTTTATTGTTCACGTAAATTATTTCCATCGTTAAAATTTAAATATCATTTTTTTTTTTTTTTACATAAGTTTTTAATTCTTTGAAAATGATTTCTTAATTTGGTTTTATTTATGTAGTGTAATGCACCGTTGTATATTCAGTTAGTTCCATTTTAACCTTTTTTGTCTTAGAGAAGTGTCGAGAAAAAAAAAATCAGGATTTGCCACTGATATAAATGTATTTAGTTATTTGAAATGGTTTTAATGACGTCTTAACCAAGCCGTTAAAACTACCTCTAGACCAAACGTACATTTTTTTCTTTTAATATTCCGATTAATATGATGTTACACACATCATAAATGACTAGAATAATATTAAACGAAAATAAAAGTTAAATTTAATAAAGCGATAAACATTTTAAAAACTCTGATGTTCTTCTGGTTTTTATTTCTATAATTGTCTTTGGAATCTATTTTTATTGCTCAGAAAAGATTAAATGAAAAAAAAAAAAAACAATCAATTTTAGCTTTTAGTCATTACTAGAAATAGATGTGCTATTTTTTCAATAAAGCCAATTAAAAAAAAAAAAAAAAAAAATGATTTTTAGGTTGATGCTCATGATGTTCATTGGGGGCATTTTGACGTTATTCTCCCCCTCTTTAAAGTTAATGATCAGCTGTTACAAAAAAACGGTAGAGATAATAAAGATATGTGTACGAATAACAAAGCAACGTTTTATGACTGTTGATTAAGTAATTTCTAAGAAATTATGAACAATGATACAAAAGGTCACAACCAGCAGCAGCAGCAGCAGCAGCAACAAAAATTAGACTGCTTCGACGAGAGAGGTTCCTAGATTAGGAAGATAGATGAAAAAAATTAACAAGCACTAAAATTGTTACATTAAATGTACTTGAGACGGCAAATATTTAGAATATAACAATGGTAACACAAATCGGTAATAACAGAAGAAAGTAAGCAATAGTATTAAATAGTTAACAATTTAAACAAAATAAAATAAATATAACAAAAGTGATCCGATACTTATCAGTGATTCGGTAAAATTCCGAAGAACATTTTCGGGACATCTTTAACAATGTCCGAAAGTTCACAAAGACCTGATAAACTATAAGAAATATTTATTATATTTCGAAATCCGATAAATATTACGAATCATTCGTTGTATTTATTTTAATTTGATTTGATCAAATTTATACTAAATCTACTTAAAACATTCTCACTTATTATGCGACATATTTGATTCAAATAGTTCAAAGCGGATAATTATTAGCACTTTCAAGGTCGGACAAGATTTCGTCCAGTTTACGTGAAAATTCTTCAGCGTTTTGTTCGTTAAAAACCATTGGTGGCTTCAACTTTAGCACGTTTTTATCCGGACCATCGCGAGAAACCAAGATTTTTTCTTCTCTCATTCTGTAAAAAGAAAAAGGAAAAATTAAAATAAAAATACACCGGGTTAAAAAACAACTGTATAAGTTTCTTTTTCTCTCATTAGGTGTTTGTAGTTGCTTTCTTAGAGTTTCAACTGCGAACTTCATTTAGCACTTATACACATACATATCTTCTTAATTTAAGTTATTCGAATCGCTATAAAACATTAACTCCCGTAGTAACTCTGAGAGAGAATCCAAGGAAACATCATGTGTACATTTATCTTACTCTCTCTGGCTAACTGATTGAAATTTCAGGTGACTTATTTCGAGGTCTTCGTAATTACTAGTACCAACCATTACAAAACACAGTCGACACGAAAACAAATCTCAATTACGTATCCGCCGAATAAAACCAGAAAAAATCACAAACAAAAGTGATTCTGGTAAACGAGCTATATTCATAAATAGCTTGGCTCAACACTAATCATGACTTGTTCAATTTCACACACACATACTAAAAAGTGAGGCTATCCTCTATAGAGTTAGCTAATCCACTGTTACACTCGGAATTGCGGAGCTCGCTTTCAGTCGGTCGTCAATAACTTCTAATGACGATCAATATTATCCGTTGAATACTAATCCTTTTTGATCCGAAACATGTCTGCTACATTGCAAAAAGATAGAAAATGAGAGATGTACGATAGATTGAAAAAAAAAAACAACTAATCAGTACTGTAAGGTTTTCTAATGGTGTTCCAGAGCAAGCGGTATTTGTAAAAAAAAATTCTTAAGATAACCGAAAATAACACGACAGTAACTTTTTCAAATCCACGTACCTAGAACAGACATATCCGAATACGTTCTAAGTGTAATGTATTCGTTTTACCGCATGTTATTTTATAACAATAAATGATCTAAAAAAATCGACCCGACTAAAATATGCACTTTTAAATTTAAAAAGCAGGTCGTTGCCAACTGTAAATTAAAGGTTAAAGGAAATTATCGTATTTTGAATAATACTCAGTTTTTCCATTATTATTATTATTATTATTATTATTATTATTATTATTATTATTATTATTATTATTTTACACAATTCCAAAACATTTACATTCATCAATCGCAGTTTACAATAAATATTCTTATACGTCACTGGGAAATTTATTATATGTGTTGATACTTATTTAAATTAATGCCTCCCATGGATTATTAATTTATTATAGAATTAGTTAAAAATGATCCATCTTCTGAAAAGAAAGAAAAAAACATGCTTAGTATAAGAGTTTTATAACAAAAAATTAAGAAAAAAGGGAAAATATTTTGATCGATAAAGTAAATAAAATCATATTTCTTACTTATCAATAACGTATTTCGCTTCATCTTTGGCCGGCGTTTTTAATATTCTGTTTCGAACTAATTCGATACCGACAAACAATCCAATTCCACGTACGTCACCAATTAAAACGTGACGATTTTTTAAATCATTTAATAATTCCAGTAGACGCGAACCGACATTAATGGCATTACTTCTTAAATTTTCCTTCTGAATTACATCTAATACGGATAGTGCAACAGAACAGGCTACTGGATTACCGCCGAACTAAATCAAAAAGGAAAAAATATCGGACTAGTAAAACAACAAACTTGAGACTGCACACGTTTTGAAACTTTAACACTTACTAATTTATAATCACAATGTGAATGAATGACCTAGAGATAGTCTCTCTAGATAACCCAAGTCGATTGTGTTTATCGTCGAACGGCTAACACTCATAATCGAAGGATTTTTTTTTTTTTTTTTTTTGAATAATACAAAAGTAATATTACTGCCGCGAATAGTCGAAATATAGATGCCGTAATGAGACGAAACGGAAAGTTAAGTCTACCAGAGATAAAAGTGAGACTACTTCTGGAAATGTAAACTTGCAAGAAACTTCAGTGGAACGCAAATAAAACTGATCATTTTAGTGTTCTGCGATATAAGTTAGTTGTTAAAGTGCGATAATTTTAACAGATACGGAAGTATAAAAAGCATTACAAAACGTCTATGAACAAAAAAAAAAATTAATTAAACCACGAATATAATGGAAATTGAGGAATTAGAAACGTTTTAAGGTGTTCAGACGTGTTTTGTGCGTTCAATTTATGTCTTAGTTAGTCGTTGTGTTTGTTATCGCTGTCGTACGAAAAAACGGATATCCCACCTACGAACGGTAAGTCGGATACTCTTTATTTGTGCTTCGCAGCACGCCGCCGCGTCGTGCGTCATCGCACTTTTTATTCGCATTTAACTTGCTCCGAGAAATTCCCCGCCATGGCTAGGCCCGGAGGGTTGAGTTACTCAGCCTGTGCTCAATCTACAGACATCTTCCCAAAAAGTGATCAAGCTATTGTATTTCCGCTTATTAAAAGCATTACTAACGAACAGTATGCCGAAGCAATTGTCTCCATTGTTTCACCGTCAAAAATCATCTTTCAGTCCCGTATGTCCAAAGAAAGGATGTGCTTTTACTTCGACACCGTCAGCACATTAAACAAATTTATGGAAGAACATGGCAAAATCAAAATCAGTGATCAAATCCTAGAAGCTATACATCTCGTTAACCCGTTAAAATAGCTAACCATCTCAAATGTATGTCCTATTATACCACATACTGTTATCGTAAACGAGATAACTAATAAGACAGGTATAGCTCTAAAATTACCTATGCGTTTCATAAAAGCTGGTCACTCAAAGCCGTCACTGCAACACATACTAAGCTTTCGACGCGCAGTCCAATTCGATCCTGATAACACAGATGTGAATAAAATACCAGATTCTATAATAATAAACTATGACGACGAAGAGTTTAGAATCTTCTTATCTACCGAGTCAAATATGAAATGTTTCCTGTGCAAAAAAACAGGATATCCAGCAAAAAAATGCCCTAACGCAAAAGAAATAGAAAACGAGCAAAAACATATTCACGATGAACTTATCAGCCAAAAACTCGCAGACGATAGCACCCAAAATAAACGAGGTTCTTCTACAATAACCTCTACTGAAAAATCAACGAATTCGAGCAAGAAGAAAAGGACCAGAAAACCAAAAAAACGTAAAGTTTCTGAGTCAAAAAAAGAGTTACTATCGCCTACCGAAGTGACAGAAATAAATAAATACCTTGATGCGCATCCTGACATAAACGAAAAAAACTCGTTCATTTCCAAAAGGAACTTCGTAGAACTCGTTAATAACCTACGCAAAGTACCAGACAAAATACAATACGCCAAAAAGTATGCGCAAGACCTAGAAAGCCTTTCCATTCTAATAGAAGAAATCAAACCGATGGTCAGCACCAATGTAAAACGAACAATCACATGTTTTCAAAAAACCATAGAACAAAAGGACGGTAGCGAAGAAGCTATGAGCGAAAATGATGAGTCTGATACCTACATGTCCGACGGCGATGAAACCGCTTCAAAAACTTAAAAATGACGCGAAATATAATATCCTGGAATCTAAATAGCGTTAAGTCAAAGTACCCCGAATTACAAATTCTCATCCAAGATTTCTCACCTGCTGTTATTTGTCTCCAAGAAACTAAATTAAACGCACAAACAAATTTTTCATTAAAAAACTACAAAATAAATCGGAAAGACGCACCTATCAGCACAAATGCCAAAGGAGGCGTCCTAATTGCTATCAACAATTTGTTTCATTCGCAAAGTGTTCCACTAAATACGACACTTCAAGCTGTCGCCGAACAAGTTCAACTCTCCCGCAATTTAAATATCACAATTTGTTGCGTATACCTACACCATGAAGACGTTATCACTTTACAAACGCTCGAGAACATCGTCAATCAACTGCCTCAACCATACATTATCACAGGCGTCTTTAACGCACACAATCCTATTTGGGGATCAGACCGATTATGCTCGAGAGACTACACTATCGAGCAATTTATACTGTGAGGTACCGATTGCCTACTCGACACCGGTAAAAGCATCAGATTTAACGTATATAATGGTTCATTCACCGCCATAGATCTCACATTATGCAGCCTCAACATCGTACATCACTTAGATTGGTCCACCAGTGTTTCAGCCTACCAAAGTGACCACTTCCCACAAATTATTACGTATACTGATCAAAACTACCACCCTCAACCTCTACTCAGACGCTGGAAGACCGATTTTGCCGACTGGTCAACATATAAAAACAATCTCAACCTCACTAACCTGCCTGAAACAGAGGATATTAACGAAATGTGCGAGCAAATTGCGAAACATATTGTACAAATCTCTGAAAAATGCATACCAAGAACATCGTCGATACCTCCCAAAAAATGCTTTCCCTGGTGGAACGAAGATTGTCATAATATCATAAATATAAAGAAAACAGCTTTCAAACAATTTATGGAAAATCAAACACCAGAGCACCTCATGTACCTAAAAAAAATCAGAGCTCAAGCTCGCAGGATTATTCGTACCAGCAAACGAAATGCGTGGCAAGAATTCGTATCCAGCATAAATTTCAAAACTCCGGTAAAAGAATTCTGGAACAAAATTAAAAGATTTTCAGGAAAAGTCTCAAACACTCAAATCAACGCCCTGAAATCAACAGATCTTTCGTACACTCAACCAGAAATCGTTGAAATTCTGGCTTCTACGTTCTCAGAAAACACCTCTCTTGATAAGTTGCCCACAGATTACCTAACGCAGCACCCCCGAATCTCGAGTTTGATGATCAGATCTTCGATGAAAATGGAGTTACTCGAGATTATAATCGAAATTTCACGTTGGATGAATTACAGAAAGCAATAAAAAGTACAAAAAATTCGTCTCCAGGCCCCGATAACATACACGCAGAAATGGTACAACATATGAGTACCTTAAACCTAAAAATCTTATTAAAACTCTACAACAAAATATGGAACACGCACAAAATACCGAAAAAATGGCTGGAGTCCCATGTTATACCAATACTGAAAACAGGTAAATCCGCTCTTGAGCCAAATAGCTACCGTCCTATTGCACTAACATTAGTACCATGCAAAATATTAGAAAAAAATGATTGTTGAGCGTTTAATGACGTATATCGAAGAAAACCACCTGATCGACGAAAACCATTGCGGATTCAAAAAGGGACGCTCAACAATTGACCAGCTGATTAAATTGCAACAGGAAATAATCTACAAACATGGATAACGAACAAAGGACTCAGATTTTCACCAGAAAAATTTTCATAGAAAACGTTGTCCAACACCAGACATTAATCTCAAAATCTACGAAACCTCCATCGCAAACACGTAACCACACAAATTCCTAGGCCTATATTTCAATACACGGATGAATTGGAAAATCCACATAAATCATGTCAAGCGAAGAGCAACTATCGGACTAAACCTACTAAAAAACTATACTGGTGTTCAATAATCTACGACACAGCAGCAAAAGCAGACCTTGATAAACTAAATGTGGTTAGAAACCACGCTCTACGCCTATGCATTGGAGCCTTTCGTACAAGTCCAATCACAAAACTTTTTATGAAAAAATAGGTACCCCATCACACTACAAAATAAAAGAAACCAATTATCTATAAAATACTACAATACATATTTATCAAAATCTATTAACACTATTCCTACCGAAACTTCATGTATTCCTACCGCGACTGGTTAAATGAGCGGTTAACGAAAAAAAAAAATTGAAACTTCGATATGTAATAAAGATAAAAGGTAATTTTTCGAAGTAAAAAATATACTCTCTTTTATTAAAATCTAGAAAATTAACATTTTATTCAATTTTATTACACAATTTTACAATTAGGCTCTTGGAATGCGCATGCTCCACATACGTACTTTTTACATTTCAGATTTCATTAGACATTAGTTTTGATTATCTTTACGATATCTTATCTGGCACGTTTTTCTTTTACGAAAACCTTTAATTGTGTTAGTTCACTTTTTTCCCCTAGCTGTAGCTCCGTTTGATATTCGGCGACAAGTTCCTCTGTCAATTTAAATAAAAAGTCCTGTCTGGAAATTTCCTGGACCGTAGTTCTTTTGTATAAAATCCATGCGTTTATCGAAGCTGAGTCCAAAATATTAAAAAATACCTCTAAAGGGGCATATCCGGAATTTGGATTTTACCGTGTATAACGTCTGGCCATTTGCTCGGTTACATCTACACCGAATTTGATGCTATTATATATAACGTGATTGTGTTTCTGGCATACGGGCATTATTTCCTTCGATTCCTGTAGAGTTACGCATTGAACTCAACATAAGCACTTTCATCTTTGGCTTAGCTTTGTAAATTGTTAAAATACAGTTGTGTGTTTGATCGATACAATTTTGTTGAAAAAACTTTCTTATTATCACGTATTTTTTTCGTCGATTTCGGGTGCTTTCCCCCCTATTTGGTCGAATTGTTTCAACAATCGCAATTTTTTTTGCTAATAGTTTTTGGTTGCTACAGACACGCTTAGTAAAAAAACGATCCATAATGTTCCTTTCGCAGCGAGTAAACGATTCCACCCTAATTTCAAAGTAACAAACTCTCCAAGAGAAACCGAACTTGTTTTTTTTTTTTTTTTTTTTTTTTTTTTATTATGGAAACGCGTTTTTACCATATATACTTGCTGTTTACAATCGGACGCTATCCAGAATTTGATACCAAATTAGTCCGGTTCATTGATCATGTACTGGGTGAATCTGCACCGGTGCTTTTGTTGGAATTAATTGTTCTTCAGTAGTTAATACGTGGTCCTGTCTTATAGAAATTTTAACTGTTTTCAACGAATTTGTATCATGTAATTCCGGAAACTAAAGCGACCGTACCGGTTTGTAAGCGTTGACTCCGCTGATTTCTATCGTTAAACCTAATAAATCTCATGATCTCCGTAAAGTTATTTCTGCTTACAGTATTTGAAGGGAAAAAAATGCCGCGTCCCACTTTCTGTTCCATAGAAGTGAAATTTCTATATTCTTCGCCTCATGTGCGCACGTGCATAGAGAAGTGCAACGAACGCATGTAACTTTGCACGAATTAGATTCCATTTAGATCCCAACGTTCTAAATGCTTCTGCTTCCGTGCATTTTCTTATATGCTCCATCATACTTTTATCAATAATTCGAGAAAATTCCGTCATAATTTCACCTGCCAAAATATTCCGTTTACTGTGTGTCTTGTCGCACTCGATCTTTCCGTAAGAATGTTATGTGAATCGGTGCTCTTCCAGAACGGGGCTTTACTTTTGTTCCGTCTATGGCATTTTCGATTACCTCTTCCTCGTCCTCACTATCAGAACTAATTAAAAATCTTCGAAAAACAACGAGTATTACTTACTTTTGGAACGACTCTAGTAATTTCATAAGGTATATGAAATAATAATAATAGACTAATAGTAACGATTGCTAACAAAAGTACATAAAGATTATTTATACGGCGATAATTATGTAAATGTAAAATAAACTTTACTAAACTAATAAAACTACCTAGAACATAAAATTGATGGAAATAACAAAGACCAAAACCTAAAATAGACCTACTTCAAAAATATATTAATTGTTCAAGGAAGTAGGACGAGTTGATTTGTAAAAGCTATCTACGAACATTTTTAAACTTCATAGTAGCGAAATTACAGAATTTAAATGTAACTTAGGTTTATGAAATTTATTAAATGTAATAAATTTAGCAAATGTAATATTTAGGCGTTGTAATAAGAGAAAAATTATAAATTTTAATTTAAAAAAATTTATAATCTACTTAAAAGAAGTTAAGACGATGAAAGCTTAATAAAGTACGAGTATTATGTAATTTGTACGGTAAGCTAACTGAAACTGTCAAACATAACTAGTATAAGTGTATAAGTATTAGGTTTGCCTTAATGGTTAATAAATTTCGTGAGATTTAATATCATATGCAGACATATTGTTTTTGAATAGCCGAATATAAAAGCATAAATTAATGCTAACGTATGACGAATGTAATGAAAGCTATTTCGTGCGATAATACTAAGTGAAATTACATCGATTTCATCACTTTAATCAACATTCACAACTTTCATCGAAATGTAAACAAAGTGTAGATTTTTATTTCCAAGACGAAGCAAAAATTTTGAATTATAACATCGAAAATTGGATTTGTTAAAAGAAGAGTTTTTAAATTAACTTTTTAGATTTTTACTTTACCTTCAAATATCAACAACATTAGTTTTAGCAAATTATATACGATATATACGTTTTATTGTTGTCTAATAAGATACATACTGTACTGAAAAATCCCATGGCAGTGTTTGACATATTTTGGGCAAAACTACTCGCAATCGCTGGTGTCGTTATTACTGCTGAAATCGGATATCCATTACCTATCGGTTTTCCTATTGAAATTAAAATAAAATGTAATAACAAAAATTATACAGGGATTTAGATAATGTATTTTATGCATGCGTTATAAAATCGATACGTAAGTAATGTTTAAACTCTGATAGAATATAAAATATGACATTTGAACTAATAACGAATAGGAATAGTTGCAAAAGAAATTTTTCCCGTTGCGCGGATTGATGTCGAATTCATAAGAGCATAATAACAATTATCGACAAATAGAAGTAGCTTAGTAAACGCAAGATAAACGTCTCGTGAAACTGTTTTATATGCTGTTCTTAATCAGACATGGAAATAGTGGAAATATTTTGAATACTTATGAAGTGGCGTTTCCGATCTAGTTTAAAAAAAGAAACTAAATGAAGCAAAAAAACTTTGCATCAGCGCAAGACTATATAAATGATAAAAAAGAATAGGAACAAACTGAGTTTTATTACACTGCCCGAATCATTCCTGTATCGGCGCAACTACAAATAAAAAAACAAAAAAAAAAAAACACGAATAATTCTTAACTACCATAGGGGAAAATAAAAAAAATGTATCAAAATAAAAAAAAAAAAAAAAAAAACGGTTAAAGATCACCATAATGAAGAGAAAACAATTTCCATAATCATGATCTGTTGAAGTACGAATTCCAGCCATCATTGAAAAATATAAAAAGAGCAAAAGAACGGGAAATAGAAAAAAAGAATGCAATAAGTTAGTAAGGTGATCAATCTGGACTTAATTTCGGTTCACGGATGGATATAAAGCTACATAAATCATACTAAAGTATTGTTCACAGAGTAATCGGTAATGAAAGCGGCACTGTACATGCTGATTTTCAAAATCCGGATCAGATGAGCATTTACAGGCAGAGAAAACAAAGAATTATATAAGAAGAACCTGATGTAATCAGTTAATGCGTCTCTATCATTTGATGAAACAGAAAAATAGATTTTATTCGTCGTACTACAATGTGCAAAAATCGAACCTAAATTCAAACAGAAGATATGTGTATATGTTATAGAATGTAGAATAATATAGTGCGTGTCTAATGATGGCAGTAAAATTTTTGAACGGGGGCAATTTTGCTCCATACAAAAATTTCTATTTAATATGATTCCTTTACAAAAATTTGAAAATTCGTTTCTAAAAATGATAAAAAATATGATATGTCTGAAATAAGAAAAAGCAAACACTAGTACTAAAATAGCGCGATGCTTCTGCAAGTACTCGTTTATACCGGTCATCCTTGTGTTCAACATATTTTACTGTTGTATAAACATTGTATGTGTTTTAAAGCAATGCAAATGGCAAACAACAGCTACTATTGTGCTCTTCGAAAAAACAAAGAAATTAACTAGCAGCATTATTACGTAACCATCAGCTATTAATAATCCTATTTCAAATTCGAGCAAAAAAAATTATTAAAAACCAAATGAGCAGACGCGAAGGGGGGAAGTACACTTTCATAAAGTTACATTGCCGTTTAAGCTACTTTAAATCTGATAATCTCACTCTGTGATAGTAGTACGTATTTCACGCTTATTATATTAGATAAATCATTCTTAAAAAAAACAAAAAAACACACATAATGTCGGGATGGCGAGCGAAAGGTAATACATAAAAAAGAAGAAAAAAAAAAAAGAAATAAATATATACCCAAAGTTACAATATCTGGTACAATATCGTCACCCTGCAATTGAAATCCCCACCAGTGTTTTCCAACTCTTCCAAAACCAACTTGAACTTCGTCAACAATACAGACACCGCCAGCTTGGCGAACGTACCTATTTCATATATAAACATCGAATACGTTACTGCTCAACAAGACAGAAATCTCCTCAAAAACAATCACGCTCAACCGTCACCAACAAGCACTGTTCGAAATGTAACATATCCACCGTTCTCGTCGAAACACAAATTAATTAAATATTAATTTATGGACTAAACATTACTTAAAAGTTCTGCCTATTTCATGCAAAAACTAGCTATACTTGCAACGTACGAACACATAAAATTACATATTCTGCAATTTAAGACAAACATCTCGCTAAAAAATCGCAATTAGAAACGGTAATAATCACTGACATACTATCCTATATAAATTACACATTCACACCCTTTTCAGTTATTTCTTATATATTAGCGATTTTTTTTTTTTTATTTATGCATGCGTCAGCGTAATATACATGCACGTGAAAAACATCGTTTAAATAAATTAAGTGTTTTTATTCTTAGTCTACCCCCGATTTTTAATTAATAATAAATATAACCTCCCGTACATTTAATATTGTTAATTACCTTAAACATTTTTATTATATTTTTCTTTCAAAAAAAGAAAGGAAATCTATATTTAAAACTACAACAGTTTTTCAAATATCGACTTCATAATTTTGTATCTAACAAATAGTTTTAAAAAAGCCAAAAAAAGTTTCAGCAAATTTTAAAAATAATTTTACACACACAACACATACACACTAGACACGCGCGCACGCGTAACACACAAACACTATACATATATATATATATGGCATAGTGATGAACCAGTATATCTCATAGAACACGTTTAATATATTTAAAATATATGGAATTAACGTAAAGTAATTATTTTCATTAGTTGTTTATTTCATTTTTATTGACTACAAATGTTTGTTCTCGCGGATTTTAATGGTTCCTTGTTTATTGGAAAGTGTACCATCCAACGGTGGTATGTGAGTACTGATGAATACGTTAATTCTGCACTCGTCAATTGTTTCTATGGTTTATCGCGAACGACGCCTATTTTCTTCTTTCTCTTACATCTTTGATCGTAGAATTTTATTAAAAAAAAAAAAAAAAAAAAAAAAAAAAAAAAGTAGTAGAAAAGACAATTTATCTCCGGGATAAAGGAGTGGCGCCGGAAACATACGTAGAGATCCTGTGTTCAATGTATGTTTTGTTTAATTTAAACCTTTATTTATCATGTTCATAAGACATTTATTTCATTTTGCGAAAAATAATACAGTCAATTAAAACCGATTCTGCTACAATAATTATAAAATATTATCATTAGACGGTCTAGAGACAGACTGTTTTCATGGCGAGATGCGAAGTAGCAAGATTATAAATATATCCGTTTATTATATAATTATTAAGAAAGTTGTTTTATTTTTTTAGGAAAACTTAATATTACACAACAGCTAAAAATAAGGGTGCTTATAACAAAAGATAAGTATATGAATATTACATATTTAGCTAGATTTCATATTAAAGTAATTTAGAAACTGCAACAGTTTAAAATTCAAATAGTAAAAAACATAAATGGAATTGGAAAAGAGATATATAATATCAATCAATATTTCTTTTAAACTAAAAGGCACATTTATAACAGCTTTTTTTTCTTTCTTAATCAATAAATCATTTTTAAAACGCCTCATTTTCAACTCCTTTATGCATTATCGACGTTCGTTTCAAATTTATTTCGATGTGCATATTCTTTTCTTATCGTTTATATGAAAATTATTTTGTTAACGTAAGTTTTGTTGTTGAATTTGTAGTTTTTAATTGCTTAAAACCAAATGTGTTATATATAATGTAAATCACCTAGCCAAGCAAAATTGCTGCATTATAACTTCCATGTTTATTAAAAATTTTTTAGTTAACTTTTTAACTTTTTTTTACTATTTTTTATTTACTTTCGCCACTGTTGTTTGTGTAATTACTGGCAAAGGCAATAGTTTCATTTTCTCTTTTTTTATTTTTGAATTATTCGGCATGTACTATTTCCAGAGATTCAGGTAATGACTTATGTCTAATAGAAATGTATTAATTATTAAATTTATGTGTCATATTTTTATATGTTGTAACTGTTCATTCAATAATTGTTATTTACTTTAATTTTCGCTTTTGTGTGTTTAATTTGATTTTGTCTCCTGATAATTTATTTATATATATATATATATATTAAAAACAGAAAAAATATAACAATCATTTATATTTCAAGCTCAAGGAAGCGAATGGTTGAATAAGTAGAGTTTATTGAATAAATAAATAGTATGAGATTGATGAAATTCTAAAAAGCAAATTAAAAGATGATAGCAGTAATCAAGGAAAATTTATCCAAGCGAGCGAAGACGCGGTTAACAGTTAGTTATATGTACATACATATACATATACGTATATATATATATATATATATATATATATATATATAGATAGATAGAGAGATATATATAAAATAAATAACAGTGGCAAATCCCTCGGTATGTCTACCGAAGTAAATTGAAAAAGAAAGAAATGTGTCACACTTCTCTAGCAGCAGAGATTAACCTAGCTAAAGAGACAGTTTTTAGTTTGCCAGTTGAAATCAGAGAAGTCGATGCGAAGAAGAATGCTTAATGTTCAAACCGCCATTCGCTTGCCGATGTCGAATAGTATCGAATTCCAGTTTAATGATCTGCTCACTTTCGTGTTTTGTTCAATAGACGCGGTGAGCACTTCTCCAATATTAGTGAATCGCTAAGAGCGCATTGGGAAGCACAGCAATATACACAACGCAGCATACACAGAAAAATAGATCAAAGGGTTTAACGAGCCGAGTCCTTCACTGTTTTGAGCGAGCCAAATACAACGTGTTGTACACAGCATATTTTTTTACTGCGAAACTATGACTACGTTAACGCCATTTTATCACAGTAAAATGGCGTTTACACGCGTAATTTGTAAATTCGCTTGACAAAATACACTGCTAGCGAAAATCTGTCGATGGTGACACGAAAAGCGGTAAAAGAAACGATAGTGCAGTGAATCAGCGATTATTAGATATCGACAATTTAGAAGTTTGTTAATGTGAGCAGACGTATTCACGTTTAAATATATTTTTCAACGCGTTGTAATTTTCCTTTAAATAATATAATTAAATTTTTTTCTTATTATAGATGGTGCTCCATATATTTTACTGTATAGCTTTAAAGTTACCTGATTATAATCCCCTTTATTTTGTGAATTAATTTTCAATTATTCCTTTTTGTTATTCACATAAATTATTTCCTTTATCGAAATTTAAACATCAGTTTTCTTTTAAATAAATTTAATTTTTAATTTTTTGAAATTAAAAAAAAAACAAAAAATCAAAAAAAAAAACCTAAGTAAATGCAGCTATATAATAAAATTTGACCGCATCGGGTGAGGACAATACACATTTATTATTAGTTCGATAGTGTGTTAGCATAAACGGTTACATAACCAGTACAGAGTGCAATGAAAAATAAAGGAACGCGTATGTACGTTCACTGGTACTGGATAATGTACACATTGATAAGCAAAGTGCACTGAAATCTGTAACAGAATGATGGGGTAAAAGTATTTGAACTGTCACACTTGCGAATAGATAAAAGTATAATTATCATTAAGTAAAACATGCAGGCGATAAAGCAACTTCTATAGAAAGTGTATCAGGATTACACAGCATTATAATTCTGGATAGTAAATTTATTATTTAAAATTTTATATACCGGTTTTTTTTTGCTTTTTTTTTATTTATTTACTTTTTGTCCGACATTAAACAATTTGGTCGCTGATTTTAGCTATTAAAAATTCTCTATTATTTTTTAATTTAATTAACATCTCTATTTCTGTCGTTGTCAAGAATTAAACTCGATATCATATTAAACCATAAATAGAAGGTGAAAAAACTTAACTTTCCGCTGTCTGTTTGAGTTTTTGCTTTAAGGAAACCGTTGGGAAAGACATAATGGACCGTATCTCAATTTTGAAAAAGTAATTTACTTTCAAAGCTCTATTCTCTGCGTCTTTCATGTCCTACCTTGACTTCTAACTATGGCGTGACTTTAAGAAAGCATTTTAATTTACGGAAGAAAGGTTACAGTCTTTTCTTTCTTTTTTCTTATCGTTCGATGCCGTCCGTCATGATTGCCTATTTGTACGTTCCAACTTTAGAAACATGAGCATAGTGTTTATGGTAATTGTTGTATAAACGCGAATGTACACGCAATACTACTCTTGTAGCTAATTGTAACCGCTTATGCAGGCGCGCCTACGATGGTATGTATGTTTGCCATTACCTTCCACGTGACTATTAGCGATTATTTTATTTAATTTTTGTAATAATTTTTGTCGTCGCCTAAGATCGAAATCAAAATGATCTACTAGGCTATCGCGAGAGTTTACAGTTTAATAATAAGATTCAATGTCGGTAACTCGATGGAGTTTGAAGTTGTATTTTTCTCAGTCGTTACTAAATTATAATAATTTTTAATTACTATTTAGGGATACGCTATTCCTCCAACCACTTATGACTTTTTTTTTTTTTTTTTTGATTTCAGGATAATTCACTTAAAAATTCAAATTTTAATTCAAAATTCCAAGGTGTGGCGTGCATTTTACTTATGTGTAATACACTGTTACATTTGCCTGAACTGATGATATTTCCATTAAGAAGTCACATACTTTTTCCCGTTCAGTTTTTTGATTACGACAATAAACCACATACAATATTGATGACTGTCTTTCGATCGACAAAAAGAAATTTAAAGCTAGATAATTACATAATGGATGAAAAAATAAATTAATTCGAAAAAAGTGGAATGGTCACTAGACACGTGAATACAATTAATTTAAAGTTAAGATATATGATAGTTTATTTCTACCAGTTAATTATATATATATATAAAATTAATATCACCGACCAGAAATATATTTATTTAATACGTAAAACAAAAATTTCAACATATTTTGTAGCAATATACTATATATTCATTATATTTATTTTATTCATAATATTCATAATAACAATTTAAAATAAAGTAGTTAAAATAATATAAAAGTCGTTGGTTATTAAATTATAAATTGTCATTATATTATATATTTTTCTACTTACTATTTCAATTTAAATGTCGATTTTTATTATCTGATTACGAACTTTTCGTATTAACGACTTTTACTTCATTTTATGCTTCACTTTAAATTGTTATTGTGAATGAGTGTGTAACTTGTTGCTACGAAATGCGTGTTAGTTTTTATGTTTCTTGCGCGTGATGTTAATTTTATATATTATGATTCATTTAATCACATCAGAGGTCGAAATTCAAATTTGAAATAACTCGCGTCAAAGATCTAACGCGACTAAATAATCTTAAAAAAATTTCTTGAACTTCATCTTCTCTATCAGAAGATGGATGATGACTATCGGTTAAAACAGAACTATAAAAAATGAACAAAAATATTTACTTAAACGCATTGGATAGATAATTCGGTGGCGGTATGATTTGTCCACCGCAGCTTAATAAACTTTCAAAAATGAAGGCAGCTACATTTCGTCCGCTGCTCTTACAGTTTTCGATTATCTGTCTGACTTCATCGGCGTATAATAAGCCCAATTCTTCGAGTGTATTCTCTTCCGTTTTTACATATTTTCCACGATAAACATCCGGACAAGGTGCCTAAAAATAACACTGAATGTAAAACGCACTCGAAATTTACTTATATGCAGCGCCTTTCGAAATCTATCGAAAAAAAAAAAAAAACATTAAAATGAAATGATAATGATGGTAGTTCGTCAAAAATAGGCGATGTTTTTAATGTTTTTTAATATGCTTTGTGTATTATTTATGTTCAGAATAATATTGTGAATTAATTAATTTTTTAAACATATATATATATATATATATATATATATATATATATATATATATATTGTAACGGATTCGATACCTGCAGCGCTATCTTTTAGCGGTGTTTGATTTATAAAATATATTTCTCTGGTAACATTATTTATTATTTAGCGATTTATCAAACATCGCGTTTTATTCGACGTAGTCGCGGATCGTAGTAGATTTTAGACACACTTATCGGCTAAAACCCGAAATTCTCGGGCACAGCTGAACG
Source organism: Icerya purchasi (assembly GCA_039619475.1). NCBI lineage: Eukaryota > Metazoa > Arthropoda > Insecta > Hemiptera > Monophlebidae > Icerya > Icerya purchasi. The sequence continues at coordinate 206,261,080 of CM077115.1, forward strand.
AACGGTTGTGTTAGGGTGGGGCTGTGTGCGTGTGTAGTGCTGGTCGCGACCGATAGCAGAGAGTACTCTCTGAGTCCGAGGCGAGTGCGCGTCGGGTAGATTGAGCCGAGGGAAGTTTATAAAATACGTATTATTAAAAATATTCTAGAAACATCGGCGCGGATTATTATCTTTATTAATTTGTAAGAAGAACTAGTCGGTAATTTCCCGTTTATTCGGTAGAAGTTTAGTTTTAGTTAAGACACACATCGTGTAACAATTGTTGAGTCGTCTTATATATTAATGGTAATTCAGTTGTATTATAATTTGATCTTTAGTCAGTCGCATGATAATTGCCGTTGGAGTGGTATTATAATTGTCTACATCTCTCGTCGTACATGTAAAATCGGTTTTATCTAGTCGTTGCGTTACCGTTTTTACACAGTTTTGCTGTTGGCCATACTGCTCATATACAAATTTTAAAGTTTTTTTTTTGTGTTTTGTTCTAGTCGGTACCAATTTTGATTTTTTTTGTTCCCGTTTTGTTATAATTTGTTTCATAAAAAAAAAAAAAAACAAAAAAAAACGTGTTTATAACCATAATCTCGTTATTGGACACGTGGTGGGCCCTCGTGATAACTCCCCGTGCGGAGACAGAACTGCCATTTTACGGCAGTTTCGCGTATTATTTATTTTTATTTGTATATATTTTTTTTTGATTGAGTAGTTTTTTTTACTTTTTTCTCTTCTGTTCGGCATTTATTTCATTAAAAGCCTAATGTTCTGCTAGGCAGAGCTTTTTCCGGTAGTGGCAAGCCATCATTTGCCACTGGCGCTCGTTAAGATACAATTTTTTTATAATTTTTATTATCAACTCGAAACAACGGAGAAGGAAAAAACCGATTTACAACAATATATATATATATATATATATATATATATAGTGCCGACACTGTTATATTTAACTTCATAAAATGAAAAATATACTTGCAATTATTAGACTATCTCGGTGATCTTTTTATATGTAATATTTATATAATATCTATAGTATATTTCTTTTGTGGTGGCGGGTAAGGTGAAAGTTTATAAGTGGGGGACGATATACATTCAAATAGGAAAGTACACTTTTGGAAATGAAATCCTGAGAATTAAAAGTCACAGCTGTATTTTTTCTATAGTTTTAATATGAAAATACGTAATGAAATTACAAAATAATTTTACTTACCAGGTGAACCCATTTTGGTTTTTTCACAAATTCAGCCTCTTTAAGTTTATATGAAGATACATTAATCAACGTTGTCAAGTTTCCATGGTAAGCGCTGCAATGGAAATTTAAAATTTTTAATTACGGCAAATATGTTGTTTATAAAAAATATTTTTCTTCAATATCGCACTCTCTTAAATGTAAATAATAGAAGAAAAAAAACAAACAATTTTTTGTTTCTTTTTATTATGAATGCATCGAATGTTGCGTCGAAATAAAATAAATAATTGCATACTATCTTAAAACGGTTTAACCAGAGTGGAGACTATCTCATATTCGTTTAACATTCATTTTCTTCTAAAATTATATATACAGTGAGCAAAATTGAAATCCGGACACCGTGTAAAGAAATAAATATGTATTCAGAAAAGGAGTAAAAAGAGCTGTTACAGATTCGGTGTTTTTATCAGATTGTAACATGAAGCTTGAGGAACGGAAATGCTAAAAAAATAAATCGAAAAAAAAAAAGAAACCTAATGCCGAACAAAATTATAAAAAAACTGCATTTATTTAGGCAAAATTGAAATCCGGACACAACAGAAATGTTGCGAGTGCATGCCCATATAAGACAGTATAAGGTCGGCTTTCTCAAAAAAATGAGTAATAATTGTACACTCCTTAATCGTTTATTCATTTTGCAGCAATACGCGCGAACAGCAGCATACTGTGTCCATTCTATGTGCGAATTAAAGCGGTGAATAGTGAAAAATGTCGCGTCCGGGAAAGAATACCACGTGTGAAATGCGTGAATTAGTAATTTTGAGTAATGCGGACGGTAAGTCAATCAGGCAGATCTCAAAATTAGTGAACATACCCAGAAGTACAGTTTCCGATATTATTTTACGATATAAACGGGAAGATCGAATTGAAAGTACAAAGTATAAAGGTGCAGCAGAGACGTTAACGGTCTATGACCGGCGTTCTATCCGCCGAAAAGTGGAGAAAAACCCCCTCGTAAGTGCCATCAAACTGATTACACAGTTGCGGGAACGTGGTACAGAAGTGACAGCTCAAACGGTACGTAATACAATTCGTAGTTTACGATATAATTCACGTACTGCACGCAGTAAACCTTATATCAACGAAGTTAATCAAAACAAGCGCTTTCAGTTTACTGAGAAATATCTTTTACACGACGAAACGTCCTGGCATGATGTACTATTTGCGGACGAGTCCAAATTTAACGTGTTCTGCAGCGATGGCAAAGTAAAAGTGTGGAGGAAGCCCAAAATAGAATTGGAACGGAAAAATCTGTGTAATTTCGTTATTATCGCGGTTTTGTAGCTTTTTTTTTCGTTTTTTTCCCACGTATGTGTTTATGACAATGTATTTTTTATTTTAGTAACAAACCATACATCAATACATTCCTTTCTAACCTCCTTATATACGTATATTCATTTATTTCGACAGTGTCCGGATTTCAATTTTGCTCACTGTACATTTATCACACCAACAATTTGTGTCATCGCAGATTATAATAAAATGAAAATAATTATAGTTATTTATTTTTCAATAAATTCGGTCAGATTTATTGAAAATTTACGGAAATTAATAATTTCGGACAGGTTAAATAATAGAAATTACAAAACATACGTTTCCAAAAACGGCTTATTTAGTGATACGATTCGTGAAACTTACGTAAATATTAATTTAGAGAAAAAAAAAGAAAAAAAGAAGAAAAAAAACAGTTTTATAACATTTAAAATATAATAATACAGAAAAAATTCTCAATTTTATAATGTATTTTATATCATTACGAACATTTAATTTTAAATAATTGGGCGATTCTTTTTTGTAAATAGTATTGATTTTTTTCGCGATTTAAATTAAGACTAAAATCCATTAATCGTAGATCGGCATTACATTATTCTGTCGCTGATCGTAGTAATAAATTCGATTAGTTTAAAAAATTATCTCTACGAATCTATACGAGATAGATAAACACGTGCGTGGGAAAACGTTTTGCGCATTTTTACGCTACCATTGCTGTTCTATTCATGGTTAAATGTACTTTGAATTTAGAAAAGTAATTTTATTTAATAGCTAACAATCACAGCGTTCTTTAGTTTTTATTCGAGGCCAAAATTTAATTTTTCTGATCTGAATTATACGACTGACAAAAACGCGAAGAAAACAAGCAGTTATTATTGTACGTTTTTAATTTTAAACTTGCGTAATTCATAATTAAATTCTTCCTTATCCAGGTTCTTATTGAGCACCGCAGAGATAAACATATTTGCACAAAAATAAACGAAAAAACAAAAGAGACACTTTACAAGTTGTAAATGTTTCAATACACGCAACTTCCTCGGGAGTCTCATATAGGCAGCTAAACACATAAGGTTATTCTAGTAATCAATATTACTTGTCCAACCTAAAAATTTCCTTCAGCTGGAATTTGTTCGTGCCTTTTTACGATATTTAATATACGGAATCCTAATAAGATAGTTCAGAAACAATAAAAACATCACATAAAATTCAATAACTCCAGAAAGACTCGACTTATAAACTTCAAATTTCGTTTATTTAAAGTTCTCCTTAAGACAATGTATAACTTCAGAACAACCGGTTTTCCTAGGTGTCAAAAACCGGCAGAAAAAAATAAGTGACAAAAACATATAATATAGAATTTAAAACGATCTAAAAATCACTTAAACATTTGGAATACCAAAAATCAAAACCTTTTCATGATACAAAAAAATTATTAGTAAACAATTTAATGCCCTTCTTCCTGCGATGAGGGGCAAAAAGAAGCAAACAAAAAATATGATCTTTAATAACTCGAGTAAAAGATTTTAAAAAAACCGCAACACATCTTAAAAGGCAACATTAAAAAAATATATATAGCCGAGATTACAACCTCACATTTGAACTTTCGAATCGCCGCTAACTCTAAAATATGGATAATAAAACATTTTTTTCAAAGCATGTGGTATATTAATGAAAATTGTTCTACTTGGTAATAACGAAACCATATTTTGATCCTTTAACAACAGTTTCAAAGTTCGCGCAAAATGCAAAAAACTGTGACGACAAGTATATTTAAATTTTCAAAAATCAGCTTATAAACATGTGAATTCAAAGAAATTTTTTAATCTATTGTGCATTCTATATATATATATATATATATATATATATATATATATATATATATATATATATATATATATATGTACCCAAAGAATCTAAGCAATAATTGACCGCTTACGCTTCTTCAAATATAAGCAGCCGGCTATTGCTAAATTTGAAATATTTATTTTGAATTTAGCATGACGTAAATGTAAGTTATATCTTTATTTAATATACGGAATTCTCAGCGCAAGAAACCTCAAGCTTGATTTCGTATATGGTGAATTCAAAGCACGGTAATTTTTATAATTTTAAGGTGAAAATAAATAAATGATATTTTATCTTTTTTTTACATTAAATTTATTCTTTTATAAATTCATGAATGAAAAACGCACGATTTATGGTGTTTCTTAAAAAAAAAATGCTTGTTAAAACACAGTAGCCCTTCCTAAACATAATTTTTAAATTTTCGGTTTATTACCACCTCCCGATTTCCTGATTACTAGTGATTACTAAAATTGTACAAAAAGAAGAATGACATTTATTCGTTGCTATTGATAATATTTGAACGTTGTAGCGCATTTTATGTGAATAAAACAGAACTTCGTAATTTATTCTTGAGTGTGAAGTACATCAAAAAATGTATTCACTTTTTGACGTTTCATATGATTTCTTTTTATTAAAAATGTCGTTTTTGGCTATTTTTATTTTTTTCCCCTGGTCTTATGATATAATTCCCGGCTTATCCACAGCTTTTTTCTCGATTAGGTGGCCACCCTGTAAAACTTATTCAACACCTCCGGAAATGTTTCTTAACTGCGACATGTGATAAATATTTAAAAAAGATAAGCGAAAAACTACAATATAAAAACAACAAAATAAATTCACACGTGACATGCACACGCACACACTCCCATTTATATATTAGCGAGTTTTATTTAGTGCAAATAACAATTGATAAATATACGTATATGCGTTTATGGTCGGACATATAAACACGTGGCTTTTTCCGTTTTAAATAAAATACTTCTACAGGTTTATTTTCCATCTTTAATATAATCACGAAAGAATGACCCCAAAAAATATAGTTATTTACAAATATTTCTAAAATTAAAGTATACATTATGTTTGCAATTGACGGAAATTCGTAATGATTCTGCATGGAAAATAAGTTATACTTCTTTGTGTCTAACAAAGAATAAATATTTTTCGAAATTCCATACGAGAGGTTATACAAGAACGGAACAAAATTAAATTTAGTACTTATTTTGCTTTAAAACGCGATTATATATGAAATATATATATTGATATTTTCGATAAACTGGTGATAGAGAGAAAAAAAAAGAATGTTAAAAGCAAAAGTTTGAAGATTCGTTAATTTAGTGATAAAAGAAAAAAGAAATGATCGTTTTAATCGATCTGTGTACCTGAATTAATTAAACACAAGGCTATTTTTCATTTAAATAATAATAGTGAAAGAAGACAAATTACTGTTCAACCGCAATCACATCCTTATGTCTAGTGTGATGGCGAGCAAGCTGTATAGCAAGATCATTCGCTTCCGAACCGGAGTTGACGAAGAAGCAAACCGATAACGGCGCTGGAAACAACGATGATAACTTTTTCGCGTATAAAACGATATTATCATTTAAAAACCGGCTATTCGTATTAACGACGGATGCCTGTTCAATTTCAGCTTGTACAACATCTGGATGACAATGGCCGACTATAGAAAGAAAAAGAAAAAATGTCGTTTACTTTTTACGCATCGAAAAAAAATACAAAACATTTTTTATGATTATATATATATATATATATATATATAAATTATTTCGTTCGCTCCGTCTAATGGTGAACTGCTATTTTTTTTACTGCTGTATGTTTCAATAAAGGACACAAATTTATCCGTTATTGTCATCTTCCATTACCCCAAGTCTGCCGAAACTTTTTTTTTTACGTCTTACATAATTTTCGTATTATTTACACTTCTCGCACACACGACTAACAATAAACCCCCCTTTTCCGATCTCATTTCATTACTCTAAGAAGCGATTACTTTAAATTTGTTATGCTCTTTCTTGCCCGCTCCCAATTTATCTAACATCTTCATTCTTATAAAATATATGACAAAATGAACCTCATCACAAACACAAATATCACAAAATGGTAAAGGAACATTTTCAGGCAGAGCCCATCTTCAGCTTAACGATATAAAAGAACAAAACACACTTTTATTTTATTTTTATTCGGATATGACTTTTTTTTTTTTTTTTAAATTAACCGCGATCAAAAGCCTAGTTGCAGCATAAATTAAAATATATTAAATTGAATTATTTCGCATACGCATAGCGGCATACTGATTAAAAGACTTAACATTATAGATATTTAATCCTATGTTATTAATAACGAATTGATTATTTATAACCGAACCACTGAAATTGCTAAGTTTGCGACTATCTACAGCAGTAAAAGAACATTCAAATAGAAAATGTTCAACCGAATCGACGCAAGAGTTTCAAAATAAACAAGTGTCTAATGGTCTTACGCTTAAACGTTTTAAATACGATTCGAAATTGCCATGTCCAGACAGCCCTCTTGACTGCTATAGAAATTTACATTCAACTCATCTTTGACGTTAAATCTATTTTCCATGCTGTGGAAGAACTTAAAAGTTATTCTACCATGCAAATTTATTGGTCTATCTATTCTGCCGAATATCATTTATAATTACGTTAATTTCCTTACCGAAAGCGTACTTACAATTAAATAAATTATAATTTAACTCAACACTAAATCGAGAATTGAATGGATTTATTATGTTAGTTTTTACGGGAATGGAATTTGTTGTTATACAAATTAAATTCGGAAATCAAAGCCGACTTAAAAAACACTTAAGTCAATAGGCAGAATCACGATAATAACTGGAGCTGCAAAAAAAATAAAATAAATAAATAAATAAAAAAAAAAAAAGTCTTCTACCCGTTGACAATAAAAATATTAATTTTTTTTTATTTTATATCGTTCAGCTGAAAATAGCCTATTTTCAATTAAGCAATATAAAATACAAGTATGTTTTGTTATTTTATATCGTTAAGCTGAAGATGGGCTGTACCTGAAAACGCGCCTTCACCATGTAGTTATATTTGTGTTTGTTAGAAGATTCATTTTATTACAGTTTATTTTATAATAAGTTAACAAACAGCGTGGATTTTTACAGTAATCTTCATTCTTCTCTGCGTTATTTCATAGACCCTTAATACTTAAGCAAAATTTGAAATATTATTATTTTATCACGTGATATAAATGTGTTCATCTATTGCTAGATGTAATGCGATAATGATGAAGTGTACTTACCATGCGCTACATTATTAATACAGTCCAAATATCGATTTCCAAGTTCATCATACATATACTGTCCTTTAGCATTTACTATCTTCAACGGATTTTCATGATAAAACAGTTCACAGGCTTTCCTATTTAACAAAAGAAAATGTCGCAAATAAATCATCACACAATCCGTTTTTCTACATAGAATGTTTTTCATTTTCTTTATGTGGCCATATATTCCCAGCTGCGCACCTTATAATATAATGTTTTTCTAATAGATCGAAGATTCATTATTCCCGTAAATATGAATCTAACGACAACCGGTTTTTTAATTTTTAGGTCAATTATAGCGAATGTAGTGAATACAAGAAGTTAAGAAGAATCAAAGTATCAATTGGAAGAAACAAAAGAGCAACACTTTCACAAATGTATAGAAAAGAAATAGAGCAATTAAGTTGTGCGCTGAAATATTAAAAAAAAAAAAAAAAAAAAATGCGAACCGAACCGAAAAGATATACCAAGCATAGTTTTTTTTCTTAGATATCAAAAGGAAGAAAAAAAAAAAAAAGAAATTTAACGCAAAATCGACAGATATAACAATAATGAAACGATAACCATTATTGACTAAGATAATCATACGGAAGAACAACTTTTAACCAACTTAAATATCGTTCAACACTTCTCTATATAAATATCTGAAATATCCAAAAAAAATTGAACGGTTTCATATTTTAATAGAATTACATTCTTTAAACATAGAAGAATATTCGATATACGTATACTATTAAATAAAATGAGTTCCAGGTTTAAACGGTACGCCAGAAATTACGTAGGTCTACATGAACTGGAAAAAATGCAAAGTAAATTTTGTAAGGGGACCCTCGACCACTCGACAATGGATGACTGGAATAGTTGATACCAATTAAAAAATGTTAAACGAAAAATTTATCTATTTTGAATGAGTTTGTATTTTAAAATATTGGTATTTTAACGAACAAAGAATAAGCATATTAAATTTTAGGCTAAACTCGACAAAAAACGACTACAGAAACATTCGAATCGTTGAAAAATCTGTATCGGAAACCCGAGATAAAACCGACAACCTAGAGTATCTAAACGGTGAGTATAAGAAGAAAAAATCAGACTGAAAAAGGTGTTGTTTTTTTTTCGTGCAACATTGCACGATGATGGGCCATCTTACGATATTTCCAGTTCTTCCCGCCTGAAAACTATCCTTATCATTTCAGGTATTTCTCTGTTATCGGAGTTATTAAATCTGAAACAACGTGAGTCTCGAAATTCCGGTAAAATTCGCCGTTCCCCACATACTTAAAAGCTGTCGAATTCTTTCTTTGATAAAAGAACAAACTTCAGATACCGCTGAGAGCGCACAATTTTTTGGGGGCTTCATGCAAATCATTTTTAATAAACGTAAATGTTTAATTTTTTCAGTTTCTCGATACTTTATGCTTGTACCACATTTTCCTGTAAAATATGCTTCAAAATAAATTATCATATTACAAAAGAAATAAAAATGAAAAGTATATTACGAACAACAACTACATAGTTCATATTTTGATTACACACTAAGTGAAATAATAAAAAATGACTAATTTCCGAATGCATGCGTTATTACAATAATAATAAGAAGCGCAGTTTCCATAAAAATATTGCCCAAAATTTTAGGATCGAAAAACAATTTTATTCTCCAGTAATAAGATCATCTAAATTAGTATTTTTTCTCGTTATGCGATCTACCACTAGTGACATTATGAGATGGCCGTTTATCTTTAGTATGTTATCTTCACTATCTTTTACTACTACATTTGAAATGTGTACAGTCTTCGTTCTTATCGCAGCATCGAACAATTATCAAACAACAAAAGAGGATTTACCAACCATATTTCCGAGCATAAGAAACACTCAGTGTTAATCAAGTCTTTCCTTCCGACTCGATTACTAAACATGACATCATTTTAAAGTATTGAAATTCATGTATTAAAAAATAATAATAATAATCTAAGTTGTCTTAAACCGAAATAGACAGTTTTTTTATTAATCTGACAAAAATTAAAAGAAAATTATAACCTTAAATCCCAGATAAATGCAATATTTATAGAGCATCCCTAAGTGATCAATCGCTTTATTCTCCACACGCTGTTTTAGAACTGAAAAGTAATCTGCACAGCTAATCCTAAATTTTGAAAATTGCTTACCGGAATTTTTTTTGAAATTACATTCAAGGCGAATCGAGACGTATCGTATCGAAATTTTCATGATTGGATAGCAGGATAGAAGTCGAACGCAGGCTGAAGTCGCTCGTTTTTTGAAATACATCCAGAATTGCCTCTAGCAATCAATCGAAGTACGATTAGCAAACTCGAAACTCAATATTGGGAATTGGGGCATGTGAGGGATGCTCATCGACAGAGGCCTTCAAAAATCAACGAAAAACCTGGTTGAACATGTTGTTAGAAGTTGAAGAAAATCCTGTCACTCGAGCTAGGCAAATAGGCTCGCAATTATAATGTCAGTCACACACAAGCGTTTTGGAATCTTGACTTAATAGATCGACGGATATGGTTTCAACAAGATGGAGCACCACCACGTTTTACTCAAAATGTACGGAACTATTTTAACGGAGTGTTTCCAAATATGCGGATTGGAAGGAGAGGCCCAATTGAGTAGCTTGCAAAATCACCCGATCTCACCGCGTTAGATTTTTTCTTGTGGGGATATCTAAAATCCCAGGTTTATGTTACTAAACCAAACGACATCGCCGAACTTCAAGAAAGAATAGGGGATGAAGCCAAGTAAGTAACGCCAGAAGTTTTATAAAATGTTCGGAATGCATATTATCATCGATTGAGGTACTGTTAGCAACAAGGTGGTGGACACTTTTAACATTTTATACATTGACAGAATTTTAGTGAAAATTTCGTTTTTTCTTTTTTTTCGACACATTTGCTTACAAACAAAAAAAGAAAACGTAATTGTGTTTTTAATTGAAGAAGCTTTAAAATAAAAAAATAATCAACCTACCCCAAAAAAAAGAAGTTAGGGGTTGCTGCAACCTCCCAGACCATCAAAAAAATAAGCAAACACCGTTATAATATGCCTCATTAACCATAAAAATCGACGTGTTTCAGGAATTTTACAAGAAATTGTTATTTATCAATTTATATACAATATATATATATATATATATACATAGGTGTATATATATAAAAGTAAAGTAAATCACATACCCTTGACAGGGCATCAGGAATTGTGAAATTAAGGTTCGCAATGTACAAAGCCCAACGACACTAATGAGAGTAGGGGGAGTCAGTTAGTTTCTTTCTCTCGGCCGCCTTTACCTTCCCAGACTTCTCTGGTACCCAATTATTTCAGGCTGGGTAAACCTGGGAGCGACTTCGATCCGGAACGAGACAAGTCTCGATAACCTATGATACCTCTAATTTGGTAGTCAAGCGCCTTAATCGCTAGGCTACCGCGCTACCATATATATAAATAAAGAAAAGTTTGTATTTATAAAGAAATTAAATATAATATCTCACCCATAACAGAAAAGTGACATAAGTGCAAATTTTTCATTTTTGCGATTATGACACCATATATCTGTAAAATGTGAGTTCTTTAACATAGAAAAACGTTACATCTCCTATGTGAATAGTTACCTCTAGGAAGTGTTGTGTCTCTTTTTCACGGAACAAATAATTAAATAAATTAGTAAAACTTTAAATGCCTCTCCTATAAAATTACATACTTTCGAACTTATGCCACTTTTCTGTAATTGGTGCGATATTATAAAATAATAAAAAAGATCAATAAATTAAATGTAATTTTTTTCTTTTGGAACGTACGTGCTTTACAAGTGTTTCATAATTACACATTTCAATTTAACAGCAATCGATTGTTCCATGTACTGTTTTTCTATATTTTTTATTAATCTGAAGTAAAAAATTAGGACTAAAATTATCGCAAATTAAATAGACCTTTTCCATAGTTCTTTTGTTATCTTATTTATTTACGGATTGATTACTTTGGTATTGCACGCATCAATGATTTTCGAAGTTAAAATTTAGTTTTTTATTATTCGAAAATTACATTTAAAATATTTAAACTAATTGGTTAAAAATCTTTTTAAATAATTTCTCTAGTAGTTTTATAATGTATTAAATACGTATTATTTGCTCAAAATTGTAAAACAAACCACTTCATACGCAGTGGCGGATTTTGGTCTAGGCCCGTGAGGCCTGGGGGGCCTAGGGCGACAACATTTGAGGGGTGCCGAGATTTAAAAAGTTTTTAAAATTTAAAAGGAACCTGAACTCTAAATATTCTTTTCCGGTCGTTTAAAAGTCGAAATTAACGAAATTTTCAGTCAACTGTGCGGTTAAATTTTACAATTTATCTTTCACTGTTAAACTGTGGAAAAATAACTAATATGTAGAAAAATTTGATTAACTCGAGAATTATTTCAATCAAATTTTGTAATTACGTTACAGTATGTTTTCTACATACATACATACATATATATTAATTACAACGTAATTCTTAGACTATCCCTCATTAGAAAAAATGACCCAATTTTATGTAACGTTTGTTATATTTTATAGGATTTTTGTTACTGTTATTTAAAAAATGTCACAATTTTATGTAATGAAATATGTAACGAAAAATGTAACGAAAAAATGTCTTAATTTTATATAACGAAAGTTAAATGTTAAAATAGGATTTTTGTGGTTATGTTATTTTTTGTGTGTGTTGATGCCAGTAAGAATTACGTTGTAAATTTTGATCATTTTATACAAAGTATAGAAGAGAAAGAGACAGAAATGAAAGCAAGAGGGGTCGAGGGGCACAGCCCCTTGCGAGGCCAAAATGGCCGAGTTATATATATATATATATATTTCATTACAAGAAAGGCGGCATGTCAGCACGGGCTTAGGGCGCCATTGCCATCAAATTCGTCACTGTTCATACGTGACGAGATTTGAACCAATACATGTATGCCTAACCGACAATCCGTAACTATCATGCTACACGTTATAATCTTAGGAAAGTTTTTTAATATGTCTATTTACGATGTTCTTTATGCATACTGAAATCGGTGAAGTCATGTCAAATGGCAAACTCGAGTATTAATAATTAAATAAAATAATTTTACGTATTTTTTCGCTCTAATAAAACATTAACGTTAAATAATCATTGAAAAATTTATCTTCATTATTTATTCATGTTTTGGCATCAATTTTCATCATTTAGTCCTTTTACTTATTTTTTCTAATCCGTATATGAAGACATTTTTTTTTTTTTTAAATATTGAACAATCTTTTCATCGTCACTAGTTTTTAATTCCAGATATCGGCACTGCACAAAGCGCATTCTACTGTAACCGAAACCAAGGAATTGAGCATTCTTTCTTCGGATTATAGTGTGTTATTTTGACAGTGATAATAGCGAGCAAATTTCGTATATATGCAAGTACAAGAAGCATTATATGATGATTATTACAGTATCGGAATAATAATTTTTTGTAAACTATATTTGGCAAGCTTTAACTTCACTACAATATAGGCAAATTTTTATTACATATAATGCTCATACTGAATTCAATGTACTTAGAAAAAATATTAACATCAACTATATTGTGCACTTTTTTCGTTACATAGCTGCACCAATGTCGATTTCATGATATAATTATTACATCATACAAATCTGTTGCAGTTCACTTTTATCAAAATTTACCTCATTTGTTAAATCAGTTGTTATTGTTTTTTACTCTAATTTTTCAAATTTGTAAATTCACAAAATTTCCTCATACGTTATATATTTCTATATAAACGCAGTTTTCGTCAAAAATGTTTATTAGTACACACTTCCATATTTTTCTTTCTAATAATTTTGCATATTTCTAGATGCGGTATTAAAAATTTCGGATACCATTTTACCGCATGCTATGATTATATTTAATTTCGATTTCTATATTTACAGGTAATTCAGTTACTTTCGCAATTTTTCCATTATAAAAGAAATTCCGATACGAACTATGTACTAGGGAAAGATCGGGCAGAAGTAACAAAACAAAAAAAAAGAAACTAAACTAAACTACCGATTATTATAAAAAAGACGATAACATAAAACATTATCTAATTACTAATTGCAAATCAATTCTCTAATCATGCAAATACTGTAACGAATAATTCTAACAAAGTTTTCATATACACATACAAATATTAATCGCGTAATATAGATTTAAATTCTAATTATCAAAAAATGAAGCGAAAAGTATTTCCAGATTAATTATATAAAAAGAAAACATAAAATGTTTCTCTTTTATATTTGACACTTTTTATAATTTTTAAAACTTATCGCTTGATCTTTCCTAGAATGTATATAATACATGTGAATATTAGTTTTCTCAAAGTCAAAAAGATGGAAAAGTATCATTTTTATTGTTAGAAGACAAATAATCCAAGTTAGAACTCCATAGATAACTCGAATGTTTTGCAAATTATTGCAATTTACAATAGGTTTTGGTTGGCGTGCACGGTTTTCTCGCAAACATATCATTTCGATTGAAAGAATGCTTTTATGCAACGTTTACTGATACAACATTAAAATAATGTTACCGATTTTCATCGATTTATTTTACGGAATAAAATATGAACATGATTCCTTTTTGTCGTAATTCTTTGTATTAGGGTACGCCAATGTCCAAAATTATCATAGAAAATTAAGACGTCGAATCAGTCGTAAAAGAAGTAAAAACAAAAGGTACGTCGTTACTCTTATAATTACTACTGAAAAACACAAGTTATTTTCATATACAATTCTTTAAAAGAAAAAAGAAAAGATGCCCCACGAAAATTTCCTAAAAGAAATAACTGCCTGCACCCAAGAAAGAAAATGGGCGGAGAGCTAAGTACTCCGTTAAAGAACAAAATTTAGTTGGCTTGGGCATAAATCAAATAGAACTGAAAAAAAAAAAAAGAATTACACTAAACATGAAGTCAGTTTTACACTTTGGTCATTAGATGTATCCGAAATTAACCTTTTGAAGGAAATATTAGAAAACTTTATACACAATAGAAGTCTGGTAATAGTTAATTTACAACAACTGAAAACCCGTAAAGAGCATTATTTTAGAATGTATTCGGAATGATAGGGAATGTCAAACAGTAGTAAAAAATTTTAAGTTTTTAAATAATTTGAATAGTAGAAAAGATAAAGATGACAAAATAAATTAAATAAATCCGAAATAGAGAATTAATCAATACTGCTATATTTAAAAAAAGATAATATGAGATAGACGAGTAGAAAGTTTTTTAAAATTATATAAGCAAAATACACATCCCACAAGTGTATATGTAAGTTTTGAATTTTCAGTAAGTTATAAAAAACTTAATACCTTCCTTTATTTTACGTAACCGAATAATTTTTAATATTTAAAGTACCTCTTATAATTTTGCATTTTTAAAAAAATGAACTATCTTAGTGCATCCGATCGAAATGAACGTTTTTACTATGCATTATTAAGAATTAAGGCACATGGATAATACTATTTAATTACATGACACGTTGCTTTTTTATCTTTCCTCGTCTATTTTAAACCAAATTAAAAAAAAAAAAGAACATTTTGTTCCATCTTACAAGTAGTACATTAAGTTAATGATAGCGATACGAAAGTGCAACATTTTACAATCAACATGCTAAATATAACAAAATTTCTCCTCGCGGATTTTAGTAATAGAACTCTGGTTTTGAAGTTTCGTCACATACATTTGTAGATAATACAAACTACTGCTTTGACTACAAGTGCAAAATTTAAACACCATATCAGTATACGGTGGAAATTAATAATGAGAATAGTGCAGGGAAACAGATGCAGTGAGAAGTCTAGACGATTTTACATGCTCCGATTACTTACTTATAAGGCCAGAAATATTTTAAAATTTTCAAATCAACGGAAAACACATAAGTCACTCGTTGGTAGTATTCTTTATATTCCGGTTGACTGAAAACCCGATAAATCTGCTGACCAAAAATTCACGCAATTTTATTCTAACTTTAGTCAAAATCGAATAAAAGTTTTCCCTACATCCTGAAAATTGTTCACAATATATAACACGTAAAATAAAATTTTACAAACAACTTAATTATTATGTGATAACAATATACGTGAAACCTTTCACTAACTCGCGTGAATATTTTGAACATTGCATTTTTTCTTTAACTATGCAATTTACGGAAATATGAGAAATAATTCGAGTGATGAAAGTATCGAGCTGATCTAATTCGATAGAACACCTTTACCAGAACTATTATAATTATTCTTATTATAAGGGCCTTAATTTATCGCACGTAATTAGTGGTTTTTATACCACATACGAGTATAAACTGGCATCACTCATTTCCAGTTAGCTTTCGCATGTGTTTCCGTTTATACATATTTTCATTTACACAGTTTCACGTTGGCACCCGATTCTTTACTCCTTCCATATATCCAAAAAGATTATAATTTTACTATAATTCAGCCAACAAAAAAAAAATCAGATTGGTTCTTACACTGTATATGCTGTTCTAATTTGTCAACCTCATAATTCAAACCGTAACTAATCGAAAAAAGGAAAACGTTATTGCTCAAAATAATAGTGCAATACTGGATGGAAAATACATATCTTTCAATACATTACTATAAATTCTTCCCATTTCACATTTTTCCTCCTCAAACGGAAATCGACCGAAAAATCCAAAATTAAAATATTACAATATACATATATAGAAACAACTATAGTATGTTACTTCATTATTACATGATGTTTATGCACGAATAAACAGAACATTAATTTCACTTACCCGATATATTCATTTCTCAATTCTATCGTTTCTTCTTTCGAAAGCAATTTCGAGGACATACTTTAGTTTAAATTTAAATAGTATTTATATGCACGAAAATTAAAATATCTTCAATATTAAAATTCAACATACAAACAATCACTGAAATAATTAACCTTGAATTGTAAACGTTGTAAATAATTTCAGTAACAAAATATTGCGAAAATGATCATAGTTTAAAAATTAAGATAACGAATTACATTTGATTTCCATATTGCAAAGAAAAACAAACAAGCAGAAGTACAAAACTATTGGTGATAAAGAAAGCGAGATTTTTATCGATTAGTTTGATTGTTAAAATCTCTCGAATACCTCGATGGTTAAGGGAACAATCGAATGAACCTTCCAGTAATTTTCGATAGCTATTAATATTTAACCAATATGTCAAAAACATGAAAGAAAAAAAAAAATTACCCTAAAATATATCACAGATTGCAAAACTAAATTTGTCACAAACATTCATATGGGGTTCCTAATTTCGAACAGTATTTAATAATCGAAGATAGAATATCGCGTCACTACTGTAGCGCCATCAGGTGGCAGCTCTGAAAGTTATTTATGTTTATATTTTAATAATTAATTATGATGTAAAAAATTCTTAGTGGTTAAATTTTACTGAAATTTAGTTTTTCTTATTTTTCGAGATTATCAAACTCCTAAACCCCAGTCAGGTCAAAGGCCTGTGTTTTTAAACTGATAAACCTCTAAGGGAGAGCGCCCATCTAAGCGATACGATTTCGATACGACAGCGATTTTAAATCGTAAGCGATAGCAACACGATTCCGATACGACGTAACGCCCACTGAAGCAACGCGATTTATCCGCTAGAGAAGCAACTTAATTTATGATGTGGTGTGATAGTGCAAAAAATGTCATATTTTTCTTCGTTTTCTTGTTCTTTTTTTAGTGAAGAAGCAATGTATCGTTAGTAAATCTTAACAATTTAAATCAAAAAAGAAAACAACGTTATTGAGTACATCCATTTTTTCAAAAGAGTAACAAAATAAAGGCCTTTATGTTTATAAAAAACTGAATATATACTCGGAAAAGTTCTAAAGTTTTTATGGAATGAATAAGGAAACGTTTAATTGGTTAGTAGAGAAAATTGGCCAAAAATTGTAAAAAAAAACACCCATTTTAGAACATTTATACACCGCAGAAACGTATTTTAATCACATTACGGGAAATACATTTGTTAATTATGTATATCTAAATGTTTAGAAACATTTTCTATACCCCATATATACATATATATTGCTGTTAATTTATATTACATAACAAAATAAGAAAATGTAAATATTAATATTTATTTCATAAATATGAATTGTTTTTAAAAATATTCTGAAATAAATTTAAAACACCGATTTTAAATTGTTATTTTTGCCGATTATTCATATTACGCATAAAAATTCAGAATGTAAACAAACAATCGCTTGCTCAAGCAACTAAATATAAAACATGTAGCACTCGAGCGACGGCGATACGATAGTTGCTTATCGGTTGCTTGTCGCACGCGTCAGTGGGCGCTAACTCATATAATAACGTGGGTTATATTCTGAACTACATTTAGTTGCTATCGTATCGGAATCGTATCGCTTCGGTGGGCGCTCTCCCTAACACACAAACCCCAGACAGACTGTTTTGACTAAAGTTATAACAAGCAAAATGAATACCACCTTCCTGGACGAGTCAATGTTAAAAGTTAAAGATGTTTATTTTTAAAAATGTTGATTGTTATATTTCAGATTCTCGCAGGTTTATTGAGTATGATAGCAGTACGAATTATATCCATAATAATATTAATATACTGTTTACTGTTTATTGATAGTGAGAATTAGTAAGAAATGTTTTGATATACTCATTGAATGTAATTCTCCTAATGTATAAGGGGGTTCATTCTAAAAAAAAAATTATTATATTAATAATTAACTTTGGTCACTTATTCATTTATTTCTGTTATTATTTTCATAAGAAGAGAGTGATTCCTGTTAGTAAATAGATAAAGAAATAAATAAATACATAAGTCTAACCTTACCTGATAATTTTTTAAATAAGTAAATTATAAGAACGGTTTTCCAATATACCACAATAAATAGACCTTTCGTCTGCCTGCAGTTTAGGAGTTGTGCGGTTTTAGTCATAGGCAATCGGCCTATTTGATGTTTAGAGGTTTGAAGTTGTATGGTTATAACGCACAGGCTTCTGGCCTGTCTGAGGTTTGTTGGTTTAAAAAAACAGGCTGAATGCCTGTCTGGGTTTTAAAAAGTACATTATTTGCTAAAAGTAACAATTTTACAACATATATATCATGAAATTGTAATCAGAACATTGAAACAAGCATACAAAAGTAATAATGAAAGATTCAACTTGAATGAATCACTGAAACACTAAAATGTGAAAGTAAAATGTAAAAAAATCAGTAACATTCAAAATCCTTTAGGTAAGGAGTTTTTGTAGTACATGTAGACTAGTGAGATTCCTTTGCAACTCCTGAACTCAGAGGATATACCATAGTAGGCTCATTAGTAATTTCTAGCAGAAAGGAAATGGAGATCAAACCATCTTCTTGACACGTATAAGGCTCTATTTGGTTTTTGTAGCGCACCACTGGTTTGGTTGGAGTTTGGACAGTCATTACTGGTCCTTCAATAGCTGCGTCAAAACCAGTATCTTGTTCAAATATGGAATCAGTATTTTGCTTAAAGAATGGACGTTTGAGCAATACTTAATCATCCACATGAATATCTTTAAAGTCGACTGTATGTAGCTTTGTAAACCTTTACTTAACACATCCTGTTCTCAAAATTCCATCCGCTCCTTCCTTTCTCTTAAAGTAGGTAGTTTGTCCCAAATCTTCCTGTTGAAAAGAAGTCCCGTTGGACTTTTTAATCAATAACAAAATGAACTATAGAGTGAAAACTTTCTTCTTCCAATTGTCATTTTTTAATTAAATTTCTGAAACAACTAAAAATTTCAGTAACCGCTGCTTGAATGGTATTCTGTGCTTTAACAGGACATGCGTCTGAGGTGACTATGAAAAACACTTTTTGTCTTGTAATTTTCTCGAGTGGGTTGAGTAAGGTTAATAAATTTAGATAACTAAACCCAAGAAACTTCAAAGTTCAGTAGCAGTAGATGATGCCTAGATAATTTATGCGTTTTAGCCGAGAGTCTATGCACCGCTATTACATCCTTAAGGAACCATTTATTTCACTCCCAATCTTAACTAATATATCTGAAAGATTTCTCAGATATTTCATGTTTGTTGTTTTTTACAATAGTTATTTAGCTGTATTAACTCCCCCCACCCCTTTTTTTTTTTAATTTATCTATGAGCCTAGAAAGTCAGTATGTGGAAACTATTCTGGAATACACAATGTTCCTTTGTATTATTGAGATGCTACGAAATTCATAGACTGTTCAATTTTTTACAAATTTTTTAAAAGCAAGTCGAAACTGTATAATTCTTGTACAGAGACTTGAAATCTAATTTTAATTTTGATTCTTGCTACATTTTCTTCTTTCTTCCAGTAGTTACCCTACTTATTCGCCGCTATCACTATGGTTCTTCGAACCTTTTAGATGATTTTGTAAGTGCAAATATAATGTATTTTATTCCATCGCAAAATAGTACACCTTTGTGATTTTTTAACGTTAATTAAAAAGGAAGTCAACAAATACACTTACAAATTGCTTTGGAAAATAGTAAAATCATGTTTTATTATCACATACAATACACTGGTAACATTCACACTTTCTACAATCGCGAATAGAAAATAGTAGCCGGTGTTACATTTACCACTTTTTTTTTTATTTCTTTAATAGCTAAAAAATAATTTCCTTTTCAAAATAGTAAGATTAACAATTATTAATTTAAATGCGATTATTTAAATTTTTTGGGGAAAATTTTTTATCAGTTAGTCATTCGTAATATAAAAAAACACTCGGCGCAATTTACTATTCTCTTATCTTTTCTTTAAAACTAATTTCAAGTAGTTCTTGTGAAATTGATTAAAAAGAGAATTAATTATTTTTCGGTGCTACAGGGTATCCTTTCGTGACCTATGGAAAAACAAGTAAACTTTACGTTTGCGAAGAAATTTTGATCGCCAGCGAATCCATGGTTCATTGTGCATTAAGAACCTTTTTTTACGTTTTTAATAATTGTATTATATCGTGAAATAAAATTTTTTTACTGAATTTTTCATTTTTGTCTTTTTATTAAATGATAATAACAGAAAACAAAAGTCTACAACGAAATTATTAAAGCTTCTTCGAATACCTACTTGTGACGCTGATCATATGCTTTTTGAGTGTTGGAGCACTATAAATATTATTCATGCCAAATAGTGTGCTTTTCAACAACTATTGTCTGTCAATGGCGTTACACATGCCACTTTCTGCAGTGCATGTCAAGCTCTGAATTTATCAGAGAACGACCAACACTGGGATGTATGCAGGCCTGGATTTAGAGCAGTGGTTCTTAACCGGTGGTCCCTGGAAGCACTCAAAGAGGTCCGCGAAGCCGTCATAAAAATATTAAAGTCATAAAAGTAGTTAACTTCATTAAAAAGAGTGCATATAATACTCGTCCCTTCAAACAGTTGTGCTCCAAGGCCGTGTCCACGGGGGGGGTTAACCCCCCCCATGAGAACTGAAATAGTTATTATAAATACAAAAAAATCTGAAAAAAATCACAAATTTAAAATAAATATTGATGATTTTTTAGGGTGTTTTTACCTACTTTTAAAAGAAAAAAGAAAAAATATGCTGCATATTTTTAGGTACTTCATTAATATTTTATGCAAAAAAATTTTTATTACGAGTATAATTAATAACATATGTAATTTTTGTTAATGTTCATATACGGGGTAATTCATTTATGTAAATTATTAATATATAAATATCAATATAATGGAAATTATTAATAGTACAAATATTAGTGAAAAATGTATTATAAAATAAATATGTAAAGAAAATTTTCACCCCCCCCCCCCCTCCCAAAATTCTGGGCACGGGCCTGTTGTGCTCTGATATGAACTCTGAACACGAAACTCGGCTTTTCTATACGGAAGCGCGTCGGCTTTCCAAAGGAAGTATGCTGTCGCGGTTGTACGAACTGAAAGAGGAAGTACAGATATTATTAACTAACAAGGAGAACAAAGAGCTGCTGGATCAGTTCTGCAAGTCCAAATTTCAAACGTGTTTTGCTTATTTGGTTAATTTTTTCGCGCGACTAAATATATTGAACCTTCAACTGCAAGGGTCATGAAATCTGAAATTGCAAGCCGCAAGCAATAAATTTGCATGCGAAGATAAAATTAATGAATTTATTGCTAAAATTGAGCTATGGATCGACAAGGTTGGAAGTAAAAATTTTTCTACGTTTGATACGCTGAATCGAATTATTTACAGGCAGCGTGCTGAGATTAAAAGAGAAATACAAAAGAACATGATACTTCATTTGAAAAATTTAAAAAGTGAATTCAATCGCTATTTTCCTGACCACTGTGAGGACGAAGGTGTTCGGAAAGTGATCAACGTTTCTGGAGTGCCTGATGAAATTCAAGAAGTGATTGAAATGCAACACAATAGTAATTTGAAAGATATATTCGTGACAAGAATTAATTTTGAAAATTTTTGGAGCCAAAAGGCAATTTTTTCCCCAAAGATTCAAGAAATTGCTGTACGTTACCGAACTTTGTTATCATCGACATATCTATGCGAGCAGGGGATAATTAAAAGCAAGCATCGAAATCGGTCGGATGCCAGTGCAGACATGTGTTTGGCTTTGAGTAGCACTGAACCAAGGATTCAGAAGTTAGTAAAAAGTATACAGTCACAGAAATCGTATTAAAATAATATATTTACCTCTATTCTGTAAAATTTTCGTAAAAAAAATTAAAATGCTGTTGGCTTTAAACAATTTTATGCGTGTCTTATTTATAGACAGATATAACAACCCTTTATTTATTTACATTTACTGTATATTACCTTCAAACGGTTGGTGGTCCATAGCAGACAGAAATTTTGTCAAATGGTCTCTCATCACTTAAAGGTTAAGAATCACTGATTTAGAGGAAGCTATAATGAGTCGTAATCTACGTTTTTAGGAAATGTCTGTATGAATGTGTATGTGTGTACATGCGCAACGCACGCACACACACTATCGTTTTATGTAAATCTTTTGTTAAAATTTGCTAAAAATATCATTGTTTAAAATTATATATATTTATGGATGTATATTTTTTTTTAGCATCGAAAATTCTACCCATTGTCTATACGATATTTAGTTTTGTTTACATTAATAATTATATGTTAATTTGAGCATTAAAAATGATATAATTTAATTAAATTGAAGAAAATTTAGATATTCTATAAAACTGATAATTTTGTCACTTCTGAAAATGGCCCCTACTATTTTTGTAGCCCGGGGCCTATCATACACTTAATCCGGGCCTGGATGTATGCATTAATGACAGGAACAACATATCACATCCAAATCAAATTTGTGCGCTGTTTATAATCATAATGACCGTTTGCTCTCCTTCATCTCCAACAGAGTTCTAGGAGAAATATAAATTGCATACGGACTGCATATATTGTCCGTTGAATATGAGAAGAAAATTCAAATAAGAACATGGATTTCATAGCAAAAATATATAATGAAACGTTGATAATGATTGAAGATTTGTGCTTAGAAATTGCAAACAAAGTTCTCAATCATTTGGAAATACCATCACCAAATCGATTTTATGTTGCTTTGTTTGATGTAGAACTGTGTCATGAACAAAATTTACAATACAGGTAATCGTTTGTTGTGTGTGTAATCAAATACTCCGAAGCTAATGCTTGAGCAAAAAAGCGTTTATTGATCAAATAATGCAAACTGTAAATAACAGGGTTGGAGAAATCTTCTTCTTAGATGCACCAACAGGAACTGATAAAACGTTTGTAATTAGATCGATTCTGGTAACAATTCAATGCCAGAATGATATAGCTTTAGCTCTTACATTATCTATAATAGCTGCAACATTGCTATCAAGTAGAGGGACTGCTCATTCCACTTTGAAGCTGCCACTGAAGATGCAATCCATTGAAACTCCCACATGCAACGTTTCCAAATCATCTGGTATGGGAGAAGTATTGCAGAAATACAAACTTATTGTTTTGGATGAATGCACAATGGCACACAAAAAAACACTTGATCAATCATTGCAAGATGTGCATAGAAACATCAGGCCATTTTGGAACACACTATATTAGAGGCAAACATTACTTGTAATTCCTCAATTGATAACAGTAGACAAAATAAATGCTTACTTGTAATACTCTACTTTGTGGTGACGTGTAAAGACTTTGAAATGAACATGATTGTAAGATATTTTTGTATCAATTGCTGGAAATTGGCACCTCAGGACAAATTTCATTATGCTGTAACTTCTGAAATTTAGTGATGTCAAAAGAAGAATCGGTTGAAAAAGTATTTCCCAATATTTAAACCAATTATAGGAATCATAATTAGTTAAGTAAATGAGCTGTTCTCCCCGCCCCAGAACGAACATGTTTATGAATTTAACAATATTATTCAGTCTGATGATCAAAGCGAAGCGATCATGTCTGTCAACATTGTTATGGAAGCAAGTGAAGCGGTTAATTATTGAACAGAATTTTTGAATTCACTTAATCTGCCTGGGATTTCATTGCACGTACTGCAATTGAAAATCAGCATATCTATTAGTATGTTGTAAAATATCAAGCAGCCAAATAACTTGCAGTTAAAACATTAATCAGCAATGTCAGAGAAGCAACAATTTTGACAGGACAATGCAAAAGCGAAGATGCCCTCATTCCAAGTACTCCTATAAATCCAATAGCCATTTTAATTTAAAAGATTGCAATTCCCAATTTGATTGGTGTTTGCAATTATCATCAACAAAGCTCAGGGACCAATCTTTGGAATTGTACACCTTAGATCTAGACACAGATTTCTTCTCATTTGAGCAATTATATATTGCATGTCCTAGAGCTGACAAACCAGACAATCTCTATATCTTCACAGACAATAAAACAACAAAAAATATTCTATACCCACAAGCATTGTAAAATTAAACATATTGAAAATGTGAGCTTTTTCTTCTCTTTTTTTTCAATTTAACAAGTTTGAGCTATGGCAATGTGTGACTGGGTACAGCTAGTATATATATATATATATATATATATATATATATATATATATATATATATATATATATATATATGATATATTAGTCAGGGTCGTATCTGAGGGGGGGTTTTCCAGGTTCAAACCCCCCCAAAATGTCTGTGAAATCATAACTGCTTGAATTAAATGGACCGAAATTCAGAATAAATTTATTTCTTTTCAATTTTCAACAAAAGAAAAGAAAATTAAAATTTTTATGAATTCTATGGAAACGACTACTTTTTATTTGTTTTTATTGTGCTGTTTAAATATTGCATATGCAATAATTGACTACAAGGCTTTAGTGTACCATTTATGAATAAATATATTTCCCAGACTCTACTCACTAATCTAAACCTCCTTCTCCTCCTGTGTCCCTAGCCATAGTTGCTGCATATGGCGCATAAATCTTTAATAATAATAATTATATGTCATGATTAAACAGTCACGCACACACACATACATATACATATATATATATATATATATATATATATATATCGTCGTCGTCTATTTTCACTCCATTTCGAGTATGAGATATCCCTTAAAATTCAGAGGAGAATTAGAGGATAGAATAGCCGCACAATAGATAAGCATGTAAGCAGGAGCGACACCTGGCTTCTGTGCTGCCGACAACGTGAGAAAGGTACCAATGGCAAGGCGAACCAAGACGACTGGCCTTTTACTCACGTTGATGCGATTGTTCGCCGGCTGAATATTTCTCTATATGACGCTAGCACACTCGCACGACTACAATTGGAACTGACTATAGTCGCTTGTTATCGCACTGCAGATGCAGTGTCCAACTGTGCCTAAACTGCTGTGTACAAAACTAGCGCCGCATAATTTTTAGTCGTCGCCCGGTATCGAACCTGAGACTGCTGGAATGGAAGTCAAGCGCTCTAGCCACTAAGCCAAACGATATATATCTGTAATTATAAGAATACCCCCCCCCCCCCCGAAATTTTGGTCTAGATACGGCCCTGATCATAGTAACATTTTGGTGGACATGATTTTGCTGGACAAATTTTTGGAACGATCTCTAGTCATAAAACATATATATGTTTAAAAAAACTGAGATTTCAACTGTAATTCTTAATAGTTTGATACGCAATAAACAGAATGTAATGATTTCAATTAGCTTCTATTAAAATTAATTTCGTAAGCTGAAAGCTTAAGTCATATTTCAAATTTCAACAATCAAAAGCCGAAAGCCTAAGCCATATTCTAAATTTAAACAGCCAAAAGTCAAAACCCTAAGTTGTATTTTTCAAGGGTGTATGTTGCAGGGCTTGAGAGCTGAATAATAATACGGCTTAAACTTAATACAGCTAATGTCCTTGAAAAATACAGCTTATGCTTTCGGCTTTTGGCTCTTTGAATTTGAAATATAGCTTAGGCTTTCGGCTTTTATCTGTATAAATTTAAAATACGGCTTAAGCTTTCAGCTTTCGGCTTACGAAATGAGTTTCAATAGAACTTAATTAAAATCATTTACTCATTACTATGCATCAAACTATTTAAAATTACTATTGAAACTTTAACTTTTTTCTTTACCTGCAAAAATAAAAGTTTTTAAAAACTATTTCTTGCGCGACTAATTATGTCAAAAATGCAAAATCAAGAAATTTAAAAAAAAAAAGCTTAAGCCGAATATAAAGCTTAATTTAACTTTTTTAGAAATACAGCTTAAGCTGTCGTCTTTCGACTGTTTAAATTTTGAATATAGCTTAAGCTTTAGGCTTTTAGCTTATGGAAATTTAAATATGGCTTTTGGATTAAGCTTATGACATCTAAAAATGATTGGCTTTCGGCTGGCTTTTAAAACCTGGTATCAGGTATGTCGTATTAAGTTTAAGCCGTATTATTATTCAGCTTTCAAGCCCTGTTGAGGAGCAACTTAATTTATGAAATAGTATAATAGTTTAAAAAATATGTTATATTTTTCTTTGTCTTGTATCATTTAAAATAATATACACGGATTATATGTGATTTGATAATTTGAATTTTTTATTTTTCGAGTATGACAGACGTACAAACCTGAAAATACTTTTGTTAAAAAAAAAACTTTCGAAATTTTGGAGTATTACCGGTTATATATTATAAATATACAATCAGATTAGGACATAAAGGTGTATAATAAAATACAATAGCATATATTATTGAATATAGTTATAATATACATTTTATCATTTATGTACTTCACGGATTCCGACAGTTTTGCTGAAATTTGTTTCTATGCTTTGTCTTGTACACTTCTATTGCTGTACTTAGAAATTGTGTAGTCATAAATGCAAGAATGTTTCTCTAGTAACTGAATAAATTTTACTTTAATTTTTTGCTCGTTCATATTATGAATAAAAATTCTAAAATGTAAGCAAACAATCGCTAGCTTAAACAATAAAAAGTGGAACATGTAGCAGTCTTACGACGGCGATACTATTATTGGTTATTGGTTGCTTGTTGCATCGCATAAATGGGCGATGATTTATATAATAACGCGGTTAAATTTTAAACTACATTTAGTCGCTATTGTATCGGAATCGTATTAAGTGGACGCTCTCCTTTATTAAACTGTTACATAAATCACATATTAACAGACAATAACGTTCATCTTACAGATAATTTTTATTAAAATGTTACAATTTATTCAGTAAAGCGTATAAATGTGCAGACATATTTAAAACTAACAAATAAGCTAAGTCACTAAATGAAATAATTGAATATTTCTTTAAGAAAAATTATTTTTAATCGAAACAAATTTTCATTCGGATATAGGCAAATAAAATCGAAAACCACTAGAACTGAAGATGGAAACAAGTACAAATGTATAGGAATAAATATGCACTAAACAAATATCGACGGGTATAGAAAAAATCGATGTGTAAAAACATCGGCAAAAAGTCCAATCGTCTAGCGATTTTTCCTCCACACAGCTACTCATTTGTTCCACCAGATAAACACTTAGTAAAAATTATAAGATTGTTTAACGGGGAAGCTTTGCAAAATTGGTATTACCGATATTATGTCATTTTGCGTTTACTTAATGCTTATATCACTGAGGTAGCCTTTCGGCTCCATCTGAACGGACTATTTGTAGGGTGTCTGTATACAAACAATTAATAAGTACACTTTATGAATGTAATTTATTTGGCGAATTAATAATGAATACGATGTTTTAGGTTTTTTTTTTTTTTTATTTAAATTGCTTGAGTATAAACTGTGAACAGTGCCCGTTATGTGATGGCTGCGTACATTCCGTTTGTTAGAAACTATCCTGTTGTAACGAGTGTATTGAACAGTAATGCGATGATAATGTTAACGAAAAGGTTTTAAAAATAAGAGTAATTTGTTTTCAATGAATTCTAGTAAAGAATTGTATGACCAGCGTGGCTACGCAATTTCTCATAACGCATCCGAAACAAAAAATTCCCAACCTAGGTTTTCCGTAGGTGAAGACGTTTTATGTTTTGAACCAGATATTGACAGAACTAGATTACTTTACCGATCCCGGGTATGTAATACATGTTTCGTTTATATGTAGAAAATAAGGTTGCGCCAGTGTAACAGTTTTCAATATACAGACACTTTTTTGCTTTATTTTTTTGTAGATATTAAAAAATTTTGTTAAAGACTGTGAAGATGGCAGTAAAACCGAATATTATCGTATGCATTTTCATGTAAGTGAAAATTTTCAATATTTCGACAAAAATATTGAAAATTTATATTTCATTAATTTTACTTTGATTAAATTGTTACAAAATGGTTTAGGGGTGGAGTAATGCATGGAATAGAGACGTTACGGTCGACTATATTTTAAAAGATACCGCGGCAAACAGACAATTAAAAAAGAAGTTGGCTCACGAAGCTCGTATAAGCGAGTAAGTTTTTTGTGGTTATTTCTTTGAAAGATTATATTAATAATTTTAAAAGCAATATCGAAGGTTCATTTCAAAAAAGAGAAGTGTTAAATTTAAGACGATAATTTTTTAATTTCTTGAAAAAATTAGTATGTTCGATATTGCAGAGATACGTATTTTTCCTGCACATTTCTAGTTGGAATATTTCGTAGAATTATACCGCTCATTAAATACAATAACGCCATAACTCAAAAAACGCTATTTCGCAGAAAACGCGAATTAACATTTACATTTACTACACTTTCCAAGAGCAATGATTATTTTGTCGAGTTTCTTATTTAAAAATACGGCGTTGTAACATCTACCTGTACTCATAAAATGCATTCCAACTAGACACATAACTCAAATTCGTTATTTTTTGAGTTATGATGTTATTGTATTTAATGAACGATATGTACATCTATTCATTTTAATTTCTACTTACTCTGTTAATTTTACTGTTACATTTTATTTTGCGGCATAATAATAAAAATTTTTCATTATCTTAGAAATGTAATTTTTATTATTTTAATGAAAATTTTTATTTTGCTCTGATTTTAGTTTTAGTATTCTATGTGAAACTATAGCATTCCGTTGATTGAGTACCTTTACTTTTATTTTATATGTGCGGTAATAATGAAAACAAAAAAAAAAAAAATACTTTTGTTTAAAATTTACTTAAAACTATCAAAATGCAGTTTTATTAATAATAACTGTGATTTAGAAAGTTGCAATTTTAAATATATTGTTTAGTGAGGTAATTTAATATTACGGAAGCTAACTTATTGATCGGGTTAAATTTATTTTTAAAAACATACCGGTATTTATAATGTTACTTCGAGTATGTTATACGGTGATGCTCGAATGGTAATTTTAATATTAACATTATGTAATGGTATAATGAGCGCGCGTTGTTATGATTAATTTTTCTTTTTACTAGACTTTCATCAAAAAAATCGAGAAAATATAGACTGCTAAAAAATAAACGCCGGAAAGTGGTGAGATATTCGATTCCTGAACATCATAATATAAGTGAAGAAGGTCGCATAGTGTCAAATGACCAGTCCAAATTGAAATCGAGAAAAATTGCTGCTCCGAAGTCAACATTAAAAAAGACCGTACCAGCTGTTGAGGTTTGTTCGCATCACTCAGCTGATTCCGAAATTATTTACACAAACAGAAGTACCATTTTCCCGCCAAGTGAAAAAACGGCCCGCGATATGGATTGGTATATATTTAATAACAATTTCATATCGTTGGTTGGTCACGATCATTACCTAATTGAAGATAAAAAATGGGTATACTTTAATGTTAATGTTCAATAATGTAATCGTTTAATGTACGTTAATTGATAATTGAGCTTTTTTGTCAGTTATAGGGAAAAAAAGCAATGAAAACATTGTATTTATTATTAAGAGCAGTGTGTGTAATGAAATATATTACCTCCCACGTGTGATAAAGTTGCGTAAGGTAATAAAACAAATGTTATAAAAGAATGAACAAGAGATGTCGTAGTAGTAAAATTTTACTTATTTCAAAAGGTTTTATATTAAATTTTATATAATACGTTCTAAACGTACATATATGTTGTCATTGCTCACCAGGTCACTTAAAATTTTATTCGGTAGACTTTCTAGTGCAAGCTCGCGAAGTTTGTATTTCCGAGCGTTTTAAATATTTAGAAATAGACATTCTGAAATGAAGCTGTTTCTAGCGTATAAGTAATTTGAAGCGAACAGGATTTTCTTTTAAGCATATTTTGAAAGAATGAACAGCGGTCGAATAGATTTAATGGTGAACTATTCATACTTTGAGGCTGAACAGTTTCCGGGATACGTGTTAATTACATTGGTACGACTTGAAATATTAAATAGGAAACAAATTATTTGGTAACGGGAGAAAATTAAATGAAAATTTAACTTCCCTCTCACCTATAAATACGGTCCCAGCAAAAGAAAAAAAGTAACATCTACGAAACGATGAAAATTCATTAACATCTAAATTCAAACCGATACTACTATTGAAACACTAGGTTGACAAAAAAGTACCCAACAATTAAAAGTATAAAGTTTTTATATAATTTGCAGTTTTGTTCTTCGTATTTCATCGATTGGCAAAAGGAATGTAATAATGGTAAAGATGGTAATTAGAACCTAAAAGAACAATCTTTTTCGTTGATAGTTTAAATTTTAGCGGTAGTTTATCAAAACTTTTAGTGTACTAAAATGTTTTTTTTCTTCTATTTTTTGGTCGGTAAGCATTCTTGAAAATTGAGTATGAACGATGAAGGTTATTTAAATTAATTTAGTAATCCGTGAAATTTTTTTCGAAAAATTTACTTCTTTGTAATTATAATTTTTTTTTTAATTCTTATAACAGAGTTGTGTGCTCTTTTTAAAAGTCATAATTGATTTTGTGTAGTTAATAGATTTGCCAGCCGATCCGAATGCTGTAAATATATTTGCTCATTATTTAATGTACTTTGCCAATAACGATTTGAAAGAATATGCCAGTAAATATCCAAACTCAAACTATCAAGACATGATTGCGAGGTAAAGATATAATACACTATTTCAACTATTATTTATCGAGAGCAAGTCGCGTTCGTAAAGCCTACGATTAATTGTTTCAAACTTTACTCTAATTTTTTTTAAAATTATATTCCTGATATCATCACTCCCATTTAAGTATACTTTTCCCTTCATTTTATAATTACAACACTTTTTACCTTTCTCCTCTATAATTTTTTGTACACATCTATTATTTATATTAAACCCGAAGACGCGTTCACGGAACTTTTCCTCTTACATCTTACATCACTCCTTTTACTCCTAAAGCGTATCACTTTTATTAAAAATAAATCACAGCTCTTTGTCTTTTCATCGGTTTTCCACCTATTTCTCTCTAGGATGATAATTTTTAGTGTTCTATGTTTTTTTTCTTTTCAAAAATCTTGCTATCTCGGAATTTCTTCCTCACTTCTGGCCTAAAACTTTTGACAAAGCTCTACTCTTCGACTTTCTTTCTTCATTTTTTTATTTTCTTCATCCAGCGTTTGTTACTTTCCAATAATTCTTCTCGATAATTGTTTTTGTGAACTACTAGAAATATAGAAGTAACGTTGATTTGGTACATCAGCGCAAACTTGATTGCCATATCACACTTTAAGAAATTATGTATCGTTGCTTCAGCAGAAAATATTGAATGTTATTTATCGTGTCTGTGAAGCGTGACCTCTAGTTTTATTTTAATATTTTACCTACTGATATAAAATGTTTGTTTTTTATTTTTATTGCACGTAGAATAAACTTGTGCAAAGAGTTTATCGATAATATGCGTACGTGTTTCGATAAAATATTACCCGGTATGCTTTTATTTAAAGAAGAAATGTCTCAATTCGGAGCAGTTGATCACGCATTTCGCAATATAGATGCTGATTCTTTTATTTTTGATATCGAGTAAGTATAATATGACAACATTTTTATAAATAACTTTTTTTTCCGTCTCGAAATAAATTAATAATTTAGTTTCTAGGTCAAACATTTACAGAAATGATCTCTTGTATTGTTTTTCTTTAAATTTTGTACTTCATTATATGTCTAACACGAATAGTGTGCAATTTTAATTTAAATGATAATCCTATTTTACCATTAAAAAATAAGTAAATAAAGTTACAATAAACTAATGAGTCGGTAAAAATGAGCAATATCGGTTGGACAAAATTTAAGTACTAAGTGAACTCGAAATTAACAAAAACTATCTTTGCGGAAAAATAACCAGTAATTAAATAAGTACATTACATTTTAGTAATCCTAAAAACTTTTTCGAAAAAGTTAATAACTCGATTATACAAATTGTGCGTAAACTGTAAATTTAACAATTTTATCAGATGGATGATTATCATTTATTAGAATTAGGGGAATTATACTTCTTAATTTCAAGAAACCGATTATCCATTGATTCTACCTCTATAAAACTGCAGCTATAATCATCGCACATTAATTAACCCGTATTTAACGTGCTCTGTATAGGTTTGTATTAAATTCAAAGTACACCCTTACAGGTGATGTTTGTTTCTAATAGTTTTAAGTAATAGCGAGGTTATATGGTTCCGGAGCTTTTCTTTTATTTGATTTTTTGTTATATACAATTCATTTCTTAATTATTTTAATACTTTTGAAAGTGAATGATAATATATTCTTGCAATATACACATTGCATTGTTTCCGCCAGCGCCGTAATAAATGATCAACTTTTACTTTACACAAATAATTTAACAAAATCATAAACAATACATGGCAATCAAAGAAAAAGCTTGTTTGATAAAATTAACCATTAGTACTAAAATAAATACGTTAGTTGAATTTAAGTTGTTACTCTGCACAGTGTGTCTAAAAAGTTCTCAAACTAATTTTCTACACTCGACACAAGTCGCGTTTTTTCTCGTTCAACCAAAAGGGTGTATGTAGTACAAAGTCTAAAAAGTGTGTATACAAAATTCCAGCCTTTTCAGTCTCTTAGTTTCCGAATAGTGCGCGGTTAATTATTGTGTGTTCATAACTCCTTGTACAAGCTCGTTGAATCGCCGAAATATCGCCGTGAAACTTCATCCTTATTTTGATTTTTGGAAACAGAAAATAGTCTGCCGGGGCCAAATCGGGTAAATAGGACGAGTGCGACAAGATGGTGATCGGATTTGCGACGCAGTAACGCGTCAAAAGTTTTGCCGTATGTAACGGCGCATTGTCGTGCAACAGGGTCCAACTGCCTAGATCGTAATACTAGGGCCGGATTCGACGAATTCGATGTACCAAATGCTTCATTACCTCTAGATAGAATTCCGCATTCACAGTTTGTCCGGTTGGAATGAATTCATGATGAATGAGAGGCCTTTCGAGTCATAAAATGCGATGAGCATGTCTTCACTTCGGATTTTTTCTGCCGAACTTTCGTGGGCCTTTGAGCTTTTGGTCTTAACCACGCCGAAGGTTGTCGTTTGGTGTGGTTGTTGTAGGTGATAGAGTTTCATCACCGAATGCTTTTTGAATCATCAAAAAAATTTCTACGAAAGATTTATAAAGAACTTAATCGCACTTCGTTATTCCATATACTTGTACAAGGGGTTATGAACACATAATACTTAACCGCATAGTATTGGAGAACTAAGATACAGGCGGCACTGGAATTTTGTACACACACTCTTTAGACTTGTAGAAAATTAGTTTTCAGACATACCGTGTATATAATCTACCAATAAGTGATCAAAATTTACAACGTAATTCTAAATCGGTCTGTATGAATATAATAATATAATCACGAAAATCCTGTCCTAACATTTAAGCGGTTAATTGTATATACATCCTGTCAAGAAAGTATCGGGAATTGTCAATTTAAATCTCCCGGGTAATAGCTAGGCAGATAATTTTTTTTTTCCAGGTTGGTACAACTGTTTTGTATTATGATGCCTATTTTTAGCGCGATCTGTCAACCAGTGTGTTTACAGCAGCTGTTAAAATCAGTCGACCTTGAAGTGTTTTGTCGAAGTTTTACAATGAGTGAAAATATTGAACAACGTACTTGTGTTAAATTCTGTGTTTCGAACGAAATTTCTTGTGCCGATACACTGAAAATGTTACAGAAGGCTTTTGGTGAATCTGCTTTATCAAAAACGCGGGTTTACGAGTGGTACAGAGCGTTCAAGGATGGTCGGGAGACGGTCGAAGACATGCCTCGCTCTGGACGGCCTTCAACGAGTGTGACCGATGATAACGTCGATAAAATCAAGGAAATCGTTGCTGAAAATTGTCATGTGAGCTTGAGAGAGATGGCTCATGGATTGGGCATGTCACACGAGAGCGTACGTACGATTGTGCACGAAAAATTGGGTATGCAACGCGTTGCGGCTCGGCTTGTTCCGAAAGACCTGAATTTCTTTCAAAAAAAGTACCGAGAACAGGTAGCTGCAGACATGCTGGATCGAGCCAATTTGGATCCTACCTTCTTGGAAAAGATAATTACTGGTGACGAGACATGGGTGTACGAGTACGACACGCTTACGAACCAGCAATCGTCCGAATGGCGGCCAATTGGCGCGCCAAAGCCGAAAAAACCTCGCCAAAGCCGATCGAAAGTGAAGATCATGTTGATTGTTTTCTTCGATATTCGAGGCGTGGTACACTATGAATATGTGCCAGCCGGACAGACAGTCACCAAAGAGTTTTACTTAAGTGTTTTGAGACGTTTGAGAGAGGCTATCCGTCGTAAACGTAACGATTTGTGGGTCGACAATTCTTGGATTCTCCATCACGATAATGCGCCGTCTCACAAAGCCATAATTGTGAATGAGTTTTTGGCCAAACACTCGGTAAATATCATCGAACAACCGCCGTATTCACCAGATTTAGCACCCTGCGACTTCTTCCTATTCTCAAAACTCAAATTTCCGCTACGGGGAATGCGCTTCGAATCGATTGATGACATCAAGACGAATGCGACGCGAGAGCTAAAGGCCATCCCGGAAACCGCCTATCAGAAGTGCTTTGCCGAGTGGAAAAAGCGTTGGCATATGTGCATCGCTTCGAATGGATGTTATTTTGAAGGTGACAAAATAAATTTGGATGAAAATTAAAAATTGTTCGTTTTATTTAACAATTCCCGATACTTTCTTGACAGGGTGTAATCGATTGTAACTTTATTACAAATAAACGTAATTGTGATGAGAACATACAGACGGGCGGTTGCCTTGTGGGTTCTCCATATGTTATTTAAAAAAAAAAATTTTAATGTCATATAGAAATATTATTTTCATCGTTAGTACAGTCCTAGGACTGCTCCGTCGTCATAATAATAGACTTCCAACATTACCTGTCTTCTGTAGTTCTTTTCAATTCAGTATAATTCTTTAACCCGGTGTCTTCTAACAAAGTTGTTACAAACATGTTTCTCGGTCTTCCGCGGGTTCGTTTTCCTTGGATTTTACCCTCAAGGATATCTCGAAGTAGTTCACCATGTCGAAGTACATATCCGATTCAAGTTAGACGTGTTTTCTTTATTCGGTTTATTAACAACCTTTTCTCTTCGATTTACTGAGGCCCCTGTTCATTTTTGATTTTTTCTGTCCAGCTTATCCCCACTCCATTATCCTGCAAGCCCACATCTCCAACGCTTACAACTTATTAATATTCCTTTTATTTAACGTTCACGTTTAAGTGCCATAAAGAGCTATGAATTACGCGTACATTTTCAGTATCCTTTTTCAGAACTTCAACAGTATCGACTTTTGTCTTAATATGCCTTGTTTCTCTTGAAATGCTCATTTTGCTAATCCAATCCGATAATTGATTTTGCTGTCACAATGCAGAATCCGGCCGTGGTATTTAAACTTCTGTTCTTGTTCAATTTTTTTCCGGTAAATGTTTATATTAACTGGGCAAGGTTTTCTTCCAATTATCATTGTTTTTGTTTTATTCGCATTTATTTCCATACCTAGTACCTCCCTTATTTTGTTTAAACGCTGTATCATCTTTTGAGGCATATCAGAGGGTCCTGCGAGTATCACCTGGGGTCATCTGCGAATTTCATTGCTTTTAATTTTTCTCTTCCTTTGTTTCTTCCATAGTTTGTATTTTGTAATGCTTCATTGAGACTATTAGTTCTAAATACACGTTAAAAAGATATAAAGACAGTAAACAACCTTGTCTTACTACTTTATTTATATTTGGTGGATCTGACATTTGTCGTTTATAGAGATTGTATATAAGCTTCTCAGTATACGTTGGGGACATCCTGTTTCTTTCAACAACGGGAAAAGCTTATTCCAACGTACTTTATCAAATGCTTTACAATAATCAAGAAACCAAACGTAAACATCGTGATTTAAACTCATCGATATTCCGTAAAAAGCCCATTGCATCCCGTATAACGTTGTGTTTACGGAATCCGAACTGAGATTTATTTAGATCGTTTTTTAATTATTTGCAACATTCTTTTCGAAGCATGTGGGATTAAGCTTATTACTCTAAATATTTGCGGGCGATTTTTTAGGGATTGGTACTGTTACTGTTGTGCAGTGATCCTCTGACCATTTATATTGACGGTATATTTTCGAAATTAAATTAAACATCGTGTAACTTTTTTCTACTATTTTTTATTAATTCTGCTGAGATATTATCAATTCCCGCTGTTTTATTATTTCTTATAGTTTGAAGAGCTATGTCAAATTTACGTCTCATTACACCGTCGTGTATTTGACTGTTTACGTATTTTGAGGATCACTTCAATCGAGTTAGTCTTGTTTGTCCGCCAAACTGTTTTTAAAAAGAATTGCATTCCATAATAACTGTTAACAATCTAATCATCAGTTTGGTTTCAGGGCTAGGCATTCTTCAATGTAACGTCACGAAGGTGTGCTCCGCTGTTTTTTAGACGTATCGCGGGCGTTTGATCGCATTTGACATTCTGGCCATTTTATAAGCTTAAAAAATTACTACCTCCCGACTTATATATTTATTCTTTCTTCCTTATCTGTCAGGTAGAACCTTTATACTTAAAATTAACAATTCACTACCAAGCGAGGGAAGAATCTTAGCTTCAGTTCCGCAAGATAGTCTCCTGGAGCCAGTCTTATATTCCATCTATATGGCTGGTTTATGTGCCTCAAATCAGTCATTTTGGCTCTCTTTGCTGACGATATAGCTCTATTAACTTTCAATGTATAAATTCCACTTATGCAAACTTAGCAGCCCAACAGTATATAAATTGAATACAGACGTGGGCAGCCAGAATTGAATTTGACGAACAGAAATGCCGGCATGTTACATTTACCCCAATAGATTCGGTACTGCCCCAGGATAAAAATAACACCGAAATCGAAAATAAGATTTCGAGAGATACTTGAGAACAATATATTTGTATTGCAGGCTTATCTGGTATTCCCATATTACTCATCACTGCTAAAAAATTGTTACTTCTTCAAAACTATTGTACCTGTTATTAAGTAGAATGTCTACTCTAAGCCTTAGCTTTAAAAGATCCACCTATCTAACTATTTTAGTTCCAATATGAAGGTATGAATTGGAGATACACGGGGAAGCACGTGTAAGAATAACCCATTAAAAATTCAACGTTAGCAGTCCAAGATTTCCGGGCAATCGCAGCAACCCCAGAGTTCGTTTCCAACATGAACATAGTTATTTAAATATCCCCTTCGTTAAGGAAGTTCATATGATACAATATGAATAGTTCTTTTGGGAAATTAACATCAAATTCAAATCCGTATATCACTAAGATATACAATAAAACATTTCCGGGTAATCCTATAAGAAAATTAAAAAGAAAGAATGATACCGTGACGCTCTTCCAATAGCATAATAAAGGAATTCGTTGCTGAATGCTTAACACATTTATGCAAATACATATAACATGTCCATAATATTATTGTCCGATCATGATAAATTGCATCACAAAAATCGTCCGTTATATGACAACAGTTTCAAATTTCCTATAAATGGAGTTTATCAAGGCTTCTGCGAATTGCGTCTATAATTCTATTATTATTACTGATCCAGTCCGTCATTAGAAGGACGGATTATTTTTAAATTTTTTAATACGTATATGGTCGATATCACGAGCGCGTGCTGCTTATGATTTCTACGGGTACAGTGGAGAAAAAAATTATAGAAATTAGCTAAATGAATGGGGAAAAAAATGAAAGCACATCTTAAGTATCCAAATACTACACTGGTTTTTATCATCAAAAATTTTTTAAAACACTTATCACAAATGAAGTTCATAGCATTGTTACTGTTATTATTATAATTATATTACATTGATATTCACCGGAATATATTTATTTGACTGAAAATTAAAAATCAAGATAAAGTGCACATATCGGTAATCCATTTTGAAATTTTAGGTCATTAATTCCCAGATATGATAAGTTTCCAAAAGTCGTAGTTACCGATGAAAATATGTCATCTACTCGAGCGGGTATGTACTATCTCATATTTTTACTTCATATGTTCGTGGTAGATATTTTGACTATTTTAATGTGTAATTATGTTTTATATTTCAACGTTCACTTAATATTATTATTTTTAACATTTATGTCTAACTACAAATATATAGAGAACTCTTGAAACACGCTGGTTATGGTTTTATAATTTTTATAATGAAACTGGATGAAAGTATTCTTTAAATTCAAAGACGTTTTTTGAAGAAACATTGAATGCTGTGTTTATAATTTTATTTAGACAATGTTACTTAACTCTTTGCACTATCATCTTGTGTTACATATGGTTGTACTACAAGATAGTGCCCCGTGTAAATATTACCCATTCTTTTAAAATAATTTACACTTTAAATTAGATCATTATAACAATATAGCCCGTAAATTTAGAGATTTTTAAAATCAAACACCGTTGCGGCCAATGCGAATTTATCATAGAAAATACATAATCGGATATATCACAAAAAAAGAGGTAATTTTAAATAACTTTAAATTTTAGCCGGGTGAAAAAACAAAATAAAAATTTTTAATACCGTTTTTTTGTTTCATTCGAGAAAATTTCAAAAAAAAAAAATACTCTTGCGACATTTTCATTAAATTACAAGCAGGTATTTTAGATTGAATTAATTTATTTCAAAAGCATCAAAAATATGAATATGTACATGTCTTTAGTGTAATAACGTTAACACCAATGTAATTCATTTACGACACATTTTAGGTAAATTTCCAGAACCATGTTGTAGCCAAAGCGTAAAATCAAAGAATTTTTTGAAACAAAAGGATGAAAGTAAAGGAAGATCAAAACTTGCCAGGTATACCATAAGTTTTTATGCAATTTTGTTATTTATTATTAACGGGTTAAGAGAAATATTTATTCTGAAAAAATCGGTGAATCATATGTGTTGCCTTATAAAGTTTACCAAATTTTTTTGCTACGAAAAGAACCTCTGAATTATTTTTAATTAATTGCAAATAACCGTTTTTCTTTTTTTTTTTTAAATTTTAAAAGGGTACATAATTGCGGTAGTGTAAATAACTGCAAGAAATTATGATTGTATCACCGGTATTATAGTTTCATTTATTATTATCATTTACATCTTTATCAATTATTTTAATTTATTTTTTTTTATTCCATGTTTTTTTTTAAATACTTTTTTTCACTTTGTATAATTGCATATATTTAATAGTCAAATTTTCGATGCTTCTTGCTGATCGCGGCATTGTTTGATTAAATTTACGCTTCTAATTCTTTATCGATAAATGGTGTGAAATTTTTTAGTTTATCCTACGCTATTCTGTTCAAAAAGATACCGAAGAACTCTATTTGTATAGACGATCTTACAACATTGTATATGTTTGTTCCATTCAAAATATTCCTGTTTCCTCGCAATGCACTGCTCCTATCGTTTCTCCTGCCGCTGCAATGTTCTTTGGAATTCATTTTATGATACAGTACGTAGCTGTTTTTGTGACAGATTCTGTTAAATCTCGTCTGCATATTAAAACTGCGTTTTTTCAAGTTAGTTTTCAGCTGTAGAAATAAGAAAAAGTCTGAAGGAGCTAAATTCGAAGAGTACGGAAGTAATTTAGGTCGGGTATGGATCGAATAACAAATATAACTACATTGTCAACAAATTAAACATACACCCATGGCTATCAGCAAAGAGGTAAGAGAAAGGTTCTCCTGGTTCTTCTTCGAGCGTATAGTACAAGAATTCGTTCGAACGTCAAATAATAATTCGAAGAATTAATGGAGCAAGACCACGGACGCGATGTGTCGATCGATTAAGGCCAATGGCCAGGTTGAACTTGCATGGCGAACGTTACTAGCTGCCCAAGATAGAATGGTTTGGAGAATTATAGTTAATTCTTTTATTTCATAATATCACCACCACGCCCTCTAGAGGGAAAAAGGAAATGAATGAATGATATGGATATTCCTTTAGCGGTCAAAAATTCGCTAACAAGCAGAGATAACGAGTAGCTTATATTGACGTCGTGATGAAACACTCAAACACGTACCGTTTCTTAAACGCATTAAAACTAGCACGCGCAACTGTTACCTTTATGAATTCATGATGGAGACTACCTTGATGGTGAAAGGAAGTAATCAGCAGCTTCTGGTTAAACCAATTCACGCATACTTTTCCAGGTAACGAGAAGGGGGGTTAGGATGGCATTAATCTAACTCATTGCGACGATTGCGCATTGGCTTCCACATCATAAAAATAAACGCAAGTTCGATATTTTTTATGATGTTGAGCGTGGCTAAGAAGCTTTTTACTAACCGCGGTTTCCTCACTAATCTTTAGTCAACATAACTGAAACACAAATTTTCCAGAGGCGCGCCGCTGTCGAGTTTTTCATTTAAAATTTTGATGAAACTGTTTGATACTGAAGCCGATTTTTTCAGTAACTTCCCATACAGATAGACGCCAGTTTGCGCGAAAAGAAACAGCATTGTTGTTTTCACCGTTTGTTGATGTGAAATGTTGTTTCTTTTTCCAGTTCGTTATTTCTCCGGATACGGATCCGGAACTAAATCGCAGGTTTGAGAACTATATTCCGGAGATACATATCCATTAGGCCCACATGGATGCGACATTTATGCGCACAGTACACTCAACACTGCCACTAGTTTTGTACTGGTTATCGATGATGCAGTGTTACCAGTGTTAGGTTAGATTGCATGTGTACAGGAATTTGCAAAATACTAACGAAAAACAGTGTAATCATGCGAAGAGTTGTATCTACAGAAAAAAATGATAAAGTTTCTTTCTAATTACGATGTTATCATTTTTCACTTTTCTATAGCTAATTTGTTGGCACATTTCTGTTCAGATATTCATTCCGCATGAAACGCAGAAGAAAACAGACGGTCTATTCTTTTCTGTTCGAAGAGTCTATATTTTAGCTTCTATAACGGAACCTAGATAACATTCACCGATTCAGTTTGTATTTGCTGAATCGGAGTTGTGGATACCAGTTCGGAACCGTAGTCGGAGTTACATGGTCAACTCCTTTTGCTATGTGAATCCATGGGGATACGTATCCTTCCGGAACTACTCATTACTACTGTAAACGGCTCAGCGGGGTCCTTCCTTGGTGAAAGTTTCACTATCAGTTTTAAAACAAAATTTTGCGCAAAGACTCTGCTCCATATAAAACCTATTTTCAGCTTGCCGAGCAGAAACTGCACTCATTTACAATTACAACTGTATATAGATGACTAAAATAAAAGTAGTATAAAGCGCCGGTTGACATTATTTTATTGAATGAAGTCATTGCGTGATATCACCTGAGACGAATCTTAGAAGAGGTTGATTATTAGTCCGCTATAAACAAAAAATCAGGTTTCTTTTTGAACAGACCTTATACATTTTTAAAAAGAAGGTAGAAATGAATTTCATAATCCGAAATTTTAGACAAAGCAGAAAAATTCGCAGTTTTATTGTATATTAGTAATTTTATTTTATTTTAATAATTAGTTGTTTTTTTTTTTTTTTTTCATTTTTTGTAAATATTAAAATACTGCTTTTACATCGATAAGGTTGGATCGCGGGTCTTGAGAGGCAAACAACTTTCATATAAGTAAGTTGAAAGCTCGTGCCCGATCTTATCGGCGTGCGCCTATTTCTTTCATTTCGAATTGTGTATACATTAGAATTTCCGTTCGTTGAATTTTATCCCCCTTCACCACCCTCTTGAGTCTGACTCGGTTCAACTATACCGGCATGAAAACAGCCTTTTTGATGCACAATTTAATGTTATTTTTTAAAATTTTAAATTGGCAAAATAATTTTATTATAACTGTAACATTTTGAATGTGGTTGTAAAGATATTTATAGTATTTCCTAGTGTATAATATATAGGAACTTCTAAAAATATCTTGCAACGTCTTTTATATTTGTCTATATGTAAATATGAATGTATTTTAAATTTAAAAAAAAAAAAAATTATAATTATTGAATGTAGAGACTGTCTCTCTCTGTAAGGTAGAAGTAAATATAAAAAATCAATTGAGAGATATAATAATGGGAATAAATAGATTATTCTAATAGTTTGAAACAGAAATCGATAATAATTGTATAAATATATTTTTTTATTTTATTTTTCTCAATATAAGTTTCATAATTTATGTATCACTGTAGATATACTAAAAGTTGTTAAATTTTCGGAAATTAATTATGAATGATCTTTCTTTTAAGCATCATCATGTGGTCAGACTGTCAAAAAGGTTCTTTAAATACTTAAATAGTGGTTCGTTTATTAACGAAATAAGTAATAATTATTTATTTTATTCTTTGCGTGTTCTTCCATAATTTCCGTTTATTTCCCCTTTGACACAAAAGTAGTAAAGATTGTGCATCCCCCCCCCCTCCCCAAGAAATAGTTAGGTGACATAACCAAAACGGGTTTTTAATGAAGTTAATCGTTAATAATTTTTGTTCCGTGTTAGCTTTAAGTAAAATAATATTGATAAGGTGCAATAGAATCTTTTTCTCGTAAAGCTATATCAGATAATCATGTTGGTATAACGTAAAGTGTATTTCAACTGAGTGAATGTTTCTATACCATTAAATTCATTGCAATATTGGTGGAAGAATGTTAAGTATATTTAAGGAAAAGGAAAAAGAAGGACAAATAAAAAAGATAAATTATCAAAAAAAAAAAAGGGTCAAAAATTTGCATTACTTTTTTCCCCCGAAATTACACTCGTAGAGGTAAAGACATAATAAATGGTTACAGAATAATAGTGTAGATAATTGAAAGTTTTAAATTGGTACGTCTTTTTCACCATTATCAAAGTGGATGATGGTCCCTTTTAAAAAACATATAATTTAGAATTCAACGGAAAATTAGTTAATCTTTTTTTTCTATTAATTTGTTAACTAAATAGAAACGAGTTAAATCAAGCATGATGTTTCATGGGCTCAGAGTTACTCCGTATGTTAACTTAAGGATAACCATAATATTTATATTCACATAACACACTAAATTCAAAACAAAGAAATCTGATTTTTCGCGCTTTTTTGAACATTTCGCCAGCTTCGAAAGTTTCGTTAAGGAAATGAAATACGGTTTCGTTCCCGGTAAATAGCGATCTTTCCATCGATATATCACACATCAACTTTCGAGCCTTTGATACTCGGATGGCTTAAATATAAAGTTGCAAACTCGGCTAAATATTTCCTATAAAGCGTTCCTTTATGCATATGTTTCAGATACGCTTTGGTTCACCTTTTTCACTCGGGCTATTGTGTAGGTGAACATATTTTTTTTTTTTTCTGTTTTTAATCCAAGGGGAGGTTAAATCATTTTTTAACCGTAAGTTTTTGATCTTATGAAAAAGGGTTTCTGTGTTTTGTTTTATATTTTGAATTTTACTTTTAAAAGATTATCTGGCGATGAGTTATATATTTCTTAAGGGTGATCCTTTAGGTCGTTTTAAATTCCGTATTATATATTCTTAACGGTTTTTTGTTTTTTTTGCCGCCCAGGGTAATCGGTTACCTTGAAGTTATAGATACGGTTTTAGAGAGAATTTTAAATGTAATTTATGATCCAATTTTGAAGTTTATAAGTCAAAAAGCCGTTCGTACGTTTTTGAATATTTTAATTGAATATTTTTGTTGTTTCTGAACTATCTTATTAGGATTCCGTACATTATATGTGAATGGAATCATAAAAAGAAAGGACACTATAATGTTTTTCTTTTGATTCAGCGGCAATCGCAATAAATTACCTAGAGGATTAGCCTTGAAGTGCGCACAGTGTATAAAATAAAAAAAAGATATTTTATACGCTTTTTTTTATTTGGACTTCAGAGATTAGTTTATTATAGGTAAACGGGATTTGTTAAATAATAACGACAAAAAAGAATATGGAAATAAAGTAAATTAGCATGGAAATATACATTTTCAATTCACTGACGGTTATACAAACAAATTAATCAGAAAACCAAGATTAGAAATTTTAACACATTTTTTCGAAGAAAAAGTTGATAAGGATGTTCTATTACCAAACAAAAGCATTACGTGCGTAGATATAAAAAAAAAATTAATAAAAATACGCATTGCTATCTCTCTACATAAAGATATGAAGAAAATTGTGTAAAGTCATGCACGTAGGCTTTCGTTCTAGCTACAGTAGAAAACGACAGTTTGTCGGCATTTGT
The DNA here is from genome assembly GCA_039619475.1 of Icerya purchasi. Classification (NCBI taxonomy): domain Eukaryota; kingdom Metazoa; phylum Arthropoda; class Insecta; order Hemiptera; family Monophlebidae; genus Icerya; species Icerya purchasi. The sequence goes on from CM077115.1 coordinate 206,305,908, forward strand.
ATAGAGGTACACATCAACGCATTTTACAAAATCCTATGCAAGACCTTAACCCGATCAATTATATGTATTTTCGTCACTCAGTCCCTTATGGCGATGGATTAGAATTAAATTTTTATAGTGCAATGCATTATCTTACGTTACTTCATAATGAAATGTTTGAAAGCTTTTTCGATGTTTTTTTTTTTTAAATTAAATCTTCAACTTTATATAAAAGCAACGGTTAAAAAAAAATATATATATATATATATATATAATATCTTGATAGGAATCAGACTTTGTGGCGCTATCTTCTGGTATGTAAGCGACGAATAAATGATACTGTTTTTAGTTGTAATGAATGTAATTTCGTTCGCTGCTTGCGCTACGCACTAACCGGCGAAGCCTTATCGGAGGTTAGTGTGCGTGTATGTGTCGTGTGAGAAGATGTCGCCACGAACCAAGTGCACTGCCCTTGGGGAACGACTATTTGCTGCATACCAGCGACGTATGCGTATAATACAAGCTAGAGATGCGAATATAAAGGCACAGGTAGCGAATAGTTCGGTAATCATTTTCGATCGAGCTGATAAGAAACGAGCCGATGTATCCGTTTTGATTGTTTAATTGTTAATTTGGTTCTTGGCTACGATCGGATATAGAGAGCAGCCGGTTTAATTCGTGTTAATTTTCCAAACGATATTTGATTCTTGTTATTGCGAAAAAGTATATCCGCAGTTCTATTTTTTTGTTGTGTGATCGTCATGATAATAATAGAATAAAGAAAAACAAATTTGAAAAACTAAGATGGTATGGAGCCGAACTCCACTGGCGCCTGTGCAAAAAAGTAATAAAATAAATGAAAACATCGATTTGTAACATCGGCTATTCCTCAATAGGGAATCGAAAAGATTGCAGTTCATAACATTGAACCGAACATGTCGTAGTTAATAACAATATAACAGTGCTTATAACAATATATAATGTTTTCAAACTTTTACACATATGTATATTGTAATTTTTCTAGTATTACTGATGTATAATAGTAATCAATAGATAGAAAAGGTTAAAAGAGAAGCATAACAAAGTTTAAATTAGTTTTCATCGTAATTATATATATATATATATATATATATATATTTTTTTGTATAGAAACGCAGGTACCTCTAAAATCGTTTCAAGGTATAGCTTACGTTTTAATGCGTGCAATATTTATGAACAGAACATTAACTCGATGATATCAGATCATATTGAAAGCTGGTCTGTTGTACCTAAAGAACTAATCAGAGAAAAGCCGTACAATCCGTCATGCATATTTGGTGCTGTACACCTTGCTCGATTTTTAGGTACGTTATATATTTGTATTATTATATTAACGTTTACAAGTAAATACGAACAATATATAATTGTAATTATCACATTTTGTAATTGGGGAAATCTAAATGTTTAATGTAATGCTTATTATGTAATAATAAAAACAAACATTTTCACGCTACATTATATTAGGAGAAAACAATTTTTTATTACGATTTTTATCTAATTACAAGAAGTTCTGTAATTTGAATTATCTTTGTTATGTAATATACATAGTTTTAAATATTTTGATTTTTAAGAACGGTGTTATTTTAGTACTGCCCGTTTTATTGACATTTAAGGGATGTGTATAAAATTTAAAATGTTATGACTATTTAATTAAGTTTATTTTACATTTCTTATTTCTGTATTAGGTATTCATTATTCAAAAGGTTTGTGTTTTGGTTTTTTTCTTCTTTCCTTAGGGTTGCTGTGTACTGTTTCCTCAACTCTTTTTGTAGAAATTGAATAGGTTAAATTTTCAGCTTATTCATTTGGTTTCTGTGTAATTCTTTAATCATTCCTAAGTTCCGTTTATTAATTTACAGATTTGTTTCTGTGTCGTTTTCATAAAAATGAAAATTATCCATCTGCCATAACTGTTTCTATAATTGTATCAGTTGTATTTTAGCGTTACAGCATTGTTGTTAATTTCTGATAATTTACAAATACAAACAAAGATAAGGGCGAGTATTTTATGGTAAAGTCGAGATTTTTTTTAGTACAGACTGTTAATTACTAAGGTAGGGGAAAAAGCTTATAAAAAGCTAGTGAAAAAAAAGTTTTTAAACGATGTAGAAGGAACAATTTTTTTGATAACCTCCGTAATGTAAACACATGTTATATTCTAATCCTCTTAGGGAGGACTGAAAAACTTCGACGGTAGCTGGTGTCTTTAATGATATTATAATTTAGAGTGATATGTGTAATAATTTTTTCCCGATGAGTGGATTTGTTTTTTACGTTTTAAAATGCAGATATTTCAAAATTTTTCCATTGCGTATAAAGTCTACGTTTTTTTTTTCGTTTTCGTTTTTTATTATAATTACAAATAATAAACATAAATAGAAAATATATTTAATTTATTTAAGTTAATTGCATATATATATATATATATATATATATATATATATATATATATATATATATGTAACTGATAAATATTTTTGTTTTTCAACAGTAAATATGTGTATATCAACAAAACTTATTATTTTTGTATTCATTAAATTATTTGTTTGTCTTTATTTCAGTGAAATTTCCCGATATATTACCGTTGTCTACTGTTTTCAATGCGGCTAATCGTTTGATTATATTAACTTTTTTTGAATCTTTCATGAAGTAAGTTATTTTTGTTTTGTTTTTTTTTTTTTTGTATAACATTTAATGAATATCACCACAATGTTATAATATTTCAATTAACAATGTTGTTTTTGGAATTTTTTTTTCTTTCTATTTTTGTTTCTGTTGTTATATTTATTCTACATGGATACTTGTATGTAACACACAATGGAAAACAATAAATTTAGATGTAATTACCGCAATGTAATTACTAAAGATCCTAAAAATTCTGTTTGAAAAAGCTTGTAAATTTAGAGTCTGTATTTAAATTTTTCCTCTCTGGTAGATAGCGGCTTTTAAATAAATCAACAGAGCGTTGAATTGGAAAATTAAAATTTTTCTTTAATCCGGAATACACGCGAACCCTGCAAATAAGTTGAAGCAAAAGATTAGCTGATAATCTCACATTTATGAATTTTGCTTTGAAGCAAAATTTTTTCGTTTAATAAGAGTGAAAATTTATAATCGGGTGAAAGCGTTGTCAGTGATTTCTTGCTGGTTAATGAATGTTTTACTTTATTTTTTCGCTATTTTCTCTTTCTTACTGAAACGTATTGGAGCGAGGTGAATTAATAATTGACGGTTTTGACTTTATTTTGTTCGATGTGCAACGAGAAATATTTTGTTTAGTAGAGCTGACCGGGATTGGTGCGAAGATGAGACTGACAGCGGGCTTAGCCTCGAACTGGAAAATTTTGCTGCCTAAGCAATTTTCAGTTTCGTTGCTACATCTTTATTTCTTGGTGACAGTGTGTGGCAGCACTGGTCGTAATAGAGAATGCTGATGTACGCGAACTGATTTGCGCATAAGCGCGCTTGCACACGAGCGTGAAGGGTTAGCATGACCTTTGTGTTTTAGCATAACATTCCGCTCATTTCTAGTCGCTAACGAAGTTGCCTTATCATCATAACGTTGCCATCAGTTTATTTGGACACGTGTCGTAATTTTCTTATTTCTTCGCTGTTAATTATGTAACGCCGTAAACGTTAATTTTGTTCGCCATTTTGTGAAGAAATTTAACGTTTTCTAGTTTGCTGTGTCGCAGTTTAATTTTTAAGTATAGACGATGGAATGAAAGTTCGTGTTTCGTTGATTTAGTAGCGCTCTGCTATCTATTCGTAATTAGTGCTCGTCACGCAGCAGACGCTCTACGCCATATGTAGTCTGTGCCACAGTAATAGTTTTTCAATTTTCGAGAGGTTCTCCTTTCTTCTTGAAATTATTATTTTTTTTTTTTTTTCTTTTCCTTTACAAATAGTAAAAGGCTAATGCTCGCCGGAAGAGGAGCCTCAGGGTAATTTCATCAACTGCAGAGAAAGTGATTCCAGTAAATGGAATCAATAACTGATAACAGTCAAAGACTCAGTGTAGTTGTTATAATATTATAATATGCGTGTGCCATTTTCTTTCTTTTGTTTTACTTGCAGAAAAATTCGATTTTTTAAAAATTACTTGAAAATATTAGGTAAATTAAAAAACTCAGCTAACGTAGTTTATTCATAGGGCACATTAAAACGTAGTAATTTGGTCTTACCACGTTAAAGTTTAGACTAGGGATTAAATTTATCCTAAAATAAAGTGAAAATATCAGGCCGAATTTTAGTCAGACGAAGATTTATAGTTAAGCTTGAAAACAGGTTTAACGAATAATGTTGTGGAAACGTGTTCCGCAATTGCCTCATAAATTTTGATTTTTTAATCAATTCACGTGTAAAGAGATCATGCAATGTGAAAATACTCACGTGCAATTCACGAAATAAACAGAAATTTTGTAACATACGTTTAATAATAATTTTTTTTTTTTCGGTTTTAAAAGATTTCTTTAAAACGCTTGCAATTTCGTATAAGAAAAAATGTTAATCTTTTTAGTTTTTAATAATTTATTCATGTTTCCCCATCGGTCAAGAATTTTTCCCTTTTTAATATTTTGCAACATTATTTTTTCGATATTTTAATTTATTTAAAAATATCGATTGAATAAAAGTGATGGTAACAGTTTAGAAATGGTTGTTATTTGAATTTATACAATATTTACTTACGCTGGTAATGTTTTGTTTTTTTTTTTTAAATCTCATAATAATTTGGTATGCGTTAAGTAAGTATTCCTTCTGTAATTACACTGTACATTGCGATTTAAAATTATTCGAAGGTTTCTGTGCGAACACGAAGAATGGTTCGATGAAAAACATTACAAGCCGCAAAAAGAAGCTAAAAAATTGTCAAAGATATGTGGTGCAAAGATAGTTTAACGTTATGGTAATTTAAATATTATTCGCAATTTTGTTTTTTACAATTATATCATCCGTTTTTATTTTTATTCTGTCCGTTAAGATAGATTTCGTTTCTTACTTTGTTGTATATAACACTTGTATATGTGTATCTTTCTCTCGCTCTCCCTGAGAATTTTTACATGTATGTGTATATTTTTATATGCTTATTTTATAATGTTTAATTAAATAGGTATTGTCCTTTATCGAATACCCAGGAAAGGCGTGAATAAATTTTTGTTACATTGTTTTAGAAAATCTTCGTTTTTTGAAGTTTAAATTTAAAAAAAAAAAAAAAAATTGTAAGTAGATTGAAAAACATCATATGCGCGCTAGGTCAGTATGCAACAGACACACTGGGGACTGCATTTGTATATCGATAAGTCAATTACAATACTAGTTGCGTAGTCTTGCGTTTATACACCCGCGTTGCATATAATAATTGCCTAGTGTACACAACCTATATCCGTGCAGCTGAAAAAAATGTACGAATAGGTTGTCCACTAACCGAATGGTTGAGGAAATAATGAATGAAATTTTTATCTTTAATATCAAATGTTGCCTGTTATAACTGCAATACATGTGATTCTAATTACACATAGGGTTATAAAATTAAGATGCTGGAACATAATATTTTGTTTTATACTTTTTGCTCAAGTAATAAGGGTATATTTGTAATATCCCTTTTATGTTACTTCTCGCCCTTCACTAAATAGGTCCTAAACATTTTTTATATGTGAAATTGGAATTCGCAAATCTATCGCATTGCATTGGGTATTCTAATGGCTGCATACCCAAATTTGTTTCAGAAAGGATTGAAACGGAGACGTTTTACTTTCGGTTTAAAATTAATTTAATAAACCAAGATAAACGAATTTATAACAGAAAATAATTACGTACGATAAAACTAATCATGTACAGAGCTGGTACATCGTGATTCAAACTCTCAATTGATTTTTTTTGTACATCTGTAAAAAAAAAAAAAAAATGAAAAAAAAGAGACATGGCTGGTTTTTCCAAAGTTTGATGCCGTTGTTGTTTGCACGGTGCATGACGATTACAGCGAAGATATTTCAACTATATCCTTCGCGAAACCGTTCTCTAAATTGCTCCCTGTTTGGAATTCAGATGATATTTTAGTTTTTTGATATGTGTATACGTGATACGGTGACTTACAAAAAGCGATAAAAATTTTTCGAAAGCAATAAAAAAATTTTACGATAACATTTTATCTGTCATAAATAAAAATGAATGTTTTCAGTATAGTATAGATTAAGGAATGGAACACATAAACAAATACTGAATACAAATGCGTACTGAGATAGTTTTAAGGCATTATTAGTGTACTAACCTACTCACAAAATTAACGGCAAACACGCTTAACTCGTGCATTACAATAGTTACAAAGTTGTGTATGTACCATTTCTTTTCCTTTTTTTTGACTTTCTATGGTATGCGATACACGTAGAAAGTAATGCAGTTTTTTTATGCTTAGTTTTCGCACTATAAAAACAATTTTTAAAACGAGACGACGTTTTTCGTATCAACATTTATTTTTTTATGTTTATTTTGACGCCCATGCGCTTCCATCCTTATGATTTGTGTAATTCACGAATTAGTCTTAACACAATGAAATATATTTGTTTTCAAAATTTTTTAAATAATACGTGAACTTTTGACATTTAAGAATCATGATTCTAAAACACTTAAATTTGATGTCCGATTTGAAATTGTATTAAAAAACAAATATTTTTTATCGATAAGTGATTTATTGAAGTTCACTATTATTATTCGGATTATTATTGATATTTATTTTGATTATCTGAAATTTTCGCACGGCCGAACACAGAATATTAATATTAGCCATTCGTTATTTTTCACATTGCAACATATTGCTAATACCGTACATTCCAAAGTACTATCTTATTTATCGTAATAGTTGTATTATGTTTAGAAACAAATTTTTTATTTTATAAAAAAAAATTAGTATTGTTTTTATTTTTTTGTAAACATTTATTACATTCATTTGAATTTTAAAAAGAAAAATTTTGTTAATTGATTTATATCCTTTTAAAATTTCCCCTTCCCCGCCACAGTATTATACTAAAAATAAAAAAGGAAAAAAAAAAAGTTAACGTATTAAATTATATTTTCACTAATAGTTCAAATCGTTTACTTTTGTAACATACTTGTTGTAACCGACCAAATTTTACCTATAGTACATTTCAACATATTTTTTTTGTCATCTTAATTTGTCTTCCTATGAAATGGTTATAAAAGTATATAAATGCATATTGTATTCGTACGTAAATGTTCTATTAATTTCAAGGATCATCGTACATTATTATTAAATTTATATTAAAAACGATCGTAGTTGAAAATAATTTTATGTTAGATTTAAAAAATATTATTTACCATATTATCGTGTGTTATGATCTCTTATTGATAACGAGGTTTTAATAATCCCGTAATTTTGTGATTTATGTTATTTTTTACCACCTATTATATTTCGTGATAACTATTTTCAAAAATTTATTTCCTGTTTTACTCATCGATCTATATTTTCGTATATTGACTTTATTATCGATGTATATAATGTAATAAATGCGTGTACTTAAAAGGATAAAAGCGATCTCAGATTACAAGAAGGTTGTTGAGAGCAATGATTATAAACATTTCTAAACCGAAGAAGCATGGTTATAATAAAATTAATAAAAAGATAACCAGAACACGCAAAGGTACTGCGCGAGTTAGCAGTTTATATGCTTTTTTTCTTTTTTTTTTTTTTGCCGTGTCACTACGAGCATTATTGGCCCCGTGTAAGTGAAATTATTGGAAGTATCAGTGTGCAGTGGTGGGGATTGAACCTGGTTCTATTCGAACGAAATGCCGCTGTCTAATCAACTGCATCACGGTGGCTGACGTGTACAAAATTATTCGATGAAATAAATAGTGCGGAGAGAGAAAAAAAATAAAAACTGAAAAGTTGGCAATAAGTTAGCTCCCTTAATGTTGCTGTATACGTTCTACCAATTTTTAATTTTAGAAGGGCGAAAAGGGTTGCAACACAAAGCTTCACAGGAGCTTTAAAATGTGATTTTAAGAAAATAAGTCGACAGCGTGCAATAAGTAAGAAGTGGTTAATCTAATATAGCTGCTCTAACATTTATTTTTAATAATTTTAATTCAAATATTTTTTATTTTATTTACACCATCGTTTCGTTGAAATATTTTTCGAAAAATTCGACTTAACTAATATAGTGTAGTCTGCCTAGTAATATTGTTTAATATTACTTTTGTTTCGACAAATGAATTAATTTTGAATGTTCATTATGAACTTACGAAATTATAAATTCCTTATCATTATTGTCAAGTTTGCAATTAAAGAATAAAGTAAATAAAACAAAGTTTTTTTAATTTCAAATAGAAGTAACAATTTATTCTCCGGTATTCTAACACTTTGTGTGATTTAGAAAGTTTTATGCGTTTAATTCAATTAACGAATTTATGCATGAAGATTGTTCGTTTATTAACTATTCTTCTCCAAAGAGATTCTTAAAAATTTACTTAAAACGGTTACTAAATAGAGATTTATGTTAAGATGTAATGATACGGAAAGATGTACAGTATGCTACGTCTTTCAAGGCAGTACACAGTAAAAGAAGTACCTCATTTTGCCACTACTCTCGTTGAAAATTGTTGTTCGATTGTGTAAATGAGATCAATTATATTTCCCTTTTAAAATATCATGATGTAAGATGGAAAGGTAAAAGTAAAATTCTATATTGTCTCTTGAATATGATTTTTTCTTTTCTTCAGAGATGTGAATTTCGCAAACTTACTGAACTAGCCCGATAATCTATTGATTTTTTAAATATTTTTTTATCAGTGAAAGTATAAAAATATTTCAGGGTGGCCACCCAACCGGGAATTTTGTTGTAAAACTGGGGGAAAAAATAAAAAAATAGCCAAAAACGCGATATTTTTAATAAGAGAAAATAATTCGAAACGTTAAAAAGTGAATGTATTTTTTAATATACTTCACACTGAAGAATAATTCTGTTTTATTCATATAAAATATGCTGCGGGGCGGTCAAATATTATCAATAGTAACAAAAAAAAGTCCAATTCTTCTTTTTGTACTATTTTAGTAATAATGAAATCGGGAGGATTTGGACCGGGGAAACAATCGGGAATTTAAAAATTATACATTTCAGTAGACACTATGTATTTCAAATCTTTACTCTTCTCGTATACATTCATAAATTATAATTGTTGACCTATATTATTAATTTAAACTGATAAAATGTCATAATAATTGTAAAATATATTTAAGGTAAAAAAAAAAAAAAAATATATATATATATATATATACTTAATTATATTTTCAATGTTAATAAAAGTAACTTAATATTAGTTAAACTTATTTATATAAAGCTGATCGTATGTTTATAAAATGGAACAGTTTATTTTTTTTTTTTTTTTTTCGAGTACTGCAATTTCAAACCGACTCTGTATATTTACTTGGTAAGGTAAAATAACTAAAAATATAATCAGGTGAATTATGTAGAAAACGTTTGAAATTTTAATCACCAAATTACTATTCTTTTTTGTTATAAATAATTTACTAAAAAAAATAAAAAAATGCTTAGCGTATTACAACTTATAAAAACTATAAGTATAATTTATAATTTCTTTTTAACATCCGTCATTTATGCACGTAAAGGGAACAAAGTTAGTTAACTATGATACTATCATGTTTAACTAGAGAAATTGCCTTAAATGCGTGCATTTATAAAACAGTTTAATATTTTCTATTATAATGCCCGCGCTGCAAAAGGAGGGAATATTATTACTTTTCGTAAACTGAAAATTTCATTAATAAATCGAAATATGGTTCGATAGTGAGGGGAAAAAAATAGCATGCAACGTACAAACCAAAAGCTAAAAGTGACGATTTTTCGGTTTTTCTTTACAAATAATTGTAATAATTTTTACAAGAGGCTTCCTACGATTCGTGAGCCTAATAAATAGAGACAAAAGAATACTAATTATTCAAAGTAAATTTAAAACTTACGATTTATATTTTATTTTAGTTTTTACATGTAATTTATATTTCCTGATATGAGTATCTCCGCTGTACGGAAGTATATAAGAATGTAGATAATCTTTTGGCTGTTCGAGATCATTTTATAAAATTTCACGACGGACAAAATTTTAGATTGAGTTCAGTCATCAAACATACACATGTCAAAAAAAGTTTTTTGGAACTTGGTAGTTTCAGAGCCATCCAGAGTCCAAATTTGAAGTTGTAAAATCAGCAATATTTTTCCGAAAAATTTTTCCTTTATACACATTTTTTAAAAGATGTATTTTGTTTGTTTTTTTTATCTTTTATAGTCGGGTTGTGTCACTTATGAAGCCATACTTTTTTTCTCCCTCTAAAGGGAATTTGAAAGATCTTTATTTTTTACAATAAGTTTTTATTTTTTTTTTTTTTTGTGGGGGGGGGCATACCAGCGTCTTTGACCCAACAGTAAGAACAGCTACCTAAACGGTTGAAAAGTTACACGATTAAAAGTATAAAGGGAAGTAGCAGACCTATAAAAGCTGGAGTTGGGAAGGAACGGATAAAGAAAGCATTAAAACGAGCAGAAAGGTTTAGCGCTAAGAGTTGAGAGCATGAAGAGAACATTCGGTAAAAGAGTAGAGCATTCAAAGAGGACGTGATTGGAGTCGCATGTAAGAGGAGGATCATTAGCATGGAGAGAACAATAGGGAAAAGGTGAAAGAGAAAATCGAAAACGAGAAGAGAGTAGAAGAGATTTATTTAGTCTTAATCGAATTAAGGAAACAATAGTAGAACGATGAGAAGAGGGAAAGGCTTGGAATCAAGGTTGAGAATTAGGAATGGGCTGAAGAAGGAGATAACAAGAAAAACAGTTGGAAAAAAAATAAGGGTAAATGCCCAACCAAAGTTTGGAATGGTTACTTGAGGATAGAAAAAGGATGTCTGAGGCAGGAAAATCATCGAGAAGTGGACCATTAAGGGAAGCCGAGCGCGCAAGAAAATCTGCTACATCGTTGCCCTCGATGCCGGAGTGGATAAAAAGTCAAAAAGGACATGTTGATCGCAAGTTGGAAAAGAATAATACTATTAGAGGAATATGAGAGAGGCGAAGAAATAGCTTGAAGAACATATTTGAAGTAGGAATATTTTGAATATTACGCTGTATAGGATTACTGGATGACGAATTATAGATTTTTTAAGAGTGATTTTGTGGGTTATTTTAAATTTCTCTTCACATATTTTTGACCTTTTTTTTTACGGTTTTTGGTGCTAAAGTAATCGGTTATTTTAATTTAAAAATGCTTTTTGAAATAAAGTTTTAATTCTGTCTATTTGCGCAATTTTAAGTTTTTCTGAGATATTAAACTTTATTCAAATATTTCTGAACCAGTTTATTAAATTTTTTGGTACATTATACGAATTCCTGAAAATAATAATAAAACGTATTTTTTAAATATATTTTATAGTTTTCTTCGAGATCCAATTTAATTCATTTTTTTTTATCTATTTATTTATTTATTTATTTATTATTTTTTGTAATACCCGGGAGAATTACTTAGTTTAATAATGATAGTTCAAAGATTATTATTACATATAAATCATAAGTTGACACTAAAATGAAATGAATGGGACTAATTAATTACATATCACCTAAAATAATACCTGTAAGATCATTTACTGAAATAAAGTATTATTTTTTTTTCTTCTTGCGAATGTTTTTATGCCTTTTAAATAATGTGTTTTCCTCTTTTAAATTACATATTCATTCGAACGAATTAATTGAAGTAACAAACTTTCTTTGCTTATATCTTAGTTTATTAACTATTAACATCAATATAATTACTGATTTAATAAAAAATTAGAAGTTGCGCATGATAACATACTTTATGTGTAGCAACATTTTTAAATTTTATCTTATATCCTTCCAAGTTGTCTTTAAAGAAGCCAGTTGATTATATATAGTAGAGACAGACGCAGAAACGTGGTAATATCTAAAGCTTGTTAATGAACGGAATCTATGGACAGGTTTTAAAAATGGTGAATTTACCGAAAGTTATGCTTATTTTGGTTTCTTATTATTTTTTCCCCGGCATTTTAATTGTTGTAAGTATTTTTATTTTTTATGGCGAATTTAGGCACCATCCTAAATATGTTTTACTAAAATAGACGTTATTAACTATTTTAATTTAAAAATAAAAAACCTTAGAAGTAACTTGCTATATCGACATAATTGCAGAGAAATTTCTCATCTGTCTGCTAAAATTATAAAAACTATTAAAAGCGTTTTATAAACCTACAACATTAAAACAAAATTTTCATAGAAATTAAATAATTTTTCAATTTAAACAAATTGAAAATTTGAATCAATCAATACGAACAAATACATTATTTTTTTTCTGTTTGATTGTCAAGAGTACTCGAGTACTGAAGAATATGGAGAATTGCGAGTATGGGCAAGAAGATTAATAATAATGTGGTTTTTATATTTGACGTTAGAACCTAATTTCTATATATCGTTATTAAAAAAAAAAAAAAAAATTTAAGGTAGTTCAATTAAAATTTCTGAACCACGAATAATGTTCATATTTTAAATGTCTGAAGAGTATTGCATACAGTGTAATTTTAAAATATCACTCCAAAAAGGGTACCGCTATAAAAGAAGATATACATTTTTCTAATGTTCTAATTTAGAATTTTGTAAATTTAATTATGTATTCCGTTTTCGTGTTTTTATGTTCCCTCTAAGTAACCGTCTTACTCAAGACGGCAATCTTTTAACAATTAATTTTTGTAGAAAAAATTTCTGATTTCTAATTCAAACAATCTTACAGTCAGTGAAAATTTATCTGTGCAGGATGTTGTATATCATAACGATTTATATTAATTTCTTAATTGATTGGTAAATAACGAATATTTGTTTTCTGATTACGATTTATTCCAGTGTTAACAGACAAACAATCGAACGCATTATATTCAACGTAAAATTTAGATTTATTTTATTATTATTAGCAAAAATGATAATTCCTCCATTATGAGAAAAAAGAGTAAAGATAACCAAAAACGATATTTTCAAAAAGAAAAAAATCATTTAGATTTTTTACCGCGCTACGAAGTTCTGTTTTATTCATATAAAATATGGTGCAGCGGTCAAAAGCTATCAATAGTAATAAAAGAATTCCGTTCTTCTTTTTGAACAGTTCTAGTAATCAGGAAATCGGGAAGATTTAGACCGTTATACTTTTTTGGTTTGTTAATATACTCGATGAGCTCTCAGATATTATAAATATTTAATTAATTTTCGCTACATTTGTTTTCGTAATTGTCCCACAAATATTTGTTTCGAAATTCAACCACAACGCGCGTTTCGGAATAATGCGGTTACGAAAAACTCTGCGGAGAAGTCTCAACGTTTCGTTTGAGAAGTGGCAGGTTGTGTTGTCCTGCTGAAGCTGTATGGAACTCAGTCATCTGCGCCGTTTAAGAGCAGCAGTAGGAAGCCATTCAACATCTCTGTAATTCGCAGTGTTGACTGTACCTTCAAAAAGAAAAAAAAAAAGAAGACCAATAATTCCCCATACGGCATCTAATGCCCAGACTGCGTGTAACAGATTCTTGTGAATAATATGTGAATTTTGGCTAGCAAGAGCCCAGTACCGATTATTTATCGCTCCAGTTAACCATATCGTAAAATGTGTTGTCTGGTAGAAGCCGACAAATATAGGCGCTTGGGTGCGTTTCTATGTTCAACAACTAGGAGTTCTCTGTAACACGCGATGACGACTAGTTGACTTTCGGTTTCATACACTAGCAGTTTCACGAAAGTTTTTTATCCAATTCAGTATCGTTCCGCGAGCAGAATCCGGTTTTTGCGGCTAAATTTTAAACCGTTTACGATAGATTCACCGGCGTGAAAGTAAACCTCTACGGCCAACGCTGTTTTTTCGTCTAGTACCACGTGTTACTAGTAACCGTTTTAGAGTTGAAATGGATACTTCACTAACCGTGAAAAGGCTAAGATTGATACTTTACACTATCATCAGATCACGGAATCATCGCGATATGTCGTTCGATACGGATTTTATTCGATATTTAAATCGCTAAAACATTTCGAATTTAAGCTTATGGAAATATAATGAATTTACGTGTAGCATAGAGAATGAACACGTACTGAACAAATATCTGTACATCAATAAATATTCGTAGTAACTGCGCTTTATAAACATTACTAAAATATAACATTTATTATAATGGTTTATTTAAATCAATCTCGGATCGAACATATAATAATACGCGCTGCTGCTAGTAGATTCTAACAGATGAAACGGAAATTCAAAAGGCGTACTTTTGTTTCGTTTTGCTAAACGATAAAAACTTCATTGAAACCGAAATGAGTTAGCAAAATATATGCAAGATTAATTTCAGGCAATTCTACTTGAAGATTAAAAAGAAGATATTGTCATGGAACTTTTCCGGCTAAAAATGAGTAACGATATATATCGCAGGGAAAGTTCTCCTCATTTGACTTACAATTAGGTGCATTATGGAGGGCGGAATCTCATGATGCGACCAATGTGTTGGCGGAGATAAATAATAAATCCATTCATGGGCGTCGCCAGCGGGGGGCAGGGAGGGGCAGCTGCCCCTCCCTGGAGCCTTGAAACTTTTTAATCAACTGGTATTGATGAGTAATCGTGGACAATTTGGAAAACTTATGTTTTAATTAAGATTTTATTCTTGTTTAATAAAATATTACGCCTTTACAATTTATAAATTTTATTTTTCCGATAACTCATATCCCCTTTCTATTATCTTGCCCCTCCCTGGCTCATCGGCTGGCGACGCCCTTGAATCCATTAATAGTTTGAAATAGTTAAGCATTAGACGTTGTTTTCATTTTCATTGTGAAAAAGGACAACAGTGTTCGTGTAATTAATATTAAATTTACGTAATGCATACTATCTGAGCAATGTAAATGTAATGGTCTATTAGGGGGGGGGGGGGAATCGAATCCTTATTGTAAACAAAATTGACGTAGAAAACTGTATTAGTACTGCGACTGATGGTACGGTCATCATGAAAAGTATTTACAATGATTTTACCACGCGTTGAGAAAAAGAACCGAACCTGTTGCGTTAGGTAAAAATAATACGCCCATGGCGGACGAATTTTTAATAGGATTTTGAATTTCTTGCACGAATTATACTAAAGAATGAATAGTTGGCGTACATGTGGTGAAAAAAAGGTTATTAAAAATTAACAGCACTCGTTGCAACCGCAGATACGTACATAATTGGATAAATTTTTTTTTGGAAAATTAACTGCTAAACTCATTATACATTTTTTTAATTCAAATAACTAGCTGAGTCGATGGACATTTTAAAACTAGCAATTTTTTACTTAATAGGAATGATCAACTAAATAATATCTGTTACTTCATTTTGACATCACCTATAAATATATATAATTGGTCTTGTTTAGGGCCGTATCTAGACTAAAATTTCGGGAGGAGTTACATAAATATTTATACACAGTCTAGCCATAAATACTGATACTGCCGCTGCATGGGGGGAATTTTGCGCAGAACAAAGTAGTAACACTGTCAGCGCATCGTCATAACGCAGTAGAAGAGCAAATAAGGTCGCTTTAGTCTGTTCAGTACACTCTACGAAAATGGATTGGACAGATTATCACGTACGCGTTACAATAATTGGACTGATGAAGGCGGGGCATAGCGCGTCTCAAATTCTCGCTCTCCTCAAACCATTCAAAGTTACGAAATGTTTTGTTTATCGTACACTACAACGTTTTATGGACACGGGAGACGTGGTTGATCGCCCGCGAGCCAGTCGGCCGCGTGTTGCGAGAACAAAAAAGGGTAGTTGAAGCAGTTCGGTCGCGAATTAACAGGTGCCCTCTTCGGAAACAAAAAATCATCGCTCTGGAGATGAAAATCGCGCCGGGAACGGTCTCGCGCATCCTCACCGATGATTTACATATGCGAGCATATAAGAGAAGTACAGGTCATCTTTTAACCGAAAAATTAAAGGCGATAAGATACGAAAGAGCGAAAAAGTTGAAACGCATGTACGGCAAAAATGGGTACAAAAAGATCCTTTTCACAGATGAGAAAATTTTTACTGCAGAGGAAAAATAAAACAAGCAAAATGATAGAATTTATGCCCGTTCATCTGCTGAGGCTAAAACTAAATTTCCACGCGTTCAACGAGGTCATCACCCCACTTCTGTGATGGTGTGGTGAGGCGTATCGTGGTATGGGGTAACTCCCATCCATTTTTGCGAAACGGGGGTCAAGACAGGTGCCAGAGTGTACCAAAACACAGTTCTGGAATCAGTGGTTAAGCCTCTGAACGATACTTTGTTTGCCAGAATCGATTGGGTATTTCAGCAAGATTCAGCACCGGCACACAAAGCTCAAACGACACAGAAGTGGCTCGCAGAGAATGTGCCCGGCTTCATAGCAGCTAGTGATTGGCTGTCCGGCAGCCCGGATTTAAATCCGCTAGACTACGAACTGTGGGATAGGTTGGAGGAAATGGCCTGTCGAAGACCACACCGAAATTTGGAGTTCCTCAAGCGAAGTATTGTTGAGGCAGCAGCAAGAATTCCTCTCGAGACGATCCGTACATGTATTGCGAAATGGCCGGAGCGTTTGTCGTCGTGTGTCGCTAATAAAGGTGGTCATTTTGAATACCTAAGACATGATTTTAACGAGCATTGTTTGTACTTTTGAAATAAATTTTTTCTGAATTTGCATCGTGCTTCCTTTTCGCGGTACGTTCGTTTAAAGCAGTATCAGTATTTATGGCTAAACTGTATATATATATATATATATATATATATATATATATATATATATATATATTTATATATGTGCGTGTGTGTGTTATGAAATATATTTATTTATAAATAGTACACTAAAGCCTTGTAGTCAATTATTGTATATGTAATATTTGAACACTACAATAAAAACACAAATAAAAAGTAGTCGTTTCCATAGAATTCATAAAAAATTCAGTTTTCTTTTCTTTTGTCAAAAATTGAAAAGAAATAAATTTATTCTGAATTTCGGTCCATTTAATTCAAGCAGTTATTATTTCGCAGACATTTCGGTTGGGTTTGAACCCTGAAAATCTCTCCTCAGATACGGCCTGGTCTTGTTTACAGTAATCATCCGCCAATGCACATAGGTCCTAAATTTGTTGTTGCATGGGTACATGTACATATATACATTCATACATGTTTTGTTTTTTAAAAAAAAATATAATTTTCGTTTATTTGATAAATTTTAATAATCGAAATATTTCGAAACGTTTAAATAATCGAATTGTTCGATTAAAAAACACCGTAGTTATCAGGAAAATTGTTTTTCATTTTACCGCCAGTCGTTTGTTTGTGTTCAAACTTGTAGCATTTACTGGAAGATTAGGATTCATTGAATGTTTATTGGTAATTTCATTAGCGTGTTGCATCGTTTTTAACATCAAAAAAATATGAAGAAAAAAGTAAGCTTTAATGTATTTTTATGAAATATTGATATTGAATCGCGATAGTTTTTTTTACTTTGTCGATTGAAAATGTATTCCTCTAATAATGTTAATCTTTTTAAAATAATGTTGTATGTATGCTCTATGCAGTTTCTTAATTAAATATGCTTTATTAATTTATAAATTAGCGTTAGGTAAATAAATGTACGCAATCGTGTTATTTTAGTAAATCGTTATTTCGAGATTTTTTTAAAATTTCACTCAATTTTGTCCTGATTAATTATGATTCACTTATAAATAGAATAATTTAAGGGATTACTTTAGTGGATGATTAAAGCCCGCGATAAAAGTGAAATCCCTGTATGTTCAGTTTGTGCACTTATACGCACTGTAGAATTTTGTTTTGTCAATTTTACAACATGTAAATTGATTTAAATAAATTTGTATGTTTAAATGTATTGTTTACGTATGTAATTTGGTCTTTAAGTTTTAGCGTAATGAAATTTTACATAATTACAAAGTATGCATAAACATTAAAAAAAAAAAGTAAAGTGAGTTCCGTACCATTAACACGGTGCCATGGACTTTGAGGTTAAGGTTCATAATATATTGAGCCCGTAACTGGTAATATATTTTAATTGTAAAATTACATTTTTGCGAACATGAATTACATTTAAAAAAAATTACAAATCTTTGTCTATATATTAGAAGTATGATTCGGAATAGTAAAACTTGAAATTCATTAATACTATTAGTTTACTGGTGTGTAGATCAGTAATTTAAGAATTTTTAAAAATTTCAATTTTTGTGTTTCATATAATTATGATTAGTTCGAAGTTATTATCATCGCCTACATTAAAAGCAATGCCTTATTGTTGTAGTCACTTTCTTCTGTCAGTTGCTTGTTTTTCTGTAAATCATCACATCACATATATATATATATATATATATATATATATATATATAATTTCAGAGTTTCTATAATATCTATTTTTGGTTTTCCTCTTGTTTTTTTCACATATACCTTGTAGTATATTTCTTATAAAATTATCACGCGTTATTGTATGTCCGAAGAGTGTTTTATTATTTTCAATTTTCTTTTCTCGTTTTTCTCTTTAGAAATGCTTCGTTTGGTTTCTGTTTTGTCCGAGATGTGTTTTTGTTTACATTTTCATAGATTAATTTCTGGATTATTTAAAATGATGCTTCCATATCAAATTAGATCACTGGATACATATTTTTTTTTTAGATTTCTTTCTGTTGCGTATGTTTAACTGTTTGTCAGTTAGTATATTACCTTTATTTTGAAATCCTTGTTTAACCAATCGCAATCTTTTTACATTATCCCTTAAATGTCATACTGCCTAGGTAGTAAAATTCTCAGATTTATGAAGTATTGTTAACTTATATATTTGTAATTTTTTTTATATCTGGATTTTTTTCTACTAGCATTACCCATCTATTTTCCCTCTATTAATGATTATTTTAGCTTTAATTAATTCTTCTGATAACGTATTTATCGCGTGACTCATGTTTTTCCCATTTCCGTTAATAAGAACTGCTATCTGTAAAACGTTTATAGTGACTTTTGCTCCGTTTATTTTTTAACTTTTAGATTTTTCTTTCTTCTTCTTCTTCTTCTCGTTTCGGCCAACTATGGACCACGTAATTCCAGTTGTCGTTCTTTCTTTTGGCCTTTATTTGCGTCCAATATTCCTTCATCTGTTCACTATGGTTTTTCTTTAAATTACTTTTCTCCTATTAAATCTCTCAGATTAACCCGGTTATGAATATCTTCAACTGTGATTTGCACTTTCATTATTTTAATAGTTTCTTTTATAAATACATTGAATACATTAAACAAATGTTCTTTATTTATAAATTTTATTACATTTGCAAAAGACGCCAAAACTCAGTTACAACGAGACATAATTAAATAAAACATGACGATGGATGAGTTGTTTTTTTAAATGGTAAAATTAGTGGACGTGTGTGAAAAGATTAATTGAATTTGACGGGGTGTAACAGTTTAAATAATAAATTATTGTGCTGAATTTTTCAGGACTGTATAATACGAGTTGAATTAAATCTATTTCAGAAGTGTTAATGATGGATTATTATAAGTATTTGCAGATTTCAAAACGGAATGTTCTCTAACACCGATCCTGATATGATTTATATAAAATAATCCTTTATTTCTATTATTTATACCTGGAATGAAGGAAATTTATTTCACTTATCAAACTCGGATATCTTACGGAATTATTATTTAAGTCGTACAATTATATTAATTTAGTAAACGTTTGAAAGTGCCAACGAGATCGTAAACTTTCGTAATTATCACATTTCGGATATAAACCGGTAATATGTTTTTTCAGTCGGGTATCTTAAAAATTTTGATAGGATTTTTTAAAATAATTTAATCAACACGATTGTATGCGGATCCAAAATAATAGAATGGTATTTGAAATAAAGTATGTAATTTATAGTAAATGACCTAATAGGTTCTACATTGAGCCCAGAAGGAATTAATAAACTTTAATAATTTTAGAGCAGTATTGTATATAAAATTTACAAGGCAGTTAAAGTTAACCGATTAGCGTATGATTAATAAATTTTTTTTTGTAACTCCCTTTTTTGTTTTATAGTATTATAAATGAAATAGTGAATTAATAGGGTGCTAATTTTTAAAATAATTAATTAGCAGATATTAGTTATATTTATATTCAGTAAGAAATTATACGTTAATAATTAAGCGTATTTATTGTGATATTCAAAAAAAAAAAAAAAAAAAAAAAAAAAAAAAAAATGGTTTGTCAATACAATATACAAACTGCGCTTACGTGCGATTTGGACTATGAAGAGTAATGTCAAATTACTGGGAATAATAAAATTTTATTTGCTACGTTAAACACAACTTAAATTGTAACCTACAATATTATGGAAGTATTTGATTAGCATTACTGATATTATACACCATTTCTGTTGAGTTATCACACCGTGACATAGAGAAAATCTATTGTGGTTTAATTTATTAAGCCGATAAAATAAAAGTAATTTTTTTTTTTTTTAAATTATTTTAAAAGTATTTGAATATATTTTCTTTAATATAGAAAAAAATTATTTAAATTCTAGTTTAAATTTTGGAAGTTAAACAGAATAAGTGTTAAGGGAATTTTTACGTTTGATAAGAATACTATACGTTCTTAAAATATTTTTTTCTGCAGTGTCGTCTTAATGTATTTTGATATTATGTTTAAAAATTTATAAATGTTAATTAAACTCTGTGAATTAGTAATAAGTTTATGTAAATTAATTAGTATCGCGCTTAAATATATTTATTTAAATTTGATTTGGATTTTTCTTTTTTAATGATGTGGAAATATTTTTATAGGTTCTTTTGATGGGAAAAAGTGGCTCGGGAAAAACTAGTATGAGATCAATTATTTTTGCAAATTATATTGCTCGCGATACACGACGTTTGGGAGCGACAAGTAAACTACTTCACTGTGTTTATTATTTAGACTAATACAATGGTCATTTTAACAAGTTATTTTAATGTTTATAATTAATAAACTGTACGTATGAATTGTTGGAAACAAAAATGCCAAATGTAGCATTTGAAAGGACAAAAGTTTGCAATTAGTGAATAAATGAAAAGTTT
Source organism: Icerya purchasi (assembly GCA_039619475.1). Taxonomy (NCBI): domain Eukaryota; kingdom Metazoa; phylum Arthropoda; class Insecta; order Hemiptera; family Monophlebidae; genus Icerya; species Icerya purchasi. Next base: position 206,327,083 of record CM077115.1, read on the forward strand.
ATTGGATACTAAATTGTACACACAAGTTAGTGTAATAAATCTGATACCTATTTACTAATTCATTGTTAAGCAAGATAATTAGAATTTTTTTGTTTTTTCAAATTTCTGTTCTCATTCTCTCGTGTGTACAAAAATAAGTAATTTAAATCAAACAATTTTATTATAAAATTTAATATCGAATTAACTTTAAAATAACGAAATAACGGAAAAAGTGACAAACGAGCTCGTATGTTTCCTTACGTAATATTATTCACTGAAAAATTGTATATTGCTATAAATATGGATTAAATTATCCGAAACTAGTCGACATTTTTATAATGTTTTGTGTATGGTTTTTATGTTTTCCGTGATTTTATTTCTTTAATTGAAGTTTAACATTCGTTCATTAAAAGTGTATCGATAGAAAAAAGTCTATACAAATCGATATTTTCACTCCCTGTTCCTCCATCTACTAAAAATTTCAATGGGTTTGCCGTATTAGTTATGATTTGAAGTAAAATTTGAATGTTCATTTGTATCGTAGGGAGTTCTTTTTTTGGGGTTTTAGTTAATTTAATATCATCTTTAATGAAAGAGTTAATTAGAATTGATTGTGACTTTAACGTTTATTTGATTAGTTTTTGCTTGGAGCTGTTATAAAAAACAAAAATTAATCATAGATGAATACTACATATCATAACTTTTATAAATTTTACAGAATTTGTATATTGTTAATTTTACTTTTCAAAAATATATTATTCATAATAAAATTAACATAGTTAATAAATTACAATATTTTAATAACTTCAGCTATGAAAAACGTGAATGCACTGGTAATTCTGTAACAATAATTACTTGTTTTTTTTCCCCCTAAACATACATGTGCTGCATTTATTTTTATGGTTTTCATTCATTTGTTCGTTGGTATTTTTATATTTTCAAAATATTTTCACTAGTTCGGATTACCTTATTTTTGCATTTTTTCAGCGTCACTTTAATCCTTTTTTTTTCTTCTTCTTTCACTCAACATCTTTATGTTGTACTTTCTGAAATAGTCCTCAGGACTCTCTCGTTTATGCCTGCAGTGGATTCTACTTTGTTTTAGTTTTTTTAAATTTAGGTATAAAAATAAAAACAAAGACAAACGGAAGTGATGAAGAATTGGTCATTCTATCAAATTTGGGAACAAGATGAGGCGTAGAAAATTTTAATAAGCAAAGTAAAATGATAATTGCAAATGTTTATAAAGCTTAACTGATAACCCAAATATTGTTGAAAATTTTAATTTTAAACAAGTACAAAAGAACATCGTTGGGTCATGTAGAATGTGACGGTGAAAGGTGAAAATTTTTACCTCTAATAGCTGGGTACATTATGAAATTTTGTGGATTATGACGCAAAAATGTCACACTAACGAATGTATCAATCCATAGTACATATGCTTTCCTGCGTTGTAATTCTAAACGATATTTTTAATTCTTTTCTTTGTCAGCAAGTTATTCCGAATTTCCAAGCAAAATTATTCTTTTGCTCGATTGTATTGTTCGGTTTTCCGCCCGGTTTTCGTTTGTGTTGAGATATTATTTTATACAATCTAACCTTTCATTACGATCTCCCTGAAGACTGCTGCAGACCGTAAAAGTGAATCTCGCAAGGGACGTACATTTTGACAATTTTTACATTCTCGTCAGGAACTATAGAAGATGAAAAGTATGCTGTCTTTCTCTCCACGAAGCAAAAAAGTGGTTCCAAAAACTCCTACGGAACATAAATAAGGATCTTGCGAACTACAAGAATTTCTCAAATTTCTTTATTAAATTTGGCCAAACGCTGGGAAATAAAACATTTCGTAGGCACCGATTGTATATTTTTTTCAGTCGCTTGCTGAGTAGCCTGTTTCTTGCGTTTCATTTCCAACTTTGCCGGTTTCTTACGTTCTTTTATTTTCAAATTTTCTTTCAATCTCTACTATCGCATCCATTCTTTATTCATTTCGCGTTGGAGTTTTTTCCGCTGGACCGCATTAAACGCAGTTGATTTTGATTGTTGTTTCGTTCAAACAAAGATGGCAGTATACTTCTAACCTTCCTTAACTGTTGACGGGAACAATGTATCTCTTAGAAATTGTAAAAATGCTCGCTTCTTGCGAGATTCTTGATCATGCTCCGCGTTAGTCTTCAGGATCATCGTAATGAAAGATTAGATTATATATAAAATGATATTTTAACACAAGCGAAAAACGATGCGAATAACGGAACAACACCTGCGAGCATAAGATAACAAAATAGTTTTACTTGGAAGTTCAAAATAACTTATCGGCAAAGAAAATAATTTAAAATATTGTATGAGGTAACAACGTAAGAAAGGATACTTAATGAGCTTATGTGCTATGAATTGATACATTTGCCAGTGTGATATTCGCAGTCAATTGAACACGGAAATAACGGGGTATCAAATGAGAAATTTATAAGCTATATGAATATAAGTATTCTATTTGATGGAACAGTTTTGAAGTGTATGAGGCAACGAAAGCGCTATGCATCCAAAAGAGGCCTCAAACAGATAAAAATACTATAATATACACCGACCGAAGAAGGGTGTTACGCGGGAGGTAAATAAGAATACAGCAAATCAATCGTGTTCGGACTACGCTCCGGTAATGTTCGTCTGTCATGGTGATGATTGTCGTTCATCGACGTTTATATGTAAATGTACTATGCATTATAATGGTACATCTATAAAAAAAGAAGATATCAAATTTAATTTTTAACTTTATTTATTAATGCCATGGTTATGGAGTACGTAACTCCGAAACATATCATATCGGCTCTTTTTAATATTTTTAAAGTATACTTTTCTGTAACACATGTTTTTATAAATTTTTAATAAAGTGACAATACAGAAAATGGACTTTTACAACTCAAATATAAAGAAGTACGTATAAAGCTGTTGTCGAATGAATGAAAGAAATGTGATTACGTAGAAGTATTGAAAAATAGGGTTTTGATGAAATGTACGAAATAAAGAACCCGAAAACCGCTGTTGAACGAAAGAAAGCATGAAATCCCTAGAAACATGAGTTTTTGACGAACAAGATGAGCCAAAGCAGCCTAAAAGTGCTGCCGAATGAAAGAAAGAAAGAAAGCCGTCAACGTCAAAAAGTAGAAAAAAATTTACTCTAAAAAGACCAATAGATACAGATGAAAATGACGATGTAGCTTACAAATTATTGAAAACTAATTACCCCCTGGCTGACCACGAATTTAACATCCGTTTTCGACAAACCCCACTAGGCCAAATTTGCGATGTTTGAAATCGAATTTGGTTTGAAAGAGATTTGAGTAAAGCTGGTCCCGCGTGTTACGATATATTACGAGCTGAATTTCGAAATGAAGATATTACGAATTTCAAGCTGCACGGTATTTGTAAACAATCGAATTACCATTCAAGCAAAAAATCCCTCATTTGTCACGAAGTAACAGTTTTGTTTAGCCAGAATTTCCAGCAGATTTACCGACACTCGATTGCATTACTGAACGTGTTTGATTTCCCCGAGACTTCCGTTTATGCAAATCAGGCGTCTCAGATGTACGCCAGTCACAACGTCATCGGCCACGTTGCGAATGTGCCTGTCGACGCAAATAACATGGTTTCGTAACTACCTCGGCACCTGGACAATCATTATGCTTTCAACGTTCACATCCAGCGCTTATTAATTCATAAATTTACATACTTAAAGGGACACGTCAAGAAAACAATAGTCAAATGATGGTTGGCTTATTTATTGAAAACACCTTTATACAAATGAAACATATGCGTGATAAAGGTGCCATCGAAATAATAACTAAACGACGAGATTACGATAGTGAATTACTTCTTGCACAGCATCAAATGTTAATGTGGAGCGATGATAAATATCTATGCATTACACCAGGGAATATAAAATACCAAACACAGCATCATTTTCGTTGAGCATGCTGAACAGTTTTTGTTTCCTGGAATCTACCGTGGATCTTTCAAAGATGGGATGAAGGCATCTTCTTTCAGTATGGCAATGAACGAAATTCGGTGTCGAGATCGACGTGGTCTTACTCACGAACATATTTTATATATGGAGGAATGTGGGGATATTTGCATAATCGAAAGCACTGTAAACGGTCAACGAGTACTACTTGTAACCGTTTACATCTCGCCAGGCACTTCCATTGACGACATTGAAGATTTCTTCGAGTTAAATTTATTGGCATACACACCCAGAGTAGCAGAAATTGTTAACATAATCAAGAAGAGAGAATATGACACAATACCTATACTTCTATCAGGGGATATCAACGTCGATCTCAAGAAACTCGAAAATCAGCAATTATTTCGGTTCATAGAAGAAACCTTTGGATTACAACTTAAAACGAATCCAGCTCTACCAACTACTCGTGGCGGATCGTGTATCGATTTTTGATCTTCGCTCGTCACACCGACAAAATTGATTCTAAAAATTACATAAGTTACTTCAGCTATCAATATTGCTCACATTACATCTAAGGATCACCTGACGCAAGAATAAAAAGAAAAATTTAAATAAAATCGTTTAAGATTATTATTTTCTTTGGAATTCAAGATGTTTGTTATCGCATGTTCTAACATATCGTACAGAAACAGTTGAAAGTATCAGAGATCATACAGATAGCAAACGGCTGAAGCATGTTCCATGTTTTTTGAATTTTAGCCGTAGACTCTAAACAGAGAGCACTGGGAGGTCCGGAGGTCTCCAACAGGGAGGCGCCTAGCGTCGGTTTTTTTTTTTTTAACTAATCGACATCGATAAAACTAAGCTATATTTATTCATGAAAATTTTTATAGCTTCATTAACAATATAAATACGAAAAATAGTACGTAGTGCTTTAGTTAAATCCCTCATTCTTTTTTCTTTTGTTCTTAATTATTGTTTTTAGCGGAATTCAGTGAGGAGAAAAAGTGCATGGAATTTCGAATATACTAATAGATAACATAGTATTTTTCACAATTCGCATCTTTTTCACATTGTGCATTAAAAAAGATATATGTGTACAACTGAATCTTTTCAACCCCGCGCCATGAGGACACTTTCTAAATCCGCAAAAGATAGTTTTCTATAATTCTTATAAGAAGGTCCTTTTTGTAATTGACTACGTCACTTTTTAATTTATGAAATGCGTATCAGTTTCGAATTATTATTTCACTTTCGTTATGTAAAAATATTTCGTAAGAACTTTTTATTTAATCAATACAAAAATTTTATATTAATTCCCCACGCAAAACTTACGTAGTCACTTGTCTTCACACGATTTTTCAAGTTCAGCGTTATTTTTAATTTGTTTTAATTAATTAATTTATTTTTTCTATCAGATATTTTGTGGTATTTTGTAACGTTTGAACATTGTGACAACTTTAAAAATCATTGAGATCGTTCATTACGCAAAAAAATTAAAGATTAAGCGTAATTCAAATTAATCAAAAGCAATATAGTAATTTGTTTTAAATCTGTTTTTAAACGATTCAAATAGGAAATATTTTGACAGGGCTGTAATTTATAAATGATTGACACACTAGACAACAGTAACTCGTAGAATGATGAGCGCTGAAAAAGTTATATTCCTTAAACGGAGTTCTATTTTCGGTAGTTTAACGGTTTTCGATTTGAAAACAACAGACCATCGGGATCCTCCTGCCCTCTTCTTTTACTCTCGATATTTATCTATTTATTATTGTTTAGTATTTTACATTGTTTTGGTTGAGTTGTATCCTGAGAATAGTACTTTTTAGTTTAATTTCGAAATCGGCTATTACTGCGAGTACGCCTTGCATATCTGTATAGAGAATCAAGCCGCTACAGTGAAGTAGTGCTGGTAAGTGACGTCCATATACTTTTGACCTATAACATTGAAGACTCCCCAAGTGCATGCGGGAAACAAAACATACGTTGGTAAAGTACAAACATGTATTAGTAAGGTTACGATGAGTATTAACAACCCCGGCTGCATGACTAAATATTTACTTACAATTGGTCGGTGCCTTTAAATGTCTGTTTTTGTATATATACTATTTGCATCCCAACTGGCTTCCGATTATTTTTAAAATGTTTAAGCGTGAGATTTGTTTATTTGCCGAGGCAAAAGTAAAAATATTTTTACTTATTTATTCGAAGAATTATGAAACTGGTAGCAGTTTTAAAATTAAAAAAAGAAAGTAAATAAAAATTACAATTAAAATAAAAAATACAATTAAAATTAAAAAAAAGTTTATTTATAATTAATAAATAATTGAAAATTTTACAATCCTAAGTAAAAAGATTTCTTTTGAATTCGGCGAAGTTTATTTACCGAATATTCTATCGAATAAAATAAATTTTGCTAATTGTATTTACAATGAATTCTAGGAATGTTTTCAAAGATGCAACGTATTTACTACATTCGATAAAGATAAATTATCATACCCCCCTGTATTTGCCGTCTCTTTTTCGAATTTCTTTCTGTTTTGTAGTTTTCTTTACGAATTTCTATAATACAGCAAGTACTTGAAGTAATCATATTACAAGAACTCTAGTAAGTGAATGCAGCTTTTTGCACTAACGTGATAAAATTTTACAATAAGTTTTCAATTTTTATTCGAATCTTTGAATCTGCCATTTTTGTTTCAGACATTTTAATTCACATTAATTTGTGTTTTTACCTTTTTTGTTAGTACTCTGTCGCTTATATTTTTGTGATCAGTAGGGAATGGATCCGACAATTAAATTTAAATTTCGGTCCCATGCTTTGTATATAATAATAATAATATATTCTTTTTCCTAGACGGTTAAAGTTGAACTTTTGCCTTTAATGTACATTCAATACGGCAAATATTTTTGTTTGCTTAACTCTGAATTAATGAAAAGACCAGTGACGGACGCCAGATTTTAACATTAATTATATTTCTTACTTTAAGAGACCTTTTTTTCGACTATACTCGTATTTATATATTCAGTTGATACTGATTGCGATTCCTCCCTTCTAACCGCTTTAAATGTGCCGATTTATTCATAAATGCTATTCGTGATCGAATATCGTTTTTTCCTTATTTATTGTTTTCTAATTATTTGCCGTTATTTTTGCTAGTTTTCTTTCCTTCTCAGTCTACTTAAAATTTTTCGCTAGCATATAAAAATTTACTTATACACAAATATTGTTGGAGGTTTTCCTTGTTTTTTGAGTAATTTTGTCTTAGTTTACATTCTGAAACAGCGAGTTTTTTTTTAGTAGCAAATATTTATTTTTCATAAACATTTGAACTTACCAATTTGATTTTAGGGAATTACTTTTTTTTATATATATTTTTAATTTTCCATACATATTTTTGTATCGCATAATTTATTTGATTGTGTATTACGGGCGAAATTAATTACCCGAATTCTATTATGTTCCGTTCGAGAAAAATTTTAGTTGTTTATCATTATTAACCGATAAGATATTGCCTGTTTACGGATGTATTTTTGTGTTAATCTGTGTAAATTTATGTAGAATTACCGCTACTGGCTGATGGTTCTGATAGATTTATTTCTGCAGAATCGTCAACGCTGTTGACAATACTTTTGTGGTGTGGTTGTTTCGGTGCGTCGTAGAAGACAAGTGTTAGGGCATTATCAGCGCAGCTGCTGCCTGCTTTGCAACCAACTGCTGTAGTATACTGTTTTTAATGTATCTACATGTTAGAGTTCCACCTGATCTGAATATACATATCACTCGACTGTTATTCGTCCGATATGGGTAGTAGAACGAAAAATCTGATAACATAGTGATCGCTGAAACCAGCGCTGGGAGAAAGGCAGAGCGTAGCAACGCACTCGAAACAATATACGATGTATTTATCTAGACGAAAATAAATCAATTGGTCTAATTATTAACGAAGTGCATAATAACCACAACTTTCATGACTGTAACGATTCTAGTACTGGAATAGATTTAAATGTTTTTCACCTGTCTGTTGAAACATTACAAACGACAGCTAATGTAAGGTTTTTGTAACCGGATTGCTGCAGCACCTTTTTCTTGCTTCAGGTTAAAATTTTATCTTAGAAAGGAGATATTTTTTCACCTAGAAAAAAAAACTAATAAAATACTTCTGTAGCGGAAAGAACAAAACTGACAAAATGAGTGATTTAACTTTGTTCAAAAATTAAAACAGCTGATGACTGATATATTTTGGATGACTTTATTTGCCAAAAAATGAATTTTGAAACTCATTAATTAAAAAATTTAAACATACCTGCTGTGATTGAAAGTGATCAAATCAGGCTGTAAATTCACGAAGTATTATGTGTTATATTTTCCTTGTATTATCCTTGATAACGACGCTTAAATAGAAAACGTTCTCGACTTATATCTATCAGTATGTTCCGTGTTATCCTTTTTTTGTATTATATTTGCACTGTCGGTAATTGGCGGTAATAATGAAAACCGATATTCATTAAATCGTAGATCTATTATTTTCGAGAAATCCCAAGTAAAAAGACTGCTATATTAAAGTTAAAGTATTTTTCTTCATCGATTGCAAAACGGCTTTAAAAATATTTTGCTATTTATTTGCAACATTTTAATCTGAAGTGTTTTTAGGTTGACCTACAGCTAGCAAAATGTTTATATAAAAATGTGACAATACATGCGCAATATGCTGTTCACACACATACACATGTACACACAACAAACCATTTTTACGCTGGAGTTAATAAAAACGTCTATTATATTTACATATGCTTTTATACATGGCAATACGGTAATAATAATAAAAACAATTAAGTATATCAATTTTTAATATCAACTGATTAAAAATTGATTGAAATACTGACCAACAATTAACTAAATGCAAATGTGACTTGAATAATTTGCAATCGGTAAACCATTGTGGTTAACTAAAATTTAACTAATTTGCATTTTGGAACATTTATTTTTTCACGTTCGTTATTCATTCCGTTATGAGCCAATGTCGTATGTAATACAACAACGTAAACTATGTACAAATCGCAAATAAATGCTTAATCCGTCTTATTTCTTTTGTTCTTTGTTTTTAATTATGCATTATTCATTATTCATTATTCATATCCCGATTTCTAAACATTTATTTTCTTACATCGTACATTTCATTTTGGCTTTGCCAAAAGTAATCAAATAATGTACTTGATAATGTTTAATACAATAGTATTTTTAAGATGGCCCGCGGTTAGTTCAATGTGTGATTTAAACATTTTGCCATCGTAGTGTGTATGAAGCCGAATGGTGCGGTAGAGCTGTTATGTGTGCCCGTAGAAAATCTGTAGATCAGTGGTGAATCCTCTGCTCCTAGTTATGCGGCGAAGTATCAAAGCAAATTAAAAAAGAAAGAAATCTGCCGGTATTTCTCTAGTAGCAGAGATTAATGTAGCTAAAAAGACAATTTTTACTTTGCTAGTAGGAATCCGGGAAGTCGATGCGAATAAAAATGCTTAACGTGCAAGACACTAATCACTCGCCTGTGTCGAGTAGTAATTAAATTCAGATTGGATGATCTAATCGCTTTCCGGTTGTGTTTGCTAGACTTTTCGAGTGTTCCTTCGATATTAAAGAGTCTCACTAAGAGCGCATTGAGAAGCTTAACAACAACAGTGTACATAGGCAACAGATTAAAGCGTTTAACGAATAAAGTACTTTTCTACCTACACTGAGCGATTAGCGCGTTGTATACTGCATATTTTTCGTTGCGAAACTGCGATTATGTTACCACCAATTTATCGCAGCGAAATGACATACATAAGCCTAATTTATAATTACGCTCGTCGAAAATCTGTCGGTTGTGACAAACAAAAAGCGGAACAGGAGCGGTAGTACAGCGAACTAACGAAATTAGATTGGCAATTTAGAAAATTTTTGTTAAGATGAACGGATGTATTCGTTTTACGTTTAATAGATTCTTAGTGTGATTGTAATTTTCCTTTAAATAATATAAACTTTTTTTTTTTTTGATTAAAAGCCGAGGGCGCTGTATGTGTTTCATTTTATAAAGTTATGTTACTTAATATTCCTTTTTATTTTATTTTTTATTTATTTGTTTTTTGAATTCATTTTCCATTATTTCTTTTTGCTTTTCGCGTAAATTATTTCCTTTGTCAAAATTTAAATACCAATTTTCTTTTACATAAACTCAATTTTTATTTTTAGAATAAAAAGAAAGTCCCTTCTTAGTTTGTTTCTGTTTGTGTAGCAGCGCGAGTCGTATGCCAAGTTAATTTCATTTTAACGTTATTCTGCCTTGAAGAAGTACCATGGGAAAAGTCGGAATTTGCCCCTGCTACAACAGATAGAAAATTTAATTCTCTAACGATGAGCACCATAAAACAACGCGCCGTATACGTGATCTTATGGCTAGTGCGTGAAACTATGTACAGAATGCAATGATTTCAAATTTAATAAATGAAACTGGTTAAAATATGCCATGATTTGGCGCCTCAGTCCGCCAGTGCTGAGGTTTCATGCTGAAATTTTTATATTATATTTACATACATTTTTTAAGCTGTAGACCGGTAAAGGTTCTAGGATTTTTTTTTTGCTTCAGGTAACTTAAGAAAAGAAAAAATAATCTTAAACACTACTTGAACATGTTGAGGATTTTCACTCTGTACGCCTTCTTTTTAAAAATGTTCTTTTTGTAATTTGTCAACGAGAGAATACCTTTTTAATTGTACTCCTGTTAAAAAACAAACTTAAGTAATGCATAACTCATTTTTTTTCTTCCTTTGACTTTCTGTTGAAGGAATTAAAAAATAAAAAACTTTCTTAATTACGGAAATTTCTTTAATTTATATTTTTATGAGATTTTCTCCTTTGCTTTCGAGCAAAATACATTATCACACATATTATTCTTACTGTTAAACGTAAATTTATTCGGTGTATAATTTGTACTTTTTCCTTTTTTGTCACAGTTGACGTAGAACATTCGCATGTTCGTTTTTTGGGAAATTTGGTTCTAAACCTTTGGGACTGTGGCGGGTAAATATTTTATATTATTTTTTTATATATATATATGCGCGCGCGTGTGTGTGCCGATTTTATATACAATTTATTATCTTATTTATGTATAATTTTTTTCATACTCGATAGCATTGATAAAAAATTACAATTCCAGTCCAAAAACATCACTCTAATTACTCAAAATATCCTCAACAAATATTATTCTAATCTATCTAGTAGTGTTGCCACAAAAGGCTACTGTTTCGGTGCTCCTAAGCGCCCCTCATTTCTTCTAACAATCCCTTCTGCCTTTAAAATAATCACGAATACTGAATCATCTGCAAACGTTAATAACGTTTTCCTAGATAACTTTTCTGCTCTCTCTGCTCCAAATGTCCTAACTTCTGCACTTTTATCTGCTCTCAGCAATTTCAACGTCCCAAATTTAGAAGATAAAGTCTTAGCCATATGTCAAGTCTTGCAATCTTAGACATAGCTAACCAGATACGTTCTCCGACTTTAAGTTTCCCGTTTGTTTACTATTTTTCCTTCTTTCCATCTCCAATTATTCCTTTTAAGATATAAAACTTTCTACCCCATTTTCATTCTATTATCTATACTATAATTCCCTTCAGTCATAACACAATTGTCGTCATAGGTTCTCTTTCTTTTTCTTTTATGACTCTTCGCCGACATTGCTTGCTGCCTTTGACTAGCTTAGTTGATAGCATGCGACGACCCTCTTGCAAGGATTTATTTGAGCGAAGGGAGTTTCTATTTTACTTCATTTTCATTTTTCAGTATTCTTCATCTTACTCCTTTCGGTTTAACACCACGTCTCCCAACATGTGAGATTTTGATAATAATACTGTGTCTGTCTGTATCTACTTTCTCAGTTCGTGATATCCTTTGGCCTTATTCTATTCTTCCCTACATTTTCTATTTCGTCTCATTCTATTCCTTTTATTCCCTTCCTTCGTATTCCTTTTATCTTCAAACATACTATGTCTTGTCGACTTCAAATATTATAATGGAACTGTCAGAGTATTAAGGCTAACAAAAATGCTCTAAAGCGACTACTAGATCATCACAACATTAACATAGCTCTACTTTCGGATACTTGGATAAAAAGCTCTTCGGACATAAACATCCGAGTTGTCTCCATCATTTGCTCTAACCGCAGCGACAGCTACGGCGGAGCGGCTATTTTGGTAAATACTAACATCCCATTCTGATGATGTTCAAACTTTATTTCTCTCTAATCCTCCTTATCACAATTTAGCTCGTATTTCTATTTCTAACCATTCTTCTAGTCCTCTAAATGTTATATCTGCTCTTATTTCTCCTAGTTATGATTTGCGAAACTTCCCTTTTCAGTCACCTACTAACGCACCTTCTCTCCCATTCCTCACTGGCGGTGATTGGAATTCCCATTCATTTATGGTTGTAATACTTACAACAGCAATGGCACGATTTTGGAGAATTTTATCCTCCAAAATGACCTATTCCTCCCGAATGATGGTTACCCTACTTGTATCCGAAGTCACTCCTCTCTCAGCTCTATTGACCTCTCCTTTATCTCTCCCGATCTCGGTCTTAGCTGTTCACAGAGTACTTTGGACAGTACCTTTGGTATTGATCGCACTCCTGTAATTATCTCCTCTAATGAAACCCCTTTTCCATCTCCTCCTAACCGCCTTCAGATTACAAAATGGATCCTCTCTAAGGTTGATTGGTCCAATTCATTCCTTTGTTGATTCCTCACTTTCTTCAATCTCAACAAATTAGAATCTTTCCTCTCAATATGATTTCTTTATTGACTTCGTTTCTGCCGCTGTAACTTGTTCCTCCTCTCCCGTTCGGGCTTCTGCTCATAAAAAATCCTTGTGGTGGAATCAGGATTGTAAAGCTGCTTTCGACCTTCGTTTATTCACATTTAGAACTTTCCGTTCCTCCACTCTCAACAACTTTTTCGCCCATAAAAGAGCCAACGCTAAAGCTAGATTCATCTTGAAAATGGCTGAAAGAAACTCATGGAAAAGTTCCTATTTTTCCTTTTCACACTTCACTCCTGCTTCTCCTATCTGGAGTATGGCCAAATCCTTCCAGTCCTCTCTCTTCCCGCGTCCATCAGAATCTTCCTCCCGATAAATTAATCCCTTTTATAAATTCTATAGTTCCCAATTACGTTTCAAGCTTTCAAGAATCGATTCCATCTCTCCACATTTTTCGGTTTCTCCATTTACTTTTACCGAACTCGAAGCATCCTTAAGTAATTCTGCAAATTCCTCTCCGCGAAAAGATGGAATTTCCTTTCCCATTCTTAAAAACCTCTCTGAGTACTCTCTTCGGTTCCCTTTGAACTTATTTAACTCCTTCCTTTGTTCCTGTTCTAATCCATCTTTTTGGAATACCTTTATCATCATCCCGATCCCGAAGCTTAACTCTTCAGCACTTCGTCCAATTACTCTTGCTTCTTGCGTTAGAAAGCTTTTCGAAAGCTTAATTAATAGACGTTTTGTTCGGTGGCTCGAACATAACGATTTACTACCTAGCAACATGTATGGTTTTCGCCCCGGACGCGGCCCCCCGGATTGTATCAGTTCGTTTTTGGTAGACGTCTACTCGGCATTCATCCGTAAAGAATTTCTTGTTGCTCTATTTGTTGACATCACTGCTGCTTTTGACAATGTCTCTCTCCCTACTTTGTTTGATATAAAGCTTTCTTTTCATATACCGGCTCACTTTTCTTCCCACATTAGTAATCTCTTTAAGTGTAGAACTGTTATTTTTTCTACTCCTTGCGACACCTACACCAGGTTATATTCCGCGGATTACCACAAGGCTCTTGGCTTAGCCCAACTCTATTCAACATCTACTTCATCAATACTGCTTCTACACCTCTGTTCCCCTTCCCTTTTTTATGCCGATAATATCCTCATCTACTCCTCCCATCGCCATATTTCTCTCGCTAGCTCGAGCTCCAAAATTCTTTAACATCATTAGAAAATTCTCTGTCAAATATCCATCTTTCAATTTCATCTATTAAATCCTCTGTTATTGAGTTTGCTCTTCGTCCTTTTGATCCTTCTCTAATTAGTCTCGTCATAAATAACGACGCGATCCCTCTCTCTTCCTCTTTCCACTATTTAGACATTCTTCTGGATAGTCGCCTTTCGTTCCATAATCAAAACAACTATTTCTACCTATCTTCCCTCAAAAGGCTCAACCTGATAAAGTCTCTTTCCCATATCAATTGGGATGCATTCTACTAATGCTCTACAAATCCTTTATTCGTTCTATTCTTGATTACTGCTGTTTTATCTATGGAAATTCTTCCAGATCCTTACTCTTCAAACTCCACCGTGTCCGGAATTTTCGTCTTTGTCTGGAAGCTAGGAAGTCTACTCCTGTCCCCGTTTTACATGCCGAATCACTCATTCCTCCTCTTTTCGTTCAAAGTACCCGTCTAGGTTACCGATTTTTTAATAAAACGTCTAACTATTTCTTTTTCCTCCCTCGTTAATTCTTATATCCACCGCAACTGACGATTTTCCATCAACAAAACTCCAATACTATCTCTCATTTCCACTCGTCTCTCTCAGTTTTCTCCATATATTTATTCATATGACAAGTTGCCATACTTTTCTTTCAATTTTTTTACACACCTAAATCCTATTATAGCCTAGTTGCTGGAGCGCTTGACTTCCGATATGGCGGTCACGGGTTCGATCCCGAGCGACGACGAACTTATTACAAGAATTAAATAAATAAATAAATAATCGCTAATAATCACGTGGAAGGCAATGGCAAACCACCACGTACAAGATCATATGCGCGCTAGGTCAGTACACAGCAGACCCACACCGGACGGACTGCACTTGTAGCGCGATAACAAGCGGCTATAATCAGTTCCGAGAGTGTAGTCTTGCGTGTGTACACCTGCGTTGCATATAATAATTGCCTGGTACACAACCTATATCGGTACAGCTAAAAATGTACGAATAGGTTGCGTCAACGCGCTATGTAGCGTACGGCACCTTAAGAAGAAGAAGAGAGAAGAAGATTCTTGACTTGCCGTACCAAACTTTTCCTTCATCATATTGTCAAATCAGTGTTTTTAAGTACCTTTGGCTCTCTTTTCCCTAATCACTTTGCAATCTTTACTGACGTCTCCAAAAGATTCAATGAAGTTGGCTCAGCCTTTTATTATTCTTCCTTAAATTATTCTGAAATCTTCAAACTTCCTTTCTTCTGTTCAGTTTTGCCGAGTCTACTGCGCTATCCTGCGTGCCGTCCTTTTTGTTGCTTCTTCCCTAGTTTCTTATGAAATTCTTATTATATTAAATTCCCACAGTGTCCTACAAGCCATATCCCCTTCTTTTTCTTCTCCCTCTGCTGATTATGTAATCCTCCTCATACTCTTTCTAATCCATAACATTTTCCTTTCTTACTTCATTCAAATTGACTTACTGTGGATTCCTGGGCACTCTGGAATCGAAGGTAACGACTCGGCCGATACACTAGCTCATTCATCCTCTTCTACCCGTGAATTTCTCAGCGTTTTTTCATCGCACAATATTAATCTCCTCTCTACTTTAGCTCATTCCAAACTATGGTTAAACTCGTATTCCTCCTTATTCAAATTCGGATTCCTTTTATCTCTTTATCCAGCTTGATCTAACGTCTCATCCCTCGTTTTTAAATTTTCCCGCCATGCGGAGTTCAACTCTCTGCAATCTATCGCCTACGCTTTGGGCACAGTTTGCTTCCGTCTTCCTTATTTCGCTTCTCTCTGGTCCCCTCTCCTCTCTGGTCCCCTTCACCCTTCCACTCACAACTTTATAGGTGACACTAATCACATTTTGTTTGAGTGCACCTGTATCGCTTCCGAACGTTCTTCCTTTTACTTTTCTCTTCTGTCAATTGGTCTTCCAACTCCGTATTGTGCATCTTTTGTTTTCTCCTTGCCATCACCTTCGGTTATTCCGGCATTTGAGTCTTTTCTCTCCTTCATATCTAATCGCATAAATACCTGATTCCGCTTCTCATTCTTTTCCCTTTTCTTGGGCCAATGTCTTTTTTAGCGAATCCAACATTTTTTTTTTGAAAAAAAAAAATAAATTCACCATATATAATATTTATGAAAGAATAAATTTCAACGAAATTTACGATTCACGTAGCAATTTATCCTGCCGTTTTTTCATAATGTTTTTTCAATGACATCATTAATGGGGATATTAATTAGTTTTATATAATATATTATGCTAGTTCTTTATCTTCTTTTTTATCCGTTGTTTGTCCACTGTTGTACGATCGGTTTTTCCAATTTGTTGCAGACGTCGCGATCTTGTGTTTCTTCCAAGCAGTTTGTTCTAAATTTTCGAATTTCGTCTACTCAGCGCTTCTTCGGTCATCCTAGAGTTCGCTTTCGATCAGGTTTCCACGATGTTGATAAATTTATCACCGGTGGTTATTTTCGCTTTTACATGCCCGGATCGTTTCCATTTATTATTTTTAATGATACTTATTGCATCTGTTACTTTTGTTATTTTTTAGATTGCATTTTCCCCATTTTTCCTTCAGGGTGATATACCCAACATGAACCGTTCTATTTTTCGTTAATCTGTGCTTATTTGTTTTAGTTTTTTCGTTCATACCTATGTTTCGCTGGCATATGTTAGGACTGGCAGAACATATTAGTCAAACACTCTTTTTTTCATACTTAGGGATGTTTTAGCGATTTTAAATATATATTCTTTATGCAGTCGTCGCGGTAGCCTAGTTGCTAGAGCGCTTGACTTCCGTTACTGTGGTCACGGGTTCGATCCCGGGCGACGACAGAACCTTATTACAAAGAATTAAATTTAAATATTCGTTAATAATCACGTGGAAGTCAATGGCAAACCACCACGTACAACAT
The DNA here is from genome assembly GCA_039619475.1 of Icerya purchasi. NCBI lineage: Eukaryota > Metazoa > Arthropoda > Insecta > Hemiptera > Monophlebidae > Icerya > Icerya purchasi. The sequence goes on from CM077115.1 coordinate 206,343,976, forward strand.
ATGCGCGCTAGGTAGTACACAGCAGACATACTTGTACACGGGACTGCACTTTGTCGTGTGCTCAATTCTGATGTCACGTCACTCTGGCTTCTCCAAACTCCTCCAGTTTCACGATTAGATCAATAAAAGGACGGAGACCACCCAAGCTAAACAAATAGCTATCGCACCGCGGCTCGGGTTGCCGTGTCCTCCTAACTATCAACCAAGCCTGGAGGCTCGTGTTATGTGTCACGTAATAGACGCGAATAAATTCAAATTATTGATAAAAAGATATATTCACACAATTAGACCACGCGTCGGTGACTAGAGTATTTCGGAACAAAGCAGGTGATCGACACATTTAACAGATAAACAACGCGAATATGAAAATATTAAAAATTCTTCACACGTATTAATTATTATGTCGACGGACAAATAATTTAATTTAAAGATTGATGCGGGTCCGCTGACCACGCAACGGTTCAAATTACGATAACTCTTTTTAGAGCAAAACGGATACTAACTCTTGACGAACGAGCGCAAGACTCGCGAAAACCCAGGTAGTCGATCAGCTGTCGGTACTGCCCGACCACTCGCAACGACACATCATGCTTATCAAACGCGTAATTTTTGGCAAAATTACGCCGCTTTAGTCGGGCAGTGTATCCGCGTCTAGCCTTAGTTAATTCTACGTTATTATAATTGTGTTGGTACGGCATCGGAATTATATTCCAACTTCCCAACCGTTCGAACCATTTAATCACCTACTTTACTTTACTCGGTTCGAACATTACGAGAGAATTATATACGAAATACTATGCTGTGTTGATCGATAATAAATAAAATAAGGAATATAAAATTTAATCTATGTTTTTCATTTCCCACAGCATAGTAAAGCCAGAATTCCAAACACAAAATCAATATTTTATTTACGTTACTCACTGTAGGCTCATGACAACTTGTAGCGCGATAAATCAAACGATTACTATCAGTTCCGAATGTAGTCTTGCCTGTGTACACCTGCGCTGCATATAATAATTGCCATTTGATGTGAACCAGTTTATGTGAATCGACTTACTTCGCAAGTACGAGAAAAATAAATAAAAAATGTAATAAAAAACTATTTTTTTGCGGGCGCCAGTAGCAAAATACGGTTTGCCACGACCGGAAAACTCTACCGAGCAGAGCTTTAGGCTTTTAAAAAAAAAAATATATATATAAAAATACAAAAATAAAACTCGCGAACTCCGCCGTTCGATGGCGGTATTTTCTCCCGGTGGAGATGTCACGGGATAACCACGTGTCCAATAACGAAGCCTTCTAGAAAAACACGTATATATTTCAAAAAAATTTTACACAAGAGAAAAAAACACAAGGGAAACAAATTCCAAAAAATGACAATAAACAAACAAAAAAAGAAATTTCGGTCCAAATTACGGATGACTAGGCTAACACAGATGCACGCGACGACGTGATCTTACGAGAATAATTACCAACGAAAGTTCATTACTCTCTCTCGGGATAACCAGGCTTCCCGGTCAAAATATCTTCTCCGATCGCAATTCACCGTCATCTCTGCTGCCCGAGAAAAACCCGAAATATCAAATGAATTAAAATCGAAATAATAATTTCTACCTCGGACAGCATTATCAGAAACCGTATAAAACGTAATAAAAACCGCTACAGCTGCCGAATCGGTCTCACTGCCCCACCCTTATTTTCATCCAAAACAGAAGTTTTGGATCATAATTCAGGTGCCAAAATACGAGAGGATTCGGACTAGCCGTCGCAGAGCTACGGAGTCCTGAACAAATCTGCGCCGTTCTATCCCGCACAAGTACGCCACACACCGTGCCTTAAAATTACACAAACGTACACCACGTTCGAACACACCACTGGGACCACACAAGGTCATAACCAGAATTGACGCTTCAAGAGCTCAAGGCTTTGAACAATCCACAGAAAAAATTAAAAAAATTCAAACAGCTGAAAAGCAATAACTCGAATTTAACTTAAATTCCATAAACGTTGTTACCCATTCCGAACGACGCGGGACGCACCCCGTCAAAACCAATACGGGACGCACCCGACAGAGACAACAAAAACTAAACAAAATATCGGAATGGGCAAAATTAACATCGGCTTACTGCCGGAACAGGGACTAGAAAAAAAAACAACAAAACAGTATATCAAATTAGAAAAAACCATCATTACGTAAATAAAAAAATCTTGAAAGTATTATGAAATGCTGTAAAAGTGATATGCTCTCGCGAGTTCGTTGTACTGAAAAAATATAGATATAGGAACACATAAGGAACGTTTAGAAATTTTCCTAACAGAGAGAGAGAGGCCCGGCAGACAAGACCGGGGTACCCCTTTGGAACAACTCCATAAAAAAAATATTTCGACAACCCCCGACACATGGCGCGAGCACATGAACTGGGCCACCTGACACCGACCAAACAACAGCACGCGGCCGCGCACCTCAGTCACGTCCCACGCTAGCACTTCCCTCCTACCTGGCCTACTTAACCTACTGGTGGATCAGACTGGGAACCCTCTTTAGACAACCCCTGAGTGCGACCACCATCTTATTTCATGGGGCGCAAAACCTGTCCCCGCGACGGTACGAACCACCAAAACCAACAAAATTCATTACAACAAACAACAAAACGACCGTACCGCGCGAGAGACCTTAACTTGGCCTACCTAGTGGCACCTCCAAATATAAAAAAAAATAAAAAAACGGTGGGGCCCCCTACCATCTGAACTGACCGACCATCCTTTCAATCTTCTCCGCAGAGGAATCCATCGTGGTCAACCGGACATTTTGCCAGTCCTCGGCCTTCCGTAGGCGCCGGAGCTACCTTGTGTGCCTTCCCAGGGCGCACACCACCCATACACAACCTATATCGAAATGTACGAATAGGTTGCCCACCAACCGAATGGTTGAGGAGATAATGAATGATGAATGAATTCTTTACGCATACCATGTTAATAGTATTTTTCTCAATATTTCATCTTCTAAATTTTTATGTACTTTGATTAGTTGTCGTCCTGAATAAATGAATTTGTCTACTTTTTCCGCTTTTTGTACATTTATATGTAACTATTTTTGTTACAAGTTCGTTACGCATGTATATTTAGTTTTATGTTTATTTCAGACCTATTTGGGAGCATTTTTCATTTGTTGCATTATTTTTTGTAGTTATTTCAAGTTGTTTACAAATAGTATAATGCCGTCTGAAAATAACAAAGGTGGGTCAGATTTTGGTTTCCGATCGGTATACCTGAATTTTCTCGAATTAACATTTTCGATACTGTCTTGGAAAGCTCTTTATTTTATATTATTACTAGCGGTTATCCCCGCTTCGCCCGCGTATTAATATACCCGTTTAAGTCTGTACTTTGAAATTAAAAAAAAAAAAAAAAAAAAATTGTAACGCGGCGTATAATTAATAAAATGTTATTAAAGCTTATTATTTACCATAGTAATCTTCTTATCGAAACATTTTTACGTTTAATTTATATTTACCGTGGTAATTATTTCATTTTAAATTTTATAAAAAAATTTTTTTTTTTTTTTTTTTTTTTATTTGTCCCGTATGCATTTTTGTACTTTCCGGTTGCATCTCAACTACTTAAAATATCATATTTCGTGAAGAAGAGGGGGTAGAAAACTCAGCCATACCTTAAAATCTTCGCTGGGACATCATGAATACACCTTAAAAATTTTAGCATGATCCGTACAGCGGTTCAGAAATGTATGCAGGACAAGCAAACATTCATTTTTATATACCTACGAAAATAATGATACACGAAAAATTCAAAAAGCACGGCTATGTCGTATGTAAATTTGGAAAACACGTGTAACGTGAAATAAATTGTTGCATCAAGGAAACGTTTGAAATCAAAACCCAGCGCCATCTCTCTATTGGATGCTTACTCAACCTAGATAACAAAAGATGTTAAAATGTTGTCTTAATAAACTAACTTACACTGTTCTTTGTTAGACATTTATGGAACTTATAACTAATTACAACCCTTTATCCTATAAAAATATTCAATTTGCAATAAAGAAAAATATCGATGTCGTTAATCGAGATAAAAACTATCGAATCTTTTAAGCCGGACCGAATCGCACACAGTGTGCAAAATGTTAATTAAGATCGGTTGACTAGTTTCGAAGTTTATCGCGGACAAAATATAAAGATTATTATTTCGTCGAAAAATCTGCACAATATTTATTTAATTCATCTGATATTTTGAATAACTGAGAAAAGTAACGTAAATTTTAAAGGAAATCGTCTCGAATGTTGAACTTTTGTGATAAGAAATGAAATATGGTCGGACGATACGTAAAAGTCGCCTGAAAAATTGTTAAAGAGTAAATTTAATATTAAGGAGTGTTAATAATAGTGGTACGATCGTTATAAATTATTTGAAAATTTTATCGTAATAGATGCTTTTGCGGTAATACATTAAGAGGTTTAAATGCTAATGTACTTCAGACGATGTCGCAGCTGACCGTTTACACGCGATAGCTGATAAACTATATCGAGCGTAATAGATCATCCGTTATATAAGCTTGTTCGAGTTTTTTCACCGAGGCTAATTTCCGTGTTAACTCTCATTTGATTTGATTTGATTTGATTTGATTATTCATTCGAGACGTACAATCAAATTTTATTTGTTTTTTTTTTTTTTTATTTTTTTGCGAAATAAAATGTCATCGAAATATTATAAATTCAATTTCTTTTTACGTTTTTTATAGTAACTTGGATGGGAAAAGTTATCCAAGTTCAAAAAAGTGCCTGAGAGTGTCTGCGATGTAATTCTTGAATAAATTTGAACTGAATACAATGAGTATATTTAACGTTATTTATTTATTTTTAATATCTAATATTGCATGTGGATTTGCGAGGCTTGATTTATACGTGTTATTATTATTATTATTATTATTATTATTATATTGATATTTATTCTTAGAATTTTATTTCAGTATAGTCTTATTCGGGAGTTATTTTAAAAAGTATAAATACTTTTTTTTTTTTTTTTTTTTTTTTTAATGTGTAGTTCTACATAAGTATATTTCAGAAGATTTGATTTATATGAAAAATTCTCATTAATCGACATTTGTTATTAGATTTCACTTACCTTAAACTTTTGTAGTGTGATGTGATTTCTGAATAAGGACGAAAGTTTAATTGAATTTTTAAAAGGGAGCGTATATTTCTGTTTTTCTTTTTCGTTTGCTGATTTTCAATTAGGTTTAAATATTTAAACGGTCCGTAATTACTACGATGTGTCCGATTTTCGCTAAAATTCATAAGAAATTATTGTTAAACGTATCTTTAGAAAGTTTAAATTAGTTGTGTATGTTGTTTCGCAGACAAGAAGCATTTATGGAAAATTATTTTGCTAGTCAACGCGATAATATCTTCCGCAATGTTGAAGTTCTCGTTTACGTTTTTGATGTTGAAAGTCGGGAAATGGATAAAGATATGCATTATTATCAAAGTTGCTTAGAAGCCATACTACATAATTCCCCAGAAGCTAAAGTATTTTGTATGATACATAAAATGGATTTGGTACAAGAGGATCAAAGAGAAGTAGTATGTGCATTTACATTTATGAAACAAATTCATGTTTCTTATATTTCTACTTTTTTGTTTTACTAATTATGTACGTAATTTTTGTTAACTTTAAATTTGCTTTTATAAATGCAATTTACCATATAATTCGCTGTCTTAAAATAGTTTTTCCTTTTTTTTTTTTTAATATTATTGTCAATTTCATTATGGGGTGGAACATTTGAAATTTATTTTCTAGGAATTTTTAATTTTTATTATAAAGCCTTCGATGACATTTGTTGAAGGCTTTTAAAGTTTATTACGGCTCGATAAATTCGTTGATATCACTATGTTTACAATTAGTATTAGTCAGAAATAAAGCTAGAAGACTATGCTACATAAAATTACGCATATTTAGAATGTTTCATGAATGACCCTGACACGGTAATTTTTTAAATATAATATTCAGAAATGTTGTCAATTCAAATTTTGATAGTGATGAATTTTTCGTATTAACAAAGAATTAGGCAGAAGAAGCGAATTTTGTTTCTACGCTTATTATAACATAGAAGTTATCTTTTAATTTCGAATTTCTAAATTTTCCCTTAATTTGGAAGTCTTTTCATAGATAGGAAAAAAATTTTAAATCCACATGTGATGTTTTTTTGTTTTTTTTTTTTATTTATTATTATTTCTAGAACTAAAGTAATTCATTGTTATGCCCATTAATAATTGTTTATTTTTTTTATCTATTTAGAAATTTAGAAAGTTGTTAACACAATGTCAATGAGTAAAATTTTAATTTTATAATTTTTTTTTTTTAAACGGTCAACTATACAAAAACTTTGTTTCTCTATATGAAGAACTACTCGCCAACGGTTTGTAATATATCTTCAGATCAAACACTATTACGGGAGGAAAAAGTAACACTATTCGCTTGGCAGTAGGTAAAAATAGTTTTTATTTGATTAATAGGATAAAATAAAAGTGTTTTACACTTATCAATAAGAACTACAAAATTTTTTCACAATGCAAACGTTAAAATCGGTTAAAATTTTGATTTCGCTTATTTTTACGTAGTCTTTTAAATTCTTAACGCGTTGGTAATGAATTTTAACAGGATTGAACTGAGTTTATTCGTACCATCTTCTTCTTCTTCTTCTTCATTTACGTTCCATGAACTGCAACAAAGGCCAGAGGCACGGAAAGTCAGGATTCTATAGTTGTGATAGAAGTTTAGTGGAGTTGAGATGAGCGAATAGTTTTTTTATATTTACTTCATTGTTACTTAGGAGTTCTTTCAAGGTAGACGGAAGGAAAAACGTGGTGCGAGTGTGATTATATTTGTTGCAGTCTAATAGAATGTGATGGACGGAGAGAACTGAGGAACAGGTTTCACATAGAGGCGGTAAGGATTTGTTCAAGAGGAATTGGCGAGTAATGCGTGTCTGGCCAATGCGCAGTCGACACAGTGCTACTTCCTCCTTTCTGCTTGGCCGGAACGACGATTGCCACAAGTTAGTGTCCTCTTTGATGGAACGAAGTTTATTCGATACTGGGATATGTTGAGCCACGAGTCGAGCCATTCCTTTGATAGGCCGCTGGTTATTTCCTGAACAGCGTCGTTAGCAGGTATTCGGTTGTTTTCTACGGGAAAGCATGACGTTGCTTCTTTTGCGGCGCGGTCTACTGATTCGTTCTGTGGAATACCTTTGTGCCCTGGTATCCAAGCAAGTATGATCTTGATGTCCACATTAGCTATCGTAGATAGTATTTCATTTGCTATCGGGTGCTGCGACTTATCGTGGGACTTTAGCAGACACGTTGAAGAATTTAAAGGGTCGGTGCAGATGAGGCAGTTTTGTTTGGACTGTACGCAGATTTCAACTGCCAGTTTAATTGCGAATCACCGAGTAAAGATGTGGAAGAACGTAATGGATAGTACCTATCTGTTCAGAGATTACGGCACATCCTACGAGAGAGTTTGATTTGGCACCGCGTCGGTAAACAGAATTAACGAGGACGGGTATTTCAGGAGAAGTCCATGGAAAGCGCTCTGAATAGTATTAGTAGGGAAATGTTTGTTCTGCTCTAAGAGTGAGAGGTCTATATTCAAAGCTGTGATTTTCCACGGGGGAGTATGGTGGGGGTTGACTCACAGATTTTTGATAAATTCGTGATATCTGACATTAGTGAGTTCGTCGCATAGGATAGGAAATGATATGTTTTAGGATTTTTATTGGAAAGCAGAAGTTGGAGAGGATAAAATAATACGTATTAATAGTCTTGCGCTACGGTATCGTCTTCTGGTATCTAGGGGCCATTCTGGACATTCGTATAGTATGCTAATTATTGGAGAAGTTCTGAAAGCTCCTACCGCTAATCTTATTGCGGTGTGGTGTATGACGTTCAACTTGTTCAGGATGGCGGGCTTCGCTGATCCGTCCGTAATCGCACTTTGTTCGGATTAAACTTCTGTAGATGTGTACTAAGAATCTACGGTCTGCTACATATGAAGTGTATGACAGTTTTCGCAGAACATTTAATTTGTTTAGGCATGACCTTTTGAGTCCGTTTATGTGAGCTTTCCATGTAAGATTTTCGTCATATGTAAGACCCAAGTATTTTACTTCTTCACTTGATCGAATCGAAATGTTGTTTAAATGGAGTTGAACATTGTGATTGCAGTTTCTAATTCTACAAAGGTGAACAGCGATGGTTTTGCTGGTAGAGAACGAGAGACTCCATTTGAAACGGACCATCTGTATAATGCGTTGATAGTTTTTTGTAAGATTTGTTGGCCCGTAATGATATCTGAACAGGACATGAAGATCGTTAAATCGTCCGCGTATAAGGAGCATTTCACTGGAAGTTTTATTTGTTCAATGACGTCATTAGTGGCCAAGTTAAATAATATTGGACTCAGTACGGAGCCTTAAGGCAAGCCGTTAACCTGTTCTCGCAGATCTGAAAAGTCCTGGCCAATATGTACGGTAAAAAAAAAACGGTTAGCTAGGAAGTTCCCTATGAATACAGGCATTCTTCCACGAAAGCCAAGTTTATGCAAGGTTATTAGAACCTTGTAGCGCCATATGACATCGAATGCTTTAGAGCAGTCAAAAAAGACTGTTAACATACGGCGTTTAGTGGCAAAACAATCGTGGATGGAGTTTTGTAGGAATAGCAGTTGATCTGTCGTAGATCGGCCTGGGCGGAAACCGTATTGCTGGTCCGACAAAAGTTTGTTGTTTTCAATTTCCCATGTTAATCGTGTGGAAATTATTCTTTCTAAGATTTTGCACAGAATGGATATTAGTGAGATCGGACGGTAGCTATCAAGGAGAATTGGGTTTTGGTTTGGCTTAAGGACAGGGACGATTGTTGCAATTCTCCACGATGAAGGAAATTGTCCAGACATCCATATTTGGTTGTAGATATTAAGCAACTTCTTCTTGATTATATCTGGCGCATTTTGCAGTAAAGAGACATGGAAATTGTCTGGACCCACTGCGGCTGGTTTTGTGACTTTTATCGCAGTTTCTATTTCGTGAAAAGTGATTTGCGAGTTATACGCGGGTGATTAATCTCGTTGGATATCTTTATTTTACGGAATTCTGATGTGTAATTTTATCACTCGAGAATTCGGCATAGTGCGCGGCGAAAGCGCTTGCTATTAACCTTTCTGCTGCGATCAGCTTAGTACTTATGCGAATGCTAATGGGTACATGAAAAGTCGGATTATTCTCGATCGATTTGATTTTCCGCCAAACGAGCTTTATCGGAGTTAATGAGTTTATTGTTGAAATAAAGTTCAGCCAAGAATCACGTTTGGCTTGCTTTAGAATCCATCTAGTTCTTGCTCGCTGTCTTCTGAATTCGATGTGATTTTTTTCATCGGGAGTCATTTTTAGTTTTTTCAATGTTGCTCGGCGGTTTCTAACGGCTTCTGAACATTTTTTTTTATCCGCCAGGGTAGTAATTTTAGTTGTGATTTCATAGACATTGAGTTTCCATTAGGATTTGGGCTGCATGATTTTGCTAGCGAAACTAGTTGATTGGTGAATGAAGTTGACTGCCGAATTAACGTCAGTTTCTTGGACTTGTTGATAATCGCATATGCAGTTGATACGTGTTGCAATCAATTTTTTGGTAGTTAATTTTGTTATTTAGAACTCTATTGGTTTTTGATTATAGTTGTCTTTATGAATAATCGCCGGGCTGTGGTCGCTTCCAGCTTAATCGGTATGAGTGTAGACTAGTAACGAGTTAAGCAGCTGGGGAGAGCATACTACTAAATCCAAGTTGGACCATAACTGTAATGGGTTTGTGTGTTTGTGTTTAGTAGCGGCAAATTTATTAGTATAAAATTGCCGCCTCCAACTTATTATGTAGCCAAATAATTGATCATGGGGGTTTAGTCTTAGGAATGAAATGTGGGAAGTAATTTTTAGTTTTAAAAAGTTCGTAATATGTTGTTCTAAAACTAAGTTTGGTATACAGGGATTAACGTGCGAAAGAACAATCTTTCTTTTTGGTAGAAAGCGGTAGTCTTCTACACTCGACATAGTGCGACTCAACTTTAAAGCCAGTATGATTTTGAAAAAAATCGTCTACGAGTTCTTTGGATTTGAGGTGTATGATTATTATTCTGTTCTGGCTGACTTTTGATTGGGCGATTATATTTCCCGGACCGTTTACGAGGTTCATGATTGCATAGAGGTAATCCCTGATTTTCTAGTCATGGACGCAATTAAATACTATTCCTTGCTCGTTTTCGGGATGCTTGTTAGCGGTACGATTTTCGATTTTGTTTTATCGGCGTATGATGGTGCATGTTGATATGTTTTCTGTGCGGTGTGATTTGGCGATAGGTTTTGTAAGGACATTGTATTAAGCTAAGAGCTCTCGTTGATTTTAAAGAAGCGACGACAAAAAATAAGCAGATAAAACTTACCACACTGCCGTAGATGGTTCAAAAGATAACAGCGACGCGATAAGTTGAGGTTATAACTTACTGATTACACCAGACAATAGAAGCGCTGAAACAAATGTGTGCACAGAACACTATAGTAACATGTTTTTTTTCTTTGTACAATACAATATTAAGAACTTTAATACAAGCAGATTTAATCGTACAGTACTCGGTAAGATCTACAGCAGATGCAGTAGTGGCAAATGACGAGAACGCATTCGTAAAGGAGAAAATAAACAGTCGAGTCGACTCTGATTCAGCAATTTAAATTTCCTATAGATAGTTATTTGGTGAAGCCATATTGCACAATGCAGTTGCAATAAACTACTACACTTAGTGCCGAAAAAAGAAAAAATATATATACATATGTGTGTGTATGTATATATCGTAAAATCGACAATAATTCAGTACTTCTTTCCCTGTAGAAGTCTCTTTTCAAAAACTAAATGTGATTTTTTTTCTATACGAAAGCGATTGTACTTGTATTAGTCGTAAATGATATTAAACAATTGGCCAAAAGATGAAAATATTATTGGATTTTGCAAAGCAATTTCCTCTATAGTTTTGATTGATAATTTTTTTTAACATGAATATTTTTGAGATTTGAAATTGGGAATTGTCTTTACAATTCAGAGATCTCTCGTCTTGTAAGTTGTGCAACTTTCCTTTCGAATTTTAGAGAAGCTTCTTAACTTCAGTGGTAGATTAATTAGACTAAACGTTTATTTATTTACTTTTTCTTTCTTTCCATTCTTACGTGCGATTTTAATTTTGATTTAGATTCTAAGTGAACGCGAAATAAATCTTAAAAAACTTTCAAAACCGATTGAATGTACGTGTTTTGGTACGTCTATTTGGGATGAAACTCTTTATAAAGTAAGTGGATTAATTAAATAACTTTACTCAAAAAAAAACAAAAACAAAAAACAAACTTGCTGATAAGATTTAGAAAATACTCCGTGTTAACAATTCGCAATTTCTATGATCTTAATTTTATTGTTTAATTTTATGCGCTAGGCTTGGTCATCGATCGTGTATAGACTTATTCCGAATGTAAAAGATTTCGAAAATAGTTTAAATACATTTTGTGACATTGTTGAAGCTGATGAAGTGCTCCTGTTCGAACGAGCTACATTCTTGGTTATTTCTCACAGTAAATGCAAGTCGCATAGAGATATACATCGATTTGAAAAAGTTTCCAACATTATTAAACAGTTTAAATTAACTTGCAGGTATATTTGCTTTTTGTTTGTATAATTTTAAACTTCGTATATAGTTTTGAATTTATCTTACTCTTCATTTACTATTTTTATAAATAACTAGCTGTTACGCACGGCTTTAACCGAAACTTTGATCGTAATGCTTTATTTTACTTCAATTGAATAATTTTTAAAAATGAAACACTATTTCATATTTGAATTCATTAGACAATGACCACCTTGATTAGGACAGATACATTTAAACAAAATAGTTTCTTCTTAGGGATATAAATAAAAACCCGCTCAATTTAGCATATCTTTTATACTTTACCATAATCGTTTAAATTTCAAAAATTCCCTTCAACAGAAAAATGAACCACGTCTCCCTGGTAAAACAATGCAAAAAGAAGGATTTATGATGACCTTCTCAGAGTGTTTGTTTTTTGATGTTTATGTTATTTCATAAAAATTGATCATCTGCTTTAATAACAATGGCAGACGATAAATAGAAATGACTGTTGTTTTTGAATTACAATATCAAACTGTTTAATTATGATTATTAATTGGGTGAATTTTTATTTTTTATAAAAAAAATTATTTTATAATAAGCGTATTTGAATTTTATTTAAAAAAAAAAAAAAAAAAACAAAAAACTTTAAAGTTTAAATCGTAGTTAAAACAATTATTAAAAAAAAAGTTTCGGTTTCGGCTGAATTTTGGTCGGACACTAGTTTCAAGTGTATCAACAGTTGCCAAAAGTACAGAAAAAATTGATAAACCATCACCGACAACAATTAAGGACGTTAAAGATTATAGTAAATATCAAGATCATATTTAGTACGCGATAAACCGGAAATTCAAAACCTTCTCCACGAGCAAATTAAAATTTAAATAAAAATACTGAATTTCATCTACATCATCCAGATCATTATGCTACCGCCTCCGTATTTTACCGTAGGTAACACACAATTGAGGCTATATTCCTCACTAACATGCCTCCTCACGTAAGGTGTATCTGGGGTTCCAAATAACTGCAACAGTTGGAAAATTAAACAATTACCAAATTAGTTATTATTTTAACTAGAGCAAATTAAATCAGGAGTTGCTATTGTCATTTAATAACATAAATTATGTAGAAACGAACCTCAAAATTGAATTCATCGGACCACAACACATTGCACCAATCCTGCTCGCTGAAATGTTGATACTTCAGGGCCCACTTCAAACGCTTTTTCCTGTTAGCCTCGGTGATCAAGGGCTTCTTTTCTGCAAGTCTTCTTCTTACTGTTCAAGTGCTAACCGGAATCCCAGTCTCTTCAGACTAAGGAGCAGCGAGCTCTGATGATGTTTTCTTCCGATTTTTGAGAGACCCGCGGACGAATAATCTGTCTTGTCGTCAAGTAGTCTTGCGTTTTCGGCCCGTTCTCAGTTTGTTGGCATTGGAGCCAGTCTCCAAAAACCGTTTAATAGTGCTTCGCACTGCGCATAGGGGAGCAATTCACTATTTTGGCCATCTCCACCTGAGACTTGCCTTGTTCGTGTAATATTTGTATTTTAATACGTTTTTCGATACCAGTTTCACTTGATTTAGGCATCTTTAACTTATTTTAAATAAATAAAATCCACACGAAAGTTTACTCACGCTGAAAGAAGTAGAAATAGACTGAAAACGAATAGCCCGAGAGCTCATCAACATTTTTGAGTAGGTAATTGAGGCACTTCGAAAACTTGCTCAATACGTTCTTTAGTAATACCTAAATGCGAAAAGACAGACCTGGCTGAAGGGTTAGGGGGCTTAAGCGACCCTTAAATGTTTAAAGATGGGACATTTTTTTTGCAAAAAATGTATTTGAGGCACGATGAAATTTTAATTTGTTAAAATTTAGTATTTGAAGAGTTAAAAAATCAAAAAGGCAGATCATTTACCCGGGGCAAACATGTTGCCAGGTGCTTGCGAAATTATGTTTTAAAAAATCGAAAAAATCTATTTAAGGCACGATGAAATTTATACAGGATAATATTTGTGGCTAAAAATAAATATTTACAAAAAGACAGGTCGTTTCGGTGGGACATTTTATCTGCCAGGTGATTGAAAATGTTCAACGTGATTGTGAGTGAGTAGCGCTATGGGTGTAGGTTAAAGTTGATTCTTCTTGCATTTCTTCAAAAACATCGTCTTCTAAATTGTTTACCGGAGATATATTTTGATAAATTATACCAACAGTGTCGTGTAATGTACCTTTACCTGAGGCAGTGTCAACAAAACGATCGAAATTGTCAAACGCTACTCCGGTACGTAGCCCATTTTGAGTTACAAAACCTTCAAGACACAACACGGATCGGCTGGTTGATGAAAATATAGCCTCTGTTTCTAATTCTTCAATCGTATGGTAGCTGCAGCAATGGCCATACCTATTTATGATCTCAACAATTTTTCGGGAACTCGTTATACTTTTTAATGTCATACCAAGTGTAATATGTTTACTGGTTTTTATTTTTCCATGTGTAACATTAAAAATTAAATCGTCCGCCAATGAGAAACATTTTCATTCATATTCCGTGGATTTTATACTTTTGTAGCGATACCCATACAATAGAGCCGAATAAAAATCTTTCATTATTTGTGGTCTTTTGCTTTCTCCCTCCAAGAAATCCGAGGTGTGCAAATTTTCGGGTAATGGTGTTCTTTCCATGTTTAAAATTGTTTGCCGTAAAATAAGAGCAGCATTTTGCATAACGTCTTTCTCTTCTGTAAGAGAAAACAAGTCATCATTGACTAAATAACCTTTTGGTCCCACAATTTTTTTATTGTTCATTAATATTTTTTAATAGCTCATTTTTATATATATATATATTTTTTTTTTTTCAATTTCATCTCAAAGTAAACTTTACTGAAGACGTTGTCATACTTTTCACCTTTTGTTATTGCTATGTTCGCTATTATATCTACATAACTATTGCATATCGAAGTGAATGGGTGGAATGTTTTCTGTTTCAAAATACTTTGATCAATAAAACTATAAATTTCATCAAATGCTTTTTTATGCAATTGTAAATTTTTGTGGTAATTAGTTTCCAGTTTTTCGTCTAACTCCCGCAATATATTGACCTATGTCTTTTTCTGATTTCCAACACTTCAAGACTTTTTTAAAAGTTTTTTCGTTTAACAAAATAATTTTTTTTTATTGTCTTTTGAGCAAATTAGCGAATTATAACGAAATTAATAACAAAATTATGGAATAATAACAAGTTATACAGAAATACGTTGTATTATAGGATTGAAAATACTCCAAAATGCTAGGAAAAACCCTAGCGTGGCTGTAAGTCACGTTCTTACACGAGAGCCAATCGCATCGCATCGTCATTCAACTGAGACATATGCCGATATACGCTTTCTCTTACACTTTAACTTACCCATAGCGCTACGCACTCACACTCACGTTAAACATTCCCAATCGCCTGGCAGGTAAAATGTCCCACTGAAACGACCTGTCTTTTTGTAAATATTTATTTTTAGCCACGAATATTATCCTGTATAAATTCCAAAGTTCCTCAAGTTCATTTTTTCGATTTTTTAAAACGTAATTTTGTAAGCACCAGGCAACACTTTTGCCCCGAGTAAATGATCTGCCTTTTTGATTTTTTAACTCTTCAAATACTAAATTTTAACATATTAAAATTTCATCGTGCCTCAAATACATTTTTTGCCAAAAAAAATTTCCCATCTTTAAACATTTAAGGGTCGCTTAAGCCCCCTAACCCTTTAGCCAGGTCTGTCTTTTCGCATTTAGGTATTATTTAAGGACGTATTGGGCAAGTTTTCGAAGTGCCTCAAATACCTACCTAAAAATGTTGATGAGCTCTCGGGCTAGAACTAACACGGTCTTTCTGAAATTCCTGTGTTTTCGAATTATCTCAAGTCAGATTTTTATCTGCGTATAAACGAGGTTATTTACTGTTCAGAGTCATTTCTAACAACAATTTCTACAACATTGCTGAAGCAGTTTGCCTGTGGTTTAAATATCTTTTCAGTTCTATGTAATTTTAGGGGGTGCCTAATACTTATGACCAAGGCTCTATCTACCGAAATAGTAATTACCGATAAAAAAAGAATAAATGCAAACCTTTAAAGAATTAATTTTCGTATTAGCCAATAAATTGTATGATAATTTCATATTTTTGTTCTATTATTAAGTTCATTTTTTTGTTTTTATTTTGCATCTTTAAATATGCAGACAAATTTTTGGACGATGGGGTCCTTATTCCATGGGGTTATGTGGTTAGTTCAAAAAAATTAGGAATATCATAATCGGTCAAACAAAGACGACTCACCAGTAACCTAAATTTAAATAAATAGGTTAACTTATTCCTTTAAATTTACAAAGTGTGATGACATAATATCTCCTGTCGTATGTAATATACTCGTAATTTTTTACTGCATAATTAAAATATTTTTATTTAAACTATTAAGTGATTCTTCATGTTCTCAGTTAGAAATTGTTATTTTTTTACCTTTATTCATACACTTGTTTATAAAATGATCATAACACAGTATTTACGTTTGAAGCTTACTCCTTTGTACCCGTGAATTTAGAGGGAAAAAGAAAAGTACCTCGTCAATGAAGTTTAGCTTTATTTGTTAAATATAAGAGTCGCCGAACCGCAGTAGGAGCAATCGTATAACAATCTTTCCCTAGTCGTCTGGAAAGGAAAAGATAAAGTTTATAAGGATTTGTTAAACTTGAACGTAGGTAGAAGATTGTTTCAACTAGTATCCAATCGGTGATTTGTTTATTTTGTAACTCCTGCTAAAAGAAAATGTGTAGGTTTTTTTTTCATTTTTTTCTTCTTTTGCTGATTATGGTGTATTGCGGAATTAATTAATGATCCTTTGTTTCAATTAGCAGCAGTCGATGTGTGAATCTCTTTTACCGAACATTTTAACTTCTACTTCTAATCTTTATAAATATATATGAGATTATAATGTTATTTTATTAAAGTTGTTATCGATTAGTACTAATGGATTTAACAAAACTGAAATTTTTGCCCGCATCAAGGGGCAAAGTAAATACATTTAATTCCTTACTAATAGTTTTTTTTTTTTCTTTTTCTTTTTTCGAAAAGGAGAAGCGGTTCATTATAATTTTTCTTATTTCATTGAATATAATTAATATTTCAATAATTATCTATTTGAAAATGAATATTTAACTGTTGAATGATGAATTTAGCTCGTATACGAGCACAAATAACGTGTATATTTATAAAAATTTCAACGTTGCTTCAGTTATATTCGGATGTGGTCAAATTTATCAATTATTTTCGCGCGACTGGTTTATAATAAAGAGATCGAGATGGAACAGTTATTCAGGAAAAAAGTTGATTTATATAAATGATTGTATTATATATTTCATATTTATTATTGGAATTTTATCGAACCGAATTACATTTGAACAATATAGATTCTAGCGTGCTTCTCGAATGATAAAACAGATATAATTAAAAATTTACATAATTCTTAAGTTTAAATTGTGATTTTCTTCGTAAATAGTTTTCAAATTTTTTAATGTTGTTTATTTATTTATTTTTGTTTTTGTGTAAAAAACGTAATGCGTAAATATAATATGCAATGATTATTTACAGTAAAATAGCGTCTCAGATTACCAGTATGGAAATTCATAATTCCAATTTTCACGCGTACATCGATTTATTTACACCGAATATGTACATCATGATTATTATATCTCATCACAAAATAAGTACGTACTTATTTCGTCTTTTTTTCTTCTATTTTTATATATTTTTTTATTAATTTTGGGGATGATAATGATAAGCGACTGTGAAAAGACGTTTTCCTCTGTGTTTGTGCATGTAATCGTTTTCGTTATTGTATGTTCTTTATGCTCTTTTTTTTTTTCTCTCTTTTTCTTTTGTTCAATATCTGTACGTAATTGATTTAATCGATCTAACATTACTTCAATTAATAGATAAGGGCTTTTCGCCTTTATCGATACGAACATGTTTTTCAACCATGACGAACTTCAAACTTCAAACGATCAAACCAGCAATCCTAACACAAAATTATCCACACTTACCGAAAAAATATTTACTCCGAAAAAAACCACGACTTACACAAATCTGACCAGAAAAATCAGCAGAGCTAGGCAAGCTATTATTTTCACGTCTTACGATGATCTTCTATTGCAAGACTACGTTAAATCGCTTGGAAGCATCGTCGGGCCCACCTTAATTATAAACGCCTCAAAAATTTCCAACAATCGTATTTGTATTTATCTAGATAGTGCAAAAACCACAAAAAAAATTCCCAGTGAGCATCGTGGAGAAATTCTAATTGGTGGTGACATTTTCACAGCCAGAAAATTAATACAGCCATCCAAATGTTGATCATCTCTAATGTTTTTCCTGACATTACCAACGATTGCCCAGCAGAAGCCCTCAACTTTCTGAACATTAAAGCCGTCTCTAAAATTAGTGAACTGAAGATATCAGTGGATGGTAACGCATGCAGTGTGTTCAGTTTTCGTCGACAGGTTTATATCAGCGACGATTCTGTAGCGATTCCGTCTTTGTTACGAATTAAATTAGAAGATGAAACATTCCGTGTCTTTTTGACCATTGGCGAAATGAAATGCTTTATATGTAAAATGTCTGGTCATATATCTAGACTAGTCTGAATGAATCAAAAGATAATTCCACCATTCGCGGTCAAGACACGGATGATTACAGTTTTTCAGATAATCAAAATTCTGACAACGAAAAAGCTACAGCAGCGGGTAAAAATAGCCAAAAATTAATAATAAAAGATCGCCATCAACATCCTTTGGATCATAATTAGCTTCTGTATCAGAAATCGAAAATACCCAAGCACCATTACTCAATCATCAACAAAGTCCTGAAACAAAACGCGAAAATAGAACAAAAAAATCTAAAGATACTCTTGCGAGCACCGCACAGCAGAATTTTCAAAACTCTACTGAGGCTGATACAGATAAACCAACCAAAATTGATCTGATACCATTTGACACTCTTCTAAAGAATAATAAAAATATTTTCAGTCCTGATCCAAACAACCAAGGTATTTCTTTCGATCGATTAAATTAATTTCTTGAAGAGACGAGAGCCACTTTAACGCGAAAAGAAGTAGTCACTCAAATGAATTTAAATATCCCAGAGTTCGTTACAGTTATGAAACTTTCGTATCCCCACCTCCCAAATCAATCCATAAAAATTCGCTTTATAAAAGTCGTTGAAGCTCTCAACAGTGGCTCGGCTCTTCAGAGCACCTTCTCTGATTGGCCTAACAACCATTCGGATCCCGAAAATTGATTGATCCGCCCAGTAAACTATCTGTTCTTTATTCCTTTTGATATTGAATAGAATCATCCAAGCATAATTGTGCAATCTACTATTCTTAATTGAAACTGTGATGGACTTTACGCCCATTACGAAGATTTTTAGATTCTTCTTAATTTATACAATCCATCAATTATAACAGTGCAAGAAACGAATCTCCGAGCTTTACGAAATTTCAGAATTAATAACTATTCTGTTTGTCGTAATGAATTAGACTAAAAATGATTAGAGCCGATGGCAGCATAATAATCGCAGTAAATCATTCTATTTTTCACGAACAAATTCCAGTCAACGCACATCTTCAAGAAATGGCTGTTGAAGTTACCCTTCACAAATGCAAAGCACTAACTGTATGTTGTGTCTATACTTACCACCTAACCTATTCATCCAAACTCAAGAAATCTAAAATATTATCCAACAGCTTCCATCTCCAGTAATTTTACTTGGAGCTCTAAATGCATATAGTCCCAACTGGGGATGCTCAAATTCTGATATTAAATAGATCAAAATTGCTTCACTATATTCACTACCTCAGATCCTACCCACTTCAATCCAACATACAACACATGATCAACTATATTAACCTTATTATTGGAACATCAACTCTTTCTGATGACGTTGAAGTGTTTCATCATAACGACTTATCAGATAGTGATCATCATATACTCCAATTCATTTCTTTCAACAACATTCCTAGTGCAGTAGATGAAAATACCCTTAAATGGAATTTAAAATTAGCCAATTAGCGTAAATGTCAAGAACTTACCTCTGTATTTCTTTATATTGATTTTACGAAAAATATCGATGATATAGTTGATGTATTTTGTAACCACCTGCAAAAATGCGCTTCTTATTCTGTACTCAAAATCATAAACTACCATCCAAAAGTGGTGCCGTGGCGTATAAATGACCGTTCTGTCATAATCCACCAGCAAGAGAAAATCTCTAAAAATTCTCAAAGCGAACCGCACAACTTCAAAAATCTGGACCGCTATTTGAAAACTAAAATTCAAAGTTCCTACCACTTACGCTGCAAATATTATCCTCGATAATAAAATAAATAACGACCCTTCCACTATTGCGGAAGCATTCGCCGCTCATTTGAATCAAGTTTCTAGTATCACTACACAAGATCCGCAATTCCTCAATTTTAAAAGTAATAACGAGAATTGTCTTGACCTTGACGGTCCTAATGCGGAATACTTCAACAACGACATAACTCTTGAAATACAGTCAGCTATTAAAACGACAAAAATAATTTTTCTAGGTCTAAATCAAATTTATGTTCAATTTTTGAAAAATGCTCCCGAAAATGTCGTTGTACAACTTTTCTTTTCTTATTTTCAATTATATCTGGAAACAATATTGTCTTCCAAAAATGTGGGGAATTACGATCACTTTACTTTTTCTTAAACCAAATAAAAACCCTTTTCTTATAAATAGCTATCGCCCAATTTCTCCGACCTCGAACCTCTGTAAAATTTTTGAAAGAGTAGTCAATAAGTGTATTATTTAGATTCTTGAAAAAAGGGAAAAACTTTTACCATATCAGTTTGGTTATCGACTCTCGAGATACACGTTAAATCAGCTATTCTTAATAAACCACAGAATAATTCAATCGTTTCGTATTAAAGACCATCTTCTAGGCATATTCTTCGATATAAGTAAAGCTTTCGACACGGTCTGGAAATACAAGATTATAAAAACCATTCATTCTTGAAATATTAAAAGAAGTATTCTTCATTTCATCAGAAACTTTCTTGGATATGAACAGTTCATGGTGCGCATAATACATTCTCTTTCTAACCAATACACCCTCAAAAATGGATTCCTACAGGGCACCGTTCTTAGTCCAACATTATTTAATATTTCTGTCAATGATTTACCGCGTGCAATCTCACCATGGTATTCAAATCCATTTTCGCAGATGATTTCTGCATATTTATTAATTGTAAAGATCCGAAATTAGGAGAAACTGTTCTTCAGCAAGCGATAAATCAGGTTCACTCCTGATCTCACCAAAATGGTCTTAGTATATCTTACAAAAAATCAACAGCAATCCACTTTTGTAGACCTTATAAATATCCTCGAACCATACAAGTTCAATTGAATAATATCTCCATACCAGCTTCAGAATCAGTCAAATACTTTGGAATAGTATTCGATTCCTCATATATTTGCTTTCTCCATATCAGTAACTTGAAGAAAAAATGTTTTTTATAAAATTATCTACTTTCTACTTATTTTCTTACATGAATATATCCCTTTAAATCGGTACTTAGGCATTCATAAAAAATTTTTTGTTTTTATCTTGGAATTATATTTGTGTAAAGATTCTTTCTTTCTTCAGGAAACATGTTTATCACCGTGCAACAAAAAATGGTCTTTATGTTTCACGTTTAACTGAAGATTATCGACCTTTCTATAATTTGTCTGTCGTGATCTAACAAGAAATTTCGCCTAATTAAACAGCATACACAGCCATCATTTTGAAGGGACTAAGTTATTCACACGGTGATCTCCTATAATTGCACATTTAAAAGAACATCTTCATTCATATCTTTCAACCTTTTCGTTTCGAGAATTGTATTAAAATAAAATGTCATCTATTATTTACCATAGTAATCATTTTATTTACATTTTTACGTTAATTTATATTTATCATGGTAATCATTTTATTTAAAATTTTATAAAAATTATTTTTTTTTTTCTATTCGTCCCATATGCATTTCTGTACCGCTGGTCGCATCTCAACTACTTAAAACCTCATATTTCGCGAAGGAAAGGTGGGAGAAAACTCAGCCGTATCTTAAAATCTTCGTCGGGACAACACAAATACAACCTGAAAAGTTTAGCATGATTCGTCCAGCGGTACAGGAACGCATACAGAACAAACATACATTTTTTATATATATATATATATATATAGAACAGAAATATACATAGTTTCTTAAAACAACAATTAACAATAATGTTTAATCGTATTTTATTGACGAAAAGTTGGTATAAAGTGTAAATTGTAGTTTCTTAGTTTTATAATTTTGTGAATAAAATAATATGTAATTTTTATAAGTTGAATAATAGAGCGCATTAGATTAAAAATAATCCGATGTGTGTGACAAATAATTTTGGAAAATTACATTTTGAAATTTTCAACAAATACTAGAAATGTTTAAAAATAAACCATTCGATGTATGTAACAGAATTATTTTTTAGCATTACGTCATCTTAAGCATTTTGTGAAAAGCGTTTTTTTTTATCTTTCGTTAAGTAGTTCTTTAATTGTTAAACTGGTATCATAAAATATTTTTTATGGGTAAAATAATCTATTATCGTCGTATGTTTATTATGAAAAAACTTGATTAACGATTATTTTATGTTTGTTATTGCGACGCTGTTTTTTATCCTATTTTTTAACATGATTTTTCATCCTTATTTTGTTTCTGTAGCACCACCGTTAATGTGGATTAACATTAGAAACGCAAAGTTACATTTTCAAAAACTCGAAAACGATAATCAGCTTCAGACAACCTATTCACGTATAAATCAATAAAATTATATCCTAATATCTAGTTATATTTATATATAATATCGTATATATTTATTTTATACTCATATTACAATAAATTATGTTTATGATTAGTTATGAACGTTTACGATTTTTCCGTAATTGATTGAAAAAATTTAAAATGATAATGAAGTTGTTAAATTTAAAAATTTTCCGTATTCTATATGGAGGACGTAGTCTTTTATTCAAAATCGTAAAAGTACTTTTATACTTAAATTTTAATTCTTTTATTTGCAGTTGTCGATGAATTGCCTTTAAGTATGTAAAATGTATATTCGCTTTTAGAGTCATACGTACTTTAACTATTGTATTTTTAGCCTGTTTGTTATGCACATTGTTCTTTAATGAACACCGAATTTCTTATTTACTTCTGATACTTAATCATTTCTTTAAGATAATAATTTTGTACCATTTCTGTAGGTTACTTATAAAAATAATGGTAATAACATATAAAGACAGAAATATAATTCAATTGTAAAGTACACAGATTCAAAAATTAACTGTCACGTTTCGGAGTAGGAAACCTCCCATAATCACGGTTAAATAATAATTAAAGTTAAGGTTATTTAAAATGTACAAATAAACAAAATTGATCGATGATATAATGATAAAAAAAAGTTTTATATTTTTTAAAATTATCTAAATTTAAATTAAAATTATTTTACAATTCGCTATTTAACTATTTCGTATTTATATTTTTTATATTTTTGAATTACCGACGTGTCACATTTATCATTTTACTATCGATCAATTTTGTTATTTATACACTTCAGATAACTTTAATTTTTATTTAACCATGATTAAGCAGTTCGTTACCCCGAAACATTTTATAAATAAATTATATTTCTGTGGTTGTGTGTTACTTAGATTTTTATACGTAATAATTTGTTATTATTCAACTCTGGTACGCGACAATTTATTTATGGAAAAATCTTTTCTTTTTACACACAACGTATTTTAATGAAGTAAAAATACAATGTCGCCAACTCGGCGTTACATTAGACTAAGAAAATTATTCATTTGGTAATATTAAATGATTACTACTTGAGATATCAACGTAGTAGTAAATTAGAAGAAGGTAGATGTTGAAATACATATATATCGCGGTCGTTAGAAGTAAAACATGTCGGTAATGCTCTGATCCTGATTCGTTTGTGTCACTAGTCGCGCGTCATATTAAGGGGGAAAAAAGCGCCCCTAAAAGATTTAACAAATTAAAGTTTGCAACCGCATTACCACAAATGATTAAAAGACAGATGAACATTTTGTATTACGTATTATTTCGTTTACTGAGCGTCGAAATATAATATCGCGAACTGAGCGAGACATATAGAAATATGGAAATACATATATACATACATATATATATATATATACGAAATAAATAGTTTAAAGGCGAAAATCGGGTCAGAGAAAAAAAAATACACGAATAAAAAAATGTTCTCTTAAGTAAATTTCAAATTAAAAAGACAGCGATCATTTCTATATGTTAGATATTTCAAGATCGTATTATAATTTCTAAAAAAAAATTAATTATCGCATGTTAAAATTTCTAAGTCAAATTACACGGTCATCTCAAAGCTATTTTCCATTCTTATATATAGAGCTAATAACTAATTACTTCTTAATGTCCTAGAGGTGGTACTACAATTAAGGACTAACCATAGAAGCTTATTTATTAATCTGTAATTTTTAGTACCTTTATTACTATTATTATTACTATAATTTAGTTTATTCATTATAATTATAAATTATAAAGTTTTTATAGAATTTCTATTATTTTTATTTAATTTATACAATTTTATTTTTCTTTAGTATACCATTGAGAATATAATATAGTACCGTTAGGACGCAAATATAGAATAAAACAGTATTAAAGTTTATATACTGGTAAACTTTTGCTGGGCGTTGATTTTGACAGTTGATTTGATTCTACATTAAAGATATTATTTTCAGTTATTTATGATAGATGGTTTTTAATAATAAAAAAAAAAAATCTGATGTATTTTTGTTTTGTTGAATTTTTCAAATTTTTGAGTGAACCGTCAAATTTCAGTGATAAAGCGCAGAATAATTTCTAATGAGAAACCTGGCGTTTTTTTTTTTTTGCAATTTACATTTTTAATTGTTCTTAACCGAGTGAAATTGACGATTGATTCTAAAATTACAATCACTTTTTTTTTATTGTTGTTTTTTTTTTCTTTTTAATAATAAAGAGGCATGTTCCTGTTGGTGAATTATTTTCTCTGTTACCGCATGATTTGATTATTGCTAACTTCATACATTGTTTAACAATACATTTTTAAACACATTCTCCCCTTTATTCTGGCAAATGTTACTAATTATTGTTTACGTGTTATTTTATTTTAACTTCGTCATTTTAATATATATCATTGCACTCAAAATGCTTGAGATTGTAACGTCTACCGTGAAGTTAAATATAAATCCTAAAGTAAGAAACATACAAATCCTTTGTCGTTTTTTAAAATTATGATTAACAGGTGTTTAGATGATTTCTTAACACGATCTGTTGTATTTCCATATGTTTTTCTTTCTTTTCAACGCATCAGATACTCCTATCCATGAATGTCCGTGTTTTAGCGAATGGTCTTTTTGTATCAAATATCTATCAATCATATACTTTTTTTTTTTTTTGCACCGTATTCCATTTAACCTATTTCCTTTTTTGTAAAATTCCTTAATTTCACTATTGTTCTTCCTGAATGATTCACAATCTCGATGTACTATCTGTTTTTAAAAAACCTTTAAATTAATTAGAGTTTGAAAATTATAATCTAGTAAAGTCTTCCCTTAGATGACGCGCTGGTTTTTCTGATAATTTAACTTTCGATAATTCACAAAGATTTTAATCGTTGACTTCATTCAGTGTCCGAGAGTGGTTAACGAAAAAATTGCAATTGTAATTATTTATTGATCTAAAGCGGACCCTACTCTAAGTACCTCAGGCTATCTGTAGTTGTGAGGTGAAAGTTGAAATTTACGACGTTTGACACTGTAACTGCTGAAAATGTATAAATTGTTTTCTACCTGATGATTGTGTTTCCTAGCTAATTAATTTCGCTCTTTCTTACAGTCCCCACAGTTCATTAGATTTCTGCAGCTTATGAATCACAAATCTTTTAGGAGTTTAGGAAACAAAAAGGTATTTCTTTTCCTTCTTGTTTCCTTGTGGCATTTCTCTTGGCCCTTGAATATACCGCAATATTTCGCTTATGAAATCTATCCTTTCCTATGATTATTATTAGCAAAGCGTAAAGAATTACGAATTTAGAACTTTACCCAAAAATAAATCGAGCACTTTTTTGATAATAGACATACGAATAGTCAGTTTCGATATGCTTCAACAAATATTAAGGTAGACGTGAAAATACTAAGTGAACAGAAAGAGAAACGTAAGCATCTCATTGGTCAATTATTATAGTATTAATTTTAATGTCTATCATAATTTTTCGATAATTGTTATTCTGTTAATCTCTTTGTTATATAAAATGATTTTTTATAATAAAATACATTATTTCATAATTTTATATAATTTTACCCAAATGGTGCTATATATGTTTTAATTATTCGGCTACGATACATTTGTACTGTAATTTAGTGTAATTTAATTTTTAAGCGCAATGACAAGACCGAAGTTGCAACTTTCGGAAGAAGAACGAAAACAACGATTACATTTTCATTTTAATGATTTAATTAGTTTTAATTGTTTTTTATTTTACGTTAGTGTAGTTAAATTTTTAAGTACAATGGAAAGACTGAAACTGGTTACGAGGTTAGCCGAGAAAAGCCGCTGAAAAGTATAAAGCAAAACGAAGCAAGTTCACAAAACCATTTTAGCATTTCAAATACTTACAGGTAATAATAATAATAAAAAAAAAAAAGAGATTGTACATATATAATTTTGTTTTAAAAATAACACAATTTCCGTTGCGTCTTGCGGTTTCGATGATTATAAATAGTCATCAAACATTTGATAAAATTTATTTAATTATTGATTCAGAAGACGTAATATGTACGCATGGTCAGAATGTAACTTTATCGAAATGTACGATTAGGTATTAAAGTTTAAATGTAAACTAGAAAGTAAAGTAATTCATAATATTCTTCTGTTTGAAGAAGTTTTATAATAAAGACTTTTTTATTTACATTTCTTATTACAATTCGGGGATTGGCGCGGGAAGGGCGCAGGTTCGCCCCCTAGTTTATTAAAATACAATAATATAATGTTAATAATAGTAATAAATAAATATGTATTTATATAATTCGTTTCTCATTTTTAAGAAATATGTTGCTATACATGCGACCCGTAGAATAATGCATTTGTGAAGTATCACGCGAAATCACTCGAGTCCGGTAAGTCTGCTCTAAAATATACATATATGATACATCATGCTTTGTTCTATTAAGTGTATAAACAAAAATGAAATATATATATAATTACCCTTAAATTCTATAATTAATAGTTTTAATTCGTATTAAGCGTGTGCTGTAATAATCACCTTGAACGAAAAAAGAAAACGAATAGCGACGAACCAAACGTATAATGAACAATAATAAATACTCGCTCAATAAGTCATTTTAGCTGTAAATTTTAAGTGTAATATGGTCTAATTTAACTTTTACTTTTTACCGACTTGTCTGTGTGTATAGATATCGATAGATAACATTCGTTACTTTCCGCATCATCTGTTGACAATATCTAATTTAAATTAAGGTCAGTAGTATTTTATTTTGATCTTTTAGAGATGTCTTTTGTTCTTCCTGCCGTCGATTGATTAAAGAAACTTATTCAACTGAAATAAAAATTGTTCGAAGTAGAGGTTGTGTGTAGTTGTATTTTTATAGCGTTTTTCTGGCCCCGTAAGTGGCGAACTGATATTAGTAGCAGATGTACGCTGACTGCCATTACTAGTATTGAGTTGCAAATAAATGCATATTTTCACAGTTCATCGGTAATCGTTAATTGTAACAAAGCGATTTTAATTCGCTCCGTGATATAATTGTGGTCGTCGCGATAGCCTAGTCACGGGTTCGATCCCTAGCGACGACGAACTTATTACAAGAATTAAATAAATAAAATAATCGCTAATAATCACATGGAAGACAATGGCAAACATGCATAACATCATATGCGCGCTAGGTCAGTACACAGCAGACATAAATAGGACTGCATTTGTGTAAATCGGTAAAAATCAAACGATTACTAATCAGTTCCGAATGAAGTCTTCTTACGCGTGTACACATTCGTACTGCATATAAACAATTGCCTAGTACACTAATACTTATGTCTGTACAGCTGAAATGTACGAATAATAGGTAGTCGCCGACGCTCAGTCGCACCGACAAGGCTAAGCCTTTAGAACAAAGAAGAAGAAGGTGTATAATTGTACGGGTTCTTCGCCTTAAACTGTTGTTAATCTATTACCGCTGGTACGAGGTTTATTCAAAAAATAAGATTCTTCAAATTTCGCAGGCTACGTACATTCGATTTGTTTTGTTTTTTTTTCATGTTGTTACACATGTCCCCAACATATGTTGACATTATCGACTGTTTTTGCATTTTTAGTTTAGTTATAAAGGTTAGACGTGTTTTAGTGTGCTTGGCGATTTTTTGCTATCGAAAAAAATAAAAAAAAAAAAATAGATTAGAGAATCTGTATTAAATTTTTTGTGAAAAATAAAATTAAGTGCTGCAACGCACTTGAAATGTTGACTGTGGTATTTTTGGTGAGTTTACTTTGAGGAAAAACAAATGTTTATAAGCGGTATAAGCTCTTTACAGAAGGCCGAGAAGATGTTAATGGACGATGCTCGTCCTGGATGTCCCAGCACGTCAACAACCGATGAAAACTTTGAAGCAGCGAACAATATTGTTATGGAGAATCGGCGAATCACTATTAGAGAAGTTACCGAGGACGTCGGCATATCGGTTGGTTCATGCCGTGCAATTTGTTCGGATGTTTTAGGCATGAAACGTGTATCGTCAACGAAGTTCGTTCTGAAATTGCTAAATTTTGACCAAAAGAACCGTCGCATGAGCATCACTTAGGAGCTGTTAGATGACGTCAATGACGATCCGAATGATTTACTCAAAAGAGTCATAAGTAGTGATAAAACATGTGTATTATGACGTCGAAACCAAAGTCCAACCATCGCAATGGAAGCGACCAGAAGAGCCAAGACCGAAAAAATCACGCCAAGTTTTCGGTCAAATGTGAAGGTTTTGCTCATTGTTTTTTTTTTTTTTTTTTCCGATTACAATGACGTGGTGCATCATGAGTTCTTGCCGGAAGGTCGTACGGTCAATAAGGAATATTACCTTGAGGTTTGCATAAAGCAATACGAAGAAAACGCCCGGATTTGTATGGAAAAACGATTCATGGCTTTTGCAATACACCTGTTCACACATCGTTGCTTGTTCGTGCTTTTTTGTCTAAAAACAATACCGTAATCATACCTCAGTCACCTTATTTACCGGACTTGTGGCCGCCTATTACTACTTTTTTTCTGTTCTTAAAATTGAAAAGACCCATCATGAAAGTACGGAAATTTGCCACGACTGAGGAGATAAAGACCGCATCGCTGGAAAAGCTCAAGGCTATTATACCTAAAAGCGCACATCAGGAGTGCTTTTTAGGATTGGAAAAAGCGCCGGCACAAGTGTATTATATCTGAGGGGGGATTACTTTGAAGGGAACAAAATAGATATTGATGAATAAATAAATTTTTTCGAGAAAAATAAAAAGTCACCTCATTTTTTGAACAACCCTCGTATATTGAAATTATACGTAAACCGTCCATTTAACATGCTGTCTTATTATTTCTTAATATGTGTTTTATATATATATATATATATATACACATAATTATATGTATTAAAAGTTTTTTTCGAATTTTTCTAAAATAAAAGCCCAATGCTCAACAGTTGTATCTGGTTCGTAATTTTTCTCTAGTCATTTTTTAAAATCATTGTTATTTTTTCTCCGAACGAAAGAAAAATTGAGTCATTTCGGTATAAGAACAAATGCCATCTCATTAATTTCTCAATAGCGAAGATGTAAGCCAAAAGCAGATCGAGAAACTTTTAGCTCTTCTAATCTTTAAGGCAAAAACGTTCGGTTATCGAAAGATTAATACTTCCTTCAAAACATGACGGAGGGAGTAGCAAGAACTTTTTGCAGAATGGAAAATTTCAGTTAAATTAGGGGATTTATAAAATCGACGAACAATACATTTGATAAATTTTTTTCTTATTTTTGGAAATTTTAAATTAAAAAAATATTTTGAGGGTTAACGTATTTCACATTTCGATAAAAAGGGGTCAATATTTAAAAGTATTTTATTGTGAGTAATTAATGAGCATTGTAGAGCACTAAAAGTTAAGCTGTAGAAATATGCAATGCTAGTCATTTGTTTATTTATTTAATATCGCTTGTATTATTGTACGTAGGAGGTTGGATAGTAACACTTTTATTATTAGTCCGATAGGTGTTTAAAAGATATAACTTTATTATTAACATTGAGTGGTTTGCAATAACTCGTAAAAATTTTGAATACGACGGCCTATGTAAAAGTGCAAATTCTATGAAAAGTTTTCAATTACACCGTTATTTTATTATAGTTATTTTTTTGTTTTTGTTTTTTAATCGACCATGTGGCTTTGTTTTCTGCTTGTTTCGCTCGTCAACTCGGAAGGAAGCTCTTCAATCAGTTCCATTCGATAGCGTATGAGCGGTTAAACTATCAAAAATACTTTCGAGTGTTCTTATTTTAATTATTCCACCGCAACTGATCAAATTTCCTTCTGAAAAAATTTCGACGAAGTTACTGGGTGTAATTAAAAAAGATTCAATTAATTCTTCACAAAATTTTTGATTTTGTCGTTTCTACTGCGGAAGCCGATTAATATAGAACTCGTATTAATTCCTTGACAATGTTCGAAGCCTTCTCTCACGATTCAATTTTTTCCGAATGTGAAGCACAGACATTAAGCACCCAAAGAAAGACCGAGTGGAATTAACGTACGGGGCGGACGTGAGATTCTTTTTGAGTAACATTACCGCGGATATGAGCCCGAGTGTTACTACTTTCTAATCGTAAGTAAATGCGCAAACTGGCTCAACAGATTATTCTGACAATAATAATAATAATAATAATAACAATAATAATAAATTACGTTATATTTTTCTTTTCTAATGGAAATTCCGGAGTTTATAACTTACCCTAATATGCTCTACGACTGCGGACGAAAAAATGTATTAGAAAAGTGAAAAAAAAAAACTAAGAAAAAACGGTTTTGAATTCATGTGATTATAAGAGCTGAAAACAAAAGAGAGCGTATAACGCGGTTACTTGACTAGGTGAATTAACAACGTGATGTGACCGGCGACTGGATCAACTTATGAAGGAGTAATAATCGTAATGACAACGAAAGAAAAGGCTGCGTGTAAAAAAACAGATCACCACCGATTAAAATTAGCACTGCACTCGCTATCTGCCTGTTATTTTATAAAACGTTCCTCGATTTGACGCTACTCAGTGCTCGTTACTTGACGGAGGGCTTACTCACTGCGCACCTAACGTAGCTTCTGCTGTCGACCACTAGCGCCAAGACGCCAACTCAGCCTTTGCCTGGACACATTCGACCGTTCGAATGTGCACGGGAATTTGGGTTTTGACTAAATAACGATTCTTGAAACGTTTAGCGAACGACGATGACAACGAGAAAAATAAGATTAATAGATATACCATCCATTTCTGTATTCATGTAATACAAAACGAAAACAATGCAAAAAACAGAAATTATAATTTTATAAATATTAATATAATATACGCACTGAAATGTTTCCTAGTAAAGAAGTACATGGTAATTTGTTAGAACGAAACATGTCGATGTTTATATTTTAATATTTTAATATTTACAAAATTATAATTTCTGTTTTGTATGTATTGTTTTCGCTTTATGTTAATGAAGAAAGTGTTGCGGAGATCGTCTATCAACAATTTTCGCCGAATAATAATTTCTAGCTCGAGCCATAAATACCAAATCCGTATCGGTGTATATATATATATATATATATACTAGGGAGCTTTGCCCCCTGGCCGCTTCGCGGCTCAACTCTCCGCGGCTCTGCCCCCAAACCACCGGTTTGTGGGAGTTTCGTCGTGACCAAGTTTGCTCTTAAAACAATGATTTTTTTTTTTTTTTTGCTAAATTCGTACTTTGCTCTCGAATTTACCTTATAATTAGAATCATGCAACAGTACTGAATTGTTTAATATTTTTTGTAAGTTTATTGCTCACAGAACACTTGGTGGATGCACATGTTTGAAATTCAACGCATGAGAATTCATTCAGTCTTAATTCCTTGGACAGGTTTTGATCGTAGTACCTGAAAAATTGATTATAATGTCGAGTATATGTAGATAGAAATGTATTGTAGGCCTATGTACTAACTGAACCCACTAAACTTACATTTTCAATATAAAACGATAAATTATTGAAATTCAAGTAAAGCTTGTGGTCTTGATAACTATTCCCACGCAAATATTTTCCAGTAGGTAATTTAAATAGGTAATAAAATTTTAAATCTGTAACAAAACAAAGTACCAAGATAAAAATTATAATTTTCACCCTATACTCAATTCCACAAAAAAAAAAAAAAAAAAAAAAAAACGGAATAAAATAGGCCTACCTTGGTAAAACACGAGTACAAATAGAGGTGACTATTGCAATCCACGCAGTACTGGTTGATGGATGGGTGGAAGCGCGGTACTCTGTAGGTAAACGCAGTACCAGTTGAACAGTGGATGGAAGCGCGGTACTCCGTAGGTAAATACAGCAGTACCGCGTTTTCATGTGATAGGTAATATTAAATTAGCGCTGATCTATTCACTTTTTACAGAAATGATAAATACCATCTTGTGGGTAATTAAATTTTAAACATTTCCCTCGCTTATACTATCCATCTAGCTTTCGTAGTTTTTTTTATATTTTAATAATGCGAAAATTTAAATTAATTTTTTTAAAGTTTGAATTAAAATAGCTCAAAAAGTTCAATCGCTAGAAGGGTACTGTAAGCGAGGGAAATACTCTAAATTCAATTCTCTTTAAAATGAGACCTGAACAGTTCAGTAGAATAATTAGTTTTTGATAAACGATTAAAAAAGTTGAAAAAACGGCAAAAAAAATTGATTTGTTGCTTGTTTTGAGCCCTAAGATATTAAAATTTTTGAGCATTTTATATTTTTCCTGAAAGCTACCGACCTGGAGGTGTCGATTAAAAAAAAATTAATTTTCTAAATGCCATAGAATGGGCTCAGGTTTTTTTTTTCCATTTTTGGTCTTTTATCTTATTTTCGTCTATGTTGGAAGAAAAATTTGATTCATTGCTCGTTTTGAGCCTCAAGGTATGAAAATTTTGGACATTTTATAATTTTTCTAAAAGCCATTGACCCGGAGCTGTTGATTAAAAAAAAAAATTTAGTTTTCTAAATGTCATAGAACGGTTTCAGGACTTTTTTTTTGATTTTTCGTTTATTTATTTCCTTGGCGTTTTAATATATATATATATATATATATATATATATATATATATATTGATACGAATCAGGTCTGCGGCGCTATCTTTTATTAAATAAGCGACGGAAA
Organism: Icerya purchasi; assembly: GCA_039619475.1. NCBI lineage: Eukaryota > Metazoa > Arthropoda > Insecta > Hemiptera > Monophlebidae > Icerya > Icerya purchasi. Next base: position 206,377,309 of record CM077115.1, read on the forward strand.
TAAACGTGCCGTACTGTTTTTAGCAATAAAAATATAATTTTGCTTGCTAATTGCACTGCACATTAACTGTTTTGTCAGGAAGTTAGTGTGTGCATGTGTGTAGTCGCGTATTCTCATTGTAACAGTGTTCTCTTTAAATGGGGGCTTTATTCGAAATTTCAACAGATTCGTTCATATTTAAAATTCGAACGTTGGGTTCAAGAACTACTGCTGTCGGTTTGTACGCATTCGGAGACGAGCGTACGTAATTTTGGTTATCGATTAATTTTCGTTTAGCTAGAAAAGCCGGCTTCCATACTGGATGTGGTAATTTTATGTCGGAAAAATCGATATAACCGTTTTTCAGGTGAATTTTCGTCTTTTTCAACTTTACCGAGGTTACCTCTCCGAAAGATTTCTCTCTGACTATTTTTTCGCGACTTCGTTTGCATATTTTTTTCCTAAAAGTTTTTCGCCACTTTCTGGAGTAATAGTTATTTCTTAAGCAAAGTTTCTTTTTTGATTTTAATTTTGGCGGGGATTTTTTATTAGCCGTTATAACTCCCACATGTTGGTAATAATTGTATAGTGTACGAACAATATTGCGTCCAACGCGATAATCTGTTTTTTCGATATAAGGATATAAATACCGTTTCAAAAATACGCACTTAATATATATATATATATATATATACATTACCGTGTACAGGTTTCTCGACATTTGTCCTATTTAACATTCAAGGGCGTGACATTTGTGCTAGAACAAAAGTTTTTTTTTTTTTTTTTTTTTTTTATCAATTAAGTCTGTTTTAGTATATTAAAATGTTAGGATACATCCATTTTCAGTGAATGAAATGAACCGTTTGCTTCGTTTGTCAGTAAATCCGTCCAGTGAAACGAAAATTGTATAACTGTTGCTATTATCTTTAAGGATCGAATAGAAATACCTGAAATGCAGATATAAGTTAATAAAACGTTACAGAAAGAAACATTATTTAATAACTCAAACCAAGCATTCTGGTTTTTCTAAAATGTAATGTTACTTTATTTAACATTCCTATATTGTCCGTAAACACGGACGTAATGATGTGAAGGAAAAGTATCAATTAGTGAGAAAATGCAGAGAGGATAATAAAATCGCCGGAGTGAGTAGGAAAGGGAGAGCAATTAGCTTGAAGCGTACTAATCATAATCACAAATAATTGTAAAAAAGGACAATTAGAAGAAATTAAAACAATAAAATGTAGAATAGCTATTAATTCATTTGTAAAAATAGAGCAGTAAGAAGAAAGATAATTCCGAAAAGTTTTAAAGTCTAGAAGAATAAAAGGGGCTAATGATGAGAAAAAAGTTCCAGGAAAGGGAAGTGATACCTCTGGACAAGAAGGAATTAAAGAGTCACTTTCATGTTTGTATAAAATATTTTTGTGACTATGTTTAAATTTACCTTCTGGCTGTTGATTTCAGCTTTGGATCTTTATTGAATATAGTAAAAGTTTTCTCGAAACCGTTTATCTGCTTAGCCAACAGATTTAAAAACAAACTATGCCTTTCGTTCCTAAGATACAGATTTCAAACAAAAGTATGTCGCATTCATTATTAATACGTGGAGTTTGCTTCAGATGAAAAATTAATAAAAGTCACCGCGGTAGCAGTAATAAAGTTAAGAAGTAATATCTATATATATGTACGAAAATTATATCAGTAGTTATGCGTAATTTTTTAAAAATATAATGCTTACACGGTAGTTAATTTGATTCCGAAAATAAACGCGTAAGAAATAATAAAAAATCACATATTAAGAAACCTTGGCGCTGATTTAAAAGGATTACGGGGATAATATCCTCTTTAAAAATCACTCCATTTCTGTATCTATTGATATTATAACTATATATATATATATATATATATATGTATTGTATGTACATAATACATATATACGCGTCGTGTGCGTGTGCTTGTGTGTTGTGAATAGGTGGATTATAAGGACGAAATTGTTAAATTTGTTATTATCGTTTTTATTTTATTATACTCTACTATATTTATAACGTAGTAATAGTACAAATAATTGCATAATTTTTGGAATATTTTGAAGGCACTGTATTATTAATATAATATGCCACTGATTTAAACTATCTTAGCGGCTATGTAGTTATCGGGATTTAAGAAAATAACAATTAATCAATACACGCGAATACAATCCTATGAAGTTGTATTTTGAACTATTTAAGCATTAATTTCAACAGCTTCAAAACAACATTTAACCGTAAATAGACTGATTAAATTTAATGAATATATAGGTTAGGGATAGTGGAAAAGGAATCAGAGTTGCAGAAATCAATTAACGATTTAAACAGGCTGTTCAACACAAAATGTAAAATGAAAATTAACGAAAATAAAACTAAAGTGGTGGTAAGGTGTAGCAAAAAAGTAGACGGTCAGTTGAAAATATCCGTAAGTGGACAGATGCTGGAACAAGTAAATGAATTCTTGTATCCGAGTAGCTTAATAACAAACGATGATAGAATCGGACGGAAAGTAAGGAAAAAAATAGCCCCGGCTAAGAATGTCTTCAGCAAAAAACGATCCTTCCTTTCATTAAAATATATATATATATATATATCTATAGACATTAGAAAACAATTTATAAAGAGTTTCGTTTGGAGTGTTGCTCTATACGGATGCGAAACTTGGACTCTGTTGAAAAAGGATAAGTGCAAACTGGAGTCATTTGAAATCTGATGTTGACGACGAATGTTAAGAATAAGATGGACCGATAAGATATCGAACAATGAAGTATTAACCAGAATCCGAGAAAAATGAGAAATGTTAAGAACAGTAGAAAGAAGAAGAAACATCGCAATAGGATACATTATGCAACACCCAACATGGATTACAAACCTAATCGAAGCTAAAGTAGAAGGAAAATTACAAAAAGGAAGACCTCGCATTCGGCTCATAGATGATATTAAAGGACAGAAGTCGTACGTGGAAATAAAAACATTAGTTGAAGCGCACGGATACCTTACATGATGACATATTACCCACCAATCTACGGGTTGAGGAGAAGACGATGATGATGGGCTAGGTGTAATCGCATTTCAAATATTGGGGGTCTTTTGTAAGGTAAGAATCTGTTCTACGCGCCAGATGCATTGTGTTCTCATATTGCTAATATCCCGGCTTGTATTGTCGATTTTTAACTGATCAAATTTATGTCCACGTGTACGTACACATATTTATTATTATCATTCTTTTCACACCCCCGACAGAAAATCCCTCTCTCGCCGAAACTATCTTTTAATTCAATTTTCCAAAATTCAATCGTCGCTACTAACCTGTCATCAATTTTTAAAATTAATCTAAGCATATCACCTCGCTACCAAAATGAACATCTCACCCCCTTTTCCTTTTCGTTGTATGATTCCAAAATTCAGATGACGCATATTCAAAATCAATCCAAGTACGGTAAATAAAATAATCTAGCTGATTCCTCGTTTTTTTTTTTCTTTTACTCTTTGTAATATATTTTTTCCGATCACGCATAATTTTTGTATTGCGCGCACAACCGTAAATATCACGATCGAAATTCTGGAAACAGATTAGCGGATAAGTACGGAGCGAAGAAAATTTTTTCGTGATTCCCGGAAAAATAGATTTATGATAAGAAACATATCAACGAATGTATAGATATGGTAACGAGGCGATAAGTGACAGCGTTAGACGTTTGCGACAATGCATACATATGCATACGAAGTGTGGTGGTCCTGCGAAAGGTATACAATAGGAAAAGTACAAGTCATAAAATGCAATTTTAATGCTGCTTAGATACACGGGAATGGACAGTACACTTTCGTGCGAATGTGACTGCGGTGTACTCGGAAAAAAGTAAAATTACGAAAGATTAGAAATTTAGCTGAGAGAGAGGCGCGGAAGCTAATTTTCAGAACCTGAAAAAATAAAAATATGCTCGGATTAATTTTTGAATACTCACGCTCAGTTTCGAAAATCGCTGCGGGTTGTGAGAGACAAGGGACTTTGGCGAACTTAGATAAAGTTATGATAGATCGTTATTTAAGTTGTGGGGGGGCAAGTGGGGCTTAAGGTTAATTTACGGGTCCGAGGTATTTTTTAAATTTTTATACTTCCACTCAGAAATTTGAGAAATCCCTGCGGTGGCAGTGACGTACAATCGATGTCAATAGCGCGACAACGCGTTGCGTGTACTGTTGGTACGCTTTCGCAACACTCGGGGTATGGCGTACTTCGGGAAAAAAAATAAAAATCACCAAATATCGGAAGAGGAATGGTAATTTTTAGAACTGGGAAAAATAAAAGAACCACGGGGGGATTAATTTTGAATACTTATGCTCCAGATTTTTGGAAAATCATAGCGTGAGGCTGGGTCGAGGCTTGAGTCAGTTTCCTAATCCGATCTGCTGTACTTAACCTAACTTTGAAGTTTAATTTCAGATTTTCGGTTACCTGCACAGCATGTATGTAGGAATACAAAGACCTTGGGAAAACTCAGAGACTCTGCCGAAACGGCTCTGGATGGCTCTAATGAGCAGTAGTGGCATTCTTTTGTGCGCCAGAACAAGCCGTAGTCTTCTGCCATCACATACGGGTGGTGGTCCAGCCAAAAAAGAAAAATATAGACGCAGAAGCGAACATATGCCACGAAAGAAATTATAAACATTTCAAAACACTAATAAAGAACGAAAATATGTACCATGAATGAAAAATAAAATCGTACCAACAATTTCAAAAAAATTGTAACGAATTTGTAAAGAAAATTATAAAAAACGAAAAAGGGTTATGGAAAGATAAGAAGCTGTAAGGTATAAAAACATAAAATAAGCTATAAAAACATTAACAAAAGCAGGCGATGAAATGATTACAATAAAGACAAAGGTGGAAAACCCGAAAAAGTAAATTGGATGTAAGAAAGTGTGTTATTCAAATAGTGTGGAAAAATCTAAAGAACAACAAAATTTAAATAGAAATACGGCTATCCGATATTCTAAATATGTTAATGTAAAAATAATAAGTTATTTATTAATAGCTTAAAATTTCTTTAAAAAGTTCCATATTTAATTCTTTTCGTATGTGTTTCATTTTAAGGATGTTTAAAAATATTCAGTAAACTACGAATAATAATTTCATTACAAAAATTGACGCACTATTCCCAAAGGAGGAATACACCGCGCATCAATATTCTTAAGTATGATTGATGCGAACAATGACTAAAATTTGGCTTAACAATTATCTCCGTATGATAAGAGAAAGAATATAACTAGTAAAATTTTCGGAAATACACATATATTTATTATATTCGCAATTCGATAAATATTACTTTTTTTTTTTACCTATAAACATCTGCATATACATTGCCATAACCGACGACGCCACACAAGTTACTATGGGCTTCAAGATCAATAATGAAATCAAGCGCTATTCTCTATAAAATAAAAATTTTTATTTGTACATTACAATAATTTAAAGAAATTAAATAGTAGGGATGATGAGGTGGTAGGTAAAACAATTTAAAATTTAAAATTTAAAATTAGTTGAAATTACTTAATATTTAAAATTGTTTAATCGATATGCAGTGGCAAAGTTTATTTATACACCTATTGGTCCATGATTTATGATAGAATGTTAGATTTTCAAAAAGCACCGTCCATCACGTTCACGAACTGTCCCGAATGTTTCCGAGGTCTACCGACTTGTACTTCTGTCTCGCGAGTGCGACAAAAGAAACAAAAGCGTGACGGTATTGATAGGGGTATGTTTCTTGAAATTTAAGGATTTCCTCAGTCTAATGTGATTTTCTTTGTGTGCACGTGTACAAACTGATAACATTTATACCTTTTTACAAAGTTAATGAAACAGGGAATTAATTTCTGTAATTTGTACGTTAAATGTCATACATTTTTTTCAAATAATAATAGTTTAATTATGAACGTAAATTAAAAAATAAATTTATCATTGCTATCAAGGGCGTCGCCAGCCGATGAGCCCCCCCCGTGGGGGGATTAGTTACCAACAACCCAGGAGGGGGGGGGGCATGATGATAGAGAGAGGATACGATTTTTAGGAAAAATAAAATTTATAAATTGTAAAGTCTTAATATTTTATTAAACAAGAATAAAATCTTAATTAAAACATAATTTTCGTGAAATTGTCCATGATTACGAGCCTATGAATGCTCATCATAGCCAGTTTTGATTAAAACATTTTCAGGTAGTTCGACGAGACATGTTTTTTTTTTTTAATATTCAGCAATTCGATACAATGACTGAGTGGACATGTGACTAGCATCTTTAGGCGATAGAGCGTTTTATTTTCCATGGTGATTCGTATGTGTCCGCCGCTGTGCGTGCGTGGGTGAAAAACTTCAGAGAATCCGGATAAATTTTTAAAAAAAGGGCCAGGATCCGTTAAAACAGTCAGAACCCCGGAAAATGTGGAACGAGTTCGGAAGTGGATTCGGAAAAGTCTATCGCGTTCTGTTCGTTTACATGCAGACAATTTGAAAATACCGGAACGAACGGTTCGCCGAATACTTCACGAGGATCTTAACTTTCATCCTTATAAAATTTTGTGCACCCATCAGCTTTTACCCGGCGATTGCAGCCTACGATTAACGTTTAGTGAAGTGATGCTTGGAAAAATTCAGGGCGGCGAAATTCCACTGAATTTTATTATGATTACGGATGAAGCTCACTTTTATCTCAACGGCGACATTAGCGAGCAAAATGTTCGTTACTGGTGTGATTCGAATGGTAACATCATCAACGAGAAGTCGTTACACTCGTCGAAGGTGACGGCTCGATGGGAATCGCGGCATGGGAAGTGATTGGCCCGTACTATTTCGACGAGACGGTGAACGGGGAAAAATACCGCAAGATGCTGTTAGAATTCGTAGGACCGGCCTTGAGATGTAAGAAAAGGCTGTCAAGAACGTGGTTCCAGCAAGATAGTGTCATAGTGCAGACAGCGGGCGAAACGATGGCAGTTCTGCGGCAGCTGTTTGGGAACCGTTTCATTACGCGAGGCGCGTATTTAGCCGAGTCGTTCGCCAGATTTCTATTTCTTACGGGGTTATTTGAAGTCCAAAGAGCGAAAGACCTGACAGACTTCAGAAATGCAATACGCGATATCACGGCCGTGATACCGAGGAGTATGCTGAAAAAAGTTTTTGAAAATTTTGTAAAACGGATACAAGAATGCATCAAGCAAAAAGGGGCCGCCATCTTGAAGATATTATTTTTAAAAAATAAGCAAAAAAAAACAAGTAAGTTTATATTTAAAAAAAAATGAAAAGAAATTTTTCCTAGAGCATTTTTTCTTTGTATTATGATTTTTTGAAATCCGATCCACTTCGTTGCCGGACCCTATGCGACTGGTCTAATATTTACATCGGTTTACCAAATATCATCAATCTGTTTTGCCTTTGATAAAAGTTACCATTTGTGGTCAGTGATCGGTCAATTTATCCGTAGTTTGATGTGCGATCTAACAACGAAATTTATACGCATATAAATGTACCTCTTTTTGATTTATGTGCTGTGTCATGACTAAGCTGATATCATTCAGTTTTGAGTAGGCTAGCGAATGTAACGTGCACTCGTGAATGCGGTTTAGTGGTTTGCAAGTGCCACGGCCGGTGAGTGAGTAATTTTGTAATTTCTTATAAAACTGACCACCTTTTTAATTTTCGGGTGATTTTGCAGTTAATGTCTTGTCGCGATATAGTCGTATTGCAACCATCTCTGAATTATCATTAACTTTAGATATTCGTTTTTCGACACTGGTCAATAGTCGCCATCGTTACAACACACGTATTACAACGTGTCTTACTTTTAGTCAAGTATTTCCTCGGTGTATCTATACCAAATTTTTACCGAGCCGCTCTATTTTTTAGTCTGGTACAGCAAACTGTGAAAAAACATATTTTTTTGTTCTTTATATAAAATTTGATGATTCTCTAGTACATCCTACGTTGTATCCATCAAATTCACGACATGGGACAATGATTATTCGTCGCACGGTAAAATTTCATTAAAATTCCGCGAAAAGCAAACGTAGGACAAAGAGCACACCTACACACGTACGTACATATACTTATATATATATATATATATATATATTAATTACAACGTAATTCTTAGGCTACCCCCCATTCGAAAAAATGTCCCAATTTTATGTAACGTTTGTTATATTTTATAGGATTTTTGTTATTGTTATTTAAAAAGTGTCACAATTTTATGTAATGAAATATGTAACGAAAAATATAACGAAAAAATGTCTTAATTTTATATAATGAAAGTTAAATGTTAGAGTAGGACTTTTGTGGTTATGTTATTTTTTTTTTTTTTGTGTTGTTGCCAGTAAGAATTACGTTGTAAATTTTGATTATTTTATACAAAGTATAGAAGAGAAAGAGACAGAAATGAAAGCAAGAGGGGTCAAGGGGCACAGCCCCTTGCGAGGCCAAAATGACTGAGTTTATATATATAAATATATATGTATGTATGCATATGTATATGTATATGTACCTATATATTTTACTTTTTTCATTCATAATATAATTGAAATTAATCTCCGACTAGTTTCGAATGCAAACATTTATAATTAAGCTGTAACACCACGATCATGAATGTTTTCATTTGAAAACAACAATATCGTCTTGTACAATATTGGAACTATGGTAGTAAGGTCTCGTACAGTTCTAGTCATTAATGAATTTCTGTTAACATTTTAAAAACCTGTGCACGAACGATAATAAAAAATTAGTTTTCTATTTTTATTACAATTTGTATACATACGAACCTTGTTATCATGCAGTTTCATTATTAACGTTTTGATAGCGTGTAGTGCTGGATGACTCCATTGGGAAATCTTATCCCAGGCTTTATTCAAGTCCACGCCAAGTAAGTCGCACCTACAAAAATTTTTAAGCTCTCTGAATTCTTTAAGATTTAAAAGCTGCGATTTACTTTTACTTTTTCGGAAAAAAACTATTTTTAACATTACCAATTATATGTATTTCTACATTTACGTAAGAGTATAAGGAAATTTATAGCTATCTCTCATTCTCTCTCTCTCTCTCTCTCTCCCTATATATATATATATATGCGTGTGTGTGTATTATCATGAAATATACTTATTAACCGACTTCAAAAAAAGATGGAGGTTCTCAATTCAACTGTATTTTTTTTTTTTTATGTGTGTTACCACAGAAATTTCTTCTTGGTGAACTGATTTTGATGATTTTTCTTTTATTTGAAAGCTGGTGGTTCTTATGTAGTCCCATTTCAATTTGATCAAGATCTGACCGGTAGTTTTTGAGTTATCCTTAATAATGCGGGAGATTGAAGCTTTTTGGATGCTTTTCATTCATGATTGTTTTCACCGTCAGGTTAGATTTATTGACTTAAAATACTATAAATTTGCCAAATTCCCATAGAAATGTAGCTTTTGATGTTTTTACCGTGGAAATGCAGTTCAAAATAAAGAAATCGATTTTTTTTAAATATAAAGGATGGAGAATAAAACTGATTTTTAACAAGAAAAAAATTCAAGTATAACACTAAAAATTGTGAAATAAAATGCTTTTTTACAAAAAATAAATACCGATACTTGAAGGTTTATTAAAAAAATTTAAAAATACACTAAAAAGTAAAAAATAATTACTCCCGATTAGAAAATATATATCAGAGTGATATAACACCTTAAGGATGACATTATCGTAATTCTTATACAACATTAATACCTTAATTAGAGTTGGCGTCAAATTCATATTAAAATAATAATTAAAAACTGCATTAAATGTTCATTAAATTGTTCCTAGATATTGTACTATGAATTTAATGCCAACTCTAATTAAGGTATCAGTGTTGTATAAGAATTACGATAATATCATCTTAATCACTCTGATATATATTTTCTAATCGGGAGTAATTATTTTTTACTTTTTAGTGCATTTTTAAATTTTTATAATAAACATTTAAGTATCGGTATTTATTTTTAAGTGTAAAAAAACATTTTATTTATAAATGGTACACTAAAGCCTTGTAGTCAAATATTGTATATGCAATATTTGAACACTGCAATAAAAACAAATAGAAAATAGTTGTTTCCATAGAATTCGTAAAAATTTCAATTTTATTTTCTTCTGTCATAAATTGAAAAGAAGTAAATTTATTCTGAATTTCGGTTATTATTTCGCAGACATTTCAGGCGGGGGCGAGGCGTAAACCTTGAACCCTCTCCCTCCGCAGATACGGCCCTGACACAAGCGATAGGTGATATAATTGAAACTCACAATGAACAAAATACTTCCAATTTGAGACATATCGTACCAGTCAGGTATTGATGCTTTTATCTTATATTTTATTATTACACATATTTATTAATTATAGATTCTTCGATTAACCATCTATTATGATGTTTCACATCTGCCGGGCGTCCCGTGACGGCCTTCTTTTTTTTTTTAAAGTAAATTTTTCTTTACTTCAATGTATTTTTTTTGTTTGCTCATTTAAAACATTCCGTAAAAAGTTTCACTTCTAACGCCGTTAGTTTTCGACCAGTTTTTTTTTCTTAAAATACCCAGAAAAATGTAAAGGTTTTTCCATTCCTCATCTTGACTATGCACTTAGGATTTATGGAAACTCGTGTGTTAAGATTGGAATATTTCTTATTTTTTTTTTCGGATTACTACGATTATTTTACTTACTTATAATTTCCCAAAACTACACCGTCAGGGTTAATCATAGGAATGATTATAAATATTACATTTCGGCGTAATTCTGCGGCTATCGAATAACTGCTTAATAAACATTGCAAGATACCTGTTACAATAAAAAGGTAATTAAAGAAAAAAAGCAACTTTTCACGTTTAAAGGAAAGACATTTATCTAAATAAAGGTGGGGCGCGACTTAGCGATTCTCTTTTCTTTACTGTTATTCAGAGGCTAAAAAATTATTTTTAAGTAAATATTGTTGTACTACGACGGATAAATGGATAAATATAATCCGCATTTGCTTTTTATTCCGGCTAATTAAATTATATTATAAACTGGACCATTTCGCAGGTGCTCTCTTACTACATACATAGATGCGAATGTTAATAAAATGTTTACGCGCGTTTTTCTTTCATCTATTTCTTATGCTTAAGCCAAGGCACATTTTTACGTTAATTTTCTAGCGCCAATCAGATTTCACTAATTTTATGTGCGAAGTCGATTAGTCAAATACACTTATTTGTCGATAGGGGGAAAACAGTTTTTTCGGCTGGTTATCGGAGAATCACATAATACAAAAGCAAGCGGTTCTCGTAATTTTCGGCGCGGTTACATTGAAAAAAACAAATCGTTGTAACATTTTACATTAAAATTTAAATATTTCCTATATTTCTGAAGTTAGAGGCATGTTCGTTGTTTGTTTTTAAATTTCGATATTCCTCTTATTTCTCCGAATCGCATGTTTCGGTGCGAGATATCATTCGAATTCTTATCGGCGTAAAATAACTTTAATAATATTATCGTAGAATAATAAAGAATTTTGATTTTTTACAACTATTCTTTGAAGCGGCATTTTTTAGTACTGGATTCCATCATCAGCTAAAGGGCATGTGAATATGATCAGTCTAAAACTTTTAGCTTTCTGTTCACGTTTATATGCTTTTTGGCTGATGATGGGATCCACTCGCGAAAGCGCTTTCCAGAGTGATCAGTATTTATTCTCGATATGTTTTAATTGTTTATTAGTTTGTAATAATATAATTTATTTATTTAACGTACAAAAGCTTTGTATATCAAATAATTTTCTTCTTTCTACCGGCGTTGTATGCTCGTTAACAATATCTTGTCTGAATATTAAATGTTTTGTTCCCTTACCCATTTGTGTTAGATTTTCTGTTCATTAAGACGCCCTTTTATCCAGCTTCCATTCCTTCTCTGCCTATTATTCCTGTAATTGTGTGGTTCCTTCATGTTACGATGTGACCGAATTAAAATATAACTAACACTCCTTTCTATTACTAATTATTTTTATAAGCAGGTTGGTCTTGAACTTTTTTTTTTTTTCGTTTTAAATTTTTGCATTAGGCTTTTTTCGTTGTATTTTTCGTTTTTATTGCCTACGAAAAATAATATCTGAAATGAGGCTCAGTTAAACTATGCACAAATTATTCTCGCAGAGATTTTCTTAGATTTCTATTTTTTTAATGCGTTCCCGTAATACTTGCCTTCGCAAATGTACGATGTCGGTGAATCAGCCGGATGAATTCTTGCCATGATTATCACCACGCGACAATTTTCCGCAGTAGTCAGCAGTAGATTCCTTTCGTCTGAGATAGTTAGCACATCTATTCTTCTTTTTTCCTGTAATCAGAAATGTTTTCTTATCCGCAGGAGTTTTAAAAATAACTTTGACGATGACGCCTAAGAATTTAAATGCAAATGTTATAAATAAAACAATAAGAAACTGCATTAATAATATAGTTGCAATCGTCTTCAATCACTTTCCTGCCATGTAATACATTAAGATAGATAGACAAATATATATCTTATAAAGATGCAAGAAAAAGAATCGTACAGCTTGTTCTATAGTAGCTAGAGAGTTTTTTTTCTTCTTTCAATCGACCTATTTTCTTCGTGAGATCATAAGAAAATTATAAAACCCTCAAAATTTTAAAATAAAAGGGCCCAAATTTTGAAAAATTTTAAAATCAAGTTTTAAGAAAAAAACTCCACAGCCTGCTCTATATGAGTTATATAATTGATTTTATTTTTAACCTGCACACCGAACTCTCTAGAACACGAGGAAAACATAAAATTTTAAAAATTTTGATAATTGGGGACCAAAATTTGGGAAAGTACACGCTTATTGCGGTAAGGCTGGAAAATAAAAAACAGTCCACAGCTCTTTCCATGGCACCTGAAGGGTCACTCTTTTTTTTTTAAATAATGTATTTCAATCGCCAGAATGTAAGAAAAATACGAGACCCCTAAAAAAATTTAAAACTGAATGCCCCAAATTTTGAAAAATTTGAAACGCGGGCGAATCCCTAGTATATGTTTGTGTATATATATATATATATAAATACATATACATATGTGTATATATATTGAGACGGATTCGGCAGCTGTAGCGTTTTAATTACGTTTTATACGGTTTCTGATAATGCTGTCCGAGGTAGAAATTATTTCGATTTAATTCATTTTATATTTCGAGTTTTCTCGGGAAGCAGAGATGACGGTGAATTGCGATCGGAGAAGCTATTTTGACCGAGAAGCCTGGTTATCCCGAACGCAGCCGTTCTGTCGGCTGTGTTGTGGCGGTGAACTGGTTTCGCGGGGGAAATCGCGGTCGCGTTTACCGTCGAAACGTATAAGTACGGAGCGTGTAGCTACGAGAGTCGGAAGAGAATTTACAAAATCCCGGAAAGAGACAGGGTAGCAGCCGTTTTAAAAATATAGTATAATATAAGATATTCTAGAAAATTCGACGGCGTTAGAATTAATTGATATGGTACGGGGTAATTTTCAGCGATTCGACTATATCGTTTGGAATAGCCCATCGTGTACCGAAAAATCTTCGTTCGTGCTTGCCACGATAAATCGATAGTCGGATTAATTAATTGTTCACGCGAGTCGGTTCATTTCGCGAGTCTGTAATGGATTTTCGTTTTTAATTGTTGTCGTAAGATCACGCTGTCGCGTGCATCTGTATTACCCTAGTCATCGTTAATTTCCGCGTGCGTTTATCGTAATTTTAACCGAAATTTCTTTTTGTTTGTTTAATTGTCCCGTTTCGAATTTGTTTCTCTGTTTTGCTTATTTTCTGATGTAAATTTTGTTTAAATATATATACGTTTTTTTAGAAGGCTTCGTTATTGAACACGTGGTACTCCCGTGATATCTCCACCGGGAGAAAATACCGCCATCGAACGGCGGATTTCGCGAGTTTTATATTTTATTTTTTTTTATCAAAAGCCTAAAGCTCTGCTCGGCAGAGTTTTCCGGTAGTGGCAAGCCGTATTTTGCCACTGGCGCTCGTGCAATAGTTTTTTATTATGTTTTTATTTATTTTTCTCGTACTCGCGAAGTAAGTCGATTTACATAAACTGGTTCACATCAATATATATATATATTGATCGTGATGATATCAAGTTAGAAATTATTTTATGGTTAAAATCATTTTAATTTGTGGTCTCTGGATATCATTGCATTGTTCTCGGAAAGCTAAAAGTTAAATTCCGTTTATTGTTAAGGTTTTGACAAGTGCAACGTTGCCAGTGGTATAACCGCCTTTTTACGACTGGTCTGTAGTGGGTGCATAATGTTCATTACCGCCGGCAATGTGCACTGAGGGAAGATGTATAAGATCTGGCAGTGCAGCTGGTAATGAATAATTTTGCTTGAACCTTCGATTGCTTTCTAGGCAAGTAGTCTTTGTTTTAATTGCTGGCAGCCTTTCGCTTTACAGCTGATTTATCGGACTGCTGTGTATCCGTTCTAGTCAGCAAGCCTTTCCTCATTTTTCATGTTTTTTTTTTTTTTAAAAAATTAATCATGTTTGTGTTTCTAGTCGTAGTGAGTTTTAGTGATCGTCGCTTGCTTTTAAATTTTCGCGGAAAGCGTTATCACAGCAAAAAAAGATAAAGAGCATACTTCTTGTACTTCGTTTTCTTTTCTTTTTTTTAGTCGGAATTTTTTTTATTTAACTTGTCACAGTTGTGAGAATCACTTGAAACGGCTAAGCTGTGATATTCTTCCGAGAGGAATCAAATTTGTTCGCTTTTTTACGCTCCGTGCGTCTTACTTACATGTAGTTTTTTTGGGAAAAAAACAAATACAATAAAAAGGACCTAATTCTCACGATGGAATTATATTCGTCTTATTATTATTATTGAATCACGAGGGTAAATTTTCAAGGACGAAGTTCCGAATTAGGGATCTAAAATAAAGAAAAATTAGTTCGAGTAGCTTGCGGTACATGGTCGTCGTAAGATGAGGAGGAACGGGCAAGTAGTGCAGTGGCAGGTATCGGAATTCATATCAACGAAATCTGTATTAAGTAGCATCCATAAATCAGAGCGCAAAACTCAAAAAGTAAAAAGTGTATATGAATACACAGACGCATATAAATTATATGTTATATGTATCTCTCTACTATATCAAATTATTTTCTACAATAAAATCATCATCATTATTGTTGCATCTTCCATTCGGGAAGTTGCACGTCACGAACATTACAAATTCCTGCATAATTTTGTTAGTAGAAAGAAGTCTTTAATTCCTGCTATTGCGGTATTCATCATTTCCATTCTCCTTCTTCCTCTTGCAGCGTTTCCTTTATTATTTGACTTCTATGACCATTCTGACGATTCAGCTTATTACAATGTTTCTCGTAGCTCCAACTGATGTCCTTTAATTCAATGACGATACTAGGGATCGTCCTCTCGATTCTTCAACGTGCTTGTCCTCACCTGTAGAGTTCTGCGCCGACATGGGCACGGGAGAACACAAGTCTTCCCCTGTAATGCTACAGGAGACCGCCTATTGCCTGATGGAGTACATCCCGTAGGTATAGCATTTGAATGATTCATAATATCGAGAAAGAAGTGTACAGTGGTGGTTTCCCATTGCCTTCCACCGGATTTTCTGTCAGGGTTTACTCCCTTAGCCGAAGGGGCCCAGTTTGAAGGCGCTGGATACTCGCCTACCCGCTCTGAATTGATATTCATCAATTCGACTGAAGCACTTACATCACGAGCAAGTTGCTGATGGAGTCTGCTGTTGTAAATGTGATAGAATGCTTAACGGAATTTATTGGTAAACATTCGGCAAGTACATTTCCCTCTGTTTTCCTATCAGCGTTATACTGTGAGTTCTGAGTTAGCTTTTCTAATCATCGCTAAGCCCGCCAAAATAGAAAATTACCACTCTGTGTGACGTGTATGTACAGAACTCACGTGACTATTGTTTCGTTTCTTCGTTAGTAGGGCTAGCACTATACGACGATCGAGTGACTACTTACCAGAGAAGGTGGCTCTAGTTACAACAAACTGTGCCCCGCAGGGCTTACAATAAAATACATTCTTTCATAATTGTACATAATTTTACCTAGATGTCGCTATATTTTTTAATTATCTGGCTACAATACTGTTATATTGTCAATCTGTTTTCCCTTTAATGATTTAATTGGTTTTAATTGGTTTTTGTTTTATGTTAGTGTAATTTAATTTTTAAGTGAAATGGGAAAACCGAAATTGTAACTTTCCGAAGAAGAAAGGAAACAACGGGGTTACGTGGACATTATAGTTTTACAACAAAAACAATTTTTTTATTTAAATGTCTTATTGCAATTCGGGGCAATG
Organism: Icerya purchasi; assembly: GCA_039619475.1. Taxonomy (NCBI): domain Eukaryota; kingdom Metazoa; phylum Arthropoda; class Insecta; order Hemiptera; family Monophlebidae; genus Icerya; species Icerya purchasi. The sequence goes on from CM077115.1 coordinate 206,393,684, forward strand.
AAAGAATTAAGTTGTACCAGACTGCCCGTTTTAAATTTCGCCGATTTCGTTGTTTCTTTATGTGATGATAATGTTTTGAATTTTCATTATTAAGTTGAAACATACGTTTTGCGTACAACTTAACTTCTTTGAATATAAATTATAGGAAATCTCAGTTGTAAAAATTATAGAAATCCTAAAAATTCTCTATTAATGAGAAATGTAAGATTTGTTTTATGGTGAAATATACAAACTAGAATGCTAAAACTATGAAGTAGAATGAAATCATCAACGGAGATCCGTTGAATTTCTGTTTTGTCGCATTAATAAAAATTAAAAATAAAGGTACTAGTACTAACGATTGAAGAAGCCAATAATTCCCGTTTAAAAAACTGATATTGTTTTTCTTCTATCGATTTTAGATAACACTGCAGTCTTGTGTAAGAGTATGGATAATTTAACGCAAATTGGTAGACTTGATCTTCTTTATCAAAACAGAATAGCACGGTCAACACGTAATGAAAATTATGAATCGGTGATTTGTGATAGTACACACGATTTAAAGCTATTCTGTACCTAAAATGAAAAAAGGAAATTTTAAAAATTACCAAAAAATTAAAAAAAACATTTCTATTACAATTTGGAAATAAAAAAAAAAAAAAAACTTAGGCGGTTTTTAAAATTTAGATTAATAAAAAAATAGCGCATTGCTTTATTAAAAACAAAATATAACACAAACATAAAAGCGCAAAAGAATATGTTGAATTACAATCAAATTCTGTTATAACAGTGCTCCTGTAATCATTGACACTTAATCCATGATGTTTCAATTTTTTCTTTTTTCTTCTTTATTACGCCCGTTGAGATTACTAGTTATTGTCTTCTTGGACAGACAATATGCAAAAATAAAATATACACTTGTATTTGTCTATATTATTTACGTTTACAAGATCATAAGAAGGTATTCATGATATGTATGTTCATACAGCTTTCTCGAGTTCTCTTCAAGCGTTACAACAAAAAGAAAAAATCGAATAGCGATTAAATGAAGCTTGAATAATATACCCTGCAAGGCACCGCCAGGTTCCTCTGCAGAGCCTCATTTCAAAATCATCAAGGATCACTGTTTGATGATTTTGAAATGAGGCTCTGCAGAGGAACCTGGTGGTGCTTTGCAGGATAGCAGGTGATAAAACTTTAATTTATTTATTTATTCATTAATAGGTATATTAAAATAGCCGTTGTACTGATCTTACTTAAGAGTAGTGAAATTTAATAGATTACGTGCCATTTTCTTCTACTGCTTGTTCTGACCAGTGGTGTCATTGCGTTACAAAATCGGTTCTGTGGTTTACTTATGTTCACTAAGTTTAAAATCACTCGCTGGAAAAAAACGTTAAATCCAAAATAGCAATTAGAACAGCGATTAACAACGAAATAAATAATATTAAGTATTATAAGTTCCTTTTAATATTCTTTTTTACAACCACGATGTGACCGATAGAAAAATGTAGGGAAGTATTCAAATTAACCAACACTTACAACGTGTGTATATTTGTTAAATGTTATATTATTATGTGAAAAGAAAATGAGTGTCTTTATAGAGTTGTTCCTGTTACCTAATCTGACGAATGTTGGTGTTGAAGAGTTTCGAAACTGACTTTACAGTGATAAAAAATTAGTATCGTCGTCTGTATATTCCGATTTCATGATTACTGCTCGACGCGAAGTGCATCGGCCGTTCTAGTTGCAATATCAAACTTTCACACCAAACATCCGGTAGTAATTCGGATCCACCAGATGTTGTATAGACTGTCCAAGAGACACTGCTCAATAGCGCAGTTATGGGTGCTCAGCCATGATGGAATCCCCGGAAATGAGCGGGTCGATATATCTCTGCTCGATCAACAATGCTTTTTCCTATGCATGAAAACGCCTTCGCAACACCGTGCATTTCAGCTTTGTTCTTGGCCTAATGCTCGTCCGCATGGAAAGAGCACTGGGTCTCCTGCCAGACGTTTCTAAGATCGATTAAAGCTACAACTAAGGCGTGGTGGCCAATGAAAAACATGTCTCGTGCACAGTTTTGCGCTCTGAGTCGGCTGCGAACAGAATATATAACCTTGTCCCACGACTATATGTTCTAAGGAGCTTTGTTCCTTACATTCTGCCCTTTCTGTCTACAAAGCAGCGTACCTGCTGTATCGCGTATGCTATGTATGTGCCCAGGCTTTTCAAATCGCCGAATCTCATGGAACACCAACGATAATGTCACTAGTATCCTTGCTAACTCATCGACGGCAATGACATCTGTTCTTCAGTTTATTAAGACAACCAAGTTAATTAATTATCTCTAAATATACTGATTGTAGAGTTTGGTAGTGATTGATAAGATTCACAGTAGTGCGTTATCGCGTTCATATTTGTTGTTTAACGATTGAAAGTAATAAGACTAGATAATGGAAAATAAAATAATAGAGAGATTGGACCTCATTTGGGAAGAAATCAAAGCAATAAAAACGGTATGTAATAATACTAACATTAAAATCGATAATATTAACGCGGAACTAGCGAGTCTGAAAAACGAAAATGAAATAATTAAGAAAGAGATGAAGGATATTAAAAAAGAAAAGGAATGTCTACGCGAGGAAATAAATAAGATAAACCAATATTCGAGAAGGGACAACATTATAATACACGGAATAGCCTATGAGAAGGATGAGAACATCAAATCGAAGGTAGTTAAAATAGCGCAGGAACTAGGCGTACAATTAAAAGAATTCGATTTGAAGGCGGTGCATCGGCTACAATCGCGGGATAATATAACAGCGGCAGTAATAGTAAAATTAAATAATAGAGAGAAAAAATCACAACTGATAATTAATTCAAAGAAGAGGAAATTATGCGGCAGTGATGTAGGACTAGAGTCATCGGCGAAAATATACGTAAGTGAAGATCTAACACAGGACACAAGAGAATTATTACTCGCCTCGAAACAAGAACGAAAAAATGGAAACTTGGCTTTTGTGTGGGAAAGAGAAGGGAAGGTATACATAAAGACTACTATAGATGCAAGTACGATAAGAATAGATAATATGATATAGTTGAATCAAGTACTGATGAATCACACGGAAACACAGCCGACGTTAACCAACGTGGAAGCAAAAGCGGACACGCCGATACAACAACAGCAGCAACATAAGAAAACAAAACAAGCAGATATTGATACGTTTACCGTAGCTAATTCGAATAACGCGTCGTCAATTATAACACGTTCGAATAAAAATAAATGAAATGTAAGACCAAACTCGAACTTTTGCCCAGTCACGCCTGGTCAGCGAGGGCAAACTGGACTACACCCCTCAAACAGCACTTCACAGGATCGAGTTAAAATCAAAGGTAAAAATAAAAATAATATTAAAAAGAATTTTAAAACCGATTTTAAAAATATATTTAAAAATAAAATTAGAAATACTCGTAATTATAGTTATAATAACGAAATAAAGTTAGCAAGTTTAAATGCAAGAACCCTTAAAAGTAAAGAAAATGTTATGGAAATAGAGGAAGCATTTGATAAAAAGCATTTAGACGTATTAGGGCTCTCAGAAACTAAAAGACAGGGAGAAAAAATTTTAGAATTAAAATCGGCAAAAGTTCTATGCTGGACGGGTAATAATAAAGGGCAGAAGGGAGTCGGCTTCCTCATAAGTAAAAAATGCAAAAAGAACTTGATAGAATATAGAGGTTATAGTGATAGAATAGCATTAGTAAAATTTAGAGTAGACAAATTTAGCTCATTAACGATAATCCAAGTCTACGCCCCAACATCGAACTCTGATGAGATAGAAATCGAAGAATTTTATAATAAATTAAATAAAATTATATTAGGTCTAAGAATTAACATGAATAATCAGATTATTATAATGGGAGACTTCAATAGTCAAATAGGTATGAGAAGGTCGGAAGAGGAAAAACGTTTAGGCCCATATAATTTTGGAAGGAGAAACGCGAGAGGTGAGAAATTAGTGAAATTCTGTCTGGAAAATAATTTTAGTATTATAAATAGTTATTTTAAGAAACGCAGAGGACGACTATGGACCTGGACCTCTCCAAACGGGAAATATAATACTCAAATAGACTACATGCTGACTAATAGCCGAGTAAATATAAAAAACTTTGAAGTAATAAATAATTTTCAATACTATTCGGACCACAGGCCAGTGAGTTGCGAATTAGTGTTCAAAGAAAGGAGAAGGTTACCTGTGCAAAAGTTAAAAAAGATGTATATATCGAAGGAAAATGAAGCTGAATATAACAGAGTATTTAAAAAGGTTCTGGAGACTAAACGAATAGAAGAATATCAATTCAATGTGGAAAAACTGGATGGGTTAATTAAGGAATTAATTATAAACTCAAAGAAGGAATTAATGCATAAAAAAGTATTTGGAAAAAATGGAGGGCTCCCACAAGACATTTCGGCTAAGATAGAAGAGAGACAGAGATTGATAAATAAAAGGAATAAGTCCCCAAAGGAAAGAATAGAGCTAAATTTGATGTGTAAATTAATAAAATATAAATTAAGAACCTTCAATAAAGAGAAAGAAGTGGAGATGATAAAAAAGATTTTAGAATCAACAAAGAGTACAAAAATCATAAGGAAAAATTTAGGACAAGGATTAAATTGGCATGTATGTTTAGCGAATAGAAATAACCTTAAAATATATAACAGACTAGATATAAACACCACCGCTACAAATTATTTCGGTAATCTCTACAAAAAAATAGACGATATGGAAGAAACTGACTTAATAAATGAAATACAAGAAGACGAACCAAAATTCTTAAGAGAGGAAATAGAAAAGGTAGTGGGTACCTTAAAAAGCGATAAAGCAACAGGTGCAGATGAAATTACAAACGAGCAAATAAAATACGCAGGAGGAGAAATGATAGAGCTATTAACAATTCTGTTTAACCTGATTCTAAGTAATAGGAAAATTCCTAAAAGTTGGAAAGAATCAAATATTATTTTAATTTATAAAAAAGGAAACAAAGAAAAAATGGAAAATTATAGACCAATCTGTCTAGGTTCTACCATCTCTAAAATCTTTTCAAAAGTCCTAACAAATAGAATAAAAAATATATTAGAATTCGAACAACCTCCAGAACAAGCGGGTTTCAGAAATGGTTATTCAACAATTGATCACTTACATGTTGTAAACCAATTAATCGAGAAATGTAAAGAATTCCAGATAGAGTTAAATTTATTATTTATCGACTATACTAAAGCTTTTGATTCACTAAACCATAGATTCCTATTATCAGCATTAAAGAAACAAGGAGTCCCCGAGAATTTTAGAGCAATAATCGATGATACGTATAAAGGCATGAAAGCTAGAATAATAACGGATAAAATAGGTAAATTTTTCGAAATAGGGAGAGGTATTAAACAATGGGACCCGCTCTCCCCATTACTATTCTGTTCAGCACTAGAGGAAACGTTTAAGAAATTAGATTGGTCAAATAGGGGTATAAAAATAAACGGAAAATATCTAAATAACCTCAGATTTGCTGACGACATAATATTAATATCGGATAAAATAGATGATTTACAGAGTATGCTAAACGAACTCAACGAAGCAGGAAAAGAGGCAGGTTTAAGTATAAATTTAGAAAAAACAAAATGGGTGTCAAATGGGAGTTTGAATAAAGAAATAAGATTGGATAACAAGAGGATTGAAAGACTTGACAATATTATTTATCTAGGTCAATTAATTTCGGCGGATAATAGAACAATAAAGGAGGTGGAACGTAGAATTGTACTTACCTGGCGGAAATATTGGTCCTTAAAACATATCTTTAAAGGCCCATATAGTAATAGTCTAAAATGTGCAATACTAAACAGCTGTGTAGTACCCACCCTTACTTATGGTTGTCAGACTTGGACCTTATCTACAAATTTAGAAAATAAAATAGAAAGACTGCAGAAGGCAGTAGAGAGGTCGATGTTAGGCGTTAGACTAAAGGATAAAATTAAACATAAAGACATCAGGAATAAACTTAACAATACTAGTATTTTTAATAGAATAATAAAGAGACAAAAATGGGACTGGACGGGACATATAGCTAGGATTGGAAGCGATAAATGGACAAAGATTGTAACGGACTGGAGTCTTTATAACAAACGAAAAAGAGGAAGACAAAAATTAAGATGGGACGATAATATTTCTAAAATGTTAGGACATAAACATTATCAAAGAGTAGCCTGGGACCGGCGTGAATGGGCACGTTTGAGGGAGGCCTTTGCCCGATATAAGGGCTAATAGCATTACTTATAATTTAAGATTATATTATATAGAAATATACTTATGGCTAATAATAATAATAATAATAATAATAATACTGATTGTACATCTGCGTGTTGTAATAGCCATGGCAACTAAAATCAGCACTTTGAATGCTATGCTAGATATATATATAAAAAAAATAAAGACTTTCTTGTACAAAACGGCTGAAAATGACGCCGTCAATTGAAAACAATTCCTCCAAAAGTGGTATAGAAAAAAAAAAAAAGATTGGGGTTCGAGGCCTCCAGATCCGAGTTATAAATTAATATATATATATATATATGTATATATATGCTTTTATTTTATTCTGTTTTATATATTTTTTTCTTGTTTTACACATTCTTTAACTTTACAAAACTACGTTTGTAATAGCCCACCACACTCGTACGGTTTTATCCGCATATTTGACCACCAGAGGTTTGGACCGTAGCGAAAACTGTACGGATTAAAACTATCCTTCATTTTTTATGGAAAAGATAAGTCCAAGAACTTAGCTGCGGGCAAGTTTGTACAAATAATCGTACAGATCAGAACTGTCGCTGTTATAACTTAGCTTTTGAAAGAGAATCGTTTATATAAACAGATCGCGATCAATCGTAACAGCTCGCAGCTTCTAGCTCTTTCAACTAACCGATTAAAGTAGAAAAAGCTTCAGCGTGGGGACAGTGACAGCGGGAAGTTTAGCAAAGGCAGCAATTCTTTTTGTTTCAGTTGTTAATTTATTTAATTCGGACACAATTGGAACAAGCATTAGACTAATTATTCGAAGCGCGGCACCCGCAATACAGTTACATTAATACAACGTGTAATTAAACAGAAAAAACTTAATTAATAAAGAAAAAGCAGTAATAATAATAATAATAATAAGTAGATGTAAGCATGGGCGTCGCCAGCGGAGGACAGGGAGGGGCGGAGGGGCAGCTGCCCCCCCCCCGGAGCCTTGAAACTTTTTAATCAACTGGCATTGATGAGTATTTCTAGGCGCGTAATCATGGACAATTTGGAAAACTTATGTTTTAATTAGGATTTTATTCTTGTTTAATAAAATATTAAGCCTTTACAACTTATAAATTTTATTTTTCCTATAACTGATATCCTCTTTCTATCATCTCCCCCCCCTGGCGGCTGGCAACTCATCTTGCCCCTCCCTGGCTCATCGGCTGGCGACACCCTTGGATGTAAGATATAAAACGGTATGAAAAAGTAACAACTAGAACTACGAATAAAAAATAAAGGGAAAAAGAAAAAACGGTATCGTGTTGCATGCCAAAATGTACAATCTATTAGATGAATAAATGATTATTTTATACTACGAAACAACAAACTGAAAAGTATTTCTTGGTGATATATTCACATATATAATATAAATACATGACGTAGTAATATGTAAATGTGCATACATAATATGTATATGAAGGCTGTTCAATAAAGACTGACACTAGCGCTCCTATCGGTTAAAAAGTATACTATGCAAACGAATCACTCGACTATCAAATCCTAGTTCCTTACTGAGAGTTATTTAGTGCAAATACAACAAAGCCTCTACGTTGATTCGGTCAGTTTTTATATTCAATCGAATGGAGTGTAGTTAATTTCGCCTCTTAAGCAAGATATGAGTAATTATTGCGAGCAGCATTACGCTATAAAATTCTGTGTTAGCTCGAGAAAAACGCTGGTTGAAGCCTATGAAATGCTGAAAGAGACATTCGGGGGTGAAACGATAGCCTAAAGAACGTAATTGCGCTGGCACCACTTATATATCGATAAGGCCGCAAAGGCCGAGACGGTGCTCCCGCCACCAAAACATAACATTGGAATGGTGATGACCTGCACTGACCCTCGCCTGACAATTAGGAAATTCTTTTCATACCTCCATATATCAATCAGAAACACACACACACACACACACTATTAAAGGAACCGCTGCACATGTCTCGTGTCTATGCACGATGGATTCCTCGTTTATTGACACCAGATCATAAACACAATCGCGTCTCATATTAGCTCGATTGCATCGCAAAACAAGGTGATTCCTGGTGGAAAAACACAAGAATCTAAGCAGCAGCGCTCATAATGAGCGGAAAAAGTTGGTCCTCCACTGAAAAAATCGTGAGCACAAAAATCTGCATCTAAAGGGTTGATGATTATTTTTTTCGGTTATCGATGTATGATGTCGGTCCAGATGGTTACGACAGTCTATTACATCTCAGTTTTAAAATAACTGATGAAGGATCATATCCCTAAGAGGCGTACACATCTCGTTGGACATTGAAAGCATGCCGAGTCGTTTAAACCTTGATGGATGCCAGAAATAGGTGTATATTCTTTGTGAACAATAACCATTACAATACGGTATCAATGGGTAAAGATAAGAACTAAAACTTCATGTAATTTCTAGAAAGTCTGTAATTATGAAATTCACTTGGTTATTATTGCAGTAGAGTAAGTAAAGGGTATTTCGTAGACATAGATCGCGCATACTGCAATGGCAAATGTTCCTAGTAATACATTATATCTTGTTTCACAAAAATGAGCGTACAAGGACACATACGAGATAAATATGTAGTTGGGTAATCGGCTACTAACAAGTATCATTGTCGTTGTCGGTGATTTTGAATAACGATCAGTTCCCGTCGCTTATATGCAGATAAGTGTTAACTCGCAGCTATCCATATCTAAACAATGAAAGCTAAGAGCAGTGAGATGAGAATTATGTCGAAGCAACGGTTGAGTTGTCGAACGATCTGTTAAGGCTGTTTAATAAACGGTCTTTATCGAATCAGTGGTCATAAAATGAAAGAACTGCGATTCGGTAAGAAGAATTCTTCTTTAAACTCGGAAGAAACAACAAAAACAACTCTTTAAAGAGATTCGTTTTCATCATTACTACACATATATATGTATATTAACTCTTATGTTAAAATTCATCCTCATCAGCCATGCCATTAATGATGTGTCGGCGGTGATTCAACTGTACACGGATCGCTAAGAAAGGCAGTCCTGTGTCCCCGTCCTAAGACGTTAATAGGATGGTTGAACACTAATAGAGTCTGGTAACTGAAACTAATGGCCAGCCATGTCCGCCAGAGTAATCTTTCCTAGCGCTAGTATGAAGGTCTCGAACAGATAGTTGAAGATCGTCGCGAATGGCGCTGCAACACTCGTTTATTACCATTTTTTGTGGCGTCTATTATTAAAGCATCTAATACGCTAGTACGGTGTTCGCGACAGAAGTCGGCCGCTGTGCAAATATCTCTGGTTGGTCATGCTGTGGGTTCGAAGCCATGTATAGAGAGACCAACGTCAGCTATATGGTGATTATTAGTAATGGGAAATCTCCTTACTCATCTTCTATCATTCGCGTTCCCATCTCTAGCTACGTTTGTGTCGGTTCTTATACAGGGTGCGGCAGCATAACTTCCGTTTTTTAAAATGCGCCACTTCGTTTTTCTACTAAATTTTGTTAAAGAGAAATAATAAAGCAGAAAATCGAAATAAAACTACAACGGAATAAGCATACATATTGCCCTCTAATTGGGGGGGGGGGATCTAGAGTATCCGTTATTTCGATTTTCTGCTTTATTATTTCTTTATTCAGTAGAAAAACGAAGTGGCGCATTTTAAAAAACGGAAGTTATGCTGCCGCACTCTGTATATCTCGATTAATACTATTTTACGTGATTTCCTTGAAATTTTGGTTTCTTAAAAAGATTACACCATGCTCAGAAAGTGGATACGCAAGATTTTTACTCATTGCTTTATTCCTACTCCGGTCGGTGGAACGCTATCTTGCTGTTGAGAATACCTTCTTATTGACCACGGTAGCTTTAGAAAAACAATAAACCGGGTATGTTGATCCGCCATGAATTTACCTGTAAAATTTTCTGCATCTTGCACAGTGTGGGTCTAATCCACACACACACACACGTTGTATCCGTCACAAAAAAGGCGATTATTCGTGCAATAATAGATGTTAGTGAGCGAAATACGTATACCCGATAGGCAATAATCCGCAAATTAATGTTTCGTAGCGTTGAGTTGGTGAAACGATGTTTTCTAAAATTCCCAATGAGGTGTTCTTCAAAGGCCAGTTTGAGCTTTAGTGTAAATCATTTATCTCGCGTGTAATTAAAATATAAAGTTCGATTTGTTGACAGGCTAAAATAAATTATAGTACGAACGTACATTAAAAGATAATTCCATACGATTATGAAAGTGTGCCAAATAGAAAAATAGAAGAGCGAAACAAACTTTGATTTCGTATTACCTGATTCGATTTTGTATTATCTATAGTAAAATTAAACCAAAAGCGATATCGGCCGTTGCAACTATCTGGGCGTATGTAAAGATCGTATTCAAACTCATTAATGAGTTCGACTTTTCCTAAATTTCCTATTGCGAAAAAATTATTTCAAATTAATTTACCTTTTTATTTATCGATTTTAAAATCTATCAAAAAGAGTCGTTATTTCGTATCTAACTTTTACCAACTAAAAAAAAAACAGAAGGTTTCTTTGTCTGTCAGGTATTATTTTTTTTTATGTTTGTGTGTTGACACATAACTGCTTGTGATTTAGAGATTCCCTTTGATAACTTAAGAGTGTACCGATCAGGGATAGAGTGAACTTCGAGGCATACAGATACTTTGTGGTCTTTAAAATTACCTTAAAAAAAGAGGCTCTAAAAATACAAAATCATGAAATATGTTCTTTTAAAATACATTACGGTTAACCAGCTAACACTTTAATTGATCATCATGGAACATAATATATACATATGTTATCTAGTTTTCATATTTCGGAAAATTTATATAACTTTTAATTAACGAATTTGAATTAAAGCTAAGACTTTAGAATAATAGCAAACGATTTATAGAAAATCGTGAAAACTGAAAACTATTTCTAGTCCGCGCTAGAAAGACAATTAAGTGTCAAATTGCGTTTATTAATTTCAAATTATTTCCGTTCAACTATAATATGTCGCGCCTCTGTTTGTTTACTTAATAATCAGCGATCTCAAATTATGTGATTCTATCTTACGTTACATTATTAACGGGGTCTTCATGTTCAACGTTTTCACGAACGATACTTTTTGAATATGCATTTCTCATGGCTTTGCAGTCGTCAAACGATTGAAAAAGTGTTTGAGTTTGAATGTAGCCAGATTTTCGAACGTATACTATAACATTTTTGTTTTTACGTAAATGCAGTCAAAGGGTTTGGATATATGTATGTACATTTGTGTGTGTATGTGCGTGCATTTTGAATAGGGTTATATATGCGGTAGAATACCAGCTCCTTCTAATAAAGATGAGGTAACATTAAAAAAAATATGAAATATAACAAAAAATTTACGATGCTTTTTAAACTTATTCACCGACCTGATTCAAAAGATGCATCGAAGCATAAGTGACCTTTTTTTGCTTTACCACTTTGGCCGGGAGGCCTCATAACCGCTCTTGTTAAATTTCCTATTCCGCTTTCATTTTCATTGTCATCGCTTTCTGGAAGAAAAAAAGGCAAAAAATATATATATGTATATATTTTTTTTTTGGCCAATTTAGTCTTGCTCTTATTCGTATTTTTTAATTTATATGATTATTTCACTGTCTCTTTTTTTTTTTTATGGGTTCGTCAACGTGGACATTGGCCCAAGAGCAATGGAACAGAGAGAGGCAAGAGAGACTCAGTTCGTTACACGATTAGAGATAACCGACAGAAAAGAATCAAGAGCTTGGATAACAGAAGGAGAAGGAAGGGAGAGAATGAATGAAGCACAGTATGGAGTGGGAATACCGATTTGTAAAAAGAAGGAATAAAAAGAAGCTTGTTTAGTAGATAATTACGAACAACCGAACATTAGATAATCGGGATCACAAATAAATTGATTGCCGGAGGGGCGCAATAGACAATAGGGAGAAGGTACGACTGTCCTCTTAAGGATTGGTGTAGTTATTTATACTGAGCTGAATTTTGTTACGCTACTATTTACAATATTGTTAATGGTAATGATTTTAAATCTGTTAGGATCGCTTTTAATTCATTTTTCCTTCTATGTTCAAATTTAATGCGTTGCCAAACTACATGCTCCAACGATCCTCGTAATCCTCAAAATTCACAATATCTGTTATTTCTAAAAACGTTCCAAAAAAAAAAAAAAAAAAAAGAATACAGTGGTGCCTGAATCTAGTTCTGCATATAGTCATTATACAGTTTCTATCGATGTTATACCCAAACCGCAGATACAGTAAAAGCTCTTTAGTCCGGCATTCTACGGTTCGGTACATTCTGTAATCCGGCACTGATTGGACCGTCCGTGTTCGGGTATTTTCGGGTGGATTCGACGTCCCCCACTACACCGGCTGTACCGGACAGGTGGCTTATCAGTTCGTCTTTGTTTATACAGTAATGTCAAGGACTCTTATTCCCGAGGTTTTTTAACTCTTTGGCCTAATGATGGTCAAAATATGTTGCTAGATTTGGTAGACGCTGTGCCAAACAACCCTTTAAGAGGTGTACCTCGTGAGGAAGTTATAGACTGGATTGAAATTGACAAAAGTGTGCCGGTGGTCGAAGAACTGAGTGACGAACAGATCATACAAAATTTTGATAACGCACAAGAAACTCAGGTTCAGGAGGTGGAATCGGACGAAGAAGTAGGAGCAGTGGCTGATGAAGCTAAAGTCTCATGGAAACAGGCTTCTGATTCATTGCATACATTTATAAAATTTTCCGAATCCAACAAAAGCTACAACTCTATAGAACACTTAAATTTATTTATAATCCCCTAACGATTTTTTGAAGAAGAGATCAGAATTTCGGAAACAATATCAGAGACTTTTTTAAACAATAACACTCGTGTACATATATTAATTTATCTTTTGTGCAGTGTATTGTTTTTTGTTGTTTTTTTTTTTTTTTTGGATGAAAAATAAATATTAAATGTTTGGATTTAATTTTTGTACTCTGTTTTTATTTAAACCCTGCAGTTGCTAGTATGACAAAATACTAGTACATACTGTATATATATATACTTTGTCGGATACTTATTACCTTCACAAGTACGTAAAATACGTGTTTTAATGTCTGCATTTTTATCTAGAGTGATTTATCTTTGGTTCCCTGTTAAAATTATTGACGTTCGATAATTCGGCACGACAAAGGTCCCGGACGTGCCAGATTAAAGAGAGCTTCCACTGTACAGATTAATTGATTTATTAACATTACCACCATATGACTTGCCCTCTCTGTGAAATGTTTCCACTATTCTAAGAAATGATTTATTTTTCTTTTATTATGTAATTCTCTGTCCTATCAGCTATTTCATTTCGATAAATTTCAGCATGAGTCGGAATCCAATAAAAATTACAATGGTTATTTTAATGACAACGTCATTATTCTTAGCCCTACTCCTGTTTTGCTTTTCCGGCTATAAAAATTTGTCTTAAAATGTTACATACTGTATATATAAGAGCACAAAGTATCGAAAAACTAGATTGTTGTATTTTACTTGTTCTATACGAAATATAGAAGTGATAAAGCTAGAGGTCCGGGGATATCCCTAGGCAGGATCAAAGGAAGGAGCGACTTGCGAGGCACAAGGGACCGAGTTTTTATATACATAAGTTTTAAGTTTGATGCGTTCTACTTGGAAATCATCAACCCGTATGCATTACACTTTTAAATGCACCGAATATAGAGGGAATCTTCCTCTTTTTAAAAATGCCAAAGTTTTTAAGTTTTTCTTTTCCTATATAAAATGAAATCGACACGGAATAAACCGAAAACGGACAAAAAAAAAAATGTTATTCAAAAATTGAACTGACACATTTGTGACCATGGCTGTTTGTTATAATTATTGTATATGATGATTGTGATTCCTGTGTTCCATTAATTTTCCGATCAGTCAAGTTCAGGTACTCTATATATCTTGGGCTCAATCTGGCCAATTTCTCTTTCCTAAAGATTTTATTTAGTCATCCGTGGGTAATGTTGAACATTTACGGTCATGGTTGTCTGTAACCTTTTTCCTAATTTTAAATATTATGTATCTTCCATTGGTTGACATTATGCCTATATCAACTGGTTGGTAGCCAAATGGTTTGATAATTAACTGAAGCCGGGCCAAAAAAAAATAAAAAAAAAAAAAAAACAAAAAAAAACTTCTGCGTAGCCTTTGTTGCATTATCGCGTGTGGTGCACGCAGTTAGTCTACTAGGTACCGTTGTCGTGTTTTATTTTAGTCTCCGCACCGTCAATACGTATAAGTCTTATAGCGTCACGCCGTTCAATTGCACCGGTTTTACGACTTTTTATGTAATTTTTTCTTGAAAATATACGCGTCTTGGAGCATTTTGTATTATTGGAACACATGGTGCGTTGCAATCGTGAGATACCCCATGCAAGGAGAGGAGCCGTTTCGCGGTAAAGAAATTTCCGGGTTTCTTGCTTTTGGAAAATTAATTTCTATATTTAAAGTTTATTTTATTCAAAAGCTTAATGTTCTCCGGCAGCAAACTGTTCGAAGGATAACACGGTAGTGTCAATGACGTTCGTTTTTGTCGAAGGAATTTATTTATTTGTTTAGGTTTTTTTTTTTTTTTTTTTGTTTTTTTAGTCAAGTTTAAGAGTTTTCGAGTGCTCGGTAACTTTTACAAAAGAAGAATTAATTTATCTACAAAACCGAATTCATTAATAGTGTCTCCGGTAAACAGAGGGTCCCCATTCGTATCAATATATATGAACATGTATGAATACGTATATGCATGAATACGTATATATCCAGGCATTCATATTTTTGCTAATTCAAATTGTTATTCTAATTTCTAATTTCATGCAAATTAATGTCATTGAGGAGTTTTAGGTTATTTATTTAGTTTCTATTTCAAAGCGTTTTGATACAGACCCAACCCACAGTTCTGCATGAATTGTTTAGTACTGCAAGTTACTGCCACACCGTTCTTCGATTAGTGGTGCTCTTAATGGCTATGGATCTAACGACTTTCAAGTTTTAAGAAAAACGGAAGAACCTGTGCACTTTCATAAGTAATTTTTTAACGAAGTAATTATAAAAAACGCTTTCAAAATTTCCAACAAGGTGTTTTAGTTTCTCGGAAAAGGGAACTTTTTCTAATCAATTTCCTGGCCAGGTACCCTTTATGCTTAAACTCTAGTGAATACTTTCACCAATATTATTATTATTATTATTCGACATGTTTCCTCTTTTAAGAAAATAATAAATAGCGATTAATTATAAAATATGTATTTAAAATAGTAACAGCGCGTCTAATTTTACAGTCGGAATTCAATCTTTCCACAAAATGCAACACAAATACTCGAAAGCATTTTGTAAAAACGGAATATCATAAACTACCCTCTTTAAGCTGCAGCTGATACAAAACTTACTGTAAAAACTACCGACAAACAATACTAACAACCTAGCAATCGAATTCCTCGACGATTGATATTGATTGTATTGGTCTGTGAGGTACATATATACTCTGTTAGATATAAGTAGGAAACGCGTTACCCTAATGCACTTACCAAATGTTAAACCCGGCGAAAAAGTTCATAACTGTTTTCACACACTATTGCACATCTATAAATTACCGTTTGCTGTCAAGCACATTTCAAAAATCCCGAAAAAAAAAAATTTAAATCACCTACTAAAACATAAAACATCCACATTTCGATTTTTTAACATGTAACTCCAAGTCACTATGGTATATTACCGAAAAAAAAAAATTATATTTATGAACGTAATATGAAAATCCTACAGCATTTTTTGTATCGATTTATCATAGCTATAAAACATTTACTTTAAAATAACACAGTCATTTGAAACCGACTCTTCTATAAGAATTACAGAAGACTATCATCTAGGGATCTAGAGAATTATAAAATTAAGTAAAATTTTAAAAGAAATGTACATTTGTTACAATGCCCAAAAAAGTAATGACAACCAGGTGCGACGATTACAGAACGATCAGTTTAATGAGCCACCTTCTTAAAATATTCATCAGAATAATACATGCAAGAATCAGAGGTGTCTGTGAACAGGACTTGGATCAAAACCAGTTTGGTTTTAGGCAAGGACTCGGAACCAGAGATGCACTGATGGCTGTGAATGTACTTTTTCAAAAATGTCGAGACCAAAGGAAAGATATCTTCGTTTGCTTCTTGGATTATGAGAAAGCATTCGATAGAGTTAAACATAACAAGTTAATTCAAATATTACAGGAGAAAAATGTTAATGCGTATGACATAAGGATTGTCAAAAATCTATACTGGAAACAATCGGCCACAGTCCTAGTAGATGGAAAAGAATCGGAAAACATCGAAATAAGCAGAGGGGTACGACAGGGTTGTATATTGTCCCCGTTACTATTTGATGTATACACTGACGAACTAATTCAAGGAAGCAATCTATGAGGTTGAAAAAGGTGTTAAAGTGAATGGGAAATGGTTAAATAATATAAGGTATGCGGATGACACAGTACTATTTGCTGATTTGATAGAAGACCTACAAGAAATAATCAATAATACGAATGACGCAGGTATAAGAAGATACGGGCTTAAAATAAATGTGAAGAAAACAAAATTTAGACGATAAGCCGGGAAGAATATCCAAATACAAGAATCTTAATCAATGGTCAGGAAATAGAGCGAGTGCGAGAATTCAAATATCTCGGATGTTTTATAACAGAGAATTTAGACCCTGAAGTTGAAGTCAGACGTAGAATCGGATATGCTAAAACAGCTCTGAAGAAGCTGGGAAATTTATTGATGAATCGTTCGATTAATTTGAAAACCAGGCAAAGGATGCTCGTATGCTACGTGTATTCAGTTCTGTTATATGGTGCGGAAACGATAACATACACAGCTAAAATGATTAATCATTTGAAAGCTTATGAGATGTGGTTTTATTAAAGAATGTTGCGTATCCCATGGACGCGGAAGTTAAGCAACAGAAAAGTATTGCAATTGGCCAATACTGAACGACATGTAGTCGAAACAATATAGAAACGTAAGATAAAATACTTCGCGCTAACACGAGGAAAGAAATACAAATTATTAAAACTGATCATACAAGGACAAATTGAAGGTCGAAGAGGTCCAGGGAGAAGGAAGATGTCATGGTTAAGTAACATACATCAATGGACTGGGATAAAATCAGTGGAAGATCTAATGAGGGCTGCAGAAGGGCGAAAAATTTGAAAATTTGAAATACCAAGGACCGTCTACGCGCAGTCATGCGTAAGACACAAGAAGAAGAAGAAGACAGCACTTACGATTTTCTCTCTGATGAGGGAGTAATTCATCAAAGAATGTATGCGCAATGTATGAATTACTACGAATATAATAGCTGACTGGTTTTAAAGTATCCATGGGATAGTTGAAAAAAGTCACTATACAATATTTCAACTGCGATAGATCGATATTAGCCAGCGAAAAATTTATTTTAAATAAGAAAGCAATGTTTTACGAGCTTTTTTATGCTACAGGTCATATATGGTTGCCATTTAAAATTTTAAAAAACCATTTTACGGCATTAATGATAATGAAAAACGGTGTATACCTATAGTTCGTAAAATAACAAAGTGCCGTTTTTGGCGCTTCAAATCAAATCTTATTTGTACAAATAGTTCTTACTCCACAGACGTCACATTTTCTGGTCCATTGAACAACGAAGTATTTCCAAAAACACACACCGCCTGCGTCTGTATATGCCAAAATACGAGTAATGTGTAGGACGTCTTACACATAAACACTAGAATGTCGTATGCTGCATTCCGGTTATGGAATGTTGCCACCATCGTTTAAAATTCCTAGGATACACATTATCCGCTTGCATGAATTGAAACAAAAAAATCAATTTATGTACTGATTTTAAATATATCAACAGGTAGAAGAAGGATCGCAGCTACGTTAAGACAATAGTGGTTGTTAATATTTCACGTCATCCTGATTGATATTCATGTGCCTGCGAACTATGAGTAACTCAGCTAAAGAATAGAAACGGAATTTAAAAATGATGTTTGCTCAAACCAAAATTTTGCCTTTTGCTCCATCTGTCGAATGAAGAATTGCTCGGAGAGTAGCTAACTAACGAAAACGAAACTACATAATGACTTCTAACATTTAACACAGGTAGGCCATCCATCAAGAAGATAGTGAAAGAGAAGATACTTTTTAAATTGATTCAAAAATACTTAATTATTGAAAATTATACAGAGATTAAGAATATTAAGTAGTTTTGTGGTATACACTTACCGGAGTCGGCCATTTTGTTTCGACAAAGTAATTTTTTTTATGACAAAAATAAATACCCGCCTGAACAGAAAACTTAACACTGTTATTTTTGTTGCTAAGTAATTTACCGCAATTTCTTTGCAACTTCAATTACTTACCGCGCAGCTCTGGGATTTTCCTATAAATAGATTTTATTTAAATCGTGACAACAAAATAAACTAGCATTAAAAAATATACCAGCATTAAAGTTAAAAAACATATAAAATTCTTGATTTTAAAAGAATTTTTTCAACAATTTAATAAAAATTCACTGAAATTAAAAAATAATTTTAATAGAAAATAATTTATTTCAAAGAAATATACGTAGGAATAATATGATTATTCTTAAACAATATTAATGCTTATTGGAGTCGTCAAAATTAAATTACAACAATAATTAAAAATTGCGTTTCAAATCTACGAATTAATAACATAGATGATCATACAGTTTTAATTTAACTAATGAGTACTATCCCAAATCATACTTTAAATGAAAAAATAATTGAGGTGTGGAAAAAGAAAGTAGATAAATGATTGAAATAATGGTGCAAAGATTAAAAACCAAACTACGTCCCGAATTGTTCAATTGTAGATTGCTCAATTATACTTTTATTTGTTTATGTATTTTCTTCTTTGTTTTTTCCGTCCTTCCTTTTCTTTTTCTTTGGATTTTCTTCCCTTTTTTGCGTTATTTTCCTGATTGTATTTCTTAGTACAGATGCGTTGTTATAATGAGTGTATGTGTGCGCATAGTTTTATTTATTTTCATTTAGGCAGAGATTAATTTAGGTTTATTTCGTTTTGATTTAAATAAGCATAAATTGTTTGTAATTTATTTCCAGTTGAATAAACGATAATAAAAATGTCGCATACTCGCGCAACGGGCATACTTGCCCTGTGGAACCCATAATTTATTTATATATATATATATATATATATATATATATACTAGCTGTGCCCGCGGCGTTGCTCGCGTGAATTATGATTTTAAAAAATTACTTTTTTGTTAAATTACACCCATGCGGAATTCAGTTCATGACTGTGTAAGAGTATCAGTGAATGATTATATGTCAAACGATTTTTTATTGGCTGTGGCGGCTCCTGAATATTGGGGAGACTAACTTTTCCAGAAACACAGCACATACCATTAGGTTCATTGGCCCATTTTTTGGCAGAACACTTAAAAAAAATGGTTTTAGTTATGAAATGAACTTTTGTTTAGTTTTAAAAATAACTTTTTTGTTGGGTTTAATTACCTACTAAACGAATTTAAAACGAATTTAAAATATTTTCAAGCCGCTGCGTAGGGAGCCGACCGCGCAAATGAGCCACGCGGCACTTTATTTATTAATATTGACTCTCCTCTCATACACCAGTGACG
This sequence comes from Icerya purchasi, assembly GCA_039619475.1. Taxonomy (NCBI): domain Eukaryota; kingdom Metazoa; phylum Arthropoda; class Insecta; order Hemiptera; family Monophlebidae; genus Icerya; species Icerya purchasi. The sequence goes on from CM077115.1 coordinate 206,413,678, forward strand.
CTTACATTGCATATTATGGTGCTGCCTAGCTAGCCGAGCGGGATGAGCGGCGACCACGCGACTTCTTTCTAATACTTACATTTTTAAACTCGTGATATCTTTCAAAGGAAATGTCCGAATTAAATAATTCAAAAAGTTATATAAAGGTATCGAAGCAGTCTTGAATATGAAGTAATTTATTTTGATAAGGATTAATACCCAGGTACAAATAAAGAGCCTTTTTTCTAGCGGCAGCATTTCAATTAAATTTTTAAAATAAAAGAACATTTATTGTGATATAACTATAATAGTTAGACATATGCTGACGCGACACTTTTTGTAGATAATGATGTGTTCTGCAAAGTCGTAGTAGTACATTATTTTGTTCTATCATCAATAGTTTTTGCAGCGCACGCGATGTAAGGAATTGTTTAGGTCATTTTTTTACAACTTCAGTTACATTATTGGACTTTTAGTAAGGATCCCTAATTTTTTTGAAAATATAATGTAGCCTATGTCACCCGGAGATAGTGTAGCTTCCCAACGGTGAAAGAATTTTTCAAATCGGTCCAGTAGTTTCGGAGCCTATTCAATGTAAACAAACAAACAAACAATCAAATCTTTCCTCTTTATAATATTAGTATAGATATATATATATATAAAAAAAAATCGCATTATTTAATTGGCAAATCGTTTATTATATTTCAGTTCAGAGCCAACACTTCTCCACTTTCTCATCTCCTGAAAATTAAAGTTTCCCATACTATCTAGTAGCACGTACTCCTTTCCTCTCTGCCCATACAACAAATTGATAAAATATTTTCAAAACAATTATTTTTTTATCTTTATACGTCCCTAAAGAAAATTTTCTTCTACGGTCATCGCAAAGAAAATTAAAATTATCTAATTCCTTTAATGGTTTAGTTTTAACTGTAAATAATATTATTATATATATATATATATATATATCTTTAAATCTTTATAGTGCTACACTCAGCTTCTGAGCGTCGGCAACTACCTATTCGTATATCTCAGCTGCACAGACATAGGTAGTGTACTAGGCAATTGTTATATGCAACGCAGATGTACACACGCAAGACTACATTCGGAACTGATAGTAGCTGCTTGTTATCGCGCTACCAGTGCAGTCCCGTGTGGGTCTGCTGTGTACTGACCTAGCGCGCATATGATGTTGAACGTGGTGGTTTGCCATTGCCTTCCACGTGACTATCAGCGATTATTTTATTTATTTATTTATTCTTGTAATAAGTTCGTCGTCGCTCGGAATCGAGCCCGTGATCTCCATAACGGAAGTCAAGCGCTCTAGCAACTAGGCTATCGCATATATATATATTATTGTTTAAATAAATGTTAAAAATAAGTATTCATACGAATAGAGTCAGCTGAAAAAACAGATGTTACACTTTCAAAAAATTAGTTTTTTGCGTCAAACTAATAATACATGCTCCGTATAATACTCTCATTTGTTTTATTTTTTGCTACACAGATTTAAATTTTAATTATGATATTCCCGCTTTTTTGATTTTAGGTGACATACGTTTTTTTAGAGCATTAATTGACGTTTTATTTCACATTCGACAGCATTGAAGTACATTTTAAGTCGAAAAAGCTTTTAGTCGGCATTTCAATTTTTTACTGCTAATTTCATACAAATTTTCATCTTGTTCAGTTTTCTGTGTAAAATTTTTCGTACGAATTCTTTATTAGAATTTACTATCTTTATTATAATATCCAAATGTCCGCTAAATCAGTAACTGGTCAGCATGTGATCATTGATCAACTTCAACTCTCTACCTCGTTTGTGCCATTCGAAACACACGCGCAATGATAATCAGCTATTGCCACAAACCTCCATGCCAATATATTAAAACTATCAATCAGAGTTGTTTTTTTGGATTTCAAAACACTGTTCAGTTTTTACACTCATATTTTTCCCGTAAACTAAGAACAAATGCATCTAACATAATGCGCTCTGTCTGAATAATAAATACAGGTACGTGCTTGCACATTTCCAGTAGACATTTCTGGGTTATTCCTGTCACATTTATACTCCTTCCGAACGAACAGGAATCACGTGCACTGTTATTTAATAGCCATACTTACCGTATTACGTTACATTTGAACGACAAAAATGTAAAAAAATGTTTGTATAAAAGATGAAGAAAAGGCAATATATGTAACAAATAATCATTTATTTTAAATAATGCACATAAAAATTAGTAAAAGTATACTATTCCGTGTTTTAACTTCGATAATCTTAGTAATAATCGCAATACAATCGTAATCAAAACTATAAAATAGTTGCATTTTATATTTTCAAATGAATAAAGAAAATTCATTAATACATTAAGTCGCACAGAATATACATATGTACATATATATATGTGTATTTTTTTTTAATCTACAATTTATATCGCGAAAAGCAACTAACAATGCGTAACGTTACTATTGGTTTAACTAAACATTTAATTAATAAAATGTAAACATCACTTTTACCGTTTCTGCTCTCATATACGACAAATTTATCATAAATTTATGAGACTTTTCAGAGGGTAATTCAATATATATATATATATATATATATATATATATATATATATATATATACATACATATACATACATATATATATATATATTATATAAAAAAAAAATGTAAATTTGAATTTTTACAGACTAGATTACAATGAAATTAAGCATTTAAGTATAATTAAAATAACGCGGACGAGTTTTCAGTTCTTTTTGTAATGATGTCGAAAATGGTGTAAAAGTTACCTTCATAATAGTTTTCTTTGAGATTTTAAATAGTAAATAGACATGTTTAATATTGGTAATAATAAATTGTGAATCGTTAGAGTATCAATAAAAATTGTTAATGATTATTAAACTAATCAATTGCAGTAGTGACGGACAAAAATATACCCATTTATATTTTTCTCTATTTTTGAATTACTAAAATTAATGCATTTACATTTTCGATTTTAGATATTTTTGGGATTTATTTACTATCAAGATAGCTTATTACATAATATACAAATATAGTACAACCAACGGAATAACTAGAATTAAAAAAAAAAAAAAACAAAAAAAAACAAAAAAAAAACTATACATAAAAGCTACACATATAAATACATAAAATATCTATTAAGTCGAAACATTACATTTAATTTGGAATAAACTGCCTTAAAGCTAAACGTATTAATCTAATTTAGTCATATAAGCCGATACACTATTTAGAGATTTACACTGTGTAGGACTTCATATGTAAGTAATATATATATTTTTTTTTATAGAGAACATAAAACTATGTACGCATATTATTACTGTAATTAGTTATTTGTTTTTAAAATATTTCATATAAAAGTGGTATCAAACAAACATTTTTTCCGTTTATGCGTGTTTCCTCGAAATAGCTTAAAAGTAATTATTTATTAAAAATAATTATTTTAAACTTTATTATTTGATTTTTAAGTAAAACCGTGAGTGCTTATTTATGATATCAGCTAATCTTTTTGTTGTTAAAAAAAATAATGTAAATATTACAAAATGCACGTAGTACAAACAAATTTTTTAATTGTCATTTTTTTTATTAGTTTTACTTCAAAAAGAAAAAAAAATTAAAGACCAAATGAATTATTATATACCACCGGTGTGAGCCTGTATACCGTTGGAAGACTAACTAAAAACGTTATCACCGGAAACTTCCACACTCATTTTGTCTCTTTACCCTTCTTAAATACAGTTACATGTATATGTATAATTGGAAAGTAGTTGAGATGTTTTTTTCACTCAAAGTTGTTGGTGTTAATAACTTTAAGTTGTATAATGTCTTACATACCCGGGGGAATTTCAATTATAAAATCACATTGGCGTCAAAAAATCTACGAAGCAGTAAATCCCGTATACTTTTCTACATTTTAAATTCTAAAAAGTGTCTATTATGAAATATATAAAAACACATTCTGTCGTTTTATTATTTCAGTTTCGAAGGAGTACTGCTGGTCGAAATAATAAACAAAATGAATGAACAACGTGATTAATTATTTTAAATAATATTAAAAATTATCAATGTTGGAAAAATGAACGTTTATTACTTTTTGATTTAATTAATCAAAAACAATGATACATGTAAAACACGCCTGTTAAATCCGCTGCTATTGTATCACAGTGCTGATTAGTAGTAGTATTTGTTATAAATATTGACTTTTGTTTCTTTATTATTATTATTATTATTTATTTTTTTTAATACATGTAACAATTATAATGTATTATTCGTTGTTTTGAAGCAATTGAAAATAATGTTTTTTTGATTACTTAAACCGGGCTAGAATTGTTAGAAATTTGATCAGCATTTTGATACTATTTTCTTGCTGACCAAAACGTTGATCATATTTTTAATAATCGATACGGGATTAATAATGTGAAAACTTTTCTAATCGAGCTGAAGATTAATTCTAAAAATATTTCATTGTTCACTATGGAGTTTTATACTGGACGCACCTAACCAAAACACACATCATTCTCTAAATGCAATACAATTCTGCTGTTTGTGCGAGAATAACACGAACCTTTGTATATCCAGTGTTAATTATGAGCCTACCCTGAAATTCGTAAAAGAATTATAGCTGTAACAAAATTTTTATCTTTACCTTTCTTTTTTTTTTTTTTTTTTTTTTTTTTATAAAAAATCATTCTTTACTTTTTTCATCCCCTTCCTCGAATAATCTCTAAATTACTGAAAATTTTCTGGTGTAAAGTAAACGAAAAAGTAACGCTCGCTTCTAAAATTTATTGAAATATTTAACCAGGTTGTTCTCGTTCCGTGTAATAACTCTAGTTTCAACTGTCAGCAAGTGTTAATTTTAATTCTAATATGGTGATGTAAAACCCTATTTTTCATAAAAAATTCATTCGATTTCACATTTTTCATAAAAAATTATTTTTTGTATTCAGAAATTTTAAACATTAAATTTTTTAACCGAATAATTCTAATAGTTTCACAGAGAGTATATGTGTTTCAGAGACGACACAAAAAGAATACTTCATCATATTTCATTGAAAAATTATCCATTATATATACTCAGTGTAATCAGTACATGTTCGTAGTAATTGTAAAAAGTAAGGCGGTATAATAAGATTAAAGAGAAAAATAAAGTGACCAACATCAAGGGTAAGTAGTTAAAGAATAAATTAATTTTACGGTGTAAAAGTTATTACATATTGTACCGAGATAAATTGATTACTTATAAATTAAAATTGTTAATGTGCTAATTATTTTAGTTGTGTGTGTGCGCTGATAGCCTTACTGAGAAACATTTAATTTATAGAAGTTAGTTTAATGTTTTGCATCATTCTTTAATCATTATTGCGTATTAATATAAACTAAAAATAATAACAAAAGAACAACATTTTTGAAAAATATAAAATTAAAAAACAAATATTAAACATATAACAGTAATAATAATAATAATAATAAAAATAATGCGAAAAAAATTTATAAATAGCAAATTAATCGTTGACCAATACAAATTATTACTTGAGCAAATACTGATTAGAAAAATTGGAAATATCGGTAACATACACGCATTTACGTTTATATAATTTTTATATTAATTACTTTACGATAATAGTATACAATATATATTAAACAGATATTTTATAGAATTTTGCGAAACAAAAACATTTAACACGGCAGTAACGCTTTTAATCGCTGACTACATAGTGTTAATAGTTTTTCAATCGGCTAGGATACATTACACTATTAAACCGCACGATATAATAGTGTGTACATAATTCGAAAGAATCCAAGTCTCGAGACTTTTAATAATTAGATATATCGATAGAAAGTCATAGAGTTTCAAAATCTTATTAAACCTCGCTCAATTTCATCGCCTCTATCTATTCATTTGCTATATTTGTTTTTTTTTTTTTTCTTTCTAGGGTATAAAGCCGTTAGAATTGGCCCGATAATGAAAAATAGAAAAACTGCAAAATAACAGTTTTAGTTCTACAATAATAGCTGCCTGACTGGTTGAACCCAACATGAATTGGAAGACTACATGTGATAAAAAGGTAAAATTAGAAAAATTAATAAACAGAAAGGATACGAAGACGGAGCGAAGAAATATTAAGTAACGTCATAAGAAACACGATAACAACAGTAAAACAAAATACATATCCATACACAACCAATGTGTCGACTACATTGAGAGCGATAAAACATTTGAAAATCGCATTGCAGCTTCGCCAGGTAACTTCTACCAAACTGATGAGAAAAAAAAATTAAAATTACGCTACCGAAACTTAAGCCTCTAAACCATTAGATATATAGTTGGAACGTAGTAGCAATGCACAATCGATCGTCAAAAGTAAAAATTCTTAAAATGGATAAAAAAAAAGAAAGAAAAAGTAGGAAAATATGCGCATAAATAATATAACGAGTTATGAAAATTTGAAAAAATCACAAATCTGAAAGGTGAACAATATGTACAAATTGCAGTGTAATTTAAACGTGAGAATAACTTGCATATACACCATATCAACACAGCATAAAGTTAACAAATTGACGAGCATATAAAAAATAGTAAAAGGGATTATTTACACAGAACTAGAAGTGGAAAAAAATGTAAACATGGACGGAAGAGGAATTAGTAAAATTAATCAATGAAAAAAATATCCTTAGTTCCATGACCAAACAAATATTTCCGGTAAAACTTATGAAATAAAAATAATAGATCTGAACGCAATATACAGAAATATTTTTAATTCCCCTTCGAAGCAGAATAAAATATTGTAAAGAAGCACAGGAATGTGAAAAACGAGAGGATGTGCAAAAGAAAACAACGGCTACTGCATATATTTTTAATAAATATTAATGGCCAACGACAGTATTTTCGGAAGTAATTTTGTTAACCACGAAGAAAAAAACTGCGCACAAAAAGTGATAATAACATAAAATTTACTATAATATAAAAAATAAATCTATAAAAAAATCACCAATTCGGCATTATTATAGACAAGAAATTGGATCCAATTTTAAAAGATTGAATTTCAGCGAAAAATTAAGGACTAGAAAAAATAAAATTATTCGACACAAACAGAGATTAATTAATCAGAGCAGGTAGAGACTGCGTAATGTTAAGTTGGATAAAACATTTTTAAAATAATAATAAAATTCGGAAGAATCATAAAACGTATTAACGAAAATTTCTAACTTACTAAAAATTTGCATTCAACCACGTGAAAAATTAAGCAAATACACAACACACACACATATACATACATACATACATACACATATATATATATATATATATATATATATATATATATATATATATATATATGTATAAATGATGTATAAAATTTAAGAAGAATGAAATAATATTTTTTTTTACATCTCGTTTATATACTTCTAATTTTCAAAAAAAAAAAAACATTTTTTTTTACACTTCGGTATTTAAAACAAAATTATGATGTTAAATTTTCTAAATAGTTATAATTTAACACTGTAACGGTGGAAACTCATTGATCATTTAAAAATCATCTATTCAAAACTCTATATGTATACTACGGAAAATTTGTTAATCATATCGAATAAAAAAACGATACAAATTCCGCGTAGGAAAAATTTATAAGAAATCAAAATAACAACTTCTTATCAGTTCATTTGATCGAAATTTTTCTCTCTTTAATGTGATAATTTTTCAAATATTTCATAATAAAAATTCGAAGAGACTCGTATAAATTTAAAAAAGACTAAAGCAAATACAAAACGGGGCGAAAAGTAGTCGGAGTATTGAGACGAAAACGAAATTAAAATGTTACGCGAGATATTTTGCTGAAATATCGAGGGTAAAAAGGTGAAATTTAAATAAGGGGATGATTAATTAGAATCAAAAGGTGACCGGTATGAGGTAATTTCTATGCCTAGCCGACGGGATGTCTAGCTTGAAAGACTTCTGATGAATACAGACGTATCATTACGGGGTTGCTTTGGATTACAAAATGAAGAGAGTACAGACGTATCATTACGGGGTTGCTTTGGATTACAAAATGAAGAGAGATAAATGAATGACTTACTCTCTCTTTCCATAACATAAAAATACACCATTTTTAACTATACAAAATTATTTCTTCAAACGACTGGACTAGAACAGTATAAATGTAATGCGTGTATGTCGTTTTTTCCAGTTAAAAAAATAAACGGTTGTCATTAAAAGTAACTAAAGAATAACCGGTTTTTTGTTTTTATTTTACTCGGGGGGAGGGGGGGGGTTACTAAAAAAAAAAGGTGAGAGAAATGTTTGAAGTACTATAGAATTAGGCGAAAGTACCTAACGCTTTACAGAATATATTAACTCTAATAAATAAGTGATAATATAACAGATATAAAATATTTCTATTTCGAACATGTTCATATGCGTAAACTAAATATGAAAAAACAAAAAAAAATATATATTCTTAAAAGTACCGGAATTCACCCTTTTTACCTAAACGTTCTTTGCGAACCCAGTCAGCCGGAGCTAGAGTTGGTGATATCGCTGACTGAGTTCCAATTGATAAATCTGAACTAGGACCGACGTTTCGACTGGATGAGCCATCACGTTCTAACGGTAAACACGAATCCTGTAATTTGAAAATTAAATTTAACAATAACGAATAAAATAATAAAAATTCAACGTGTCTCGCGGGCGTTTCTAAATTTACACTGAAACTCTAGAGAATGTCATTAGACAACCGGCAAGCGAAGAATAAAAAAGCGTATATTTTCGTTTAATTCTTTTAAAAATGATTTTTTTGCACCGCCTGATTACACTCGACTCTATATCATCACAATTTTTTTTTTTCTTTTTCTAGCTTCTGAATTTTCGCATTCTGAACCTATTGCGCAGGAAGAATTTTCTTGTTATTGGTTTTCCCACGTATTTAGATTAAGGCATTTCTGATGTTTCGACAACAAATGAACAGTGTTTATAACAAATTACCGAAATGTTTAAAAAAAAATAATAATAATGACTACGGAACTTGATACGATTATATAGAACCATTTGATGTACTGTTTGTTAAATATGAAAATATATAGTAAATTAGAACAAATACAAATATAACAAACGAATTTATATGTATAAATAACTAGCTGTTATTAATGGGGGCTTCGCCCATGTATTGATACCCGTTTAAATCGGTACTTTTCGGAAATTCATAGAAAAATTTTGTTTTATTTGGAATTATACTTATGTAAAGATTCTTCTTTCTCTCTTCTTTTGGGGGAAACATGTTTATCACTGTCGTCCAACAAAAAATGGTCTTCATGTCTCACGTTTAATTAAAGATTATCGATCTCTTTCTTATAACAAACTATCTGTCGTGATCTAATAAAAAGTTTCGCTCAACTAAACGGCACATCCATCATTTTGCAACAGTCCGATTTACAAACATACGGTGGGTGGGGGGGGTCTTCTATAATTACACATTTAAGAGAACATCTTCATTCATATCATTCAACCTCTCCGTCTCGAGAATTTTATTAAAATTAATTTATTATCATAAAATCAAAACAACACTAGTTGAGTAAAGTTTCAAATTTGAGCGTAAATAACATTTCCGGTAGGAAGTATTTTATTCAAAGCAAAAAATGAATATACTTTACTTAATAATAAATTATGGAGTTCTTTTTTATTTGTATAAAATGTGCGCCACGGAGGTCAAACATTATCACTAGTAACAAAAAATATTCCATTTTTAATAGATTTTTTTCAGACTTTTTCTATAACGGCAAGTGACGTTTGCATCAGTATCAAATAATAAAGGAATGTACTGCTATAACAACACGCTTAAGTCGCTTAAAACATCGACAGTATTAATGAAATTGAACAACCGTTCTAAACGGTTTAGTTTTATTTATACTTAATCACAAAAAAAAAAAAAAAAAAAAAAAAAACTATTTTAATACTTTTATAAATTTTTAGAATACGCGCGACGTTTGCATCGTTGAACAAATATACATCATTTGACTACTGTGACAAAATGAAAAGCTCTGAAGTAATATAAAATATCATCGTAAGCAAAGTATTCAATACACACAACTTAAGATAACAATCTCTGCCTTATTACATTGAATTTTAAAGTGACATATTTAATTCATAAGAATGCAGAGAGGAGACTAGCAGCCCTTGTTTAGTTTAATTGTTTACAGTCTAATCTGAGTACTTACGATTAGCCTAGTGATTTGGCCGCTGGAATAGTAGCATCACCGGCAACATAACAATATTGCACTTGTTAGCGCTAAATCACGGTTGGCATTCAAATATAATTTTTGGATTTCCGGTTTATTCCCGGTTTTCCTGATCAAAATTCTTCTTCCGATTTCCTGATTAATAGAATTGTACAAAAAGAAAAATGGAATTTTTTTGTTTACTTACTACTCTACTCGGGAACAAAATATTGCCGAGACTAACACGCGAATTTAGGGAACAAAAAATTATGATTTCACGCCGACCAAATGAAACAGGAACCATCTTATAAAGCAGAGTTATATAAGGCATTTGCATCACTCTATCGATTTTCAAGAAGAACTGCAGTCGCATAGTTTCGACGTTCGTAACGTCTTTAAAATATCAGACGATAAAACCGACGCTGTTTGTCTTTTATTTGATCGCCGCAGCATACTTGTTTTATGAATAAAACAGAACTCCGTAATTTATTCACTTTTTAACGTTTCAAATGATTTTTCCTCATTGAAAATATCGTCGTATTCGGCTATTTTTAATTTTTTCCCGGTTTTACAACATAATGCCCGGCTTATTCCCGGTTGGGTGACCACCGCTGCTGTAAATCAAATAAATTGTCCAAGCACCCGCGTCTTTTTCTTTTCATAGTTCAAATGGGCAACCGTATTATTTTTCGTAATAGTCTTATTGAGCGGCAGTGAACGAGTATTATCAATGAAAATCTTAATTTCGGCAATCTAGCGATTAGAATTATCGATTAGTGCGTGTAATTGGTAAAAAAACTCTTACCGAGCGTGTAGACATACGCCTAAAATCATTTACCTGAATCACGAAAATATTAATAGTAAAAGAAGTATGGTAACTTTAAACAGTACAACGATACGGCGATACAAAATATATAAGTTCACTTCGTAGACAATCAAATCTCAGTTATTAAAATGAAATACTAAAAATTAATATTACTATATAAAATTCTCTGGTCGTGTATGTGTGTACGTTTGCACATGTTTAACTCAATAACTATTGAACCGATTTTGATGAAACTAGTACCTAGGTGCGCCCTGAAATCAGAAGTATTATGGAATTCATTCATCACTCTGTAACTTAAGAAAAATGAGCAAAACACACACGCACACACACACAAAAAAAAACAACAAAAAACAAAACAAAAACAGTCATAACACAACTGATTTAATATTTTATTGACTATGCGTTATGTTTTTATATCTGTTATTTTCATAAAGCAAAATATTAGTTTTTTCCCCTCCAAAATATACGCCCATTAAAAACTGGTGTGAAGATTATAAAAATCAAAAACAAATTTCAGGCAAAATAAAATTGTAATACTAATAAATGTGAATTTTTTTCATAACAGATGAATAATAAATATAGTTCAAGTAAACGATTGAGAAAATGTTTTAGTTTTTTTTTTTCGAAATTTTTAAGTCTCACAAGATATTATTTTACACGCGAGATGATACGCTTAAGTTATGTTAGCAGTAAACTTTTTAAATCCCTGCTCATATAATTTGTAATATGAAAATGAACAAGTCATATTTTTTTTCTTTTTTTTTTTTCCATTTATTATTACTACTTCGAACCTGGTGTATTCAAGTTATTGCCGGATGAAAACTATATGTTTTCAGTCTGAAAATATATTTTCATTGCAAAGCGATATCCAAAAGTTTTAATACAACGACTGTCGACTTTATTAACGAAATATATATAAAAGTAATATATAATTCCCCTTATAATCATATACTTTAAAATAATCTTAATCAGAGAACTTTTCATATTTCTGTCCATAAAGTATACGGAAATATATTCACTACAATTAAATAATTTTCGTAATTTTTCATTGATTGGAACCGGTTTTTTTTGTCGATCGTCTATAATGGTTTAACACACACACTCAAAAAAAAAAAAAATAAATAAATAAAAATAAATGAAAAAAAACAACGTTAATCGAAACAACTCAAAATACTGTATAATAAAGCATTGTTGAATACGGAATTCTTAATCTCCCTGATTTTGTTTTTTACCTGTTTAAGTCATTATAGAGCAATACTTCTCATTTTCTTTGTCCTTAGCCGTTATTTCGATTCTTTTCTAGTTCGACCTCTTCGCTAATTTTCCAGCACACTATTTTATTAAATATGAATTCTTTTAATAGGTCTTTTTTTTTTTCTCTCTATTAGATTACTGAAAGAGGATTTTCTATATTGCTTTCTAGGAGAATCAGTGCATCTGTGGCGGCCCCGTGAGATGTTTAAAATGTACAAACGTATGTCATATTTTTAACCAGTGTTCGCTCCGATTTTCAAATGCGGATAAAACAAACGCCGGCACGTACTTTATTTAAAAACGAAATTAAATAACGTAATTATTAAATTAAATAGCTTTTTTATAATATTCTCGCATCGAGCAACACAAAATGAAATAACGTGCGATACGCGAGAAGAAGTTGCTCACGTCGCAGTTTCAGTTTGCTGCCTCTTGAAAATACCTGAAATATGAAATATTAAATCTGTTTCATTATTAATATACTTTACCTTTCCGTGATAATAGCGTTCGTTACGATCTTTATCGTAGTTGTTACGATTATACGGCTGATTTTCTGCAGCATCAGCAACCGCGCTGAATGGGGTTACTATAGTGTGAGGTACATGAGCTATCATTCCATGACTATTACGCGTTTTCCACCATTTTCGAGTATCATCCAATACCTGCATTGCACAAAAATACGCGATAATTATAATCCAAGGCCAAATACAAATTTTACAGTCATTTGGCGCATTGAAATTATAGCATTTAAAAAATGCAATAAATATTTCCAAAAATAAAATCGAGGAAATAGTTCCTTAATTCAAGTTTTTATGCAGACTATAATTTTGCGACGGACAAAAATCTAAAATAAAGCGCATAAATGACGGTATTACAATTACTTCGAATATTAAACTCAAAATTTAAACACTTTTTTTTTATTTTACTAGAAATAAAATTTTTGAAGAAGGAGGCGGCTTTTAACGGAGAGTAAAAACTTCGGGATAAATTCAAATGTAACAATTAATATATTTCAGAAATATTTATAATTCATTTAAAAAAAAAAAAAAGAAAACATCAATTCAGAGTAGACTTATTCAGAAGGTTAAGAGGAAAACATCGCACTATTAGAAATTATAAAAAATGAAAGTGCACAATGGAGGTGAAAAATAATAACAGTTAAGTTCGATAGAGTTTTGTGCGGTGTAAATAAAGGATAATTTAAAGCGAACAGGTTCAAAATATAAGTAAAATTTTAAGTACTTATATAAATAGAAATGCATAAAATTTCTTAACTTTATATAACTGTTTTCCGAAAAATATACATTAATGAAATTTACTTATCTAATTCCTTCATTTAATTATACTAAAAAAGGTTTTTCTAGCTAGTTTAATAATTGAAGGAAAAAAATAATTGATCCCGATCATAAATGTCTTTCATGTCGAGTACTTATTTTTTCTTTTTAACAATAATCTCCACTCAGGGTTATTTTAATAATACAAAATAGTCCTCATCAGTTTCTTAGACATACAGTACACCAAACAGCAACTTAATAAGAATACATTCCGAAAGTTTCTAAGAGATACTATAATTTCATTCACTAACGGTATGTTTTTTTTTTTTTGAAATGTACAACTATATATTTCGTTATTTTCAAGACAATTTTTTTTCTTTCTTTACTACAGTTTAAATACCATATTTACCGGCAAACCTATAATTCGTAAGCAGTATTGTAGGCTTATGTTTAATTTAAATTGCACTATAGGATCCAATTTATCATGAAATTCAAGTTAAATCTTGTTGGATCATAGATTTTTTTAAATGTTATACGCTTATACGTTTGCAAACTTTTTTTCATAATGATCCTTCCACACAAATACACATAAAAAAAAGAAAAAAAAGAAACAAAAACAAAAATGAAATATATAAAAATAAAACTCTACTTACTTCTAAAAATTCTCCTCTAACCACAGTTAACTCTTTATCATTGTTAGCACTTCGTGGATAAGTTACTTGAACTATTTTAGCATTTCGGCTTCTCAATTCTTCTAGCCAGTGCATTTGTGTTATTTCAAAACGTTCGCCCAGAACTCCATTTCGTTCGATTGAGTCAGTGGAAATGTCACTGTGAGCGCTAGCATCTCTATCTCTTTCTCGTATTATATGTGGACGAATGATGCCACTAAATTCGCCGTCAGAACCTTCTACTGGACTGTGACACGCTTCTCTACGTTTCAAAAGAAGAAAAAAAGAATACATACATATATGCATATTGGAACGAACCTATTGTGGCCTTAAAATTATAAATTCATTAAAATGTTATTATAAAAGTTTTTTTTCTTTTTCTTTTATATTATTAAGAGTTAACAATATTATTTATAGATTTTATTATGTAGAACGTTATTATCTGACGATTCATAAATTCGCCGAGGTTTTCACAATTATACCATAGTTTCTTTTTCTTTAAGTCCGTCTCCTATCGAAGGCTTTAACCATCTAACAATATTTTTCTTTATCTCGTGTTACATGGGTAAGTGTAGCCGCGTCAGGCATATCTAACCAAACACTTAATAAAATACCGATACTCAGAAGTGACGGGATATATAAATGCTACTGTGTGCTTCCGCTCTAAAGCAGTGATATCTCATCTAGCTAATTAGTCGCATAGTAAACACAAGTAAAAATAGAATTAATCTGCAGTAGTTCCTTGCAATTATCGGTATGGGTTATATTTTCGAAGCTGGAGTCATGCAGTTTCGCTCACAGCTATTTCTAGGTAAATCAGTATACACTATATATATATATATATATATATATTAATTACAACGTAATTCTTAGGCTACCCCTATTCGAAAAAATGTCCCAATTTTATGTAACGTTTGTTATATTTTATAGGATTCTTGTTATTGTTATTTAAAAAATGTCACAATTTTATGTAATGTATATATATATATATATATACACACATATATATACATATATTAGATTTTGTTTAAAACTGTTTATGGCCAAGAATTTAAGTTTAAATTCATTGTTGATATTATTACTTTTCAATAACATCAATTTTCTTCCTTCGAAGATATTTTTTTTTCATTACTTATTCGATTTCTCTAAACATGACGGACTTTGAACACCCCGATAAATTAAATATAACTACGGTGACCATTTGATAAAATTCTTATTCTCTGAGGTGTGCTGAGATATCAATTTCTCTCTTCTTTTTTTTAATGTCAGTCATTCATACAAACGTTCTGATTTTCATCGCTTACAAAAAACAGAAAGGAAAAACGGTTTATAATTGAAATCGGAAATTGCAATTGGAGTCTAATTTTTTTTTAAATTGTGTTTTTGTTATCATGAAGAAACGTTCGAAATCTTCACGAAAACTAGTAATCTTTAACAGTAAATGAATGATCCTGTTATCAGTTAAAGGCTTAATTATGAATTATATCGATGATATTCCACATTTTTATAATTAGTACAAGTACGAATGTAATTAAGAAAAGTTACGGAAATATAATCAAAGTTAGAATTATACATATAAAATAATAGCATATATACATTGGTAAATTTTTCACAGAAAATAAAATAAAAACGAGTATTTTTAAGTACTTTACAGTGAAGTAACTTTTTAATACTAAACATATAATAAACCATACATACATCATACACCACCCGAGGTATGGACATTCACTAAACAAACCCTTGCTTTTTAGGCGAATGTCGGCACTATTTATTTCAAACAATTTAATTGTGCAAATATATATATAGTGCTTACGGCAATTCTGAATATAGTGTGGATATAAAAAAACTGCACTTTAGATAATATTCACTCGGTGCCTCCAGCGACTGAACTTAGGATATCGAACTGATAATCCGAACGTTTTTCAGTCCAATAAAAATACTGATTTAGAGCTTCTATGGTATAAACCGAAATATTTATTTCATAAACTGCACAGCAAAAACATTTAACGATTTTGACGCAATGATTTGTAATATTGGCAAAAATGTTTCTGTATAATTAACGCACCACTTTAGAATCAAACGGTCAAAGTAAAATCAGGCTAGATGGTAAGAAAAATCATTTAAGATAACAGTAAAGCATTTTAAGTTATCATCACTTCTTTTTAGTATGAAATCGGAATTCATTCTGAATGAATTATTGCGTGACTTTGAAGAGCGGTAAAACTAAACAGCCGGAAAAATAACGATTTTACATTAACAAGCAATCGGTTGAGCGCAAGAAAAATTATAAAAATCTCGCCTGAAGCGGTGAAAAATACAAAATCGAATTATATTTCACGAAAAGCAAATTAAGTTTACTTAAAAAAAAAAAAAAAAAAAAAAAAAAGACCCCACGAAAATATATAAATTAATTTGTTCAATTAACTAGCTGGTAATGTGTACTGTGACTGGTAATGGTTGCACAAATAATTCCTTGAATATATAATACATAATTCTTGCCCACACATAGACACGCATGAACTATAAATATATTTTTTTAAGGCCTATTGCTTCATTTTTTCAGCATTATATTATGAATACTATGGCCAAAATATATTTCAACAACGTACTCAACTTTTTTCATTATTATTAATTTTCTAAATTACCTTTTTTCGAGCTATTTTAATCACTAAAAAAACTAGACAAAATTTAAAAGTAAATGAAAAAATGAGTTCCAAAGAATGAAATAAAGCGTAGTTTCTTTTCATATTTTAGAGGTAATTATAGCAACAATAAAAACTTTATCGAATACAGTTCGGTTATTATGTAAAAGATTGGTAATATTTTTAACATCCATTTTCGATACAGATAATACGTTATTAAAAGCATTAGATGGTATCAAAAATGTATTAACTCGATAGTTAACAGTGACTGAGAATATATTTCAATATATAAAGGGGAAAAAAATTCAAAATCTAAACGTGTAAAAGTAGTTTAATACTGCGAATACCTTTCGTCGCGTGAATAACTATGCCCATGATTTTGATACTGATACTGTCCCACCATTTGTGCAGCAGGAGATGGCCCGGATAACG
The DNA here is from genome assembly GCA_039619475.1 of Icerya purchasi. Classification (NCBI taxonomy): domain Eukaryota; kingdom Metazoa; phylum Arthropoda; class Insecta; order Hemiptera; family Monophlebidae; genus Icerya; species Icerya purchasi. The sequence goes on from CM077115.1 coordinate 206,430,992, forward strand.
CAGCTGTTTCACTCTCTTGATGTTCATAATCGAAATAGTCACTGCTATCATCGTGATCCTGTTCTCTCACTCGAGCGCATTGCGTTTCATGTAATTCCGACTGTAGCTAGAAACATTTAAAACGGTTTTAACTTTAAACATACTTTACTTGTAATTTCTCATAATCAAATTCTAACGATGTGATAGTGCAAAAGTAGAAAATTCCATTAGATTTTCAAACGAGAGCCTAAATTCGTAACAGGAGATGTTGAAAATCGGCGGCGAAAGCTATTAAACAGATTAGGAAAAAAAAAAAAAGTATGGAATGAAAATAAATAGGAAATCAAAATGGTAAAGACACAAGAGTGCGAGGCGAAAAGATGATCATAGAAAAGAGAAAAAGGGAAATGAGAGGGTCGCGTACAAATTTAACACGCACGAAATAATGAATATGCAAATTTGTGAAGCTAAGGTGCAAACATTGTAATACAACAGAGAATGTTCTTATCGGCAGCTAAAACAGATTTTTAAAAATAATTAATAAAATATTCGTTTTTAATTAAAATCGTAGAGGATTGAAGAAAATCGAGGAATTAATTCCAAAAAAAAAAAAAAAAAAAAGTATCGAGTAAACCGAGAAAATAAGTCCGGCAAACAAAATTAGAAATATAGGTATAACCTCGAATAATATTACGACAAAATGTGTAACATTACTTCCAACGGAAAATACATTACTGTTATTATTTATATTTTTTGAAACGTTTATTTATGACATACCGGGGGGGGGGGGCTCCGCCCGGATCTCCAACCCCGACATTTTACAATAAATAATAAATTTCAAACGTAGTAATTTAAAAAATTATAATAAAAAGAATTAAATCGATATTTTTGCTAAATTTTTAAAAGAAAAATAGAAACTGACGAACAATTCTTTTTTTGACTGTCCAGCGTTTGCAATCAAATTTAAAACCAAATTTTTAACTTGTTTGCTCTACGTTTAATTCATTCATTTCTTTTGGCACTATATTTAACCCTTTCAATAATATTTTCCACAGATTATACTGTATTCCTGTTTTTTTCGAATTCCTATTATTTATTTTCCACGTAATATATTTGATTAATTAGAAATAATCCGATATATTTAGTACGTTTCCTTCTTTGAAAAATGATGCCATTTTAATTGTGTAAAATTAAGATGAATTTTGTTGCAATACGTAATTCGTTTGTTTACCATTTTCAATTATAAATTTAATAAAATTCTATACGTAGATATCAGTTTTCTAAAATCATTAAAAAAATTTCGCTTAAATAAGAACGTTACCTAAAATTACAGAAAATACACGATAAATTACTTGTCCAAATGGCAATATAATACAGAAAATTATTGAATAAGTGAAACTCGAACTATCTGCTTACTTCTCTATGAATCCGTGCATCATTAGATCGATTTCGTTTATTATTAGTCGGAATGGATGCTTGTTCGGAAGGTGTTGATGCTCTGTTTTCGTTGGTTGGAAAATCGGGAGACCACCCATCCATAAATACTAAATGATAAGGAGCAACCATTCCCTTCCATTGTTCTCTATGAAAACGATAATAATAAACTTAAACGACATATTCAATACGATTAAATAAATTGTTCAGGTTAAAACTATTAATGGTGTTCATCACGTAACATAGCCAATTGACTAATAGGCGGGTCAACACGATTTGCCTCTACAATATACGGCCGCTGACTGATTAAGAGGCACCACTAGTGTAAAACTTTCAAAAAATCGATTTTTTGTTTCTTGCATTTTTTGATAGCTTATACTTTTGAAAATAACTTACTAAAATTTTAAGTATATATCTGAAATAGTTTTTGCGTTACGGCCTTTTAAAGAGTAGCTCAAATACCCAGGTATATACGAGAGCCGTTCAAAAAGTAAGGTTCTTCCCTATTTTTTATTTTTGAAAATAATAGAGCTAGAAAAAAAAACGAATACCTGCATTGAATTCAGCATACTTTTATTTACTTTTTCACATATTCACCGTTTAAGTTTAAGCATTTGTCGAGTAGTCTAGAAATTAACTTATAAATACCTTCCTCGTAGAAACTTACCGCCAAATTTTGTAACCAGGTAAGAACGAAATTTTCCAACTCCTCGTTGGTCTCGAATTTTTTTGCATGATACCCATAGTAACACACTCAGAAACTGGTCAAGAAGATCAAAAGTGGTTTGGTGGTGATCGGATCGCAGTTTCTTCGATTTTTTGCACTAGTTCGTCTGAGATTACAGATGGTCTGCTGTTTCGTTGCTCGTCCTCTACATTCGTTCTACCTCCTCGGAACTCACGCGGCACCATTTATGAACATGTTGAACACTCATTACAGGATCATAAACTTCCACTTATGTTAGCGGCAGCGCATTTGTTATTCGTGTCTGATATTTGTGATTGTCGTTCGATTCGTGTGTGAAATCTATACACAGTCAGAGTTGTGAATTTCGGAGGAAAAAGAGATAAGCGATTCTGAAAATTATGAAGAGAACAGCTCTCACAGTATGATGATTGTAATGTAAATCACGCTGCATCGGCTTCAAACATGGAAGTCGATAGTATAAAAGAAATGTTCGGTCGCTTGATTGATAATCATAAAGTGAAATATATGAGGTATATTGGCGATGGTGATAGTGCTACATATAAAGGATTATTGTGGGTCCTGTAGAAAAACTAAAATTCAAGCACAATTATCAGCCATTTGATCTAAAAGTTCAAAAAGCTCTGAAGCCAATATACGAGTACTTGACTAGACATGAGTGTCTCGGCAGATGTAAGGGAAATAATACATAAAGTAATAACGAAAGTTATAATGGTTTGCTATGGCATTTTGTTCCAAAACGTCTCCATGGCTTTAAAACCATTTGCTGTCTCCATTTTCAGTGATGGTTTTTTATCGGGTTTGAAAATTTTGAGTGTAATGGGAGCAATAATTGGCCCAGCCGCACGGGACTATGCCGCTGAAAAAGACCAAACGAGGCTACGCATAGCTGATCATCGTCACTTGGTAGCCTCGAAAGACGGTCGTTGAGCTCTCAGGAGAGCTTCAACAGCCCAGCAGGCACAGCCTGAAGAGGAAGGTGTATTATATGTCTCTGAAATAGCAGTTTAGCTCTAGGTATATTTGTAACAATGAAATCACTACTTCTATCTTTAATCACGTTTTTCTCAAAACTACATTGTACAAATTTGCTGTAGTTTTGACACTATTATAACAAATCATCCGATCGACGTGATTCTTATTTTATCTTATTTAGTACTTTTTTCTCTATACAATAACCCTCTAGTTTTTTGATTGCATAAAAATTGTAATTTTGGCATACCAGAAATCATCAAATTTTTCAGCAAAATTTAGAATTTTTTTTCAAAACTCCGCCGATTTTTTAAATTTTAATTTTTTTTTTCTATCGAGGGTTATTGTATAGATAATATCTTCAAGTTTAACGTGTTTTTTCTTTTTCCGATTTCGGGCACTGTGAAGGGCGCAATCACTGCAGCAGTGGGGCAACTTTTTTTTTTTTTTTTAGAAGCTGAAGAAATAGCCAATAACTACCGAAAAATTAAAGATTTTTATTCTAAAAGAATTGTAATGTTAACTTTAAATATGTATAAATATAGCCTGAAAATTTCAAAACAGTCGATGCAGTAGTTTTCTTTAAAGAAATTTCCGAAAATTACCTTTTTTGTTAGCCGGTCACCCTTGTGGTGCCCCTTAATGGTATTATCCATTTTTATTACTTTAATTAATATTATTAATAAGTAACTTACACAATTAAATGGAAACAACGTTTTATTAGTTTAACCTCGTGAAAATATGTAGTACTACGTGTTATCACGATGGTGTACTAATTTATAATTTTTTATTTTGTTATCCAAGATGTTTATTTATTACTTTATCATTCACTTTGTAATGTTAATTCGAATACAAATTCTAAATTTATTTTAACTTCCTCTCCTTTCTACTGAGAGTCTATGTTTTTGTATTGTTTAATGAACATATACGGTGAAACAATATTTTTCCGTTCGTCCTAAGCGAAAAATTTCAAAATGAAGGAGCGAAGAAAAGAAAAAACGAAAAACGAAAAAAGGTACATCCTGCATTAAGATAAAGATTTTTTTTTACTAGACCGAAAAAACATTTATATTCATGCATTTTAGAATAAGGATATTCGTTTAATTATAACAGTTAACAAAATGAAAGTATTTTAATATATTTTACAATAGTTTTGCACGGTAAAAAATAAAATTCAATGCGAATAATTTTGGTAATGAATAAAAATACGCGGCAATAAATTACAATATCGAGTATTAAAATAAGAGCGTATAAAAATAAATTATTATACGACGAATAAAGTAATGATTTATCAAAGAAATTACGTATAGGCATAAAAATTAAGGAATTAGTGAACTAGATGATGAAACTAGGCACGGAAACAGTCGGTTTATGAAATTGATCAAAAATATATATGGTAGTACTGGAGTTGTTGAAATTATAGTTTATTTCAGATTTAACAGAAAATGTATAACATAAATACACATACCTAGGAATCAGCCAAGCTTCTCCTAAAGAATGCCATAGTTCCGTTTCTTTACTAGTTACACAATTCATCAATAAATTAATAGCTTCTTTGGTCAAAAGTGGAGAAACAACGCTGGCTGGTAAATTTGGTCCATAATGCGTATCGTGTGAAGCATCAACTATCAAAGCTAATGGCGTGAATAAAAAGTGTACTAATTCAGGAGCATTCGGATCATGAATATGAGCTTTTAATTTTGCCTGAAAATTGAAAAATCGATGATTATACCCCTAACCGCCGTACTGCGTCAATTAAGCATTTTTAATAGCATACTTGAAAAAACTTTAATTAATCTTTTAAAATTAAACAGCGACCTAATTTAATTATCAATATCACCACCAAACAGTTGTTCTTCTGCAGTACTTTCAAATTGTACAAATCCCATATTATATTCCAAAAAAAAAAAAATAAATAATAATAATTGCTTAGTTTTAGGTAAAATAAAGTAATTATTTCTCAGGTGCTGGTATATTTGCTTAGGTTCAGGTAAAATAAAGTAATCAACCGCTGAATAAATAAATGTTTCGAAAAGACAGAAGAATGCACGTTACATTTTTCCAAAACTTATTATAACATATCTCTTGAAGAATTCACTCTTAATTTTTTATATAATGAAATTTTTTTATTTAACACGGAAATGGTCATGAGACGTTCGACTTATTATTTCTTCTGGCGGACAATGTATTTCCTTTTATTGCATTAGATCGCTCTTACCGGATTTCATTAGAATTCTGGTCTTCTTCATTATCCTTTCAACCTAAGATGCGTGCATGCGTTACGGAGGTATTGTTAAAACTACTGTAATTTATATAGTTATGTTCATCTTATTGTTAGTCACGTGTGCATTTTGGTCAAAACACTACGCGGATTAGGTTTCTTCAGTAGCATGTAGATTTAAATAATTTAAAGAACAGTCGAGTGAATTATTTGATGCAATTTTATTCAGACATAGAAAAATGTCTTATTCTACGGAATAATATAAGTAAATTATAAAAGAGGAAATTTAGTTGAAAAAACTGGAGAACAAGTCATTGATAGTATCGATTTATCAAACCCAGTGGCAGATCCACGGGGGAGGGATAAGGGGCACCCCTACTGCAAAGAATCAAAGCCCCTGTGAAAAAATTTGTTATAACAGAGAAACTTAATGCTATAAAAGATTTTTATGAATTTTACCTACGGATTTTAATAATTAATATTTAATACTGTTTTTTCTAGTAAAACTATTAATGTTCCTTTTTTATTCTATTTTAAACACAATACTGTTGTTGATCTTTTGCCTTTCTTATTTCCTTTTAATTTTTATTTTGCAATTTTAATTGAAAATAGTTCAATGAGAAATATATATATATGTATTTAAACTTGCTCGTGAACAAAGAGAATTCGGACCGGATTACTAACAAAAATAAAAAAATAGTATAAAGTCTAATAAAAATACTATCTTTCTTACTATTTCTAAACAACCATATTTTTAGGGTATAATTTTATAATTTCGTTTTATTTTTTCCATAACTAAAAGTAAAACAGAAATTAAATTAAAAATTGTAATAATTATGTATTTTTAAGAAACAATTTTTTAAAAATGTCTATAAAGGTGGCTATTTGATTTTCTTTATGAAACACAAGAGGTATTTCTCAAATCTATTGCCTACCGTAGAAGATCTTACGTAATTATATAATTTTCCACCCTAAAATGTCTTTCTGGATCCGCCCCTGATCAAGCCCTTACTAATATTGTAAAATGTTATAGCGAGTTATATTTTTTTTTCGATATGATATTTTATTTACATCTCTCATAATATAAATAAAAATATAATTATATAATTAGCAAGTGTCTATAGTTTTAACATAAACCTATACTTTAATTACATTCTTTTTTCTCTTATTTTATTAGAAAGAAATTATCTTTTTTTAATAAATCTAAAAATTATATAATTAACAAAATACATAACTGCAATATAAACAAACGGATAATAACAAATAGTAATTAATGTATGTACCATTTACACTGGACACTGAATTTTTCATAATGCGATAAAGTAATGTTTAAACGTAATCATGTATCGCCACTTCAATTTGAACACGGGATTTTCTGAACTTTTTTTTTTTTTTTTTCCATTTGCCACATATTATAATTGTATATTTAATTATACACAAATTTATTAATTTTCATTTTCGCAAATATGGTTATTAGTTCTAACGTATCGTTTAAAGTAAGATAATTAACTAAAACATGCAAAATATATTCCTATGTAAATTTATGTAATTTAAAATGCAAATTGAGGTCTTACCAACAAATTAAATGAAAGTTTAAATTTTTGAAATATATCTACAAATTCAATTTCTGGCGGTGGTTTAGCTCTCATCGTTAGCATTCCATCTCCTAAATCTTTTTTCTTCGACTTCCGATTTCTATTCATCAAAACAAATATAAATTTAAAAAAAAATACATTTATAATATAATTTATACATACTTTATTAACTAAAAGTTTCTGTTTTTATTAGTTCGATTAGATTATAAACAATTTTAATACATAAAAAAAAAAAAGGAAAACGATTGATTATTAGTACGTATTTATTTGAATATAAGAGAGCATACATTCATCGGTATATCACGCATATTTCTATTTTTTTTTTTTCTTTCAACGCTTTCTCAAGTGTTTTATCTAAAGACATATTTAATAAATCGTGGAAGTTAACTATTTCTATCAGAACATAGTAAACGTCTTATTCCATTTCATCCAATGAATCACGTAACTTTGCTATATTTAAACTTCTTTAAAGATCATTTTCTATTTTAGTAGTATTCGACTTCTAAAGATCACTTTAGTAAGTTTAAAAAAAATATTCCTAAAAAATGAAATGGATGTCTCTTTCAAATATCTCGCATTCAAAATGCTCAGAGAAAGAATATGAATAAGTATCGCTAGTTCATTTTTGCCATGATTTTATTTATTCTGTTATCGCTATTAATTATAGTTAAAATTCGAACATACTATGAATTTAATTTATAGTAGCAGCGAACGAACTAAAAGTAACATAATAAGAACGAAAAGTAGAAAATGAAACGTATAAATTTTGATTATCAAACACCGCGTAAATTTTAGAGGCGATTTCTCCGAATGTATGAACCCGCCGGTGACTTTGGTACTCATCGACTGAAGTAAAACTCGGCAATATAATGGAAATGATATATCCATTTGCCACATTTCAGAAATTTTACTCTGAGCCCCTCGTACTTTCGATTTTGTTAGTGTAAACTCCGATGGCTTTATGGACATAGGTCTTTAAGTGGTTTACCACTCTGTACGTATAATTAAGGACCAGTACGTGGACGTTATATGAGGACATTTTATCAAAATAAACAACAGAACCAGGGCTAACAACACGGTGGATAACTGAGGATAACGTATTAGAAGTTCTGCCCAGGATGATTTAAAATTACTATTCGAGACACGTCAGTGGCAACAAATACCCGCGAACAAGCTCTTGCTGCAAGAAGGATACAGATAAGAATCTCTTCTTGACAAATTTATATTCAACTTGAATGATTCGATTCTTATCATCTAGAGGAAAGGAATGTTTTCGTTAAAATATGCATCATAATCTTTTCCGGTTTTTGTAATAGAAGGTATAATCAATGATTATTTTCTGGTTAATTTTTAAATCGATAACGACATTTACGATAAGGAAAGTATGGGATAGTAACAAGCATATTCCATGACGTCGATATCGGCACCCTAAAGTCAGCAAGCTACGTTCTGAGTAGCGTAGATTTTCAAACCTACAACGAACTCACCTACCGACAATCGCACCGCAATTCTAACGCATTACGGTTTAACGTTAGAATCGAAAATTTTTATCCAGTAATTATCATCGCCCGCCGATAGATGACATATTCAAAGACTTGATCACCGCTCCCCCGGAGTTCGACAAATAATTTGACAAAATCGATTCTATTAAGTCTAGCGTAGATTATTATTTGTTACATGTACCTATTTGGAAAAGCTGTAAAGTTAAAAGTTAGTTAATTTTCGATAGTTGTATTAAAATTATAAAGATCGATGAAAAGTGAAAATTCTTTTAGCGGTAACAAAATTTATTATAACAGGGGAAATACGATTTTATCGCAATTTATAATAGGTAAAATTTGAACCATCACTAATACATCAGGTAATAATACAATGTACTAAACCTATAACCAGTAGCCTATACACTTATCAGCTAAAACTTATTGTGACCTGATTTACTAAAAAGGACCCATCATCCGAAAACAAATTTTCGAGAAAAAAAAAACGTCGTTTCCTATCAAAAATTCCGCAATAGATTTAGTCTTGCGTCAGCAGTGGCCTTGTGAATTTAAGACGATGCTAGAAGTTAGCTTCATTATAAGAAGGCGTGCCTGAGAAAATTTTTTACGTAAGCACCAACTATATACTTTGTTATTAAAACAACGAGGACCTATAGTCTTCTCTCAATGATGTCACAAGATTGTTTTCCGTTAATTCAGAATTGCTTAATATCAACCATTTTATACATGCTTAAACAAGGTTTTTATCGTGTTTTTTTCTTTTTTAATTAAAATGAAAAATACAATCTGGCTACAGTTTATCAGATTCAGTTTACATTTAAATCGATTTGAAGCTTACGTAATTTTAAAAAATGCTTTTGAAACATAATATATCAATACTAATAATTTCACTTGTAAAAAAGTATAGATATGGCGGCAACCATTTCGTCCTCTGACGCTCACGTGATTTTTATACATTAAAGACTATTTTTTTTGTAGATTTTTTGAACACGATAATAAAAAACCTTCGCAATATTTTTTTTTTTTTTTTTGTACTCCTACGTTTATTCTGCATCAGGGCATTATTTTCTGTAGAAACACGAATAATTTTGTTTTCATTTTAAAGATTTTACTGCACATGGGTAATCATTGGTCGAATTGTATAAAACATGGTGCAAAGAATTAAACAGTTAATAGTGTTTTTTGTAAAACAGTAACCTGAAGATTCTATCCGTTTTTTTTTTGTTGTAGAATACTTAGTTATAAAATTCAAAAGTACTGACATGAAATAAGCATAGTTTAATGAAGTACAGTTTTATCAATTAAACCAGTATTACGCTGTTGTAACGGCGTGTTAAAGAGGTAAAATGATTCGCAAATAAAAAATGACATAAGAACAATATTCGATCTGTGATTAATTCCGTTTAGTTAAGTTTATGTTTCATAAAATTAATCAAAAATTATATAAATGGTATACAATTATACGATGCGACAACCCTTACTGCGCACAAAAAATAAAAGAAAAATTTCTTATATTGTTTTTTCACCAAAATTATTTTTTATCTTTAGACTAAAAAAAAAAAAAACTGTTTACTATATCACCAACATCTACAACAAAAATTACTGTATTTATAAATTATACTGCATAATACTACTTTATTAATAATCATAAAGTAAAATAACTAATATAGACACTACATATAGAAACCAGAAATTGCACATCAGTATGCATATAATTTAATTACAATAAATAAATATATTTTTGAGCATGCGTGAAAAAATTTTTTGGAACTCCCCCCAGCAAACGCTTGTTACTAAATTTGAAATTAATTACTAGCATTGCATCTGCTAGCCATATTGATAATTAATTTATATTTTGATAAATAAGATACATATATGTATTAAAAGTATTATAAATATCGCTGAATGGTGCAAAGAATGAATATGTGCTACAACTGTTCACTTTTTACCCCCCAAATTATAACGAATGAAATTAAATCTTTGAATACAACCATTATGAACTTGTATGAATTGACGTTACTTAATCATTACCTAATTACAATTAAATCGATTTAATTAATAATTATTAAATGTTAAATTAAAACTGAAACGCTGTAGTTTATTAATAGTAGATTTGTTTTTTCGAATACTATTTAGTTTCTTCAATTTGTAAAAACACTATTTTTATAAAATTTTAACAATTTCATAAACATGAATCACTATCATTACTCACCTTTGCCTTCTTTCAAGTTCACGGGAAGCTGCAGCCGCATGCTGCAATCGGGCGATAAATTTTTCAATATCATCGAAACAGTGATTCAGTATCGTAACATCACGTTCATATTTTTCACTTGATGTAGAACTAGTTTCATCGTCACGAATTTCAAATTCACTGTTACCGCGCGCAGTATCTACTGTTTAAATTGAAAAAATAAACGTGGATCGATAAATATAGTTAAATAATGAAATAGGTAACGCAATGTAAAATGCAGTAAAAAAAAATTAATATTTCGAATAAATGAAACTAGTTCTATCGAATATGAAAAGTATTTGAAAAGATTTACGAATTAATGAAATAACTTACACGCACTTACAATGAAGAACATTTACCACCCTAAATTATTCATTTGTTAACATAAAAATCGCAAATTGATAAACTTTAAATTAAGTAATAAAGAAACACGAAAAATATTAAATAATAATCTATTGCCCGTTTTTTAACCGTTCTTATTCGCTTAAGTTTTATTCGTTTTAAAATTCTTAACAATTTAAAAAAATATATTTAAAATTAAATTACAGAAAATACGTGTTTTTTTTTTAATATTTAAAATTACATAACGCGATCGACAAATTATTCATTAAATAGCATACTGAATAAGAAATCTTAGATGCTTTTTAAGCTTTAAATATATAATGAAATATTTTCAATAATAAACCTAAACGATGAAAACAAAATTTTTAAAATAGTCATTTTGTGTATTTTAAAAAATATAAATCTACAGAGACACCAAAGAACAATAAAAAAACTATTTTGTTGTGCTTCATTATATACACATATATATATATATATATACCAAGGGATTCGTCCCGCTGGCCGCTCCGCGGACCGTGTTCTTTCGGACTTTAAATTGTTTTACTTTGTAAATTTTCGTAGTGCGCAGGTAAAAAAGAAAATCAATACTATAACTCATATAAAACCGGCTGTGGAATTTTTTTTAAATTTTTTTTTTAAAACTTGATTTTCAAACTTTTCAAAATCTGGGCCCTGTAATTTTAAAATTTTGGGGGTCTCGTATTTTTTCTACTTTATATTAAAATACATCATTAAAAAAAAAAAAAAAGAGTAACCCTCCAATGTAGTATTTTTAGATTATATAAGACAGATTTTATTCATTTATATATGTGTTGTTAACAGTTGACTTAATAATTACTATTTCTGAATCTTTCGAATTATTAATGTTAACACAATAAACTCGTAGAAAATATCATATGATTAAAAGTTAACATCATTAATTCACAAATATTAAATGTTAAGTAAGCTATTAACTACAATTACATTTTAGGTTATTTAAAAAAAAAATGTTTTTTCTTTTTTGAAGTTTTTAATAAAATAAATAAATTTACAATGCTCTAAATCATTAAAGAAATTACCGCTTTTTTTAAAAAATAAAAAAAAGTCAATTTCCTTCGAAATTACGTTTAATTTGATTCGTACGAGGCGTCATTTCGCGAGTGAAACAGCTACAGGCACGAGCAGTAGCGTGACACTGCGCTATTATACCGGGTGTGTACCTAGCGGAAAATTTAATCAAACCTTATTGTTTTTTCGTGCAAAATCTATTCTTATTTGAACCAATCTTCTTTTTGCGTGAAATACTACGATTTAACCCACCCATAAGATATATATGCAACAAACTACGATTAATTTTGAGATCGAACTAAACCTTATTAAATTTTAAATTACTTGAAATATTAAAAATTTCAACTAATTTGAAATTATAAATAATTCAAAATTTGAAATTTACACTCTAGCCAGCTATCGTGACCTAGTTGGTTAGGTAATTTTATTTCGTTCGGGTAGGCTCTGCAAATAATGATTAAATTGTACTTAATTTAAAATTCAAACAATCTAAAATTTTAAATATTTTTGAACTGTTAAGATTATACACACTTCAAACAGACAAAACCTATACTTTGAAAATTTAACTTAAATACATTTAAAGTGCAAAGAATTGAAAATTATTTGAAGTATTAAATAATTTAAAAAAAATATATTGATGCATTAATTAGAGAACAACCAAAATATTTAAAAATTTAGTTGTTGGTATAACAATATAACAAATGATAACATGCAAAAATGGTAAAATTATTGATTAAACATGTAAAAAATAGTATATTTGTCATACTAAAAAATTAACATACTTCGAGATTTTTATGAAAAAAAAAAAAAAAAAAAACGAAGAAAGAACGAAAAAAAAAGTAACTACAATACGTACTATGAGCATTTGCGTTAAAAACAGAAACTTGTTCTCGCACTTTAACACCATTGATGGGCGGTTCTGGAGGAGGCGATGGTGGTGGTGGAGGAATGTGATTCGATTTATTAGAATGATTCGATAAAACTTGACCTGCCCGAAGTAATTTTAAATCTTCTACCAAATCTTGAGCTGATATGTTTTGGCACTGAAATTTATAGATACATTAAAACTTTTAAAAAAACTAAATAATTAAAGTTAATTATTTATTAAATTTAAACATATAGATACTATTTAAAAGAATTTTTCTTTTGTGAATTTACAAATTCATTAAATTCGCACCGTCGTAATTACTCAATTAGTCGTTGGTAGTAACAAGTGCTTATTTTTTTAATATTAATTCCCGATATGTTGCAAAATGTGAATCTAGGAGAAGAAAAAGTATCGTATAAAACGTATTTTTTAAAAATTCCTAAAAACTAAAAAAAGACGTTATTTAAATTAAAATTTACATTTCTATTCCAATAATTAAATAAATTTCTTACGAATATAGTAGTTGGACAAGAACAAAAAATGAACACCATTCTAATGTAGAACAAATTTAAAGAAAAGAAAAAGAAGATTAAGGAACATATAACTGTAGAAGAAAATTTGTAAAGTGAAGTTTACGCTATGTATTATACATTTAATCAAATGACTTTTATTTAAACGTCTCATAATAAAAATAATTTCGCGTCTATTTAAACCAGTGGTTTACAAATCTTTTTAAGCTATCACCCCCCAGAGGACCTGAACATTTTCCAACTCCCCCTTCTACCATGAGAAGAATGAACTTCAGAAGAAGTTTCTGAAAAATAAAATCAATGAAAGAAAAATACATTTGGAGAACGATGAAAACAGAACTTTATTGTACCAAATCAAAAAAACAAGATCATTGCAAGAAAAATTGTTTTTGCAAACGGAAGATTATTTGCGAAAATTATTTTTGTAGAACGATGATCAGTGGGATGTTTGTGTCTAGTGCTTCAGGAGCCAGTTCCTTGACGCCAAATTCTATGTTGGTTAGATGTAAGTCTCCTTTTTTTTCGATGTTAAATTGATTTCTTTTTTTGGTGATTAGATCTGTCGCTGCGCTGACCCCCCCCCGTTGTTCGACGAGGTATGAGGAGCAGAAGGCAATCAAAAACTTTTTAAAGATGCTCCACACTATAGGGTAGAGGGGAGAGATGTTGGCTGTGTTCAGTGTTGTACATCTTTTTTAAATACATGTATATATTTTTAATTTTAAAAATTATATCAGTAATCTTGATTAGATCATTTGTGCTATTGTATATAATATATATACGTGTAAGTGTAAGTGTGTGTGTGCGCGCGGGTATGTAGCTGTGCACGTGCGCGCATATTTTTTAAGAATTCATCAAATTACAAAAGTTAACAATTTTTTTAATTATCATATTTTGTTTTACATTATACAGAATATGAAAAAAAAAAAAGCTTTTATTTTTCAGTTAAAAGAAGTAATAAGATAGTGATTTCTTATGTATATATGTATTCTGTTTTGTGTTCCATCAAAAATTTTAACATTTTAGGTACACCTTAAAAGCGATATGTGTAATACGGTCGAATCCAACAAATCGTATAATAATAAGTTTCGAGATTTTTGTTCTAATTCCTTCTTTAATAATCATAAAAATTTGCTCGCCGATGCATTTGAAATAAGATTCAATTCTATAACTGGAGAGACAAGTCATTCACCATGATAAAGTAACTTCCCATGCGTCTTTCAATTTTAGAAAGTTTGGTGGTCAAACACTCCATTCTAGGCATGGGTAACTCCGGACACAGTTATATCCTCGGAAACATATCCGTGGTCGGACACAGTCGGATATATCTCGGACCACATATCACAACTCCGAAAAATGTCGCACAACGAACAAATATTGTCATTCCGGACACAGTTGAATTCACTTCTGGCGGAGTGATTTGATATATCTCCACTCCGAAAGGCGACAGCTGCGCGTGTAACTGTCAAAAATTGCCTTATCATTACTGTTTCACGGAATTACATCATGTTCGTAAACTGCTGTATGGAGGGGTAATAGCGCGGTGTGATTTAACATTTTTAAATCGAATGAGTAATATGATCCACGAATTTAATGCTATGTGTTATTTGGCACGATGCGAACTAGCTATTTTATGCTTATTGATAAGAAATATCCTATTTAGCAGAAAACAGCATGTATGTGTGAGAGTTTTTCATCCGCTGTCGGTAAATCGGAACTGCGCGAAGAAAATGCGCACCATGTTCAAAGACATTTTGTTGCTTTGTGCGTTCGGAGTGCTGCGCGGAGTTGGAGTTAAATACGTAACGAAGAGTGTGATTATACGCTGCATATGAGATAACTCCGTCGGAGTTGGAGTTGAGAAGCGGATATATATCCGCAGTCGGAACGGACACATATATATCCAACTCCTCTAGCGGAGTTGATTTGCGCATCTCTACTCCATTCCAACGTTACACTCTACCAATTACAGTTTAGATTCAGAGCATACCTTGTGAATTTTTTCTGTTTCCCCATTTAAAACCACACCCCGAAGGAGTGTATCGAGGTGGTTCGGAAACTGCATAAGAAGCTATGGCCATATAACACTAAATAACTTTCTTTAGAGGGAAAGCAAAAATGCTTTGGATGGGAGAGCGTTGACACATTACATAAAGCACGTTACAGTTACTGCGAAAATGTATAAAGTAAATTACCCAAGCAATAACTTTATACCAGATCTGTAGAAAATGTTTCAGAATTTAAACTACCACAATATGTATGGCAATGGAAATTTCGATCAGCTTGCACTTACAATAAGAAATGAAGGAGATAAAATAAGGCAATTTTACAAACAAGATGGTATATAACTTCTTTGGAATTTACGCAGCCATTTTTAAATTTTTATATACTTAACGTTCACACGAAAAGGAAAGATCATCTAATCACTTCTTCGTTCTCTACCAGTGACGCAAAATTTCCCCAAATTTTTTTTCTCTCTCAAATACGTAACGAGATAACCGCATTTTTTTTTTTTTAATTTATTTATTCCGCTTGGATAAAGTTACAGCTATTAATAATTTTTGCAAATAAAAATTCGCTGAAAAATGTAAAGGGTGAAACTGATTTTTATTAACACTGAGTGACTTGAACTAAAGTCTACTTTTCATTACTATATAATGCTTTTCTCTACTATTCAAATTCATATAATTCACGATTTTAGTTAACCAAGTTAACGTTTTTATTAATTATTATCTATACTCAGACTTTTTATTATTCCAAAAATTTAACTGAACCACTTATTTCATTCTCTTTTTTCACATTCGATTATTTTCGAACATTGTCATATCAGAAGCATAATTTCTGTAACCATGTAAAATTTTATCAAAATAAACTATCAAGCTCTAGTTTCGATGAGAATTAAATTCGTAATAGTGTAAATCAGAAATAATTTGCGCTCGTAAATTCGGACAGTACAAGATTTTGAACTATAGAGTTATTTAAAAATATTTTTTATAAATAAAATTGATCATTACCACCAGTGTGATAATAAAAAGTACCTGAAATATATGCATTTCGGACTGTGAACTGTTGATCTGTCTTTCGTCGCCAACTATAAAAACCAAAATATTGTTGTATATTTCCATAGAATCATTACTCATAAACGCGGTAGGTTCTTGAATTAATGAAACTGGAAATCGTTCCATAACAACCTAAAAATTGCGAATATTATTAAAGGATATTATAAAATTATTATTTAGTGAGTTACTTATTTCTTATCTTCCCGATTATACCCTTGTATATTGTGATGACCTCATTTAAGCCGACAAGTAAAGTAACAGAAAATTTCTATAATTGAATGCATTCCGGTTTTACTAGTCGTGGGAAATTAAAATTATTTAATTTTAATATTAATTGTATTTAGAAAACGGCCTAGTTCTTCCTCTATTTATCCGGTAAAACTCGAACAATGAGTAACGTAAAGTAAGTTTAAATTAAAGTGCTCGAGTAACGGTAATTTAGAAAAGTAAAATTAATGCCAAAGTGTGAGTGCATGCGCAAAGTAGTTACCTGCTAAGAATAGTTGTATGTGGTATGATTGATAGTATATGTCTAATGCCGGTACAGTTTAAGTGCGACACTGCTTCGGCTAGTGCTCACAGCTAATCGCCATGGGGAGATTCTCACACACTGGGTAAGATCGATTCGCGGTTTTAATCAGAGAACGTCATCTTAAACTTCGATGTTATTAGTTCCTCTTGTCTCGGTACGTCAAGAGGATTTACGCCGAAAAGTATTGTTTCGCTCGCTCTATGCACTGTGGCCCCATCTTGTTGGAACTACGTTCTCGACAGCTTCTTCCTACGTCTCAAGGCCGGTTCGACGAATTCTAACAGCATTTTGCGTACCTTTCCTCGTTCACCATCTCGTCGGAGAAGTATGGCCAATCACTCTCCACGTCACGAATTCCCGTCCAAACCGTCACTTTCGGCAAGTGTAACGGCTTCTCGTTGATGATGTTACAGTTTGAATCCGTCCAGTAACGAAGATTTTGCTTGTTAATGTCGCCGTTGAAATAAAAGTGAGCTTTATCCGTAATCATAATAAAACAGCAGTGAAATTTGTCCAAGCACCACTTCACTAAACGTTAATCGTAAGCTGTAATAGCCGGTGAAAGCTGTTGGGTACGCAAAATTTTAGGAGGATGAAAATTAACATCCTCATGAAGTAGCTGGCGAACCGTTCGTTCGGACATTTTCAATTTTTTTGCGTGTAAACGAGCAGAACGCAATGGACTTTTCTAAGTCGACTTCCGAACTCGTTCCACATTTTCCGGAGTTCTGACTGCTTTAACGGACCCTTGCCTTTTTTTTGTTTTGAAAATTGAACCGGATTCTCTGAAGTTTCTCATCCACGTACGCAGTTTTTTTCGGTCGGAATCGGTTTTTTGAATGCTATAGAAAATTTATTTCGAAAATCACGCGTAGCGGACACATACAAATCACCATGGAAAATAAAACGCTCGATCGTGTAAACGCGCTGCTCACACGTCCACTCAGTCATTGTCCCCAACTACTGAATGTTAAAAAAAAAAAAAAAATCTCGTCGAACTACCTGAAAACGCTGATGCGGTCGTGCTGGAGTAATTTATAGCGGAGGTATGATTTTTTGAAATACGATCCACTTCATTTTCGCACCCCTTATGATAAATGATGCGTTTAAATTTCTATTAAATTTAAAATTGTTTTCTTTTTCTTTTTTTGCAGTCATTTTGATGTTTAATAATATACTTCATTTTGGAGTAATTGATTTTCCGAACTATTTGCACACAAAGTAAACATAATCTAGAATTTATCGCATATTTTTGTCTAAACGGCTATCCATAATAACCGTTATATACGGCCTTTACAAATGTAAATTTCTCGCGTAAATCAAAAAAGCGCATTCTAATATTTTACACGATTCATACACTCATGGTCTTCTATCGATCTGCAAAATTTCATCAAAATCCGCGGCCCCAACGTCGTGACTTCTGCTTGTAAGACAAATAAGACAAAAAATATTTCAAGATAGTGAGGTAAATTACTAAAACATTGTAGTTTATCTTCGATAACAATTATATAAGTGCAATAGTAAGACTGCGGACCGGCCATTGTCGGGTACTGGAAGATCCATTCAAAATAAATACAGTCATAGATAATTCGTGTCCCGAATGCAGATTAGGAGCCTCAATAAACCATATAGTCTGTCAGTGCGATTACAGCAGAGATGATAAATTTAATTTCGAGGAAGGGATATTGAAGGAACAAAAACCTCTACCAGTAAAAGTCAGATTGTTTTAAGCCCCTGTTCTTATCTGAACGGACTATTATATACATACCTTAAGGACAGCCAAATACAAATATAGTCTATAACTGATAATAATCTTAGTTAAATAATTCAGCTGGCCATAGGACGAAAGCCGGGTAAAAAAAAAAAAGAAATGTGATTTTTACGCCGAAAGTAACATAAACATTTCGCATCGGTTAAATGCAAAAAAAAAAATTGTAACGGAAATGAAACGACAATTATGAACTGCTACATAAACCGAAAATTAAAAAATGACGCAATCAATTGAAACCAACTCTTCTAGAAGAATTATAGAAGCTTCTTATCAAAAGATTCAAGGGAATATCATCGGCGAAATTCGAAAAATAAAATTATATACATATATTGAGTTGGTCATATTAGGTGGACCCATTTATTTAACAAAAAAAAAAAAAAAAAAAACATGAAAAAAAAACACATTTTTTGTTGTTTAAGTAGAAAACCATTTAATTTGGTTTAAGGAGATTTGATTACATCACATTCTGAAGATTAAATCGGCAAGTGGTCATCCTGAGCTCAAATGACGTAATGTGTCCGTTTTCCGGAATTTTCCATCGTATTTGACAATGCTTCGGCCGATATGGCGGCTATTTCCTAGCGGATTGTGGCCTTAAGTTCGTCTAGCGTCCTTGGCTTGTTGATAGAAACCTTTGACTTCAAGTGGCCCCAGAGGAAAAAGCCTGATGGTGTCAAATCAGGCGAATTCGGAGACTAGTTAAAATCACCTTTTTTTAATATCAAGCGACCGGGGAACAATGGCTTCAAAAAACTGATTGTGGCACGAGCTGTATGAGGTGGCGCGCCATCTTTTTGGAACCAAAAGTGCTCCATACCATTTTCACGAACAATCGGCATCAAAAAATTGGTTATCATAGCCCGAAACGCACCTGATTGACGGTTGTTGCTTTGCCACTATTGAACCTGATGTTTGCGGTGACCGTTCAACATTGGCTTCTACGGCCGCGATATTCTCATCGGATCGTGTCGGTCGCTTTTTATCTGGACGCCTCCTGGGATTAGCGACAGTACTAGAAGGCAAAAATCTTTCGTGCAATGCTTTATTGTGTTTTTTGACGGCGCACTTTTCACTTTATTTTTTTCCCCCATGCCCGTTTCGTTTTCACTATTGAGAAGTTATTTTAAATGTACAGCTGAACAATTTCAGCGCGTTCGATTGGTGTGTACTGCCCCATAGCAAAAATCTCCTAAGACTGACGCTTCAAACACGTGCTATCGTTAGTCCTTCTCACATTTCTTGTCAAAGTTACAGTGTTGCCAGACAGGTGCACCTAATATGGCCAACCCTGTATATATATATATATATATATATATATGATTAAAAAGACTGTTTTAAATATATATTTTCAATATTTGCCTATAGACACATCTATAATATATGTTCGAATGACGCGACCATATAAAAACTGCTCATAATTATATTATTTTTAATTGAATCTGTAATTTTAAAAATTTTACTACAATTCGTATCAGTATTTAAAAAAAAAAAAAAAACTTACTCCAGTTTCATAATCCATAATTAACACCCAAGACTGATCTAAACGGAAATGCATCTTTTGCGACCATATCCCGTTCGACTTTTCTAACTGCAAAAGCCTACGCATGCCATCAGCCGGATAAACAATTCCATTTTCTTTAGCAACTGTGAATGTTGCTAAGTGTTCCATAATATATGTTGGATATTCATTATTATGATGAGATTCTGCGGTACATAAAATGTATATTAATTAACAACTGATAAATAGATTCTTTTAAAAATTTTTTAGCATAATAATTTTATTACAAATATCATTAACAACCCCAGTTAGAACGAGATAGGATTAATTTCAATAAGGAGAATAAGTGATTTACAACTGCTGTCGATCACTTTTTCTTTCAAAAACTCCTAAAAAGATATTTGTTATACAATTTTAAAATACACGAATTATTTATTTAATGCTGTTTCACAAACGGAAAATTGAATAATACGAAATGTGTGGGAAGTATAGTAAACTGAATGAAAAAATAAGATACAAGTATGACAAACGAATTAAAAGTATAATTTGCGTTTTCAGGCGATACCCACCTATCGCTGGAAATTAGAATTTACAACATAAACACAAAACTGAATAACACGAACATGAAATCGAGAATGTGTCGCTAAGGAACACAAAAACAAATTGTTATACTTGTATCTTATTTTTTAATCCAATTTACCATATTTATATTTAACAAACAGGATGATAAAGAATTCTATACTATATGGTAAGTGTTCACATTATTAACGGTAAAAATGATCTTCTCTACATTCCATTATTTCATCGATTTAATAGCTAGCCTACTGAAGATTTGTCAGCAACTATTTTTCAACAATTATACTAGTGTGATATATCGGCTTCAAGCGATAATTTTTTTCACTAATCGTATATGTTTTCTAGCTTGTTACTACAAGTCATAAAAGTGGAATTTCAGTTGTCTTTCATCATCATTATCAGTTTTTGAATTATAACTGTTTTGAAGTAAATGATATGGTTTGGATGATTTCATATGATTTTGTTGGATAAAATAATCGATTATTCTTTTAAATTGCTTCACGTAAAAAACAACACAATAACTACTCACTACCAAAAAACCTGAAGTAATCCTAATAAAACTGAAAATTTGTTTAAGCTTTTAAACAATTAGTTTTATTGTGAAAATAATTATTGTAAAATTTATAAATTATTGAATTTACGCATAAAAAAAAAGAAAAAAGAAAAAAAAGATGTACTGTTTTTATGAGAATGATTGGTAAAATCATTGGATGCTGAATAAAAGTAAAAATATCAAACTATCCGGTGTATGCATCTGCACCATAAAATACATCAAATTATATTTTGTATAACAATTATTATAAATGTCTGTCTTCCTCTCTGCGTTTATCCGCATAATTTTGATTTAATCTTTGTCGAACACTTTATTACCTTATACACCTGCTTCTTATAGGAAGACGTAATTGCGAAAAAATAAAATAAATCCGCACCGTTACTTTTTTACTTTTTACACGTGCTTATAGAAATTATTTCCCGATTTTATTTTGTGACGTTTGAAAATGACTAAAATTGGCTTTATCTGTTGCAAAATTTTTATTTGAAGATGAAAAATCTTGAATACTGAGTAAAAATTTTGATGGATTTCAGTAAGGAAAAAATAACGGAAACATTCTGTAACTGAAAAAGAAACAATCGGTGACAATCCATACTCAATGTCGGAAATATAACTCAGAACGTTATTACTGGTAGCCAGAAGACTGAGAGATGTGAAAGAAGTCAATAGCCTATCTTTATCAAGTAAGCCTTTTGTTTTAAAAAAATAAATCTGTTTTGTGGTAGAGAAAGCAAAGAAAAGAGAGTTTGCTGAATATTCAGCGCATAATACATATTGATTTATAACATTTTCGTTGAGGGACAGTTCATATGGCGTAGTATAGACTGTTAACTACGCGTCTGTACCGTAAATACGGTCACTGCTAAAATATCATTAAGACTCTTCGTTTTTTTTTTTGTTTTTAAGAATCATTACGGGAAATAAAGTTGGTTGCCCTGAGCATAACGACATTACATTAGCCGCAGAAGAGATGATAATTTCCTATATAGATAACAATGACGATGGTCAGCTTTCATTATGCAACAATTAGAAGACATTTTTAATCATTCTGCATGAGAAAATAATTAATAGAAGACTGAAACAAAATATAGCGTCCAAAATATAATAACAAAAAAAAAAAACGGGGATGCTCTTTGTTTCACCCATAAAAAAAAACACTACGTTGCGAACGAAACTTCGTATAAAAATATATAATAAGGAAAAAGAATATTTTCGAATTCATAAGACAGTTGCCGCAATCATTCACGAAGATATGCGCAATCAGTATCGTTTTGATAGGATATAGTATCCTTTACCGCCGAGTAATCGAATTTTTAAAAATATTAACAATAGAATTCAAGATCCTATAAATTTTTTTTACAACAAATAAGGTAAAAAAATCATCGATCTAAACCGGACTATTTAAAATTTCAAGATCCATTTAATATTATAAAAGCTATTCATCCCCTACGCTATTTATCTGAAATTGCAACCGGGACTTCGTTTTTTTTTTTTTTTTTAAAGCACCAACAATTTATATCGAAAAATATCTAACGACTGACACAGTACACGATGTGTAAAGTAGTAACAGATATCTACTTCTCCTATTTTACCGTCCGAAATCGGAATATTATTCAGTATACGGCTAACAACGCCGATGTAAATGTGCATTTCTTTGATGGCCATATAACACTGCCCACATAATGGCATAATCCAAATTATTACTTTAAAGATTTCAGTCCAAATAAAAGAGTATACATCAACCTGAACGATCATTCCCATAAAAAGAAAACAATTTTGAAGCATCTTTTTTTTTTTTTTATATAGGAAAATAGATGATGTATAAATTTGTAAAACTATTATTTATACAATAAAACAGTTTAAAATATACTTAAGCGAAAGAAAAAAAAAAAAAAAACATTTTTTAACCCATAATTTTAATTTAATTCAATTTTAATATTTACAATCTAAAATAATTATTCAAGAGTTTAGGTGAATAATCTATTATACGTTGCTACTTTATCTTAAATCACAAGTTCTATATAAAAAGGCAGTGGAATTGCAAAAAAAATTAATCAGTGAAAAAACCTACGTAACATTTATGCACACGATTGACGTAATTTCGAGCAATCTGTGATTTCTAATAAAATTTTTAGAATTTAGCCGGCTGATGAAGATTTTGATATTTCATTTAAAATGATTGCTTAAAGGTTTAAATAAATTTTCAATCGTATCAAAATTGTAAGTCCGGATTTTTTCAGACTGACTAGATTAATAGCTAAACGATAGAATAATTATTTGGTAACGCGGATATCTATCACTTTTAAAACCGGCAGCATTTGAAAGACTGCGTGTACTAGAAAGTATTGAAATGAACATTTAATATCAGAATTCAAAATCAACAAAAACATTAAAAAACAAACGTCTGATTTTTTTTCGTTAAAATTTTTTGTCTATTCGAATAGTATAAAACATTAATTTTAAAAACTCAGTACAGACCTGTTGCTGAATATCCATTAGAAATAACACTAGATCTGCTATACGACATGTTTATTTCACATTATTTGCATCCTATTCAAAAACAGAAAATAAAAAAATACAAATTAGTCTAACCACGCATAAATTGTAAAAATGAAATGATTTTACACAATTTCTATTTTTAAAAATTAACAATTTTAATTGTAGTAATTGGCAATATACCATACAATAATATAAAATGTATCTGTGTTGTATCGAATTTGTAATATAAAAAGTTCCCGTTTTCATGAATTTATCAGGAACTTGCGTATCAACGAGCATTACTTTAAGCTGCTATAATATAAACTTTTAAACAATATTTCTGCTTTTTTAATGGTGTAAACTCGGGTCAAATGGAAAGGGGGAATTTTGGAAAAAAGGGGGAAATAGTATTAATAAAAGTAAAACACGAGATCATAAATTATTCGTTTAGAAAAGAAAAAAAAAGTATTAAAATAACAGAACGTAGAGGAATATTTACAATTAATCATTGACAAGATTCTGCAATAAGAAAAATTCTTTTAATACGGTAGTCACTCAAATATAATTTTTAAATTCCCGGTCCAAATCCTCTCGATTTTTGCTGGTTATTAAAATTGTACAAAACCCCATACACGAACATTTTTCCGCTTGTATAATAACAAACCCAATAAATTGAAGTGAAGGCAAATAAAATATCAGCAGAAACAAAAAAAATGCAAATTAAATTTTTTAGTTTTTTGAATTTGTTTTGCTCACATTTTAAACATTTCACCGTTGTAATCACCACTAGATATAACTAACTCAAGCAATATATGCTTACTTTTTTATTACAAAAGTTAATAATAAAGTTTAATATAACAGGCTAATTTACTCCTTCCCCATTTAAATAGTTCTGACCTGTAAAATTTATTTGACGTCTAATATTTATGTTTGTAAAATCCTACGCGCCAACTTGAAGGTGTTTAGCTCAAGCACCTCCAAAAATTTCATTGAAAGAGTTCAACCCTTTCATTAAACTTAAATACGCAAAAAAAAAAAAAAATGTTAATTAAATGTACCGACAATAAATATAAATATTATTCATCGTGAAAATGGACCTGCCGTTATAGAAGAAGTCTTTTAATCGAAAAATTATAGAGACAAATTGTATTAAGAATGGAATGTTCTTTGTTACTGTCGATATAATTTTTGTCTGTCGCGGCATATTTTATACAAATAAAAAAGAACTTCGTAATTTACTATTGAGTAAAAAACATTAAAAACCGCATTCATTTTCCGCTTCAAATGATTTTTTTTTTTCTATCAGAATTGGTGGCTATTTTTACTTTTTTTTCTCTCGGTTTTACAACAAAATTCCCGGCTTATCTCCGGCTTCCCGGTTGGATGGCCATCCTGCGAAATATAATTAATTTTAACTGATAGGCGTAAAGTCGTCAGCCGGAGTGTCTTATAAGGTGCAACGTCAAATATCCAGAACAGAGCAAACAATTGATTTTAGTTAAAAATGAAGGGAGAGGGTATTTTTTTAACACAACTGACAACCACGAATGGAAAAATTTGTACTATTCTTTTCTGACTGTGTTAATTGATTTAATTCATTCCGTTCAAAGTTAAAACAAAATAATAATAATAATATTATAAATCGGAATATTTTTCTGTTCCAATCTGTTTGCAAATTTATAAAAATGGAAGAACGTTTTGTCTTTTTCCAGATGAAGACAATGTTTGTATCGGTAAACTTAATACTTTATGTAAGGCTCAGAATTGCGCTTATATGTAGTTCATTAAAATTTTATTTTTCAAAACTGGCTATAATTTTTCTTAAAAACGGAGTTCCATTACAACTTACAAGCTGAAAATGAAGAATAATTAATGTTACATTAAGTTTGGAAATATCGGACTTGAATAATTGACAAAAAATGTTTCATTATTTCTTCATCTACTTCCTTTAAAATGTTCATTAAAAATGTCACACAATACTTCCCTACTTATCCTTAAATATTGATTATAGATTACAATAGACTCATTCAGGTATTCACTTAATTCTATTCTTAGAGGAAAACCTTTCATCCAACAGCTTAATTGCAACAAAATACATAATTCGCTCTGATATAAACACCGTTTCTTATAAGGCACTTAGAAAAACGTGAATTAAGCTGAATAAGTAATACCTAAGTAGAATAAAAGGTAATATTTTCAAAAATACTACACACTTAATATTATTATACTTTTTTTTAAATTTATTTTTATGTACATCGCCGATTTTACGAAATGATCGAAGTAATTTTGAGGAATAGGCACACAAGTCTTGCCTCACTAATTAAATTGACAAGTGATCAATACGTTAAATTAGTAATTTAAGAAATTCATCGTAATAAATGATTCAAATTATTACAAACATAAATAAAAAAAAATTACATTTGAATCCGATTATAATGCTACAAGTAGCAAAACATGCAATAATTTATCCATTAATATGAATCACTCTACATACGGATATTAAAAATAATAATAAAAGCATTCGACGGTATGCACGTACAATGTTTTTTTTTTAAATATTTTTTTCATGTAAGCAGGTACAATATATAGGTACGTTCAATTTTTAAAAAAAACTATACCTTTAGTAAATTTACGAATTTCAGTTATAGAAATGTTAAACAATGTAGAACAGCGCAAATAATTGAATAAATGATCTTTCGAAAACTCCGTTTTTAATTGTTTAAAAAAATATTAATAAAAATTCAATTTTTCAAATAATTGTTAATAATGTATTAAATATAAGGGTATACCCTCAATTTCGTAATCCGGTTATAATTTAGAAATACTGAACTGTTTATGTTATTTAAATTTTATATGCATACTGAAATTAACTGTGACCTTTAGTATTTTAATATCTAATTTATTCAAACCTTAATATTTTTTAAAATTTCAACATAAGTTAAATAGTAAACAAAAGTGACACTTATACTCATAGCAAAATGTTAAGGATTATTAAAGTTATGCCAAGTTCAATGACACCAACGAAAGTAAATAACTCATGCCCGAGTTGAATAAGATTACGCACGCTTATATTTTAAATTTAATATTTAAAACAAAAATTAGATTAAATGTAGGTGAATACATCCTGTTTGTTAAAATGGTATAATAAAATAAACTTTAATAACAAACAATATAATTAGATTATCAAAAAATTTAGAAATTCTACTTAAAATATAAACTATTTTTGAAAAACAATAAATGGTATTTTGTGTTTACAATGAAATAAATATAACCAAAATTTAATATACACAATACTCATTGAGATCGATTACTGAGTTTAAGTTTTGAAAATATCTTTAAATTTAGTATTTATACCTAGATGTAGATTTAAAAAGCTATATAATTTTAAATTTTTTTTTTTTTTTTTTTTTTTTAGTTATAAACACAAGATATCGTTTACAAAATCTCAACTTACATATATATATATACAAATAAAAATATGAACAAATTTGAAAAATATTGCACACAATAAAATAGAAATAAAAGCCTATTTATTTATTAACAGTTTAAAATTTAACTCATTAATATTTAGTACACATAAAATTAAAAGTGAATAATTATTATTTCAAATTATTAATATGAAAATCTGCGATTATAAGCATTTTCAAAAAAAATAATTGTCAGAAACGTCTGAATCATTTGTTATTTTATTTCTGGAAAATTTCAATTAAGCACGCATCTTTAACTAATGTATAATTAATACAATATGAACAATTATAAAATGGATCCCACATATCTGTATTAAGGGAAAACATTTAATTTATATTTAACGCTATTTACTTTAAACTAAAATAGTAAAACATTCAGAACATTAATGTATTCTAAAGTGCACATTATAATAAAATTTAAAGATTCGCAAATTTTTATACGAATACATAATCAAAAATCTGTTACAAAAGAAGTGTTTTAATGAACATATCACCACCTCTGAAATTATTAAGAATAACGCTATCGCGTAAGGTAATTTTAAATACCTCCGAAAATTAAATAACAGACCAAGAGTGCTTACCAATCGTTGTATGTACAAATACACTATACTGAAAACTGCAAAAGGAAAACGTCAGCAAACGCGAAAAAATTATAACAAAAAATTGTAACTGTAACTCAACGAAAACTATTTAATAATTATTCGTTCAACGTCGCAAATAGAATCATGATAAGTGGATTAAGAAAAAACGCTATCACACATTTTGTGCAAGAGTAAGATAGGTTTACATTTAGTGGCTAACGCTGACGAGGTGGAGGAAGTGGCCGTACACATTCCAATCGTTGCCTGACGGCAGGGCGACGCAATATAACAACACAAGAACAACGTTAACGTATATAATTAGTAGTTTGAGCTTCACGTAAGACACATTCCATCGTTGAGGAACGTCACCCAAAAGGTAAACTGGAAAGTATCGCAGTATTTAATTGTATCGTGTATGGTCTTCGAGCGCGATCGTACAGTATATTATTATTCGGCACAAGTCTATGTCAGTACTCACCTTCTGCATTTTCCTATTTGCCAACGAAACAACCTGAACCTGTTTGGCTTGTTGTCGTTAAAAACACGTTTTACTTTGCCATTCTTTTTCCCTCTTCTACGCTGGTCGTTTTCCATTGAAAACGCTACATAACGTAGTTATAGTAAGCGCTACCAGAATTCGACAAAGCCGATCTTTTAATGTCAATAATCGATAATCGACATAAAAGAAAATAATCGATAATTAATCGCGAAAACTTAACGCTTTCTTTTTGTTTTTTTAATGTAATTTTTTCCGAAATCATCAAAAGTATTTTATTAATGCTAAAATATGCATATTTTATCTGTAAGAAATGTAAAGATTGTTAAAGTATGGTTTTTATCTATTACTGATTTTTAACACTGATGGTATTGTATCGAGTTTATTTATTAATATATTTTCTCATTGTTATAATAACAGGTCTGTTTAACAAACGATTGGAAACATTATTAACATATTGCACATTATTGTACAGTTGATGATGGACTTTTTTAATATTTTTCAAACTGGCCAAATATTTAATTGCTTTAGTATGATATTATAGTAACTCTGCAGATCGCTTACATGCTGAAATAATTTTAAGCCAGACTAATCTAATAACATTTGATTAGACAGTTATTGAAATAATTATCTTCTTCTTCTTCTAAGTCGTATCCGTTCCGGATGTATCGTAACCTTATCTAACGTAATGTCGCTATTATCCGGCTCACAGGCTAGCTCCATTAATTCCGATCTGTCCAATCCAGATAACTTCATGATCTGATCGATGTAGCGATTCATCGGCTTGCCCTTCCTTCTTTTTCCATTCACCTTCTCTTGTAAAATTCTTTTTTCCAGATCGTTTGCACCCATTATATGATCAAAGAAAGCTAGCATGCGCCTTTTAATAGATAACCAGTCACTGGTTTCAATCTGTAGTTAACACGGATTGGTTCGTTCTGTGAGTCATCCATGGGATCCTTAGGATTTTCCGATATATTTTAATTTCGGACGCCTCGATCCTCTTCCTTATAGCTCTCTGTTAATCATCTACACTTATAATCCGTACATTGCTATTGAGGAAACCAATGTTTTTAATAGTCGTAATTTTGATGATTTGGAGATCTTGCGGTCTTCTTTCCATATACAGTTTAGTTTTCTAAACCATACGATGGCTAAAGCTAACCTTCTGCTTATTTCATTTGATCCGCCATTTCTAGATCATATGTATATATATATATATATATATATATATATATATATATATATAATCTTACTTAAATATAATGCTAGGTTTATAAGTATTGTTATTTGAGAAGTAAGTTAAGATAGTTGAAATTTTTGTACTTTGTATTTTACTTAATAAACACTGATAAGAGTGTTAGGCACCCACACAACGGGCATATTTGCTTTGTGAGACCCACAACGTGTTTCTAATAAAAAAAAAAAAAAAACCCAAAAACATGCGTCCAAATATAGATTTGTTTATCCTTGATTTCTATGTCTTGCAACAATATCAGTGGTTGTTGAATTCTGTTCTGCTTATCAATGACTATAATTGAACACTTACATTTATTCAGTAGCGTCTGTTCTCCAAGTTAGGAGCGGCTGCTTCAACACGGAAAGGAGAAGAGCCTTACCATAAAAACCTTATGCAAGAGTCAAATAATACAAAATAAATAAACCGCCTAAAAAATATTTTACATTATTTGGGCAGAGGACTTATTTGGTTTTAAAACTGTAATTATTCCAGACTTCTTTTAGACTGCAGGAAAACAAGAACTTCAAGTAACTGCATTAAATACGGATGAAAGAATGCGTTGTAAGATATTACTGGTTATTTTATTACAACCGGGGGGGGGGGGAGGCTTTACTATTAGGAGTGTTTTATATTATGCTCGTTTTTAATAAGAACGATTTTGATTAGCATGACTGAAACAGGAATTTTCTAAATTCACAGTACGTCATCAAGTGTCCAAAAGCAAACTTTAAATGTTCCGTAGAATAGAGAACTTTTCGCCATTATACTCGTGATCCATTTATTAAAGTTACTCGACAGAGACATGACTTGAGATTTTTTATGCTTAGTAGATCCGCATAAGGAATTGTTATATTTAAATTTTCTAGATACGTTTCAGAAGATTTCGTTTTCTATTATTACTTTTTTCTGTTTTTCTGGTATGGTATATCGAAATTAATACAAAAAAAAAAAAAATGGAAATATTGCTTTTCACTTGAGCACAATATAAAATAAAACACTGGATCAGTTCTCACTAATGAGATTAACAATTAAATTGTTCACTATTTATAATAAACAGCGATGCGACTGTCAGTCTCGATAAATTCGAAATGCTCTAGACTTTTTAGTTTATTTTTATTTCTTCACTACAACTCTTTATTAATTCAATTTTATTTGTAACTTTTATTTAATACTTCTATAAAATAATCTGCAGAATAAGATACATGTTGTCCATTACTCATAAAGAAATACAACCTAAACAAATCGTTTCTTTTTTTTACGAAATATGATATCACATCCGTTACATAATTTTGTAACATTTATATTGCGTTCCAGTGTAATTAATATATGAAAAAATTAAATTTTAAAAATTTTATAAAATACTTTGATAAAAATATAATTACAAGCATTGCGTAATTTTTTAAAATATTTTTAGATTAAAAAATTGGCAAAACAATAATACTGATGTAAAACCACATAAATAGAAAATTTAAAACTTGAGATGATCCACATTTTTAACAAAATTTTAATATAATTTCATTTAGGTAATTCTTTAGCAGCCTTTATATAATAAAAGATTTTTTTATTCTCCTACAAGTCTTCAAAATAGGAAGGCACAAATAATTTTTAACATGATATATACAATTTAGTACAAATGTTATTATGTTGTATTAATTTTGAGTCCTGATGTCCGTATCAATTAATGTTCGTAAATTTTTTGTGCGCAATAATTTACTTCAAGTAATTTTCCATTTAGTACCTACTTTTTATATCATTTTAATCGATTCTTTAACGCTATTTTTTCCATATTAAATAGCGTTGACAATGCAGATAAAATTGGAATTGATCATTCGGTCTCTGCAAAGAAAATAAATTTATTCCATTGAAGAAACAGCTAGATTTAACGTCACTTTTCAAATTTTTCCATCGGTAGATAGTTAATAAACAGACGTCTTGTTTGGTGGCTTCAACATAACAATTTGTTATATAAAACATGTTTGATTTTCGCCCATGATGCGGTCCCTCCGATTGCATTGGTACGCTTTTGGCGAACATTTATTCAGCATTTATCAACCAAAAATTCCCTATTGCTTTTTTTCCCTGCAGCCTTTGACAATGTCCATCTTTCTACTCCCCTTTAATGCTCTCTTTTAACATACCGGCGCACGTTTGTTTTTTCGTCTGCAATATTTTCAATTGTAGAACGGTCACTATGTCTTGTCTTCCCTACACCACCACTAGGTTAATATTTCGTGAATCAAGGTCCTTATCTTAACCCAACTCTGTTCAACATATACTTCATCAAAATGATGTCCTTGCCGTTAAGCTGACGACTCATTTTCATCTACTCTTCTCACTTCAATATATACGTTTTGTTAACTTTCAGTTCTAAAACTCTTTTAATACATATAACTGAAAAATTCTTCATTAAGTATCTATTTTTCCATGTTAAATCTTCCGCGGTTGTCTTTACTCATCCCGTTTGATTCCTTTTTAATCAATCTTATCTTAAATAATGATCAATTTTTTTTCCTCCTTCGTTTGGTATTTAGGCGTTCTGGTAGACAGTTGTCTTTAATCAGCTATCTCTGTCTGTCCTCCCCTAAAAGGCTTAAATTGATAAAGTTTCTCTCCCATATTAACCAGGAAAGCCCTTATATCTTATTGATATTTTACAAATCCTTTATCCATATGATCCTTTATTAGTGTTGTTCTATTTATGAAAATTTCTCCAGATACTCAATCGTGCCTAGAACTTTTGCCTTCGCCTTTGTCTGGGGTCGCCTATACAATCAAATTCAATCACTGCTCTGCATGCCGAATCTCTCATCCCCCTTCTTTTTGTTCGAAAGTATTATTTAGGCTACCGGTTTTTAATCAAACGCCTACCTATTTTTTCCTTCACTCATGTTAACTCCTACTCTTCTATTTACAAATGGCGTTTTTCTGCCACACAAAACTACAATACTTTCTTTAATTTCCATTCGCCTTTATCGTTTTCATCAT
Organism: Icerya purchasi; assembly: GCA_039619475.1. Classification (NCBI taxonomy): domain Eukaryota; kingdom Metazoa; phylum Arthropoda; class Insecta; order Hemiptera; family Monophlebidae; genus Icerya; species Icerya purchasi. The sequence continues at coordinate 206,463,651 of CM077115.1, forward strand.
TTATTTATTCTCGCGATAGACTACCATATTTTTCCTTCAGTTTTTCTACCCTCCTATATCTTATTAATCGTCTTCACATAACTGCTCCAACGAGTCCTGTCCCTCAACATGTTTTTAAAATAAAATGTTTAAACACCTTGGGCACGCTTTTTTATTTGACCGTGTTCCAATCTTTACCGATGGCTCCAAAGGCCCCAGTGGAGTTGATTCGACCTTCTTCTTTTCTCTACTAAATTATTCTGATACATTCAAACTTCCCTATTTCCGTTCAATTTTCTATACCGAATCTATTGCTATACAGCATGCCGTCCTATTTATCGCTTCCCCTCTGGTTTCTCATAAGGTTCTTATTATAAAGGATTCGCACGGTATGCTACATCTCATCTCCTCTTCCGCCACCCTCTACCTGTAATTGTCATATGCTCGCTCATCTACATCTTCCTCTCTCATTCTGTCCAGATTGGCCTAATGTAGATTCCATTCTGGAATCGATGGTTTAGCTGATATTTTACTTCATTCGTTTTCTTCTACCGGTAGATTTCTCAGTGTTTTTCCCCCTACAGTATTGCCCCTTTCCCCGCAGCTGCTCACTATTTTTGCAATAAGTGTTCTGCAGAAGAGTAGGAAGGACCGGAACAGAAAAGACACATGGGTGGGGGAAGAGTACCCTTAAGTACATAGTTATATGAGATTCCCGTATATGTCCAACGCGCAATCGATTCAAAGCAGCATATTCCCGATGTGCAACGTGAAGAGGAGAAACCCATGGATCGGCTGTAGATTTTATACTTTTCATAAAAGATGATTTCCTTAGCCACTGGTTGGACCACGTAGTCATCACACGCTCGTAGAAATAACTCTTAATTTTGCAGATTGGTGTGGCTAATAGCAGCATAGGTGCGCGCAGTGCAGACTTGGATGCCAAGTCGTTTCCTTGAATTCCCGCATGACTCGGCACCCATAAAAGCGTTACCTTATTTCTTGCATGATGGAGCAACTTCAACGCGTAATTAACCTTTAGGGCCAAGATATCCATGTTGTTCTGTGAGAAAAACGAATTTAGAAATGGCCAAAGAATCAGTTTTACTAAAAGTACGCTTCTATCCACAAATTCTGCCTGTAAACAAGCCTCGAGTGGGGATTAAAAAAGTAGTAACAGAAATAAGACGACACTTTTTTGAAAAAAATCTCCCGAATAATGAAACATTTGATTTTATTCTGGTCATTCTTTGTTTTAACTACAACAGTATCATCCAACAAATTACACAATTTTTTATTTTTTGACTCTGTCTTCACTCTGCAATTAGTTTAATTCTTTAACTTATTTCACTTCAGTTCTAGAAATGAATAACGGTCAAATGTGTAAATTCAATGTATATTTTTAAATGTGTTAAATTAATTTACATAAAAGGCGTACAAACATATATACATCGTAATTTTATACAAATATGATATAGTACAAATAAGTCAGAAAAGAAACAATAAATGTATTAATTACAGTGGAAAGTATAACACAGTTAGCAAACATCAAAATTATAATTACACACTATGCACCCAACTTTCTCTAGAAATTTAAAAATGAAGAGATAATATTCGAAGGAGCATTTTGCCATGAAATGAAAATATTTACGAGTTTGCAATAGCGAATGAATACAGGTCAAATAAGAGATCAGATGTGACTAGAATAATAAATGCTTCTTCTTACATTAGCACATATGCAAACGAGGAAGTACGTAGCAAAAATTAGAAGTGACTAAAAACGAATAATACAAAAAGGTAAATTCCATTTATAAAGTTTAAAAAAAAAGTAGGGATTTAAATAACCTTTATTTATTAAGAGTAATTGTTTTAGCAACTCGTAAAATAATCAGTGATCGATAAAAATTTTCAAAAGTAGAATAATCGCGTAAGATTTATAAAAGCCTTTGAGAATTGTAACTCTATATTAAAAACGGTTTCAGGTAGAAAATATATAATTATTCCAAATGACATAATAAATGCAAAAATTTATAAATAGTAAGTGTAATAATAATAATAATAATAATTATAATAATAATAATAATAATAATAGTAATAATAATTATAATAATAATAATAATAATAATAATAATAATAATAATAATTATAATAATAATAATAATAAGGCATACAAAAATAACCATCTAAAGTTTAAAAAAATTAAACACGAATATAAAACAGAAGTCATAAAGGCTAGAAGAGAAAGATGGCAAAATAAACAGCTGTATGGCTAATTTATCAAAAAGATACAACGTAAAGCTAATATGAACGACACATGGCAATGACTGAAGAATGGAACTTTGAAAAAGGAAACAGAACTCATAATGGCAGCCTAGGAATAGGCCTTTCGCACAAATGCTATGAAAGCAGGTGCCGATTGTGTAAAGAAACACAAGAAACTGTAGAACATATAATATATGGTTGCAAAAAGATTGCACAAACTGGGTATCTACAAAGACATAATAGAGCGGCCACAATGATTCATTGAAGTCCGTGTAAAAAATGCGGCATCCCATGGTGAGAACATAAGCTTGGAAAAGTAATTTCTAACGATCAGAATATAATATTGTGGGACTTTCGGATCCAGACCGACAAATACCTAGAACATAATACGCCGGATATCACTGTAGTCGGGAAAAATCGAGTAAATCTGATAGATATATCAAATCCTGTAGACAGCAGAATAAGAGATAAGGAACAAGAACAATTATTACGTTATAACAACCTGCGAATAGAGCTTACAATGTTATGAAAAAAAAAAAAAAGTAATTATTGTTCCAATAGTAATTGGTGCCTATTCTATTCGACCCGAGAAAACAACCGAATATTATAATACCTCTGTGACTCCTAGATTCTTGGATAGGATTCGAGACACAAATACGTTCGTCCCGGCCGTAAAACAATAAGGCTGCGAGAAAATACAATAATAATAATAATATTCATTAATTATAAAAAGTTATATTTTCATGGACATAACTGAGATTTAATTTAGATGGTCCGATAGATTTTTCTTCCTCGAACTGGTAATATTTGTACAGAAATTTCTTCTAAAACATTACTATAGTTTGAAAGTTTAATTTGTATGGTTTTTTTTATTAAGCCCTTATTCGCGCAATACTGCGCATTTATGGCTATTTTCGTTAATATTGTAAATTGTTTTTTGTTTTTTGTAATAATTTATATTAATTTTAGTTTTGTCGTACTTGAAGGAAATAATCAAACCTATAAAACAGAGGAAAGAATGTAGCGAAGAAAAAGTCCGAGAAAGCGAGACAAGAACAGAAATACACGACAAAAACATCCATATTAGATCAGGCTAAAGGCAGGTCCAAAACAAAAGCTCACAACGGAAGTACGATTCGATAAATACAGTTTCTAATTCCGGTACCCCCAAAATAACGGTGAGCGAAGCTTAGTGCGATGAAACAAAATCGATTTGGATCATTCTACGAATCCCGCGGAGGGAGCAGAAGGGAATAGATGCGCAGAATGCTCTATACGGGTAAAAAAACGAAAAAGAGGATATAACAAAAAAGCGGAAAAGACATTTGAAAATCAATAATATATAATGAAATTATTAATAAAGAAAATAATAAAGAAAAACTGATGTGTATAACTTTGTTTTGTTCCTCTGAGATTCAGTCTGGAAGACAACGTTCTCTTTTGACTTCGGGTTCGTTGCTGGGTTCTGAAAAAAAATTTCTACGGATTTTTCTCACATACCTGATTCAGTCATGGCCTGGCTGACGTTTTCTTTTTCAAAGGGAACTTTATTAAAGAAGTTTTTTTACCGGTTCTCCCCGTTAAACATATTGAATGGTAATGATCTCTATTTCGGAAGCACCAATAAAACGAATTTACATAACTTCTTTACGTTCAGAAAGTTTTTGTTCTTTTTCTTTCTCTAGTTACGTCAGCAAAATTTTCGATTTTATTTATTTTTTATTAAAACACTGTTTTATTTTTCTGAAAATTTCTCGTGGTCTTTATTTATTTTTATTTTTTATTCGATTATTATGTGATTACGGTTTCTCAGGGCATTACAGGCTGATGCGGCAGGGTTAAAAAATACAAATAAGCCAAATGTACACTATTATTATTATTAATCCACCGGAAAACCATGAATATTACAATTAACTATTGTAAAAAACGCGCAGTAAGTATGCAGCTGCCGTCGAGAGCCTAGTAATTTTTTTTCTTTAAAGATAGTCAGCTAAAGCAGTGAATTCATGAAACCCGAAACCGTTTTAATCGATATTTTACATTTTATTTTACCCGCTCTGTACCAATAATCCTACAACAGTTCAAAATTCATTTTGATCGACATCCGTTGCAGGGACCTTTGAGTTCGCCACAGATTAAAATTCTTTTCAGTGTATTTTGTATATTTTGCATATTTTACGGACGTACTTATTATTTTTTCTGTCTACGTAATACACTGATCAACTGTACATTTCCATTTTAGTAGGTGCGAAGTGTACAAGAGAATACGTTGGCGCATAATTGTCTATTGCCTTTTGCGCAACTTAATTAGCATTTCTCAACATTATCCTATTTTAACTTCCAACATTGTCAAGAATTTGAATTTAGGATATTAATAACGGGCGTTAGATGCATGTGTGAGTGCGTATGTATGTGAGATAAATATAATACACAAAATGGATAATTTTTATTTGAAGCGATAAAGCAGTTACCTACAATGCAATACAATGCACACTGTTTTAGAGATCTACAAATGTATAATAAAAACCAACTTCAATAACAAACAAATACAAGGATAAAAATAATTTATAACAATAAATTAAATAAATACCTTATTTAGGAACGTTTTCGGGTATAACCGATCATCAGCTAAAACTAACTTAATCAAAACAAAAAAAAAAACACACTGGAAAGAATATAAGGAATACATGTGTATATATAGTAACTGCATAGGAAGAACAAACATAGAAGGTATAAAAGTCAATAGTGTGAAATTACTAATAATACTCGATACAAAATATAAAATGAAATAGAACAACCTAAAATTAAACGTTTATATTAAAAAGTGGGTTATTATTATTAGGTAATTGATCATTTAAAATATTATTTTTATATTTATTTTTAGCAATATTCATAATATTTCCTTTGCCATAAGTGGCCAAAACTATTTTGTATTGAGTATTGGTAATTTTACACTATTGATTTTTATACCTTCTATGTTTGTTCCTCCTATGCAGTTACTATATATACAAACATGTATTCCTTATATTATTTTCAGTGCGTGTTTTGAGTTTGATTCAGTTAGTTTTAACTGACGATCGGTTATACCCGAAAACGTTCCTGAATAAGGTATTTATTGTAATTTATTGTTATAAATTATTTTTATCCTTATATTTGTTTGTTATTGAAGTTGGTTTTTATTATACAGTTTATAACAAACAGGCATGTGTATTCACCTACATCTACAAATGTAGCAGTAAGTTATCGTTAATTAAATTTTTATTTCAGACACTCTTAAGAAGGTAATTTATACAACACTATTAGAAATATTAAATATATATATATATATAGTATAGATGACTCAAATATTCGCATTTACACGGACCCTAAAGTCGAAAATATTTATTTTAATTGTGTGTACAAAAAAAATTTTTAATCGAGAGAAGAAATTTATTTTATTTAAAATATAAAATAAAAGAAAACTTCTAACTGAGATACGTGCTTAGATGTAGTTGTCATGATTGCAACTTGGAGAAAATTGTTTTGATTTTAAATGTCTGCGCTACATTTTAAAACTAGCGTGATATCGCAATCGAGTTCCCAATAAATAAAAGTCTACCATCTAAAATGCACATTGTGTGATTATGAAAATAAATCAATTTACAATCTCTCTTCTGCCAAGTAACAGAACTTTGTTTTAATTCATCGTTTTTACTTTTTAGGAGGGAACGTATGTTTTCAATGTATATTACATCGTGAAATGCACAAGGGGAATGTTAAAAAATTTCATTAAAGCAATGTGTAAAGATGTATGTGATAAAATCAACTGTAAAAAAATAAATAATAAACGGCTTTTTGTTTCGTAACCGACTAATGCGAACTTTTCGGGGCAATTTTTTGATGTTCTTAACAAGTGAATAAATATAAATTAATTCCGCAGTTCCTTTTTATACTCATTCGCAATAATATTTTTTCAATTGGCCCTTTAGGTTTATATAAATTCACGCTTTAAACTTTCTTACTTTCAATCCTTATAACTTTGGTTTCTATATTTCTGTTTTTTATACCTCTCATATGTTTATTTTGGACTTCTTATCATATCATATATATTCCAGAAACAGATTTACAAGCAGAATGCACACAACACCAACTTGAATAAATTTTTTAACGATTTTTTTCTCATTATAACGATAATGATAATAATAATCATAGTAACAATATCGACAACAACAATAACAATAATTAATAATAATAGATAATAATAATAATAACTAATATATAGTAATAACAATAATAATAGGTGATATTATTATCGAAGGGATACGTTTAAGTTTAGCGAAATACACTTTTTTGACATTAAAGATCAAAAAACCGCATTTAAGACAAATTGCATTAGATTTCTGCAAAGATATCCGCATCAAATAAGTAAACATAACAGGTTTTTGTATAACTCGTTATTTTTCTTTTTTTCTTATATTTTTGAAACAATTACAAAAGGCGTGATTAAGCGTTATTTTGTGTTATTTCAAATTAGATATCGGGAAACAAAATTATTTTATTACGTTAACTAGATTTTTCTTTAATTCATTCTATATAAAAAGGTTTTTTTTTAGCATTTTTGTTCTCCACTATTATCGAGGCCCTTCGTTCTCCATATTCTCGGTGTTTTAACAAATTTCGTTATTAACCACTAACTAACTTGCTAAATAATATGGAAAGAAAATGTTATAGAATTTGGTAGAATTTTCGTACGATTCCCCGTGTCTAATATATATTTCTGACGGTGCATACAACATAATAACCGGTGTAATCAGGGATTGAGAAATATGTGAGATTTCCGAAATAAATTGTAATTGCGAAATTTCATCAAAATCAAAAATATTTTAAACTTGCACCACGGAAATCGCAATGATCAGAGCAAGTTTAGAATATCCCATAGAAATATTTGCAAAAATTAACCGCCGCATCTGTTGTACAAATCGAAAAAGATTGAAAAATTTCGCTACTTTTTAATTTAAATGACGAATTTTATTTAATAAAGATGCATCTTTATTTCAACTAAACTAAAAAATATGTAGTTAAATTAGCCAAAGAAGGCATGTGTTATTATGGTAATGCTTATCTGTTTCCCCGATGTTTCATTTTTACGTACAGTAATCAACTAAAATAATACGTTTACGGAATAATTAGGATTTAGAAGATAATGCATTTTTTTTTCTTCATAAAACGAAAAAAAAAAAATCCCCTTTAAAATCTTAAAATGCAAAATCCTATTGCGAGAAAATTGTATTTTTTTTTTATTTTTTAATTTTTCTTTCGAAAAATTGTAAATGTAATTTCAATTCGATCGTTCCCATTCCAGGAATATATTCGCGAGGGAATAATGAATGAAAAGTATAAAAATTTTCCGGGAAAACAAAATAAAAATACGGGGTAGCATCTGTAAATTTACCGCTCCGACAGGGCGAATAAAGTAGTCGATGGGAGTTTTCAACAGTCGTTCGTGGAGCCCTTGAAGAGTATCTCCGATATACACATCGGCAACAATGAAGGTTACAGAACATGTAAACACGAATTAGGGCTTAGCCTTCGTCGTAGTTTAAAAGTCATTTCATCGCAATCGCAGCGCTATGGCATTTTAATTTTCTGTATAAATTATAAAATAAAGCTCACAAGCCATTATTAATTCAACCGAACGAAACTTCGCTTTTCCGGTTTACATTTGACGCTGTACACACACATTAGGAAATAAAAGAGTACCGAATCACGAAGAAAATAATCAGTTGGTTCATCGCTGGTTCTGCATGTTGGGCACTTTAACGAATTTTACGTTTGACGGATCGTTCGATAATTCCGGATATCGCTGCACGTCGATGTTGTATTCACCGTCGTAACCAGATATAAATCCGAAGTCTTTCAGTTCACTTATTTCCTGTTCTGACCATTCGCAGCAGGTCGTTTGAAGACCACGTTGAACTAAATTACGTTCTCTCTCCCAGGCGGTTTTCAAAATATTCACTTTAGCTTCGCGTAATAATCGTTCCTTTTCGTGATTCAACGTAGTTCCGTAGCGTACATTTAAAACTACGTTTGATCGGCGTATATGAGCGTCGATTACCTAAAATAATACACACCACATTTATGCAATTAGAGTTACTAGCCTTTTTTTCTCCTTTTATTACAACGTAATTCTGTGTTGACGCGTTTATATATAACTAAGCAGAAAATTTTCGGAGATAAAAGTTAACGGTTATGAAACAAATAAAAGTGTTATTTTAATTAGTAATGTAATTTTATCTTCCCTAAAAAATAGGAGTAACCCGATAAAAAAAAAAAAAAAGAAAACCACAAAATTATTACACTAATGTGGCCACTTCCTTTCCAAATAAATTTCCCCCCGACTTTTCCAGGGTTTTCAGATTCTTTATATAGAAAAAACAATAGTCATTCAAAAAAACAAAAAAAAAACAAAACAACTATATACCACATATTTTGTCATATGTTTTTTAAACACCTCGATACAAATAATTCCGGCAAAATTTCAAATCGCTAAATATAATTTTTTGCTAACCGGCAACACATACATAAAATTCGATACTAGCACGCCTTTATCTCTCATTTCATTGCACCGATTACTGGCAAAATCGAATGAAATTTTTTATTAACTATATACAATTACATACTAGTTTTGCAATCATTTTTAATAATTTCAAGTTCCACATATTATTCAATAAATTTCTTTGATTTTTTCCCGACTTCTGCCCGATTAAAATGAAATTCCCCGACATTTTTCAGTTTTTCAAAAAAGCGCGCCACCCTGTACATTATAATTTAGCATATGGAAGTTCTGCAATTGATTTCATTTTGTGGAATATTGCGAAATGTCATATATATATATATATATATATATATAACCCAAAAACTGTAAACACGCCATTTATTAATTATACTGATCATTTTGCGACTCCTTTTCATAGAAATAATAATAAAATAAAAAAAAAAAAAACAAAAAAAAACTTATTAAAATAGAAAATTTTCCCCGCTCTAATCTGTCCCACTTTTCATTGGTCCATTCAAACAGGTGGTCATGGATTATTTTTTTATTGAACTTACACTCTGTCAAAAAAGTACCGGGAATTTTTAAATAAAATATGGATTTTACATACAACCGTCAAAAGTTATTTTGTCGCCTTCAAAGTATCCTTATTCGTGACTATACACATATTCCAGCGCTTTTTCCGATCTTCGAAAGATTTTTTATAGACGCTTTCCAGCATAAGCTCCTTCCGGGAATTTTATTTTATGTCTTCAATGGAGCGACAATTTGAGTTTGGGATATAAGAAAAAGTCACACTCAGCTAAATCAGACGAATACGGCGATTGATCGATGTGATAGATATGACGCTTTTGGCCTTAAATTATTCGTTTACAATCGTGGCTCTGTGCGATGGCGCTGTTATCGTCGTATAATATCCACGAGTTTTTCTTCCATAATTCTGGCCGTTTTTGATGAACTTTATCGACGCCTCGGGAAGTCCAAATAGTACTTGCTATTGATCCCTTTGGAATTAGTTCACGATGTACCAGACCGCGGACATCGAAGAAAACTATCAGCTCACTTTAACTTTTGAGCAACTTCCGCGCGGTTTTTTCGGGTTCGGCTCGTATTGCTCTTCCCATTCCTAAAATTTTTGACTTGATTGCATGTCATACTCGTGTAGAGACACCCACGTCTCATCACCCGTTACGATACGTTCGGTGAACGCGTTAGATCGGAATTCGCGCGATCAAGTATGTCCGAAGAGACTTGCACACGGTACTGTTCCCGAGGAAAATTCAGCTCTTTTGGAACAAGCCGTGCAGCGACGCGTCTCATACCCAAATTTTTTGAGTCAGAATGGTACGAACTGACTCGTGAGAGATGTTAAGGTTACGTGCTATCTATCTTGAGCTGATACGGCGATTTTCAAGCGCAATTTTTTTCGCAGCATCGATGTTCAGTTTGGTAGTAGAGATCGAAGGTCGTCCAGAACACGACATGTCTTCAACGATCTCATGGCCCTCTTTAAACCACCGCTCTTATGCGCGGATTTTTTTGATAAAATTCAATCACTAAAAGCCTTTTCTAACATTTTCAACGTGTCAGCATATGAAATTCCATTCGCAACCTAATATTTAAGGTAAACCCTTTGTTCCATAATTTTGTTCGTTGTAATACTTTCTTATTCAACTGCTACCAAACAAACTGATAGACAGATTGCGCTCAAACTTGGAATCATAATAAAAGACACAACTTAGGGGGAAAAAAAATAAACTGAAATCCCTTCAACGCGGACAGTTTAAATTAACAATTCCTGGTACTTTTTTGACAGAGTATAATGGGGACAAAACAGCTCTAGCTGATGATTTTTTGTCAATGTAATAATGCATTTGTAAAACATGAAAAATATAAAATAAAGCAAAAGCGTATATGTATTTTATTTGGAAAAATGTAACGAAAATATGTCATCGGTATAATCAGTAATAAGATTTTAAATTTACAGTACATTAATGTTATAGATTACATAGATAGCTACTGTACGTTTAACCAAAATCGCCCTTTATGGGAACAAAAAGAAAAAGAATAGCAAACGTATATCTTTGTTTCCGTTTTAATATATTTCTTTTTAGCTAGGTTTCAGTCGCTATAATGGTTTTTGAAGTAAATAAAAAGCGAGTAATGTATCAAAAATTAACAGGACACTAAACAGGATTAGCGATCAGGCGGACAGAAATGATATTATACAATTTGGTAACATAGAACTCTATGCAAATTGATTTCGAAGATTCTCTTTGTTTATGCAGAAGTGTATCATCGGTGAAAAAATGGTACCGATCTCAAAGTTTGTTGTAAAAGTTAAAAAAGAGAATATATATATATATGTATAAAGGTTGAATATTTGTAACAGCCTTCTACTAACTAAATAGGATGAAAGTGTATCTAAATTAATTCGAAGAATTTTCAAATAGCATAGCACTTTATTTTCTAATAATAACGCAGCCTTAAAATTGTTGATTATGTAGTTGAAATATGTCAAAGTAACAGATTTCTGCAATACTAAATACCTTTGAATTTCTGAATTTCGTCATATTATAACCTCAATATTAAAAAAAAAATATATACAAATGGATACTGGGGAAAAAATATTGATGTTTCGATTTTTTAAAAAAAAAAAACTCATCCATTTCCATAATGTACGCAATCGCTTTTTATACGACCTGGAATAATTGGAGAAATCTGAGAAAGTATAGGCAGTTGTGAAGAAGAAATTTTAGATTTTCTTTAGACCTGGTGGCGCACTTAAAAAAACTTTACAATCTTCAATGTCACGTGGAACTCGAATTTTTTTATTTGTTAAAATATTTATACAGATTATATTTACCTGTTTGCCGTCGTTACTATTGCGATTTTCGTAAAACGTAACGTTCAGCTCGGAACCCAACCGCCTTAAATTTACTTTATCGTCGCCGGCTTTGGAAAGATCCGTTTTAACAAAATACAAGTTATCCTCTTTGATGGGTTCTTGCATTAAGGTAAATGGTAACATTTGACTGTTGTTAAACACCGAAGTTAATACATCTTTATAGATTATATTAGAAGTTGGCATACTGTTCACTGTTATCAGGTTATCGTCTAGTTTTGATAAAGTTATACCATGCCCGAACAACGGTTCAGAGTTTGAAGCTGGATAAAGCGTTCTGAAGGTTTTTTTAGTTTCATCTTGAAATAGTTTGTGCGGTAAACCGTTTTTAAACGGGTGGTTTAATGTCATCGGATCATCGATGAAACAGTTGATTTTTGATTTAACGTTCCAGTCGATCAGTGGTAGCAGAGAAACGTAATTATTAACTAACTTTCTGGAAAATTCGTAAAAGTAACCGGATAGAAAGGTTACTTGCTCCAAGCCGAGATAGTTATCAGTTTCTACTAACGCCAATGGACTCATGCTGGCCGGTGCTTTTAATTGCGGTATTAAATTGTCGATATCGTAACCCATATTTTCAAACCAGTACCTCTCATCTAGTTGAAAAAAAAAAAAAACAAACAATCATCAAAATCGTAATAAAGAGAACTACAAAAAGCTTTATATTACTAACTTGTCAATGATAATAGTGTTAAAATTTTACAAAAACTTTATAAAAATGAAACAAAAAAGCGAATACATCGATATTACGCAACACTGAAAATAATGAAAATATTATTTCCGATATACTTGATAGTACGTGTATAATAAAATCACTACGATTTTCCTACGTCAGTAATATTTTGGTACATAAAATACTAACCGTTTATTTGGTAATTAGTTCCTCGGACATTAATGGGATCATTATGATTAAACTGATACATCGGAAGATTTCTAGGTTCGTATACACGATTCAAAATTTCGTCGGTTAACGGTGTCATTAGTTGACCAATAAGAGGATCGTATATTCGACCATTCGGAAGATGTATTAATGTTGTCATCTATTGTTAGTAACAGTTTAAAAATTATCGTCTAATCTGTTCTATTTTTTTTAAAGTAATATCTTACTAAAAGTAGTTACCATTATTATCATTACCGTATTTTTAGTAAAAAGTTTACCTTCTGAACATTTATGATAATTATTAATCATGTTTCTTTTTTAAAAACAATTTATTTGCTCCTTTTCCTTATTCTTCTTCGTATCACGTTTTTTTTTTTTTTTTTTTGCCACAGTTTTATTAATATTCTCTACTTGTTACAAATACTTCACACGAGGTGTGACAATTGAATTCGTAGAATTTTTTCATAGCGCGACTTGTGGTAACAGTGCGATGTTGCTCGCGATCTCGTTGGAAAGAGGGGCCATTTCTGAGTCAGTATATTCAGTTTTCATAACGGTAGCACGTATATGTCACGTTCTGTGGTCGTTTAAACAAAGTAAGATTTTTAAAAGGAGTTGTGAAAATGTGCGATGTAAATACTGAGCAACGTATCGTGATCAAATTCTTGGTCAAACGTGGAGTAAAACCACCATCGGAAATCCTCGTACAGTTAAAAGACGTGTTTAAGGAAGACGCCTTGAAACAACCGACTGTTTTCAAGTGGCCTAAGCGGTTTAAGGACGGTTGTGAATCAGTCGAGAACCATCCGCGCTGCGGCGGCCCTTCTACCGCAAAAACGGCGGCAAATATTGAACGTGTGTGCATGCGCGTGCTCCATGACCGTCGAGTGAGTTGTCGAATGTTAGAAGAAGAGTTAAACATCAACCGCGAGACCATTCAACAGATTTTAAATGGCGATCTAGAGATGCGCAAACTATGCGCCAAGATGGTTCCAAAACTGCTCACAGCTGAGCCAAAAGTGCTCCGGAGATCAATCTAACAGGACATGATTGATCGAATTGACGCTGAAGGGAACCAGTGGATGTCGTTCATTATCATGGGGGACGAGTCTTGGGTGTTGGAATATGAGAAGAGCGGGGAGCGTCCGAAAAAAGCTCGCATGTCCAAATCAAGAGTCAAGTCTCTACTGTTCGCTTTCTTCGACATCAACGGCGTTGTTCATCACGAATCCCGCAGGCCAGGCAGTCAATGCAGCATTCTACATCGAAGTTCTGAAACGGTTACGAGCCCGTGTGTATTGCGTACGACCCGATTGGCCGAGAAGGGTTGGGTGCTGCATCACGACAACGCTCCAGCACACTCGTCCTTCGCAGTACGCCAGTTTTTGGCGCTCCACAGCATCCCCACCCCTACAGCCCGAACCTGGCTCCGTGCGACTTTCATTTGTTCCCGCAACTCAAAAGCTACACTTGAAAGGAAACCGATACGACGGCATCACCAAAGTGTCACGACGAGGGTCCTGCTTGGGGGGGTGCTTCCAAAAATGGATCGAACGTTGGCGGCGATACGCTGACCTCGGAGGAGACTACTGTGAAGGTGTTTAGAATAAGTTTCCCCCTCCCCCTATTTTTAGACCCTCCAGGGCAAAATCCTACGAATACAATTGTCATACCTCGTAGATAGGTTTTTAAAGAATGATAAACATCAACATACATGTATTTATATATATATATATATATATATATATATATATATATATATAAATAAATTACAACGTAATTTTTAGCCCCCCCCCCCCCATTAGAAAAAGTGTCCCAATTTTACGCAACGTTTGTTATATTTTATAGGATTTTTGTTATTGTTATTTAAAAAGTGTCACGATTTTATGTAACGAAAAATGTAACGAAAAAATGTCTTAATTTTATATAATGAAAGTGAAATGTTAGGATAGGATTTTTGTGATTATGTTACTTTTTTTGTGTTGATGCCAGTAAGAATTTCGTTGTAAATTTTGATCATTTTATACAAAGTATAGAAGAGAAAGAGACAGAAATGAAAGCAAGAGTGGTCAAGGGGCACAGCCCCTTGCGAGGCCAAAACGGCCGAGTTATATATATATATATATATATATATATATATATATATATATGTATGTAGTCAAACACAAAAATTAAGGATCATCAACTAAATTTGATACCTGATAATAATTTTTTTTTACAAATTACCGATAATCTGAAAACGAAAAAGATAAGTGAGATAACCTCTTCAGCAGCGGTTATTTATGTGTAATTGTTTTCTAAACTTTTACAGATATTTAACATACCATTATTATCAATGAATTAATAAACAAGTGTGATCGATTCACTTACGGGATCAATTATTCCTCCGCAATAATCGATAGGTAAATATAAATATGGATTCGAATCGTATATAATATGGCCGTAAGGTGATCTCATAATTTCTCGAATTACTTCACCGTACTGGTTAAATATCATCAACGGCGTTCCGCACTGATCTGTCGCCACGTAATACTTATCTCTATTAATAGTGAACGAAATGACAAAATCCCGATCATCATATACAAAGGAGTATATTCCGTTATCTTTCGGACTAAATACTTGCGAAACCTAAATATAAAACATTTCAAACAATTAAAAATGACGAACGTAGGAAATCAAATAAGAAAAAACAATGATTACTATAATAACATTATGAATATTACAGATTAAGTGAATATAGTATTACAGCTATTATCCGTTAGGTAGTAGTTTCCTTTCGAATTTCGTAATACTGATCGAAAATTATTACACCTTGCGAAGAAAAGGCATCACAGCAAAATAAATAAATGATAATACAACCTACTCTCTATCTCTCCTATAAGCCAGCATTGTAACACAGTACTTATATATCTACCTACGAAAAAATCGCCACTCTCTCAACAACCACCTAAATCTCAAATTAACCGGAAAATTCGCAAAATTCAATTCAGCAAGGTCACGTGGGCACAACAGCCCAAATGGGATCTCAGATCCGTTAACCTAGAACATCCAACATGGTGCGAAAGCGAGCAACAAAACCAAATCTACTCTCATTTCTGAAATTCATTAGTTTTTCAGATGTTTACCTACATAAGTTTCAATAACTTTCGCTAAAACTGAGATTAGTGTGTAATCGACCTATAATTATCGTACTGCTTGCTATCCCCACCTTTATAAATTGGTCGTATTATGCCCACTTTTAACTTTTTAGGAAATACACCTTCATTTACAAAGAAGTTTATCGTTTCTACTAGCAGCAAGGCAAATATTCGTAGGTGTAAATGTAGATCATTCACCCTTATCCCATAATAGTTTTTAAATCACCGCTCCAACTATTTCATCCGTGACATTTGCAATATAGAATGACGTGACAATTTCCCTTATCCCTACCACTATCCAGAAATCTGCTATCACAACATTGTTTCTCTGTATCAATTGCGGACAATTAGTGATTTAAAAATCCCCCCCTGCCTCGCTATAATTATCGAAACTTTTTAATATAATTTCGTCTATAGGTGTTTTTTTCTTTTTACATACTATTTTTCATTTATTAATGTCATTTTTCACTCGTTGTATGTCCTGCGCACATTACCGCGCTCCTTAGTTATCTCCTGCTTAACTACATTTCTATACTTCTTATTTAACACTCTGTATCGTACATTTCAGTTGTTTCCTATGTACCGTTTGTAATACAGATCTTTAATATGGATAAAGTTTAATATTTTCCTACTCATCCATTCATTTATTGGATAATTTCTCCTTTTCCCTGTTTCCCGTATTATACATGCGTACTCCTCGTAATGATTTAAGTACTTTAAACTGATTAACATTTGTCGATCGCCAATAAATATGGTCTATCAGATTTTTTTTTTTTTCTTCTTACAATATATAACAACGTTACAATGTAAAAGAAGCTTGTAGCGGATTTAGTAAGCCCACGAAAAGGCTACTCTATAAAACAAAGCACACAAACAAATTAAATTAATATTTAAATTGTAATCTGTTTTCTGTATTACAACAATTTATTATAAAAAAACTTGAAACAGAAAATTTAGTGATTCACAATGTATATAGAAAAAGAAAAAGAAAAAAAAACTGGCATGTTTCGGAATCGCATACTTTGTAAAAGTAAAGCAAGTCCTCTACCCTAGACAGAGCATTGGGGATTGTGAAATTAAGCTTTTTATAATGTACTAAGTTTAGTCTGAAGAGGGGGCTTTCTTTCCCAAATTTCTCTGGTATAACCAATATTCGATTTCAGATTAGGTCTGTATATCTGAAAATGACGTGGATATCCGGGACAAAACAGTTTTCGAAAACCGTGACACCTCTGATTTCGTAGCCAAGCACCCTAACTACTAAGTTACCACGTTACCTACATACTCCATAATCGTGTTAAATATGATTAAAGTTAACGCTATCAATGAAACGTGTCGGTTTTTTTTTCTTCATATGTACTATTTTGCGAATCATTATTAAATTTTCTGTTTCAGGTTTATAATAATTTCCATTTAAATTAATGACTGTACTTATACGCCTTTTACTGCGCGAATTATAAAGGACTGATTAATTCATTTTCTTCAAATTAATAAAACAAAAAGATAGATTCGTTTATCGTGATTGAAAATAATTTTAAAGAGCGGTTATTCGAATTGTTCAGTTGTTTATCGTTCCCTTTGAAAATTGAAAATGATATTATTGATCATCTTAAACATAATAAGCAGGCGAATTGACAAATCAAAAATGAATAATTTATTTTCAAACATACACCATATTATGTTTCGTAACAAAAGTTATATTTATGTGTATATATTTACAGTATTTGCGTTATATCAAAATAGGTCATATACAAATAACATGAATATATATATATATATATATACATACACAGTACGTCCCGAAAGTTTCCGGACTGACGTCACAGTCCCCCCCCCCCCCAAAAAAATTACAAAAATATAACAAAATTTTTTTATTCGAAATAGTCACCCTTAAGAGCGATACAGTGGTCAGCGCGCGTTTTTAGGTCATTCATACATTTCTAGTAGGCTTCTTTTGGAAACGTCTTCAGCTGGGCGGTTACAGCTTCCTGGATCTCTTCTAAGGTTGAAAAACGGTCTCCTTTCAGCTCCATTTTGAGTTTTGGGAATAGAAAGTAGTCCGGGGGACTTAAATCGGGCGAGTATAGGGGGTGGTTCAACATTGTGATCCGCTTTTGGGCCAAAAACTGATGGTTCATCGTTTCCGTGTGGACAGGTGCGTTGTCGTGTAACAGGAAAAAATCTCGACTGGAAAACATCTGCAGTATGACGCGTCCAATTCTTTTCAATAGGCGATCTAAAACCTCTTTGTAGAAGGGAGCATTCACGGTTTGGCCAGGGGGAACAAATAATGATTCCTTCGCTATCGAAGAAAACAATCAACATAGTTTTGATTTTCGACTTTTGAAACCTCAATTTTTTCGGACGAGGAGAATTTGGGCCGATCCATTCCGCACTCTGCCGCTTCGTTTCTAGATCATAGACGAAGCACCACGATTCGTCACCGGTAATTATTTTATTGACGAAATTTAGATCACTTTCAATCATTTGCGACAAGTCTTGAGAATGCTCGACGCGTTGGTTTCACGTTGCTTCGTGGACAGTGAATGAGGAGCGAAACGCGCATAAACCTCTGGTTTCTTCAAATCTTCTTGGATAATGCGTTGAACTATTGTTTTCGGTATATTCAGGCTGTCTACGATGGAACGACACGTGACTCGTCGGTCAGCCTTTAAAAAATCCGCCACATGCAGGATCTTTGCATCGTTTCTTGTCGACTGCTGCACTCGTCGTCAACAATCTCCCCTCTCTTCCATCACGAAAACGACCAAATCATTCGAAAACTGATGTACGGGACATAGCATCGTCACCATAAGCAGTACGAATCATTTCAAGAGCTTTGGTAGCCGTTAAACCGGCTTTAAAACAAAAAATTTAATCGCGGCATGTTTCTCTAAATTTTTCTCCATAGCGAATTTGTAACCGAGAGCACATACACACCTTCACTTAAAACGACATAACTTCAAGGCCGGTAGCCCGCCGCACGTTTGTTTACGAAGGTTCACGCCACAACTCTCCAAAGTTTCAAAGAGATAATGTCAGTAGTACCGATTTTATAAACTCAGTCCGGAAACTTTCGGGACGCACTGTGTATATAATGGTTTTACGAAACATATGTATTTTTATTCTATCTTCAGCAATAAATCAAAGCATAATTTTATGTACTTACAAGATTTGGCGAATTTTGAATGTTGTAGAAAAACTGAGTAACATTGTTATAATGGTCTTTTCTTACAGACAATCTTCCCAAATGATCGTACATGTAATACACGTTATAATTTGTGCTCTTCGCGTAAACCTACATTACATTATTAGAAAGTTAAAAATTTTTTTAAATTAAAACTCGTAGTACCATTGAATTATATATATATAGAAATATTAACGGTAAATAAATGAATGAACCAATTATTAAACACGGTTTGGCTTTGCCGAAAACTTTTGAAGGTAGCAAATCATTTTTGTACTCTACGAGAATAATTAATCGTTAATTATCGTACATTTAACACATCTACTTTAAGCTAAATAATAAATACGTGAGTTAATTTTTTTTTTAAAATGAAAATTCGATTTACTCGGTTATTAAATATATTTATATCTAAAATGTGACGCGGTTACTGCCGAAAAGGAAATTTTTAATTTTAATTTTAGTAATACGAACGGCGAAGACTGCTTACATATTATTATTATATTTAGATTTATTTAATAATTAATAATCTTTAACAATGCGGCTATATTAACAGAGTGAGTCGGCAGTTGTTGGCCTCGCCTTTGTGTGTGTATTCATATAGCAAACTGTTTTAACATTTTTTCAGGACTAAATCAGTATTAACACGGTAAAATATGGACTCATAAATCTTCAACGTTTTGCTTATTTTAAATAATATGAATTTTAAACGTAGTAATCATTTTAAAAATATTAATTTCGATGCTAGCCGTAGCTTTAACACGAATACGGTGAAGGCAAAATACGAGACTATCGAAACATCAATCATCACTTCTTTTCTGATATGAAAATATGAAAAGTCGGAAGCATTGCATTTTCGAAAACGAATGCGTTTGGGCTTATTACAGGAATGTCGGACAACATGGTGGAGATATAACAATTTGTACGAATTATTGATTGGAAGCGATACAATGTAGTTACATCGGATATCTGAAGAAATTATGATTTTCAGTTAGCATCCGGCTATGGACCACCCTATATTAAACGAATTAAACAATTATAAACACTAGCAGTTCGATAACGTTCAAAAGCAGTTTCAATATTTTTAAAAATTTTTATCTGAAAAAAAAAAAAAAAAAATCTGATTGAAACCCAATATTCTCAATTTTAATTTAATATATAATATTTAATGTATATTCGAAAGATTTTTTTTTCTCCAAAAATGAATAATTTATTACGTAGTTAAAAATTAATCGAACAACGCGTGGATTTCGGCATTTCGAAACCTAGTGTTCGTCACGAATCAATTATCATTAAGAGAAACTAATTATTAGTACACCTGTTAATGAATTTTTAAAAACGAACTATCCTCTACAAAACATTAGTAGTACAAGATAAGATAAGATAAGATAAGACTATTATAATGCGTATTCTTTTTTTTTAATTCCTACGAATATTCAAGATTGTTAACAACGTCTGCTAATTGATTAGTTTCTCAAGGGTGAAAAAAATTGGAAATTTTAATATGTATTCATTTTTCTTTTTTTTGAGTATGGAAAATTTAAAAATGTGTATGTGTGTATGCGCGCGTATATTATTATTATTTTTTTTCGACTTTGGCCATCTGAGGACCACGGAAATATTACACGAATAACGCCAGCTACATTTCGTTCCTCCCCATTTTCTTTCGTTTGTTTGCCCAATATTCTTTCATTTTATCCGAGTGCGCTTTCTTCATTTCTTCTGTCCACTTTCGCCCTGTTTTCTTCACTGTGTCCTTCCGGAATCCTTGAAAAGTCTGAACCTTCCGACTGAACTTGTTTCTGTCTTCAATTTCACTTTCGCTGATCCCCATCTGTTCCAAATCTCTTTTTACTTGTATTATCCACAGTATCCTACATTTCGGATTGTTGTCGAAGTAGTCAAAGGGGATTCCACCTTGACGAGGTGGAGGGGCTTGTGTACCACGAGGACGCAAGAAGCTATGCCGGCGGTAGTGTATTCTACCAGAAGGGCCTCCCAAGCCGGACAGGTTCAAGCAGAGTGGTCAGACTAAGCGAATCCCACAGGGCGCGACGGTACCTCATGTTAGAGAGGCGGCTACCCGACAGCGTCGGTTCTCCATGTCAGGAGCGGCTGAAACATCACTCTGGGACTTACAATCTCAGTTTTAATCATGAGATAGTGCAGAACATTTTCACTATCTCCTCCGAAGTTAATTCTAAATTACGCGCGTATATATATATATATATATATATATATATATATATATATATATATATAAAATAAAATTTTATTATGAGATTGTTCTTGAACAAACGGAGATAATTTACTTCCGATTCATAATGAGACCAGTACTTTTAGGCTTCGAGAAAAATCGGTACAAGGGTTAAGAAAATGTGAAAAAAGTAATTTAATTATTTCGTACAAACTAATTAAAATATAAAGTTGTGTATGATCTCAATCAACGCATCTCGATGCAGCGTAATACATGGTCTAATTATGTAAAAAACAAAAGAGCGACAGATTTTTCATTAAAGGTTTTAGCCGTACAAATTATTCCCTCCTTTATTTTATGTAAAAGAAAAATAAACAAAATTTATGTTGTATGCATAATATAATACATTGTTCTCCGAAGAACTTAACTGCATCGTGTTTTTGCTTATGTCGTCCTTAAATGTAATTTGCGTTAGAGTTCTTTGAACTTTATTTATTTTCTACGCTCTTTTTTTTTTTTTTTTCTTTGTTTTCTATCGCAATGGTAATATATTTACAATACTTAGTTGAAGCCAGGGTGTAATCTACTAAAAGATGGTAGTAGGTGTTCTGAAAAAATAAGTATAAAACAAAATGCAAAAAAACATGCACAAAGTATGTTCCGTTTAAGGCTAAATCGACTTCTACGGTTGCGGAAAATGTAGCAGATGTATTATTATGAGCGCTATAGACACAGTATTAAAGGGAGTCACAAATATGCTCGAGACTTTGTATTTTAAAAAGACCCTCCCACCAGATCCCGTATATTTCATATATTTACTTTAATTTCGTGTTAAAGAAATTTTACGGTAAAATTAGTAAGTTTTATGCAGCGGGAAATAATGTGTTCAAATTTCATCTTCGTTATATTTAATTTTATTTTGAAATCACTTTATTTTAAATTATTCTAATTTCTTTTAATTTTTCATTACTTTTAAGAGCAGGTTGTAAACAGGTAAATTATAGAAATTTTAAGGGAGGCAAATTTGAATGACTCGAAGTTTTTTTTGTTTTTTTTTGTTTTTTGCTCCGTTGATCCCAATCGTACTTAATACACCGCAGCATAAATTCAAAATTTACACGACATTTACTTTCTCATTATAAAATAATCTTTAAACGGTAAAGCTATTGAAGATAAAATTCACCAAATATCCTCTGTTATTATAAGCGAATTTCTCGCGTCTGTTATTTTCTACCACGAAACCTCTGTTATTATATTTGAATCTGAAATTGATCGAAGCTTTTGAATTATTACTGTAGCCACCGCTAACGAATTCGTTCGCCCTATTAAAAGAATAAATAAAGTAAATAATGCGGAGATAAATCTAGTAAAATTTATTATTATAGTACTGTCCTTATCTTATATATTATCACATCAAAAACATAAATGTTTAAAAAATGGGAGCCAAGTTCAATATAAAGAATATGCGTGGCTGTCGACTTCGCCAACAAAAGAATTGAAATCTAAATGGGTGCCAAGTTCTGTAGATAATCCGGAAATTTATTTACAAGAACATACAACATTCTAAAATTAAAACACAATTTCTTGTTTTTTTCATGGACAACAATGTTTGCTATTTAAAAATATATAATATCTTAAATTTGAACAGTGTCGAATTATTTACACAAAGCAGGTTAATTTAGGATAAATTCTAACGATTTCACTTGGCTAGTTTTCACATACAAGTGTTATCTTATATTCGACTAATCAACTTATCTTCTTTATGTTATACGCGAGTTACTGTTTTTATATTGTAAGGTCAGCATATCTCATACTCATTTAAAAATTTGGTTTGCTCGCAAAAAATAGCCAAGTCAAATCGTGTAAATTTATCCTAAATTATCTGTGCTTTGTGTAAATAATTCGACACTGTTCAAATTTAAGATATTATATATTTTTAAATAGCAAACATTGTTGTCCATGAAAAAAACAAGAAATTGTGTTTTAATTTTAGAATGTTGTATGTTCTTGTAAATAAATTTCAGGATTATCTACAGAACTTGGAACCCATTTAGATCTCAAATCTTTTGTCGGCGAAGTTGACAACCACGCATATATTCTTTATATTGAACTTGGCTCCCACTTTTTAAACATTTATGTTTTTAATGGGATATCATTACTTTTTGTAAATTAATTAAATACATTAAATTTTCTACGCAGTTGTTCGTAAATTTATTTCACTCAAATCGTTTTTGCTCTTCAAAATACGCTTACAAAGTGAGCACTTTTTGTAAGTCCGGTTATCGAGTCCGTCAGTCCCATAACTCTAAAACTACCACCATTTCGGACCAGTATGGCTGAGGGGAGGAAGTGGCAAGAAACCCTTAATACAGCACACAAGGCCCTACAAATATGTAATGTTATTTTCATCTCTTTTTTTACAAGTATGTCAAAATCAGTATACAATGCTCATTTCCTGCGCTGTGCTGGAATCGCATCGCTCCATAATATATATGTTTATCATTAAGATAGTCATCTCTATTATATAATAAGCTTTGTCAAGCATGCTTCGCAACAATTTTAAATTTATATTTTTCAGTAGGTCACAAGTATCTCGATTGGAATTTTATTATAAAAACGCATACAAATCCTTAAAGCGCGCTAGTTGTTAATAAAAATCGATTGCTTGGAAAATATTTCAAATCGTAAAAATTACCCAGCTGGACGTCAAATTTCAACTTTCTAGGTCGTCACCTGGAAGTGGGTTAGGTTTTTGATCTATATGTCAGTCAGTGATAAAAATTCCGATTTTTAGACATTAATATCTCAATAATCGTTTGAGTTGTATTTACGAAGTGTTGGGGTTTCAGTTAATCTAAGGGGTTTTAATGAATAATCCAAATTTCATACGTTTGAATAGATTTTTTGAGTTATTAAGGGATTAAAAGTGGGTCCAAATGGTTCGCGTAATATAACACATGGCTACTGCGTCGTCGCCAGTTCCGTTTTCTTGGCTTGACACGCTACCGCGTGTCAAGACATTACGATTTCCGCAGAAATTACAGAGGTTTATTTTTTTCGACAATGTGCAAGCGGAATTTTATTTAAAACCTTCATTGCAACCGAAATATAATAACATTACGATATTACGAGAATTATTTAATTACTTAATAAAACAGCACGAAAGTCTTCGTAACTTCAAACGAATCGGACCGCGATCGTATAAACATAATGTATACGCTAAAGTACGATTTTGTTTAGTATACCTGTAAACCATGCTTATCATATTTCCGTCGGAATCGAAATCGTAAATCCAAGGATCAGACGCTCCTACGACTTTCAGTCTACCAAAATCATCGTATGTGTAATTTTTAGTTTGTTTATACGTTCCGACGCCCATGTATTGATGTGAAATTCGGCTAAAAAAATCCATTTGGGAAACTTTTAAAAATTGTTGGTTTATTTTTTAATGCGAGCTAATGTAAAATCTCAAAGAATAATTATAGGGGGAAAAAAAAAAAAAAAAAATTCACCGTTATTGGTTACAATTTAAAAATATATATTTGAAGTCACGTATTTAAACTTACTTATTTAAATCGTACTGGTAAGTAACACGAAACACATTTACGTTATGTATTTTTATGTAATACTCCATGACTTGGTAATGCATATTGAAAGACCGAACAAAAATTGCACTGCCATCCGTAATGTAGCTGGATTGTTTATTGGTCCAATATAACTAAAACGATTAAAGCAAAGTCGAAACATTAATTAATACGAATTAGTGAGAAAATATATAATATATGTATTCGTAACTTCGCCGAGTGAATGGAAGAGAATTTTCATTGACATACCGGTTGATTTTAGTATTTCACTTACGTTTTTTTCTTTTTTAAAATAAAATTGTTTGGCTTTCGTGAAATTTTAAGTAATACACATTTACAATTCATATTCTGTACACATTTTATCATGGAGCCTGAGAATATAAAGAATTTTATAGTTTAACAATTTAAAACAATAGTTCGCGAAGGGGCGCACTATGTTCGTTTGAGCGACGATGGATATCTTTGGTCACGAAGAAAACAATACACGGTAACCAACGTGGTAGTCGATGATTTTAAGAAAAAGAAGAATTTACTACTCGTATTTATTTACATATTGTTACTCCTTTTTTTGTTTGAATTCAATGATTATTTTACAAAACTAAAAAAGCACTAATGCTAAAATCTATTTCGAAATAACCAGTCCAATGGTTTTTTTTTTTCTTTTCGGCTGAACAAAAAAAATTTACAATTAGGGAAATTGGAAAATTCGTATTTTTCTTTAATACTACTACACTTACAGCAATTTATAGAAAACAGCTTCATTCATTAAGCCCCTTCCCCTACACCACGTTTATTTGAACGAATAGTCTAATCAAGAAATATTACAACTCTAGCTTGCTAATAATTCTTTTCCCGCCAAAATATTACGTACTATTTTACAGTACAGCTATAAAAAATAAATTCTAAAAAAAAAGCATATGTTTCTTGAAGGTTTTCAACTTGTGCTTTTTTTTTTATTTTTTTTTTTATCCTTATGAACTCATGTATTATAAAGTGTCCGAGATTCTGTGCATGTCTTCGATCAATGCTAACGAACCCGAAGTAAACTGGCTAAAAGGTTAGAGTCGGACATAAAAAAAAACAAAAAAACCTGCATTTCTTTTCTTAGAAAATATTGAAATATAATCGGCTCCCGTTCCCGTCGCGAACAGTTTCATTTCTAACAAATAGACAAAGAAAATGAATAATTTAGGTTTGATAATTGAAAAGATGTTTACTTTTCGAAGTATAAGCGCTGAAAAACAATTCTCAAGAAGTATTTAATCATTTTGCGACTACCTTTATTTCGTGTTAAAAAGCAACGTGTAACTTTTTTGTAAATAGAAAAAAAAAAAATAAAATAAATAAATAAAAAGAAAAAGTGTTCTAAATAAAACAAAAAAGAACGATGTCTCATAATCAACCATGGTTAAAGTGTAGACTACATTAATTCAACACAAAATAATCCTTATTTACATTGTTTTTTTCCAAAAGTATAACTGGTCATTTATTTGATGTTAATAATTTTAAATATAATCTAAAATATATACTGTTTTAAAAGTAAGTACCCCCCCCCCCCCCCCCCCGCTGCCATATTATCTATCCTATAATAAATTGCGAAATAAAATAGCTGTTCACAGTAAGAAAAATAAATAAAATAAATAAGTCTCTTAAGACACAAAATTGAAATATTTAATAACACGAGTTGATTACAATATTTTCATAAAATTCCCATTGCCACATTTTAAAGTGCCGTTTTATTTATCAATAATATTCACCAACAATCAATATTTCCTATTTTCTGAAGTAATGACATATAATGGTTTTTAAGAAGAGATTTATATTTTTCATAAGACCAATTAGGTGTGTTTATAAGTCGTCGGAAAAGTTTTATTAATATATTTTGTTAATTTTATTAAATTATATTTAAAAGTGAGTAAAGTGAGAATGACGGTGTCTAAATGATTAAATTTTGCATTTTTCGAAAGAAAGTTTTAAAATGTGACATATCGTGTACGATGAAATATCGAGCTCTTGAATATTCATATTTTAGACAACTGTACTATAGAAGAAAATTTAAAAAAATAAAAAAGTAATGAAAAATAATTTTTAGCGCATACACGGCACAAACTAGTTCACTGTGATGTACACCAAATTGAAGACAAATATTGCCAAAAGAAGTTTTTTTTAAAATAACTTTTTCTAATCTTACAAATCATCGAAGCGTTAAAGTTTCAAATTTAAAGCTGAAAATTTTGCATATATTTAATGAGAGAAATTTCCTATTATAAGCACGTTTATCACAAACGTTGTTAAAATTAATAATTTTCGTCCCGTAAAAATGGGATTTATACTCTTTTTTTTTTTGTCCTGTCGGATTTTTTTTACAAACTTCTTTAAAAGTTCATCGAGAAATCGAAATATGGTTTTGTTACTTCTAAATTGCAAGTTTCCAATTTTGGCGCGCAACACATCCGAAATTAAAAGCACTCTTTTCTATCAGCGTGATTTTTTAGGGTCTGGAAGGTCTAAATTTTAACTTGTAATATCCGTCACATATTTTTTGTAATATTCTCTTGCATATGCATAGTTATAAGTTGTTTCAAATTCTCGAAGTATAATATTCGCGCTGCTAGACGAAGAGACGCACTATGTGTTTCACAGTTTTTGAATTTCTCGCAAACTTTTAAAGTTTTAATAAAAACTTTAAAAGTTTATTTTTGTTATCACTAAACCGTGTGAAACTTTGTCAATATACAACACACCTGAAAAAAAAAAAGGTTATTTTTTCAGTCTCCGAAACTGCAACTTACAAAATTAGAAATCGGTTTAATTAATAAAATTTCTGTTTTTTGTTTTGTTTTGTTTGTTTTTTTTTGTCGTTAGCGGATTCTTAAAACAAGAAAACTAATGAAGAAGTACACACGTATGTGTACGTATAATTTGTGTAGCGCTCGACAGTACGACACTACAACATTCTGTTGAATAATCAATTTCTAAGAAACTATTATAATTTTCTAATTTCATTTAAAATAATGCGTGAGATGTTTACTTAAAAACAACTACCACTACTAATACTACTGTCGCTAATGATAATAATAATGAAATGAAAAATGTATTATTATATTACTTACTATAAACGAGCCAAATTTATTTTTTTTCCCTGTACTCTTATCATAAGAATACTTAATGACCGGTATAAGATGTCCTCTAATGCGTCCAAATGTTGAAACCAATCGAAAATTGTTATCGTATTCGTAAACAAACTTTGCATTACCCAATCCGAGAACTGGCGGAAAATTAATTCGTTGTTCAGTCAGCAAACCATTGTTGTGTTGAAGTTCCATGCGATACTGGTAATCGTCTTCTTTAAATTCAATTATATTTGGCAATCCAGTGTTGGACGCGTATTTTATATCGATCATGCCGTTGCCGTACAGTATCTTAGATAAGGGAAAATAAAAAATGAAAATTATCATCACGCCAAAATATTAGGGCGAGTACGTGTTTCCTCAAGTTTAAATTGACGTTGATGTACCCGGCAGGTTATTGAAATAGCGAAAATTTCGCGCGTGTCACTTATGTATTCGTAATTTTAAATATTCTCTAATAGAGGTTTTGTTTAAAGCAGAGCTATGCGCGTAGAAAAACACAGGGAGCGAGAAAAGAAATCACGCCGATATGCTAAGCCAAGAATTTAAAATGTTAGTTCTTTATATTCTCTAATATGCACTCATGGAGCTAGTTTCTTAATGCACATCATTTATATACAATTTTATGAGGTAAGAATATTTACCTCAACGCTATTGCAGCAAATCAGGATTCGAAATATAAATTTAATGAGTTTAATAGAACTTCCATGAAATAGAACGACGTAAATAAGTAGTATGTATTAATAAAGGAACTAGAAATAATCTGTGTAGAGGTAGGAATGCAGTAAAAGTAGTTGTACGAATGTAGAAGAAAATTTGGATGGAACGAAGTAAGGAACAGAACGACATTGGATGGTCTAAAGGAAAGGAAAGAGTCGAAAG
Organism: Icerya purchasi; assembly: GCA_039619475.1. Classification (NCBI taxonomy): domain Eukaryota; kingdom Metazoa; phylum Arthropoda; class Insecta; order Hemiptera; family Monophlebidae; genus Icerya; species Icerya purchasi. The sequence goes on from CM077115.1 coordinate 206,492,330, forward strand.
TTGTCGTTAATAAAAAAAAAAAAAGAAAAAAAAAGAATCAGTATAGGTAAGGGAACGGAGAAATGATATCCATTTTTGGTATGATGGTGTGAAGTAGGTAAATAGAAGGAACAGAATGAGAAATATGTACGAAGAGGAACTTCTGTAAAGTCACTTTTTTGGCCGGAACCCTTACGACAATGATAGTGAATTTTGAAAATAAGTTACTGAGCCAAAGATCAACGAGTGTCACAAAAATATGTTTCAATAATCGGAAATAAAAAGACGATAACAAAATTCCGACCGTTTTTCCCGCATCTATGATTTCGAAATTTTTCCGACGGAAAAAGACAAATTATTTGTATTCCCAGTTACGCAATTAACATGTTTTGTTTTTTAAAATAATCCGAACACTCGCCGAAAGTGCACTATTATGCTACATTAATTTTAGCGCCATTTAATAAAATTCTATTCATCAGAGAGATATCGATCAATAAAAATGATAAATCTACAAAAATGTTTTTCATGCTTCTATACAAATTTTCTCGAAAGCTTAACATTACTGTGATTCAAACTGTTCAAACAGTTAATTTAATGTTGTAGAAGAAAACATTTTTAATACCTTATTATTATTCGACCGTATTAAAAACTTGTAAATATGTAAAAGTGACTGTATGCTTAGTTTGACTTTTACAAAGTTATATTTATATTTATCCGATGTGTAATCGAAATTTGTACCACTGAAATATCGACGTGATTAATAATAATTTTTATTTCCCACCTTTTACTCAAAAAATATATGTAAAATAAAGTTCTAAATAGCATATCAATGTTCAAAAGGTTTCAACAGTGTGATACACATTTGTCCTCCAATGCCTCATTAAGAAACTACGACTTTCAAAGGGAAGAAAAAAAAAAAAAAAAAAATTTCTGTTTACTAGAATTATATAAGAAACGTTTTCGCTTGTATAATAGACAAACTCAACAAATTTTGAAGCGAAGGCAAATAAAATTTTAATTTTTTAGTTTTTTGAAGTTGTTTTCAAGTGATATGATTACTTTATTCATTACAAAAGTTAATAATAAAGTTTAATATAACAGGTTGATTTACCCTTTTCTCGTTTAAATAGTTCTGACTTGTAACATTCATCTGACGTCTAATATTTACATTTATAATCACACGCGCTGACTTCAAAAGGTTTAGCTCAAGCCCATTCCAAAAGATTTCCGGAAGAGTTCAACCCTCCCAATAAATAAATAATAAAGAAATTTTTTACGCGTTTAGTTAAAATTTTAACGAAAATATACTGACAATAAATAATATAAATATTACTCATATGATAATATAGACCTACTGTGTTATAGGAAGTCTTTTAATCTAAAAATTAAATGAGATTTTTTCCCGCTATTATTAATAATGCTTGATCGCCGCAGAATATTTTATACAAATGAAAAAAAAAAAATCTAATTTATTATTGGGTCGTACATTAAAAAATTCATTTCTCGCTTCAAATGTTTTTTGTTTTTTTTTCGTTTTTAATGAAAACTATCATTATTTGGTTATTTTTACTTTTTTCAACGGTTTTACAACAAAATTCTCGATTTATTCCCGGTTGGGTGGCCACCCTGATTTAGCATCATTAGTGCAAGTTCGCTTCGATAGATATTGCAAACATCTGTTATCGCGATACATGCACATTTCGCGCGAGTAGTTTTCTATTGCCGTTACGTGAGTTCAAAGGTTATTTCTTATTTTATTGATTTATATTTGCATTCACCAAGCATCAAATTCGGTTTTAATGTATTTAGTAGTCTCCATCGCTGCAGTTATTATTCGTGTTCGAGTTATTGCAATTCAAGTAGTTCAACGAGACATGCTTATGCGCATTTTTTTTTTTTAACATGGATATGTTTTTGGGCTGGGGGTCATGCGAAAATTTGCGTTAATTTTTTTTTGTGATGGTCTCCTAAGATGGATGTCATCATTGAAGACGTTAGCCACGGTATAGCTAGCCTAATATAGGACTTCAATATTATAGTTACAACATGGATATAGTGGATGTCTACGCCATGGCACGCCAGAAGCGAATCGCGAAACATTATTTTTGTTTTTCTTAGCAATCATTTAACCGACATGACATCTCCTCCTAGTCATTATTGATCCAGAAGACATGGGAAGCAACAACAAACGTGTAAATGTTCTAAGGAACATGTGGAAGATAATAAGAGACTATGTCCTAGTACATATAAGGACATCGGACTCTGTAAGAAGCCAGAACTGAATGCGTTTAGTCAACAGAAGCTCAACGAATTTCATTCGTATTTGCAGTCAGCAGGAATTAATGCATCAAATGAATTCAAGAAAAATGTCTCGCAGTTGAAAAGGTGCAATGAACTTGACTTTTATGTACATTACAAATATACATTACCGCAATCGTTATTTCTGGTTTCGAATCTACGTGGCTTAATTGTCAATTCAAATTTCAACTCGCCAAATGTGCAGCTTACTGTTCTGTCGGAGTTAAGAAATGTACATAAACCTATCCTGCTATTTCCTTCGATCTCTTCATGGTGGCATGAAGAAAGCAAAGACTTATTATCAAAAAGTTTGCACCAATTGTTGCAGGACTGAAATAAAATATGGCAAGCAGAAAAAGATGGTTTATCTAAATTCAAAGCTGAATTCGATTTTGGAGAAGTACTTTGGTCGTCGATTGATAAAAGGAAAAACAAAACAAAAGATGATGGAGAACAAGGAATGTTTGCAATAAGTCTCCCTTCAACCAGGATGACAAGTAGCACAATTGTGACCGGTATATATATAAAATCGCCGAAAAGGGACAAATGACGAAAAGTTCATGGGAAGATATACTTCCTACAAAGAATGTACACGCTGTATTGTGAAAATTAACGAATTCAAGGTTTCAAAGACGACTGTAAATCCGGACATGGAATTGACAAGAATTTTCTATAAAGACATAGCAGAGAGTTACCATGACTTCCAAAATGAAGTACTAAATTTTGATTTTTCTGTATAATGTCAATTCGAAGTATCCTATCATTTTTCTATTATAAGAGAGCTGGTAATTTCATCACTGTATAAAAGTTAATAAAATACACCTTAATGGTTCGTTGACGAGTTTTACTAGTCATGCGTTGCTTATTGAACTCGACGATTATATTTTTGCGAAACCTGGATAGACGATGATCAACCTTGTGAATTGCCTGGATTCCGGAATGTTTCTCAATTCAAAAGGAATACAGTACGAGCCGGTGGAGTTGGCATCTTTAAGAATGAAAATGCTAATATACTCGCATCCGCTGAACACGAATTGTATAAATTTGATCAAGAAGAAAAGGAAAGTAAAGCGAATTGCTACTGCTCATGACGGCATTGGTGATATTTGTGCGATCGAAACAACGATTAATGATCAACGAGTTATTTTGGTTTCAGTATACATAACACCAGGTACTCCCCCATACGGAAAGTTAATCAGTTCTTCACGTTAAATTTACTAGCATATAGTCCCAAATTGAAAGGAGTATTCGAATATTTGGAAGATCTTAAACTGTATGATATACCTATTGTAGTACTATGCGGAGATTTGAATATGGATTTAGCGAGCAGTGATGGAATTGAATTTCAAAATTTTATGCTAAAAGAATTTGGTTTATGTATTAGTAATGATCCGCAGCTCTCAACTACAAGCAATGGTACATGTCTTGATGCTGTCTTTACTAAATATATTGACAATATAGAAACTAAGCATTATATTTCCTTCTTTAGCTATCATAAGCCATTATTGTCTGTTTCTATTCAATAATAAAATATTCAAAATCTGATGTTTTCATTATTTTTCTCAATTTAACTTGGCCATTTTCTTTCGATGAAGCATAGAGCCCAAAAACATATCCATATTTCAATGTTTTTCCGTGGAGCGGAGAAAATGATTTTATAATTTTTTTTTTTTTTTCTTTAATACGTCCCAGTTTTTAATAGTTATATTGTATTAATTTTATTTCTTTTCAGCTAAAAATAATTCGTATCCTTAGACTTTCTCGCGTGTAACCGTATATTTTTCAGCGCGCTCGCAATTATTCGGATTATTCAATATAATTTAATCGGAATTAAAGAGTATCATTAATTTAATTAACGTGTGTATTTACCTTAGATATTTGCCCGGTCGGTAAATATCTGTATATTATTTTAATTCCATCTGAAAATACTTTCTCCATGAGCAGACCGGTGTAACTATAGTGTTCTACAATTGGTTGAGCTGGAAGAGGCGGCGTATATTTAAACTTAACAAAACCAACTGATATCATCGATGCGAATAAATGTTTAGTTCCGGTTGGTGTTAGTACACAGCGTAATCCACCATTTTCATCGTACTCGTATTCATATTTTTCTTTACCGTACCATATCTTACTTAGCTACGAAGAAACAGAAAAAAATAAATCTGTATTAAAGAATTTTAATATTTTTAGTAATGTAGCATGTTAGATCGAAATTTCTACATGAGTGTCTCATACTCAGCGACAGTTTATTCTTGAATAAACTGTTATGTTAAAGTGTCTAATAAATAAAAATACTTCGTTTTGTATTCTAAAGCACATTTTAAATTTATTTTATTAACAACAAATATTGAAAAAATATATACTGAGCTAATTTCTTCCTATATATTCGTTAATTTTGAAAAGTCTATTTACTTTGAAAAAAATGGATGCTTTTGAAAGAAGCATTAATATACTGCGATTGTCTTATAGTTAGAGAAAAAACCTTTTTTCGATTTTCTTGTCATACTACTAAACTGATTATAAGAGTTTCTCCTTTTTCTTTTTCGAAACTGTTTGTGAAATATAAAAACTGGTTATTAAAAAAAAGAAAACAAACAAAAACACGAATATTTAAATTTAATTAACACTTACAGAATAAAAAGTTTCATCAATCTTCAAAAATACACAAAGTTATTCCTGGGTTATTATTAATGTTCAAGTGACGTTTTTCATTTAAAATTTTTATTAAAGGCTAACGCACTAAGATCGAAACACCCTAGCCTTCCAAAAACAGTATTTAAGGAGTAAATAGCCACATCAGTCCGCTGTTATCCGCTTTTCTATTTTTACACTGTCTTACTGTTGACAATTTTTCGGTGCAACATTTTATTTTCAATTCGATATTAAGTAAAATTCGAATAAGCGTTGTGTTAGGTATTGCAATGGACTCGCGACAGTAAACGCAAAAAGAAAAAAAAACTATATAAAGTTTTCGACTTACATATAATTTGCTCATTTTTAAAGAGGTGTCCTAATAATAATTCATTCCGATTTTTACGCCGATTCAAATTTTTTCTTAAGGAATAGAAAAAGCAGTAAATTGATTCAAAGTAGTTATTGAAACTTTACAGTCGTTACAAAAATCAATTTTAGTAACACTAATGTTTTACTTAAATAAAAAAAAAAACAAAATTTTAAAATAAAATTACTTTATTCCATGTGTTATATTCATATCGCACGCTCTCTCCACCGCGCCTAGTTTGTTTAGTTAATAATCCATCGTTGTTGTATGTAAATCGTTCCTCAAACTGTCCCCATTTCCAAAAGATTATACGATTGTATCTATCAAGAAATTGAAAATACCTCGAAAATATTATTTGATAAACATTGATACGATAAAGTTTACCGATCTAACAACAACGAATAATTAAAGTCTGTTGTACCAAGGTAAGCAAGCAATAAAAATGCAATAAAAGTATGTAACCCAGTGTCGAAGTTAAGTTTATTAATATTGTAAAAATGATGATTTTTTTCTTTTTTTGTTCTTTTTAATCAAATACAAATGAGATCCAAAGGTGAATTAATTGATAACTTTTTTCTTTTTTTAATACTTACAGGATAGATGCACGATTAAGGGTTAAAAAGCTATACTCTAACAAATTAAAAGCGTGGATAAACAAGCTTTAATAAAATTGTTTGAACTCCGGCTAAAAGGCATTGTAAAAATTCAATTTTTTCACAATACATTACTATTATTTCTGCTTATTATTTATTTGTTTCACATTCTATTTTTATTTGTTATCGATTTTATTCGTCCAAGTTACCATTTGATCAGACTTTTCGTTTTCTTACAGCTGCATTGCCTAATTACGAACTTACTATATTTTTTTTTTGATTAAAAATAAAAGGAAAAAGTGAAATGCAAAAGTACAAATTACAAAATACCGCATTTTTAAAGAGATGCCATTAAACTTTTGTCATATTTTAAGGAACTTATTTAACATTTATTAGTAATAAATAAATGCAGCATAAATCATTATCGCATTTTTTTTTCTTTGTTATTTTTCCGTTTAATATTGTTTCATCTATATTTCATTTATTCGTATTTTAAAATTTTTAATATTTTGAAAATTTCGCTAAAGTGCACGAAAGTTTCAACTTATGAAATAAAAAAAATTAAAAATAAAAATATTTCTTTCATAGCGTTCTTAGGAGAAAAACAGAAAAAGCAGATATCAGATTATTTTTTTAATAGAAAAGAAGGTAGTGATAATTAAAGATTTTAGGTACAATAATAGAGATATTTTATAATGAAATAGGGAGTATCGCTTTATGGATAATTTCGCAAATTAAACTTTAAACTAAAAAGTAAAAATTAAATTAATTCGAATAAATTGACGGTACACTCATAACCGAATATTACGTAGCTACAGCGGCGGACGCCCATTGAATAACGTACACATAGATCCAAGCAACTTTTTAATCAATTTCGCATTATTACTCGATCAATTTTTTAATTAATCGATTGTTATTTTAAAGATAAATAAATTTTCAATATTTCTTCCGCTTAATGCTGCGATGTCAACGCGCAGCAATGCGTACGACACATGAAGAAGAAGCAGGACATGACACACTTTTCTAATGTTTTGTAGTTTTTCAAATATTTGAATTCGAAGACTAAAATTGAACTTTTAAAACTTTCAATTAAAATATTGTCTGAAAAATTAAAAATTACGTTAAAACTATAATGCAAACAAGGGAAATGTGTTCTAAATTTGATATGCATTAAAATGAGACTTTAATCAAACCTAAAGATTTTTTTCGTTTTTGGGATATTGAAAAATTAAAAAACAACGGACATTGCCCAATTTAAATTAGTATTTTTGGACCCTCGTGCGAAAAAAAACTTCCGGTGTTTAAGACTCTTGTATCAAAAGAGGGAAGTTAATATCAAGACAAATCAAATCTCTAACTGTCACTGAACTGACACGGTGCTTCATTTAGAAGGTTTTCAAGAATGCGCCTCTCGGGAGCTTCGAGAAAATTGTTTATGCCTGCAGAAAGTACTATTATAACGTTCGGTGCGCACCCTTTCTACGCACATAAAATTAAAAAGAACAAATACACCGATTTTGAACCGGTTAAATACTTCAGTTTATCTAACAACAAAAAATACTGAAATTTACGAACATGTAAACGAATGTATTTTAATTGAACAGATATAGAACGAAAAAGAGTTTAAAATCAAAATAATTGATTCACAAAAGAGCGGACGAACTTGAAATCCAGCAACAGAGAATAGAAGTCCGTGGAGAAAAATCATACGAGACGTATTAAGGTAAGAGGTATAACGTCTCTTCGAAGAAGAAAAAGAAGAATTTTATACGTAGTTTATGTAAACATCTGTAAAATATTGTGTAACAAATAATTAAATTACTAAAACACTTATTGCGTAGAAATAGGAAAAGAATAATTTCTTATGCTGCTTTTGCAACTAAAATAAATAAAAAAAAAAATCATTTTAGTGCTGACATTTACAACAAAATACGTTGCATTGGTAAATTATGATTACGATTCTAATTTTTCGATAATTATAAGAATGTGAAACAATTCATATAAATACGACGTACAGAAAATGCGTGGAGTATAAATATAGTTTTATTTCAATAAATGTGTAAAAAATTCTCTCAGATATCTCGGTAAATGCTTGTTTTCAACTACAATTCCCTTATACAATATCATGAAAAAACACTGAAACGCTTACAACTCGGATTAAACTTAACAGAAAGAGATAAAGTTGCTTCATATGTGTATGCATCCACACTAGGGGGAAAAAATAGTAATGGTTAAAATTGATTCATTCGGAATTTAAATTTTATAAAAATTCTTTTAATAATACAAATAAGTTTTTTTTTTAAATTACTTGTTCCAGAATTAAATATTTTTGAAATTTTTAAATAACATTTTTTACTTAAACAACCGTTTATTGATACGTATGAAAAAAGAGGTAATTTAGGATTTATGGAAAAGTCTACGAATGTCACGCAACTCATCATTTAACTATACGACACTTTTTATAACTAGCAGACTGACTGTATTCCGATTATTACAAAGCTAAACAAATAGGGCACTATAATATAATCTAAAATTTGTCCATACTCATCGTAAGATGCGTTTACATATTTGTCAGTATTTGCCGCTTTCCATGCAATCGGCATTCTATCTTTATTATATCTGATGTATAACATGGTATTATTTGTCCCATTCATAACAGTTTCCGTAAAATTATTCGGATTATATTCAATAATAAAGGCAGTTTCGTTATTAACCTGAAATACAAGAAACGGATAATAAAGGTTTCTAAAAAGTGCATACATATAAAAAACCTCTTGAAATTGATTTATTTCAATTATCTACTAATGACTATTAATTAAAATGTTTATTAATTATCTCGATTTAGTCGTCTACTAATACGGTCACTAATTTGACCATTAGCAAGATTAACAATTAAATATGACGGAACACATTACCGTATTATTGATATGTGTTATTTCCGCTGTTCTAATTCCATCGCGATGAATTCGTAAAAAATAATAAACATTCCATTTAGATGATTCCTTTCCATTCTTCTCTATTTTTAACCGACTTCAAAAAAGGAGGAGGTATTCAATTCGACTGTTTTTTTTTTATTATTATTTTTTTTATTTATTTATTTATTTTTTTATGTGTGTTACCACAGAACTTTCTTCTAGGTGAACCGAATTTGATGATTCTTCTTTTATTTGAAAGGTGGTTCTTCACATGTGGTCCCATTTAAATTTGATCAAGATCTGATCGGTAGTTTTTGAGTTATCCTTAATGATGCGGGAGTTGAAGCTTTTTGGATGCTTTTCATTCATGATTAGTTTCAACGTCAAGTTAGATTTATTGACTTAAAATATTATAAATTTGCCAAATTACTATGGAAATGTAGCTTTTGATGTTTTCACACCGTGGAAATGCAGTTCAAAATAAAGAAATCGATTTTTTTGAGTATTAAGTATGGATAATAATGTGAAAAAAAATTGATTTTTAACAAAAAAATTCAAACATAACGCTAAAAATTGCAAAATAAAATGCTTTTTTACAAAAAATAAATACCGACTTCAAGGTTTATTATAAAAATTTAAAAATGCACTAAAAAGTAAAAAATAATTACTCCCGATAAAAAATATATACCACGGTGATATAACACCTTAAGGGTGATATCGTAATTCTTATACAACATTAACTTTTTGGAGTTGGGATCAAATTCATATTATAATAATAATTAAAAACTGCGTTAAATGTTTCTTAGTTATTGTAACATGAATTTGATGCCAACTCCAAAAAGTTAACATTGTATAAGAATTCCGATATCACCTTAATTTATATCACTCTGATATATATTTTTTATCGGGAGTAATTATTTTTTAGTTTTTAGTGCATTTTTAAATTTTTATAATAAACCTTGAAGTCGATATTTATTTTTTGTAAAAAAGCATTTTTTATAACATTTCTTTTCCTAAACTTTAATTACATCAAAGAGAATACACCAAAAAAAAAAAAAATGTACATAAAAGTTAATTTACTTTAAATGTTTAAAACTTGCACAATGATTACTGCTCACTTCAGATAATTTCCATAATCAACTGTGTTTATATATATATATATATATATATATATATATATATAGAACTCGACCATTTTAGCCTCGTAAGGAGCTATACCCCTTGACCCCTTTTGCTTACAATTCTGTCTCTTTCTCTTCTATACTTTGTATAAAATGATTAAAATTTACAACGTAATTCTAAATCGGTCCATATGAATATAATAACATAATTACAAAATCCTATAAAATATAACAAACGTTACATAAAATTCGGATTGTATTAAGAAATTTAAATAAAAAAGTGTTTATCGTAAAACTTTTTCAAATACAATATTATGAGTTACTTTACTATAGCGCCATCTAGCCTCCATTAGAAAAAATGTTTCAAAAAATGTTCCAATTTTATGTAACGAAAGTTAAATATTAGGATAGGAATTTTGTGATTATGTTATTATTTTTTTTTGTGTTTATGCTGGTAAGAATGACGTAAATTTTGATCATTTTATACAAAGTATAGAAGAGAAAGAGAAAGAAATGTAAGCAAGAGGGGTGAAGGGGTAGAGCCACTTGCGAGGACAAAGTGGCCGAGTTTATATATATATATATATATATATATGTATATACAGATAGAGAAATAGATTGATACGAATTCGGTATTCATGGCGCTATCTTTTGGTGATGTGGAGATAGAACTTATTTTTGGATCAAAATCATTTTCGGTATCACCGCATTATTCGCTGTTGTCGGAGAATATGAGTAAGGACGCTTGCATATTCGGCACGTGAAGCGTTGCGAGCTGTGTAGCTATCTTTGTATGAATGATCCGCGACAGCAAGGTAGCATCTAAGCGCGACGTGTGCACAACGGTCGTTACTGTCAGCAACAAGAGCTGAGAAAAGTTTTGTAATATCCCGCCGAAAACGGGCAGTCCAGCGGATGGTGCCTATAAATGCTCAAACATTTGAACGGCTGCTAGGCAGATAGCGTTTTGCGTTAATATTTTTAAGTCGGTCGTCGTTTTGTTACCGTCGATTTAGCGGCTGTTATGGCCGTACATGTAAAATATTCTAGTCCACGCCGTGCTGTACGTCGTTTTCCGTTATATATAGGCAGCCGTACCGTGCTATCAATTTGAGTATATTTAATTTTTTTTTTATTTATTCTCCGATATTTAGAACGTTCAATGTTTGTGATTTGTTCGCTGTGATCGCAGAATTTGTAACCGAGTAGAAAATAAATACATAGTGTAGTACTGAAGAGTTGTCGGCGTTAAATTAAATTAACTTAATTGGTTAAATATTTCTTTTGATTCGTCCTGGGAAATATAGATACTCGGGCCTCTGTCTGCGTGATACTTCTCACTGAGAAATCTCGCACCCGCACGTCTGCGGAGAGAAAAATTGTTTTTTTATTTACTTGCATATACTTCTATAAAGAAACATCTGATGCTGAATACACAATTCAGTCAAAATTTACATTTTAGGTTATCCAGAATATCCAGGGAATTCAAATTTACTGGACCCCGGATTATGGAACTAAAAAAGAGAAGAATGCCCTAACACAGCTTCTGAAACAGGAAAAAATATCGTTAGTTAAAATCATCGAATTGTTTTACTGTGGCTATGAATCCTAGACCTCTAAAGAAATAGATTCATCTCAAAATTATTCAGTTCGTTTCATAATATATATATATATATATATAATTTTTTCCTTTACTGTATCCTTCTGTAATCACGACTCCCTTCAAATATTTCAATTCTTCCTTCAGATTATTATGACAAGAAATTTTCTTTTACTTTTTCATTTTTTGGTAAATATGTAACGTTAAAGTCAACTTTTAGTTTTTTTACAAAATCGGAACCTCATATTTGTAAATAGATTCATTTATTTTCCATGTTACGTGGAATATAAAAAGATATTCGAAAAACGCTGTTTTTTTATTTTAGTAATATACATGAACCTTCTACAAACACTAAACCAAAAATTTAATTTAAAACAATCGAAAATGATAGTGAATAAAGTCTAGTAAAAGGGAGATGTCTATATGAGTTTTGCTACTTTTTAACTTTGTTATATCACCGCTTTATAAAAACTAACGAATAAAAGTGTAAAAAAGAATAAAATATTCAACCCATTCTTTCCCTTAATCCATGGTTTTCCTTGTTTCTTTCACTTCTATTGCTATCTCAACTATTAGCACCCATTGAGGACATTCCCTATTGTCTTTTTTCTACATCCAAATATGCACATTGTGAAAAAGAGAAACATAAAATTGTAGAAACATTTTTGAAGTTTCCGTAACATTTAATAACATTACTGGTACGAGTATGGGTAAGGTTAAGAAAACTAAACGATACTGAATAAAACATTTGTAAAAATATGATGGGATCCGAGGAAAAATCAACTGCATTCGAGTATGCAGTATAACAGATCTGCTTTATGTAGGTCGGTATTATTATGTAACTAGCTTTTTTAATAAAAATAATCTATAAGTAACACAATATCTGCATATTTCAACAGAGGAAAAGAGCTGTTCAGTTTTAATGGCATAGTTAAAGTTTTTGAATTTCCATATAATATAGAACTATTCCCGATACAATTTTTTTTTTTGTAATATATATCTCGACGTTATTCAGCAGAAATAAACGAATAATTGGCGCAAACCGATGACTGTAAGATTTTGTCCAGCTTTTAAGTTTCAATATCCTCAAAATTTGATTTCATGCAACAAATAATCCATTCTGTACAAGTTTCGACACTAATGATTACTATTAAATTATTTAGAGAATTTTTGATTTTTACGAATCGGCATACTTGCACTTTTCATTCACTGTTCAAAAATATAATAATAATAATAATAATTGTTATTATTATTATTATTACTATTCGTATGTCTACAGATATCAAAAAAAAAAAAGGAGGAGGATTTGAATTTGCGAACAAATTACTATTACTAAACAACTTAACCAATATTTAACAAAGATCAGTTTTACATGTGAATTTTCATGTTTACATCGTCACCAACTATTGTTATACTGTAACGTCAAGATTTTGTAGCTACTCTGTCGCTAGGCCCGTCAATTTGATAATTCAACGTAATAATTATATATGTAATTCCAATCTTTTTTTTAATAAAACGCGATAAAGTATATGTACATGTTTCTAATTTTTTTCATATTTTCAAAAAAAGAAATGATCAGTTAGGGCTTATGGAAACACATGAACTGAAATAAAAATGAAAGCAATGATTTTATGATTTCTAATAGTAACAATTTTTTCAGTTTGTTTCTGTCTTATGGATTGTTTTTAATATTCACCACAATGAACACCATATCTCATATGAAGTGATTAACTGAGTTTCAGTAAATGCGAAGAATTTCATCAGGTATTTTTCAAAGTAATCGTGATTATAAGCAGCTGAAACACAAATAAGAAAATAATATTTACCGTTAATTTTTTTCGTAATATCGGTTTCATTAACGCTACATCTCCGAATAATTCATAATGCCATATCTGATTATTGATGTAAGGATCTCTTTTCAGAACATAACTATTCAAAACAGATAGTATTTCAGATTCATCAGTTGACCATAGTTCTAATAACGGATGTTTTTGATTAGTGAGATAAGCGGCTTGCTCTCCCCAGTTAGAATAGAATAGGAATGAACCGTTCTTAAAGCTTATAATGTTACTTGGCAAATATCCTGTAACAAAATATAATAATTACTATACGTTGTCGCAATATTTCAATATTCTTGTAATTATGTTTAAGAGCAAAAAATATTTTTTGTTTCATACGTTCAAATTGATTAAGATTAAAAGTAAAAATTCAAGATACTAAAATATAATTTAGTTTTTATTCGGGAGTTCTTGAACTTAAATGGATTTTGTTTTAATAAACATTTAGCTCAGTAAAATAATTGTATGTTTACTGTAAAATTATATAATATTTTGTTGTCGAATTTTACAAATCATTTTAGAGTTATTCATCGGCAAAAGCCAAAAGTTGTTCTAAATTAACTAAATTCGATTGAAATAAGCATCCGCAGTCGATTGCGCATAAGATGCTATTGCTTACGCTATCATGGCTTTTTTAAAGACGGATTAAAAAAAAAAAAAATTATTCATTAGGGCACGGATTAAAAAGCAAATAGGATACAAATTCTCGCGCAATTGAACATAGTTAAAAAATTGAATAAACCATAAATAACTCGATATTCAGGTGTATTTTATCATGTTGGATTTTGAAAAAATTCCGATATTATGTAATACGGTATAGATGCATAAGTTTTAATCTGAATAATATAATTAATAATTCTGCCGTAAGAGTTATTGTTGTATATTTAACCATATCGATTAAATAAACAATTCCACGGAACAAAAACATATTCAATAAAATACAATTTTACGCTATTATTATGTAACCGACGAGTTTCGAGCTAGAAGCTTTACATTCCGTGTTAAATTAATTTCACGGTTAAAAATTAATTAATCCAACCACGAATATGAAGTTTTTTTATCTTTGAAGCATGTCGGTTATATAACCTTGAAATTGTTTTTACTTTTCTTTAACATATTTTTGATTAAAAAAGTAACCGAATGTATAATTTAAATGCATTTTTTTTTTTGAACATATCCAAAATTTCATACTACCTTTTGAAAATGTATAAACTTGGTAATCATGTTTGCTGGTACGAACATTAAGCTGGTAAGAAGCTGTAGGCGTAATAATTTCCGAATTAACAGTGGTCATTTCGTAAGTGCTCAATAACGCGTGGACAATAAGTTTAATTTCTTCTTGATTTACATCCATTTTAGCGTGTAAATTCACTACTTCGCCTGTTGGGTAAGTAATCCCGATTAAACGGCCAAACTTGTCATATTTATATAGAAAAACAGACCCATCCTGTAAAATCAAAGGAAACAGAATAGAGAGTATTCATTCAATTTGGAATAAAATTAATCATTTTAAAAACATGTATACTACGAAGAAGTCCTTAAAGCTTCTCCTTCGACCATAAGTGAATTTTCATTACAAGTTTATTTCCAACGCATCCTCCATTTTCTTTTTCTTTTTTTTTATTTTTCTAAATTATAATAAAAATTATTTTTTCGGAAGTCATGTATTTTTAAAATAACAATATAAGTAATTGGTTTAAGCTTATTTAAGGAATTTAATTATTCATGTTCGGTTCAAAATAATTTTCAGATTAATCACACTCCTATATTAGCAGTTTAGTTAACTATAATAAATTAAATTAGAATAATTACATAAAGGTATAATAATATTGGTCAAATTGATTGTGTAAAATTGATCTATTTGATAATTAGCGTAACGGAGAAATTTACAATTCTTCTTTTTAGTTCAGCGAAATAGTTTTAAAATTTTCTATTGAACTATTTTTATATTTCCTAATAGCAAAAATTTCCAAATTAGAAAAAAAAAAAATTTATATATTATATATTTTATTTAATTTAAAGTCTACTATTATATACGTGAGAAAGAACAGGCAGGAAGAATAGACGCTAGCAAATTAATTATAGAACACGGAAAGATACACAGATTTAAAAATAAAACTACAGAACAGACCAGCAATGCAAGTCGGGGAAGAAGCCATGTTTATAGCTTATAACTAAAACAGTTACAGAATAATGTGCAGTTAAAATTGCGCCGGAAGGAAACAGAACATCTGAGGAGTTAAGCGATAAATAAAAACACTTTTAATCGAAAGTCGGGAATTAAAGGCAGATAAAAATACAAATTTAATTAAATGGACGGAATTATTAAGGAAGAAAACAGATAAGAAATGATATACGAATGTTTAAGACAGATCTAATAATGAAAAAATAGAGGAAAACGAAGATCTAAAAATTTTTAAGAAAGCTCTGATGTGCGAGGAAAAATATTAACGAAATTAAAAAACACTGATAATATAACAACAACAGATAAATACAAAATAACGGGGAAAGTTAAAAATTATTTTATTAAACTGCATGATACAGAAGTACTACTAGATATACCGCCGTACATATACAGAGAATTCAAAGACGAAAATAGTGAAGCGATTTTTTAAATAATTAAGGAAGAGGTCATGTTCTCGATAGAGTAAAAAATAACACAGCACCAGACTTCGATGGAATAAGAGCAGAAATAATTAAACACGGAGAAGAAACACTGACAAATACAATATCAAATCTATTCAAAGGACGATCCTTGGAATATGGACTGAGGCAAAAGTAATCCTGATGTGTAAGAAAGGGAATACAGAAGCTTTAAACAACTATTGACCTCATAGTTTATTACCATAAATTTATAAGTTATTCGCACGTATAATAACGAATTGCTTAACAAAAAACAACTTATATTTTCATCAGCCAAGAGAACAAGTACGCTTTAGGAAACGGTTCAATACGAGCGCCATTTACTTATAATTGGGACAGGAAATACAGGGAAATAACGAATATAATATAAAAATCTAAATGATCTTTGTCGAGTACAAATATGAGTTGTATTACGTTTTCTGCAAAACTACAGGATCCATAACAAATACATGAATACTATTAAGGATATTTACAGATCTCCGACGGTGCAAATAACATTATCGAAAAACACTAGAAAAATACAATTAAGAAGAAGCGTAGGACAAGGGAACACGGTCTTGTCGAAATTATTTATCACAACCCTAGAAATGGAATTCAAGGAGCTAGATTGAAATGAGGTGGCATCCGGATAGATGGGGAATATTTAAGAGTCATTTTCGTTTTGCAGGTGATGTAGTGCTACTAAGCATCGACGCAGAGAAACTGCAGGTAATATTGACAGACTTGAATAATTATTCGACTAAAATAAATTTAAAAGTAAAGCTAAGTAAGACAAAAATAATGACAAACGCAGGGGTAAATACACAAATAACGATAAATGATACAGAAATTGAAAACGTAAAAGAATACAGAAAATTACAACAAATAGTTAATAAAACGAACAAAAAAATGGGCAATCAACTACCCCGAAGAATAAACTCTATAATTAATACCTGCTGTCAGTATTTACTTATACGGATTCTAAACCTGGCCGTTTACAAAAACGAATATAATAAGAATACGGAAGGACGCAAGTAGCACATAAACAAGGATAATGCTGAATGTAAAACAAATAGATCTAATGAGGAGTCGCAGATAAGAGAGCCAATCAAACTGAACAAGACTATAGAGCAGATAGCCAAGCTGAAATAGTGTTGAGCAGGCCATAGGCCCGAAGAAATAACGGCAGATGAACAAAACGTGTCCTGTACTGTTGGTCTATGAACAGAAAACGGAAGAGAGGAAAATCGCCGAAGCGTTGGGAGGATGACATAATAAAATCTGTACTAAAGAACTGAATTAGGAAAGCATTAGATCCGGATGAGTGAAAGAAGCTAGGGAAAACCTACATCCAATAGTGAACCGATATAGGCTAAATTGTAATTATAAATCGTAAGATATACATCATTTTTTTTTTTTTCTTCAATAATCAAAATAACAAAAAGGAATATACAAAAACGGATTATTAAAAAAAAAATGTAATCGTTAAATAAACATTTAGATACGATTTACCACGGGAATTAAATTTGCGACCCAATTGTTAGCCATATTTATTTACAATTGAATTATGCGAATTCGAATCATTACATCACCACTTCAAAATATTCTTAACGCCATTTTGAATTTTCTTTTTTAAGTTACGTTTATTAATTTTTTAAAATACTAATAAATCTTTAGCGGGTTTTTAATTTTTTTTTTTTTTTTTAAAAAAAAAAGATTATCAATTTATAATTTATTATATGTACTTTTAACGTTCCGGGACCTCCTGAACGGCTTATTAATAGTCCATCGTTAAAATCATTATACTCTAAATCGATAGCAGGCACACCGACAGCAGTGAATTTCGTTAGCATACCAGTTCCAGACATATTCAACTGACACTTAATATCGTACGATGTTTCTATTGATATAACCTAAAAAATAAATAAAAATCATTACGTATCTTGAAATTTAAAAAATAATAGTACATCTGTCTTTTGAGATAGAATAATATTTTTAACTTTTGATCACCGTATTATTTGTGATCAAAAATTTAGAAAATTCGTTCGTCCATTTTGAAAATGTTAACAATATCTCATCATAGATGTTATTGTTGAAATGTTCTAAAAAAAAGAAAACAGAATAATATTATCGATAATAGGGAAAGAAGTATGGTAGTGATGGAAAATTGTACGATATAAAACTTACAAGAAAAAAAGAAAAAAATCCGCGATATTTGTAAGACCTCAGGGACTTTACGCGACGAAGAAGAAGAATAACTGGCCAATATGTATATATTTATTTATTTTATGACTACTAATTTTATGCCCGAGGTAATAAAGAAATTTTGTAAAGAAATCTGCACCGTTTTTACGTCACGATTTTAAGACATTTATTTTATTTTGCGAAAAATGACATTGCCAAATGAAACCGGGCGTTCTAAAAAAATTATACTACAACATTAGCATCTGGAGGTCGAGAGAATCTCCTGACGGCAAAGTCAGAAGGATCGAATTTACCTATTTCTATAACTCTACGGAAGAGTTGATTTTAATTGATTATGCCATTTTTAAATGTTATACATAATCGATAAAAAAAGGTTACATCATTTTTCATATTATTCCCATATTTATATGTATATATATATATATATATATATACGTATAACACGCATGAGTGTATTAAATAAAACAAAATACACGAATATGAAATAGAAAATACAGCTAAAAACAAAGTTATATTTATATACATATTTACAAAATGAATGTTTGACCGAATTTTTGATCGTGAAAGATTAATTATAAGGCATTCAATGTAACTATAGTCAAAGAAACAACAAAGGATATCGGAAAGTACACTATTTTATTTCAAAATGAACAAATTAGTGAACATCGGAAACTAATTTTCGATGATTAAACAATTACTTTTTAACGCACACATAATTAACCATGAAATGGTTTAAGAGTGTTGCGTTGTTTGTTCAGAACTAGTAGCATGATACTGATCTTGATTATTAACAAGATACAGAGGGGGACATTTTATTTTCGACTAAAAACCGCAAGTAGAATATAGATATCTGGTGCTATAAAGGAAAATGCTGAGTTTAAATCATTGCTAACATTGTCTAATTTATTGTAATTAACTAACAAAAACAATTATTGCCGGAAATACTTTTTTTGCTGAAGGAAAGGGATATTTTCACACCACTTTGGTAATATAATAACTGATACTTACCGTGTTACTATAATCTCTGATGAAGTGCAGTTTATTGCCGGTATCATCGATTACTGAGGATATTTTTCCAAAACTAGTCGCTCTAGAATAATCGAATATAAAATACGTTTTTCCAGTGTGCAAATCTTTTGTAAACAAATGTTGACCGTACCGGTTAAAAAGATACAACTCATTAGTCGCTGGAAACGGTATTTGGTATTCACCGTTCAAATTTTGAGTCGGCAAATAGTAACTTAACGAGTATATATGAAGACTACCCTGTAACAGCAAAAGCGATAACAGTAATGAAAGTGTTGAACTAAAAACAATAATAATCAATATTTCTTCTTTTAGTTTTTATTTTTATCTATTTAAATTTAAATATATTTTATAAAATAAATGCCGATCCTAACAATTACAATCGCGTTTATACTGACCGCTACAGATTCGTGATACTTTTTTTTTTTTTTTTTTTGATATGAAAATAAATTTTTTTCGCATAAATATTTGATTTATTTTTCGTTATTTGGGTTACATCATTCTACTAGTTAAAATATGCTGTCTATAGCTTTTTTTTTTTTTTTTTTTTTTGATTTCACAATCGATTGTAGTAGTTTTGCATTCCCAATATTAATCTATTTTCAACAGCTCATTTTCTCTCTCTTTTTTTTTTTTTTAAATCCGATTTTATTTTCTATTATCCTTATAATTTTCTCTTAAATTTCCGTCATTCCTCGTGAGTCCAAATTTATCATGGAAAGTAATAATAATAATAATAATACTAATAGTATAATCCGTAAAGTAGAAATGAAATTAAAAGTTAGTACCTGATCTGCAATGTGTAATATATTATCAGGCGTTACAGTCATAGCTGATATTCTTATTAATTTAGCGTTTGGCGCTAACACATTTTCTTGCGATATATTCGGACAAAAGCATCCTCGTCGTTGGTATGGTAAACCTTTTTCTGTTCCGTTAGGAAAAGAAACGGTGATGTTATCCGACCGAATTGCTAGTACCTTTTCCGGCGTCTCTTCATCATAGATCTCGTAGTTTGTAACGTTCATTGTATAATTTTGTTGCAAACATTCGCAGTCGACACTGTGTAATTGAATGTTTATATTAATTTTTTTTTACGTAAAACTATAATCGATAAAATAAAACAGATGTAACGAATAATGTTAACGAATTTTTACATTTTTACCATGCATCAACTGTTTTTGTTTTTTTTTTTTTTTTTTTTTTATTATTTTTTTAATATAGTTCTATATAAATTTATGTGAATTATTTCATGTTTATATAGAAACTCGCGGTTTTTATTCATAAGTAAATGAGATTCATTGCGCTTTCATTGGAGACAAAGTTAAATATAAACATTAAAAACAATAAAAACAATAAAAGCATGAATTAACTTTAAAAGTGATAATAGTATCAAAATCGGTATAAACTGAATAAAGATAATTCGAGTTCAAGCGAACAGTTTTACTGCTAAGATAATTAAACAAATTTTTCATGGAAATGAATGTCAGCATAAGTAAAACGTTTTTAACAACTTGAATTGAGGGATTTTATGGAAATATGAATTAATAATCCACTGATTACACAAATGCAATTTTTTTCAATTTTAATTAAACTAATTAGTATTAAAGATTAATTTTTACAAATTTACAACAGCAATATATTAAAACATTTGAGTATTTAGACAGTAGACTTAAGGATTTTAAAATTTTATTACCTTCAATAACTGATTGAAGGATCAAAAAGTTATATACTACGGGAGATAGTTATTCTTATTAATAAATTAATATTTTTTTTTTTTTTTAAATGGGTTTGTCAACATGGACATTGGCCCAAGAACAGCGGAACAGAGAGAAAAGAGACACTCAGATCCTTACACGATCAGAGATAGCCGACAGAAAGGAATCAAGTGCTAGAATAACCGAAGGAGAAGGAAGGGAGAGAATGAATGAAGCACAGTATGGAGCATTAATATTACTGTGAAAAGCATTTACATTAGTAAAATCATGTACATATATATAAATTTTTTTAAAGTTGAATCCCCCCAGCTTTCACTTTGTAACTAAGGGTCTAACCGATTAAGGGGGTAAAAGTGCATTTGAACCAAACTTTACAAAAAAAAAAAAATATATATATACATCTAGGACATGAAAAAAGTAGATGATGCTGAAATTTTCAGATCCCCAGTCCCACAGGGGGCTGCTGTAGTCACCATTTTGTTATTTTCGTTTTTTTACGATATCTCAGCCATTTTTCGATCGATTTTAATAATTCTTGTTGGAGGTTAAAGATAATGGAAAGTTCTATAACGGTTATTTTTTCAGATTTTTAGACGAAAATTCAGATTTTTAGAAATGTTAAAAAAGTTTAAAATGTCATAAAAAATATTTTAAAAATTCAGCAACGAAGAAAAAAAATATATAACATATATTTCAGTGTAAACTAACTACTGAAATTTTTTCAGATTTTTAGAAGTGGTGGAAGAGGTTCAAAAAAAAATAAAAACATGCATTTTTAGCTGAAAAACCTCTTGAAATTCAACTAATAACAACGGAATAGATATATATATGTTATATATTTGAAGAAAATAAGTTTTCCTGAATTTTTTCAGATTTTTGAAAACATGTCAAAAATTAATTAAAATCATACGTTTTTGATTGGAAAACTTTGAAATTCAACTAACAGCAATAAAATAGATATAAATGAAACGTATATTATAATAAAATGTTTTTCAGAACAGATGAAACAAGTCCAACAAAATGAAAACATGCATTTTTGGCTGAAAAACCTCTGAAACTTCAACTGAAAGCAAACTATAAAATGTAAGTTACATAATTTGTCACCTAATTTGCTATTATGGGAATTTTAAATTCGTGCACAATCTCTATATTTTTTTATTTCTTAAAAGCATTATTATTATTCAGTTGTAATACATTAGTTTCAATACATTTGTCATATTTAGAACAAAGTAAAACCGGAAGTTTTAATTATTGTTGAAATTCACCGAATTTGGGACTATAGAAAATAATGTGCAGTCGGCTGTAGTGGCACACAAAAAGAATTACACATTGCAGTCGGAACCGATATAATAACAGACACATATTCTTCTACTGAAAATATATCAAATTTCGTTGAAAACTATTCGGCCTTTATTAACAGTCGTTGTAATGAAGTCGAACATGTAAGGGTAATGCGCCTATTTTCATTCGATTAAGCAGTTTTAGTAATGTTACGCGCAGCTATGTAGTTGCTACGGCCATGGGTGGGAATTAACCTTTTAGCGAAGTGAATAGGGTTTGGTGACACTAGATCCATTAAGGAACAATTCTTAACGCATTGTTAATTATGATATTATTTTTAACGTCAGGGGAAAAAAATTCAACTACTCGTTATACAAGTCGAACAGTGTGATCTTTCCTATAAAATAAAAATAAAAAACACAAAAAAGTCGTTTAAACGCTCCTTATAGAAGTAATGTGTATAGATGAAAACAGTGGAATTACGCCAAAAATTAATAATAAGTTTCCATAATTAACAAAAGGTAATTTAATGCCTTTTTAAAGTCATTTTAATAAACAGCTTTTGACTAATAAGAAACCGTGTGTCATTTTTCAAACACTCTCTCTGTATATTAATATATGTTTAATATCTAAATATATTTTTAATGCCGTTAGTTTCGCATGACTGATATCAAATATTAATTTTCTATCATTCGGTTGAGACGGAAATAAAAACTAAAAAACCGTATCTTATTTATTTTACGGTTACGTTATAAAATGATGTAATTTTACTTCAATATTAACGCTGGAGAAGTAATAGGAAAAAGTGTTCAACTAAATACTTTTAATGAATATATATATATATTAATTACAATGTAATTCTTAGGCTACCCCCCATTAGAAAAAATGTCCAAATTTTATGTAACGTTTATTATATTTTATAGGATTTTTGATCGATTTGATCATTTTATACAAAGTGTAGAAGAGAAAGAGACAGAAATGTATGCAAGAGGGGTTGAAGGGCACAGCCCCTTGCGAGGCCAAAATGGCCGAGTTTATATATATATATATATATATGACAATTTTACTTACATGGCAGGATTATGGTAAAACTTTTGACCAGCAAATTCAGAAATAAATCCGTCTAAATCGACCACTTTGATCACACTACTGGATCGGGAATTACTTTCAGAAATGTACAATTCACCTAGATAACTGAATGCCATCGATAAAACGTAGCCCAGCGGAGTATTATTAGCTCTGCTTTTTTGACCTCGCACCTAATTTAACCGCAACGAAAGACATTATTTAAAATGAGTTCAATCAAATGTGAAACCGTATGCTGAGGATCTATCTTAGATTTATTGTAACAAATATGAAAATAAAAACACTGATATATTATAATGTATATTAAATAATAAAACTCTTTTATTAAAAGAAAAATATAAATGAAGATATCATTTTCATGTTGTATTAAAAATCGGAACTTTGCTCTCGAGAAATTCAAGACTTTAACTTGCTATTTAGCTATGATGATTTCAGAATATGTACATTTCATAAATATATGTGTACTTATTTATTAATACATACATATATATATATATATATATATATATATACACATATACATATATATATATACACACACCACGTACGTACGCACGCACGCACGCACAGTGGCAAACGTATAAATAGGGAAACTAAAGTTACGAGAACAATGTGATATAAAACAATAAAATCGTATTCAATGTAAAAATTCGCAAATGTATAATGTAAGCTAGATGTTTTAATGCACAGTGTGTGATAAATGAAGCGACTTCAGTGAAAATATGAACTGCATCGTATTATCCTCTACGTTATCCCCTAGGTTATCGCATTTAATTATAGAAAAGTTTGATTTTCCTATATACGCGTTCACTATCTTACAACTGTGAATATGTGGCGAACAAATAAATTTTATTTGTACATGTATATTATATAGACTGGTAATAAAATATATCCTATGAATTGCACAGTTTCCAGTTTTTCGTTTGTTTATGGTTTTATTATCTTATATAGCGCAATGCTCCCGTATTCACTTTCTCCATTTATATGCTTACCACTACATATATGAATGACATTCCGTAACTAAAATTAAATTACACACAAGTTGCTGAATCTTTTTGAAAAGAGTTTTATTTCGAAAAATAATATAATATACAGATAGCATGGAATTCCTTCATAAGAACGAAAAAGCAAAAAATAAAATTTTAAGATTTTCAAGAAGTTGAATTATAAAAGAATTACAAGAACAACTAATATACTCGAAATACTTCAATTTTTGAATGTTTGTATTTTAGGGACTGTTTTTTACAAGACACGTTTTTTGAAATTTTAATATTTGCATCCATTAGTTTTGTCTTTAGTACTCGCGACACTTTTTATTTATTTTTTTCACATTTCCAAGGTTTTAAAATAGTGCGATTGTTTTTTAATCCAAAATTCGTCTAATTCAATAATGTCAAGAAAATAAATTTGAAATCTATTTTTATCTTTAGAACATTTGAAAGAAATTTGGAATTTAAGAGTACACTTTTAATATAATGATAAATTTAATTTAGAAGAAAAAATAAGAAAATATAAGAAAAATAAATGCAACCAAGTAACATTTGCTAAAATGTGACCTATTTACTCATTAAAAATTATTATATTGATAAAAATAATTTTTTTCTTTCCGATAAAAAATAATATTACTGCCCCAGAAATTCATACAAACAGTACAACACATTGTTTTATACTTACAACGTATTTTTGATTCCCATTTAAGTTTTCTACAATATTTTCCGCCGCGTCGGATTTAATAAAACTGTGACAGTGTAACGGAGTGCCGGCAACTATTTTAATTTTTTTATCCGGTGTTATTTTCAGAATTAACTGATCATCTATGATATGTAACGTGTGATCTAAAGGGTTTATTTCTAAACCAGTCGGCCATTGCAGCTGAACCTAAAATTTAAATTTTAAAACTCGATAAATTTATTTTACGATCAGACTTAAAAAATAATTTATAATGTAAAAATTAATAATAAAAAAAAAAACAAAAAACAAAAGAACAACACGAAAACAATTAACTTTTACAGTGTAACTCATTTAAAGCCACGTTGCATGCAACCATTTTACTGAATATAACACTGATAAATGCAGTTCCAATACTATTCGGTACACTGATTTTAGTTTTGCAGCTTCCATTAGAACTGCTGTGTATAAAGCGACAATTCACATGTAACCGGTTCATCAACAGATGCTTTCAAGTTCCAATCGTTTATATCGATCAGATAAAAAGAAAAAAAATAAAGATGACTAAAATTAAATGCAATACCAAACAATAATAATATAGGTCCGTGTATAACGAGAGATGAATTTGGCAAGGCCCTAAACGAACTAAAAAACCATAAAACAGCAGGCTGTGATAACATATGCAGCGAGCTTATAACAGCGTTAGAAAATGGCATACAAACACACATATACAAATTAATCTCAGATATGTATGAAAAAGGAAAAATACCAGACGATTTTAAGAGAAACAAACTAATAATGATATTCAAAAGGAATGGCACAACTAAATGTGAAGAACATCGATTGATAAGCCTATTGTCATATTGCTCAAAAATACTAACAAAAATAATACTGGGAAAAATAAAAAATAATATAGAGAACGAATTAAGCGAGGAGCTTTTCAGATCAGGAAGAGGAACAGAAAAGCCATTCTAAGACTCCGCATGGTTGTTGAAAAAAAGTTAGAAGTAAACCAATCGGTCTACATTGCAATAATAGACTTAGAGAAGGCATTTGATAAATGTGACTGGAACATTCTAGATCAAATTTTAACAAGAATAAACATTGACCTTAAGGACAGAAGAATAATAAAAGAACTATAGCACAACGGCTGATAATTACGAGCAAAAACTTAGAAATAGAAGCGAAAGTCAGAAAAGAAGTAAGGCAAGGATACAGTCTATCACCGCTGCTTTTTAATATATATATGTATATATATATATATATTTAGAGCAAGCGTTTAAACATTGGACAGAAACTAGTAATAGTGGGATAAATATAGGCGGAATGAAGATAGAATCCTTTAGATTTGCGGATAACATAGCTCTAATAGCAGGGAATGAAAAAACCTTGTTGAAAGCATTGATTAAACTAAGCTCAATTTTTAAACGCTATAACATGAAAATAAATAAGAAGAAAACTGTGAAAATGAGATGCGATAAAATGGAAAAATAATAAAGAAGTAAAAATAAAATTAGACAATGAAATACTAAAACATGTAAAAAAGCACAGATATCTTGGTTCAATAATAACTAAAGGTGGAAGGTGTGATCAGGAAATAAGGTCTAGGATAACGCAGGCGAAAGCCGCCTTCATTAAAAAGAAATCATTGCTAACATCCAAAAACATAAATGTAGAACTGCGGAAAAGATTAATAAAAGTATACGTTGGAGTGTCCCTCTGTATGGTGCAGAAACTTGGACCATAAATAAAGGAAGACAAAAACAATTAGAAACGTTTGAAATTTGGTGTTGGAGGAAAATGCAAAAAGTTAACTGGTTAGATAAAATTAAAAATACAGAAATGTTCAAGAATATTAATGAAGAACGCTGCTTAATGAAGATCATAAATGAAAGGAGATGTGCAATATGTAATAAGAAATAACAGATGTTTAACATCAACAATCGAAATGTTGTGACCGGCTTTTACGAGGTCGTTTATCAAATGCTGCCCGTACTAATCATGGTCTTCATTATTACGATGTAACTGCTGCATGAACGCAGCCGCCGTTGATGACTGCACACACTCTTGTAAAAAGGTTCAGAAGTTCTACGCGCGCGCCTGCGCCAACCTCTTAAAATACTGTTTCTTATGTTTCATACATTTATCCCACCTTTCTACTTATTTCACCTTTACAGTTTTCTCAAACTCAGCCTGAGCAACGCGTTTAAGGAAGTCCTTACAAATGCCGGCTGCTTTACGTCTCGGTCTGTACGCCACGTAAGACCTGTTTGAGCATTGGAAAGAGACAAAAATCACAGCCTGTGACGTTAGGATTGTACAGAGGGTGTATCAACTCCTCAATATTATGTTTTCGTGATAATTCGGTTGTTGTTCCTGTCCTAAAGAGATGCCATATTTCTCTTCGGCTATTCTCACAAAAACACACCGCATCAAAAATCTCACGTAAAAATCACTTCGTTAACACGCACATGTAGAAAATATTTTTCTCAACTAGCTCAGTGTCTACTTTTTAACTACGTTGTTCTTTTGACCGCAACAGTATAGCCGTGCGAGTTACCGCGAAATTCCATCCCACTTTTGTACATTAATTCTCTGTAAGCATAATTCGGTACAACTTTACGCGGATGGCGGTACGATCGTTCATTTGAAGCTATCAGGCTGAAATTGTCAAAATTAATGTAAAACATTTCAAACTATATGCGTATGTAATTTAGTTTTCGCTGATTTAATTTTCCATGCGAAGTAAGGGGCGTGGGAAAAATTTTTGGACCAGCCTTTGTACTATAAAATTCAAGGTTTGCTAGATTCAGACTGCCGAATTTACGAATTCCAGACGAGTCATATGTTTTTATTTGTTAATTATTTTTATTTCAAACATGAAATTTTTTATTTTTTATTTTAAAGACATTTTGTATTTCCATTTTAATTAGTAAATTAAGTTATAATATATACACCTATATATATATATATATATATATATATATATACTAGAAACCGACAGATTAATCTAAATAAAGTGTTAAATATCGTTTTACAATTAGATACTTAAGGGGAAAAAATCGCATTACTTTATAGTGCGACAGTGTGCGGACATTGTTACAATCTCGAGACGACATCAACCGATAAGATATATTGTACTTAATCTTTTAATAATATTATGTTACAGCATTTAATTTTATTAAATTAATCGTCGAACTATCCCACATCCAGCCTATACTTTTTATTAGTAACGCAAATAAAGCCAGTGTGTAGCTTGCCCCTAATAAGTACAAAACTTATATTTACTTTTATACTACCCATTTTCCTCAATCGATTAAATGTTCTGTCTTTATTGTATTAGATTAGCGTAACCATGTTTATGGGCACAGTATATATATATATATATATATATTAATTACAACGTAATTCTTAGGCTACCCCCCATTCGAAAAAATGTCCCAATTTTATGTAACGCTAAATGTCCCAAAAAAATGTCCCAGAAAAATGTCCCAATTTTATGTAACGTTTGCTATATTTTGTAGGATTTTTGTTATTGTTATTTAAAAAATGTCACAATTTTATGTAATGAAATATGTAACGAAAAATGTAACGAAAAAATGTCTTAATTGGAAGGTAAATGTTAGAATAGGATTTTTGTGGTTATGTTATTTTTTGTGTGTGTTGATGCCAGTAAGAATTACGTTGTAAATTTTGATCATTTTATACAAAGTATAGAAGAGAAAGAGACAGAAATGAAAGCAAGAGGGGTCAAGGAGCAGGCCAAAATGGCCGAGTTATATATATATGTATATATATATAAATAACTAAAGAGTATAATAGATTATTAATAAATTATAAGTAACGTTGACTTCATAACCTTAGTATATAGTCATTTTCTTCTTCCAAAAATCGAAATTTCCTTCCTTCGAAAATTAAAAATTGGGTGCGAACTTGTTAGTCGGTATAATGATAATTAAAATTTACATAATTCAATAGAAATCTATCGAAATAAAAATTGTTCTGCTTCTAAAAACCGCAAAAGGTGTAGTAATTCTGTTTTTATAGATGTAAAAGAAGAGGGAATGAAGATATTATAATACAAAAACAATAACCAATTGCTTTATACATCTTTTAACGATCATCGGCATCGCATAAAATGCAATATTACTAATTCATGCGTGATTAACCAGCGTATATGTTCAATGTAATATTACATTTAAAAAAATAACGAGTACTTTGACTTCTACGAAATGTGGAGTTTTAAAAAAATAATAATAATTTTAAACTGTTCTTATTCATTTTTTTCCCCGATTATTCTGTAAAGTACAGTTTCATTTATTTATGTGCATCTGTCATTCAGAGAAATTTTATGGAGTTTAAAATATCAACGGGTATCATTTCACTTAATTTCTAAAATATACATCATCAAATAATATTAACTATGAAATCCATTACACGAAACGAAAAATAAAATAGATTACAAAAGCAGTTTCTGTCGCAAAATTAAACTTCCCTTTACCTATTCCGATAGTATGGCAATCAACAATAGAGACAGAGAAATTAAATGTAATAAAACATCGCTTTACTAAAATCGCCACATAAATATTTGATGCAGAGTTTTCAAATGTGACGGAAAATAAATAAAATTGAGCAGCGGCTCATTATTATACCTTATCCGCTTCGACCACTCCGTGGCACGGTAAAGGTTTCCAAAAATTTTGATGTTTATGGTGACCGATAACAGTGCGTATAATACCCTTATTCGAGATTGCTCTTATATTGGTGCCGTCAGCGAAATAGATTGTCCCATCCACATCAACCGCTATTCCTATTGACAGAAAAATAATACACCTCAAGTAATATATGCAAATAAAATATCAAATTATGAGGACGTATTATTCTAAACTACACCATGTTTAATATTGTCTTTCCGTAAGCTATTTTACTCGTCCATGGTACTTCACGTAGAAATTATTAAGTGTATTTATTCGTAGTTTATTTTCTATCACAATTGTTCCGTGACAAAACATTTGCCACTCTTTCTTGCTCACTGCTTTTTACTCCCCCCCCCAACAATAACAGAATTATAATTTTATTTATATTAATAAAAACGATGCAGTTTACATTTGCAAGAAATAGAAAGAAACATGCAGACAGAGACTATGACACAACTAATGGAATAATTATACGAATTTTTTTCCCCTTTTAGCATTTGTTTTACATGTTATTTATGAGAACACGATATTTCAAACAACTTGTCATGAGAAAACTGTGCCGCTGAACAAAGTATGTATTACGTGTGAACGTAACAAGAACAAATAAAATTCGACATAATTGTAAACGTTCATTAGCGCGCAGTGCTGTAATCTAAATGTGCGTATCTGTACCGAGCAGTAGTGCATATACGTTGGTATGCATGGAAATATATTATCGTCGTCTACGTGATTACATAATAAACCTGATCTATTCAATTGGTTTTTTTTTTTCTACCTTTTCTGAATATCAAACATAAGACTATCATGTTGATTTTATCCTTTTCGGTACAATTATTTAAATGCGATCCTAACAGTTTATTCTCATGGCGCTTAATGTTAAATTGTGTAATACTGAACCTAACTTAATGACGTCTTTACGAGATCAAAACAAACTGCACAACAAAGAGAAAATCATTCAGATCAGATTATTTGTCTAGAAACAGTTATTTTTTTTCCGAGGCCAGCTTTTGTCATTAGTACAATCAGTGTACGCGCATTAGATGAAAGAAAACATCCACATACAATATATTAAGAGCCCTTCCTTTAATGACTGAGCCAAATAGGACATTTGGTCTAAATACCTTTCTGAACATCAAACAATGTTGTTTTCAGTTAACGAATCAATATATATATATATATATATATTTATTATTATTAGATAAATAAAATTTTATGTGTCAGAAAATAAAAAAGAGGTTTATTACGTCATGTTGAAGAAAATATACATTACTAAATGCTATCGCATAAATTTAGACATTATAATCCACGCTGAAAATTAAACAATAAACTTTTTTTTCACTGGATATTGAAGAAATTATTATATCGTTTAAATATTAGTGGTTTTTGTTTAAGCATAGATCATTTATAAATATAGGAATAATTGGCTAAAATATCGAAACATAATTGTAAACGTCATATGTCGTAACATATGGAAACAACTCGCCAAAATTACCAGTTGAACCACAAATTCTTTAGATTAATAATACACGTTTAACACACCTATGTTTATATTCAGAATATCTTTCAGTTCACTTTATAAAATACAGTTACGAATGATAGAAATGTTTGGGGGGGTGGGTATGATATATTTAGTTCATAACATCAAAAACTGTTAAGGACGATACAACAATTTTGTCTTCTGTATGCCGTATTACATCGAATTTAATTTTACTTAATATTATAATACGTCATTACTAAGATTGTTTTTTTTATTAAATAAATGGAAATTATATACTAACAAATACACTATTCGCGGGACGTAATTAAAGAAATAAATACATACATTCAATATGTATATACAAAGAGATGTGCAGTAAAGCCGTCTTTATTTATTTTAAATAAATCTATAAGTAGAACTTTTTCATAAACTAAAAGATAAATACAACGGTTTAATCATACTAGAGTTAAAATAATTAAAATTCTAAATATACTGCCCGTACATTTATACAGTTTTCCTAGGGGGAAACAATTGTTTTTGTCGAACCCGTTTCTTTATATTTCCTGTTCGTTACAATGTCACATCTGCATTTAAAAATAAAATGGTCAGATGGTGCACTCCAAAAGCAAAACGTCGATACAAAAATTATATCACTTGAATTTGTCGCGAATCAATCAAATTGTTACTAAATTGCAGGCCAAAACACAGATCATTTTTCTTTAAGCAAAAATATTCTTTATACTGTGAAGCGGTAAAATATTTAATAATTTCGTCACCGGCCGGTACTGCATACAAAAATAAAAGAGCATGCGGTAAAAAAATTCTGGTTTTAACGTGAAACGCATCATTTCAGTTTTTCGAAAAATTTCAGTTTGGTTGGATATTTTATAACTGAAATATTAAAATAAGGAAGCTGATAAAGCGTACGTAACAGTAAAAGACATTGTATAGATTTCTAATACAAACCTTTCGGGTGATACAATTTTGCATAGCGTGCTAATCCATTGTCACCGCATTCATCCGGATCACCGGGAACGCATTTCTCTCCAGAACCGGCAACGATTTCGTAATTATATAACGGATCTGATATATGGGTAATACTTAAAACTCGTATTATTTGATGATATTCAGCGTCCGATATGTACAGGCGACTGTCATTTGGTGCCATGTGCAGATAATAATCGTAAGATAATTGAGTCGGCCTAAAAAAACAATTCAAAACCGTAAGTTTTACGGAAACAAAAATTATTTTTGGTTATTTTACGAAAATTTTAATTTTAGCACAATTTTGAAATTACTTTTAAGATCGCAACTATTTCGTATTCGGTGCAGTCCGTTACTTTCGTTACAAAAAAGCTGCTATGATTATTCTTTACATTATGTTGAAGTGAATTTTTTTTTCTCTCTTTTATCCGCATACAATTTGTTCAGCTGAACAATAAATAGTATACTCTTTATGTAAGCCATGATGGGACGCTTCCCAGTTATTATTATTTATTGAACTATTTGGAGTTACATAAATTAGTAACTAAGGAAGAAACTCCGGTTCAATTTAGCTGTGTCGTTTCAATCGTCTGAATCGTACGCTATTTTGCGAGAGATTAGCTGCTAGCGGATCGATGTGGTTCCCAAGTCGTTGAAAGTATCTTCTAGCAAAGGTCGTAATTACTTCTTTAACCGTTGGGATGCAGAGGTCTTTGTGTATATCATCGTTACGGAAAATTCATGGTGCCGCCAAAATATTTCGTAGGACTTTGGACTGAAATCTCCGTATAATGTTTAAATTTGAATTGCTCATCGTTCCCCAGATTTGAATACCGTGTGTCCACATAGATTCTAAGACTGCTCTGTATAGTAGCACTTTATTTTCAACTGATAAAGATAAGGTTTTGTTCATTATCCAACGCGTGTTATTTGATGTCTAGTTGCTTCCGTTTTGCAATAATATGATCCTTGAAGGTAAGCCATTGGCCAAGATATATCACGACACATGGCTTGAGAATTGTCTGCTCATTCAGCTGGATCGGCAAATTTTGCTCTTTTTTCAGAGTAAACTAAATCTGTTTGGACTTTGACTCTTTCGCTGGCGACTCTCCATCGTTTACGCCATTTCTACACACATAACAAATGGTTTTGAAGCTGTTCGGTGGCTGTGATGTTATCACGATGAGTTTTGATAGAATAGACGTCGTGTTATCAGTAAACATAGCTGTAGTTGTATTAATTTTTTTTTGAGAAGTCAAGAGTATAAATCTGATACAATACTAGTACATTGCCTTGCGGTACTCCTGACGTTATAGGGTACATTCGTGAACCATTAACATGAAAGTGTGTCTTTCTGTTAAGTAAGAATTTATTAGCCAGTGATAGGAATGAGGCAGTTGGTGTTTCAACTTATACGATAATCCAGTATGCCAAACCTTGTCGAAAGCTTTCTCAATATCGAGAAAAGCCGCAGTACAATATTTCTTTTCTTTAAAGCTTTTGTTTACAATATCGACTCTTGCTCTATTGTACTGTGGTGGTTCCTGAAACCAACCTGATAGTCTCGAGAATAGGTTTTATTCTTCTGAGTAGGATTTTTTCAAAGGGTTTAGGAAAAATTGGTAATAAGCTAATAATTCTGTAAGAAGTCGTTTATGTTGAGGTTTTCTCGTCTATAGCATCATTACTATTGCAGCGAATTTCCATTATATCGGAAAATAGCCAGTTCGAAAGATTGCACTGAAAATGAGCGTTAACAATATTAGTTTTTCTTGGCATCCTCTTTATGATATTAGCAGTGAAAAATTAAAATCACTAATACACGGATTACCGAAAAACAAAACAGAGCATAATAATTTACGTAATAATTTTGCAGAATGATACGTGAACCGCAACTAACATACAAAAAAATGTTTTTCCAAACTCTGTATACTTAAATTTTGAACTAATGCAAGAAGTCCCATGGAAATACATGAATATTCTTTTAATTTCATTTAATTTTCTTTGTAATGGCCAAGCAACGGAAAGTGCGTTAAGTAAATAAGTAAAGTAAGCTCCATATATATAATATATATTGATAAGGTATCATGGATTATGAAGTTAAGGTTCACAATGTACCAAGTCCAACGACATTAATGAGAGGAGTAGACGGGCCAGTTCCTTTCTCTCGCCCGCCTTTACTTTTTCAAATTTCTCTAGTACCCAATTATTTCAAGCTGGGTAAACCTGGAAGTGACTTGCATCCGAAACGAAACAAGACTCGAATCTTTGACTTCTGATTTTGTATCCAAGCCCTTAACCACTAAGCTACCGCGCTACCTGGAAAGTGTGTTTGATAGCACGAATGTTCTGCATTCGAAACTAGCGAAGGTTGAAATTAGGAAAAAACTAGATTCAATTTTTATATAGTATATTATTAGAGGGAAATAACATTTTAAAAGAAAATGAAATTCTGAAATTTTAATCAGACGAACAGACAAAGAAATCCTTTTTCAATATAATGTCAAAAAATCTTGTTAAGTAATAATTTAATAGATTTTTAAACTCCCCTTGTATCTTAGTAACTCGGTCATTAAAAAAAAGGAAAGAATAGATTTAAAAGAATAATGATACTGAGTATTATTTATTTAAAAATGGAAAGTGTACTAAAAACCTTACTTTAGAACCTTCTGATTCTTGCCTATCCTTTCATTTTATGTAAATAGATTTATACAAATGTAATAATTTACCGAATAAAAACGATCAATTATCGCAGCCATTCTGCATTAATGACTTAGGAAATCCGATTTAAATAATACAATATTTAAATTTTTATTTTAATTTGGAATAGTTTTACTTAATTTAACAAACAACATTCTATTAAATGTTTATTTTTCTTGTTTATATATACTTGTCATTGTTTAAATATATTTGCACTTTACTTACTCAATTTCTAAAATTTAGTTTCAAAATTTTAGAAATATGGAGATTTTAATTTACGAGTTTATATATTTACGTAGAAAATTATTTTAATTGTTGATATTGAAGGCGAATTAATTATCTGTAATTAATATATTTATTTCGTAATTTTTATTTAATTTTTAATATAAAAGTTTCATTAGGTTCAATAATTTCATTATAGTAAATATTACATCAATACAAAGTTAAAAAATAGACTTATGATATTATATGTTCGAATTGAATTTCTCGCATTTAACGATTCGTAACAGGCGTCTCTACCGGGAGTCGATGAGAAAATTTTTTTATCTAGTCATTAAAATTAAACTATATTTATCCTTTTACGCATTTTTCGTTCATTTTAAATGATATAATGTTTCTTCTGAAACAGAAAAGCATTAATTTAACAACGTGATGTGGAAAACTTTTACACACACACTTAGTGAAACGTTAATTTTGTTTTGTTTCATTTTATATCTAAATATAAAATTATGTAAGGAATTTTGTTTGTTTTAATACCACACTAAACGTGAGGTTTAAATTCTGATGTCTTTTTATTCTTCTAAGTGTAATTATGTATATAAAAATCCTATTCAAAAGAGTTTAATTTTGTATTTTATTATAGCGAAGTTTACACAGTTGTTTTTTATATTTCTTGTTACTTTTACTTCTGTATACTGTTTTCTGTCTTAATTTCTGTCACACCTAGTACATTTTTCGTTTTTATTACCTTCCTTGTGCTGTAAACTTTCGGATATTAAATAATTTATATTTTCCTTATAATTAAATATATATATATAAATATTTTATTTTGATTTTTACCGTAAGAAACGATAATTACACACCACTGTAAATATATTCGCAAAACGCCCATTAACTTCTTAATTTATTATAAAAATATATTTCCTTTTCCAGAATTTTTTTTGTTAATATCAAAACTAAATTTATGTCTAAGAATAAACTAAAATGATTTTAGTTTAAAAAAATTGTACATTTCAATCTGTCACTCATTTCAATATACAACTTGCGAGAAGAGCTTTTCACGAAAAAATAAATAAAATATGTTATCAAAGCATGAGCAAACATATTTAGATAGAAAATCAGAAGGTTATTCCTGTTAAAAGAGACAAATAACAAATTATATACTGAGATTTGAATCCAGTGTTATTCATAATTTAATAATTACTTATTTTATCGTTTATGTATACAGTCTGTAATTTCATTTACTAATTAAAATGAAAACACAAAATTTCTTTTTAAATAAAAAACAAATGTTTCATGTTTGAAATATAAATAATTATTTTTATTTCTTTAACGGAATCATGTTGACAGCACAAGGAAAAATGCAAGGGAAACTTTATAAATGGAGAAGAAGACTGGAAATGATAACATCGAATCTGATTAGCAAAACATTTCAGAAAATAGTGACGGATGCCAGAAATCGAATCATATGAGCTGCACGCTATCTCTTGTTCCAGGAGCTGCGACGACGACGACGACGACAACCGATAACTTTAATTGTGCTGCATTTTTACTAAATTAGGATCCAGAAAAGAACTCACGAACGAACGTAAAGGAAAAACTTACGTCGTACTATCTATGTTGCTTAGCAACAAGATATATGTGATCCGTTTAAAAATTCGTACATTAAGCAGTTTTAGCTTAGCGAAACTTGAGTTTCATAAGATGTGTTTTAGTATGCAAGAATGCGCGCGTATCGCTAACAAGCGCAATATTCCATCTTCCTAATGATAGTGCTGATGTATAGAGATCATGAACGTTTTCTCAGGCTGGTTGCGGGGCTAGAGTTGGTTAATCGTAGCCGTGTGGTGTCGTTCTAATTGAACGTTTCGAAATCGGTAGATTACTGAAGTAGGGTTTTCACAGTTTGAACGATAGCGACAGCCAGATACGTATTTTAAGATATTCCTGATCTATTAATGT
Source organism: Icerya purchasi (assembly GCA_039619475.1). NCBI lineage: Eukaryota > Metazoa > Arthropoda > Insecta > Hemiptera > Monophlebidae > Icerya > Icerya purchasi. Next base: position 206,529,320 of record CM077115.1, read on the forward strand.
TAGGCCTAATGTTTTATATTGACAAAAACTAGTAGAGAAAAAAACGCGTAAGAATTTTAAAATTTAAGTAAACAATAAATAAATAAAAAAAAAAATGGAACATAAAAATCCGGATAAAGTTTGTATTAGGACTTGTATTAAATCTACATTTTGCGGAATATAAACCCAAGTAGTAGGATCTACGAATGAAGAGAGTAGTATGGGATTCAGTAAGGATAACCGGAATCCGAGTAGATCTCAGGACTCCACTTTGTACGTGATCTAATTTTGAAAGGAGAAACCCGGGAAGAAACTTTGCGATGGAGGCTATATCCACTCTGGTTACGGAGTTCGGCACTGATATAAATGTTTCATTATATTAACTTGTGCAATATAGTTGACCTTCCATCAAATAATCTTATAAACTATGTACATTGTTGAAATTGTATACCTCAATTTTAATATCGTATATACTGTTCCATCTCTGGTAATTCTTCGAATCAAATTAAAATCACCGACATATAAACTGCCATCCGAACCGCTGGTCAGTGATACCGGCATAAGCAATTTTGCCTTCAGCGCTCTTCCGTCGCAATCGTTGCAAGTAATCGATCGTTGCATACCAATTCCCATATCCAACTGCAAAATCCGTGGATATTCGTACTTCATAAAAACTATTCGACCGTCCCCCTTTTGAAGTATTCCTATACAGGGATACGATATCATTTCCAATGCGATAAAAATGTAGCATTAGTCTAGCCAAGAATTAATATTCGGAACATTCCGATAAAAAAAGTAAAGCTTTTCCAAAAAAAATGTATGCACGCACGCACGCACGCACAGGGTTGTGATTAGCTTTCCATATTGATATTTCGTTAAAACTGCGTCAGTTCAATTAACTGCATCTAACATTTTCGTAAAATATTGTTAAAATTTCACGAATAAATAATCGTTTAAAAAAATTTTTTTCATTCAAAATTTCGCGTCATTTATTGATCTTGACGAGTCTATTCGAAGAAGTTTGATAACCGCTTCGATTATTATTAATAATAATAAGCAAAGAGGAGGGATGCGAAGTGAGAAAATAGATTTTTGAATCAATATTTTAAAAAAAAAAAATCAATCTATCCAAGATGAAAAAGAACGGCTTTCTTCATAAGATAAAATTCAGTAACCACGAAAGTGAAATAAAATATGTTACCGAACAACTAAATATAAATATACAATTAATCACAAAAATTTATTCAGCTTGTACTAAAAAGTAAACTATTTGAACAATTTTTCGTTCTATATCTTATTTAAAATAATGATCATTTGTTTAATTTATTTTTACTTTTGATGTTCTTCAATTTCAAAAATATTTTTAAATAAATTTTTATTTGCATTTATTTAGTTGTTTATTCGTTACAATGTGACACAGTTTTATAGAAAAACTCTCAATGTGCAAAATTATTAGATACACACATACACGCGCGCGCACACAAATAACTGAAAAGAGGAATGAGAATTTATAAATCAGTCCCATAAAAAAATTTAACGGCACCATAAAATTGTATTTCAGATATGTAAACAAGGAATGTCAATTATTTTTAGTAGAAATTTACACCAATATAAGATCAATTCTTTAAAAGGTAATAATAATTTCATCATGAAAGATTTATACCTAGAAAAGTACGGTTCATACGGTTCAACGAGATAATGAAGATAAAATATGTTTTTATTAGTATAAGCCCTTGCATGAGTTAGGAAAATAAATAATAAACATTAAAGTGGGATAATTTGTTAAAAAATACTTCACAACGGACAAAACATATTTAAGAATATCAATCTACGCAAAGTTAAATAGAAATTCACACAAATATACATTTTAAAAGGGTAGCGACTGAGACTACATTTTACAACAACAACGGATAAAAATTTGTTTTTACACGAATACATTAAGTATGCTACAACATATCAATTATTTTTAATTTTTTCTTTAATTTATTAACATCTTCTTTGAATTGGTTCTTATAGTACCCCAATTAACGAGCCGATTTTCGAAATAAATTTGATATACGAAAATCACTCAAAAAAGTTTTCATAGGATTAACGATAAAGGCAACATTACCGGTAATAAACAGCGAAAAATTAATAAAGAAACGAGTATCAAATTCAAAACTTAAAACCTACGCATAGAATTACCTTCGTGAAAATTATAGTGATGGTGAATATCCAAACTCCAACCACCAATGTAAGAAGTATCAACTTCGTAACCTTTTAGCGTTGTTCCAAATATTTCCCACATAACGTCCGCACACGTAGCGTATAAATATCCGATCGAAACTTTTGCATTTGTAATTCCGTAAACCTTATATGATCGAAAAAATTAATTATCACATCGAAAAAAAGAAAAGGATTAATCTTACGTAACGAAGGATTAAACGAAATTATATATTTTTTTTTCACGGTTAACGAGGATTTTGTGTAAGGTTATGCGTGCCGATATTTTAATATCATCTAGCCAATAATGTCGACAGAGGAAAAATTGTTTCTTTTTTTCGAAGAAAAGTTCGCCTCCATGATCACGGGAATAAAATGAATAAAATAACTCCTTTAGTATATTATCGAATTTATATTTGAAAAAAAGAAAATACAGCGAATTCTAATAAAAACATTTAGCTGAATACATTTTTTGACGGATAAACCCCCAATAATGTAGTCCCCGGTCATATTTTTATCGTACTCAAAATCCACGATAACAAATTTATTTCAAAAAAATTAACAGTGTAACGTGTACATTCACTAGTATGTACTGTACATAAATAAAATATAAAATTTTTAAAATTTTGGAGAACGTAGTGAGAGAGAAAATGTGTGTGTGTGTGTGAGATCCTGTTATCAGTCGGACGTATATAAATAACCAGTCATTGATCATCGCAAGGAGAAGCGCAGACTGTTACGGTCAATTCCAGCGGTCACGGGACAGAAAGTTGGGAAGAAATCGCAAAAGATTCGATAGAGATTTTTTTAGTTAGTCAGACAGTGTTTTATTTTTCTACGGTAGTTTTCGACTTTTCTCTGATAGTGGCAAGGAATAACCGAAACAGAAGGAAATGAGAGAATACAAGTAGCACCGATAAGAGGAGTAAGGATATCTAGTTTTAACAGCGAAGAGTAGAAAAACGATTGCTCAAAAGAGCAGAATAAAATGTGATCAGTATAACAAATGGACGAAAGGATCTTTTGTGTTTAAAAAACAACTAGCATCAAAAGAAAACCATTACGTGTAAGGACACGCCTTAAAGCATTTTATGATAATGAAATATTTTTAAAATTGATTTATCAGCTACTCATAGTACTCATCAGTTAGACCATATTTGCAGTGTTTATAAATGGCCAAATAGTTAAAGGTCGGGCTAGAAGATGAAAAGATAATCGGGATATTGTGAAAAACTGGTAAATCTAATCTTAATAGTATTTAAATTCTTATTATAAATAATTGGCGATATATTTATGCACATTACTCTTTGTTTGTAGATATTACGTTTATCCCAGGAAAATGTGTATGTAAGGTTAACGTCAGGTTCCATTGTCTTGTGAAATATTCGACCTTCTACTTCGATATGAATAAATATTTTTATCAATGCATTAGGAATCTTCGGACCAGTCATCACAATAAGTAAATATGATAAATAGCCAGGAGCCAAGCTGCTTCGATATAATAAATTTGTCTTAGAAGTCGGTATATGAATAGTTTCTCGCAAAACCTAAAAAAAAACAAAAAAAAAACAATATATGTTACATACATAATATATATATATATGTTTTTATAAAATAAAATAGTTTTCGTGACATCACTTTTTTGTTGCTAAGTAACTGTTCCATGAATAGTCAACGAACGCAAGCGACGAAACTATCATCATTATCAGCACTCCTTACTACGAGCGAATCAAATAGTTCGGTAATAATAATATTTCGGAAATTAATTAGCGATTAACAGGAATATTTTTATGACGGGATTTAAGTTTGTTATCGTAGACACGATTAACGGCAACAGCGTTTCTAGAAAAATGAGTGTATCATTTCCGATGTGCGGCGAGTCATTGTTCACTTTATGTTTTTGTGCTTATGTCGCGTCGGTCTTTAAATAACGCAAAAAAACGAAGTAATCGATTGAATATCTATATTCGATCGATTTGAAGTTAATGAATTTTTTATTGTTCGACGTTTTGCAATTTGATTTTCTGTTTGTTTTCGATCGTTTTGATTTGTACAGTTTATTATTTATTATAAAATGTCGGGGTTGAAGACTCGAGCGAAGTAACGATCTCAGGAGCGAAGCCCCTATTGTGTACATACACACGCAAGTAAAATTATTAATGTTACAGATAAAACACGTTCATTATATATAGACTTTAGAATGTCAGCAGAAATTAAAAAATATAGTTTTCATCGTCAAAATTTCATTCAAAGGCGATCGCATAACATTAATCGCTTATGCCTGTAATATTTAATTTTCCTTATTGCAATATTATGCTCTATTTCTTAGAAAAAAGATTAAATTCATTACTTTTCATTATTACGCTGGTACGCATTTAAATTAATCCTACAAGGCATTTGACTACCGTTTTACCATAACAGTTTTTCAGTGGTCTCTGTTCAATGAGATTCGAAACGCAAAAAAAAAAAAAAAATATATAAATTTTTTTAAAGAATCTCGTTAGAAAATGTTATTTAAACGCAAACGTGTTTAATTTAAATGCAAATATTTGAATTTTGAATTAAGCCAATCAAAACGGAACAAGCTATCATTATATTTTGACGCGTTTCTACAACTTCCATGCTCCCGAAACTTCAGCCAGAAATTATATCAATCAATGCTTGGTACATTGTTAAAAATCCACTACAATGCGATATATTTGCAAATTAATTGATTATCACTTTAATGAAATTTCGTAACGTTATATTAATTTCTTATATTACATATATATATGTATATATACACGATCAAATAAAACAGCAACGAATTACTAAAGAACTACTTTTGGTATCAGACTGCATTCGCATTATGACTTTGAACTATATCCTTACATAAAGACAAATTACAATTCATTCGCTTATCATATCTGTGTTTTAAGTTTCGCCGGAAAACGTCAGATACAAAAAATAATCAGCGTGTTAACGTTATCGTAGCCATTACTATAAACTAGTGAGCCATACGAAGAAGTAAATTAGTTTATTAAAATAATTAGCCGAAGTTATTAGATCAATTTACCAAGCAGTTTCACATTGTTGAAAACTATTGTTTTTTTTATTTTTTTTTGTTTAACAAAAGAAGGATTTACGCATGGCCAGTTTTCTGAAAACTGATTTCATTATAATGTAGTTAAATTTCTTGTATAATGAATCTTTTCGGATACTTGCAAACATTTAATATTTGGTGCAGCGGCACTGTAATATAGATTCCGACTTCTTTCCGACATTCAATGCAAAGTCAGTAATTCTTTCAAAGAAAAGTTTAATGTCTTCCCATATTCAACAGTGGATAGATTTTTTTTTTTGAAAGTTACACTTTATCAAATATAGAGGGATTAGACGCGTCTTGGCCGAATGCAAGTATTTTAAAAAGTAAACTTTTAGTCTTTCCTTATTTATACACGTATCCAAAAATAATGAAAATATTTAACTGTTCCAAATTAATCTTATATCACAGCGATTGTGCAATATTTTCGTCGTTTTATTATATCAGCAGTTTATTTCCGGTTCAAAAGTAGGAGTGATGGAATTGCTCGGCACGGATAAAAACATTTCCAGCTCAGCGAAGAGTCTTTCTATCTCCCTTCAATTGTACATTCTAGCTGCACAGATCAGGGTGGTCAAATTTGCCGATTTGTCGCCCGACTGGCGATTATTCGCTAGAATTGGCGACCAGATTTTGTAATTTGGCGTTTGGCAATTTCTTGGTGATTTTAAAAAAACTCACTGGCGAATATGGCTATATTTAATAAACTAAATAAAATAAAACCTAAGCTTTTATCCCCACATAACCCAGAACTTCTATATTTAACAGTAAAAACAAAATTTAATAAATAAAATATAATCTAAACTTTTATCCTCATAAAAATTTAGGATTATATTTTATTTATTAAATTTTGTTTTTACTGTTAATGTAGAAGTGCTGGGTTACACTTCTATATTAACAGTAGATATTTAATAAGTTATTGTTACTCCCCAATTATATTTGATTCGTACCGTCACAACAGTTGGTTATGGTCATTGTTACGTTACAGCACGATATCACGATTATTGTCAGATTTTTTATGGAATATCGAGATCAACAGCATCTACACAATAAATGTCGCTTTTACCAGCTTAATTCATTTGACATCGCGAAATTTAAAATTAAGGCGCCAGTTCCGTTTTTACTTGTGCCGTATGAATTTAAATGTTTAAGTGTTATCTGCATGGTGATTTAAATAGTATATTCATAAAAATATTGCGCGTACTGGTTCAATTAATCTTAGTTACTGATTAATAAGATGATTATTTACATTAATTAACTGTACATAGTTTAGCTAAGTATTTAAATCTACTATATTATTTGATTTGGGAGTTTTGTGTTATATATAGGATTAATGAGTTTTACGTTATTTATCTACTATGTTGTTTGATTTTATATTTTTTGGGTTGTGTGGAGTAGAAGCTTGTGGTTTTTATCAACTTGGCGATATTTAGGGCGATTTGAGCGTTTTGTATTGGCGATTTTTCATATATAAGCGGTGGCAACCCTGGTACAAATATATGTAGTACTCGTGGCAATTGTTATAAAGTATATGAAGACCACACCTGTAACTGATTATAAATGTTTCATTTATCAATATACAAATGCAGTCCCGTGTGCGTCTGCTGTATACTAACTAACGCGCATATGGATGGTATATGCATGTTTACCATTGTCTTCCATATGATTCTATCAGCGATTATTTAATTTAACTCTTTGCAATAATCTCTATCGTTGCATGGTATTGAGCTCAGGACTTCCGTAACGGAAACTCAGGAGAATACTCCAAGTTGCGCGAGAGGAATTTTAAGTAATTAAACTAAGGGTCTGCACTCAACGGGGGAGTTGTAAATTTAATAGCGAATGTAATATATAATATTTGATGACAGTAATCTTAAATAATAATGATTTCCATTCAAAACATCACTACTGCTCTCAGTGACTGGCCGAAGAATGCTGTCAACAAAGTGTTAATGGAATATCTCTAATTTCATTCATCATACGAAGACGCGGCACTTTCAAAGTAACGGTTATGAATTTTTCTCTTTCTGCTTCGGTAATTTAAAAAAAAAAAAAAGAAAAAGAAAAAAAGATCAGTCTTTTTCAATTTGTTTTTGTTACAACAATTATTAACGCTTAGCGAAAAATTAATCTTTTAGTAACACCGGCAAGATACCAAAACGACGTTCAGCGCTGAAGTTGTACAAAACCATAATTACAAAAGTTTTGTTAAAACCGACAGAATGCAATAGTTGAATTCGGACTATATTTTGAATTATTAAATATAGAGAAAACCAGTAATAAATTAAAAAGAAAAGCCGTCGAAGAGATTTCTACCATCCAAATTAATAAAATAATTCGGGAGCGGTAAACTTAATTACCTAAGGTACTTTTCTCTTAAGCCGGAATATGCCTGTTTTTCGTTTTACCTTTTCGCACAACCCGCTATCAACTTTAAAAGTAACGGGAAAAAGAGACTAGAATAACTTACTCCTTTTTAACCGACGAGATCAAAATTTCACGAATGATACAGTATCATTAATATTTATAGCGTAATTTACCCTCGACTCCAAATAAACTAATTTCGATTTATCCATCGTTTTGATATCTCCTTCCACTTTTTCCATAGCCCACGTAGTGATAATTTGAGGTTTTAATACGCTAACGTCATGCTCTTCGCACAGCTTTAATTCTTGTTTCAAATTCGGATATGGCAGTAATTCTACACAAAAAAAAACATAGCATATTTATTAACATACTGAAATAACAACAAAATAAGCAAAATTTTGTACGAATTCCAATACTATAGCAATTAATGAAACTTCTTTTAAAACAAATCTCATATACAAGAAAATAGAAAAGGTTAATTATATATAGAAGAAAAAAAAGTTTAAAAATCAAAAATGAAAATACGCGTTTATGTAAAATATACATCGCTTTCGAATCTGTAGAAAATCATTCGAGAATCATTAGGTATTGAATGTTTAAAACTTTCACAGTGATCGTTATTCATCATAAATAATTTTCAGTTATAACTCCGTTAAAGAAGTATATTTACTTGACGTTTTGGAAGAATTACACCATTGTTTTCTGATGATGGTTGGTGTAATTTTTCCGAAACGTCAAGTATATTTCTTTAACATAGTTGTGGGACCGAAAATTATTTGTCATGATTCATTAAATATTATAATGTAAGCATATTCGAAGAATAAGAAAAGAGAAGCTGACTCTATATTTTTCAGCGGCGCTGATGATTTAAAAAGTATTATATCGCCAAGGAAATATATTTAATTTTTTTTCGATATTATTGACTTACTGCGAAAATGATATACCTGAGTATGAATTTATTAAGGATTAACTACACACACCAGACGGATGTGTAACCATCTACCTCACAAATGCTATAGCTGTATGTAATATAATTAAATATTTAAATTATAAAATGAACATGTAACCGAGGCTAAGGAGTGGCGTAGTTGGTTGCACACAACGTTATTTCGTTCCAGTGGAACTCGGAATTCCGTTATTAGAAATATTAGAAATTATCACCTGCGCTAGATTAATGTATGTATTAGACGAGCCTGAATACACTTTTAAAAAAAGCGTGGAATTCTTTTATTAAATTTAAACTCGTTTATTTAATTTTCGAATTAAAAGAACCCACTAAAAATGAACTAAAATAGATATTACGTCATCGACAAAGATATTTTGTCTAAACGTAATGGCAACGACAGCAACAAGTGTTCCTTTCGTACCGAGAACTGTTTCTTACTGAAACTTATTTAAATATTTTTCTATTTTCCTGTGCTTTTTCCTCAAAAAATTAATACTTCTCCCGTTTTACCGTAAATGAATGATAATATAACTGAAAGATTTAGCTGCACTTATTGTAAACCATTACAGAGAATAGTTTACACATTGTTGTATTGCCGAATTGGTTGTGCAAGGTATTAACTTACGAATTATACGTGCAAAAAATTTGTACCCCACACCTATGTATTACAGGCCTAGCACTTCCAACCAATAACTGCATGCATTACTGCGGAAAGCGTAAAGTATTCTCTATCTAAAATTTAATCCTCGTCTCGGGGCTATAGAGTTTCATTTCGATAAAGCGATCTTAAACACCAGAGTTCAGTTCAATTTGAAAACACGTGATGGCTACTTAAATTTAAACGAGTAGTATAAATATAACGCCTCTTAGAATAAATAACTCACTAATCTTATTATTTATCCGAAGTAATTTACTAAATACTGCCGAAATATTACAAACCTATAGGTAGTAACTTTGTATGTTTACTAGATTCCGTTTTAAACTCCTCCTTCAGTTCTAGAATAACTGGAGGCAGCACTTTAAAAACATTCCAAGGAATATAAACTGTTAGCACTTTCGGTTTGAACGGACTCCTTTGAAACTGCAGGGTTACTGCGTGACCTCCGTTAACTATAAAGTCGAACCTGTTATAATTAATTAAAATAGAACGTTCAGGTCGAATTAAATGTACATTGAAACAAAAATCATTAAACTTCGCGCAGTGTGAATATAATCACTTAAAAAAAAAGTATAATGAAACCGATAATTAAAATGTGCATAAATTTTTAAAATATAACGAATATTTCTCTCACGGTAAATGATGATGTCAGGGCAAATAACCAAAACCGTAACTAGAATCCAATTTTAGACATAGCTCGTTTTTATTTTTTGTTTTTCATCGTGACTAATAAACCGGTAAATTTTTTTTCGTTGTAGCCGCTGCAAAATGTTGCCTTTTTTTTTAACAACATTCTCAATTTGGTACTTTTTTTAGCACCTTAAATATGATTAATGATATATCAGAGGTGAGTCAGAAATTTAATAATACCGTTGCAGAACATTAAAGAAAGTGAGCTATACTATTTTAAGTGCGATTTTTTTACCGACTTCAAAAAAATAAGGTTATACATTCGCGACGTATGTTTTTTTTGTTCGTTTTGCCCATCAATTTTGATCATTAGATCGATTTTAATGATTCCTTATTTATATGTACCCTGGTCAGTGATGATACCGTGTGAGTATATTGATAAATATCAGTAAACACACACTCAGTAGTCATTAAAATAAACGTTAAAAAAGGGGGAGAGGGGTATTTTTAGAGAAGTTTTTAGTAATATAACAAACGCCTTTGACACTTAAAATATTATCAATATTAAGAAATTAAGAACTAATTTTTAATAAATTGAAAAATTGGAATATTATCAATGATAATTACCGGGGATAAATACCGATTCGAATAAAGAAAATGGACTTTAAACAGCTATAGCGCAAATTAAACAGCTAATTACTGGCGGAAATGGTACAAAATATTACCTATCTTATCATTAATGCGCATAATTTTCGATCATACTAACTGCATGTAATACCTTTGGTTTATTAGAAATTGTATCGGTCAGCGGCAGGGGCGGATCCAAAAGGATATTGGAGGGGGGAAGAGTATATAATTACGTAAAATCTTCTACGGTAGACATGGATTTGAGAAATACCCCTTGTTTCATAAAGAAAATCAAATAGCGACCTTTATAGAAATTTTAAAAAAATGTCTTAAAAATACATAATTATTACAATTTTTAATTTAACTTCTAATTATAAAATTCTAGTTAAAATGGTAGTTTAGAAATAGTAAGAAAGATAGTATTTTTATTAGAATTCACTTCTTTTTTATTTTTGTTAGTAATCCGATCCGAATTATCTTTGTTCGTGAGCAAGTATTTAAAATATATATATATTTCTCATTGAACTCTATTTTTAATTGAAATTACAAAATAAAAATTAAAAATAAATAAAAATGGCAAAAGATCAACAACAGTATTGTGTTTAAAATAGAATAAAAAAGAAACATTAACAGTTTTACTAGAAAATGGTATTAAATATTAATTATTAAATTCGTAGGTAAAATTTATAGAAATCTTTTATAGCGTAAATTAAGTTTCTCTGTTATAATAAATATTTTCATAGAGGCTTTGGTTCTTTAGCAGGGGATGTCTCCTATCTGCCCCCCGGGGATCCGCCACTGGTCAGTGGTGATCCCATATAAGTATATCGGTAAGCAAGAAGACCGCTGATTTCAGAATAGCATAACCGTTAAAAGAAAAATGCAAATTACCTAAAAAACTGCAAAAATATCATTATTCTCAGTGTATTTTTTTAAATTGTTTTTTCGGTTGACGACCGTGATAGACCTGAGAATTTAAAGAAAGTTCTATATTAAGGATGAAGCTAATTCGGCACCCCGAGAAGAGAACTGTGATATTTTCAGTTTATCGGAATGTAGTCATTCCGTAGAAATGTTTTCGACAGGTTAACCGGAGATTAAATTGCTGTGTTTGATAATTGTTCCTTTAAGGCTAGCGATATGTAGATTTGATCTTTGCTGCGCCAGAAATGAGTTAATAAATGGAATAGAACGAGTAAAAATATTACATAGTGATTACTTCGCAAACAATTACGATAGTGTGTGTAATCTCAAATGTTTTATTACAAATAAACGTCATCTTTATTGAAATTTTAAAAATATTAGTAGGCAACTATTCTTACCATCCGTCCTTTCGCGATAGTGTAAAACCGAATTTTGTAGTCTGGTCGACAGAAACTCGAACTCCACCAACTACTGTACCCTGCATTGTAAATATTCTTCCTCTGATGACGGATGTTCTCCTTTTGACAAATAAACACATACACTTTTATACGGTTATAATAAAGTATAAAACTATTTTAAAATTTAACTCCCTATAAAACACATCAAGTGTAGAAATTTTTATATCTAATGAAAATTATTACAGGGAAGCGAGTCAATTTTAATATAGAAATTGTATTAATATACAGCGGAGGGTAAATATTAAGTTCTTTAAAAAAATTTAAAAAAACAAATTTCAAAATATAAATAAATAAATAAAAACAAAAAAAAAAAAAATCATCAAAAAATTATATTTTTCCGGATAATAACGGGGAGATAGAAAAATAAGTGAAACAAATTAATGCATGTTTTACTATTCAGCGCTCAATCCAAACAAGCGCGAATTAAAAATTTTTGATTGTCAAAAAAAAAGTTTTCACACTAGAACGCAACCTGAAAAAGACAGGGAAAATTATTTTAAAAAATTGATAATTTTGAAATCGTCCATCCTGTACAAAAATTTAGACATACATTTAAGGGCGTCTCCAGCCGACGACCCGGGGGGGGGGGCAAGATGATAAAAAGAGGATATGAGTTATAGGAAAAATAAAATTTATAACTTGTAAAGGCTTAATATTTTATTAAACAAAAATAAAATATTAATTAAAACATAATTTTTGTGGATTTCTGGCAAATTGTTCTACTACTTTATTATAAAAGTCTTCCAAATTGTCCGTAATTACGCGCCTATGAATACTCATCATGGCCAGTTAATTAAAAAGTTTCGAAGCTCTAGAAGGTGGCAACACCCCACCCCCCCTGGCTACGGTCATGCATACATTCCCGTGAAATATAAAATTTCCGACGACAAGCAAGTTAATCAGTCCAAAAAGTTTCGAAAAATCCTCGTAAAATCTGTAGAACGAATTAAGAGCCGTTTAAAAGTAATTTTAAAATTTACCAACATTACAATCCTATTTACTTTATAAAATTGAATTTGAAGAATACACATTAAAAATAAAGCGCTATCATTCGCAACATTGAACTAGTTTAAGGTGTCGCTTATTTAAAACCCCGTATAAATAATGAACACGATAAATATAAACCAGAACATAAAACATATTTATAATTATACATCGTCGACTAGTTTCGATTACAAGTAATCGTAATATCAGTATAGTAAACTATAGTTACGGATCCACCTGTATCCGAAACTAGCTGGCGATTATAATTTATTTATAAATAGGTATATTTTGTGGTTTGCTTTATATTTATCGTGCTCGTTATTGTAATTACGCAAAAATTACCTGAAACAACCGTAAAAAAATGGTACATCACACCAAATTTTAATTTACTTTTTTTTTTTTTTCCTGATGGGGTGTGTCATTAATTCTCAGAAAAAATAATCAATACGATTCTAAATAAGCAGAAAATTGATATGAAAATACTATAATTGCTTAGTCAAGTAATAAAAAAAGTTTCAGAATGAAATAAGTAATATAATTTGATTTGAATTATTTATTATAGAAAGAAAGAAAAATTTCTCCCCGAATTATTTTTATCAATGTTGTAAAAAGAAAATCAAAATTAAAAAAACAAAGGAGGGGAAATAAGATTGTGCAGCATTGCTTTTAATGATATTAAAAAATAGAGCATTTTACTTGAAAAAAGGTGTCACTAATGGATTAGCTATAATTAAATCCGTAGGTAATGTTTAGACAAACAAAGTCCCTTACGACGTAAATTAAACCTCACATTTGTTAAAAAAATTTAATTGAGGAAGAACATTTTTGACAGCGGGTAAGAGTGGGGTGGGGTAGCGTAAGGGCAGATCACAATCTCGTAACCCCTCTTCCTATTGGGACCGCAAAAATTAAATGTAAATTTTAGATTAATCAGAAATGTAAATATACAACATATGATGACTACAATTTCATGATTTTAAAATTCGAGCTCATTTTTGTCCTAGAAAAAAAAGTTTCCTGTACGAACCAAGTTTATCGAAAAATACCGGGAAGTTGCATTTTGTTGTCTATAAATGTATTTTGGCTATGTATGAAAACAAGTAAAATATTTACATTATTATTCAAAGAAAATGAAATCACTATCTATCATCTAAGGTTACTCTTTGACGTATAACTCGCGTCAACAATTTTATTTGCACATTAATACTGTTTGACTAAAAATGAATAAAACGTTATAAAAAAATATACGTTTATGTACGCATATAATTTTTAATTTATGCTGGCAAAATAGTTTTTCGCCGGGCCAAAAAAAATATGAATACATATATATATATATATACAATATATAAAATTATGTATTATTTTTTTTTCTGTCACACCAAAAAAAAAAAAAAAGTCCCAATTAAATTATAGATGAAATGGGTGCGTAACATGCAGAGATATTTGCATCCAATATCATAATTTACAAACGTGCATAGCAAATAATTAAGCGATTCAATAATATAATCAAAAAATTATTTAAAAGCAACCATTTTAGTAGCCAATAATAGAAAATAATACATTTTAAAAACTTTAAGGAATAAAAAGCACTTAACATACACTTTACAGCTTGAACCTTAAATACCTACAAATTTAATTTTACTTCTCATTAAAGAATCATTTATGAACAATATGACAATTGAATGTTTAATGTTAAATAGAGTAAATAACCAAATTGGCCAAGTGATCAGGAATACACCGAAAAAAAAAATATATGTCTATCTGTACATATAAAAAAATGAATGTTTGTCTGTTCTGTATGCATTCCTGTACTGCCGGACGTACCATGCTAAAGTTTTTAGCATATATTCGTGTTGTCCTAACGAAGGTTTTAAGGTATGGCTGAGCCCCCCCCCCTCTTTAACGAAATATGAAGTTTTGAATAGTTAAACAATGAATTACGATGAGAACAGCAGTACAGAAATGCATACGGAACACATAAACTAACATACATTTTTATAAAATTTTAAATAAGATGATTGCCGTGATAAATAATAAACTTCAGATAAAATTTGATTAATTTCTGACGTAAATAAATACATCGCGTTCCGTTACTTCTCTACTGAAATCATTAAACCTTCTTGACAAAATCTAAACATACAAGTCGCGCTCCGAGTCTAGCCACTGTACTCATAGCGGAGAGTAAAAAAAAAAAAAACAGTGGTATTTTTTATTATTTTTACAGAGAAATAAAAAAACATACGACAGAGTTTTTACTATTTGCTACTGAGAAATGCTATTTATATTAAAATTTGAAATCCTTACTCAAATACTGCAGTTTGTTGTTGTGGTAATAAATTAATTTTAATAAAATGCTTGAGACAGACAGGTCGGAAGATATCAGTGAAGAAGGTGTTCTCTTATAATTATGGGAGATTATCGCGTGAATAACTTGTCCCCTTCACAAGGATGGCTGTGTGTGCTGTTTAGTTGAGCGGAACTATTTGTTAGATCACGACAAACAAGTTATAGAAAGACCAATAATCTTCGGCTGAACATGAAACGTCAAAAACCATTTTTTGTTGGACAGTGATAAACATATTTCCCAAAGAGAGAAAGCAAATTTACATAGATATAGTAATTAAAAGCCAAAAAATAAAAAATAAATGTTTTATGTAGATGGACAATTGTAAAATAAGTGAATATGGTATAAGGAAAATGGAATGGTCAAAGAGGAGTAAAAATCAAATGATTGCAGTGATGAAAGCAATTTAATTTTCAAATAATTGATTCTGATTAGTATTTCAGTAAATAAAATGAAGTTGAAGGAAGCAGCTTTGTAACGTAGACACATTATTGAATTACTGTCTGATTATAAGTATAATTTACGCAAAAATGTTACATTATACAGGGTGCGGCAGCGTAACTTCCTTTCAGTCGGTCGATGTCGTAGCGGAGCGCTAGTGGTCTCGTTCGAGAGGCGAAACTTTAAAGTTTTGTCTCGACACAGTTGAGTCGCCGTCATGCATTGGAACAGTGAGGAGCGTGCGTTTGCCGTTGACGCCTACTTTTCGAACGGATGTTCTGTGATCGTAACCCAGCGCGCCCTTCGGAATTGCTTTAATTTAGTCTCGTTGGCCCCCGTTCCGGACCAGAAATCAATTGTTATGTGGGTCACTACGTTCAGACAAAAACTGCAAGTACGACAAGACGAAGAAATGGAGTCCCTCAGCCCATTAGATCAGCTGAGAACACTGAGGCAGTGAGAGCTTCAATGTTGCGATCACCACAGCGTTCTGCGCGCAAACACGCGCCTGCCCTTGGACTTTCCGATCGTTCTCTGAGGAGAATTCTTTATGATGATCTTCATTTCCATCCATACAAGATGGCGATTGTGCAGGAACTTTCTGAACGTGACTTCAATTCTCGGAGGAACGCGTGTGAGGTTATTCTGGAAGTCGTTCCTGAGGACGCTATTGTGTTTTTTAGTGATGAAGCCCATTTTCATTTGTGTGGAACCGTCAACAAACAAAACATGCGCTACTGGGCTGACACCAATCCTCGAGAATTGCATCAAAGGCCTTTACATTCACCCAAAAGGCACAGTATGGTGGGCAATTTCCTCAAGTGGAATTATTAGTCCCTGGTTCTTTGAGGAAAATGAAGTAACAGTGACAGCGATTTCGGACTGGTATGTAAACATGTTACAGGATTTTTTTTTTCCCACGGCTAGATGAGTTAGACTTAGGGGACACTTGGTTTCAACAAGACGGTGCAACGGCACACACTGCAAGAGCATCAATGGCTGTTTTGAGGGAACACTTCCTAGAGCGCCTCATCTCAATTAGGGGCGATTTGGAATGGCCGGCCCGCTCTCCCGATTTGTCCCCTTGTGACTTTTTTCTATGGGGTTTTTTGAAATCACGTGTTTATATGAACCGTCGAAGGACCCTCCGAGATTTGAAGACCAACATCCAGGAAGAAATTGTCAGGATAACGCCTGTTATGCTGGCAAGAGGCATGACAAACGCCAGAAATCGGTTTACTTAGTGTATGGAGAATGGTGGACGTACCTACCTGATTTGATCTTCAAAAAGTAAGTAAAACAAAACTACAGTTATGTGTCTACGTTATAAAAAACAAATACAAATTTTCTGATTCGTACAATGGGTTTTATTAAGTTTTGAAAAAAGGAAGTTATGCTGCCGCATCCTGTATGTAAATCATTTTTTATAATAACATCTTTTAATTTTTTTCAAATATTTCGGTATACAATTTAGTAACCATGAAGCGTATTAGTTCTACAAAAAATATATTAAAGTTCCAGAGGAATTAATAAAGAATCCTCCATCGGGAGTTTTAATATTTTCTGTACCGGAAATATTATTTACTTTTAGATCTTAAACCTTTGCCTACTTCTGTGGTTTGCTGTTGTAGAACGTTTTTAAGGTTTGTTTTAATTATTATATCAATAATATGCACAAAAGAAAAATAAACTAAATAGAAAAATAAATATTTAATAAAAGTACAGAATTCACCATATAAAAAAAGAAAAAAATTAAAGACTTACATCAATACGTGGATGAAGCTGCATGAAACAGCTAGCTGATAAGTAAATGAGCCGTTTATAAAATAAGTAAATGTTGTGATCTAAATGGTGCATAAGGAATAAGAAACAAATGAGTACAATGATAAAAACTTTAGGACCTCCACTGTTATTGAGTTGACTTTAATGAACATTTTGCAAAGGATATACAGATTTTAAAAAGTGGAATAAAATAAATTAAAGATTTTAAAAAATGTTCACTAAACATGCATATATATATATATATATATATATATATATATATATATATATATACATAAACTCGGCCATTTTGGCCTCGCAAGGGGCAGTGCCCCTCAACCCCTCTTGCTTACATTTCTGACTCTTTCTCTTCTATAATTTGTATAAAATGATCAAAATTTACAACGTAATTCTAAATTTATCCATATGAATATAATAACATAATCACAAAAATCCTATAAAATATAACAAACGTCACATAAAATTGGGACATTTTTTCTAATGGGAGGTAGCCTAAGAATTACGTTGTAATTAATATATATTAATTACAACGTAATTCTTAGGCCGGCCCCTATAAGATTTTGTAACGAAAAATGTCAAAATTCTATATAACGAAAAAATGTTACAATTTTATGTAACGAAAAAACGTCCTAATTTCGTGCAATGAAAGTTAAATGTTAGGATATTTTGATCGTTTTATACAAAGTATAGAAGAAAAAGGGACAGAAATGCAAGCAAGAGAGGTCATGGGGCACATTCCCTTGCGAGACCAAAATGGCCGAATTTATATATGTAAATATATATAAATTTTAGATAAAACAAAACTTTTTTATTAATTTCCAAATACAGATTTAAACGAGTATTAATACACTGGCGAAGCCGTGGGTAACAGCTAGTATTAAATAAATAAATAAAAATATAGCCACCTAGCTTGTTTAAATAAAAAAAATAATAAAACATTTGAAGAAATTAAATTATTGGACAGCATCCATAAGATTTCCGCAAAACGATAGAACTTTTTACGGAATACATAAAAAATATAAATGATTTAGGCGACTACTTTACTTTTAGGAATTCAAATTTTTTCGTTACAAACCTATTTTTTAAAAAAAATTATTTTATTTACACATTACTTTTCATTGGTAAAGTATTTCAAACAATATGAAACATGTATATACACGGTCGGAACAAAAAGTTCCCGGACTACCGCTATAAAATCCATACTAGTGGCGCGATTTGTTTGAAATTCACGGTACCTATACCTCAATGTTGTGAGAAGAAATGACGAAAGTTTCAGGTCGCTACCTGCATTAGTGAACCTCTGTGTACCGTGTCACGTTTGCGATAATGAAACAAAGAGCCGCGATTAAATTTTGTTTTTTGTGTGCATCAGAAACGTACGAGTTGATGAAAAACGCATACAAGGATGAATGTGTAAGCCGTACCATGAGTTATGAGTGGTATCGCCGATTTAAAAGTGGACGTCATGCATTAATAGCCACATTCACAATACAGCTCCATTAGATTAACGAACGTTCAGAACCACACCTACGACAAGCCTCTGTGTAGAAGCCAACGAACCCCCTCTCAAATATCGAAAAATGATCCAAACCGCAAATCTCCTAATCGCCGTAGCAGCTACACCTGATTTGCCAACAGGAAATCTTCTATTTAACAACTATTATCGGAATAAATACAAATCAACCCAAAAAGAGGATCAACATATTACGTTAAAATTTGAGGAAAATATCCGAATCTCCTATACCCCGAAAACATACAGCTCGCTTCCCCAAATCACGGTATGTCCTGCACCATGGTCAATACCGTCAATCCAAATTATCGACGAACTGTTAAAATTATCGGTAAGCGTCTACATAGGCGGCACCAGTTCATTTTCCGTCTTTACAGTTCATTTGGTTCATCTCAATTTAGTTCATCTCTTGAGGTTTATTTTTGTTTGGTGGCTTGTTTATTTTATTTTTTTTTTAATTTATTTTTATTTATTGGCTGTCACTTTCTACTGCTCTCGTCTGACTGTTTTTATATTCTTTCATTTCACTTTCATTTCAATTTGGATTCACTCATTTATATATTCGGATTCAAGGTATGTAAATTTTTTATATTAATGTTTAATGTAATTTTTCATATTAAACATCTCTCTATTTTATTAAAATAATTTCCGTACGTTCTAGCTTGTTGCCCTTTATTTTCGCAATGGAAATTGATTTATGTGACGACGTTTGTAATCCGGAATACTTTGATTTGATGGTATTTGCTGAAGAAGATGCCATCAAATTTTACATAAAACATCGGGTTCTTCCTTTTTTCAGGTTTTTACGCTTTTTTATTTTTTTCCCCTTTTCAAAGTATCATTTTTCTTGTCTGTTTTTGCGGTGTTTTTTTAAAATTTATTTAAAACGTACCATTTCCTGTGTAGGGTTTGTTCGTCAAGTGATCGTACGTGTTCCTTATTTTCAAAATATTCCCTTTTCGATATTTCACGTTTCGCTCTATTTTTCGTAAGATCGTTACGTTACTTCGTTTCTTTTCACGTTATATTCGTAATTTCAGTTCGCTCATTTCCGTTGTTATTCACATTGAGTGGACTAACATGTGTGTTAGTTCACCCACCGCGAATAACAACGAAAATGAACGTACTGAAATTGACCAAAAATGAACTGGTGCCGCCTATATAGGCGCTTACCAAATTATTAAACAACTCCACAAGTACTGTAGATATGCAGTCAAGACTAAATAGTATTTTAGGACGATATTCAAACTGAGTACACTATCAAAAACAGCAACGGCTTTCTTCATTCCTAATACAATAAGCAAAGCTGAAAAACTACCGCCATGGAGCTCAGCTAAAACTGCTGAACCATATGCAATATACCTTGCATTGCAAGAAATATCGCGAATACATACACAACACCAGTTCATAATATTAACTGACTCAGTTAGCGCCCTTGAAAATATTCGATTGATATTTAACACCAACCCTACAGTGCAAAGAATCCAAGAAATAATAACAGAATTACTTTCCAATCGACTGGATATTCTATTCGTATGGATCCCAAGTCATAAAGGAATAAAGGGCAACGAAATCGCAAATAAATTAACAAAGAGATCGAATTCGCTGTCCCTGGATACTAATACCGAAACCATAACCACAGATGATCTAAAGACCGCGTATAAAGAGAAAATTATAAGATTGTGGAATGCGGAATGGAGATCGACCTAATCCACAAACCATCTCAGAGGCATAAAAGAAAAGATCGAAGAATGGGAGTCATCTGATCGAAAATCACGAAAAGAAGAAATAATTTTAACAGATTAAGACTCGGCCTTACCAATGTAAGCCATTCATACCTTTTCAATAACACACCACCTCCATCCTGTACCTTTTGTAACACTCCTCAACTTACTCTCCGACATATCCTAACAAGTTGCAATCATTTATCCAAATCCCGCCAAAAATTTTTAATCTCTCCTCAAACCTATCCCATTTACTATGTAACAATAGTCCATATATAAATGATCTCTTCCTATTCCTCAAAAACTGTAATTTATATTATACCTTGTAATTAACAACATAAGCGCGGCTTGATAACCTCATAGTTGTGTTAAAGTCGCATAAAAAAAAAAAGTGGACGAAGCTCGTTGAAAGACGATCCGCGCGAAGGACGACTGTGTAGGACGACTACCGACGAAAACATGTCTCATGTGCAAGCTGTACACGCTGAAAATCGGCGAGTGACGTGTCGGTTCATCGCAAGTGAACTAAACGTGAGTGCCATATTCATAACATTCTTACCGATGTTATGGGTAACAAAAAAGCTGCATACTGCCAGGTTCGTACCGCATTTCCTCTTATGGCCGAATAAAAAGAACAGCGCCTGGAAGCGAGCGAGACTCTCATTAAAGCCGCCGATATGGACCTGAATTTTTTAAAAAACCATCATTACCGGCGATGAGTCTTGCCGCTTCCAGTACGAACCCAGCACAAAACAAATTACTACACAAAAAACAAAATTTAATCGCGGCTCTTTGCTCCATTATTGCAAACGTGACACAGTACACAGAGGTTCACTCATAATTAGCGGTCTCCTGAGTGTAAACCAATGCAAGTAGCAACCTGAAACTTTCGTCACATCTTCTCACAATATTGAAGTATATGTACCGTGAATTTCAAAGAAATCGCGCCACTAGTACGGATTTTTTAGCGATAGTCCGGGAACTTTTTCAAAAGTGAGCTGAAAGTATGGCTTGAATTTTTCATTCTCAAAAACTGCATGTGTTACCAATTTCATAATATGCGTCATGTTAACTCTAATCCGGATATCACCTTTTGCTAAAACAGTTGCCAATCCTATTTGTATCTATATACTATAAAATTCTTGGTTCTAACGTTTGACGAAATCACCGCGGCCTTCTCACATATCCATTCTTAAAAATGGATGCATAAAATCTTTGTCTATCCTAAAATGTCTGTCCGGTTTTACAAATACACAATATACCTGCAGTTACAAAACTACTGATAAAAATATACAAAGCTTCTGTCGTAAGTAAATTACCATACAGCTGTCAGGTATATTCTTCAGCTAACAAAACGATTATAAAATCCCATGATCCAATTCAAAATACTTTCTTACGTATTATACTTGAGACGCACCGAAATGTTTTCTTCGAATGTTCGGCTCTTATTAGCAAACATTCTCTTTTGTATTCGAAAATCTTGACTCTTATGCTCCCGGTTCCTTTATTCTTTTCTTTCCATTTTCATCAATAATTCCCTTATTTTATTCCTTTGTGCTTTCCATCTCCTAACGCCTCGGAATCTAATTTCTAAGCATAACACATTAAAATGGTTGGATCAAACCGAAATGCACCCCCCCCCCCAAAGGAAAAAGAAAAGCTCTTAGAATTTTTAACCTCAATTCTTCTGTTGATTTTTTTTTTTTTTTTTAATTTAAAAAACGTTAAGCGAAAACAAAAAGGAGCCTAAAGGGGAAAAAAAGAATGGAACGACTTTCGCTCATACATTAATGTAGTGGAAACATATCAGAAATTCGGTATAAAATAAGGGGATTTAAGAATCCGTTAAAGCAAATTAAAGGCACTACTAATATAGACTCTATTAAATAATTTTTAAAAAAGGCTACTTAGAATACACAATATTAGAGGACAGTATAACCTCGGATGAATTACCTAGAAGTTTAAATCACCCTAAAATTATCAGTGTTAGAAGAGATGGCATTCCTTACAAAGTAATATAAAATTTAACAAACAATGATAAACTACTATTACTAAATACTTTCAGTAGGTAATAATGCACATCAATCCAATACATTTTCGTATTTCTTCTAATAATTCATTATTATAAAGTAAGTAAGATAATGGCAAAAACAAATATAAGATATAATACATAAATTTAATAATTAATACATTTGATAATAGTGCGTCGGTCCCTCTAGTTCAAGTCGACTTCTTTAGTTCACATTAATAGGTACAATGTTGTAATCTTTTAGTTCCTTACTAATTCAATTGCTGCACGAATAACTATCGATAAATTTCTTTTATATCTTAGTGAAAATTAAATAAAAATATATATTTATATTTTTTTGGTAATTTAGTAAGCAAAACAATGTAAAATTTACAAAAATATCAGACTACTTCACATTATATACTCTTTCATAAGTATTGGAAAGCAATTGTAAAAATTTTAATTTAACTTTAAAATGAAATACAATTTTAGAATAATTAACGTAATTATTTACTGTCAGTTTTCAAAAATTTATTATAAATTGGTAATCAAATTATTTTACATTGAGCGATAAATTTATTTTTTTTTAAATTTCAAATTAATATTTTAAAAACATTTACAAAATTCTTTATTGATAAAAAAAATGTTAATTTAATTTAAACTTTAAATATAAATTTTAAAACAATGTGCTTAAGTCGGTTACAATCTGAATTATCCATTAATACTCTCCCCAATCTTTTTAATGCCTTTCTTTCCAGAGGTATAACTCCTCCCCGCTGGAACTATTTTATTCTTATTCCTAAAAAAAGTTCTTCCTTTCGTCCAATTTTTTTAACATCCTGTATCAGAAAATTATTCGAAGGTATGCTGAACAGGAGCCTTGTTTGGTGGCTGGAACATAACCACGTTTTACCCAGCAATATGTTTGGCTTTCGGTCTGAGACTCGCCTTGCTGATTATATTAGTCTATTTATTTCCAGTATATACAAATCCTTCATCCAAAAACAGTATACCTTAGCTTCCTTCATCGATTTCGCCTGTGCTTTTTATAATGTGCATCTGCCAACTCTAAGAGAAAAAATGTCGGCAATTAA
Source organism: Icerya purchasi (assembly GCA_039619475.1). Classification (NCBI taxonomy): domain Eukaryota; kingdom Metazoa; phylum Arthropoda; class Insecta; order Hemiptera; family Monophlebidae; genus Icerya; species Icerya purchasi. The sequence continues at coordinate 206,553,080 of CM077115.1, forward strand.
CGTCCCAGTTAAGTTTTCTTCCTTAATTATTAATCTCATGATGAATCGCTCTATCCATATTTCTTCTACACCTCTCTGCCATGAAAGAAAAGTTTTTCGTAGTCTTCCCCAAGGTTCTTCCCTCAGTCCTACTCTCTTTACCATCTACACTATCGGTGTTGCTTCTCTCCCTTTGAATTCTTCCTCCTTGTTTTTTGCCGATGATATTATAATTTTTTCTTCTGTCTCCGATTTTGTAAACGCTAATGAGGCTCTTAATTCATCTCTTACTGTACTGGATCACTCCCTTTCCTCAATTAACCTTTCTATTTCCCCTTTTAAGTCTTTGTCTATTGTCTTTTCTCTTCGCTCCTACAATCATGTTCTGTTTAATCTATCCCCGTAAACAATATACCTCTTCCTCACGTTAACTGTTTCTGCTATCTTGGAGTTTTTCTCAATAGTCGGCTGACATTCTCTAAACATATTGATTATCTTTCCTCTTCTGCTATCAAAAGGCTAAACCTGCTGAAAGCATGGGGTGGTGATCCTTACATTCTGATCGTCTTGTATAAAGCCATTGTCCGTTCCAAATTTAATTATTGCTCTTTTATCTATGGTTGTGCCTCTAAATCCCGTCTTTCTAAATTGGACATTATCCAAAATTCGTATCTTCGGCTTTGTCTTGGTGCTCTTAAATCTACTCCGATTCCAGCAATTCTCGCAGACTCTAACACACCACCCCTGTCTCTCCGCAGATCTTATTTACGCTATCGCTTCCTCACAAACGTCTTCCACTCACGTCCTGTACTCTTATTCATTCCTATCTTTCAATGTATAAGAACTGGGGTTTTATGCCTAGAAAAATCCCTGTCTTATCTTTCATTTCCCTTCGCCTTAGTTCCATTTGGCCTTACACAATCTCAGGTAATAATCTCCCCGCTTTTTCTTTTAACTTTGCCGATCTCTGCCATTCTCCCAAAATTCTTTTTGTACCTTCACAAATCCCTTCCTCAAGCAGTAATTCAACAGAAATTCCACAGCATTATCAATTCCCAATTTCTATCGTATGTAACCATCTTCAAGGATGGCCATCCTGCTTCAAATTGTCTTTTCCACCCCAATGAAGCGGTGGTTTGCGACGCTAATCACATCTTTTTTAAATGTCCATTCCTTTCTGTCGAACGTTGTATTCTGTATTCTTCTCTGCTGAAATTCAAGTTCCCTGCTCCTTATTGTGCATCTTACATTTTGTCTTTCCCCTCGCCATCCATTATTTCATCCGTTAGTTCCTTTATGTTGTCTATATCTGACCGAATCAAAATTTAACTGACGGCTCTTTTCTTTCTTGCTGTTTCTGGGTGTAGGTCCTTTACTGGCGTGCTCAAAGGGGGGTTTAGTACGGTTTACCACAGGGTTTGCATTAGCGTTTGTTAACAATTACAAAAAATGTGAAATTTCGGTGCAGACGATGAAGTGGTAGTATTAAATGCAAATACTAAAAATCGGTCAAAGTTGGGACGTGACTTTTTCGGTTTAATGTATCTGTACTAAATATGTGAATGTTTGTTGTTACCATTCTATACATTTGTAATCCTTGCAAATATTTACTTCCCAAGTTGGAATTAATCAATAGAACAATTACTGGCCGGACCCCTATTTCTGTCGTGAAGTTATGGTGCATTACTTCAATAAAAATTCAACTCCTTTAGGAGTTATGAATCGAATCATTCAGGTTGATGAAGCCAAATTTTTTAAATGTTGGCTCGTTTCCGCGCCAATTTCATTTTTGGCCCAAAATTCGTTCATTTTTGCTTTTATTCATAATTCGAGTTCGTTCATATACCATTAATAAGAGCAAAAATGAACGAACTAAAATTTTAACCAAAAATGAACTGAAGGAACCGATGGAATCGCTTACTGTTTTTTTAATACAGGCTGCGTACCAGATATTTTGGAATAGTATATTGATTGCCCTGTAATAAAGGTCAGACTTAGATGCATCTAAATTTAATTCGTATAGGCCGATTATTTCGCTTGTATCTTACAAAAACAATGGAAAATATAATAAAATGCAGTTTTTAGAAAGTTGCTTACATAAAAATAACGTACTCCCAAAGATCCAGTATAGATTTAAGAAAAAATTCAGATGCAAAGATGCAGCATCAACATTTTCAACGACTAAAAATCACTACACGGCGACCATTTTCATTGATCTTAAATGCGCTTATGACAACGATACCGGCAAACTGGACCAGATAGATGTTCTTAACAGTATAAAAATTGACAGCACGGTATTAAGGAAAATTATGTCACTCAGTTAGAAGATATAAGGGTCTGCTGCAAGGCAGTCGGCTAAGTTCTATTTTATTTTCTTTATACACTAAGGAAATTGACTATATCAACGTTAGGGCAACTAAAATAACAGGTGTTTTGCTCAGGTGGAACCTGATTTGAATTCTGCTGCCACAAACATTGAAATTTCCAAAAATTTCACTTGCACTAGATTAATGTCCTCTGATTACAGTGAAAAAATGAATTCAGTGATTACTACACTATGCGAAATTCGAAGGAAATTAAAACTAAGTATAAACAAAACACAAGGAGTCCTTTTTACTTACAATCTGCGTTAATCATAATAAATAATCAATAGTATTAGAGAACTTTTTAATTAGTCGGGAGTGTCAATCGGATCATAAGCTAATTTAGCCGGAAGAAATCGAACAGTTAATATCTCTAAATGCAATAAAGGAATTAATATTTTACCGGAAATTTCCAGACGTAAATGGGAATTGTATTCAGTAAAAATAATTTAATCTTATACAGAGCATTAATTCGATTTCACGTAGATTATGTTGGACCGTATATTAATTTTAACAGGATAAACTTAAACAAATTACAAATTTTACAGAACAGAGCTATCAGAATAAGTTTATAAGGAAATTTAAGTCTTACAAATACTGGAAATATACCACATTAACCCAGTACTATATAACTTCCTCTCTCAAATAATAAAAAAATTGAAAAAAACAATAAATTTTGTCACGAAAACCACTAATATCCAAACAGTCCTTTGTGGTTCTGCTTCAGTATAAACCCTCTATCAAATATATTAAATGATTCAAAGTACATGGGATTAACATAAACCACAAAAACAACAACTACAAAATAAATCACGTGATGTATATGGATGACATTAAATTATACAGTACCTCCTCAACTCAAATGAATTCATTACTAAATACAGTAGAAACCATAAGCAATGATATAAAAATGGAATTCGGAATAGAAAAATGCAAAAGCTTTCATGTATAGAAAGGAAAATGTTCTAACCGCCAAAGAATAGAAAAACTCAATGAAGAAATATTAGATAGCCTAAACATGTCAGAAACATATAAATATCTTGGTTTTCAACAGTATACTACACTAAACCATACTAAAATCAAAAAAGAATTAAAAGAAAAATTTAAAAAAGATTACAAGCTGTAACTGAAACACACCGAAATTCCAGAAATACATTTAAGGCTATAAATACATTTGCAATTCCGGTCCTATCATATTCATTCGGGGAATAGTTAGGTGGACTCTAAACGATTCAGAAGAAACTAATAGATTGATAACAACACTTACAAATCAAAGAAAATTACACCCAAATTCATGTATAGAACAAATAAATTTACCAAGAAAAGAAGGAGGCAGAAGTCTAATAGACGCGTAGCACTTCATCAGAGTCAAATAAAACGTCTTCAAAAATACTTTCACTCCAAAGAACACCCACTGCATAAAACAATAGTCGAAGCAGATAGAAATCTAACACCACTCAACCTCGCGAATAGAGATGAAAAAATAAACGGTATTAACATAATAGAGGAAAAGAAAGAAAAATGAATCAGTAGAGCAATACACGGCAAACATCCAAACATCATAAATACCAAAGGAATCAGAAACGATTTAACGTACACCTGGTTAAAAAAGGGAATATTGTATTCGGAAACAGAAGACTTTGTACTCGCCATACAGGATCAAGTTATATCAACAAAAAACTACCAAAAATATATAATTAAAAATAAGAATATGCAAAACGATCAGTGTAAAAGAAACCATAGCTCACATAACAGGAGGTTGTTGCCTGCTAGCAGCAACAGAATATACAGAAAGACACAATAATGTAACAAAAATAGTTCATCAAGAAATATCAAAAAAATACAATTTAATAACTGATAATCAGCCATATTACAAATATAACCCAAAAAGAGTTTTAGAAAACAAAACCATTAAACTATATTTGGATACAGCAATATTAACGGATCACGCAGTTAAATAGACCAGATATAATATTAATCAACAAACAAACAAGAAATACATACTTAATAGATATCGCGGTACCTGATGATAACAACGTAGAGAAGAAATTTAATGAAAAAATAATGAAATGTACACCATTAGCAATGGAAATCAAGCAGATCTGGAAGCAGCAAGAAGTTATAGTAGTACCATTAATACTATCAGTTATAGGAATAACTATGAACTCTTTCATGGAAGGATTAAACATTTTTCAGATTCCAAAATACACACGCACAAATGCACAAAAAGCGGTTATTCTGAACACATGTAACATAGTCCGAAAATTCCTAAACCAATAAAACAGTAAAAATAATAAGAACAAGATAATATAGATTAGAATAATAAAATTAAACAGCAGTGACTTGATTATTATCACAAACTGTAATAAATACCGGAAAGATCATTCCGAGAATAAAACGAAGTAATAATAATAATTAGCTGAAACCTGTCAAACCTTGACGAAGTGATAATTATGCGAAAAGCAATTTTATGGCCAAACCTGATTTAAAGCGCCCACAATGCTTAATGAGAAACTAAAGTAAGAGTAACCATGCTGCACTGTGGTTACAGTTAACAGCGCTCATAATGGTGAAAGAGGAGTTAATCACCATGCAGTATCATGGCTACGCCTGAGTTAACATTGCCCATAATACCCAGATGAAAAACAAAAGTAAAAACCACCTTTATTCAGCATCTAAAAATATCGAATTGTCATATTCAGCTGCACTGCTTATTAGTAATCCATATGAAGAATTACCGATAATGAAGTCCTTATAATGTTCCCAGTCATACTTAATTTTATAAACTACTTGTAATCGAATTTGACGATGATAGCTGTTGTCACTTTAATATAAACAATTACCATCTCCTCAAATAGGAATTATTACAATTAAATCAAAATATAAACAAATATTTACGGAAACCACTTCACTTCCTGCGAACGAAGAAGTCTTCATACGGTAAACATTTTACTGCGGCAAATAATAAGGGAGGTGATTTAATAAATTGTTTACATAATCAAATTTTTTTTTTTTTTTCATCTTCGTTTATAATTTTTCAGATTTACACTTACAGCTTCTAGTAATAAATTAAAAAGAACAGCTCCTCTATATTTAGCTTGTATTCCGATGTAATATTTGTTGGAAGGAGGTACCTTTCCTTCGCTGATGATAAGCTTGTGGTTCCATTTCTATAGCTAATATTAAACCTATCTTATTTTTTAACACAAAATTATAACTTAGAAATGCTCAGCGGGCTATCATAACTATTTGGAATGTTAATTACTTGTCTAAATAGCGATTTTTGTAAATATTCTAACGGCTTAACACAATAATTTGCTGTGATCTGTGGATAATTACGTATGGCAGGACAGGCTGGTATAATGCAAAATAAAACTTCCATAGATGTGATTTACCAAAAACATTGCGGTAAATAATAAAACATAATTTAATGGCGAAATATTTTGGATTTTTACTCCATAGCAACCTACAATCTAAACAAACGCCCAAATATTTAATATCATATACTTCGTATATGTATTTACCGTGACACCATTAAACTTGTTTCCTTCACTTCGTTGTTCTGTTGTTGTCTCCGTTATTCGTCTGCGCTCTTAAGCCATACTTTATTATCTTCCTCCCGTTTTCGTTTTTCGTTGGTTGCCTCTCCATATTGTCCTCTCCACATAAACGAAGAGCATATTTGCGATACGGATCATGTGTTTATTAAGCGTTTATTTTTTTCTGCTGAGTGCTCTGCTTTCTGCTCCGGTTTGCTGAGACTTGGTCTCCCTACTCCATATTGCCCTTCTTACTTATGTCCTATATTTTTCTGCTCCACAGATTGTTCCTTTTATTTGTTCCTTTCTCCTAACAATATCTGACCGTATCAAGGTAACTTTTAATTCATCCTAACTACTTTGTGGTAAATTGCTATAAAAAAGGTATTCAGTTTTTGTTAATATTTAAGAGGTTGTAGATCATTAAGGTACGATTTTTTTTTACATCACTTTGAATTATCTATTGCAATATAGCATGGTAACGAGAAAAAAAGACCGAATGACATCGATAGCATAATTGAAAATCCTAACTGACACGTTTAGATTACAGCAAAAATCATTAATATATATTAAAAAAAGTGAGAACCCTAGTATACTACTCTGGGGAACCATGTATTCTTGAGTGACGCTACTAAAAGTTTCATTTATTTCGGTAACAAACTTTCTGTCATATAAATCAAAAACAAACCAGGTGTAAATGGAGCCCCCCAAAATCCACAAAAAAACATTTTTATAACGGAACTGTATGATTAACTACGTCGAATGCTTAGCTACCATTGATTGTCCTAATTCAACATTTTCAACTATATATGAAATATAAGGTTAAATAGCACACTATTCGTTCCTGTTCCATGTAAAAATCCATATTAATTTTCGGTAAAGAAATTTATTTTTACTGTTATCTTCATACATTTTTGTATATTAATTTAGCATTAATAATTTCACTTTATACAGTTAAAACACAAAATATGTTTAGATAATTAAATTACAAAAATAGCCGACTAGTTTCAGATATCGCAGATTCATAACCATGACAATAATAATATTGTTCCGTACATAGACATTTTTTATTTATTCTACTATGATCACGGATTAAGTTCTCTGAAAGTTCGTAACTGTTATCTCATCTTCTAACGATTCACGTTTCTATTAAAATCAATACGTCATGAATTAGTGTAATAGAAAGCAAATGGCTGACCAATTTAAATAACGAATCGACACGCTAAAGCAAGTTGGAGAGAATTTTTATCCATCGAATTTAAGAAAGAAGTAATTTCAGATCGATGCCAAGAAACTTCAAGAGAATGTTGGTTTTTACGAGTATATCAGTTTATAAAAAAGTCAATAATATCTTAATTTTCCTTCGCTAGTTAATGCTCTTGGGCATTTTTCTAGTTTATCTTTACTTACAACTTATTTAACCTAAGTCAATTAAGTGGTGTTTGTGTTTAAATGTTAAAATAAACGGCAAAAGCTGAAAAAAAAAAGAAGATGATGATTATTAAATACTGGTTGATCTACTTCCAAAAATCTCATTGTTTCCAGTACATGCCACTGATTACATGCATTAAAAAATTAATGCGCTCTTTTATTGAATTTCATGACTGGACTTATCAAGCGTATTGCCTTTTTTTTTTTTTTTTTTTTTGTGTGTGTACCTTAGTCTCTGTAATTCTATTGTTCACCGACAAACTGTAATTTCTCTATTCCCATTTCTTGGGCTAATGTCCTCGCTGACGAACCCATAGTAAATATTAAAAAAAAAAAAAAAAAAAAAGTAACCGTTATATTTATCAACCAGCCTGGTCAGCGGGGGAAGACGTTATCCTTACCCGTTGAATAATTTAAATTGTTGTCCCAAGACCAGTTTCCACCGTTAATATCTGACAAAGAAATTCCGTCAAACTCAACACCAACCAGTCAACATGTTAAGAAACGGCAACGAAAATAAAATCAATTGCTTAGTCGATTGATCAACTACTCTTTTTGAAAATTCTGCCAACTAAAAACAAATATGGTATTCTAATTTACTTGTGATTTCAAATACTACCCTAAATTGGAACTGCAATAAGCTTTATGCCCGTTGTAAAGATTTCTAATTGCTTCTAAAAACCAGTAACCTCATTGTAATCACACTTCAAGAAACCAATCTTTGTATTGCAAATTCTTTATATAATAAATATAAAGAATTTTATAAAATTACTGTAAAGAAATAAGATGACGCAATTTGTCTACACGGTGTTGCGGCACTAGCCATAAAAAAACACCACCTTCCGCTCAGAAATCTAAACACCCACTTGTAAGCTCTCTAGCCATTTCTTGCAACTTCGGCTCTAGTTTAAAAAATCTTCATTTGTTACTTGTACTTATCGCCCAACCTTTCCGTGACAAAGCAAGACATACAGGCTACAATAGATCAATTGCCTATATCCTTCATCATTGAGGAGGACTTAAACTGACACAACCCTACGTGGGGAGGCTCATATTCAACACCAACGGTAAAATAATCCAGGATATTCTGGATGACAATAACCTTTCTATCTTCAACCCCAAAGGACATATATACTTCAATCCCTCTCACAACTCCTGGTCAAATATCGACCTCCTATTTGAAACATCAAGCTTGAACCATCTCATTCATGCTTTCAATCACTTCGAAATGTCAGAAAACGACCGTAATCCTCAACTAATTAACTTTAACATAAACTCATAAAGCGAGGATCCATCTGACAGATGGAACTTTAAACACGCCAAGTGAAATATTTCCCAGAACTTTGCACAGAAATACCCAAACTTGACCTTGGTCAAAACATCGACATTCACCTATCATATTCTTCTCTACTCCTCTCAAACTATACTAAAATGTAATACTTCTCGCGAAAAATTTGCTCTACGGTGATCCGAAAACTACAATATCACAATTCGTAATCATAGAAGAGCCCTAAAAGTTCTAAAGAATTCTCCAACTCATTTCAACCTACTTAATTGTTGAAAATTAAAAGCCATCGCTCAACACAACATTAAACAAGCAAAAAGAAATTCGTGGGGGAATACATATTTAATATTAACTACAACACCGTTTCCAATTCTCAGATCTGGTCAGCAATTTTAAAATTTAGAATGACAAAAAGATGTACAGCTATAAAATCAACACTGATTCCATAGACATAGCAAAAGCATTCTCGGTCCATATTAGCAATATCTCAAACACTACTACTTCACAAAAATCTAACAACGACAATATCCTTTCCGACAAACCACCCAACCAAGATTTTAATAAAAATATCACTTTGAGTAAGCTCGAAGATGCTACCAACTCCCTGAAAATTTCAGTCTCGGGACCATGCCAGTCCATGTTCTATTCCTATGAAATGCTCTCGAAAACATAATTCATCTTCTACTAGAGAAGTTTAGTAGCAGCTAGAACTTAAATTCGGAGTAAGGCAATTGCAATTCTTTTCCTTAAGTCAAATAAAAAGCCCTTTCAAATCGTTAGATACAGTGTTTGCAAAGTTTTCGAAAGAATAGCAAACAGACGACATTTATGGTTGCTGGAGCACAAAAGAAAATTCTCTTCTACTTAGTTCCGCTTTAGACTAGCGCCAGCTAATCCATATAAACTGTAAAATAAACTAAGCATTCACGACAAAAGTCATCTACTAGTAATCTTTTTCGACATTAAGCACTCGGCGCAATGTTAAGCTGTAAAATTCTCTCCACTCTGAAAGCATGAGATATTAAAAGGAACTCGCTAAACTTCATATCTAACCTTCTTCTTCACAGATAATTCGCAGTTCGGATCGTCAACTCCTTCCCAGATACGTACATACTTTTAAATTTCCAAATTCTCCTTAACAAGCTCGTCTCTTATTTGTTGGTTAGAATATAAAAACTTAATCTCTGTAAAGATAGTATTTTTGCTGTTTGTCCCGTAGTTGTATTTGTTTGTTGATTAAGAACTTTGTTCTCCACTTGTTATTCCCATGTCCGACTGTTACAATCCTTTCGGGAATTTAACACTTATAAATTGCTTGTATCTTCTCGTAAAAGAGTTTTCTCATTAACTTTACTATCCTTTCATTTTAAATACTAGAGGTTTATCTCCCTCCTTTCTCGTGCTTTTTAATTACTCTTGTTCTCTCTTTTCGCCAATATATGTATTTTATTATTTTAGTTTCGGTTTTTCAAATACTAATTACATACTCCGCTATTATTTACTTTCTTTAAATCTCTATTTCATCATCTGCTTCAAATTTCTCAATCCCTTTATCCTCTGTCGATTTTTTTATTTTAACGATTATTTTAGGAGTAACAAGAATGTCAAATCAGTTTTTGTGTTGTTCCTACTCTGAACGTTTTTTAAGTTTTTTTCTATTTTCCGTTTGAAAAACAATTCATTATACTATTCTTTTTGTTACACTCCTACAGGAGTTTGATGGCTAAATTTCTTATTTCCCCCGATCGTTAAAAGCCATATTATAGTAAAATTTTATTTTATTTCTATTCGCTTATTAACTCTTCTTGTGCCTCGCTCTATTCAGACGCTAATGTTCTGTCGATCCCTAGTGACATTTCAGCATTGTCGACCTAACAAATTTTTCACTTTGTTCTCTACCTTCGTCAGCACGGCCGAATACTGGTTATATATGGAAGGGTGTCAACATGGACATTGGTCCAAGAACTGGTGAAAAGAGGGTAAGAAGAATCAAATCTTTATACACTCAGAGATAGCGGACAAAAGTAAATCAAGAGCTTAGACGGCAGAAGAAGAAGGTCGGGAAAGAATAAACAAAACATTGTAAAAAGTGGGCATACTGATTGATTAAAGAGACAAGCCGAAAAAAGTTTGTTTATCTGGAAGCGAAAAAAATTATATGATTAGGATCGCATATAAAAGGAGGTTGTTGGAGGGGTGCAAAGAAAAATATGGAGAGTGCACAAGAGAAAAACGGAAAAATTATGAAAGGAGCAGACTGCATCCAAAGCGTAGACATATTATCGCAATAAGAATAAAATCGCTGCATGGAAAGGAAACCAAGAGACCGAGGATAAAGGAAAGGAAGCTTGAATAGACAAGTAAGAGGAATCCGAGTTATAAAGTGAGGAGGAGTAAGAGTTAAAGCACAGTTCGCAATGATCAACTGTAATTAGATGAGGATACGGCAGGAAACCTGCCAAAAGAAGAAGATAGCCAAATCCAATAGTGAGCTAACTCTCATTATTATAAACTAAGTGAAATAAGATTAATAAATTTTATTATAATGAAAGAAATATAAAAAATAAGAATATATTATAATAACTTTAATCCGCCAATTAATTAAGATATTTACAGCAGTTCCCATTACGCATATTTCAGTTTTCCTTTGTTATTTTTTTATAGTAACTTAATTAAATAAGTTTGTATCTTCTTCAGTCATATATTTCATTTCGATATCTTAAAAATATAGATACATGATATTCTTTTTATATCTTTATACGCGACTGCAACAAAAAATGTTTTACAATCAGTTTCAACTTTTCCCACTTTTCTTACGATTTCACGATCTTCCATATTTGTTCTATTATTTTTAAATTCTTCCGCTCTTACCATGTATTCGGATTGACTTCTTCTGGATCCCCCAGAATATTCGAGAAAAAGAAAGAACTGATAATTCATAATATAGCTTTCAGTGGTTTTCATTATGAAAAATACCCCACTAATAATCCACTTCCAGTATTTAAAAAATTACATTGCCTCTTTTCTAATCAGCATTCTTTCGAGCTTCTTATTCAGCCGATTCATTCTCTGCATTTCCGGTTTTCTTATTTTTTTTTCTCCCAAACGTTATTCTATATTTTCCTTGTACCAGTTATTCTTCTAACAGTTCATGATCGACAAAGTAAACATTTTTTTTTCATCGAGAGAATAAATTTAGCGATAATACTGTTCTATTTTTCTTTGTTCCTACCGCAACTAATTTTTGAACACGATAAAAACTAAACCACATATGGCAGCGGACATAAAATGGAATTGAAAAGGAAAATAAAACATACAGATGTGCAATAGCAAATGAGATAATTTTTCAGTTTAAAGCAGGAAGACAGACTGACACTTCTACACTATCACACAAATATGCATAAATTTATGTGTAATCTTTACTTGGTTATGGTAAATAAGTGTTTCAAAAAATTTGAAATAATTATAATTAGAAGCATAACTCCTCCCTCCTAAAAAATACTTATAAACACTAAAAGCTGTCCCATTCTGAACTAATTGCAGAAAATTTAAAATTGAGAGATTGCTTTTAAAAGAACATTCAGTTTATATTAACAAAAAATCATCGGTTTAAATTATCACTTTGCATTCGGAACAAAACTTTTAGACACTGAAAACCCCAAAAAATCCATTCAAATTGTGACATATAGGAGACTGTATGCATTCTACGGCTCGATAGGTTATTGTAACTTTTTGGTAAAACTTAAATGATACTTATTACACACATTGCACTATATATACACACAAAAAAAAAAAAAAAAAATCTACTTCAGACATTAATAGTTTGATAGTAGTTTAAAGTTGTTTTTTTTCTTATATCTCCAAACTTTGCAGCACATTGGAAGAGACAAAAGCAAAAAATAATAGAAAAACTAGATGCAAAACAAGGTGAAATAAAGCATCAGCCTTGTTAAATTAAATAATATAATGTCTATTCTATGGACTCGCAGAACTGACAAACTATGAGAGTAGATATAATATGTACGTTCTGGGACAACAGCCAATCAGGAGTAAGCATTTAACTACATGACCATGATAAGTGGTTGCTTAAAGTCTCCTTCTAATCTCCATACTGGATGAGTATTGTTACTGAGGAATGTGTATTTCCAGTGATTGTTACAACAGAGAGGGCGTGCCGTTCTTTTAAAGTGTGCTGAAGGTTATCATATGTGGTTTCTGTTTTTGTAATACTGAAGATGTATAAATGCAGCAAGCAGAATAGCACAGTTGGCATGCAATATGGCGGTGTGGTTGTGAAATCTTATCAGTGTGGGGCTAATGTGAAGGGGGCATAGTCGTGAAGTATTGAGTCTTCATAGGTTTAGTAAAATTGGCGTGGTCACATAGTTAAATACTCACTCTTGATTGACTGTTGGAAGTAAGCATGGCCATGTGACTAAATACTTGCATCTATTTGGATGTTGTTCCAGAACATACCGATTATATCTACTTGCATGTCTTTTTACATGTCTAAGTATTGAGAGGAAAAAATCAAAATGATTGTAAAAAATGAAATTTCAAATGTTGATTAGTAGGGACTAAACAAAAAAGAATTAATCAAAATCCATATATTCAAAAAATACACATCCATCTACTCAATAACTGCTGTATTCATCTTATATATACAATGTTCTCTAAAAAAAAAAAAAAAAAAAAACACATATCCAAGCAATCACACAATCCTAGGACCAGAGTTGGGATCGAAAGCACACCTAAACAGAAATATATGCAAATGAATTAGTCAAAAATTGAGCATACACTTAACTCCAATGTAGTATCACCTGGCCACAATTGAGACCCATTTGTGCAGGCCCTCTTGGGGGAAGTTTATTGTGAAATGTTATTGTACACAGTTTGTGTAAATTATGTATCAATATCATTTTAAAATTTATGTATATTATCTTGCGCCATTATAAGAAAAACAAAATTTAAAGGGAATATAATAATACTACAATGTAAGAATTTACATGATTATAAATGGTAACACACAACTTACATGTAAAAACTGCAAAATTTATTTTTATATCTTTCATCATTGGAACAAGAATAAATTTTGGTCTCTACAAAAAACCACCGGTCTCTGTTCTAATTCAAAATTCGTGGTGGAAAGAGACTTCATCTATCCCATTAATTAAATTTTCAAAAAAAAACAAAAAAACAAAGACTAGTCTAACATCTGTTTTACTTTACACTTATTCTCTTTATCACTTACATTGGTCTTATCACCTTACTTTCTTTTATCTGAAATTTTATTCACTACACCAAAAATGTCTTACATTACTACAACGATCATTTTCATTAATTGTAATAATATATTTGTTGTATTAAAATAAATCGAAACATCCGAACATTAATTATTATCAAGATGAATCGTTGATAAAATCTGTCGATTTTAACAAATTCACATATATATGTAAATCAGCATCATTTAAACAGGCACTGAACTCCAATAATCCGCACAATCTCCCAAATACTAAACCAACCTATATCGATGTATTTCAACTTTCATTTCCTCATCAATTGCTACATTCTTGTACGTCAATAATCCTCCATCCCCTATCGATAGTCAAAAATTTAATCGAAATTTCTAAACGAGTTCATTACAACTGCGAAATTAAGCTCCAAACAGAACTACTCATTATTAATAAACATCTTCCAAAATGTTTTAATTTTTAAAACTTTCACAAGAATTGTTTACTGATGATGGTTGGTGTAATTCTTCCAAAACGTAAAGTACATTTAAAGTAACACAGTTGTGTCCCAAAATTATTTACGATGAATCTTCCAAAATTAATAGTTTTACAAAATTAGTAGTATTTTTCTCTGGAATTGGGAGGCAAGTCACACTAAACTTGATATTCTTCTTCATGAAAAAAGAATCGGCATGGTCCTTATTACAGAAACAGCACTCCAATACCGGCTCAAATTATCACATTTCTGATTTTATATCAATCGAATTATTTGAATGAATCACATTTTACCGCAGAACCGCTATTTTAATACGTAATATAACATTACTGCATTCCTTTTTTGATCTATGGCTGCTATCCAGTCAACAGTTGTCTCTGTCATTCAGAAAATCGTGTATTAATATTGCTTTATTGCCTCGCTTTTGCCAATCATATGTCACACCACGAAACCTTACTTCCTTTTTTGCTTCCCTAGACATATCAATGGCTATAACTCCAAACATCTTCATTGGGCTGTCAAGCTAACCATCATAGTAATAATATTTTATCGATCACCGAATGGACAAATATGAAGTAATACAATCAAGCCAATCAACATCTTTTCAAAAACTTTCGAAAACAGTAGAAAATATTTTCTACACTCCCAAATATTTACACGTCTCGTTATTCTCGAAATTAAAAAATAAATCCCTCATCTTCAGATCTCATTCTCCAAACTGAGAACCAGGTGTGTGCAAGATAACGTAACTTTCACACAATTATTTATTTTAGGTTATTCTTCCACCCAACCGTGTATCCTTTCTGTTTAGCGAATGTTCCACCATCAGTCTCACATATGTCATATGCCAGCAACTTGTTATCTTTCTCCTTCATCAATTTTCAATAAACTTGGACTATTCGATCGTTTAGAGGAAATAAAACGAATAGTACCTTTCCTAAGAAATAATAATTTAATAGGATAATATTGTAATTTCCAGATGCGCATGTCACAATAATTTTTTCAGTAACGCGCAACACACTCATGCAAGATAAAATAAATTTAAATAAAAAACAAGCAGGATTAATTTTTCTTTTTTATATTTTAATATAGATAATTAAATATCATTTGTATATATAACATATATCAGTGTTTTTATAATTTCATAAACATGTATAAATATAACATAAGCGCATCTTCATGTTTTATCGTTATGTGTTTAAATCCTTTTTCATTTTAATAAATTACGCTACCAAACAAATTTATCATCAAAATTATAAATCAAACTAACAGAGAAATATGCAAATTTCTGATAACCATAACGAAAAAAAAAAAAAAAAAATACAACAAAAAAAGTTGGACATTCTAGGCAGAATAACACTTTAAGCCTCGAGCCATATTTTAATTTCGAAGATTCGTAATAACAAACATGTATCAGCAAATATGCCTGCCAACGTAGATGTAATCGCAGACCAACTGTCAGGCATATTTGACCGACAATGTATATTTGACTTTACAAATTTTTTTTCAAGAAAAACTTAGAATTTTTATGTTCCAAACGAACACCTAGGAGAGATTATGCAACGCATCTAACAGTACCGCGTACACAGATGGACATTTAATTATGAAAAATTATTTTAATAGCTTCCTAAAAATAATCATTATTTTTCTAAGCAAATTATTACATGACAAATCATAATATCGAAACTATTACGGCACTATGTTCCGATGCAAAATTTGTTTAGAAATAATTTTTAAACCGATTTTCAGTTGGCAGCATTGGGAGAAATGTTAAAATAGCGTAAAGGCAAAATACTAATGAAAAAAAAATTTCAACTCCAGGGCTTGACAGTTTGCATGTTAAAATCTCTAGCGCTATGTTACATTCGCTTTTGGGCTCCCCCTGCAATAATAGCTGCAAGCGAGAAATTCCATATATATATATATATACCATAGATTTCGAGATATTATATGAAAATTTTTTTGTAAAGGTTTCCCCTTACATTCTAACTAAAACGTGAAAATTTTAAGCACACCGTGGAAATTAAACAGTTTTATTGATATAAACGAAATGTAGGGTGTATTCATCGTCGGCATACACGATTGACGCGGGACTTTTAAGAGTGGCTACAAAAATAGTGAAAAATGCAAACTTTTTTTTTTTTCGGCATCAGCAGGGGGAATTACTGCACAAAAAACAAGCCTTTTCGCGTGTTTTTTCTATTTTCTTAGTGAAAAGAAAACAGGTTATTATGCATTTATAAAAAACAAAAACGGATTTTAATTTTAATTTTTTGAAATTTTTTGAAATTTTTTAAAATTGTGTTGGATTTTTAAAATTGTAATTGTTCATATTTATGTCAAAACATGCGCTACGTATTCCACATCGCAGTGGAATTCCGTGGACAGATATAAAAACAAACCTATAAATGAAAAGCGTGTGTTGCTGCTGCTGCTAATAAAAATCAAAGCGTATATCGTGTGATAATCTTTTATCCATCAATCAGAAAAACCAGGCGCATTGAAAAGCCGAAATAACTTATATTTTTTAGTCAGTGGCCACAAATGGCGTTCAATGCCAGGCTGGGAAAAAAAATTTCCCGAAAATGAATACTGTAACGCGAAGTGCACGCACGTCTAGTCATAAAATAATGAAGCGAAATAGATTTAGGCAAACAAACAAAAATTGTCACTTACCACGGTACAAAGGAATTCCAAAAGCCACTAAAAAGTATACACACAGACGTAGTAGAATTTATATGAATGATAAAAAAATTACACACAAAATCGATATAATTTTAAAAAGTACAAATTAAAAAAGTGTACTCTTAAAGATAGCGTTAAAAAAAAAAAAAAGAAAAAAAAAAAGAAGTGAATTCATTTTTTGTTTTTCTTCTACAAGAATGCCAGTTTAAAAATAGCTGAAAAATCTGAGAAGAGGTTATTCTAACCGTTTACTCTATATTCTCGTATTATCCCGATCAATTTGGACTTCAAACCTAAATTTTATAGCCTTACCATTTGTTTTTATTTCTTTTTTTTTTTTTATTATTATTTTAGTAATTACTAAAAAAAAAATCAACTAAACATTCAAATTGATAAACAAACACTGAAAATTCCTTCAGAATGCTCTCTATTACGGTGTGTGTGCGAGGAAAAACGTTTTAAATAGCGGACATCACTTTTTACATGCATTTTATATAATATTCGGATATATTATTAACAGTGTGCAACTCCCATCATAGCTCCCCAGTGACTGAAAAACATTCATACAGCTTTAATCAGCAGTTGCATTATTAATTCGATAGGTTGTTAGCTATGATATTTTAAGGTAAATTTATTTACTACAATCTCGTGTATGTGTTTAATAGTAACATTTGGAAACTATTGGATGTAGACGAGCATCACTCATGGTTTATACTTCATTAAACATAGGCGCCCGTAATCTTTATATATTTCACAATTATTTATATCGGAATTAGTTACACAAACGTGTGTGTAATCCTCTAATTTCTATTCACACTTAGACTTTCCGCTTAAATCTACCGTAGCATTACGATTAACAAATAGAAATTGCACCCCGAAAAAACACATTTCACAGTAATTAGTTAAAAACAAACATTTTATAAGTACATATGTTTTCGATAAATGAATTTTTCTTTTTTTTTGACACTTTATCATCTCCTTGTGATAGGGGGTTTAATAATGACTTTTTTTTAACCTACAGTGAGAACAAAAATATTCTTTTAGTTTTCATTGCGTGTTTTCTTTCTGAGAGGTTCACCAAACAAATTGGCATAAACCCATGTTTGACAAAACGTATAACGGGTATTTGTATACGATCAGAAATTGCAATAATGAAGGAACCAAGGAGGAAAACAACAAAGAGCGACGGAAATGTACGAATTCAGCAAATATATAGTATGAATTAAGTTTAAGAAATTACAAATGCACGAAATACGCTAAAATAGTGGATGTAGCCAGAAGTTTGAAAGCAAGGAAAATTATACAACCAAAAATGAGCAAGATATTGAAGAAAAAGATAAAAGGAATGTTGGTTAGAAAAAGATAAAAGGAATGTTGGTTAGAAAAAGACAAAACATATTTATGGCCAAAAATTTAAATTGAATTTAGCAGATAAATAATAGCATTTATTATTTATCTGTGAGCGTCTATTTACAGATGTATCAAATGACAGATGGTCTTTTCATTTCATCCTTACCAACATAGTCCAGAATTTAAAGAAACTTGAACATACTGAGTCCGTAAAGGTTATAAATAATTGAACGAGTGAAAAGAATGATGGGACTGTAGGGAGGGTAAATATAGATAAGATTATTCGCGTAAAACACTTTTAGCATCAGAGATAATTACAAATCTACTGTTGCCATGTAATAATAATGGCTCGTAATACCGCAACAGACTCCGTTAAAGAAAACTGGGAGTGGGATATAAAAAGGATGCTTCTAACTCTATGAGAAGCCTTTGAAAACATTAGAATGAATAAAATGCAATTAAATTAAAATAAAACAATTGAAAATAACGATCCTCCAGAAAAATAAAACAAAAGAAATATTAGAGGGAAAAAATGGAATCAAAAAAAAAAAAAAAAAAAAAATCAAATGCTTTTAAACCGAACGTATGTATTAAAATAATTTTGTTTGCCTCCGTTTTTTTCGTAATTTAAAAATAAACTACTAGTTCAAAATTTCTCGACAGCTATTTATTATTTTCGGTTCAGAAAGTGTTTTTAATGGATTTTACCGCTTCATAAGGGGTCCCACTGCTCACTGATCTTGACGCGTGATTTACTCTGGTAGAAGAATTAGACATAAAAAATGTAAAGCACAACCAGAATCATATACCCCTTTCTCTAAAAAAAAAAACTACAAAAAAATATTTTGCATAGCTTATTTTACAATTGAATTATCGAATTGTAGTGTTGTGCCATCTCAGCATTCTATTTGGCGAATTTGTTCCGTTTATTATATCGCATTACTTCCATTTACACTAATAAGCGTCTCTATTGCATATTTTAATTTTACCGCTAACATCTCGTTACATTTATCTTCCGCTTGTAACATTTAGTTTAATATAGTTTTAATCTCTTCATTTATACTTTCTAGATGAGCTCTCAAAAACTCCTACACTTACTTCTTTTTCTTTCCACAATTAAGCTCTCTTGAGCTTACTGATCTTATTTAACAATGATTACTCATTCGTCTACTGGGTGTAAAAAGGAATCATCTGGCGACGTCAAACTCAGCAACATTGCTAATATTGATTCCTGTATGCTATCCGTGGACTAACAACGTAATGCTCCCATATTACGCCCACAACTCTTGTCCGAACTCCTTTACCTCACTCTCTTCTCCTACTAATCAACCCCAATGTGTTTACTCCACACAACGTAAACATTCACATGCATGGTGACCACTTAAATATAATTTTTAAATTCACGGTTTATTCCCCCCGTTTTCGTAGTTCAAATCCTTCCAGTTTTTTTCTGTCCAAATCCTTTCGATTTTTTAATTATTAGAATTGTACAAAAAGAAGAATGGAATTTTTTTTTGTTACTATTGATAATATTTGACTGCCGTATCATATTTTATATGAATACAAAACAGAACTTCGTAATTTATTCTTGAGTGTGAATTACATTAAAAAATGCATTCATTTTTCGCTTCAAATGATTTTTTCTTATTAAAAATATCGTTTTTGGTTGTTTTTACTTTTTTTCGCGGTTTTAAGACAAAATTCCCGGGCTTATTCCCAGTTTTCCCGGTTGGGTGGCCACCCTGTTTATACTCTATTACTTCTAACCGCGATAACTTTAAAACTCAAGGTAAAAACCTTTATCAGTTATTTCCTCGTCAGCCTCCTCGGAAAATAACTTTCTCAACTAAAAATCCTTTTTCTCAGACAATAATCTTAAAGCGTTCATCCCCAGTCATCTTCCATAATTAGATAATAAAGAGTCATCAGAGGGGTTCCCCAATCCTTTTCCGATAACGATATCATCCATGATATTTCGTCCTCTGCCTCTGTCATCATGCAGAGATCAAAAGACGGCATTAAAAGCTCCACACAGTCAGCTGAAATAAAATTTGGAAATACTTGCCTACCCGTCTACATCTCTATACAACGTCTTCTTTTTCAAGTTTCTCCAAGCGCTCTGTCAGTGTTCCAAATGTTACCAATTCGGACATATTAATAGTCAACGCCGATCTTCCTCTCCCATTTGCTCTCGTTCCTCTTCTAAACATTCTATTACCGAATGTCCCAATTTGTCCGTTCCCCTCTCTCGCCGCAATTGCAAACGGCAGCATTATCCTACTAATAATTAAAGGCCTGAATGGTCTCGTTAAAAAGACATTAAAAAATAATGGCTTTTGATAACCTATCTTTTTCAGAAGCCAACGCTAAAAAATCAAAATTCTTAGTTTTTTCAAACTTTTCCTATATGGATCGTGTTATCACAGTTACTTCCCCTTCCCCCTACATTAGGACCCTCTTTCTTGCTACCACTAAGAACTCCTCATTTTACCCTTCTAAATCCACTACCTTTCATAAAACTTGTATAAACAAACCCCATCCTAATCGTTTTTCTCAATTTCCTCCTCTTCCCCGCAACCAATCTTCCAGTCCATTAACTGGGTGAGCCTTCAAAAACTCCTACACTTACTTCTTCTTCTTCCTTCTCTCTCACCACTCGTTTTATACATAATCTCACCTACGATATTATAAAACTTCTAAATTCCTTCAACTTCTCCTTTCCTTCCAATCTTGAAGGCTCTCTAACTATAGTACTACTTGATATGAGAATATTTAAGGCCGCTTTTATATACAGATACCCTCTCCGCTCTTTGTTTTTCTACTACGCTTCGCTATCTACCTACTTCATCTTTCCACGATTTTCTAATTCGTTAATATTTTACATACTTGCATCACCAACATTCTATATCAAGAATATGTTTATGCAGTGTTGGGCCAAAACGGCATGGTGCACAATCATGATTATTTTTAAAACATCCGGCGAATGGTTGCTCGCACAATATAATTAACTCTTGTCGTGTTGGAATACCCTATCGTATATTGTAACGATATATATATATATATATATGTACGTGTTTTTGTTGCCTTTCTTTTTGTGATAATTTATCTAAAGTGCTGCAAAGTTCATTTCCCAATTTTAAAAGCACTTTTTTGTCTATGTTACTCGGATATTGTGCACCTTGTATTCCCTGTTTTTTTCTTACCGGTAAATTTTTCTTTCTAATTATATTTATTTCACTCTTCCTAAAGTATTCCATTTACCTTCCGTTTCATTCTATTATATTGTTATCCCCGGACTCTTGTGTTTCTACTACCTATCTTGGGAAACAGTTTTTTTTTTTTTTTTATCCCCCTCTTTGAGAAAGAAAAAAGACATCAGTTAAATTATGATTTGGTCAGATATGGACAATATAAAGGAACTAACGGATGAAATAATGGATGGCGAGGGGAAGGACAAAATATAAGACGCACAATAAGAAGTAGGGAGCTTGAATTTCAGCAGAGAATATAGAACACAACATTCGACATAAAGGAATGGACATTCAAAGAAGATGTGATTGGCGTCGCAAACTACCGCTTCGTAAAGAGCAGTAAAACAAAGTTGGTTACCAGGATGCAAAACATGCTGATAGAGGAAAAATATTTTAAAAACATCTGTATGAATAGTACAGTGCCACTATATGTTAAATTGCAGCTATTGAACCCAATCGATACACATTTGGCACTGTAGGCACCAATATATTCGTACTTTGTGATAGTTGCTTGCGTAAAACAACAAAAAATAGCGCAAATACCGCTCAGTTCGGAGATAGTCTAAGCCATCTCAACGTGAGTGCATTTATATAAAGGTAGAATGTAGCAAATATACTTGCGCTCGAATGTAGTTATAGCTATCTTAGCATTGGTACATTTAATAAATGGAAGAAAAATCAAAAAGGAAACAATAAAAGATAAAATTATACATTCGGATAATTGACCCAGACGTTTTATAATATATAAAAGAGGAGTAAATAGCCGGATAAGCAGAAGAGAGATTATAAGAAAAAAGAGGAGAGTTTGAAGAAAAAAAAGAGAGGGTAACTCATCCCCGAGCTCTTCGATCTTTTTCTTTTTTTTTCGTCAATGATTTTAGAAGAAATTAGCTAGAATGAATGTTATCGGAAAGGAAGGAAGATAGAGAATCGACAAAGAAAGATGAAGATACAATGTTATTGGAAGCCAGGAGCTCCATAATGGCCATGGAAATAGTTTTAATTACGGGAGAAGAAACAAAGGAAGAAGAATTGGGAATAATCAAAGAAACTATGTTATTATTGGTTGATGTAAACGGGAGAAAATTTCTTTATTAAAATGGACCGGAACAGAAGCAGATCTATTAAGGGCCCATCCATTAGAGGAGGATGGAACACGGTTGGATGGAAGAGAAAAAAATTGAGGCAATAAATTAGAAGGTGTTTTTGGGTTGCGGAATTTGTGAAAGGTAGAGGATTTAAGACGAGAGTGGAAGTTAAAAAACGGAACAGGAACAGAAGTTGCGGACTTAGAAGAAGTGTTGTAAGGAGGAGAAGGTATTGAGCCTCGGTCAGCATATGAGAAAGCTTTAGAAACTAAACTGGATGTTTTAAATTTAGAAGCCTCCTGAATGGAAATGTTTTCAAAGGTCATTATGCGTTTAATGTCCTTTTGCCTTATCCATTCTGGACAGGATCGATCAAAGGCACTGTGCGAGCCTTTACAATTGCGGCAGAGGGGGGATGCTTGAAGGTTGCTGCATTCCGCGACAGGGTGTCGAGAAGTGGGAACAGATGGAAGAAGAACTACGACAGTGTTTCGCAATGTGTCCAAAAAGAAGACATTTGGAGCACTGCGTAGGTAGACGAACACTGGGGGAAACAGGAAAACGGAATTTGTAAATCGAAACAAATCCCGGAAGGACGCCATTATGCAACTTAAGTTCCACAGATCTAGTAGGAATTTCAAAACCCCCGAAAGAACGATAGCTACGGCGAATAGAAGATATTGGAAACGACGACTCGATTCCCTCCAATATATCATCCTCTGAAAAAGAAGGGTGGACCCCTGATATAACGCCCAGCCGGTATAAAATACTATTACGGATGTAAGCCCTTGATGTTATGGGACGAAAAAAAAGTTACGGTGAGCCAGAAAAATGTTAGCGGTCGAAACAAAAGGAAATTTGACCGATACTCGGCCCCTGACTAGGGGAACAATACTGGAAAGGGAAGAGGAAACAAAATTTAATAGTTTGGCAAGGGCCAATAGGTGTAGGTTTCCTATGTTTCGACCAGACGAATAACTTTCAACACAAACATTAAATAGTTCCGGATGATCGGGAGAAAAAATTACACTGTCTATATTATTATTATTGTTGTTGTTATTGTTTTTATCGTTATTATTTTTATTGTTGATACTATTTTTACTATTATTTTCACTATTATTATTTTTGTTACCATCAAGATTACTATTAGAACTATTATGGTTACCATTATGGTTATTATTATCATTACTAATGTCATTACTATTATTGCTAATAGGTTCAGCCTGAGACAGCCTAATCTCTTTCGGCTGAATTGCGGGAACGGGTGAAAGGGAGTCCGCCGATTTACGCTTAACATTGGTATCTACGTCCATAATTATGGGTAGATTGGACGGCTTGTGTAATTTGATGAAAGCAGGAGAACACACTCATCTAACGAGGAAAAAAGTGAAGGGGGAAAGAGAAAGAGAAAAAAATATATAAATAAATATATGAATAAATATATGAATAAATAAAATCAAATCAAATAAACAATAAATAAATAAAACAGACGAATGGTAACTAAATTTTAAAAATTTCTTAATCGACGGGAAACAAATGAAAACGATAAATCGAACGGCCGAATAGAAAAAAGAAATAAAAATGAACGATCTCACCGGATTATCAGTTGCGACGAAATCAAACAATAGAGCACCTCGATAAGTAACACGGTATAACGACTTTATCACACGAACTTTACCACGAGTTCTGGTCTACAGTAATGTGGCGGTTATTTTGTTTTCTTTCAGTCTGTCTTACATTACTTATTTTGTCCGGTTATCTTCTTGGTTCTTCTTTACTCCTTTCAACCTCTAATAAGCGAAACTTAGGTCTTACGTTGTTTTTGTTTTTTTTCATTTTTGGGAATTGCCATTTTTTGTTTTTTCGTTCTCTCCTCTTATTTTAGCCGCTCGTATCATCCTATTACGTTTTATAATCTTTTAAGTCTGTTGTACTAACGCCATTTTTTTGCAAACCTAAAAAAAAAAAGCAATACTTAAATCTCCTCTCATTTCAATGTTTTATTTATTTTTAATTTTACTCATCTTTTTTTTTAATTACGCATCCATAATGATATTTCATTCCGACCGATTTTAACTCTTTTTGAATACCCCAACTGAGATTTAATTACTGCAGTGAGAAATGACAAAATAAATAATTGTTAATAGTCTTGTAGAGTGGTAAATCATAATGCATACCACCATATGCGCACTAGTTTGCATAGAAATGTAATACACAAGAAACAAACGTTAAACAACAAATTTGACTTTGACTTTAACAACTTTTTAAATCACTACATTTTTCACATTAATGCGTAATTTTAAGCCAATCAAAGTTTTCTTTTTTGATATTTAAAAAAAAATTAAATAAACAAAAACCAAAAAAATTTTACCTTAACATTCTTACTCTGTATATACCAGTGAGTCTCGCGACATATCATATAATGATTTCTAATTCAAAAATAACAAAATGGATTGCTATTTGAAAAAATTAAACTCCAGTGGCTATTGCAGAGACAGAAATAATTCTATAAAATTACAACATATACTACAACACGCAGTAATATTAGAATTTCATTTTTAATTTCTAAAACTAGTTTTAGATAGATCTTGGGAAAATTGACTTTATTCCCGAATTTTGGCATGAATATGTCTTATGGCTGCGGGTCATTCCAAAAATTTGTCCGTTCCACGAAATGTCACACGAAACGTCTCACGAAATGTTACCGTAACATTATTGCAATATATAATTATACCCCATATATATATATATATATATATATACACATATAAAAAATGTTTTTTTTACGTTTCCATGGTATTATTAAATTAACAATATAGTCTTTACATGCTTCGGGAATTCTTATTTTTCAGTTCGAGTCCGAATTCTACGCGCATAAATTCTATAAATGTGGAACAGTGCGACTCTCATAAATCCAAGTTAACATGATCACTGAGAACTATCGGAATATTGTGGTAACTTAATTCATCCAGATTTTTAAACAAACCTTTTAATTTCGGACTGTAAGCCAGGAGGTTCAGGGGAAAGAATTCTTGAATGCGTTCAAAGGAAGTGTTTGGCAAGATGTAGACCGATACGAGCAAGGCGTGTTTTTCATTTATCGTTATTTGCACTGGAAAAATGTCGCCATCGTGCGCTGTCACTATTCTCTTGACTTGCAATTCCGACTGATCGAATTTTAACAGGTCGTGTGCTACAGATTGCGGAGCGTCTGAATGTGCCATATTTTCACAGATGACCAACCGAACTGCGTTTCATTTGAATAGCGATACTATGCGGAAAGCTGCTATTTCAACTTACTGATCATTTTCGATCACATCTCTAATAACGAGAGTTATTTGCAGCGCGAAAGCACAAAGTCTGACTGATATCCGGAGAATCAGCGATTGAGAAACGCTTCAAACTTTTCTACATCTGTCGTTTTCGAACCAAAAGACGTATCACGTATAAATGTGGCAAATTCTTCACTATTGCACAGTTCGTCGTCCCGTTTTCGTTTCCGCAATTTACGTTTTTGGAAACACAATAAATACACTTCTTATTACCGTGCAAGTTGGTAAATAAGTCCCACTATAGGGAGAAACATGCAAAGACTCTATAGCTAATTTAATAATACTACAGGAACGCAAAAAAAGGTATTATATATATATATATATACACACATACATATATATATATATATAACTCGGCCATTTTGGCCTCGCAAAGGTTTGACCCCTCTTGCTTTCATTTCTGTCTCTTTCTCTTCTATATTTTGTATCAAATTATCAAAATTTACATCGTAATTTTTACTGGCATCTACACAAAAAAAATAACATAATCACAAAAATCCTATCGTAACATTTAACTTTCGTTACATAAAATTGTGACATTTTGAAAATAACAATCACAAAAAGCCTATAAAATATAACAAACGTTACATAAAATCGGGACATTATTCGTTACATAAAATTGAGACATTTTTTTTGGACATATTTTTGGAACATTTTTATGTAACGTTTGTTGTATTTTATAAGATTTTTGTAATTGTTATTTAAAAAATGTCACAATTTTATGTAACGAAAAAATGTCCTAATTTTATGTAATGAAAGTTAAATGTTAGATAGGATTTTTGTGATTATGTTATTTTTTTTGTGTTGATGCCAGTAAGAATTACGTTGTATGATTTCTTTATACAAAGTATAGAAGAGAAAGAGACAGAACAAATATCTAAATATTCAGAATTGATTTTTTCATATTATACTATATAAAATAATGATGAAATAACGTCTGTTTAAAATTTGAAAACAATCTAACCTATTGTTTAGTAGTTACAACAAAGAAAGGTATGAAACGGAAGGTGGACAAACACTTTTGTCCAGCAATGTATATATATACGGGGTATAATTATATATATATATGCAATAATGTCACGTTAACATTTTTTTGTAATATTTCGTGAGACATTTCGTGGGACGGACAAATTTTCAGAATGACCCCTAGCCATAAGACTTATTCATGTCAAAATTTTTTTAAATTAACCTAGTTAATTTTATATAAATTATTTGACTAAATACTTCCAGCCCCACCCATAATTACTTCTCTAAATTGCAGCTCTCTCTATTTTTAAAAATTAATGATCCGATTTTTTTTTTTAATTTTACATAACCACTGTTTTATTAATATTATATGCAATTTTTGTTTATCGAATTTTTTTCTTAAAGAATATATTACTCGTTATTTAAAAATCCGTGTGTATCGCCTTAAATGACGGTACATTTTACATAATTACAATATAAAACTATCTCCGTTTATTACTCTTTTTACGTGGAATATTGGCTGGTGTAGGCAATTATTCGCTTTCCACTAAAACTAGCTGCAAATGTAATATGTAGACATTCCGGGAAGAAAAGGAGTTATTTTGCATAGGTGAAGAAAATAAATAGGGTATTTATTTTATTTATTTTTTTTTTTACTTTAATTAATAGTAAATTAAACGAAGCTAAAATAAACAACAAAAAAAATTACTAAATTTCGGAAATAACAATATAAAAAAAGTAACACAAGGTAGTTTTAATTCAGAAACATGCTCTATGGTTTGGAAAAGCGATAGTTCTATTAAATGCACGATAGTCGTATTTATGCGTTAGACAATAAAATAAAAAAACTGAAAGAAAAAAAAGCTAACAGCTTTAGTAAAAAAAAAATCCAGAACAATTTCAGATTGATTTATAAAATACTGCGTAAATACAAAAAAAATGGTCTTCCACAAAAACGTGACTCTGTTCATCAATATTTTCGACTACAATTTAATTTAATTTTCGATTGTACAGTGCAAAGTGGAAGGCGTTATATTAATCAATGAAGGATCGACATTTAACTCTGTATAGGTGTGTTCGGAATATTTCGTTCTATAAAAAACAATCTTTCCAGAGTTAAGAATTTTATTGAAAGTAGCTACATGGTTCAGATGCCGGGCTAGAAAAAAAAAGAAAAAAAAGTTTAATAATATTTATTTAGAGCTATCTGGGACATGTCATGAAATGCGGGAGGTACGGACTACTGAGATTAGTCCTTGAGGGAAAAATTTGTGGAAAACGGTCTTCAGGTAGGAGACGGAACTCATGGATGGGAGATCTGCGTCGTTGACTGCAACATCCCCCCGAGGAGATTTTCAGAACAGCGGAGGCTAAATCTCCCATCGTTAGAATCGCTAATCTTCGTTCGGAGAAGGCGTAAGAAAAAGAAGAATAATTTAGAAATATATAATACATTCATATATGCTATTACTATTTCATGTAAAAATACGAAAACCCAAATGAAATTTCCCTCTCCGCAAATTAAAATACCAAAAAAAAAATCCACCATATATGAAATTTTGTATAAAAATATAGATTATAACAATTCTTCAGGAGCACATTTCTTCATTATCAACATGCAACAAATAAACAATTTTACAGTTAATACTAAAGTTGTATCAGGGTTGGACTTAAAGAAGTATTTTAATAACCTAAAAAGTTAATTTTTTAAAAAATAGCCCAATTCAAGAAAACTGCTTTAGAAATAAAGATGCGTTTTAGAAATAAGTATATATATTATGTATATATATATATATATATATATATATATATGTGTGTGTGTGTGTGTGTGTGTGTGTGTGTGTGTGTGTGTGTGTACACATATAATTACAATTTAGGTTAGCTTTCATTTTCTCTTTTTGTATTATTTTAATTCGGTATTGCTTAGCTGATTTTTTTTTAAACAAATTTATATCACCAAAATAAGAATAGAATAATGAAATTACGGTTTTCGATTCTCTTGTTTTTACGTGTTTTTTTTTTTTTTTTTAAATTAAGAGATTGAGAATAATTCAAGTCTCCTCCAGATTTTCAGACAATATATGCTAAATATTTATCTTTTTATTAATGAAAATTTTATTAAAGAGAAGTCACAATAAATTTTGAAATTACATGTAGGTGAATACATGCCTGTTTGTTAAAACTGATAATAAAAACAAACTTTAATAACAAACAAATATAAGGGTAAAAATAATTTATAACAATAAATTAGATAAATACCTTATTTAGGAACATTTTTGGGTATAAACCATCATCAGCTAAAACTAACTTAATCAAAACTTAAAACAGAGTGTGTTTTAAGTTTTGATTAAGTTAGTTTTAGCTGATGATGGGTTATATCCGAAAACGTTCCTAAATAAGGTATTTACCTAATTTATTGTTATAAATTATTTTTACCCTTATGTTTGTTTTTATTATAAATTTTGAAATATATAAATTATTACGAATGTCCAGATTAGTGGAATTAAAAATATAAATCGAAAAACAATAAAGTCGGTTTTACCAATTGTCATTTTAATAATACGTGTTATACAATTATTGAAGTGAGACAAAAGAAAGCAAATTAAAGCATACAATAACAGATACTCTAGTATTAATGCGCTGTTTAATTAAGTGACTTATGCATATGAAGTATCCACAGAAAAAGCCTTGCATATCTCGGACATTGCAAAAACATACAAAATATTCAATATTTTAACAATACCAATCGTGCAAAATGAAAACATATTTTCTGAGAATAGAATTGTAAATAGTCCGATTCCAAAAAAAGCTGTTTTTATTTATCTATATATGTATGTGTGTGATCCTGAGTTGGGAGAAATCAAACTACATGTAAAATACACTTTTCAAGAAAAACGCATTTAAAGTTTGACAATACTATCGTAAAGTACATCGAAAGAGCAGTATTTTAAGCTGTGCTACACAGTGTTGCAATGTAAAACTTTTTTCTGGTGCAGGGGGCGTACACCAGCAAGGGAAGCTGTATATATAGGTAACAAGAGTAGTGATTATATTCAGTATATTAAGGAGAAATAATAAAGAAAAAGCACTATAATGAATGGAAAGGTCGGGTTGTAATACGCCATAGTAGTATAGGGTTCGAAGAGGCGCAAGTATTTAAACAAAATGTTGTTACCGTTACTGATGATCGGATAATCGTTAAGCAAAGAGAAGGAGGTTAAAGAAAAAAGCAATATATATTGACGGGAGAAGAAATGGTGAAAATCTAGACGGCAAGTAAAAAGTAAAAGTGAAAACGACCTCACGAAGAGAGGAACGGTAGTTAAACCGGACGCAACATTGAGAAAAGGATTACGTATAAGATATATAATGTAAGTAAAGCAAATGCCATGGTTATCCTTGATAAAGTATGACGGATATTGTGAAGTTAAGCTTTTCATAATGGTACTAAGCCTAATGGATCTAAGGAGAATACTGGGGCCAGTTCCTTTCTACTTTTGGATTATTCGCTTTTACTTTCCCCCGGATAATTCTCTGGTATAACCAATATTCAATTTCAGATTAGGTATATATCACTGGGACAGCGACTTGGATCTGGGACCTAGACAAGTCTCGATATCCTATGACACCTCTGATTTGGTAGCCAAACACTTTAAACACTAGACTACTACGCTGCCGTAAGAAGATATGGACAACGAGAATTACAAAAATATATGAATTAGGCTGGATAGTATGATAAAAGTTTCTGCACGAGCTAAGATTCGGTACAATATGAGAAACAATAGGAATGGTTTTTTTAAAAGATGAAAAATAGAAAAGTTTTTGAAGGAGACTGGAAAACATATCGCTAAAATGACAAAAGTTGAGTTAGTATCAGCATAAAAAATGAAAGAAGCAGATGACGTGAGCATGATTTCTGGACTCGAACTTTTTTTTTTTTTTTTGATTATTTCGATGTAACATCAGCGAATTTGGTTTAATGAATTTGTAACACATACTTTGTTATTTTAAAATCATTACATTCTCATAATTTAATACAGTATTGCCCATCACCCCTATGTACGCTTAGACGATAGAATTAGGGACTGAAAGGGGGAGAAATTGAAAACGCGTGTAAAAATGCACCCCCTCTGAAAACCTACGTTTTTAACACAATACCTCCAATTTAAAAACCTTTTCACTAGAAGGGACAAAACTTTTCCGGTACCTGGGGCCAATTCTACATGAAAGAGCATACCTGAAATAAACGGAAACCGCCAAAACCCCAAAAACGATTTTTTCAATGTAAAATTTATTTTTATTTAGATGCGACTTATCTCTTTAATTTTCTTTAATTTAATAATTTTCAAAGAATAAAATGTTTTATTTATAAAACTTCCGTTTTCTACTCGCACAGTGTACGTAACACGCAACTTTCAATCAATCCCTCTATATATATATATATTATATACATTAAAAAATCAACTCAATTATGTAACCACCGGTTGTTTACAGATGATACCGCGTAATTTTTTCGGTAAAAATTTTATCTTTACACGGGGATTAATGTAATAAATTCAGCGACCCAAGCTGTAGGCGAAAATATTCCATTATAAAAAGTCTATGGGAAAATTGCATAGTATTTAATTGTTCTAAAAATTGAAATTTTCGTATTACGAAAATTTTATATTCCGATAACATAGGCTAATCTGTTTTTAGCAATTGAACGAAGCAAAAGAAATTTACGCATTGCCAGCTTTTCTTATTTTTAGATCGATTCGCGAGAGTAGATTCTAAACTAAATTTTTCAAACAGCAAAACGACGATAAAAAAAGATAAATAAAAACCTCTAAAAGAACCGAATCGAATGCGACAATGTTTGATGGTACTAAACAAGATTTTTTCTCTACCGCGTTACAAAACTGCCTTCATTATAAAGGAATCATTTTACATATTTCTTTAACTGTGCCAAAATAAAAGATGCTCCGTAATTTTTAGAAACCTTTAAAGTTTTTCTATTGAAATATGTTACATTTTTGCGTGACTTTTCATATAGAAGCGTAAAACGGAATTATTTCTTTAATGCAAAAAAGGATTTCTTTCACTTACCAAAATTTATAACAAAACTAAAAATTAAAATTTTTAGACTGTTTAGTGGCCAAAATTTACTCATCGGCGAGGATAAAAATTCTAATATGAATCGAGACTTTTTTCAGAAAAATTATTTTCTTCTGTAGACCAGCTTCTTTATTTATTTCTCTTTTTTCGC
Source organism: Icerya purchasi (assembly GCA_039619475.1). Classification (NCBI taxonomy): domain Eukaryota; kingdom Metazoa; phylum Arthropoda; class Insecta; order Hemiptera; family Monophlebidae; genus Icerya; species Icerya purchasi. Next base: position 206,585,324 of record CM077115.1, read on the forward strand.
TAATAATAATCTAAACATTTTATCAATAATAACAAAGTTAGACGCAAAGACTAAACACGTAATCGAAGCTTATATAATAACTACTTGTCCTTTAATTATTTTTAAAACAGATTGTTTCATTTTAATATATAGAAAAATACATTTTTTCGGATGAAACTGTACTCATAAGCATATGAAAAGTAAATATTTCGAAACGTGCGCAAATTAAACTTATCGATAGATAATTCGTAAAAAAAAGAAAAGAAAATATTACTAAAATATGTATGTTTGACAAACACACTTGTCAGAATATAAATGTTTAAATTGCACATATGTCACGCGATTTCGAGGTTGCTTACAAATTCGCTATTTAAAAGTTCCAAATTATTTAATTTTCTGCCAATTATAATTATAGCAAGAATTCTCCCTCCTCAGGGCGGAACCAAAAAAAATGTATCTCTATATAAGCTGACAACCAAAAGCAATAATAACCGCAATAGATAATTCGTAAGTGAATGTAAGAAAAAGTAAATAAAATTAGAAGCAATATTATATACACATATTGCCATATAAATAACGTTGTCTTTACAATGAAAATTACTCCAATAAATAGTGTACATTAATTTCACGAAATGTTCTTTGTTTGGAAACCTTTTAGAAATACCAAAATTACGACACGTTGTAGGCGAATAACACACATCAACCGGATAGTATTCATCAACGAAGAAGTTAAACGAAGTGAAGAAGGAAATGACATTTATACCCCGTAACAAATAAATAAAAAAACTGTAATCAGTACAGAGGAAATTACCAAGTAACCCCATGGTGCCCTTGGAACGCGCTTTTCAAGAATTGAAGAACTTTCACCAAAAATTCAAGCTAGCGCGTACCAATCCTGCCGAAACCAGGACTTCGACTCCGTCCGAAAATAATTTTTGGAATTCAGCGAAGAAGTACACGAACACGAAGAAAGAAAAAGAAAACCAAGTAACCCTGAATATATTCTGAAGCGAAAAAATTTTTTTTCCGCTAACCCATCAACCCAGTTTTAGCACTGTTTCTTTGCCAATCGCACACAGTCTTCACAAAGAGCTGTACTAACACAACGTTACACGATTTAAGAATAAGCAACGATCAAGTGAACTTTTTTACCACAACTTTGCGCAGTTATTAACTCGAAAACTACAATTATTTATTTTACGTATTTCTTTTTTTTTTTTTTTTTTACATGTAGCGAAAAAATTCATAATACGTTAATATTTACTATATAAAATCAAATTTAATTATTAAAATGTTAAACTATGTATTTTGAGATGCACCAAGTCAGCGAAAAAAATAAATAAACCCGGTATTTAGAAAGAGATAAATCGAAGGAAGTTGAAACCGTTTTCTTCTCTTCGGAACCAGGACATCATTTTTCTTTTCAACATTTGGTCACACTCATCGATAAATAATAGGGCAGATAAAGGATTTTTCAAAATGACAGCCAATCATTATTTGTAATTCCCTCATTCACGATCTTTTCCTTGTTCACTCGATCGAGATCGATCTTTTGTGGATTCCTGGTCATTTAAGCATTCCGGATAATGAGATGATGGATTCCTTAGTCCATTTCCAGTGGCGGGTTTTTAAGCACCTTTTCAACTCTAAATATTGTTTTTCTTTCTTCAGCTGCTCATTCCAAACTACGGTTCAACTCCTATTCTTTTTCATTTTCTAATCCTGCCTTACAAAGGCTACTAGACATAGTTGCAGTAGAAAGCAAGAAGAAAGGAGTCAGTATAAATACTAAAAAAACAAAATTCATGGTAGTTGCAAGACAGCCTAATCTAAATGAAAAATTATTTTTAGACAGCGAAGAAATTGAACGAACGGAAAAATATAAATATTTAGGTAGCTGGATAACACAAAGTAATGATTCTGATATGGAAATACGTACTCGTATAGAGATGGCCAGAAACACATTTATGAAATTAAAAAACACCCTTTGCGATAGGAAATTAAGCCTAAGGATCAAGAACAAGATATTGCAATGTTACGTATGGTCAGTGCTACTGTATGGAAGCGAGACATGGACCATAAAGGAAAATATGAGGAAGCGCATATCATCATTTGAAATGTGGTGCTACAGAAGAATGTGGAAAATACCGTGGACAAAAAAGTTAAAAAATGAAAAAGTACTGGAACTAATGGGAACTGACCGAATATTAATGACAATAGTAAAAAGAAGGAAGATAAAATTTTTTGGACACTTCATGAGAGGCGAAAAATACAAATTACTACAGACAATAATAATGGGCATGATAGAAGGAAGAAGAAATCCGGGAAGAAGAAAGACCGCTTGGATAGATAATATTAAAAAATGGACCGGAATTAAGAAAACAGAAGATCTAGTCAGAATAGCAAAAGATCGAAATCAATTCCAGCAGATAATCCAATCCATACATGATGATTAAGCAATACCCGAATCGGGTGGCACGAGAAGAAGAAGAATCCTGCCTCTCTCTATTCAGCCATCTCTTCAACTTCATCCATAGTTTTCTTGATACTCGCCCTCTCTTAAACGCTCTACAATCTCTGCTATTTGTCGCCTTTGCTTTAACTACAGTCTCCTTCCCGTATCACTTTCGCGGTTTTCATCGACTTCTACCCCATTTTGTCCTTTTCATACCTTTTCCACATACATTCCTTGTGATCCTGATATCATATTTGCGTAGTCTTCTCTGCTGAGCAATCATCCTTCTACTCTTCTCAACCAAAAACTCGGTATTCCTACTCCTTATATAGTGCTTCTTACATTCCCTCATTTCTTTCTGCTTCTGTCCCTGCTCTCGAATTATTTTTATCCTCTATCATCAAATGTTTAAGAATATAACGTAATTTTCTCCTTCTTCCCATTTCTTAAGCTAATGTTTTCGTTGACAAACCCCCATATATATATATATATATAAAATAAAAACCAACAAAAAAAAACGGGAAAAAGGTCTTTAAATAAAGGTTCATTAGCTGTTTTGCTATTGTTTTTGAGTAGTTAAAGCAAGAAAGAATCTTTCGTTATGTTTCTATATTGATTCCTTTACACTAAGCAGATCATAAAAAAAAAAGGTAAAAGACCATTTTTTATTTTTTCATCAACTCCTTTCTTTTTTATTGCTTTAATAATAAATAATTTCGGTTCCCCCTGGTTTTATTATCATCCCCACATTTAGAATAGTGTGCATATATTCGAAACCAAAATAACAGGTTTTCCTATTTTTTAATAGCGCGAGAAATTAAAGTTTAATTAATTCATTAAATTGTACTATTTATATTAGCAAACAATAATAAAATATACTTATCGTATATTTATCTGAAACGTTTTTAGGTTTAGCCCATCTTCAACTAGAAAAAGAAAAAAGAAAATCCAAAAAATAACTGAAAAACAAAACTGGAACTACTTAATCGCACAAACTGTAAACTTGTGGTAGTATTAGATGGAAACATAAACGCGATTGCAACTACGTATTATTCGCCGGAGTTTAAAACACAACTTAATATATAGAAAGTATCAAAAATTATCAGCAGAAATATAAAAAATAAGAATCTGAGAATACCTGCACCTATACTTAAGGATGGAAAACAATTGAAAATAGATATACAAGAAAAAAAATATATGAAAAATAATCGCGGAAGTCGTAACGCAAAAATAACACTTTTATGACAGAAAGTGATAAAAAAAAAAAAACAACTAAGGAAGACGAATAAAAACTAAAATAAATAAAATTTAAAAATAGCAATGGATTTAATAAAAGAATGAAATACGGAATAAGATACAAATACTAAAACCACCTAAATTCCCGTAAAAATAAAAATAAAAATAATTATAACTGCCACTAGCAAAATTAAAATTAAAATTTGCTTTTTAATTTATTTTATATTAAAAAGTATATTATTATTATTTTTTTTAATATATTTATTTAAAGTCGCTCGGCAGCCAGGGCTATTTGCAACGCTAAGAAGTTTACATATTATAAGTGACGGAGATTATAAAACAGAAAGAAAGAAAAATAAAATAACTGATATACAATACTACTGTATAAGTGGGAAAAGTCTGGTGAGCTTCGAAAATTTAAAGATATTGTTACAAGCCGCTTCGCTATTCACCTGAATTTCAGGGTAAACCAGCACTCTCCTCGAAATACGCGGTTTTCTCTTGTTGAAATTTGTAGCAAGAAGTGAGGAGATGATCAACCGTTAGTGGTACTATACGTCACAAATGGGTTTTGTTTGTTTTTGGAATAGGTGATTATGTGTGAAAATGCAGTATGCAAAGGCGCGCTAGTATTGTTTTCTTATGACGGTTATATCTGTGCGATGTGCTCCATCGTGTCGTAGGCTTTTCTTAATTTTAAATAGTTTTTTAGTTCGACAATTTTGCTCCCATTCATATTAATAAGCGGAGTATATATGCCTTTTTTAGTTGGCTCTTCAAATTTTGGTTATTCTTTCTTATCTGGGCTCTAAATTTAGTATAATCTGTTGTATGCCGGTATTCCACAGAGGGGTTTCATTGCTGGAGCTATTACTTGAAGTCTGCTGAGCGCGCTCTGCCATTCAGTACTTGGAGGCTTGGACTTTTGGAATTTTTAAATATAATTGTATAAAATTCGGGGAAGATGTTTTTGACGCGTAGGGTTTGTTGTATTTGTAGATAGATTGACGTAATATTTTAGAGATAGAAACATTCTTCTGAGTTGGAGTGCAGGATGTTAGTTTCTGCATGTAGGCTATCTACTGGGCCGCAGTACATTGCGCCTATCAAAATCTTTGGAATGATATATGACTGGAAACTATCTTGGTCAGGCACATCGATGAACTTAAAGCAAAATTTCAAAAATCACTCGACGTACTCAAAATGATGGCTTATACAAAACGCCTCCAGATATTCCGCTCTTACGCTTTCAAAAATGGATTACGGTTCAATTATACTAGGGGCGTTTGAAAAGTATACAACCCTCAGGAAACGAGGAAAAAGGGACGAAGCAAAATCGAGAAAATATTTTACGAAGTCTTACTCTACTTTTCTACATAATCGCCATATCGCTGCAGGCATTTGTCATAACGTGAGACCAACTTTTCTATTCCAGTCGCATACCGTGTAACGTTCAAATTTTGGAAGAACGCAGCGACCGCTTCGTTCAGAGATGATGTATCTGGAAAACGGCGCCCAGCAAGATCTCTCTTCAAGCCAGAGAAGGCATGGTAGTCACGTGGGCGAGATCTGGTGAGTACGGAGGATGTCCAAAGACGTCCCACCGAAAATCAGCGAGCAGGGATCTCGCTTGAGCTGCAACATGGGAAGGCTGCATGGTACCCACCGCGCGGCCACCTTACAATTAGTCATGTGAAAATGTTCTGTAAGGATAGAAAACCGACCTGTGCTAACATACGAGAACAGTTTTGCTATCTCATGGTGAAAATCAGATACTGTATAGCGGCGATCTTCGTCCAGGAGAGTGCGTGCAATGTTGATTGTTTCGTCGTTCATGCCATCAGAAGGCCGACCACTTCACGCGTCGTCGTGTATATCCGTTCTTCTCTTTTCAAATGGTTTTACCCAGCGATATGACTCTTGTTATCACATTTTCGTCTCCATACGCTGCACATAAACGTCGATAAATTTCGGAACCAGAAATCTTTTCAATAGTTAAAGATGCGACGATTACAGAACGATCAGTTTAATGAGCCACCTTCTTAAAATATTCATCAGAGTAATACATGCAAGAATCAGAGGTGTCTGTGAACAGGACTCGGATCAAAACCAGTTTGGTTTTAGACAAGGACTCGGAACCAGAGATGCACTGATGGCTGTGAATGTACTTTTTCAAAAATGTCGAGACCAAAGGAAAGATATCTTCGTTTGCTTCTTGGATTATGAGAAAGCATTCGATAGAGTTAAACATAACAAGTTAATTCAAATATTACAGGAGAAAAATGTTAATGCGTATGACATAAGGATTGTCAAGAATCTATACTGGAAGCAATCGGCCACCATCCTAGTAGATGGAAAAGAATCGGAAAACATCGAAATAAGCAGAGGGGTACGACAGGGTTGTATATTGTCCCCGCTACTATTTAATGTATACACTGACGAACTAATTCAAGGAAGCAATCTATGAGGTTGAAAAAGGTGTTAAAGTGAATGGGAAATGGTTAAATAATATAAGTTATGCGGATGACACAGTACTATTTGCTGATTTGATAGAAGACCTACAAGAAATAATCAATAATACGAATGACGCAGGTATAAGATACGGGCTTAACATAAATGTGAAGAAAACCAAATTTATGGTGATAAGCCGGGAAGAATATCCAAATACAAGAATCTTAATCAATGGTCAGGAAATAGAGCGAGTACGAGAATTCAAATATCTCGGATGTTTTATAACAGAGAATTTAGACCCTGAAGTTGAAGTCAGACGTAGAATCGGATATGCTAAAACAACTCTGAAGAAGATGGGAAATTTATTGATGAATCGTTCGATTAATTTGAAAACCAGGCAAAGGATGCTCGTATGCTACGTGTATTCAGTTCTGTTATATGATGCGGAAACGATAACATACACAGCTAAAATGATTAATCATTTGAAAACTTATGAGATGTGGTTTTACTAAAGAATGTTGCGTATCCCATGGACGCGGAAGTTAAGCAACAGAAAAGTATTGCAATTGGCCAATACTAAACGACATGTAGTCGAAACAATATAGAAACGTAAGATAAAATACTTCGCGCTAACACGAGGAAAGAAATACAAATTATTAAAACTGATCATACAAGGACAAATTGAAGGTCGAAGAGGTCCAGGGAGAAGGAAGATGTCATGGTTAAGTAACATACATCAATGGACTGGGATAAAATCAGTGGAAGATCTAATGAGGGCTGCAGAAGGGCGAAAAATTTGAAAATTTGAAATACCAAGGATCGTCTCCGCGCAGTCATGCGTAAGACACAAGAAGAAGAAGAAGTTAAAAATTTGATAACTTCATGTAACTCATATTCGGACGGCACAGGTGGTGTCGTACTCGTCGTTTTTCGCTCTAAACACGTAATTTACAACCGATCATTTCCAACCTTTGAGAATACATTGCAGTAACCTTGAGAAACATGCCTACTCAATTTCATCGCTTCAGTGTTACCGTGAGCGGAGAACAAAAATGTGTATACTTACTTTTCAAACGCCCTACGTATATATATATATATATAGTTCTGCTAAACCAAATTTTGGATTGATTTAATGGGGAAATTTCTCAGTGTTATTTTACAATCGGGAGAGATTTTCCGTTTATTTCTGAAGATAGCGCAATCCGTTTTTTCTGCTGAGAAGACTAAACCTTGTTCTGAAGACCAATTTTGTAGTTTATCAATGATGTTTCAAGGGTGTTTCTTTAAAATTTCGAGATTTGCAGATGTCATATATATTATGAGGTCGTCAACGTAAAGGCTATATTTAACGCGCGGTTCAATAACTTTGATCAGATCGGAGAGGCCACCACCATATAAATAAGGTCGAACTAATTACCGAACCTCGAGGCGTGCCGTTTTCTTGTATTCTAGGAGACGACAAGATATCTTCAATCTGAAATTTCAATCTGTCAAGAAATCTTTTACGAAATTAAGCATGTTTTCTGTGATGTCCCAATTTACCGGGGTTTGAATGATTTTACACCCTGTCAAGAAAGTATCGGGAATTGTTAAATAAAACGAACAATTTTTAATTTTCATCCAAATTTATTTTGTCACCTTCAAAATAACATCCATTCGAAGCGATGCACATATGCCAACGCTTTTTCCACTCGGCAAAGCACTTCTGATAGGCGGTTTCCGGGATGGCCTTTAGCTCTCGCGTCGCATTCGTCTTGATGTCATCAATCGATTCGAAGCGCATTCCCCGTAGCGGAAATTTGAGTTTTGAGAATAGGAAGAAGTCGCAGGGTGCTAAATCTGGTGAATACGGCGGTTGTTCGATGATATTTACCGAGTGTTTGGCCAAAAACTCATTCACAATTATGGCTTTGTGAGACGGCGCATTATCGTGATGGAGAATCCAAGAATTGTCGACCCACAAATCGTTACGTTTACGACGGATAGCCTCTCTCAAACGTCTCAAAACACTTAAGTAAAACTCTTTGGTGACTGTCTGTCCGGCTGGCACATATTCATAGTGTACCACGCCTCGAATATCGAAGAAAACAATCAACATGATCTTCACTTTCGATCGGCTTTGGCGAGGTTTTTTCGGCTTTGGCGCGCCAATTGGCCGCCATTCGGACGACTGCTGGTTCGTAAGCGTGTCGTACTCGTACACCCATGTCTCGTCACCAGTAATTATCTTTTCCAAGAAGGTAGGATCCAAATTGGCTCGATCCAGCATGTCTGCAGCTACCTGTTCTCGGTACTTTTTTTGAAAGAAATTCAGGTCTTTCGGAACAAGCCGAGCCGCAACGCGTTGCATACCCAATTTTTCCTGCACAATCGTACGTACGCTCTCGTGTGACATGCCCAATCCATGAGCCATCTCTCTCAAGCTCACATGACAATTTTCAGCAACGATTTCCTTGATTTTATCGACGTTATCATCGGTCACACTCGTTGAAGGCCGTCCAGAGCGAGGCATGTCTTCGACCGTCTCCCGACCATCCTTGAACGCTCTGTACCACTCGTAAACCCGCGTTTTTGATAAAGCAGATTCACCAAAAGCCTTCTGTAACATTTTCAGTGTATCGGCACAAGAAATTTCGTTCGAAACACAGAATTTAACACAAGTACGTTGTTCAATATTTTCACTCATTGTAAAACTTCGACAAAACACTTCAAGGTCGACTGATTTTAACAGCTGCTGTAAACACACTGGTTGACAGATCGCGCTAAAAATAGGCATCATAATACAAAACAGTTGTACCAACCTGGAAAAAAAAAATTATCTGCCTAGCTATTACCCGGGAGATTTAAATTGACAATTCCCGATACTTTCTTGACAGGGTGTATGTCGCCAAATACGATCGAAAGCTTTCTTCAGGTCGAAACTTATGAGCATAGTGTACCGATCCGAAACGAATCTATCGCAAATTTTCCGGTACAATTTCACTAGGAGGTGGTCCATCGTGTACATCTCTGCGATCTGAAACCAAACTGCATTGGATCGAGAAGTTGTTTTTATTCCGAAATCCATATAAGACGAACGTTTACCATTTTCTCTAACAGTTTGTATAATTAATTGGCGAAGGAAATGGGGCGGTAGTTTTCGGGGAGTTAGGGGTTTTTTGTCAGTTTTAAAATTGGAATTACGTGTGCCCTTTTCCAAGCATTCGGGATTTTTCCCGATGTCCAAATTAGGTTGAGAAATTAGAGAATTTTGTTTAAGGATTTTGTTAAGAGTTTTTTGAGCATATCAATATGAATGTCATCAGGCCCGGAAGCTGATGATCTCATGTGTTTCAAAGCATATATTAATTCAGTATAGGTAAAAGGAAAATTGAGAAGATGAGGTAGAGGGATATAATTCTTGGCGTTTGCAGTTCCTTTTAATAAGTTCGAAAGACTATGAATACGAATTAGTGGCGGATCTTTTTTGGAAGTGATTGATCAGGTTTTCAGCGATATCTAATTTGTTGAATATTAGATCAGAATCTGTTTTAATCGACGAGATCGTTATGTTATTTATGTCTGCTATTAAACGAGATAAAAACACCGAAACATTGTTTTTTTTTCCTTTTTCTTTTATTTTTTTAGCTGAAAATAGGCAAAGCTCAAAAACGTTTCAAATTAATAGACGAAAGGTATATTTTAGTATTGTTTGTTAATACAAGTAATATAAATTAATGTATTGTTTAAATTTTAGCAATCGATCATGAATTTTCCATTATTTAAACTTTAATTCTTCGTGAGCACATATTCTCTTTTAAGGTCTAAAGCGAATTCGATGGAACTAAGGTAATAGTCGATTATAATTTTCCGATCCGAAGTAATGGTTAGTTTTATTACTAGTCTCAAAACTGACTGTGTCGGATTTAAAAGTCGTCACCGACGAAGGAAAAATACCGGACTTATTGGACTTTTTCATAACTAGGGGGTTAGCATCAACTTACATCGAAATAAAATCTGCGTCGAGTCTCTCTTCTAATCACTCTGCAATGGTCACATCGTTAATAAGTAACGCAATAATAAGGAAAAAAGTTAAACCACGGTTACACAATAAACTAAATAATTGAGAAATATATTTAAAGAAAAGGTTGAATTAAATATCACGTTAAATGTATCTATTCGGAATAAAATTGAATCAGAAAATGTATTGCGAAATTTTATTACGAGTTATTCAAGAATCGGCTTGGAGCAGTACGCCACAAAACGAAAACAACTCCAGCAGTCTGTTATGCAGCACAAATGCTAAATAAGATTAAATACAAAAGAATACTGAGGAAACGGTGGCAAAGAAGTAGGCATTCGGAAGACAAAAGGAAATTAAATAAACAAACGAAATTAAACACCTACTACTAAAACTCAAAAATTATACGTTTAAACAATACACATATTTTATTCATTCCCCATGACAGGTGAATATTTCTTGTGAAAGGCGACCAGAAAATTAAGAAAAAAAAAAAAATCCGATATATCCAATCAAGAAAGTTGATGGCAACTGGGCACATACTGATGAAGAGAAAACAGAAGAATTTGCTGAACATCTTGCTAAAACCTTCATCGCAAGTCCTAGAGATGACACATTACCCATGGAGCAATGCAGATACAACACCTATCTTCCAATAAAACCTACCTCGTCGGGAAGATTAAAACTACTACTAAAAACACGAACCCAAAGAAAGCTCCTGGATATGATCTGATAACGGCTAAGACATTAAAAGAATTGCCACGCAAAGGTTTGCTCATGCTAACATATATTTTTAACGCAATAATTAGATTGTCGTATTATCCAGCGTATTTAAAGTATTCATAAATAGTAATGGTACCGAAGCCTGGTATGCCGCCAACTGATAAAACTTCATAAAGGCCGATTTCGTTACTTCCGGTAATATCGAAGTTATTCGAAATCTTGCTGATTAAAAGAATACTTCCTCTAGTCGATGAACAGCAAATAATCCCATTTCACCAATTTGGGTTTAGAGCAAAACACATTACAATTCAGCAGGTGCATCGCATGGTGCAAAAAGTTGAATCTAACTTGGAGGAGAGAAGGGTTTGTAATGTGGTTTTCCTGGATGTGGCTCAAGCGTTCGACAAGTTCTGGCATGATGGACTCTTATTGAAAATCAGAAAATATTTTCCATATCAGTATAGCAAGTTATTTTCTTCATATCTAAATGAAAGATTTTATCAGGTCAAATATAGAGATGAAATTTCTAATATATATCCAATAGCCACTGGTGTTCCCCAGGGTAGCGTATTAGGACCATTGTTATACGTTATTTATAAAGCAGACCTTCCTGTTGATGATAATTCTCTAGTGGCTTCTTTTACAGATAATGCAGCTGTTCTATGCTCAGATGTAAATCCAGCTAAAGCAAATATTGCTTTGCAGACTACAATTAGTAAAATAACATCATGGTGTCAAAAGTGACGAATAAAAATAAATGAAAACAAATCATCTCATATATTATTTACTAACCGATATGTGTAGAGCTACAAAGTGTAATGGTTGGCAATAAGATAGTTCCAATCAAAAAGGATATGAAATACCTGGGTATGCATTTGGACCGAAGATTGACTTGGCGTAAACACATTAAAAAAAAAAAAAAGGAATGAGCTTAAATTAATAACCAAAAAAAACTATACTGGCTAATAGGGGAAAAAACCCAGCTTGCCATGTGCAATAAAATACTACATGTATTATACAACCAAATACTTACGCCAATATGAAAATATGGCGTGAGTTGTGCAAGAAGCAATACTGAAATAATACAAAGGTCTCAAAACGTAACATTACGAACAATAATCGGTGCTTCATGGTACGTAAACAATAAAACGATACACACTGATCTAAATATGGATTATGTGAATGAAGTGATTAAAATATCCGAAGCAAAATATAAGGAAAGATTAGATAATCACATGAATTCGATGACAGTTAAGCCTTTTGAAAAAGGACGCGAGTACCCAAGTGCGTACATTAAAAAGAACTAAGCTGTTAGATTTGGCTGAACTTACTAACCGATAATTTTAATTGTATTTATTATACCATCTATTGATAGCTCGCAAGCTAAGAGTAGATAAGGAAAAGTAAAAGAAGGAAATTTTTATTTTCTTATTTTTTTCCTTACTCGCACTCAATTATTGTGCTTTTCGCCGGTGATCTTAATTTGTACATCGCACAAAATCACAATTTTTAATACATTTTTTTTCATCTTTTTATTTCTTTTTTTTTCTTTTTGGAACGATACGGATTGTCTGTATACACATAGTTATAAAATCCAACGAGTACCTCATAAATGTAAGTGTGGTACCTACGCTATAACGCGCTCGTCTTTGATTTTTTAAAAAGCCTACGATGATACCGATTCAAACAGACTCCCTACTATTCTTTCCCCGCCAGTAAATGCAATTTCTGAAGCGTAATCAATATTTTACTTTTACATAATGTCGTCTTCGAAATATTTACTCTACCTTGAACTATCCATTACAAACGTAGGCAGAAGATTTCCGTTTCATTTAAAAATTGTCAGATAATACAAAAAATTTCAGTAGCATTCGTAGGCCTTTATTCGGTTTCTTTGGCATGATATAATCCGATCTTCATATTTAAACTATTAAAATATGTATCAGTTTTGAAACAAAATACTATAACTAACTTTTTTTTAAAAACAGAAACAAAAACTTAAAACGATGAAAAAAAATAAAAAGAAAGAAGCGATTAATGAAACAATATACAACTATGCCGGATCAAAAATTACACCGTAAGTCATTAAAAATGTAATAACAATTGAAAATAAAAATACATACAACAGAACGTCACTTCTCACATTGCAAGATAATATTTAACGCTGAAATGCATATAAATTAGAAGATGAAGTTGATAAAATTAATGTTTGACTAATACTAGAAACCTCATTGGGGTTCGCGGGTTAATTATGCGAAAGTAAATAATTGAGTACTCTATCGCGCTTATAAAAATTTTACCAACTACTTGTCTGCTTTTAACCTACTTTTTTCATGTGTTTTGCCTATAACTTTAAAATACTACCATCAAGTATATGTAAAATAATAAATATAAGGAATTCGGAATTTTTTTTTTTTTTTTTTTTTTTTGGAGTTCAATTTTAGACATAATCCAACATCGTAACTGCGTCCATTATCAACAAGTAATTTTGGATATATATATATTTATTCATATATATATATATATATCTACTACTGCCCGAAAGCCACTTACATCCAACTATCAACGTTCACCATTATATCAACTAAATTCCACTATACATTATAATTTTCTGCAAGAAAAAAGGTGTGAAAAGTACCGAAGGTATTTGATTAGACACTTCCCAAGATCACTTGAGCTCATGAGGAATAATGATTTTTTATATTACTTTTTTACACTATGATAATGTTTTATTCTATTACGAAAATATTTCTAGTACATTTCCACTTAGCAAAAACTAATTTTTTCTTCGTAATCTCCTATTTTAAACACATTTTAAATATAATAAATACGTAGTATAAAATTATATAACATACCTTTCACTAAATTCATCTAGCTTAGCGTAACTTTGAAGACCGTTATCTTCTATAAGAAACTTAGTTCTCTGATGAAACGACGATGTATCGGATGCGGGTTGTTTTCTGAGTAGAATTTCATCTGGATCACTGGAAGTCATACATAGCAAATCATTGACGCAAACTTCTTCTTTACAACATTCAATGTCAGCACAGTCTATTAAACCATCTAAAACAATAAAGCAGATTTTGGACGCTTCGGTGTTACAAAAAAAGAAAAATTACTTAAATTTCGCATCAAACCCAAAATAATAAAATGCCCACTTTACTAGTACAAGACCGTTATTAACAATTCGTAAAATATGAACAAATCGTTTACTTTTAATTTAATTTAAATTTTAAAATTCTGCATCTCAATTAACCTTTCCATTACTACGTATATAAATTTATTGCTTTGAATTATAATTAATTTCAGCGCGAAGTTTCTATTTCCAAAATCTTCCTATCCATCTGCACTTTATTTTCTAAAATATTCAATTTACGAAATTTATAATTTTACGTACGCATCATTCATTTCATAATTTTTATTAGTAAAAATTCAACATTCGTTAAATATAAATATCGGACGCAACGAAACACCATACAGTTCTTAAACGAACTTTCCAAATGTAAAAAAAAAAACAATTAACGAAATAATATTTTTTTTTAGCCTTTTTAAATTAAACTAAAAAATTCAATATAATATAATTTATGTAAAGGTTTAAACGTAATTTCAGTTTTAACAGCTCACGTGAATTTTCGTCTATTTTTACAGTAGGTACTATAAAATTTTTAAATGCAAAATGATTTAAATGCAGTGCATTCGTACATCCCCCATTTGTGAAATAGTTAATAAAATGATGAAATTATAAACACTATAACAAACATCTTTAAGACTGAACATAAATTAATACGATAGAAACTTTTTTTCGGAAGAATTTCCCATCTTTAATACTAGAAACAAAAAAAAAAAAAAAAAAAAAAAAAAAAATCAAAAAATTATAATACTAAAGAAGTAGTAATTAGATAATTACATTACACTACTCTTTTAGTATTTTAATATTTATATAATATTTATATTTTAACTTTTTAAATTAGAAATCAAACATTCAGAGGTTTATTTTAATATTATTCTTTGACTTTATTTTCTAAATGAAAATAGGTTATTTTGGTTTCTTACAGATGTTCAAGTAATTTATTACTACATTTATCTTTATTAGTACATTTTTTTTTTAGTTCTAGTATTGCAAACGGAGAATTCCTCGAAAAGACGGTTCCACTAACATATTAATTTGTGTTCAATCTTAAAATGTTGGTTATGTTGTCTACATTATTTTATTAAAAAATTATTTACCAAAATACAATTCTCCTTAAAAATCACAGAAAATCCGGCGTGATCGAAAGATTTTATGTAAACAAGAAAATTCATTAAATGAAACTCCCGTATTTTCAGGAAAACAATTGACGTATTTCGACAATGGTTCGAAAAATTATTAATAGATGAAACATGAATTAAGGAATAGAGAATACAAAGTTATCTTTATGCGTTAAAATCTATTGTACTCAAACTTAAAATTCTGATAATTAAACATGACACAAAAATTAAATAATATTAATAAAAAGGATAAAATAATTATTTAGTTCATAATTTGTAATTTTGATCATTCTCTGACCTATACATAGTACGGCTAGAAGTTCTGTCAGTACTTTAAACGCGAATTACGACATAACAGAGCAACGGAGACCCAATAAAAATTATATTCTCGAAAAGTAGATGCAAAAAGCTACAAAACTATGATACATATTATTCGAAATGTCCGCCTTCAGCAGCGACACATTTATGAAGACGTCGTGGCCATTCGTCCATGGGGAATTACGAATCGTGTCCAATGGAAAATTCTTTACAGTTTTCCTGGTAGATTTCTCGAGTGCGTCGACATTTCGATGACTTTTCGCGCATGCTACCGCTTCCATCTTTTGCCAGAGAGAGTAATCTAACGGATTTAAGTCGGGGCTACCACTTGGCCAGTCTTCTGCTCTGATAAAATCGGGAAGATTGGGCTGAAGCTAGGTTTGGGTCGTCTTCGTTTTGTATCTTGCTGAAAAATCCAGCGGCATGCCTCAAACATCAAACATCTTCCTATTCAAAGGTTTAACCACCACGTTCAAAATTTTTTGGTACACAAGCGCGGAGGTTTTGACGCCAGCCTCGCAAAAGTAAACGTCTGTGAAACCGTTCTTCCAATTGACACCCAACCATTCTATCACTTGAGCCGGATGATGCCCGCGTTGAATGCAAGGTACTTGATCCAGTGCATCGATAGAAGTCTTAGCGTATATACGGTCATTTTGTTTATTAAACAACTCTTCTACAGTAAATATTTTTTCATCTGTGAACAAGATATCGCGATAAGTGCCGCTACCGTACAAGCGCAACCAATTCCGAGTTCGAACGCGCCTAATTTCTTTAAATTTCGCCGTCAACAGGTGCCGAGCGTACCGTTTAAATGCGCAAAGACCTAAATCTTCGTTCAAAACGCACGATACCGTGTGAGAAGCAAGATTCATCTCTCGAGATATGATTGTTTGCTTCCGCACAGGATTGCGCATTATCCTTGTTCATCGCTTATTTCGTTCGTACAGGACGTGGACGGCCTGATCTGACCCGATCATAGAGTGTGCTAGTTTCTTTTCATCTTGCAATTGTACGAAACACAAACCTTCCATTAATACCAAGCGATTTCAAGGTTGTATGAATCTTCGTTGGCTGCACGCCACATTGAAATAATGCGATTACCGCAACACTTTTTTCATAAACGCCCCACTGCGATGTACTCACTCGCTTCATACAAGCAGACTGCCGATCCTCTGCTGTAGTTACTGAATACTAATTGTATACACTACATTTAGGCAGTGTTACCATTTTTCTACACTTAAAACTTCTTTTTTTTTCACGCGTTCGAATTTTACTGACAGAACTTATTCCAGTACTGTGTATATAAAATTCAGTACTTAAAATAGAATTATATAAGAAACACTAAGTTCATTTGAGCATATATTACTTAAAGAATTCAGAGGATTATTTCGTGCAAACAAAATAATATTAAAATAAGCGGTTTTTCTTATTAGCAAAAGAAAAAAAAACAACACATGATTCATATTTTAACATGAAATTCAGATTTTTAGTTCTTCAATAAATACAACGTAAAATGTGCAAAAGCTCCATACTACATGAACAATGAAATGATTCATCACTGTTTAAACGTACGGTTAAGAAACTTATCAACAAAAATAATAATACTTTTACCAGATATTCCAAAGTTACAATAATCTCTTAATCTGAAAAATGTAATGTAACCTGATTAGCACCCCCCCATATATATATATGCTACTTTCCTACGTGTATCGGTTGGTGCAAATTTAAAATCACCATCACACTCTTTACATTAACTGTAAAATTGTCGCAAAAACCGAAATAAAATTTAAAATGCGATACTCGATAAAATTCTCATTGGCACACGGTGACCTCATCGGCAACCTTTAGTTTTTTTTAGGCGCACTAAAACTACTCTGGTCAGTCTCTGCGGTTTTCGGGTTGAAATGTTGTTTTTTTCGTTTTGGTCTGTCTTTTGGCGAAATCCTGTAGATACTCCTTTTTCGTGCGTTATTCTGTTACGTGAATCGGACATCTTTATACGTATAATGAAAACAATTTTTAAAGAACCTGTTGCTTTGATGTTACACGTTACAACTGCTGGAAGCATATTGGATGTTAAACATTCCAGTCTATACACAGCTGCTCCAGAGTTTCAAGAAAAAGAGCGGCGAAAGTCGACGTACCGTTTATACTTTACTGTACCGAGTCACAGTAGCATCACTCAGCACAGCTGCGTGCGCTATCAAGATAACGTGCTATAAGTAGCTATAACTTCGGATCTAATGCTCCGATCATTTTGAAATTTGGTGACAATATTCTTAAGATTAGCATACTTAAAAAATATGCAAAAAAAAAAAAAAAAAAAAAAAAATGGATTTTTTCGATCATCACAACTGTATATAACCCTTTAATGTTGAATGTAAACTTTATTGAAGTATTATCTCCAAACAATTACTGTTTATATGTTATTATTTTCTAAGATAAACAACAACAAATAAAAAATAATTATAAAGGCAATCATATACAAACCTCCATCATCATCTTCATCATTGTAGCAATTATTTTCCAATTGAATAGAACAGTCGTATCCCTCCCAACCTGATTCACATTCGCAATAATATTCTTCTCCGTCATTTACACAGCTTCCATGATTGTTGCAATTGTCGCCGCATCCAGCTGAAACCCATGTGAAGGATAACAGATCAATTAACAGAACATTTAACAAAACCGTTCAACTCTAATTTACGTAATAACAAATTATATCTTAAATATAGATAACATTTTTTCAACATTCTTATACGTTCAAAATAATTTTAAAAATTTAACGTTTTAATGTAAAGAATTTACCACCCGCCCGATATTAAAACTAGTAGCGTACAATTTTAAATAGCATTGATTAGGATCCCGTACACATATTATAATGTACGGAATCCTAATAAGATGGTTCAAAAACGAAAAAAATATCGAATAAAAATCAATAACTCACTAACGGTTTGACTTATAAACTTCAAAATTTGATCATAAATTACAATTAAAATTCTCTTTAAGACAATATCTACAACTTCAAGCAAACCGATTACTCTAGACGGCAAAAAACCTAAAAAACTGTCAAGAATGTATAATATGAAATTATCTCAAAAATCACTTAAAAATTCATAACTTATCATCAGATAACCATTTAAAAATGAAATTCAAAATATAAAACAAAACGTAGAAGCTTTTTCACGAAATCAAAAAATTACAGTTAAAACTTATTTATCACCCCCCCCCCCAAAAAAAAATCCCGAAAAAATGTAAGTTATTTTTTTTTCCGTGTGTCTATTACCATCACTTTTGATTTTTGCTTTACTTAGTTTTAAGTCATATTACTGATTATTTCCAATTTTTGTGCAATTAGTTTAATTTCATCTATATTGCAACGACTAGGTTTTGTTTTAACTGCAGACAATAGATTAAAAAATACCTTCTCCAGTAACAGCTCCGTCATCCCATTCTCTCCCAATTCTTGTATTATGATGTATATTCATTACATACATACAAGTTAAATAACATCGCAACAAGTCCCATCCCTATATAATACGTTTTTCTCCGTTCGAAATTATTTTGCTTTTAAATCCATGTCAACGAGAACGATATTTATATTACCTTCTTATTAAGAAATACTAAGTGCTTGGAAGCTCTTATTTTTATTAAAGTGACCCAAAGTTTTTATTTTATGTAACACTGTTTGACACGTGTTTATTCGTATATACTACGCCCTTTATCAAAATCTGTTCTTGTGAAATCTGATTATACATAAGGTTGAAGTTAATTTATTATTTAGTATTGTAATATTTATTTTGCCGACTGGGAAATTACCACACTCTCTAGTTTTCATATTTCGTTGTAACCTCCTTTTTTGAAAAGACTAATTTACACTCGTCTCGTTTTTAGTCATTCTCTCATTAACCATATTTTATTGAATATTTGAAATATTTTTTCAAAACTCCTATATTTCTTATTATTCTCAAAAATTCTGGCGATCTGACCACTTTTTTTCTTGTTTCCTTTTTTTTTCGAATCTTGGTGAATCCAATTCATTTGGGCATTTTGTATCAAAATTGCCCCTTCATTACGCTTACTATAGAGCTACTCTCATCACTATTTCCATGTCTCCGTAATTTCAGGGTTTTGTCATTATTTCTTTCTACTTTATTCCCTATTCTTAAGTTCATATCTTCCGCAGTTATTTCTTCGTCTGGAATGACATTTATAGTTTAAGATCCGGCTGCAAGATTGCTACGTTCATCGAGTATTTAGTCAAAATCAAATTTTTGATATACAATTATAAAAGGGACAATATTTTCACAATAAATCGACGAACTTCACGAACTGAACTTTTTTTAATAATACACGTCCAATTAACAAAAATGTGAGCTAAAAATTACCGTTTTTTTAATTTTCCCGGTCTTTGATTTAAATTTTTTTTTAAGAATATAAAAAAAGAAAAAAAAATTCAAATTACATGCTAAAACTGTTCTTCAAAACATTTTTTTTCAAATTTATTTTATACTTACATATGGTACAGTAGCGACCATTCCATCCTCTTTGGCATATACAAGTTCCATTTTTACACTGCCCGTGATTTTGACACCTAGCATCACAAGATAATTGATCACAGTGATCACCGTACCAACCATTATTACACTTACATTGTCCATTTACGCAAGTACCGTGAGCACCACAGGTTATATTGCATATAGCTGTAAATAATCAAAAATCGTTTGTTATAGTGAAGAAATAAAATTGCATGTTCTTATATATAAAATATACATTCACTTTTTTGGGAGTTAACATTTCGACACTAAAGATGATGAATAAATTTAAAATTAGAGCGCTAAATAAAATTAGTTTAGTTTTATAGTTTTAATTCAATTACAATTAATAAGTTACCAAACACTATAAAAAACAAAACTTTATTAGATACCCGGCCCTAGTGGTAAGTTATCAGATTCTTAGTAACATCGAGATCATTCAAAATTGTAAAATTCCACGGACCTCCTCTATGGATTTCTTTTTTAAGTTTAATTCAAATCATATGAATAACTCTATTTTTAAAGAAATTATGTTTGGAAAATTTAATAATTATTATATTTTGGAAGAAATTATGGAAATTATTGACCAGTATGGGAGTACCAAAGCACCTAATATTACTAATAAATAATTTGTATACTGGTATGGAAGCGATGATAAGAATCGATAAGATACCATTAGAAACTTTCCACACGCGGAAAGAGTTACGGCAGGGATGTATAGTCTCTCGTACTGTTTAATATATATACGGAGAGTTTATCATGAGGAAGGCCTTAGATGGCTTCACGGAAGGAGTCAGGATTGGCGGTGAACATATAACGAACTTGAGATATGCGTACGATACCACGTTTATCACCGAGTCAGAAGAAGAAATGAAGAACCTGTGGAACAGAATTGAACAAACAAGTATTAGGCTAGAGCTGTCTATCAATAAAAATAAGACGAAGATCATGACCATAAGCAAAAACTACACGCCGAGAAATCTACAGATATTTCAAGATGTTGAAGTGGTAAAAGAATTCGAATACCTGGGATCATTAATCAGCGATAAAGGCGGAAGTGAAAAAGAAATCAAGCGTAGAATTGCACTGGCAAAGTCGGCGACGGCACAATTATATAAAATCTGGAAAGACCGGTGTATTAATACAAGAACAAAACAGAGACTGTCAAATACTCTCGTGTTTTCAATATTCCTGTATGGAGTAGAAACATGGACCTTGCGGGATAAACGAAAAATTGAAGCGTTCGAGATGTGGACTTGGCGGAAAATGCTGAGAATCCCATGGACGGCGAAGCGCACAAACAACTCCATTTTAGACCAATTAAACGTAGAACAACGTCTCTCGGTTACTTGTCAAAAGAGAATTATGAAATACTATGGTCATATTATGATAAGAGGAAGAGATAGCCTTGAAAAATGCATTATAGTGGGTCCAATAGAAGGAACAAGGCCGCGTGGAAGACCGCCTCGACGATGGATAGACACAATAACAGCACTAAGCGATCAAACGCGAACCGCGGCAATGAAAAGCAGCCGGAACAGAAGTCGCTGGAGGCAACTAGTACTTGGTAGATTAAAATAGAGGTCACGGACTATGAAGAAAAAGAAGAAGAATATTTACGGATACGACGATTGATACAATTAAACAAAATTATACAGCAACATTTCACAATAAAAGTATTAAATATTAAAACAACATTTAAAATATCGGCTCTATATTCATCCACTGTACCGCGGAAATGGTAGCGATATATAAAACCTCTTTAGAAAAAAATAATAGTAAAAATCGAAAAATTCTCATTTCGTCAAACCCCTTCGCCCACTAGAAGATCCGCAATAAAGCGGATAAATGGAATAACATTCTTTGGAATGCAGTATCTGTGTAAAATTAAAGGATAATGGTAAAATACTGTGCAACTTCAACGGATACAGAGGCATAGTGGTATTGTAGAAAATTAGTATATAAAAAAAACAATTACAGTTTCGCAGTTGACCATCAAAAGTAGATATTATCAGACGGAATTAAGTCACTGGCTCTAATTAATACTCAAACACGATAGAAGAGAAAATATTTAAGGAAATCATTAATCGTTAATCGCTAGTAATCACGTGGTGGCAATGGCAAACCAGCACGTACAACATCATATGCTCGCTAGGTCAGTACACAGCAGATCCACACAGGACTGCACTTGTAGCGCGATAGCAAGCGACTACAATCAGTTCCGAATGTAGGTCTTGCGTGTGTACACCTGCGTTGCATATAACAATTGCCTATACCAACGTCAGGCCCGGGCGACAGGCCGGTTGGTTCATTCACTTGTCGCATCTACTAAAAATAGCAGACGCCGCTCGCGGGAAAATGCTCAAGAAAAAGAAGATTAATCGTTGTGAAAAACTTTATTATAATCTTCAAAATAATGTTGTCACAAATACTTGGTTTACAGATTTGCGTCTTAGTTAGGTTATTGTTTAAGGGCATAGTGAAGTTAGATTTATGTGCTTATAAAAATTTGGGTTCTATTAAGCATGCTATCTGAAATTACAAGTTATACAACTATAATAGAAGTAAATGGACACATACTAAACTACCCGGAAGTATTGCACGGATAGTTTCAATCGTTTCTAGACGAAAGTTCCCTGATGACGAGCTTATGAAAAAAAATAATCTTTGACCTTGCAGGTGAGGGTACAGCTAAGCCACTTTATATAGATACATCAAAATAAATAAGACAAGACTTTAAGATAATAGAATCTGATCTTCATAAGGTATATCAACTACTTGACTTATTAAATATTCAAAAAGAGATCCGACGTAGACTGGCTTAATGGTGTAATCCATGCCAAAAATAAATAAATAAATAAATAAACTGTCGACTGTTTAATCATATTAAACCTTGACTTAGTTTAAAATTTTAAACAGTATTTCATTTTTCGCTGTTTTTCTAAAGATAAATATTACTATCATTATTATTATTATTTTTTTAAAGCTGAATTCACACTATCAATTAAGTAGCTATTACGGAACTGCTGAAGATTTATAATCTAAGAAAATAACTCATTTTTAAAGCAGACAGTTGCAAGTAATAAAGAATGGATATCACTAACAATGACGTCATGTTCAAAAAATTGCGAAAACACAGTGTTATTAATGTTTTTAAAAACGGAATTTCACTTAAGGATTATGCTTCCCGTGTAATTGCATTACGAACGTAACTGCCCATTAAGAAATACTGCAACTTGTCGACAAAATTTGAGAAAACAATGCACAAGAGAATTGGTAAAATTGAGAAAATTAAAACTAATCGCTTTCTGTCGAAGTGGCTCCTAATTTCATATATCATTAACCACTCGAAATTTGTAACTAAAGCACATTTTCTTCCATTCCCCGTGTTCATTGGATCTCACTTTTTTTTTTTTACTATTACTCGTTGAGTTTATTTTAGAATCTTCTGAATGGAAAAAACTTTACCAACAAGGCTAGTATGCCGCGCGACAGCTGAATAGAAGTAATTTTTTGCACAAAAATTCCAAAAGTTTTACTCACAACACAATGAAATTAGTGTAAAAATGGTAAGAGATAAGATAATAATTGAAAACATGTAGTTGATTGAAATTTACTAAGCACATTAAATGAAAATTTTTTTGTAAAATTGAAAAAGAAATTAATAAACGAAATTATTTTCCAGTCTAATGATATTACTTTGTTATCGTTATTATCATGTATTTATTAATTTAAAATAAACTTTGATATATTCAATTTTTATGTTACCTTGCGAACAATCATGTCCGGTCCAAAATTGATTACATTCGCACGTTCCATTTTCTAAATTATAAACACCATGGTCGGAACAACGAGGAATGCATTGATAAATTTGATGATCGAAAAATGAACAATTTTCACCATTCCAACCAGCTTTACAATAACACTCGCCAAATATGCACTTCCCATGATTAGAACAAATTGGATCTATGCAATCTTCTATATTTATGAAACAATATATGTATTAATTTTATGATTAGTATTAATGCATTATGATATTCAACCGTATGTTAGTAACTTTTATGGGGTTGCTAATTACATACTTTCTATTATTCTGGTTATAGTTCTTTTATGAACAAATAGAAAACATCGTTAAACATAATATTCATCAGGAATTCTAAACATAATCTTAAATTCAATTTATAAAATTTAATTCCAACACAATTTCATTATAAAATTTAAGGTTTAATTTTTATTATTTATTTTATCGCTGTTATACAAAAAAATTAATCAGTTATTATTTTAATTTAATTTTACATTGATATTATTTTACAAACTATCTTTCACAAAAAGATAGATCAATTTACAAATAAATAATCAGCATCTAAAATATTTAAATAAAAATAAATAATATATATTTTCATAAATATTTCACCGCTAATATTGCAATTTAAAATTTCAAAAATATCTAATCAGTAAATATTTCGTTTTAATAATGAATCGAACATCACCGTTCCAGATGTATAAAAATGTTATGTTGATTTATAAATTCGTTTTTATTGATATGCTTCAATTAAATTTTAAACGTCCATTACGTGTACATTTATACGAATCGGAAAATAAAGAATAAAAAATTTTGCCTTAATCAACTTTTAATTTTAAAATGTTTCGCAGCCCTCATCTAATTATTTATCAGGAAATTTCTGGTAGCGAATTCATTATTCTTTTTATTCTATATCAACCACTTTCTATTTACTCTTACATTCATACATTTTTTCAAATATTATTATTAACACATAAAATAATATATATTATTTTCTATATTCTTAATTTATTTCAACTAAATTATTTTTATAACATACTAAGTGCGTCTCTCGGTAAAGGTATAACCAGATTATTTTCAAGGGTGCTTATGTAGACATCAGAGTAGTACAACACATTTGAATACAAAATGTGTAAATATACCCCGTTTGAATTTTTGCAATATTTCATTGAAAATCTGTATAATGCAAATTATAGGTTATGTAATGTTAATGCTATTTACACACACACACACACACACACACATATATATGTATGTATGTATATTAGGGGATAGGTCTAGCTGGCCGCTTCGCGACCCGTTCCTTCGGACTTTAAATTGTATTACTTTGTAAATTTTCACAGACTGCAGCGTTCACATATACCCATTTTTTTATAAAAAAAGAAGTACATCAATACATCAATTAAAAAGTGAAATTTAGATTAAAATATCTAAAAAACTGAAACCGCTAGCAGGGTAATATATGTGAGAGGAAGATAAAGTAAGTACATACTATTAAATTCTTTTTGGAGACGTTAGTATGCAGGTTAAAAAGAAAATCAATACCGTAACTAACATAAAATCGGTTGTAGAAGTTTTTAAACATTTTTTGCTTAAAATATGATTTTCACATTTTTCAAAATTTGGGCCCTTTAACTTTACAATTTTGAGGGTTTTATAATTTTTTTAAGATCTCAGGAAGAAAATATATCGATTAAAAAAAAAAATGAACTTTTTAGCTACTATAGGATGGTCTGTACGATTTTTTTTCTTGCAGCTTTATAAGATAGATCTATATATATTAATTACAATACAATTCTTAGATCGGCCCCCGTTAGAAAAAATGTCCTAATTTTATGTAACGCTTGTTATATTTTAATTTTTACCGACTTACAAAAGAAAGGAGGTTATACGTTCATCGCGTATTTTTTTTGTTTTTTCTTTTTTTATATTTGTTCGCGCATAACTCATATTTATATAGACCGATTTTACTGATTCCTTGTCCATTAGAAAGAGTACCATTTAACTTAGGTGCCATGTGGGTAATGATGAAAATCGGTGCGCACATAGGTTGAGTATTAGTCAAAGAACGTGAAAAAATGTGGTCCATTTAGATAATTTTTTTTTTTTCTTATTATTTCTTATTAGCATAGACTTCAAATGCTATCAATTTGCAAAATTACCATGGAAATTTAGCTTTGTTACCAACTTCCAAAAAGGTAGATGGTTACACGTTCGTCCTTTTTTTTTTTTTTTATGTTTGTTCGCGCATAACTTCATATGGACCGATTTAGAATAACGTTGTAAATTTTGATCATTTTATAAAGGACACAGCCCCTTGACCCCACTTGCTTACATTTCTATCTCTTTCTTATTCTATACTTTGTATAAAATGATCAAAATGTATAATGTAATTCTAAATTGGACCATATAAATATAATAACATAATCATAAAAATCCTATTCTAACATTTAACTTTCATTACATAAAATTAGGACATTTTTTCGTTACATAAAATTGTGACATTTTTCATTACAAAATTTAATAGGGGCCGGCCTAAGAATTGCGTTGTAATTAATATATATATATATAAAGTTGGTAAAAATTAAAATATAGCAAACGTTACATAAAATTTGGACATTTTTTGGGACATTTTTTCAAAGAAAAAAAGAAAGAAAAAAAACTTTGAAATTAAAAACAAATCCGTATAGTTCCCATAAATGATTTTAACATTATCTTTCCGCACATAACTGTTCTGCACAGACTATATGTCATTTATTGCACGTAGTAGGTTACTTGATCATACATTTTGCTACATATTCTTATATATACACGTGTGTGCACTATCTACTGATAAAACTTATTTTAATAATTTAAGGTGGAAATTACAGAAGTTACATGTATGATTGCAAAAAAAAATTTAAATGTATACACAAATCTAGTTTTGAAAAAACTGATTTTTATTTAAATACTTACATTTTTCTCTTAGTTTTTAATAGGCGTTTAGTTTAGCACTAATGGTACAACAGTGCACTAACAGAAAAAGAATGAATACCTTATACGAGGTGTGGCTATTAAAAAACGAGACTGCGGGCGCTGTGGGTACCCTAGAGGAGTAAGAAGAGAAACAAGTACAGCAGAGGAGACCTTGAAGTGTCTACCAACACAGTTCCAAACCACGTTTTCGTAGCTCTATAGTATAGTATTTTTTCTGTCGAAGAGTACGTGATTTTTTTAGCCGCCGAGTACAATGTGTGACGAAAAACAGGAGCAGCGTATCAATCTGAAATTTCTCATGAAATTGAAGAAAACTCCAGCCGAGTGTTATGCATTACTAAAAGAAGCTTACGGTGAGAATTCTCTGTCACGTGCAGGCGTTTTTTTTTTTTTTTGGTGCCGACGATTTTCTGAAGAAGATGACCAACGTCCAGGTCGATCTGTCTCGATTTCAACTCCTGCAACCATTGCCAAAACCAATAAAATTGTTCGTGCAGATCGTCGTTTGAGCTTCCAGAGGCTCAAACTGTGAACCAAGATGATTATTATTGACAAGTGTTGGCAACCCTGCGAGAGCGAGCTCGTAGAAGAAGACCAGAGTTGTGGCAAAATAAGTTGTGGATCATGCATCAAGACAACGCAACTGCCTATAACGCGCTCTCTGTGAAGCAGTTTTTAGCTGATAAAAACATTCCAGTGCTCGAACACGCGCTCTATTCACCAGACTTGGCTTCGTGAAACAAAAAACGGCACAACCTTTGAACGGCCTTGCAGAAAAGGACTTGTAGAAAAAATACTATACTATAGAGTTACGAAAATGTGGTTTGGAACTGTGTTAGTAGACACTTCAAGATCTTTTCTGCCATACTTGTTTCTCTCCTTACTCTTCTAGGGCACCCATAGCGTGCGCAGTCTCGTAATTTAACAGCTACACCTCGTATTCATGTTGAAATTTTGAATATTATTTGTGAACGTCAAGGATCTGTTGTGTTTCTAAATAATAAACTGAAATAAATTGTGTTTATTAAACTTATTTTCATACGGTAGAATAAACGAATATTAATAGGTATATTTACTTATGTCACAATCTTCGCCTTTCCAACCGGCGTCACAATTACAAGTACCGTTTATACATTTTCCGTGAGACGAACAATCCGGTGTTTTACAATCATCTACCGGGATATCACATAAATTTCCCTTCCAACCTGCATTACATTTGCAAAATCCGCCAACAAATTTTCCATTATCGGAACATATAGCCGGGCATATTCCTATAACGAATATAACACCATAAAAAATAATTAAAATTGTAGTTATTAAACGTTTAAAACTTTCATAGATATACTTTCCATTAGCGGCGATTATATCATTATTTAAAAAAGAAAAAAAAAACATAAAAATTAAATTTTTATACAAGCATTGGTTGTTATTTACGGTTATTTTATTATTATTATTTTAATAATAATAATAATAATAATAATAATAATAATAATAAAGTGTTAATGATCATTGTTTAAATGAACGGCAATCTTGTTATAATAATAAATAATTTAATTAAATTTTAAAGAAAATTCAGGTATAAAATTTTATTAATATTTGTATTTTTAGGCTTCCATAAGATGATATATTTGCAACAACTATCTTTGGCTTTAAAAGTAAACTCTATAAATTAAGGTTGCAAACGTTACTTAACGAATGTAGTCTATAAAATCATTTGGTGATTTTACAATAAAGCTCTAATTGGACTTCAACCTTCTTTTCTTTTTTTTTTTTTGAACATGAATAATAAATAAATTTGATTCCTCAAAATGACGCATTTAAATTATATGCATAAAACTATTACAATGAAACAGTTTTCGAAATTTAAAAAAAAATACACAAACACATTCAAAAATAAATCCCGCGCGTACTAAGCCCAAATCGGACATGAACGCGCTATGTCTAACATCCCGGTTTTAAGCCATCAGGCGGTCAGTTCACACATTAGTAAAGGATTTCATTTTTTTCGAAACGATACATTCGAAATATCATAATTATTTCAAATACGCCTAAAGAATGTTAATCAAAAATTTCTTAACTAAGCGATTTTGGGAATAATCGTCCTTAATAAAATCATCTCTATTTCTTTTACCGGCTTTGTTAAATGCCAACGATTAAATGTTGTTGTTTGTAAATTTACATGTACGGTGTGGTGGTCTCCCATTAATATTCTGACACAGAAAAATAAATTTGCGCAAACATAAAAGAAGGAAAAAGAGTTTTATTAATTAAATGTTTTTATAACAAACAAAATAAAACTATTTCGAAAGCAGATAATGTAAAAATAAAATGCAATAAAAGAATTCAACACGCAGTCTCTTTGCAAAAAAGGAAATAGACAAAAAAATGAGTACACTACACATTAATATATGCGAACAGAGCACCGTAAATGTCACATTGAGGAAATAAAATAGAAGTAAAAAGTTTTACATTTCTAAATACCTTGTGTAGTAACCGGCAGTTAAACAATGCGACAAGCTAATTTGTAAAGAAGTATTTTTTTTTCCTACGCTGGGCGCGCCAGCGGCCTTGACCCAACAACATGATAAACCAAGAGATAGAACATAGCCAGGCGGTCAGAAATGAAATTCACAAAGGACAACAGCAGCGGAACAACTGAAGGCAATAGGATGGAAAGGATATAGGTTGCGTTATAAGAAATAGGAAAACCCAAAGATAAAAGTTGGGTGTATAGAAAGGAGCGTTCGTTAAGGAGTGCGGAATATTCGAAGAGGATATGATTTAAGTCAGAAATACAAGAAGGCTCAGAAGCGTGAAAAGCGCAGAAAGGAGAAGGGGACAAAGCGAATTTTCGAGAAGAAGAAAGTAGAGAATGATTGATTATGAGTCTAGTTAAGGAAACAACAGTGGAACGACGGCAGACAGGAATAGAATGAAACCAAGGGGCAGGAAAGAACTATCTTTTCCAACACGAGGCGTTAATTCAGATAATCGCTGTCAGCAATAGGACTCTCACGAATTTTTCGATTCAAATTCCACAGATTTTCGAACTTTCTTCTTCTTCCTAATTTATTTCCGTTGCTTGCTCATTTTAAAGCTCTTCCTCTGGGTTTTATTAATCAGGAATTGCCTTAATACTATCAATTCTTTATTTCCTTTTCATTCTATTTTTTTTTTTACTGGCGGATCGAAGGGCCTTTATAGTATTGGAGCATCTTTCCTATATCCTGCTCAAAGTTACTCCTAAAAGTTTTAAATTTCTCCCAGCTTGCTCCATTTTTGTTTTTGCGGAGTCAGCTGTAATATTACGAGACATGATATCCTCCTCAATTCGAGACAATAATAAATTTCCAATCATTTCCGATGCTGAAAGTGTTTTGCAAATAATCTCATCTCTACTTCCTCTTTCCTATGATCCTATAATTCTTCGTATTCATTCAGTTATCTCTTTTGCAAACTCGCCATATTCAAAATTATTTCCTTTGCATTCCGATGTTGATATAATAGAGAGAAATGAAAGGATTGACCACTTGTCTAGTGATGCAGCTGTTAATGAACTCTCTATCAACAAATTTACTATCAATAACATATTTCTAATGTCAAGAAGCTCTATTTCAAATTTTGTTCGAACTCAAATCCTCTCTCCTTTTCTAATCAATTTTTCTTCTATCTTTCCATTCAACCCTTTTTTACGTCTTTTTCGAATGTTCCACCTTGTCGTCTGCGCGTTTCTTTTCTTACTCATAATATTCCTCAGACATAATATTCATACTTTTTATAGTGCTACACATTTGTCCTTTCATTTCCATCGTTCTCTGCTGTTTTTCCCCCTAGTGCCTACATTGTCTCTACTGTTGATTTACTAATCACATACGAATTTAAATCAATAATTGATCGTTAATTTTTGTCGGACATAGGCAACGCCCTCTGTTAGCGAGCAGAAAAAGAAACAAAAAAAATTACGGTCCAACGATTGACGTTTTAAAAATATATTTCGGCACAGTTATACATCGTGGCACTTACTCATAATATAACTTTTGACATTCTGCCCAAAAAGTTTTCTTCAAAAAGTTTCTATGCACATGTCTGCTGTCATGTTTTCTGTGATAAATACCCGTGTAAACCTACTGAATCTCTTAAACCTACTTCCGCCACCGAAAAAAAAAAAAAAACCCACACCGTAAGATATATCTAATACCGTATTCCGCGGTTATAATTTAAATGTACTCAAATTCAGAATTAGGTTTTCTCCCCATATTCCATATCATTTGCAAAAACATTAAATTTCGACGCGTGTCATTACAGTAGGTCTCATCTTAATCCGCGAAACAAATAGTAAATATATTTTTTTTAGATTGGTCGAATTAATCAATTGTGTTTACACCTCTGATAAATAGGAGAATTATACCCGCACACTAATTTTAATTAATGTTGATCAATATTAGTTTTAGTTGAAATTTTTTATAGAGTCTATCAATACATCTCGGTAGCTAATTTCGACCAACCGGTTCCTTACTATTCTGTACAATTGTTTCAACCGCTTGTCCTGAACCATGATAATTTTCAGGCTATCCTACTTATATTATACAAATTTTCTATTCGACATTAGAACCGCATAATGTCATACAAACACCGTGTACTTCTCGGCAAACTACGCATACATCCTAACAGACTAATTACTAATTAAATGTAGATAAATCCATACCTGTTTGTTAATATTTATAAATATAAAAAAGCTACATTTCTTAATAACAAACCAAAAAATTCATACATGAACTTTCTCGAATAAATTAAAATGAATACCTCAGTTTAATGAAACATTAAACGAGATTTCAGTGCACTCTGCATTGTTGGCTGATGATAATGTTTCATTAAACTGAGGTATTCATTTTAATTTATTCGAGAAAGTTTATACTTATTTTCGTTTGTTATTGAAATATTTATTTATTTTATATTTATCATTAATTATTGCTTTTTGAAAGAGCCGTTTTTTCTAGGGGATTTACGAACGTAAGCCATTATTACGTAAAATTCTCTTTTAGCTCAATTATTCAACGTGTAGTAATTCGAACTTTAGGCGCGAAAAAAGTGACAAATATAATTAACTGAGGGAAAACATGTATCACGTTCGTACTCCATTTACAGCGCGTACCGGAAAAAATTATTATCATTAGGCCATTCCGGTTTTTACGAATATCTTTTATTTTACGCCGACTCATTTTGAAAGGTGTTATTTTTTATTTTATAACAAAATGAAGAATTTTCTAAAAACTGCAAAGGGGGGTTGCTTTCCGATAACGTTATGCCTCGATGGTTAATGCGAAACCTACTGCACATTACAGAACCTTTTTGTAAAAGAAAATTATTAAAATGAACGAAACTTACTTTGGCCACAGTCTTCGTTAGTGTATCCTTCGTCGCATTCGCATTTATCCTCTATACAAGAACCGTGACCGGAACATCTATTAAGACACATATTTGGTAAGTAGTCAGCTTTTTCTAGAGCGATTCCTATCTTAATCGTACTCAAGTCGTCATTGTAAACGGATATGTACCAGCGACCGGTGGACAAATGTTTCGGTAAGGTAAAATTAGCCTTTCCTACTTCACTGTAAACAGATCGTTTAAGAGAAAGCTTCGGTTTCAGCCGTTGCACCGTTCTTACTGGACGACCCATCCTCGCAACGTCGTCAGTACTACTTCGATTATCGCTCTTTTTGACTGATTCGACGTTATTTTCATCGGCTGGCAACCAGGCAGTCGAAAAAAAATCGTCTGGCATATCGCCGTCAGCCGATTTCATTGCTAGCTCTTCTTCTATATTAAACAGGTACAACTGATTAACCGAATCATCATCGTCCCGTTCCTCCGTCTCCAACGGTTCTTCAGATGTCGTCCTTTTGATTCTAGTTATCGCGCGACCACTTTTGATAAAGTGTGCAAAATCGTACTGCGTAATTGTAGGTACTACATTTCTCCTGCCGTATATAGCCAAATTTGGTCCCCACGGTACGCTTATACGTATCAATACAGTTACCATTTCTTTAGCTAAAAAATCGATACTCCAGAAGTGGAACGGCTCTAAATCGCTTTCGTGCCAAGCATCGTAGTCTTTAAATTCCGTCACTATATGACTGCCACTAGTTAGTTTCTTTTGGCAAATGTTGTCCTCTGTTTTATCTACAACTGGTGATCGTATAATTTCTGAAAGGAAAAATAATTAATTGAACAGGAAAAACGATAATACTCTATAGTAAGAAAAATCAATTATTCTAACTACATGTACATGTATATAATTAAGTTTTCAAAATAAAAGGGAAATTTATACGCTCCGTTCGTATTGGAAAGAGGTTAGCAGTAACTCTACTAATTCGAGTAGTTACACTGGCTGCGGTGGTTCTTTTATTAAGGATCTCGCGATGCTGTAACCTAAAATAGTAAATTTTCCTCTGTTTCCATCTACCACCTTAAAGATTCTCAACTGCACCAATGTTCAGACACCGGCCTTATAAACTTCATCTCTCTTTGTTTGCTGACCTTGATTCCCATTATAGCTAGTTAAGTTGGTTATCTGATCTCTAGATTACCAAGCGTATCAGGGACAGGAAAGGAATCCGTGAAATAATCCACTTGTGGATTCCACAATTTTTTAAAGAATTGTCTTTTGATCATTAATACTCTATCTGCGCATCACAAAGATCCAAAAGTACTTTTATATATAGGCGCCGGAGCTGTATACAGCAGGCCTGGCCAACACGCGGCACGCCGGGCGACTTTATATTTCCGTTGAACTTTTGCTTCCGATTAAACGTATTCAAAAAATAAGAAATAAACGAAAATTTGCACCGGTCATTGTTATAATGTGATTTTGCCTGATAAAAGCAAATTATTTCAAAACATCAGTCTTTCACCACAAACTATATGTCGTCGTATTGATGACATTTCACCTGAAACAGTAGTAACTTTGCGCGATAAAATCAACCAAATCGAAGCGTACATATTTTTTGATATTTGATGAAAGCGCAGATATAATTTATCCCAACTTGTAATATTGATTCACATTGCAAGTGACAAAAAAATGTTAAATCTTTTAAATTTAAAAGACACAACCAGTGAACAATATGTTTTCCAGGTGACTGAAAACGGTTTACTCGAAATTAACTTCCGGGTTAACAACAGATGAAGAGCACCTGCCTGCTGGTTTGGTAGGTAAAAATAGGGGAGCTGTAAAATTACTTACGGATACGCTAGATCGCAGAGGTATTAAAATCAGTGATATTTTTATTATTAAATACGTTAAATTTTTACTTACCGTTGGTGTTATTCAAAAACTTTTCCATAACTATCGGTTTCTCATCGTACTGGCTCGATTTACCGGAATCTAGAAGTGCGATCACCGATGGTTGACCATCTCTGCAAGCTCGATAGGAAACTGAAAACAATTAATCAAAAGGTGTAATAATAAAAAGGTTAGAACTTTTTAGCGTTTGTGTCTATTCCACTTTTGAAATCGGGTTAGACCAACCTTTTTTTTTTGCTTAAAAATCCAATTATCGCGATATTTTTTAAAAATTTAACCTTTTTAAGGTAAGTTTATAAAAAATTTCTCGAAATAAATTTTAAAAAGCTTAAATTTATAAAAGCATTATTTAAAATTATTATTAGTATTGTAATTATTATTATTACAATAGTTCTTCTTTTTTTTCTTTTTTTTTTTTTTTGAATAAAGAAAATATATACAAGGGAAATTTTAGTTATTTTTTTGACGGCCTCTTTTTATTTCGAATTTTTAAAAAACAAAAAAAAAAAAGATAAATTTAATTAAAAATAAAAGCAAAAAATAAAAAATGGACGAATTGCGAAACTTTATTAAAAGAATTAGTTATAATATTTAGCATAGAGTGTAAAGTTACACACGTAGCATTTAAATTCTATTTGTTAATAAATTTATTTAAATACGCTTCAAAGGGCGTCTGTAAAAGTAGAAAGATTTGTTCGGGGCGTGTAAAATGCCACGTGTGGTATATTAGACACGTTCTCAGTTTTACTAGAATTATAATTTGTCGGAGTACTTACTTTTATATTTTAAAATTTGAAACTATAATTCAAAATAAATTTGCAGACTCTATTTTATTTCCTACAATATTTCATATGTATACGGAATCAAAAATATAAATAAATTAATTAAAATATTTCGTTTTATGACTCCAATTTTCAAACATCGAAGAAGAGTGAATTCGTCAAAGTTGTTCGTGCCCGTAAATTTTGAGCCTCTCCACCAGCGCAAAAAAATTCAACGATAACATAACAAAGCTCATGTTGTTCAACAGAGCATATGATAATTTTTTTCAATAGACGCAGAAATAACTAAACTAAAACCACCATAAACGTAACAGATTTTTTTGGTATATTTTCATTTTTGATACGTTAGTTTTTATACAAGTTTATATAAAGTGATAAACGCTTTTATTAATTTATACTTACTATAAACGAAAATCAGCAAGGACGCAAAAATAAGAGCGATAAAGGTCATAATCCAGAAAGCAAGTTTCCAATTGTGTCGTTTAACCAGCGATTTTGATCTTACCCGATGATGGTTCGTCGATGATTTGGACGATAATGTTCCCTGCGGGGAACGTATAGAATGAAACTGTTCTAACACTCGAAATCTACGTTTATTTTCCATCAACGGTGAAGGCACCATTGCCGATGATCTTTGCACCGAAGAAAGAGACACGGTACTGTATGGATCTATCGTAATTCCTTCGGTAGTAGCCGTTTCAGATGTTATCGTACTAATCGCCGTATTACCGTCTTGATAACGTTCGTGTTCTGATATAAACGCTAAGTGTTTTTGTAGGTTGTGGAGATTCCGCTGCGATCGATAGATTCGATTTCGCGAACTATGCGCTTCGCTGGCTGGAAGTGACATGGTTCAGCGATATAGTATAACCACCTGATAGTGTTAACAAAACATTGCTCTTATTAGTTATACTTTTTAATCCTTATTTATTTCTACTTTTCTACATATTATTATTATTATTATTCGAAGTTTTAACATTTAAACGACGCCTGCTAAATGTAACGCAGTCAGATACCTAGATATTAATTATTCCCGATTGTTGCCTCACTTGGAAAACGTACGTGTCTCACTGTAGGCATAAAATTGTTCTAAGAATCAAGGCATTATTAGACTGTATTTTTAATAAAAAAATCCAGTGTCACCTTAAACTGTAAGACGCTCGTATACATGACGATCATAAGCCCTATTTGGAAATACAGGCTCGAATATCAATCGAGTGCAATAACTGCAATCAAGAATCTTGAGGCGGATGATCAACGTCCCGTTCGATGCGTCTAACAGAATCCTTCATACTGATTTAAAAATTCTATGTATTAATGAAGTCCGTAAATCTCAACACAGCAAGTTTTATAACAATCTAGCACACAGCGACACAACTCGACCATAGTTTGTATGAACCAAATAAGTATTCCGCTAACTTCAAAGATACGCAGGAGGTGGTGCAGAAACGTTATGAAAGACGAATGACTAGGGGACTCATTATTTCAGGTTGGATAATAAGCCTGGGAGCGACTTGAATCTGGAATGAGACAAGACCTGTGACCTTTAGTTTGATAGCAGCAAATATAACGAGTCGTTCCGTCCGCGAGCAAATGGTGTTCCGACTGTATGATCG
Organism: Icerya purchasi; assembly: GCA_039619475.1. Lineage (NCBI taxonomy): Eukaryota > Metazoa > Arthropoda > Insecta > Hemiptera > Monophlebidae > Icerya > Icerya purchasi. The sequence continues at coordinate 206,621,748 of CM077115.1, forward strand.
TCAACCATTTTTCTTCTCAATCTCTATTATATTATGTCCACAAGTAGTGAAGTAGCATATCGGATATATGCTGCCAAGTATTCGAAAGGTAAGTGACAAAAATGAAATCAACAAAACCCAATGCAAAGTCACCAGAAAGTATTAATGTAATATGAAGCTTGTTTTCGGGTCAAAGCGTAAACATGAACATTTAGGCACATGGTTTTCATTACCTTAAAGGAAGAATAACTTAAAATATATAATGGTCTATAATTTTAGTTTACGAATATTGCCTCTTAAAGAAGATATCTATTTTCGATTACGATACAACCAAAATCGTATTTCATTATGTGTTGTTTCCGATCCACTGGGAGAAAAGAGACAATATTTCATATTAATTTCATTTGTTTCTTTTTTTATTTTTCTTTATGTATCAGCAGTATCAATGGAAAAATCACCTTCGATCTATGCGGCAAAAAAAAAAAAAATTCCTCCTACATAGTGAAAATGATTACAACTCCGAGTTTAAGTTCGCCAATTCTAATCAGTATCTATGTAATTTAAAACTTCCTAATCATTCAAAAATCAATATGCAAACCAATAATCAAAGATAATCCTAATCGATTTTATTTGAAATAATTTTATCAGTGGCGGATTCACGGGGGGAAAATAAGGGTCATTTCCTCCCCCAATGAACCAAAGCCTCTATGAAAAAATTTATTATAACAGAGAAACTTAATTTATGCTATAAAAGATTTCAATGAATTTTACCTACGAATTTAATAATTAATATTTAATATTATTTTATAGTAAAACTATTAATGTTCCTTTTTTATTCTATTTTAAATGTAATTATCATTGATCTTTTGCCATTTTTATTTATTTTTTATTTTTATTTTGTAATTTTAATTAAAAATAGTTCAATAAGAAATGTATATATTTAAACTTGATCACGAACAAAGAATACGTTTCGGATTACCAACTAAAATAGAAAAGAAGTATAGTCTAATAAAAATACACTTTCTTACTATTTCTAAACTAAGATTTTAGCTAGAATTTTATAAATTTTTTATTTTTCACCTTAAAATAAAACAAAATTTAAATTAAATTGTAATAATTATGTATTTTTAGAACATTTTTAAATTTCTAAAGAGGTCGCTATTTGATTTTCTTTATGAAACAAGGTATTTCTAAAATCTACTGGCTGCCGTAGAAGATTTTACGTAATTATATAATCCCCCCGACCCCCAACTGTTATTCTGGATCCGGCCCGGATTGTGCCCATTATGTTTTGTTTTGTTTTTTTTTCTTTGTTTGGCAATCGCGGATGGTAAAACGTAAATTGTCTCAAAGTACTGTAACGCTATAATCTACGTGGGCTTACCTACGAGCGTACGTAATAATTAAATATATGTGTATCACATGCGGGATTTTATATTTTTCTTATAAATGTAGGAGCTAACTTAAATCTTATAGTTATATTAATTAACTAGTTGTCACCCACGACTTCAACTGCACATTTATCATTTTTCTGGATACATTTTCTTTGATAACTACTATTATCTTATCAATTTTCTCTTAAGCATTCGGTTAATCTCATACTATCTATTTATTCCATAAACTCCACCTACTTACTACCCATTTGTCTCCTTGAGCTTGAAATGTAAATATTATTATTTTTCTGTTTTTATTTCAGACTATTCTACAACATATATATACATATATATATTAATTACAACGTAATTCTTAGGCTACCCCCCATTCGAAAAAATGTCCCAATTTTATGTAACGCTAAATGTCCCAAAAAAATGTTCCAGAAAAACGTCCCAATTTTATGTAACGTTTGTTATATTTTGTAGGATTTTTGTTATTGTTATTTAAAAAATGTCACAATTTTATGTAATGAAATATGTAACGAAAAATGTAACGAAAAAATGTCTTAATTTTATATAACGGAAGTTAAATGTTAGAATAGGATTTTTGTGGTTATGTTATTTTTTGTGTGTGTTGATGCCAGTAAGAATTACGTTGTAAATTTTGATCATTTTATACAAAGTATAGAAGAGAAAGAGACAGAAATGAAAGTAAGAGGGGTCAAGGGGTGCAGCCCCTTGCGAGGCCAAAATGACCGAGTTTATATATATATATATATATGAATTGTTTTTTTTGTTGTTAAACACAAAACTCGAGAACGTGTGGACCGATTTTGATAATTTTTTTTTTAAATACTCGCTACCACTTCGGCCAGGTTCATACGACTCAGAAATTGGAAAAAATGGCGCAATACGCAAAAAGGGTTGTTCAATCCCCCCATATATGAACACACAGCTGATAACCACACGTTATGCCGCAATACGAAAGCATATCGCTACAAAACGTTATTGTGCATAAAAATTAAATAAATTAAATATCTAATATCTAAAATATAAAACATAAATAGCGTTATTTGCTCAACCACCAGGCAATCAAACGAAAAACGTGGTGTGCTATAAAACATTACAATAAATTAAATACATTTTTTCTATAATAGTAGAAGTACGTTTTTTCTCTAATATTTACACTTTGTTTATACATTTCCAGTAACTTTTCATAAATTCACTGATCATAGGTTCGTACTGCAAAAATAAAGTTATTATTCAAAAAAGCACAGTTGCTATTTTATTTCCTTTGTTTTTCCACAGATTACAACACAGCAAGGCGTGACCGGGCCGGCTAATATATATATATATATATTGTTTATAAGTACTGGAAAGTAACTGTAAAAATTTTAATTTAACTTTAAAATGTAAAGTACAATTTTAGAATAATTAACGTAATTATTTACTGTTAATTGAAAAAAAATTATTATAAATTAATGATTAAATTATTTTACATTGAATGATAAATTTATTTTAGTAAACTTTTACATTAGGTACCCCAGTTCATTCTTACTTTTAGTTCAGTTCATTCTGATACAAAACAATCATACATAACTGCTTTGAACGCGAACGTGAAAAATGGGGAAAAAATGAAAATCAGATTTTTTTAAAAATTGCCTACTAATTTAAAAAAAGAAAAAAATGTTGTAAATGCGCATTTAAATTTAATAAGAAATACTGATTGCTATTATACATCACTTTCCCGACTCCACTAATGTTTTTCGAAAAGGTCACTTAGATCATCGGTTAAATTCTTTTTAGCTTAAAAACTGTTTACACATATATGATGAAAATTATTAACCTTAGTGTCTCGCCACATATTACAACTCCATAAACAAACCTTAAAAATTACTACCCTACTTAAAGCTATCGGTAACAGCTTGTGGGGCGCGGATTCAGCAATTCTTAATTTAATTTTTAGAACCCAAATTATTTCTCACCTTAACTATGGTTCTATGTTATATGGTTCGGCTTCCAAATCTAATTTATCTAAACTTAATGTTATACAAAACCTTTGCCTACGCATCATTACCGGCAATGTGAAGTCTTCTCCGGTTGCGTATCTCCAGTTCGAGAATAAAACACCTCCCTTATTTATAAGAAGGAATGTTTTTACTCATCGAACCGTGCTCAAATATTGTAATTAGAATCTCGATTTATCATAAATATAGCCTCGATCTCTTGTTCCTAAGGTTCCATCCCTTTATTTCTCTTATACATTTTTTATTAATATGATACATATTAATATTGACACTACGTTAGTTCAGAAAATTAAAGACACAAATCTATCGATGTCTGTATTGTGGTTTAAAAATTTTATTAATAACAAGTATCCCGATTGCATCAAAATATTTACAGATGGTGCTAAGCTCAAAGGTCCCTATAACCTCACTGGTTCCGCTTTCATTGTAGCTAACGTTACAGTTCAAAAATTCAAGCTTCTTTCTGAGGCGTCTGTTTTTACCGCCGAACTGTTGACTACTGATAAGGTTCTTGATTTCATGTTGAATATTCTTAACCCGGATAATGCACTTACAATTTTCTCCGATAGCCTGGATGCCTTCATTGCACTAGACTATAGTTCTTTTAATTATAAACAGCACCCGCTGAGATCAAAACTAAATAACTCCAAATTCTTAATAAAAATAGATGTTTAAACTTTTGTTGGGTTCCCAGTCATACGTAATTACAGTACAAAACAGTTCAGTAACATTATAATTTAATACAAAATAAATTCAATGAAATAAGAGTAAATCACAATTTGCAAACCCTCGTTTATTGATATTAAATGACACCTTAAAATTTAGTGCACTGTAAAAAAGCCAATAATGATGATTACTGAGGAAAATTAAAACATTTTAATAAGAAAAGATTTACTGGCTATAGCGATTTCTTTTTTCATGTTTTGTATTAATTTTTTATTAATTTTTTTACTGATAACACTAAAGATCGTCAATAGCTACTAAACAAAAAAAAAAAAAAAAGAAAATCGGTTAATAAACGGAGGAATGCTAAATTCTGTTTTGTCTTTGCCTATTTGTATATAGATTATCATTATTACGATTTTCGTAAAACTAGCACTTATTCTAGAAAAGCTCCACGCGTTTCATATAAGTATAAAATAGATAGGGGAGTCAAATTAGATTTTCACTTCGAAAAAATTCCCCGATTGATGATTCCAAATGGAACGTGTTTAGAAAAGTATGTAGAATAACATATCAAAATGCCTCCACGAGAAAATGTGTGCTGCATTTTTTATTTAACAATTTCATTTTTTTTCATTTTTTTTTCACCGCTCCTCCGGTCCTAGGACCACAATTGGTGCTGCTATTTGATTAACTAAATCTTGACTTTTTCTATTATATGTTAAGTAAATACTTCCTCATGTCTCTTCTCATTAGAAAAAGACATGATTTTTAACTAATATACTAATAACTTACTATTAGTTTACGTTACACACAATAAACAATATTAATCACAGTAAAAAAAAAAACAACTTTTACAAATTAAGTCCGTTTCATGGCATTGTTCAACACAAATTAGGTTTGAGCGAGTGAAATTAATTCCGTGGATGCCGTTGTAATTTTCTCAGGGTTATCCGGGTAATGCGTCTCTACACCAGTATCTCTTGAGTCTTCTCCGCGGATTCCCAGGGAGAGACGAAGAGAACATGCTGGTTGCTTCTATGTTTTCACTGAGTTCAAGTTTACTAAAGAACGCACCATCATATCGAAGTTTGTAATAGTCTTGCACGAATGGGATCTTCGAATCGTGATGGAGTGTTCTATTGGACACGAAATAAGAAGCGTTGGCAACTTGTCTGAGTATTTTAGACTGAAGCTGTTGAATTCTGTTGATATTGCTCTTGGACGTTGCGCCATATACTTCGATGCCATACCTCCATACTGGCGCCAGTACGGATAGATAGATTAGTCTTTTGCAAAACATGCTCACGGCGGACTTCCTTCCCATAAGGCTATTTAAGATTTGAAGTCTTGAGCGAATTTTTTGCCTTGTGTACGCGACGTGGGTCCTCCATTTTAAACGTCGGTCCATTGTTAATCCGAAGTATTTAGCGCTGTTGCTTTGCGGAAAAACATTTTTATTTAATTCTACCTGGAGACAGGGCTGTTGGTTTAACGTAAAAGTCACCTGTAAACTTTTGGAATGGTTTATTTTAATCTTCCATTTCTCTGTCCATGCTTCAATCTTGTTCAAGTGCTCCCGCAACAGTAGTGCAGCACGCGAAGGATCACTATTTGCCGCTAAGATGCAGGTGTCATCAGCGAAGGTCGCTGTTACCGTGGTTTTTAGAACTAGAAAATCCGCCGAGTACAAAGAATATAATAATGGCGCAAGTTTACTTCCCTGTGAGACGGATGCATTTATCCCGTACTTTTCGGACATTGATGAATTTATCTTCACTACAAAACTCCCGTCTTGACAAGAAGGATTGTATTACCGCATAAATATCATTCGGCAGAATGTTCTTCAGTTTGTACAGGAGGCCTTGATGCCACACCCGATCGAATGCCTGCTCGACACCAAGAAAGACAGCGCTACAATATTGTTCCCTTTCCAGTGTCGAAGCTATTTTATCGGTAATCCGATGAATTTTGTTGTACGGCCGAATGTTTTGCACGAAATCTAAACTGGTGATTGGGCAAGATCTTGTTTTTCGAAATTACTTTTATAATTCGATCCTGTATTATTTAACAATTTAGGCGCAAAAATGTGTTTTTTTGTTAATAACTTTTTTATTTAAATTTATTCGAAAAAACTGATAGCGCCATTTGAAAGAACGGAAAATTTTACAAAAGAAACATACATGACATTTGTTTTTCAATTGGACTTGAGCGAACAGTAATTTTTTAATTAACGCTCCGATTCGAGCTGCGTCAAGCCATATATTAAGCCGACTATGGACCCGTGCGAGCGTGCGCACCGTACATAAGTGGCTATAACTTTTAATTGACATATGACATAAAACCGATTGCATATTTAAAAGGATAATTTTTAGTAGTAGTAGTACGTATATGTTTGGAATGATTTTTTAAGTATGGCAAATATTTCATACGTGAGTTAGAAGTGAATGTCGCACGAATTTTTGAATATTTCATAAAATTCGACGAAGTTTAAAAAAAAACAAGAAATGCATGGATGTTATATTCGAAGGGATTATCTAAAACACGTCGTTCGGAAAAAAAATTAGAAAAAACATTATTTTGCAAAATTCAAGTCTTTAAAGTTTATCAATTTTCGAAAAATGCATTTTCCCATTTCGAGTTTCTAACTTTGATCGTTAATAATAAAATCTTAAAAAATGATACCGACATTTATTTTGTAGGTGGTCAATTTGAAGCATACGATGTGTACTTTAAGGTCAAATAGTTTATTTTATAATTATTATATTTTTTGGTGACGTTTTTTAAAACACAAAAAAAAAAATTTTTACTCAAATTGTTTAAACAAAAAAAAAAATTTTTTTCAACACTTTCACTACATGAAGGTGGTAGCTGAGATATAAATCTTGAAAAATACAACTTATTATAATTTAATTTTTCAATGTAATAACCATTAAAAGAAGAAAAAAAATGATTTTACGATACGAATTAGCACCCTTCCTTTTACCATTATTCGATGAATCAAAAAATGTTAAATCTCAATTATATGGTATATATTTACATCATAATCTACTGCTCTACACGCACTGCAAAATGTACAATGCGTTATTGATGGAGGAATGTTACTGCATCGAGTACCATGGAAAGTAAATGAAAAGTTCGAACAGCTACGTATCTTGTACTTACGAAGAAATTATGGAAGCAATGTAATAGTAGTTTTCGATGGTTATAGTTCAAATAGCATGAAATCAGCAGAAAAAATTCGTAGAAGTCGCAAACAAAAATGCGCATATATTTTCTTCAAAGAAGACATGTACTGTTTTCCACGAAAAATTTCTCTCAAATGAAAAGAATAAAATTTCTTTTATAACTTTATTAACTGATAAACTGAAAGATAATAATATTTCTGTAGCTCAAGCAATTGACGATGCAGATACTTTAATTGTTCAGACTGCACTTCGTCTAACGAATTCAAAAGTTTTTATTATTTCCGAGGATATTGATGTTCTGGTTATTTTAGCTGCATTATACCCTCATGACAAGGAAGTATATTTCTTAAAACAATGAAGAGGTAAAATAGAAAGAAGTTTTTACTATTCAACGGTCATGTTGAAATATTACTCAAATGCAAAAAATTTTATCCTTTTCCTACACGCGTCCAGTGGATGTGATACAACATCAACTTTTTTCAATCATGAAAAAAATTCATTTATTACAAAATTTGAAACTAACGAAGAACTGCAAGCAATGGCACAACTATTTTATAATAAGAATGGTTGTATAGATGAAATTTTTGAAGCTGATGATAAAGATACATTGGCTTTATACGGCGCTTCAAAATCTGAGAAAGATTTAAATGAGTATCGATATAAATGTTTTGTTAAAGGTGTTTCAAAGCGAAGAAAAATGACTTTTCATTTTAACCTCATACTAATAACGCAGTATTGCAGCATATTAAAAGAGTGTACTTACAAGTACAACAATGATTGGGTGAAAAACTATCACCAAATGAATGAGGATGGACGAAAAAAAAAAACATTTTTTGTCTTGTCCGCATGACCCATCCTCCGGTACCCGAAAAACTATTACGAACTTTATTTTGCAGCTGTAAAAGTGGCTGCAGAAAAACCAGCTTATACTAGCCTGTTTGAATTGCAGTGGAGTAGATTGCTCAAACAGTCCTCAAGTATGTGATCTGACTGAAGATGAGTACTACATTTAAGAAGATGCATCTGAAACTGCAGAAATTTCAGATTGCTCAGCAAAATCAGTAGAATGTTAACAGAATACGCATCAGAATCAGAAGATAGAGCGTAAATTTTTTTTAATATTATCAATTTTTTTACGTTTCATTTGATTCAAATGCGCTGTAAAATTATACGAATATGTAACCTAAAAATTTAGTCTCTTTCAAATAAAGATGCATCAATGACATTGCTGTGTATATTTTTTTCCCCTCTTGAATACTAAATGAATACTTTTGGAGCAATTTTATGACATTATTATTTAGAAAAAAAGTAAAAAAGTCATTATTTTTAATTTTTGTGATGAATTTTCCATATATTTAATTATGATCGGCCATTTTGAATTCACCATTTTCAATTTTTTAAGTAGAATATCAAATTTTTGATAACTGTACCCAGCAAACCCCAATGTTTTCAGGTAATTTTCCAATATTTTTACGTGTCCATCGGCCGTTTTGATTCCGCCATTTTGAATTTCTAAAATCTGACATCAGATTCGTATTCAGCACCCTTGAAAACCTCTATATACCAATTTTCATAATTATTCATTAATAAATATCTGAGAAATTCAATTTTGCAACTAATTTTTCACTGTTATTGAACAAATAAATAATTAGCACACTTTTTTAAAAGGTGGCATTTTTAGTTAACACTATTAACAAGCGAATGCAAAAGATTTCATCAAAAATTATAGATCACGGAATTATTCAGAAGTTTATCTAACTTGACTCCCCTAAGAAGAAATTAAAAATCTGCACGTAAAGATTTTTACCAATCTAATATATATATCATTTTTATCAACAATATTTCCCCTTTTTATTTATTTGTTTTTGAAGTGAAACTTCTTTTGGCGCCGTACCTTATATACAAATAAAAATATATAGGGAATTGACACGAAAAACGAGCGAGCGTACGTTATGAATAACTAAAGTATTAATACGTCTAAAAATCTGTAATGGACACGTAGCCAGCAATATATTGAATTAAAATTTATGTTGTATGTTATTGCATTTTATGCCACTTTGAGATATATATATAAAACTCGGCCATTTTGGCCTCGCAAGGGGCTATGCCCCTTGACCCCTCTTGCTTTCATTTCTGTCTCTTTCTCTTCTATACTTTGTATAAAATGATCAAAATTTACAACGTAATTCTTACTGGCATCAACACAAAAAAAAAATAACATAACCACAAAAATCCTATTCTAACATTTAACTTTCATTGCATAAAATTGTGACATTTTTTAAATAACAATAACAAAAATCCTATAAAATATAACAAACGTTACATAAAATTGGGACATTTTTTCTAATGGGGGGGTAGCCTAAGAATTACGTTGTAATTAAAAAAAAAAAATTATTAAAATTTAAAATACCATGGCTATCCTTCTCTCGATTATTTTCATTTCCTCGAATCACCTTTCCTCCAATTTTTTAATCATCTCTGATTCCTTGAACGCCCTTCAGGCCATATCGTCTCCCCTTCCTGATCATTCGTAGGACACTTTGTCGTTCTCCGTATACATTTACTCATTCATAATCTTTCCTCTCTCCATTCCATTAATATTGATTTGCTTTGGGTACCTAGCCACTCGCACATATTTGGTAATGAAGCGGTTGAGTGCTTGGCTCGAGCTGCTGCTTCCTCTCGCCTTTTTTTAAAAAAATTCCATCTGCTAAACTCCTATCGATATTGTAAAAGCTTTCATATCAGCTGTTGGTGTCGGTTACCTACGATTCCTCCTTTTCTAATAATTATTCATTTTATCTTTCTGTTCAGCCTACTCTTCCTGCATATTCATGGTTTCTTTTGCATCCTTCTCTTCGACATTCTGATGTTGATTCCATAGTTCGTATGCGTTTTGGCCATTCTTTGCTGCCTTCCCCCAGATTTCGCTTTTCTCTAATTTCCTCCCCACACTTTCCCCTCGATCCTGATAATGCAGTTATTTGCGACGCTGATCATGTGTTCTTCCAGTGTTGATTTCTTTCTGTGGAACGTTCTGCTTTGTATTCCTATTTGTTGGAGCTTAGGCTTTCTGCTCCTTATTGTGCTTCCTACATCTGGTCCTCTCCTTCCCCACTAGTTATTCCGGCTATTTGTTCCTTTTTAGCGAAAATTTCTGATCGGATTAAAATACGACCGACTTCTTTCCTTACTATTTGTTTCTGGGTAAAGGTCCTTGATTGACGAGCGCAAGAAAAAAAAAAAAAAACTCAACAGTTAATCGAACATAAAAAGTGGATATAAAGAATCGGAAAAAGAAAGGCATCGAGCACATAGAGAATGTCAATGATCTCAAAGGAACTGTAACTGAAGCAAGCCGCATTTTAATCTTAACAAAAACGTGGATGAATAATGACGATAATAATATCGAAATACCAAATTGCGATTGCATCGTGAAATTTAAACGCCAGAACGTTCGAGCAGGAGGGGTTGCAGTTTATCGCAATAGAAACGACATAAGTCAAATATTGTTACTTCTAATATTGATGTTACGCAATTAAATTTTTTTTTTACGTCAAACAGACGTTGGGATTTATATGTACTGCCCGATGTAAGACGGAAGATGGAAAAGAAATAATTATTATCGCCATTTGTATTTCTCCAAATCAAAGGGTCCGTGGTATAATTAAATTTATACATAGAAGATCTTTCACTACCGGTGGTCAAGGTTATTAAAAGAAAATTTACATACACTTCCAATGATATCAACTGAAGATTTCAACGTCAATTTTGCATCAGATGATTCTTGCCCTTTAATAGAATTTCTTCAAACCGAGCTTCAATTATTAATAATAATCCAAATAAATCAACGACAAAGTACGAAACTACCATTGATGCAGTATTATCTAGATATATATTGATAAAATTACATCAAAAACTTATATTTCTTATTTTAGTTACCGTAAGCCTATTGTATCTTTTATAGAATCCACCGATTAATGAAAAACATCAATAAAACAAATGCATTAATTTTTTATTTGTTTTTCTTTAAGTGAAACTTTCACGTATGGGAGATCTTTCTTACTCTTGGTAAATTCAATACTAATACTATAACTTTAAATCAAAGTTGAGGAAAGTGCCTTTAAAGTTTCACTTCTGCCCTGTGCTCCGAGGCACATTCATTTTTTTTTGTTGTTGGCTCCGCTTTCGCCCTTTTGCCAGTTTACCTAAATCTAAAGATTTAACCGTTCCTTCTTATATATCTACATTAGCCGTTTTCAGACATAACGCCTTACATTCTAAAGACTTCGACTCATTAAAATTTATTATACGAATATTAGCAACGTGTGAAATTTGCTTAAAATTCCTTTCACCGGCTTTTCCCTTTCCTTATTATATATTTATCACACTGTCACATCAGATGCTCGATTGACTCCTCTAATCCACATTCAGTACAGTTACTGCTAATTCCTGACCTTGCTAATTTAGTGACCTCCGATAATGGTCCAACTGAAAGTCAAAGAAACTAATATAACATGCATACAAATGTATGCCTCTACAACTGCATTGGATGACGAGGAAGTGAAAACGATGGACGAAATTACCCAGGACGAATCAAAAGGAAAAGAAAACAAAATATTCCTGATGGGAGATTGGAATAGCCAAATAGGTCTAAGACAAGAAAACGAATTCGAAACACTGGGAAAATTTAATTATGGAAAGCGTAACGAAAGAGGCCGGAAACTCGTAAGGTTTTGTCAGGAGTTTAGATTGAAAGTATTAAATAGTTTTTTTTAAAAAAAGAGAGGGAAAAAGATAGTCATGGATCGCTCCCAACCAAGAATATAAAACGTTAATAGACTACATAATCACACCTATAAACAATAATTTAATAATAAATTGCGAAATCAGTAATAAATTTGAATTTCACTCAGACTATAGACTGCTAACCATAGGATTAAAGATGCGGTACCCCGCCAAAAAAAACAGAAAAGCAGACAAAAAAACAGAAAATTCATAAAAAAACAAGCTAGATAAAATAAATCAGGATAACGTAAACATAGACACGGTGGAAACACTATACAAGAAAATATTAGAAATATTAAATTTGGTCATATGTAATTCACAAGAAATTAAAATAAACATGATAAACACAAAAATAGGGGGATCAACAAAATGAAAGAAGAAATAGCAGACTTAGTGGACAAAAGAAACGGCCTCCTGAGAACCAAAAGAAAAAAACAAAAACAGAAAAAGTAGAACTTAAACGTGGTCTCCAAACTAATTCGTAATAAAATTAGGCACAAAAACTTCGTAACAAAAAACGAAATCATAAGAGAGACTGTAGAGGGAAATCGTAACTTCAAGAAAATGAGAAGGAAATTAAATCCGGGGTTACAATGGATTATCTACTTCGTTAGCAGTGAAGGGAAGAGCATTTATGATCGGAAGGGCATTAACCAAATAATTTCAGACGATTACGAAAACGTATATAATGATACGAAAAACGAAAATAAAATAAACTCTTTGTACACAAGACAGAGGAAAAAGAGCCGTTCTTTCTAGAATGCGAAATTGAAACAGTAATTAAACAATTAAAAACAAACAAATGCCCGGGACACGATAGGAAAACGAATGAACATATAAAAATGGGAGATAGGGACATGGAAAAAATATTAACAAAATTATTTAACAATATTTTGGAAATAGGAAAAATCCCAAATGATTGGAAACTCGCAGACATAATAATATTGTTCAAGAAAGAGGATAGGCATAAGGTAGAGAATTACAGACCAAATAGGCTAAAAAAGATACTAAACGAACAGCAACCAGTAGAACTGGTAGGCTTCAGAAGTACATTTTCAACAATGGATCATATACAGTGAATCAAATAATCGAAAAAAGTAAAGAGTACGGGAAAGAGCTGTATATAGGACTTATCGATTACAATAAAACCTTTGACTCCATAAAACACGATTTCCTTCTAAAGTCGCTAATAAATCAAGGAACCCCATACAAATTTATAGAAATAATAAGCGAAATATATAGTAATATGAAGGCCAGAATAAAAACAGATACGAGGGGAGATTATTTTGACATCAGAAAAGGAGTGAGGCAGGGTAACCCGTTATCGCCAATTCTATTTAAAATAGCGCATTGAAGGAAATATTTCGCAACTTAAACTGGGAGGAGAAGGGGATCATCATAAACGGTAGCCGTCTAACAAACCTTAGGTTTGCGGACGACATTGTCCTTTTTGCAGAAAAGTTGGATGATCTAAAAACAATGTACACAGTAAAAACGCCGGTTTAATAATAAACACCCAAAAAACGAAAATTCTGTCAAAAAACATTGAGCGGAAGAAAATAAAAATAAACGGGAAGGAAATAGAGATATGGTCACGGAAAGTATGAAAAAAATGCCTTTCGCAAACCAAATAGAGAAAGAAATAGAAATTCGGATAACTAAAATCTGGTCCAAATATTGGTCCTTAAAAAACGTGTTCGAAGGGGATTTCAGTAATAGACATAAAAGCCAAGTTTGCAACACATGTATAACTCCAGTCCTAACATATGGATGTCAAACATGGCCCTTTAAGAAAAATAAACTTAACAAAGTTATAGAGTTACCCAAAACGCCATAGAATGCTCAATATTAGACGTCAGAAGAAGCGACGACCGAATAAAAACAAAAATAATAAAAGCAAAACTAAGAGACAACGAAGATATAGTGCATCAAATCAGACGTAGTAAATGGAATTGGACATCTCTCCCGTCTAAAGGATGACCGATGGACTTATAAAAGTACTTTTTGGCAACCATGAGAGGAAAAAGGAAGAGGGGTAAGCAAATAACACGTTGGAAAGACGAGCTGAATTTGTTTAGTTTTTCAAACTGCATATTTATCTATTTGATTATTCATTATATGCACTTTATTATCTTCTATCTCTATCGAAAGTGGCATCCAATGCTCTTCCCAATCAAACAATTTATAGAACATTTAATATTGGGAATAATGTTTAAATATGACAATCTTTGGAAGCTTGTGGTTAAAGGATAAACTGTTTTATTCTTCCAATAACTATTATGCGGCATATTACTTTTAAAGGAAAAATCTGTTTGTTAATCACTTGGTGTCTCTGTTCCCTAGCTTTAATATAAAATTTATCCGGAATATATTGCATTCGTAAAGCCAGATACATTTCAGCCACTTCTACCAAACACAACCGAAGGGAGAAGAAGTCATGGCACCCATGCACATTCTTAATGTCTTATTTTAAATCGTCTGTAATTTCTTCATCTTACTTTGACTAAAATTCGTAAACGCTGCTACATAGTCTATGGCGAACTCTTATTAATGCTTCATATATGTATATCATGCTCACCGACTCCGTATTCACATTCCACTTTAGTTCCAGCAATTGCTCAAATTACATTTACTGCTTTTTCACATTTCCTCAGAATACTGTTTAATTCATGACATCAGCTCATTTTAGTAACGAATACAACCCCTAAATATTTGTGTGCTGTGAAAACCGAACTGATTTATTTTCAATTTGTACACGTCGAAACGTTGAATTATACCCTCTTGTAAATACTATACCCAGGTCTTTTCTATATTAATTTCTACTTTCTTAAATTTTATTACTAATTGTCTACTGCTTTTTGTATTCTACTGACAGCTGTATTTAGTGTTCTTGCAGAGGCATAAATAATCGCCACGTCATCAGCATATTCCATTAATCGTACTTGCTTAGTTTATATCTTCTCTAATTCTTGCGTGTATATATAGTGAATAACAGAGGGTTAAGTATACTTCCCTGTAGTATGCCCTTTCCCGTCATTACTGAACCATAGTTTCTTTTCGTATACCGAACTGTCATAGTTCTATCATTATAATAATTATAGATTTAACGTGGTATATTTATTTTTTTTAAATGCTTAATTAACTCAGCTAAATTTATATATTATCATATGCCGCCTTTACATCAACAAATACTGCAAATGTGAACCAATTTCCGGATAAATTATTGTAAATATTTCATGAGAAAACCATGAAGGCCTCCCTCTTGTTTCTGAAATGAATTTTCGGAAATTTGTTATATTTGATGAACCATCTCTCTCTAGCTTCTCCTTTACGATATTCGCGGAAGTTTTCCCTACGCAAAATAGCGAAGAAATGGGCCTATAAGAACCAACTAAATCTGGATCTTTACACCCGTAGTTTGATGATTCGGCAGATATAGTGTTCTTTCCATTGTCCAGGAGAAAATCCTGAATTCAATGCTGAATTTCAAAAATTTTAACAAATACCTTCTACCTTTTGAATGTGAATTTCTTAACACCTCATAGAGAACGCCATCCATACCGACACTTATATTTTTGTTTTGCTCCAAGTTAAAATTTAATTCTTGCATCGTAATATCACTATTGAGTATATCATTAACACTACGACTATTATTATCTAATATTAAGGTTAAATTTGCAATGTCCACTAGACTCTCAAACTTCTCCACCAATTCGTTTATCCAGTTCATATTTGTACAATATTTCAATATTGATAGACAAGTTTCTAAACTATTTAATTCGTTGCAAATCTTAAGCTCGATCTCGCTATAATATTTCCGCCGCTCATTTCTTTTTTTTCCTTCAAGGCTCTTTTGTTGGTGCTGCTTATTGTTTTTTATACTTGATATAAGTGTTACACAGAAGGTTCTCCGTTGAATACACGCAAAGCTGACCTACTAGGTGCAACTAGCCTATTACATTCTGTATACCACCAAGTCTTAATAATATACCCTTGGTTGGAATTTTATTTTGTTTTTTTTCAGGTCTTTAATTTTACTATTGTTGACAGCGCCCTGAATTGTCAAGCCTAGGACATCATATTTCTCTAAGGAAGACATTACCACAAACCCCCTCTTTGCCTACCTTACTGAAGAGTTAGCAAACATAATCTATATGCACGAGGGACGTTCAAAAAGTAACTTTCCCACCCCTGTAAACCCGGTTAGAATAAACTTACGGGAGTGGGCTTGATCTCATTATACAGCTGCAACATTCAAGTTTAAACTAGGCTAAACAGTAATACTGTATGTGTTTTTGTTTTCAAGTTACGTGAATTAATCATGAATGAAATTCTGGAAGTTTCCGCCGACTACGAGGTGCGCTCAGTTATTTTCGTTTTTTAAACGATAAAAAAATTGCACCAATTGAAATTCATCGATCAATAAATAGTGTATGGTGTCCCCTGTGATGAGTGTTTAATATATTTGTAAATGGGGTGCCATGAATTCCGAGCAGGTAGAACGAATGTAGCGGACGAGCTACGGAGAGGCAGACCATCCGTAATCTCAGATGAACAGGTGCGAAAAATCGAAGAAACTCTGCGATCTGATCGATACAAAGCCATTTCCGATCTTGACCAATTTTCGAGTTTGTCACGAGGTACACCATGCAAAAAAATTCGAGACCGACGAGGAGTTGAAACATTTCGTTTTTACCTGGGGTTACAAAATGTAAGTTTCTACGTAGAAAGGTATTTATAAGTTAATTTCTCGACTACTCGACAACTACTTAAATTTTATTAGGTGAATATGTGGAAAAGTAAATTAACAGAATGCTGAATTCAATGTCGGTGTCCGTTTTTTTATTAGTTTCGAAAATAAAAAATAGGGAAACTTACTTTTTGAACGCCACCCTCGTATATTTATCACAGTCTACGTTTGGGCTATTCGGCGGAGCCCAGTGGACACTACTCTCCTCTTCTCTTCTACGCCGATTACCATTACTTTTTATTTTAGCTAAAACAAGAAGATGGTTGCTCCTCGTGGGATTCGCCAAGACACTACATTCTGTCCGTGAAGCTAACGCAGCAGATACCATTATTAGGTCTAAGTTATTATTTCTTCTCCCCACGGCGGCTATATACGTGTTGGTTGATCAGTGTTTACTGCACGTATTTGTAATTTATTTAACGTGCTCTCCAAATAATTACCTTCACTATTAACTCCCGCTGCTCCCCACAAAGTGTGCATTGAAGTCTCCCATAATAACGAAGAGCTTTTTTTAAATCTGTCATTACTTTTTCCCATTCGGTGCACGTATGTCCCGGAGGCGCATATACTAGCATAATATCTGGACGGCGATATTTACACTTAATTGTTATAACAAGATATTGCACAATTTTAGATGATTGTATATTGTGTTTTTGGTTTTTACTTTAAATTGTACAGATTGGTGAATTAACAAAGCTAATGTTCTAGCTGTACCCACTTGTCTGTCAAATTGTGCGATATTGTGTACGATTTAATGTGTGTGGATTTTGATTCAAACACGGCTCACATAATCCGTAGACTTAGGCATCATGTTAATTTAGTAGCTTTATTAATTCTTCTTCACTCGAATATATGACTTTGTAGTTCTACTCCATTACATTAAATTCATTATCCATATTACCGCGCTAAATCTTATTTTATTTTTGTTTTAATTTAATTTAATTTGACTAAGTTTAATATTTTTTTTTTTTTTTTTTAACTATATGGGCACTACAGCACAGAACACTTACCCAACACAAAAGCTTAAAAGAATAGAAGGACATATGGAGCGACAAGTTATATCGAGAAACGATTAGAGACAGAGGAAATGAAGGCGGCTAGCTAAGAAGGGAACAACAGACGGAGATGGAAAAGTGAGAATATAGAGGGCACTGTAAGGAGTAGGGAGGCCAAGGCTAAGCAAATTGGAATAAAGGATCGCGCGTTCTGTAGAAATAAAGGAACATTCAAATAGTACGTGGTTTGCATCACACGTGCCATTTAAGGTAAGTTTTATTTTTTATTCACAACTGTCATTTTTACAGTCCTTTCTTTAGCTGACGTGCCTCTATTTTTTGTAATGTTTTTTTTGGTTTACCATAACTTCATTATCTTGCGCATTATTATTTATTATTTTATGTGGTTTCGAGTTGTTTACTTCTTCAGCTTTTTGTAGTAATTTCGATAGGTTTATTATTTGTCTGAACATTGGTAGATCAATTTCGTGCACCACGCGACGTAAAAATAAAGGGTCACTGTACTCCCTTTTCGACATAGATAAGTAAGCGGACTTTGAGGAGATTTTTCGTAAGATCTTTTATCACTTTAAAATGATCCTGCAATATTTTCCTCGGCAAATGCACCTTGCCCCATTTTAATTTGTTCCGTCGAACTCTTTGAAATTCGAAGATATTCGTATTCTGGAATACGAGTTGTTTTGGACACCAATGCCCTCTGTCCCGGGAAGGCATGGAAATTTTTCATTTTGCAGAAGGGTAAACCTGTTGCCATGATTTCGTTTCTGTATTGCATTGTACTAGTAATCTAAAAACCAAAATCGGTTTGCAACATCAAGCATTTTTGTTTACATTTTTGGAATTTCTACCATTATTATTTTACATTATTACTATATTTCAGTTCCAATATAATTTTATGAAATTAAAAAATAAAAATAAAAAAGTAAATATAATACACGAAGAAAATTCTAGAGAAAATAATTATTAGAAAAAGAGGGTAGTAATTTATCATTACGCAAAGGAAGTAATTGTTATACGTATAAATCTGGTATTTGGCGATTAGACGGTGCCACTGTACAATTTTCGAAATGCAGGTGCCGGCATTACCACATTTAAATTAAATAAATACTCATTATTAAAATAATTTTTATTATGAAGAATAAAAAATAATAGGGTATGTCATTTAAACGGCCTCGAAACTAACGAGATCCGCGCACGGCTCTTACAATGGGGATTAATTAACTTAGCTGAATGTGAATGTGGTCAGCTATAATAAACGATTTGACACGCAGTGGAGGAATGAGGTTAGTTTTAACTTCTAAAAATTTAGATCTTAAGGATATTTATAGCTTAAAAAATGACTGTTTATTTGAAAGTAGAACTTTAGTTGATATTGTACGATACGGATGTTATTTCGAAAACATTATTCACCTCAGTTTTGTTAATATATATATATATGTAAATTAAATTTCTATGTCGTGGTTTGTTAGGCTTTGGTGTTTCGTTTGAGTAGGACCTAGTATGAATCGCACTGCTGCACATTGAAAATATAGATAAATTCCTGTTGCGCTGGGGGTTAATCACTATAGTTAATAAAGTATACATATATAAGGGCGAGATGTTTAAGGAAGCTAGACAGAATATATTTCGTAAATGTATTTAAAAGCACATTTCTTAAATCAGCTACACCGTAACACGGTTATGGGAGTTGAGTTTTATTTGAGTAAAAGTTCGTAGGAATTCGAAAAATAAAAAAAATTATCATTACGTCGAGTAAATTTCTTTTGCTGACAAGCTCAAATAAAATTTTTCATGAAACTCCGCTTTCTTCCACTCTGAAATAAAACGATTCATACACTAAAATCACTCCGAAAATTAACAGGTACGTTTTAGAAAACAAAAAAGATAGGCAATCCTCTCTTTCTTATTTTCTTGAACAAATCCATTATCCATTGTAAATGTGATTATTGTTTCTCTATCTGCGGTTGTGCGCCTCTAAATCTTTTCTTTCTAAACTGGATATACTCCTAAATCCTCCATCTTCTTTGCCTTGGTGCTGTTAAATCTTTTTCAATATCAGCAGTTCTGGCTAAGTTAAATGCACGTTCTCTTTTCATTCGCAGATCCTGTTTAGGTTATCAATTCTAAAAATATATCGCTGACATCCTCTAATTTCTTTCTATCTCCCTATTTTACAAAACGAAGACTTTACTCCTATGAAAATTCCCGTCCCCGTTTTCTTGCCTTATACAGTTTCGTCTAATAATCTTCCCTATTTCTTTTTCAACTTCTTCGATCTTTCTCATCATCGCAGGAAATATTCTACCCCTCTCTAACATCTTCCTCAGACTGTCATCTTCATTCGAATCACAAAGCTATCTAATCATATCTTCTTCCAATGCCCTCAACCGGACGGGACATTTCACATTCTAATTTGTCATCTCTTAGGCTTCCTAGCTCTTGTTGCGCTTTTTACATCTTATCTCTTTCCTTCTTCTAAGTTCCTTTATTCTGTCAATTTCTAACGAAATCACCATCCAACTAACTCTTCTCCTTCTCACTGCTTCTTAACGAAGGTTTTTTTTTTTCCCGTCGTACCAATTTAAAAATAAATAATAATTACAGATCAATTATCCGAACCGATCTGAATCGACATCTAGCGAAGTGAAAAGAGTTCAGTGATGCAAGGTTGAGAGATAATTAGTAATATAACTCCTCGAAAGAAGTAAAATGAAATTACAAAATGAGCTACGAAAATACCAATAATAATAATAATAATAATAATACTTTAAAACCATTGAATCTTGGAGTCGGATTACATACTCTCGGTCAAATTAGTTATTTATCTCCAATTACATTATATTCTGGCAACCTTATTTTAATAACAACGCCTTACGCTGAGGGTAATATGAAAACCCGTTATGAAATATGTAATGTTTTTCTGTCCCGTTTTAAAAAGATCATATTTTACATAGTAATTTGAAAGAAACATTTTGACATACTAAAATTAATCTTCTGCAAGAATGGCGTAGTTAAATAAATCAATTCTTTTATAAGCATTATAAATCCTATAACTAGTAATTGATTCTGTCGAGAATTTAATGAGATGTTTTATTACTGTTTTCTTAATTCTAAACTCATGTTCCTGACTTTTACTGATCAGTGGTACTCTAGTGCCTATTGCATTTCGGTCGCGATGTGGTCAGTTTCGATTTTCTACTCATTCCTTTTTAACAATTGTGGGTTTATATCATTACAGGGCCATATTCGAAATATGTATATAGCAAACGAATACAAACTGTGACATTATTTCAACAAACCTCACTGACACTGTTAGACAGATCAATATGAGCCTTTGTTTTTCTTACACATTATCCGGCGTCTGTCTAGTTCCTTTACAAGAATTTTTTTGATAACCGAATAGTGCCCCGTCAGGAACTAAAAAAAAAAAAAAAACTTAATCAGTATCTGGAAATCCAGGGGTATTTTCAATCGGCCAAGTCCGAAGGTCAGAATTTTTATTTTATTTTTTTTTAATCTAAAAAAATTAAATTAAAAAAAACACTAATTCTTCAACATTTGAATTTTTTAATGTATTAGATCTAAAAATGATAACAATCCTAACGTACCACAATGCAACATTAATAACAAAAAGAAATAAAAAGCAGATTTTAAAAACAAAACTTACAACAATCACGATATGGAGTGACACAAAAAAAAAAAAAAAAAAAGAATAAAACTGATCAATATACATTCTTGTTTCCTATTTTTGAAATAATAGAAAAGGGAACAATAATGATAAAAAATAAAAAAAAAAAGACACGTAATTTCCCAGCACGAGAATTTTAAGATTTGTGTGATATTACGACGTGAAATAAACGTATTATAAATTGTAACATTCTAAAACATCAAATTAAAACAGTTCTTAATACACTATATTCTAGTGCGCATGCTAAAACATGTTTTTTTTCGTTTTTTTTTTTTTTCCTATTTCGCAAATTTAACTTATTTTCATTCTAGAAGTTTTTATTATTATTTTTTGCCGATTTATTTATTATTTGTACAATATATAATTAGTATCGTATTATACACCGACATTTAATTTTAAAAAAAAACACAAACTTTCGAATCTTTTTTAAAAATTTTAAACGTATGACAGTAGTCTATTTGAACAACAGCAATGAATATTGAAGTGTTGACTGGATTAATATGGCATTAACCCGAACAATAAGCACACCTGACAGAAATACTTGTAAAAAATATGTAATACAAAAGAGTACTTCTTACCCTTATAAAATAAGTTTTCTACCTAAAAGTGTATACTCTAATTTCTTCGCGATATCAGAAAAATTAAAAAATACGTTTATTTTTTTTGAATTATATTCTTGCAGCGCCAAAAAAATCATATTTAACCATTTGAAAAATATATAATCTAACAGCATATATAAACTTTTGAATAGTAAATTAAATAACAAATTTACTACCTAAATCTAGTAGTTCATTTAATGTCATATGTTGCATGTCTTCTGCATAACGAACTTAGGAGAAGGCTAGATTCTGATGATAACCTCTTTATGAAGAAGTCGTCGATGCGATACATTTAAAGAATAATCAAAATGACAACACTTTATAGCTATCAAGGTGGAGAGATACTGAATTTTTATTTTCACGTAAGCTATGTTTTTTTTTTCATATAAAGAAACAAATATTACGTAACGCACTATATTTGATGTTTGTTCACATCACGCAAGAAATAATAATGTAATAATTTACAAGACATATGGCATCAATGAATTAATAAACTTTAAAAAACCGACATGTTTCGAAGTCACTTAAATTGGCAGTCGAACTCCATTTAAGTAACCACGACTGACTACTATGGGTTAAGTAACAACGAAACATTTTCGTTTTTTTTTTTTTAAATTACTAATTTGATGGCGTATATTTTGTGAATTATTACATTTCTGGCTTTTGTGTTTTGTTTTTTTTTTTATATTAATTTCGATTCATATACAGAAAAAAATCGAATATTAATCTAAAAACATTTTCGTTTTAAAATTATAGTATTACCCTGTGATGCCCCTACATTAAATTATATTTTCTAACCGGGTTCCCCAGACCCCTTGGCACTACACCTCTGCTGTTAAAACAAAAGAAAATTTAGGAAATATTACGTTATTAATTTAATCTTTCAGCACAGAATAATTTATCACAACTTTAAGCGCAAGCAAAAAAAAACAAAAAAAAACGGAACATATTTAGCATTATTAATGTTTGGTTTTTTGACTTACCCGCCTTTAATTTTACGAACGTATTATCCGGCCATTATTTAAGCAGATCGGATACATCATTTTCATTCATAAAACAACGCGGACACTCGAAATCGCGCTGTATTCGAATTCAGCCTAAAGACTGAATTATTCATTATTTCTAAATATTTCCTAGAAAACAGGCAAAAAAAAAAAATAAAGAAAACAAAAAAAATTAACCAATGGATAAACCGAAATCTATCTTAATTTACAATTTTATACAAACATAATACACACACTATTTAAATGAATTTTTAATTATTCTACGGTACTACTTAACTGCGATAAAGACTGATTTCACACTATTTATATATATATATATATATATATATATATACATGTATATATGTGTGTGCGTGTAAGTATAACGCAAAATGGAAAACAAAATCTTACCACACGATCGGAAAAAAATCAGAGAATCACAAAACAAAAAAAAAGATACGATCATGATAGCACCGTACCCAGGCGAAAAAGTACGTGCGTATGTATGTGTGCAAAGGTGTACATGTAACAGAGTACGCGGCGTCTGCTGAAACGCAGGTAAACGACTCCAGAAGCCGGACGAAGGTGAACAGAAGTGAAAAGAGTAGTGGAACGGGACTGGGATTGGAAATAATATTGAACGCAAAAATGTCGAAATAAGCCGAACGTGTAGACGACTAGTCAGCGTGCGCGCACACTGACATAATAAACCTGCTTTCGACTTATCTGTAATACTTTATATACAGAATTTCAAAATTCGCATGCGCGCCGACAAAAGCTTCTGCTAAGCTCCGCTCCCATTTGCTATTCGCCACAGCGAAAAGGGGACTTCAAAGGTCCTCCGCCTTACAGCCTTACAGTCAGCTTCACGGCGTTTCAACACAAAGGAACAAAACTGAACGCAGTGCCGGTCGAAATGGATTTTCTTCCTATTAAATATCGTTCCGTACACATGTACACGAAAACGTAATTAGCATATTGCTCTCTGAACTAAAATGTGTTCTCGGCGAAAATGCCGATAGAAATGCCGATAGAAATACCGATAGAAATACCGATAGAAATACCGACAGACCGCGCGCGGCCTATACACTCGGAAATTTCTTTGTTCAACACTCTCTCCCTAGCAATCACTTATTACGTAAGCTAGAACCACATAATCCGTGTTCCGCTATTATTATTCTAGTAGTCGCGGATACTTCCGCGCTGCGATGTTATCATACAATACCATCATAGAACGATGACACTGAGGAGGGGGTTGCGGTCAGGTTTGGGGTTGGCTGGGGTTGAGGATAGGGTTAGAGTTAGGGTTAGGGTTAGGGTTAAGGTTAAGGTTAAGATTAGGGAGCAGCTCATGGACCGAAAAAAAATAGAAATCTGCATTTAGATTTTTAGTTGAATTAATTGCTCGTTAAAATTAACGCGGAAAATATAATATTTAAATAATTAAAAATAATATCGCTGAAAAAATTCGTAACGATTTTCTCGTGCACATTGGAAATTTTACGATATGAGCAATGAAAATATTATGAAAATAAACACATTCGCATTATGTACCTTAGTAAATGTAAATGAGCGAAAGGAAAAAAATAATATATCCTACATAGAAATGTACTTAAATCTGTATAACAACCAGCATTTCTGTCGATACATATATTTTTATCGGGAGAACCCTCTTTGAAGCTATTAACCGAGAATTTTAAAGAAGTAATATACAATCATACAAACGTAATCATATAAACATAATCTCACATATAAATATAATCTTACAAACACAAAAAAAAAAAAAAAAAAAACACATTACAGTAACAATCGGCCATTGCTAGTCATTTATATAAATAATTAACTTCATTAATATTAAAAATAAAATATTAGCTAGATAGATCAAAAAGTTTCAAACGTTTCAGACATGTAATTTCTTTGTCTTCATTGGACGACTAAATCGCTACTGCATTCTCATGTTGGCGCTCATGGCCTTTAACTACTTTACGACTTGATCAACAGCTTCCATTCGCAGATAAGCTAAATATCATTTCTAAAGTAACATCGGATATTCATTATTGTACGATGCTGAGCGATCTATGTCACAGATTTCTGGTTAATGGTTTTTTTGTCAAAGAACCTTAAAGTTACGTTCCGTATATTTATTTAACATTTTTTTTGCTAAAGTTTGCCAATATTTTTGCGTACTTACACATTGCTCTTGGTAAGACGACAATGATGCGGTTGAAAAATCTAACGTACGATAATAAATTTTCTCTGTACTTAAGAAACGAATTATGTAGTAAAACGAATACTTTTTTTTTTCTAATTTTCTATATGCGACAGAAACTTGGCCCTTTGAGAATAAACAGCGCACCGAAAATAACAACGAAAATATAAATGAGATTATAGTAAAAATGCGGGGAAAATTAACTGTAACACTGAATTCAATACCATCACCGCACATAGAATGTATACGAAAAAATAAAACATTACCGAGAGACCAACTGTAGTAAAACCAAACAAACTTGAAAGTAGCTGACACAAGCCTGACAAATAAAAGGAATGCAATAATTTATGATAAGGATAAACTCAATCTCATTAAAAATTTACGTAACCGAACAGTTATCCAGATATTATAATTTTTTTTTTTTTAGGAGGGGAGGGCGAAACAAAAAAAAATTCTTCAATATTAATTCGTATGAATTAGAAAACTATTCGCGCGGAAAAACTTGAAATAATCTTAATTAAATCTACGGAATATTTCCCGAAAATTATATAGTAAAGTAGTAAATAAAATATTACATTAATGCGATTAGTTTTCAATACATATATTACTCGACAAACAAAAGAAATGACAAAATTAACAGCAATCAATCAGAATTATTTTAATAATAACATTCAAAATAACTATACATCACCAATATTATTAAAAATATACGATGATCTATAAAAAATATACTTTGCCGAATTACAAACAATTATTAAAGAAATCCATATAATTGTTTTATACCAAATAAATATAAAGCGAAATCGAACTGTTTAACATAAATTACTATAATTTCGTAAGCTTGAGAACGCAAAAGTGAGCAGGTGCAAGGCCGTGTCCACGGAGGGGTTTTAGGGGTTACCCCCCCCTCCGCATGAGAACTGAAATAGTTATTATGAATGCACAAACATCTGAAAAAAATCACAAATTTAAAATAAATATTGATGATTTTTTAGGGTGTTCTTACCTACCTTTAAAAGAAAAAAGAAAAAATATGCTCCATATTTTTAGGTACTTCATTAATATTTTATGAAAAAATTTTTATTACGAGTATAATTAATAACGTATGTAATTTTTATTAATGTTCGTATACGGGGTAATTCATTTATGTAAATTATTAATATGTAAATCAAAATTATGGAAATTATTAATAGTACGAATATTAGTGAAAAATGTATTATTTATAAAATAAATATGCAAAGATAATTCCCCCCCCCAAAAAAAATTCTGGGCACGGGCCTGGGCAGGTGTAGCAATATATATATATATATATATATATATATATTAAGAAAAGCATCTGCAGTGATAAAATATTGGACAGAGTAATTGTGAGGCGATCGCTCTAAATGTTAAATATAGGTAATCATAAAACGATAATATATTAATGGCAATTTACGTGCCTCCCCAAATAATAACAGAGCACTATTTATTTCTGAATTAAACATCAACATAATAAAATTCATTAAAAAATAAAATTGCACTGTACGTGCTGATATTAAACCCATTCTAAAAACAAATAACTCTACTAAATGTAGAAATATGCTAGAGAGAGAAGAAAATAAAGAAAAAATTAATAAGGTGACAAGAACTGAAATACAGATGGATAATATCACGGGATCATTTTTAGAATAACGTAAAAGAAATATTGTTTATATCAGATCATAAAACTTCTGATCATTATGTAATATATCATAAAACGCGAATAAATGCAGATATAAATAATAATAAGGGGAAGACAAAGATGGTATCAACAATGAAACGAATATAAAAGAACTCTTACATTCTCCCAGTTGGGAGAATATGGAAAATTGGACTAAATAAAGATTAGAGAGAAATATTTCATGACACATATATATATATATATATATATATATATATATATATATATATACACATATATGTATATAATAAAAATGAAAAAAAAGACAGTAGAAGAAATTCGTCCATAAAAACATGGACAATAAAAATAGTATAAAGCTAATAAATAACATAAAAAAGCTTTTTAGACAACGGAAATCCAACTGAAACAATAAAAAATATAGAACCTAATGTTAAAAAATTAGAAACAATGTTCATAAAATTATTAAAATAAATAGAAATAAATACTGTAGAACACGTAGGTGACCCTAAAAAAATGTGGAAAAGAATTAATGAAGTAATAGGTAAATATAAAATCCATTGATGAAACTATATCAAAACACTTCAAAAGTCAAAATATACAATTATTAAACTTTATAAAGTATTTCAATAACACGGTACACAACAACCTTCGCGTATATAGTAGTGACTTATATAAGACAATAACGAGAACGTAGATTAACCAATGCAAAACTTTATTCAAAACTACTAACGATCAAGTAATAAATATGTAATAAATGAGCTAAATGTAAAAAAAAAAAAAAAACAGGGCAGACAATATAAGAACAAAGAATACAAAATTTATAAAACCGCTTACGTTACTAAAATAATCAGTAACACAGTTCAGACGTCAATCATACCAAATTAATTTAAAAGTGTAGAATAAAGCCCATATACAAAAAAGGTAAATTTAAAGAAAACATGAATTACAAACCTATAGCTAAACAATTAAACAATAGAAAAAATCATGGAAAAATATATAGCTAAACAATTTCAGGAGTACATAATAAACAACTTTATATCTAGTCATCAAAATGGGTTTCAAAAAAATAAAAATACCTCTATGCTATTGAACGACTTCCCGGATTTTATTTATAACAATTAATCTACCCGAAAATATTGCTTAGTTTTATTTATTGATTTAGCAAAAATATTTGATTCAGTTAGACACTATTCATTAATAGAAGAACTTAAAAATATAGGGATCGAAGGAAAACCACTAAAATGGTTCACAAATTACTTAAATAACAGAAGTGATATAATTAGAATTAGAAGTACCTATATTGAATTCTTACTATGAAATCTAGGGTTCCTTAAGGCACAATTCTGGTCCCAATATTATTTTTAATATAAGTATATATATATATATATATATATATATAAACTCGGTCATTTTGGCCTCGCAAGGGGCTGTGCCCCTTGACCCCTCTTGCTTTCATTTCTGTCTCTTTCTCTTCTATACTTTGTATAAAATGATTAAAATTTACAGCATAATTCCTACAAGCATCAAAACAAAAAAAATAACATAATCACAAAAATACTACCCTAACATTTAACTTTCACTATATAAAATTAGGACATTTTTTCGTTACATTTTTCGTTACATATTTCGTTACATAAAATTGGGACATTTTTTCTAATGGAGGGGAGCCGAAGAATTACGTTGTAATTTATATATATATATACATATATATATAAACTCGGCCATTTTGGCCCCACAAGGAGTTCTGCTCCTTGACCCTCTTGCTTACATTTTCTCTTTTTTTTCTATACTTTGTATAAAATGATCAAAATTTACAACGTTATTTTTACCGGCATGATACATCCTTTTATTACAAAATCTAATGGATGCATTATTAAAAATGACGTTTTCATTTAACATTTAACTTTTTTTATATAAAATTGGGACATTTTTTCTAACGGGGGCCGACCTTAGAATTACGTTGCAATTAATATATAATGTGCAAAAATCAATAAAAAACGGGAATATTTTTGTTTATGCAGATGGCATAACATCAGTATCAGTAAATAAAAACATTACTAATGACGAATTGCAGTTCCAACAAGACTTAACCGACATAAAAATTTTGTTACAAAAGAGAAGCCCAGATAAAACCAAATTATTCTAGATTAAACTACTATAATTCTTACAATATAAATATAATATATCACAAAGAGCAACTTGTGTCAACGCACTAATATTAAAACGAGTAAACAACTACAGATATATATGAATAAAAGTAGACAACTATTTTAATTAGAGGGATCATATAAATTACTTAAATATGAAAATAAGGAAATCAATCCTGTTTCTATGTAAACTAAGCAAATTTTAGCTTGAGAAAAAAGTACCGGCCCTTTTTTAGTACAAATTAATACCAAATTTTTTTACATTAAAAAACAATTTTATTAAGCCAAGTATTGACCATTTTTTTCGACCACCTTTGGCCAGTTTTCTGCCAGCACCATTATTCGATAATTCCGGGGGTTTATCTTTACAAAATTGACGGAAACGCTTTTCAGTCTTTTTTTGAGTTCAGTTTTACTTTAGCAAGAGAGAGTTGCAGAGACTGGAACAAATGATAATCTAACGGTGCAATGTCAGCACTGTACGGTGGATGCATTAAAACGTCAATTTTTTCAGGTGAACAACGACCTGTATGGGCTAGGATTGTCATGTTTGAAAACAACGCCTTTCCTGTTGGCCAATTCCAGCCTTTTTTTATCAATTTATTGCTTCAACCGCATCAACTGCTGACAGCAAAGATCCGATTTAATCGTCTAGCGAAAGTGTAGTACGTCATAATAGATACCACCCTTGTAATCCCACCACACACACGGTAAAACTTTTCTTAGCGTCAATCCCGGCTTAGGCATCAGTTGTGAGGGACTTCATCTTGTAGCGACCAAAACGGTTTTCGCACAGTATTATCATAAGTGATCCACTTTTCATTTCAGTTACAATACATTTTAAAATTAGGTCAATTTTGTTCCGTTTTAATAGCAATTCACAAATAGGAATTCGGTTCGGAAATTTTTTTTCACTCGCCTGATGAGGCATCCAAACATTCAGAGCTTATTTTTGTAACCGGTTTTATGTAAATGGTTTAAAACGGTTTTCTGGTCAATTCTCAGTTCCTTAGCGATGTCACGGCTGCTTCAATCATATTCTTAATTTCATCAAATTTTTGGGTGACAGGCCGACCAGAGCGAGGAGCATTTTTTACATCTAAATTCCTACAATGAAAGCAAGCGAATGCAGTTGTTTTCAATAAAGTACCTTCGCCACAAGCAGCACAAATCTTTTCGCGCGCCTGTGCCACATTGTTCCCTTTATTGTAGGAAAATTGTAAAATAGCGGAATTTTTCCAAAATTTCACTCACCTTTGCTTCATAATAACTTTTAAGGCAACGCACCATCACAAAAAATACTTTCAACGATATTTTAGTTGTCAAACAAAAAAAAAACAATTACAACACTTCAAAGTTAACAAGCAAAAAAGGCCCGATACTTTTCTCCAACCTAATAAATATCATCGATAAAACAAAAATAATATATACATTACGCCAATCTCATCGAAACTACGAAGTAATAGCTTAGGGGTACAGCAAAACAAAATGAATATGAAACATATTATCTACATGCACGGTAGTGCATGCAGCCAAGTTAGTAAAACTGGCTGCTGGCACAGCCGTGTATACATACAGAAATCACCGAAGCGCTGAAAAATGCACTTTTTAAGACCCTGTAACTTTTCCCCTAATGTAGATGAAAACATAATTTTCAAAATTTATCATAGAATTTAATATTTCAACAAACAGCCGAAATTTCAGCATTCTACTGTCAACTAAAGCCGAGATCGAATACCTAATTTTAAGCAAAAAAATGATATATATATATATATCTATTTAAAACGACCAAAATACACAGCAACATTTACTGGACCTAGAAAGTTATAAAATCGAAAAATTTCCAATTACGAACCCTAAAATAGGCTTAAAACGGTCAGATTTTGAAATGACCCCTTAAAACAAAAATTTACAGCCAAGCCTTTATGAAACATGAAAAGTTAAAATTAGTTATATGCAACACTCATAACATGTAAATTGTGAAAAAATTTTAAAAATTGAAAATTCATGAATACACAGCCCTTAATGAGACCGAAACCCCAAATTTTGAAAAATTTCTATAAAAATTGAAATACTCAGAAAAATCTACCTGAAGCGGAAAGCTGGAATTTGGTATGTTCAAAACTTGTAACTTGTAAATAACAGAAAAATTACGAAACTCGAAAAATTTTATAACAGAAGCAAAGAATAACGTTTACTTCTCCTTCTTTTTCAGCTCCAACTCTTCCTAATTTCTATTTGATCCAAATCTATTCCTAACCACCGATTTCACAATTTTCCTTTACTGTGTATGATTCTTCTCCTATCATTGCTAAATGTCGACTTCGCTTAGGTCGCAGCTTTTTTCTTTTGCCTTTTCATTAATGTTTGTCTGCTATCATACCGCCGTTATCCTTTTTTCATCCTAGCCATTACATATTTCCCTGCGGTCCCAATCATGTTTTCTTCGAGTGTTCTTCCGCCCCGACTTCTGCATGTTCTCTCTTCTATAGCCAGACTTCCGCAATTTGATTTTTTACTCTTCATGATGCATCCTACATTCTCTTTTCGTTCCTTCTTCATCTATGATTCTCATTTTAGCTTCCTTCATTTATCCTATTTCTAATCGAATGAGACTTTAACTTACTGGTGTATTAATACCAAAGCGGTCCAAATTTACAGCTGATACTCTCAACTGGCGTACTCTGTCCAAAAAAATAAATTTTTTTTACTCGCTCCGAAACCACGTTTTCATTATCGCAATTACGCTTGCACGGAGGCAACATATATGCGCACGTAATGGTTGCTACTGCTGCAAAATTATCTTGTGTCTTGCATTTTCTTCATTTTCACTGTATACTCGCTTTGCCTCTTTTCTTGCTATAACAACTTCTCCTCCATGATAATTGAGAAGATTCAATTAATATGAACCACGAGCTATGTGTTACAATTACTACAGCTGTTGTAATAAATCATTGTTGACGATGAAAAGAAACAAAAATCAGAAGAAGACTAAATTATAGGTAAACAGTTACTTTAAAAAAAGGTCAACATCAAATTTAATAGGAATACGATTGACAGAAACGTATATTTTTAAAAATTTTGCTCAAAGTGGGTTATACAAGCTAGTAAAAGTTAATTAAATCCGTGAATTATGACGGAAAGCATCGTACGATTAAACATTTCTACGCCGACAGTAATCAATCAAAACCGAATCTTTTGTCTTCTTCTTCTTTTAGTGTCATATGCAGATATGATTGGCTAAATTTCATGACTAGCCGCTGCTCCAACTAAATCTCTTATTGTTGTTTTTTCGGTTTCTAAATTGTTTCCATTAAGTGTAATAGTTGCATCGCGATGTATTTTGCGGCTGATTATCATGAATTTCTCTTTTATTAACTTCGTGTTCGCACTGTTTACTACCTATTCTATTAACCAGTTTTACAGGAGTTTGCTAACAAAATAGTATCTATCCGTTTAATTCCGAAGTTCTTTTTCTGTACTGCATCTTCAAAAATCGCCTTAGCACACTGAATAATCTTGTAATAGAACTATAAAAGATTATCATCTGGAGGTCTAGGAGGTGTTTCCATGGCGAAGTCTGAAGGAATGTATTTGTATATTTATACACGTAAAATTTCTAAATAAGGAAAAAAATGTGAAATCTTATAAAAAGTATACCTCGTCCTTCGCAAGTATCGAATGAATAATTTGAGGAACAACCGTAGATACTGGCACCAAGCAAAATGAAAATTACGAATAATTGAAATAAAAGAAATTTTACAAAGAAAAAAATAAAAAAATAAAAAATTAATTACCAAAAATACTTTTTAATACGAGTTATGTTCGAAAAAACATGCCTTACGTTACCAACAGACTGTTTTTGTAACAGCAGGATACTAGTGTAAGAACGAGTTTTGCCAGAAGTCACAAATCTGGGACTTACGTTATTTTTTATATTTTTACTTTACAATTAAGTAGTTTGGCATCCTAAATAAATTCGTCGTCTTCTGTCCGGAATAATAATTTGATTCATTACAGATGGCAGGGTTCATACGCTGCGACTATTTTTGTTACAATTATTTTTCATCCGTGTGCATATAGAATAACTATTACCGAAATCGAAATTCATTAATGGACACTGCCATCAACTTAAAGAACATTATTTTCATCCGGCTACGAACATGTATCGTCTTAATTTTCCATCGACATCAACGGATGTTTCCAAAGGACAAAGATAAAAACACATTTTTATTTAGTAACTGACAACTTTTTTAGTCCGATACGCATTTGCTGGTTGGCGTTGTTTTACAGTAAAACAAAACCGTAACATGTAACCAATAACATATACGACTTTTAAACAATGATGATATAATCCCTCATCGTAATCTATTTCTGCTTTTTCGTTAAATATTTCTTGTTTTTACTTTTAAAAAAATATCAAAAACCTAATCAAAAATTGGCAGAGTAATAATTGTTAAAAGATGACTTTACTGCTTTTTATTTATATTAACAACGAAAACACTATGAAGATTTAAAATCAAGCTGTACTTCGATGCACTTTCATATTTTTACTTTCGCATATGTAAAAAAAAAAAACGTTTTAAAAAAATATATTAATCATTTATAAATAAAACAAGTTAGTGAACTGTCAAGTAATGAAAATTTATTTTACATAAAATAATTTTATTTTCAGCATTCCTGTTAGTACACATTTTAACCGGTAGAAATAGTTTATAAGCGTGTTGATTTTTCATATTACTGTACAGACTAATTGGATAATACTAAAATAAATTTAAAAAAAAAGAAGAATTACCTATTTATTTGTTTATATGATTATTATATATCAACTACTGAAATTTTTACAACCAAAAAATCACATGCGGCCAAAATTCTTGAAAACAATTTCGCTATTTAGGAAAAAGAATAAAAGTAGGATACGACATTTATTATATGTGTGATAGGATTTTAGCCAGATATTACGACTAAAGCAGATGTAAGAAATAAATTGATAATGTATAAGAATATATTTAAATATTAATGAGAGATCACTAATTAGCTATTTGATTGTAATTGTGGTGAACAATATTCGCAAACCTCGATGAAAATGAGATACGTAAACAAATTTTATCGCTATCCGACGAATTTTTAAAAGCAAGGCAAAAAATAAAATCAATTTTCAACCAAAATGGTTATATATGTATCATATATTTACAGAATTTATTTTCACATTAACAAATTGTATAATAATTTCAATTTTTTGTTCTGTTCAGTTCATTGTTTTAATTTATTTTTCTCATTTTTATTTGCATCTTTAAATATTGATGGCGCAATTATGAATTATAGAGTCTTCTTGAAAGTAAAAAATATCTTAATCGGTCAAACAGGAACCAGGCTTACCGGTTGCCTTAAGAAAATAATTTGCGTTTTAAATATACAAGTTAATTTATTTTACTTTTAACTTTTTGCATGTTAATGACAAATATGGGTTATTAGCTTTTATTTAATAAAGAAAAAGACAAATCGGTAAGGTAAAAACCACCGACCGATTGTCGAAAGAAAACATTTTACGCTTTAAAAATGTAGTTATTTTACAGATTTATAACTAATTCTGATTCAAAATATATTAATTCAAGCTAGATTTCTAACTTAAAATCTCTTTATTCTCTGCTTTTGAAATTTATTTACAATTTAACTGTTTCGATTAAAGATACCGAATCCGTGAGAAAAAAAGAACTTCGTAAAGTTAAACCTAAAATTTTGTAAAAAAATATTTACAAATTGATCGGAACATATTGAAATGACAACGTGTTAAAATTATTGGTGATTTGAGCCGTTTTGTATTATAAAAAGTTTTGAAAATGAATTATTCCATTAAACTACACATTTTCACTAAACGAAGAAAAGCATTCTACAGTCGAAACACTGGCGTTCTGAATGAAACATACTCGTTATTATAACTTTTAAAATCTATTTCTACTTCCGTTCTTTATTTTTATAGTAAACCACATTAATAGCTTGATGGAACAAAATAACAGAAAAGAACTTTATTTGCCTTGGGTAGCTTTACCAAATGATTTAAACTACCAGCGCAACATACCCTTTCTCTTATTATTAACTGATTATTAACATATTTCTGATAAATGAAGAATTAACACGATTTACATTAAAATAGTCGTCATAGTATTTAATGACATAACATTTTCTTAATCCGATTATTCGTTTAGTTTTATTCCTAAAAAAATGTCATAACGTTTTTTATTCATAATTTTCGATTCTAGCTCTGTATTTCGAAATATTTGCAGCCTCGTGTTTATTAGCATGAACTGTTGGCTATTAAAATCGCTAGATTAGATTCCTTTCCCCAATACCTTATGTATAACATAATTTTTCCTGATTTTGATAGAAAAATTATTGTAGAATGGAGGAATCGAAAAAAAAAAATCGTTTTACCGCGGAAAGAAACGTGTGGAAAAAATGAAGAAAAACTGTCTTTTCTTTAAATTAAATCATACGTTACTAGTTTGTTAATTTGTATATTTATTATACGCGCATTCATTTATTATGCAACCTAAAGTTGTGCGAAATAAATTTAGTAATCAATATCGCGGTACTGGACTATTCGTATACTCAAACGGAGAAAAAGTATTTATTAATTTTTTAAATCTAATTACAAAAATCTCTCTATTCAATAAAAAAAATAATTAATCACATTTACCCGGTCAACTTTGTACCGTATTTTGTTTGTAAACGTCGAGGTTGGGAAACCGAGCGAACTATATACACATTAAAAAAAAAAAAAAAAAAAAAAAAAAAACAGTATCAGCCGTTTCGAAAGAAACTTTTAAGCCGCAAGTAATATTAACAATTTCTGAGTATCAAAATTATTTTCGATCGATTTCAGATTTTCTAATAATCTGAAGTTTTTTTTTTAATAATCGAACTCTTCTCTTTCCAAACTTCAGTAAAAATGAATTTTTCTAAGCTTCATTATTGTAGAATTCGTGAACTGAGAAAACGTTTTGAATAATATAATTTTCATTTATGAGATAAACGTTATTTATTATTATTATTATGAATTAAATTTTTGAGCAAATTTTTAAAATTATAAAAATCCTATAAGTCATCCTTAAACTTTTGAAGATTGATTATTTTCGATTTTTAGTTACTAATCATTACATTCGCAATGTTTTCTTAACAATATCGATCTACAAAAACATTTTTATTGCACTTTCAATGTTTCTTTTGTTGTCAACGATTTCTTCTAGATTCTCGAATGATTGCTATTTTCTAATTGTCGATGTTTAGGGTTTAATTTCATTATTTCTATTATTACTAAGCAAGTTATGTTACCAGGCACACCGGGTGAATAGTATATTATAAGATAATTAATCTATTTAGGGGAGGTAATAGAAGGAACATTTAGCATGAAAAGCACTGGCACAATATTTTCTTTACATTCAAATAGTAATTTTATTTTCGTTACAGTCATAAAATACACTTTTTTTTTTTTTTTTTTAATACTGATACAAATTAAGGTTTACAATTATATACGTATTTTGAAATTCCATTCGATAGTATAATATTTTCTCATTCTGTCATACTCGCAATACTTCGTAAAAACTAAATAACAAACAAAAGTACGAAGATGAAGGATAACCGAAAATCCGAAGAAGACGAAAATAGTCAATTCCTAACGCGACTTACCGCACGACCATAATAGATAAAAGTGCTTTGAAAATATTCCATTACACAAAACGTACATGGGAACAAGGTCAAACGAGGATGTCTAGTGCGAGCACGTGCATCAGTACTGCTGAACACAGTTTTGTCGATTGCAGAACGAGCAAGACGGTTTAGTAGGCAATGGCAGTATGATGCTGTGTGCAAAAAAACGGACGTTTATTATCGAACAATACGCGAAAGAACGGTTTAGAAATTCATTTCACGATTCGCCTGTGCCTAATAAAAGCACAATTAAGCGGCTGATCAATCATGTTCGCATAGAATTCTCAGTAGAGCCGAAAAAGAAGGAGCGGCCGAGCTCTGTGCTTACACACGTAAAACTCTCCAAAATTTCGAAGAAAATTATTGAGAAACCATCAAAATCAGTACGAAAGTTAGCTCTGCAAACTGGCATTCATCGCTACAGTGCCTTTCACAGTCTAAAGGTGCTGAAACTGAAAGCATACCGCGCCACACTCGTGCAGGAGTTGAAACCACCAGACATTCCGAGGCGCGTCCAGTTTTGTAAATGGTTAGAACCATTTGTTCGTAGGCGTGGTGTTGACAGTCTAAATACCATGTTCTTCAGCGATGAAGCATGGTTTCATCGCGCAGAGTATATCAACGCGCGGAATTTTCGCTGTTGGTCGAGTGAGAACCCACACAGGTATGAAGAGAGCAGTCTTCACCCTGAAAAAATCGGCGTTGGTGTACCATCTCACGTATGAGGATAGTCTTCGAGAAGACAGTTAACACGAAAACGTACTACGATATCATATTGCAATTTATTGCTTTGCTGGACAAAGAGGAGAGGTACTGTTGGTTCCAGCGCACGCTGCTACCGCTACGCTAGAAATGTTACACCAATTTTTCGACGATCGAATAATTTCTGTCGGACTTTGATCTCCCCGCAGTCCGGATTTGTCACCCATTGATTTCTTTTTGTGGAGTTACTTGAAAAATGAAGTATTCGGTGAACCGGTAGGATCGATGGCAGAATTGAAACAACATATAACTGAGGCAATCAACGCCATCTCACCAGAGATGCTAAGAAGGTGGTGGACATTTCCAACATATGTTATAAGTTATAAGTAATAGTGTTCATTTTTTTTCATTGTTGTTTAAATAAATGAAACATCCTTTATATATATATATATATATATATATATTTACATATTTATATAAACGCAAACTATATTCCTTGATGCATTTTTAAAAAGTTCTATCTCCTCAAGGAAGAAGAACCTTTCAACTCTTGCGATGTTTTTGATCAAGGAATATATTCATCAAGTATCTATTAAACATTTTAAAACATCTCTTATCTTTAAAAAATGCTACTGTCCGATCGCTCTGCATCGAGATGCTGAAGAATTTCGCTCACTCTAAAATTATAGACATCTTCAACAAAAAACCGTATTTAAGTAAGATGCAAATTTCATTCACATTAACATGAAGCTTGCAATTTTCCTACATTCAAATTTCTGCGTCTTCGTCGAATTTCCTGACAAAGATATTTATACTTCGTAAACTACTAAAACAAACCATCAACGGCTCTAAGATAAAATTAATTGAAAGTATTTAATCATCAGTTACATTTCTCGAGTGGTGTATAATAAATAATACTTTATACGAGCAATGAGATATTTTTTCCTAAATTTGAATGCAATAATAAACCATACATTCATTTTTTAACACTGAAACAAACCTTCATGTAATAATTGAAGCCAATAAACGTTCCATCTAAAGTTTAGTTCATTTTATAATTTCTTATTCGGCTACTCTTTTTATTTTTAAATAAAAGGGCCAGCTACTTTATCATCAAAAAAATAAAAAGTCAACAATTATTTTATATCGTCAAATATGCAGCTAACTCATAGTATACAAATGATTTGGCAAATTTCCTTTTCATTAGGAACAAAAAGCTCCTTCAAAATATCGTTTATAATCATATGTAAAACTTTATTAATTTTCTGGAAGAATACAGCCGTCAATTTTATTCAAAAATAAATAAAAATAAAATGAGTTCTTCAACCTTGACAAGGTGCCAGAGATTATGAAGCTAAGGTTAACAATGTACTAAGCTCAACGGCATCGATGAGAGTAGAAGAGGGGCAATTCCTTTCGCTCGGCCGACTTTACTTTTCCAAATTTCTTCGGTATCCAAATATTTTAGGCTGGTTAACTTCAGTTCAGAACAAGACTCCGGATAAAAGCATCAACCATATATTCATCTTCCATTATACAAAGTTCGTCACTTTGATAAACAGAGAAAAATGAAATTTTTGCTTTAAACGTAGGATAAATGTTTCATTTGAATTTAAATAATACTTATATATAAGCATGAAATTACCCTCCTCCACAGATGGAGTATCAACTTCGTAATAAGTATAAAGTTCAATTCGATACTGCTCATATTCTGATTTACTATGTTCGTATGCAAAATTAATGAAATTAGTTGGGCTCTATCCTAATTAGTAAAAATACAATGGACTGACAGGAAAATATACGTCTTATTCATGCAAAAATTAAATTCTGGGTTATAATTACACACCATTATTTTCAAAAAATTAAGAACTACAAGAAAATGAATAAACGGTGGGTAAAAGAATAAATAAATGAATCCATCAATGTTTAAATTAATAATCAGTAATTAAATATTAACTATGCGCATGTAAACTTTCGCTTTTAAAGAAAAATACAATTTGAAAATTTGCTAATTACCAAACTTCTAATTTTTCTTAATCTTTCGGACGATGATAAACAGTGCTTCTAAGATATATAACAAATACTATTGTTTCTTCCATTGGCTTAAAACAAAAATTGGTTCGACTTTTCAGCTCTTTAAATTCTATAAAAAATATATAATTTAAAAATTTTACATCAATTTTTTCATAACATTAAATTATTCGACGACAATTTAAGTTTAAAAAATTTTACTGCAGCATATTTATACTTTAGTCTTTAAACTTATATTATCAACGATAGAATTCATTTACGTGAATATTGTCGCGAATAACAAAGAAGCAAGTAAAATTTTTTATGGATAAAAATTTAGATAAGTAAAATTGAAAAAAAAAATTAATGACAGCATAGTTCACTGAAAAGGATAAAAATTATCTCGTACTTCTCTCACTTCTTAACATTACATAATACGGGAGAAAATATTCCATAAATTAAGAGTAACATAATACTTCTCTTTAATTTTAAAATGCAACCAAAAAGTAATAACAATTCGAGAATTTAAAAAAAAAAAAAAAAAAAGTAAAGAAACAGTTCAATTATCGAAAAAAAAAAATAGTTAACATAAACAACAATACCTGTTATATGATAATGTGAACCGGCTACGGAAAAAATCCTAGTCTTGCTGGATAAACAAGCGGCATCTTAAATTCTTGATTTTGCAATGTGACACGATCTCATTACTTTTTTGTATAATACTATGAACACGTATAGATAATACAGATTAAATCAGTTCCAGAAATGAGAAAACTAATATGTAGTATAATTTATTTACAGGTTCAGTATGCATTACTGTTACTAGACTAAATTTTATGCTATAATCTATTAAAATAAATAATCACTGCAAGAAATATTAGCCGAAATAATTAATTACGGGTAAAGCATGATAATGAAAAGAAAAAAATAAATAAACTGTAAAATCTTCGACATTGCAAATAGAAAAATTTTTCTTATCGTTTATCCTTTAGTGGAGCTAAAATAAAAACAACTGTATCCTTATATTCAGCTAAGCTGTATCTCTAATCAGGGCTTGAAAAACTAAATAAAAATTTTATCCAAGTGACAATGCCGTACGCTTATTTTACAAATAATAGACTAGTAATTGTAATCGCTTGAGGCTTAACATAACTTTACAGGGTTAGTAATCAAACGCAATTTGACTACAGTACACGTAAAGAAATTTTCCATTTTTCAAAACTTTTATTTAAGAAAAACAAAAATATACAATCAATTTTCTCAGCGCCAATTTATAACCACTGTTGGCATATCAAATGTTACTAAATTCTTTTACTATTTTCAGCTGCAAAGAACTG
This sequence comes from Icerya purchasi, assembly GCA_039619475.1. Classification (NCBI taxonomy): domain Eukaryota; kingdom Metazoa; phylum Arthropoda; class Insecta; order Hemiptera; family Monophlebidae; genus Icerya; species Icerya purchasi. The sequence goes on from CM077115.1 coordinate 206,662,574, forward strand.
TATTTTTGGGCTTAAAATATTTTGAGGAATTGAAATTATTTTTGAATATAATATAATAAACTAATAAAAAAAAAATTAAACATTATATTTCTGTCAAACAATAGTATTTTAACAAGAAATTTTCTGATGTAAATTACTTTGTATTTCAATAATGTGTGGACATTGTTATTTTAGGCTGTATTATAAATATAGAATTTATGTGCCATATTTTCAGAATGTTTCCTTTCCTAATGTGATTTTTTTATCGCCATAATGAAGAAATCATTAAATTACCAATTGATAGCACTGCAATTGTACAGTTAAAATCTTTCCGTTCGATTACCAACGCTGTAAACTTACACTTAAAATCGGACTGCATTCGATTAAGCGTGCTTGAGCCAATGAATTGACGAAATAAAAACATACAATGTTGTCAGATAGATCAAATTTTCATTTTTAAAACCCCGCTAACAACTCTTCTCAGAAAACCAGTAATCAAAATTAACATTTTAGAGGGTCAGACACTAATGCCCCAGAAAACAATAGTTGTGATTCATCAGTTTTCCACGACTAAAAAAATTGAATAAAACAAGACTCCTAATTTTACTGTTTAAATGCAGTTTGCTATTCCAATGAATGATTTTAAGATTTTTATATACTCTAATTCATTCATTTATTTCTTATAACCTTACAAAATAAATAGTACGCAGAAGTAGATCTTAAAATTTTTCATATTTTTATTACTAATTTTTTACACTATAAATACTTGCTCTATTTCTGTTTATTCTGTAAAATATTTTGATTCTGGTGAATATTTTAACTATACCTTTGACTGCGAGCTTGCATTCCAGGATCTATTTCCGTACCTTTTATTTTAATATTTAAACAAGTAAAAGGGAATATTATTACAAAAACATTTTACAACCCAAACTTCTTAAAAATATAATAACTTCAAGTTAAATACTTTATAACTGTACATGTGTTTTCATTAGATTATCTTTGTAAGTCACTTATTCTCGTTATATCATTACTATAACTGCAATTTAACTTTGATTACACTAAATATACCAAAATAAACGAGAAAAAATTGAAAGATTTAAATCACTGTATATGTACTATTTTATTAAATTACTAAAATATTAAACCGTTTACACCGAAACGTTTTTTTTTTTTTTATGGAAACCTTTTGTTTTGCCGAAAATTGACTTACTATCAGTTGGATAAATATTTTGGTAACGTTTTCAAACTATCTGCTGAACGATTTCGAAGTTATTGAATTTTTTATTTTATTTTTATTATTTTCTAAATCATTGTACTAGCATTCTATCTATTACTTGTTTATGAAGTCCTAAACATTATAGTGTGAAAAATGTTGGTTTATCTTCGATTAATGTATTCGTTGCAGTACTACGAAGAAGTAAATCGGTTATACCGTTTTTTTGTTCTTTTTTTTTTTTTTGTTTATTTAAACTGATGTAAAAGAACATTTGAGAATCAGTCTGTTATATAGCAAAGATAGAATAACATATGAATATCCCCAAAGAGTGCTGGGGAGGGCCGTTGCCCCTCCGCCTGAAACTTCAAAACTGATGAATATTCATACGCACGTAATCAGGAACAATTTGACTTTTATAATAAAGTAGTAGTACAATTTGCCAGAAACCCACAAAATTTATGTTTTAATTATTTATTTTTGTTTAATAAAGTATTAAGCCTTTATAAATTATAAATTTTTTCCCCCCTATAACTCATATCCTCTTTCTATCATCTTGTCCCCCCCCCCGGGTAATCAGCTGGCGGTGCCCTTGGAATAAGATACCAAATAGACTGAAAAAGTTTTCAAAATGTTTGTCTCCGACGGGCAACTATTTGATTTACTCCCGTCGACCTATTGCGAAAACATGTGATCTCTTTTTTATCTGTTTTACTTTCCATATTTTCGCCATACCAATTCAAGACTATAATTAATGTTGTAATTTTATTTAAACCGAAATAAAACCATTACCGCAGCTTCGCCTAATGGTGAAGGAGCATATTTATAATTTATGGTTAAATTTTTAAAGTAAATCATTCAAATAAACTTTTTATTTTAAAATGAAAATCAAATGCAGGTGATGAATGTAAGTAAATAGATTATTGGCAACGTTCCGAGCAAAAATTGCGAAACTATAGCCTTCAGAATTCAGATGACCGGCAGACACAATTTAACAATTTTTCGAAACTTGATTCTTATTTTTGCTTGGTAGTAGCTCTATGATTTGCCTGAATTGTTTAATATTTCAGCAAAAAATATAACTTTTCGATATCGGTTAAAATTATGATTTTAAAGGACGTATCGAATCAGTTTCAGCCCAAGAATTTTTTGTTATATTTTTTCTTCGATAATAATCTAAGTCTTTCGTTTGTTCAATTGTTTGGCTAACGCAGTTTTTGATGAAAACTTACTTTTAACTCAAAGTAAGTTAACGTTCTTCTACATTTTATATTTTCGAATTTCAGTATAATTTTTATATAGTAGATTAAAGTGTTTCCGATCTCTATGCGATGTAAAGAATAAACTTTTAATTACATTAGAATACTAGGCAGTTCGTTAATTGTTACAATTCGGAGTCAGTTATTTTTGTACGTAGCATTATCATTACTGTTTACATTAACAGCAATAATCTAACGAAATTCTAAAATATCAAAAAAATTATTGTCGAATTAAACGTGTTCATAAACATTGAAACTGTTGTTATATCCTTTTGTGAATCAGTTTTTTATTTTTTATTTTTCTTAATAAATATTGAAAATTTCATAATTATATATATATATATATATGTGAAAAGATTGAGAATTCTTCCATTATTGAATGAACGTAAAAAGTTTATTCTAAAATAAAATGTATAAAAGAAAAGAGACAACACAATAAAATATGATTGTTTTTTTTTTTTTTAAATATACATAGATAATTAAGAAACTAATAAAAACTAAAGTACGAAACTAAATATGAATCAAAGAAAAAGTTAGAAGAAAATAATTACGGACCACCCGTTATATTGAAATTGAAATGTTAATTGGAGAAAATGAAGAAAAAATTAATTTTTATTCGTATTATACACACAGTAAGTAATATAAGTTTAAATTTGTTCGGAATTATTTTGATTAAATAATTTCGTTTGTAATTAATGTATAATTTTTAGCAACTTGTACATTATTAGTTCTGAAAAAATCACTTACTAAGCGTTAAATTTTCTAATTTAACTTAGATTTAGAAATACAAGATTAAATAAAGCCATATTTTATACAAATCTCATAATTAAGATATTTTAGTGAAATATTTTTGATGAAAAATTATTGAAACGTAGATGTACTGTAAACTGGCATACTGTACTTCTGGGGTATTAAGTACGGTGATTTATATATTTTTTTTTTTTGGTTTTTAAAAAGCATACTAAAGAAAATTGAGAATTTATTAATTTAGTTAATTAAATAAGAGAAACTTTCCAACAGAATTTCTTAAGTTTAATGATTTTAAAATTTTAAGAATATCGTTTAATCACGAACTTTTATTTACTGATGATACTATAGGTTATTGTTAACATGTTTAAAATTATGAAATAAACTTATTAGAGGATCAGCTTCTTATAAAAGTCTACGGTTTGTCATTTGCAGATATTTTGTTTATTTTCTAAGCAGAATTGTTTTCACATAAGATTGAACGGAATTTCTTTATTCTTTTTTTATTAACCTCTTAAATATTAACTTATTAGAATTTTATATATATAGATATAGATATAGATATAGATATGTATGGGTAGGTGTGTGTGTGTGCGTGCGCCATTTCGTTCTGATGTTATTTGTAGTTTTTTGTGAGCGTAATTTTTATAATTTTATGAGCAGTAATAAGTTATTTGGAATGTATTTTTTATTAAATTCCTAAAAAAAATTCTTATAAATTTTTTAAAAATAAATTATTACTTGATCAACATGTTAGTGAAACTTTTGTTTCGAATGGATCATTAGAAATAGAACGTTATTGATTATAATAATATTTATACAATGTTGATATGTAAAATATATAGAATAAACATTTATCGTTTTACTGGACTACAATTTGATGTTCATGAGCTTCTTGTTTGAAACGATATTAGTCAGTTCTAAAATAAATACTAATATTGTTATATATGCAGTTATGCAGAATGATTATTTTGCGATGTGAAGTGATCAAAAGGCAACTCTTAGAGATAATGTGCCAAGATGAAAATATAATTAAAGTTTCAGGACAGATTTACTAGTTAAAATAATTGCAAAAATAAACTTTACTTTAATAGCCTTGTAATTTGAAGCAATTTAATTATGAAAATTTTGTTACAAGCTTAGAAATATGCGGATTGTGTATGCACGATGATCCAAAAATATATATTCGCAAGCACAATATAAATAAAATAATATAAATTAAAAATATACTGAAGTTTTTAAGCAAAATTATTGTTATTTTGTAACATAATTATTTCCTTTTTTCTTCCTTCAATTTGTATATATCAGCACTGTTTTCTCCAATTTTTCTGCTTAGTATCGAAAAATTCACCATGTAATATCCCATTCTATTCGTTTCCTTTTTTAACATTTCAGTCCGGTGTTGTTAATTTATATTTTCAGTTTATAAGAGACGTTAAAAAATTTAATACGACAAATTACTGCACATTATATAGTTCATGTTGAGATTTACATAAATTTGGTTTGCGGTTTTGAAATTTTGTTTATATTTGTCATTGCTGTTCTTTTGTTAGAAAATCTTTGTTCCAAGTGTTCGTGGTAGTCAACATTTTTTGAATCTGTTTTTTTTTTCTCCCGCACTCTTTGTCTAAAGATTGCGATCTTACTTGAAATATCTCCATTAATCTGCACTGTGACCCCATATTTTAAAGTCCTTTACTGACTACCAATAGATATTTTTCTTTTGACTTTCTCTTTTAACATTAGTCTAAGGACCTCCCACCTCGTATTATGTGTCCAAAATTTTACACTATTATTTCAGTAGTTTAAGTTAGTTTTTTTTTCTTTATTTAGTCTACAAAGAAATTCATTACTTGATACTTTTTGTGTTCTTATTGTATCTTTAATATTCCCTTCTGCATTGGGTACAAACGCTTTAAGTATTTTTGCTTTGTGAAGTTATCCAGACTCTTCAGATCAACATAGACGAATACTGAGAAAAAGAAGTAGTAATGGAATACATTCTTACCTTATACTCTTTCTAGTTTGAATCGGTTCTAAAAGTTAATGTTCTAGCAATGCTCTGTCATAAGAATATAAAACAGAGATAAACAGAATGGAAAATGGAAACCTTAAATAGACAATCGCTATTGAGCTCCTGATCTGTTAATTGAAGCGCCTTTTATTTTAGTCATTAAAATCATTTTTATGCAGCACGGAAATTTACTCGCTTTTCATATGAAAACTCGCTTTCTCAGTTCTGACGAACATTTTAAGATCATTGCAAAAGAGATATTATTTCGTATTTAGGTTTTTTTCTCTATGTTTGGTTACCGTAGATTTTCCTACACTCGTTGATATCGGCAGTCAGCTTCATGTTTTATGCTTACTAGTATGTTCGATACAAACCGCAAGAACACACGATGATTCCTTATATACATCAGCCGCATATAACTAAGCTTCCTCATTGTTATTTTTCGAAAAATATATTTTTTTAAACTTCTCCTCACTGTTAACTATAAATATGCTGATCGGATTTTACGCTTTCATTTAACCAGGCAACTGCCACCTGGGGTCTCTCAGTACCCCGGGCCTATTTGCCGATTTTACTCGCTGTAAAATACTTTAAAAAACGTATCGCATTAACTAATTTTAAATATTTTCAATTTCATATAAAAATCACAAAAAAAAAAAGATAGTGCGGTCGTGGGATCCCCGTCAGAAACAAAGTTTTTTTTTCAACTGCTAAACGTGATTTTTTTTTTTCTTTCGATACTCTTTTTGACGCTGAGCATATGGTTTCACTATTATCCCTCTGTAATGCATATAAATAGTATATAGTAAATAGTGAACACTTGAATCACATGTATATTAAATGTATGTAAACAGTAAATACTTGTATTAAGTTATATGATTTATTAACTTATTTTTCTAAGTTTGCATTATTTATAATTGCTACAGTTTCTGTTTTTCGACTTTCGATTATAAAATTGCAATAATGACACAATATGAATCCCCCGTATGAATTAATTGAAACAAAAACAATAAATAAATCATCAGACTCGTTGAAGTGTGGTAACGTCGCACAAATAAACCGCGCCAATTTTTAAATTCAATAAAATGAACACGTGTTTAGAATTGAGCTTATACAGCTGACCACGCACAATGCTTGGTGCTACGCACACACACGCATGCATACACAGATACACACACCCGTATATAATAGAAAGAGACAGAGTGAAAGAGAAAGAGAGTTAAGGTCGCCTGGATGACGACGCATAACTCTTTTTTTCGTTAGTACCTATACCGACAAGCCGCGTAAAAGAACTTCGTTCTAAAAAAATTTAAAGCTGTATATTTGAATATTTGAAAGTTATAGGTGTATGTATCAATTTATTCAGCTTGAATCAGATTCTTCATAATTGGCTAATCCATTCTCAAAACAATTTTCACAAATATTCTTCAAGTGGTTTATATATATTACTTTGTAGCATTTTTCACAATAATTGGTACTATTTTTATCATCTTTTCTGGGACACACTGTACATAATTTTTAAAAAAATGCAAAAAATATTCTTATGATATTTTGTAACGCTAACTGCCACCTGGGGTTTCCTGGTAGCCCAGTGAGCAAAAGCGTGAAAATTCAGGTACTTCAAAGCAGTCCAAAACTTCAAACTACGAGTATAATAATTTTATAGTAAAATATATTTTTGAAAGCTATTGTGAAGCACAGTGATGTAGCTAACCAACTTTAAAAGATATTTAAAATATAAAACGCCTGGGGTACCAGGAGACCCCAGGTGACAGTTGGCGGGTTAAAACCGGCCTCAATTTTGTCTGGCACACTTTTAATATATACGGAGCTAGCAATGTAACGTGTGTACAGTAAATTTTTCGTCCGTTTCATTTTCTTTTGTTTACTTTTCGAATCTGTTTCTTTTAATCGTTTCTTCTTCTTCACACTGGCTTCCTGCCATATAATAATGTTTTTAATATTTACCACTTTCGTTTCAATCTTTTCTTTGTCATGTGTTCCGTCTTTCTTCATATACATACTTTCCATATAGGCTACTTTAGATTTGGTTTTTTTCATTTTCATTGCATTTTATTTTATGTTTCGCAATGTATAGAAGTGTATACTCTAGTCGAAAATTGTGTAAAAAATCGCGATAAAGCGATTTTTAACGAACGTAAGCTTATGAAAGAAGAAGTCATGGGGACCTATAATATTGTGTACTTAACGCGGGGTTGAGCGATTGTCATAAAATATTACATGATCTGCTGCAGTATCATTCTGTATCATATTTCTGTTATGGTTTTGGTTGTGTTGTATTTTAATAACTGTCCGGAGGATTATTAATAATGTATATTTCATAATTACATTTATAAATGTACCATTAATTATTTATCGGAAAATTACGGAATCCGGCATAACCATTGCGTAATAACATAACCTACAAAATATATGTAAACAATCATAGCATATAGAGAAAATGAATGGGTGTGTCCATTACAGCTGGAATCCGTGTTTTTCTTTTTTTACCATTTTATATTACTTGCGGATTTGTATTAACCTTGCGTCCTTGTTCCTTATTTTTCTCCTATGATCTTTGTGAGATTGTTGTGAGCAATCAGTCGTCAACCATGAATGTGTAAAGTGTGTCACTCTTCTTACTTTTGATCGTGGCTAATGATGAATAGGCCCGGAAGAATACGTATTTACGGATCTGTATTCCACAGCGGAATTAATGATGTAACTCCGACTGCAGGTTTGAACACATATCTACAACTTCGACCCGGCAAATACATGCCGAATCAATGAATGTTATCCAGGTTCACACGGTACCGCTATCTAAAATTAAACGCTAAACGAGGAAGAATAGAGACCGTCTACGCTTTTCTGCGTTTCATAATGAATATCTGAGCAAAAATGTGCCAGATCAGCTGGAAAAAAATGATAATAATTAGAAAGAAGCTTTATCATTTTTTCTATAGACACGCAACTTTTTCTATGATTACGCTCCTACATTAGCTATTTTGCAATTCCATTTTCTCTTTCTAACACACCTAATCTTAACACCGGTAACAGTGTGTCGACGACCAGTGCAAACTATTTCCAATTTTTGACTGTACTATGCGGATAAATATCGAATCTATTTGGATCTGATGGGTACGTATATGCAGTTGTGGAACCTGCAATTCAGTTCCAGATTCGTATCGGAAGAAGTAATCAACTTACCCGTCACTAATTATAGTTTAAAAGCACGGCATGGCTAATGCGGGATTTCGGTCGTCAAAAAACTTTTGGCGCAACTCTACAATTTCATCGGGATATCGAAAGCTCTGTTGCGTATTCCATCTTCTTATTACATCGCTTTCTCCTTAATAAGTAAGTGGCCCTTTATTTGTCAAGACAGATGTAACGAGTTTATATTTCATATTTTATTTTAATTGTGGGCATTATTGGTCGGTGTTTGTTTAATTATTCTTACTAGTCGCATTTTCAGTGCGGGCTGTTAGCAAAGGTGTTTGAAAAACGTTTATGTGAACGATAAACAAGTTTACGTTTCTATAAAATTTTCTATTTCAAATATGTCGTATTCCTTTTATTGAAATGGACGTAATTTCTTCAAATTCGTTAATAGTTTCCAAAAATAGTAACCTTCACATACGCGCACATACACAACGTAAATAAACGTAATAATAATAACCAAAATAACTAATTACGAATAATATAACAAAAAATGGCGAATTCGTCTTCGTTAAATTAAAAACAGTCCTCTTCATTTTACATCCATTCTGTATTATTTTGGAAATAGCACATTATTAAGTAAGGGGATTGTATGTGATATGTAAATACCGATATATGTATATAAATAATTGGTCGTGTTTAAAACGTAAACAATAGCCGATGTTTTAATATATATGAATAATTAATTATAAAAATATTTGAATTTTATATACTTGAAGCAAAAAAAAAAATGATTTTAACCAAGCGCAGTTTTGTGTTTTTATTCAAGATGAATATAGATTGTGAGAAAACGGAAGACCGGGAACAAATAAAAAGGGAAGAAAAACTAAAACAGCTGCTATCGGAATGTCGAAAAATGTTAGATAATATTCATTATCAATATGATCGTACAATGAGTAATGAACAGCTTCAGGAATTCCTGTTAAACAATTCGGAAAATAAAACGTCTTTACTAATTTGGGTATTAAAGGAAATAGGAGTAGTGGTTACAACGACAGATGGAAATGGTACATTTTGAAACTTGTTATATATATGTATATTTTTTTTTATAGATACCCCTTAATATTATTTACAAATATTCATATTCTTTTGTAACTTACATTTTTATTTCATTAAGATACATGTATGTATATAATTTAATATTTGTTTACATTTTTCGCATTTTATTATTCACGTGTTTATTTGTTTACAGTATTGATGAATTCGCTTCGTTCCTGCGGAATCCTGAATAATAATGAAATTAACTTTCTAAACGTAAGTTATATTAAATTCCGCTTTGTTTAATGCTTTTTTTTAAAAAAAAAAAAATATATATATATATATATATATATGTATGTATATAATTTTGAATTAAATGTGAAATTCGTGAATTTTGATTAAAGCGCATAAAGAGAGAAACAAATGAATATGAAAGTAATTTAATTTTATTCGGTGCCAAAAACTGCACAGTGTTTAAAAAAAAATACGAAAAAAAAAAAGCTAAACCTGCAGAAGTTTGATTTTAATTACAGTTTAATTATTAATCTTCCAGTATTTGTCTAAAGGGACTTTTCTTATCTAACTTTGCCTAGCCTACCAACAACATATACACTCTAGGATATTCAATTTCTACAACCACATGGTTCACAAATAATCAATATGAAAAATGTTCACAAGACGATTCATATACCATAAAACCATACCACAGATACGTGTAATTTATAATATATTTTAATATTTTTTTTTTTTATTCCTCTCCACGCCCAAAACACACACACATGCACTCATACATAAAATTAGTTTATTTTTATTTTTTTTAAATTTCATAAAACAAATTTTTCGAAAAAAATATAATCAAAAAAAGGGGGCAAACACGAACTGAATTTGAATGAAAGAGCTGGGAAAAAATCACTCGAGTGAATATTGTATAATGTCGTCAAAAGCGGTCACAATAAAAAATTTGAAAATTGAACTGTGAAGTTCAGAAATGAAGCAAGAAACTGGTGGAAATAAAACGAAAACGAAACAAATGAGACGATGATTGTGTACATCAGTGCAAATGTAAAAAAAATAGAATTTGCGAAATTGGAGTTTTTTCTAAAATCTAAATATGAAAACGCAATATCGAACAGTTTCACACCTGCGAATATCAGAAAGTATTGTTAAGGCTACCAGAACAAAAATAGAGGTATGTCAATTCGTAGCTGATAAAAATACAATATAAAAATTATCATTCAACGGATAAATCACACTCTATATATTTTGTAAAAAATGCGAGGCGGTCTAATTTTGCGAGAGGAAGGTTCATTTTGTGTAAGTGAAGGCCATGAAAACGAATGACTTAATAAAATGTTGTCATACTATTATTTACCAAACGGGAACGTAGATTCGGAGAAAGAAAACGAATTTGAAATCCTCATAGCGCCATTTACAGTTTCATCACTAATGAAAATATTACGTGACCTTATAGTTGAACAGTATCCAGTGCTTCATAGAGTCTCTACTGAGTATGTTTTTAAGTGTAATCGTAATATTTTAAATGTATTACTCTGAAATGTGTTCTCTTATATAAAATCATTATTTTTTACTTTGTAATGTTTTTTTGTTTTTTTTTAAACAATAAGTGTTGTTTCATTATTTTTAGCGGAAATATTTTTGAGTCGTTATACGAACAGACCAACTGATGTATGAGAATTTCTTTATTTCGATATTTTCTCATACAAGCAGCATTTTCAGCTGTTCTGTCCGTATAACGACTCAAAAGTATTTCCCCGCTAAAAATAATGAGACGATACTTATCGTTTAAGAAAAAAAAAAACATTAAAAAGTAAAAAATAATGATTTGATATAAGAGAATAAATTTAAAATATTACGATTATTCTTAAATAACATACTCAGTAGAATCGTTTTTTTTAAGTTCGTCATCTAGCGGACTCTAGTACAGTCATTCGTTTTCTGTAAGTTAAGTATTGGACTTAACTGAAACATTTAATTGTAATACAATTATACTTATTCAATTTTTTGTAATTATTGCTACAATTCCAATTTGGATTAAAGTTGTTAAAGACTAATTATAATATCCTCTTAAGTTATAATGGGTTGTAAAGTGTATTATCTTTTATTAAGTAACTATTTTTTAACATTTTTGAGGTTTTTTTGTTTGTTTTATTCGTAATTTTTAGTACAAATTTTGAAGTCGTGGCGTTAAAAAAAAAAAAAAATAAATAAACTTAGTTTTTAAATTCTATTTAGTTATTGTTACGCGATAATTTAAATATCATTTTCATTATTCAGAAAAATAATTTATTTATTTTCTTTTTTTAAGGGTAATATGTGCCCAGAATCGCAGTTAGAAAAATGGAAATTAATTTTTGAATGCATCCAAGTGATGCAAGATCCATCTACTAAACAGTATATTAATGAAGAACGCTGTTCGTCAGCATTTAAAAAGAAACACGATACTAAAGTAAGTTTTCGTATTATAATTATATATTTTACCCGTAATGTTTCAGTATGGATATTTTTTTTTTAAGTGCCATATGCTACAACTTTGTTTTTTACGAATAGTTCACGAGTAATATCGAGTAAATAAATTAAACTTCTAAACAGTGAAATTAATTTTTATGTCCCCTACTCATTTCCTTGACAACTCGTCTTCTTTGCGTGAATGTACGTGAATTTTGTCATCATCATAAATATAAATTTATACGCATTTCGAATGTTCACGTTCGCAACGTGAAGTACTCGCATTAAATATATTTCTCGACCCTTTTAGAAAGTTGAACGAAGCAAATCAAATAAATTGTTATAAATGAGAATGTTTCGCCTAAAATATTTATTTATTTCTTCATCGCTGAACAAGAATTTAATTTCATCGGATCAAGCTTCCAACTCGGGTCTTACCTTTATGACAACAACTGTGGTAAGATTATACCCCTTTTCAAATTCAAATGATAATGCATGACAGTGTTCACGGCAACCGACAAATGTGCATGATTGAAATAATAATGAAGGTTTAATGATTTCAGTAATGCAAAATGTGAATTAACGGAACGCGTGGAATTATTTATGCCAGAAATTAATAAAATGTTATCTAAAGTTTATTATTTACCATGGTAATCGTTTTATTTAAAATTTAATAAAAATTCATTTTTTTTTTTTTTTTACTCTTTACCTATACATTTCTGTACCACTGGTTTCATCTCTACTACTTAAAACCTCCTATTTCGTGAAGGAGAGGAGGTAGAAAACTCAGCCTCACCTTATAACCTTCGTTGGGATAACACATATACACCCTGAAAATTTTAGTATGGTCCGTCCGGCGGTACAGGAACGCATACAGGACAAACATACAAACATTCATTTTTATATACAGATTGTAATCATGAGAACAAGTGTATAGTAGTAAAATTATGATAATGTAATCAAAAGCAAATAGCCGGAAATAATTTACAATAGTAGTTTTCTTAATTTATCAGGCTATTCGTTTAAATTTTTGGAACAAATAAAAGCTACGACCAAAACATGTTTTATATGATAATGGGCACCCAACAGGGAAAGCCGAGAATTTTGCAAGCCAGAAATAAGCCGGGAATTTCGTTGTAAAATAGGGAGAAAAGTAAAAATAGCCAAAAACGATGTTTTTAATGAGAAAAAATCGTTTGCAGTGAAAAATGAATGCATTTTTTAATGTACTTTACTGAAAATAAATTACGCAGTTCTGTTTTATTCATATAAAATATTCTGCTACGGCCAAATATTATTAATATTAACGAAAAAATTCCACTCTTCTTTCTGTACAGTCCTAGTAATCAGGAAATCGGGAAGATTGGGACCAGGAAAACCGGAAATAAACCGGAAATTTAAAAGTTATATTTGAGTGGCTGCACCATGTTTTAATATATACAGAAATAATACGAATGGATGTTACGGAAAGAATGTCGAGTCTAAAACATACCCGGTTGTTACCTATATAATTAAAAATAATTTTTTTATTTAAAGTTTTATTTATTCGATAGCGCTCGCCAATCTTTAACACCAGCCAGCTACCGTAACGTAATTAATTAGGCAGTGGTGTTTCGTTTGAGTAGAACTGGACTTGAATTGAAACTTCCAATAATTTCGCTTGCGCACTGGGTTAATATGTCCGTAGTTGATGCGCTCCAAAAAAGAAAAAAAATAAATTATCTACTAGTATTGCTTTTTGCGCATTGAAAATTACTTACGAATAAAAACTTTAAAAAAATTATTTTTTACCACAAAAAAATGTTATTAATTATTTTTCACTTTACTCGCCAACCCGCAAAAGGAACTTCTCAACCTATTCTCTTCTATAGCATACGCGCGTTGAACTATCAAAAATACTATTCAAGTATTTTCATTTTAATTATATAAATTTTTTGCAGAAAACTTTTTATTATGTGTAAAGGAAAACTGGAAATAACATAGTTATAACGATTATTTATTTCCATCTCTGGACGTTATACATATTGAAAGAGGAATTAGTTACTTCTGATGTTCCCGGTTCTTTGAGTTTTCTTCGTTTCCCTGTTTTGTTGTCATTTCTATAATTCGCTTGCGTTTTGACCATTCTTTTCTGCCTTTCTCTTATTTCGCTATTCCCTTATTCCTGTCCCGAATTGTCCTCTCTACCTCATTGAAGCGGTGGTTTGCGACGCCAATCACATCTTTGAGTGCTCATTTTTTTCTGCCGAACGTTGTATTCTACATTCTTATCTGCCTCTTTTTGACGAATTAGGGACTTTTTCAGAAAAATTAATTTTAGTATCTCAGTCGTTGCTCTGCGTTAAAAAAAAAGCGTGAATAAAGGTAATTTTTTTCCCCCTGGGAAAGGGATCAACTGTTAACAGGGGAAAAAAGAAGATATGGGCTCATTTACGGACTTAAATAAGAATACTTCCTTTTTAATTAAATATACCATTCACTTTTCGCGAAACACTTTACCTTAAAAAATATTTAATATAACCTCATAATGAACCTATGTTGCACTTTAGATGATCATGTTATTAGTACTAGAAAATACACTGACAAACATTATTTAAAATGGGACTGCTGGGAACGTTGGAATAAAGGGGGGACATATTAAAGTGGAGACGCTGAAAGATACTAATTTTATGGTGAAAAATTTGATATTTTTTTCTTCTATATATATATATATATATATATATATATATATATACTAGCTGACCCGGCGAATTTCGTGCCGCCTCAGAATCAATAAATGTTGTGTTAACTTCTTAGCTGAATTAAATTCAGTTTTTTACTAAGATAAAATTAATACTCAAAATGAATTAAGTTCAATAAATGTACGATATTTGGGAATATAATTTTAAAACGTTTTAAATAATTTTTGAGATCCCTTTCTTGTACATACAAATTTGAAAGAAGGTATCTAACTTCTTTTTAAAAATACATCGTCTTTTATATTTGGGAATACAGTTTTAAAATATGTATATTTATTTAAAATGTGCAATTAGATAAAAGTATATTTTGATAAAAATTAAAGGAAACCGTGTTAAAATGGTCAGAAAGTAGCCGCTGTATAGAGAAAAGTTAAAAATTCCGATAGCATTGTAACTGATTAACAGCTGTTAACATTACCGACTTAGGTATTCGAATTTAGCGCATGTATAATAATCATTAAATTAACATTTTTAGTATTGTCGTCGAATGAAAGATAGAGGGCATTTCCATCGTGTTTTATAATTTTATTTACAAAATCGTTTATCAATTTTCAATTAAAAATTAATACCGTTGATTATTTTTTATGCGCTTTGTAGAAACGCAGTGAAGAAACTAAGGATACCACCGGCGATGTATTTCAAAATGCGCAGCGTTATATAGACTTACGAATGGATTCTGAAAAACGGATGAAGAAGCGCACGTCTGCTGATACCAATCAGGATATCGATATTATTAAAAAACTACAAATGGATCTCAAAAATATAATTTTATCAAATCCGGCAAAAGCAGCCAGTCCTGTTTCAAGTGTACGTGTTTAAATAAAAATTTTATTATATTACCAGTTGTGAAGTATTAATATTTTGTACGAGGAATTGTTTAGTACAGAATAAGTCTACAAAATCGTCCGAGTTTTAGTTTGCCCCTTAAAATTATGTATCTGTAGAATTTTTGGTTTTTAGAATTTAAAAACTATCGCTATAGCTTACATTAGGACAAAATGTTCTCTAAAAAATTATGTAATTACGATATGTAGGTTGTCCTAACTTTTGTTGTTTTAATCATATTTTCTTGTGATGTTTATATAATAAGCGCCTTTTCTCTTCATTTTTTTGTAAACCTTTTTTATTAACGCGCATAGTTGTTTTAAAGTTAGTACGTGAACGGTCACCATCTATTAACCGAGTAATCATCGTCCAATATAATTTCGTACCTCGATGCATTCGTGTAAAATAAAATAAAATTTCTTTTTTTTTCTATTTATTTCTTTAATATAGTTTACATTCTGAAGGCATACTTGCTCGTCTGAGTATCCTTTATTTTATTTCCTTTCATTTTAAAAGTTTTTATTAGCATCGAACAATTAGCTATCAAAGAGACGACATAAACGTATAGACAAAATTCGAAAAGTGTGGGAAAAAGGAAAAATTGATGACGGAAAGCTAAAAAGAATTTAGAACAGAGGAAGACAAGTAGGTATTCGAAAGACAAGTCTGTATTGGAAAACAGTCGAGTGGAAAGAAACGAAAAGGATAATAATTTGCCTGCCGTAAGATGATACATGAGTATGTAAGGATGGGAAAATGTGAAGTTTCCTTTTCGCCAGTTATGAAACATCATCGGAAAGATTCGGTACACGATTTGGGACCTTCTTTACAGTTCTTCCGTTTTTGAACATTCACATTATTCCCCTATTCTCAACCGCATCTACCGTTTGCACCCGTCATTTTCAGACTTTACACATCTTTATTGCTTTCCGTTATTTCATCTCTTTGTCGCTTGCATTTTGATTGCAACTTGTTTCACGCTGTTTTTTACCGGTTTTTTGTTTAATATCGTGATTACTTTTTATACAATGTAGACCGTTTTCGCGATAGTGCGTGGAACATCGTTCCAGACGGTGCAGTGTTGGCTAATACGAAAATATGTAGTTTTTGCAATATTTCTTATTCTCTGCGAATAACAGTTCTTCGACCGATATATTATATTATTTGTTGACGAAAATAGAAATATTTATTTGAACTAGAAAAATGGTCAAATGAGCTTTGATATCTAAAAAAAAAATAATAAAAAAACAGGTAGGTACGTTTTTTCTCCTCGAAATATTGTTAAAACATAAACGCGTATAGATTTTAAAGTACTTTACCGCTCAGATTAATAGTTCTCCTATTTTAGTGTCTGCGCCCGTTTCTTGAATAGTAATTCTAATGATGGCGATTAAAATAGCAAAAAAGGGAATGAAACAAAAGTTTTTTGTGACCTATTTTTGATACGATAAATGAGTATGGTACACGAGAATGAATGGTGTTTTTTTGTTCTATGCTATTTATGATTTCTTTATTTTCGATCTTTTTTAACTTTTATTGTGTGAAACAATTGTTACTAAAATGTATACTATTAAAATTAAGCCTTAACTTACTTTTGCATATGTATATTACGAATGACTGCAGTTTTACTGTTGTTAAACTAACTTACAGTATTATTTATTTTAGGATACGCAAAAGTGCGATGGTCCTAAAAAACGAATTAGCGTTACGAAAAAAGATCGCTATTAAAATTTCACCTGGCTGAGATAATTGCAGTTCCAATTTTTTAAATGAAAATGCGACATTTGTGTACACTTTCAAGAGTGTAGCAAATTTTTGTGCCTGACTGAAGTATAATTTAAAATTTCCTAAATTTACTCGTACACTAAAAAAAGTATGGCACTTTTTGAATATGGGTTTAATCTTTAGTCTCGCGGATTTGTATGTTAAAAAAGTATTTTTCAAAGAGACTTCCAGTGATAAACATTCCCAGTAAATTAAAGATTTCGTAGGTACACGTAAAGGGGTAAGTGATTTATATGGTATTTCTAAAAAAATGCTCTCTCAGTGTCGGTGTACTTCTAAAAAATTTTAATATTGAATAAAATTGTTTTTTTTTTTTTAATTTTAATATCGCAACAATTTTTTTCATGTAGTATGCCGGGTTAAATTTCATTTCAATAAAATTTAACAAAATATAGTATTTGGAATAGAAAACTATTGGTTTTCGTTAGAAATATCGGTTTTAATCCTTTGTGAGAAAATCTTATAAAATGAAATGTTTAAAAAAGAAGAAAAAAAAATTGAATAGACAGGTTAAAAAGGAAAATATTTTAAAAGCTCGTTGAAAATGTACAATTGTGCCGAAAGTGTTTAGGAAAAACACGTTCGAAGTTTAATGGAGAAATCTAGTGTGTTATATTTAGTTTTACCGAATCTATAATCTTTCCTTTTAGTTTTACACTGTCCGTTTTTTTTTTCTTTTTCTAAATTTTCCATAATTTGCGAGTTTGCTACAAAATATTTTTCGCCGTTTGTGACGCATCGATTTCAGTATTTTGACATCTTCTTCGTTCGTACGTGGTTAAATTTGTTTGCTTCTTTTTTAATAATAAAAAAAAAACTCAACTACACACTTTGAATGATAAATAATCAACAGAATTATGCTTTAATAATCGTAATCACAAATTACGATTATTACACCGATTTAGACTTTACTTGTCAGAAAAACTTTGTTCATCTTCCGGTACAAAAAACGAAAAAAGTTTTCTGGAAAACATAGCTAGGGAAAAAAACTCAAAAAATTAACATTTCAGTAATATTTATTGCTAAATATTTGTGAAAGATCGGAATTTATTTATGTACTTTTTTCTTTTTCTTTTTTTACACTTCTAAAAAAGTATAAAAGTGTAAAATTATCTGTAAAAGAATTGTTTTTTGGAATTCTTTAGCGGGTGCATAATCCCTTAGAAGAACGAAAGAAAAAATTAGCTATCATATTACAAATTAAGAGAATTTGTTTATTGTTTTGCAATAGTGAAGTAATATAATATCCAATAAAAACACGCCATTTTCTGGTAATTCTCATTTTACTTTGAAGCTAATGAAAATATATATCAGTGGCGAATCCTGATTTTTTCATTGGTACTTCTCTCTAAGACAGAAAACTGTTGAAGTGGAATTATCTCGACATAAAATCGCACGTGTTACTACGTAAATAAAACCAAATTAAAAAGCCGTTTTTTTTTTTGTTTTTTTTTTTTTAATTAAAAAAAAAATAGCGTAAGGCGGTGTAAAAACCTATTTCTTATTTGCGAAACGCTTTTTCATTACAATAATAATAATAAATTCGTGTGTTCCTTTTAATATTGATATTTTGAGTAATACACTAGAATTGCCAACCGCTATTGAGTATAGTAAAAAAAAAAAAAAGATTACTTTTAATAGAATTTCCAATACTTTTTAGTTTTGCAGTGGAAACCGTAATTTTTGATAATCATGTTTGATAATGATTGTTTGAAAGGTTATTTCTTTAATTTAGTTGGAACACTATTTTGAATCCTTATTTATACTGTACATTATATCTTACACTTAATACAAACATACATTTGTAATATACGTCCCCGTTTATTTCAAAGTTTCATGATTTTCTTCTATAAAATTGCGGTTGAATACGTTACACTGTGTTTCGTATCACATTATAAGTGAGAACTAAATTTTTTATTAATTATTCCAATAAATTACGTATTTTTAAATAGTTTAGAAAATTTACACAATTTTAGTTTAGTATAAAATTGGCGGTTGTTTAAAAATTAAGCTTTTTTTAGTACCGATCGTACATATTATTATTATTTACCCTTAATTCGCGAGAAAATAGAGGTATAAGTTAATATTTTTAATTTTGAAAATATACCGAATCATAACGATTTTTTTTTTCTTTATAATTGCGGTGCATAAATTAAAAATTTGCCTGAATAAATTCACAAATTTAAGTTAGACATAAATTATCATTTTTTTGGTTTTACCGAAATACAAAAATTACAAAATGTTTTTAGAAAGGATACAAAACCAACGCTTTTTAATATGGGAATGTCATCAAAATATACATTGGAATATTACTTTTAAATAAATAGACGATTTTTGTTCCTAAAATATCATTTTAAAACTGTAAAATATTTTATCCATATCTATATATCTCTATTCATTTATTTATGATATATATAGCGCATGAAAAATTAATCTTTGAAAATTTAAAAAAAAAAGTCAAATTATGTTAATAACGGAAATAACACAAGTCTTTTATTAACGTAATGTTTTCTATCAAAGTATAACGTTACACCGTATTATGAACGTATAAGTAAAAGATAAAACTTCAATAAACAAACAAAAAAACTACATAAATCTACACTTTCAAGGCAAAATTATTATTTGGATATT
Source organism: Icerya purchasi (assembly GCA_039619475.1). Classification (NCBI taxonomy): domain Eukaryota; kingdom Metazoa; phylum Arthropoda; class Insecta; order Hemiptera; family Monophlebidae; genus Icerya; species Icerya purchasi. The sequence goes on from CM077115.1 coordinate 206,682,428, forward strand.
GTGTTAATAAAGTATAACTTTTTTTTGTCTCGTCAACGAGAAACCTTTATCCAGAAACAATTAGAAAGCGGAGGAGTCAACTATATCTTGATGCGATCAGATATTTATTTATTTATACAATCCTCCAGTGCAACAGCTTACGCCAATTACTGCACAGCATAATATAATAAAACAATTCAGTGTCAACATGCAAGTCCTGGTGCAATGAAACAATAGAAAAGAAAAATTACGAAGTTGTATAAATCGTACCCGTACTTACACAACGATTTTATCTAACATTACTTATTTTACTTCTATCCCATTCACACTCCCACGCCAACACAGCTTACAACTGTAACATGCACGCGTACATATACTCTCACACATACACTTCATGCTCACTCGAAGAAACACTTAAGGACATCAATACAACATAGCCTCACATCGTTAAATTCCGAACAGCTTTTAAGAACTTACCACCGTGATTATTAAAAATGTCTAGCTCGCGATGATCTTTCTCCAAGTTATTATACAATATGAATAACGAACGAAGAGGGGAACGTAAGCAATAGTCCGAGTAAAAAAGTTGGGGAAACCAACACGTATCTCAAATATATCTATAAAGGACCGCTTTATAGGAGAAAACTATAGCCCAGCTTACAACGTTATATTTAAATCCTCGAGGCGCCAGAAGCTCGATAGTTTCGAAAAAAATATTTTTTTCCTCGGTCATGTGATATGGAAAGATCCCTCTATTTATCGGGAACCGAACCTGTATTTCACTTTTCTTAACAAAACTTTTGAAGTTTATGAAAAGTTCAAAAAAGCGCGAAAATGAGGGAACCCCGCTTGTGGAGCAGGTAATATAGCTAAAGATTTTGAACAAGGTTGAAAATATGCGCGTCTCCGTATACTTTTCTCGTTTGGAACATCCGGGTTTCCAACTTTAAAATTCGACCCTCGATACGCTGAAAGCTCGAAAGTTTTGGGGAAATTTTTCCCCCCCTGCCATGTGATATATCGATGGAAAGATCGCTATTCGTCGAGAACTGAACCGTATTTAATTTCTTTAACGAAACTTTCAAAGTTGATAAAAAAATCAAGAAAGCGTGAAAAATGACGTGTCTCCACCTTTGCAGCGCGAGTATTATGACTAAAAATTTTGTTAAAAATATGCGTATCTCTGTATATTTCTCTGATTTGGAACAATTGGTTTTCCAACTTTAAAATCAGCCCCTTGGGGAGCTGAAAGCTCGAAATTTAAAAAAAAAAAAACATTTTTCCGGCCATGTGATATATCGTTTGAGAGAAAGAGAGAAGTTTGTCGGGAATGAAACCGTATTTCATTTCTTTAACGAAACGTTTGATGTTGGAGAATAGTTTAAAAAAGCGCAAAAAACAACGTATCTCCCCTTCTTTATGGCGCAAAAAATCAGATTCCTTTGTTTTGAATTTAGCATATTATGTAAATGTAAATTATAGTCTTACATGCGGAATCCTCAGCGCATGAAACATCATGCTTGACTGAACTTGTTTTTTATTATTTTCGAGCTACCAATGTACAATTAGGAATCTACATGTTTCGGGTGTAAAATCTATGTAATTTTTGAACATAAATTTTTTTTTTTTTTTAAATAACTTGTAGGTCTTAGAAGGCATCTGTGGGTTGCCGACATTCTTACCATCGTTTAATAATATAATAAAGTTACAACATTACTTAAGAATTAATTCTAATCCTTGGTAAATACAGTTGGTTACTGCGTTTGATCTGTAGAGAAATTTTTCTTTTATTCAGAGGGCGAAATTTTCATATTTCTTTCTTAAAAAGACCTCTCGGCATCTTACACATTTCTATCGTTACTAGCAATAAATGAACAGTTGTTAACATAAGTGCAATCAGCTGTTTGTAGTTATACCGCTTATTTCTTTAGAATTGCTTGTCGGAGTTAGGCTCAATAGGTATGCTTTTACTATCTTTTATTTTTTTTTGGGTAAGTTCTTGTGGCGATTAGGCGAACTTCAAACGATAAGTTACTTTGAATTTGCCAACTGACAAGGAAAGTACACGAGTTGTCAGACGCCGATTTAGATAAGTATAAAAAAATATTAGACACGCGTTCTTTTTTTAATCGACCCATATGTAGTTTTTCAAGGGGTAAAACCACCCCTGGAGTTCACCCCCAAACATCGTTTTCTAAATATCTCGTCTTCAACTCTATATTTTTTATGAAACAAAATGGAAATTATTTCTTGTGCAAAGTACAAGTAATCCACAGTGATTTAAGCAGTGGAGTTGCATCCCCGGTTTTCTAGGGGGTGAAAACACCTTTTTTTTAGTCATAATTATGGAATAAAAAATTATAAAATAACAAGAAAATAAGAAAAACATTTTTTAACACACACGATTAAAAAATAAAGTTGAAATGTTTCGGCATTTTCATGAATTTCACCCTTAAAGGGGTTAAAGCACCCCTTACAAGGAACATCAATAAATACATGTATCAAGTAATCCAATTTTGTAAAATATTTGTATGTAAGGGTTTTTGAGGTTGCTGATTACGAATCCGTCATCAGATTTTGTTAATTCAAAATGACGGATCCAATATGGCGGACAAAAAAGTCAAAAAAGATTTAATTTTAGTGACAAATAGTATACGAGGATTTTTGAGGTCGCTGATTACGAATCTGTTATCAATTTTTGAAAATTCAAATTATCCTGTGTTTTATAACTATACAGCCCTAAAACCCTGAAATTACAAAGAAAGAAAATTTTCATACATTTCAATAGAATGAGGTAGTGGATCTTGCTTTTACAAATAAAGTTTTGATCCACAATTGTTGAGACACTAGCGAGCAAAAAAGACTGCTGGTCTCTACTCAACACTATATATGTCTGTATGTGTCACGCGCGCGTGCTGTATTAAATTTTAAGTTAGAAGAAAAAATAAGAATTACTTTAAAAAGCATTCCTATTATGTGTTAATAAAGTAAAAAATGAAAAGAATGAAACAGAAAACAAAAATAGAACAAAACCTCCACAACTGAATTGCGCACTAGACTTTTTAAAAAATTAGACGAAAACTGCACTCAAATGATCGCTATTCGTTCGACATACAGTGTGCTTTCAAAACCGTTGATGAGGGCTTCATTACTACGCTATATTTTTAATATTCAACGGCTTTCAAGAATTTTACCTATCGTATTTTTAAAAAGCAAATTTAAACGGGTAATGCGGATTTTTTTTTTTTTTTAAATATTCGTTCAGAACGGTTTATTTAAAAAGGTAAAAATTGTTTGAATTTTTAAAAAAAAATTAAATAACAATTCTGTTTCCTTCAATAAACCTAAAAAGAAAAAAGAGAATCTTATCACTAGAACAAAGAAGATCAAAAATACACAGTGAAGGATAAATGCCGTGTAGGACATGAGGTCTTTAGAAAACACACAAGTCTCTTGTTGTCAAACTGAACGCAATTAAATAACAGGTGGTTAATGTCTTCTCTAAAATTTTGTCGACAATAGGTATTACAACCGGTGCAGTGCCCTGTGTTTGAAAAGTTTAAACCCAATCGGCAATGGCCGGAGCGGAGGCTACACACAACGGTCACAAACGTACGGGCCAAACTAACTGGGACACAAATACGGTAAAACCAAGGTGTGGACACGGCAGAGATGGTTGGACCATATGAAAATATTTACCAGGCCCTTGCCCACTGCAAATAAGACTCACCCAATCAGCATGATTATCTCTTTTAGCTTTGTCTAGAAGATCGAAGGATGGGATGAATGGAAAGACTTAATACCTGATCTAACACTTTCTTTTGCAATTGAATCAACTCGGTCACTAATTGTAATAACCCACAGTAACCTGGAATACAGCAAAATTTAATGACTCCTCCCAGTTCTGAAATATTAAAATACCTTTCCTTAATTCCATAAATAAGTGGATGGTAATTATATTCAAAGTTACCGCTCTAAAGCGACAAGAGAAAACTAAGGCTGTCCGAAAATACCACAAATTCCCCCTTGGACTGCAACACATTTTCCACAAACTCTAATGCATTTTTACCCGACTTCAAAAAAGGAGGAAGTATTCAATTCGAAGGTATTTTTTTTTTTTTATGTGTGTTACCACAGAACTTTCTTCTAGGTAAACCGATTTTGATGATTCTTCTTTTATTTAAATGGTGGTGCATCTCATGTGGTACCATTTAAATTTGATCAAGATCTGGTCGGTAGTTTTTGAGTTATCCTTAATAATGAGGGAGTTGAAGCTTTTTGTATGCTTTTCATTCATGATTAGTTTCAACGTCAAATTAGATTTATTGACTTAAAATATTATAAATTTGCCAAATTACTATAGAAATGTAGCTTTTGATGTTTTTACCGTGGAAATGCAGTTCAAAATAAAGAAATCGATTTTTTTAAAGTATTAAGCATGGAGAATAATGTGAAAAAAAATTGATTTTTAACAAGAAAAAAATTCAAACATAACGCTAAAAATTGTAAAATAAAATGCTTTTTTACAAAAAATAAATACCGACTTCAAGGTTTATTATGAAAATTTAAAAATGCACTAAAAAGTAAAAAATAATTACTCCCGATAAAAAATATATACCACGGTGATATAACACCTTAAGGGTGATATCGTTATTCTTATACAACATTAATACCTTAATCAGAGTCGGCATCAAATTCATGTTACTATATCGAGGAACAATTTAATGAACATTTAACGCAGTTTTTAATTATTGTATTAATATGAATTTGATGCCGACTCTGATTAAGGTATTAATGTTGTGTAAGAATTACGATATCATCACTTCAGTATTATATCACTCTGATATATATTTTTTATCGGGAGTAATTATTTTTTACTTTTTAGTGCATTTTTAAATTTTTATAATAAACCTTGAAGTCGGTATTTATTTTTTGTAAAAAAACATTTTATTAATTGCAAGAAGCTCCAGTTACAACAAAATATATCAGTTTTTGTTCTAAAATCCAGATGTTTGAATATATAATATATCAGTTCTTTGTTGTGGATAATCCTATCAAAGCAGAATATAAAAAACTACGACAATATATATATATATATATATATATATATATATGTGTGTGTGTATATGTATATATATATATATATATATATATATATATATATATATATATGCATATGTGTGTGGGTATATAAAAAAATACTAGAATGAAATTATTTTATTTTCGTACTATTAGTAAAAATTGGTTTAAAGTTCGCGACGATCGGTAAATGTATTTTAAACACTATCTATTTTTTGAACGTAAGCACAATATTAAAACAATTATCGTTTACTGGTAAGGAATTTTTCTCGACAACAATTTTTAATACATAACGCGCTCTCTAAAAAAGTCAATACTATACTTTGCATAACTTTAGAGAAATTTTTTTTTCTTTAATTTTCCCGCCGTAATAAACGATAACGATTCTTCCGTCAAATTTTTGTTGTTCCAACAGTGTACATAAAAGATTATTTGAAATAATTTTTTTCTCTATTTTATTCGCGTTAATTTCTTCGTCGACTTTCTTCCTCGGCTAATTTCTTCTTTAGCGATTCGGGCATTTCAGGTGGTGCTGGCCGTGGTAATCGTAGCGATACTTTAACGGCGTCGTATATAAACCATTGAGCGGCCGTCAGAGTTCCTACCATGACTATTCTAGGTAGTAATCCCTTCCATAGTCCTGTAATAAAACACACGACGAATACAAATTAGAAAATAAATATTAACCAATGTGCGCGGAGGAATTTTTCTTCATTTTTCCTTGGTAAACGTGAAATGCGATCCGCGTTCGTTCTATTTACATGTACAAAGGGGGGTGGACCAAAATAACTGCAACTACTCTCCGTGCGGAGTATAGACGTTATCTATCGGTCAAGAAACGAGTGAAACATGAAGTTCATTATTTTCTCGACAGAACAAGCGCAGAACGAGCGCCATTATAGCAAAGCCGTGTTCACGGGGCATGAGAATTGAAATAGTTATTATAAATACATAAAAATCTGAAGAAAAAAAATCAAAAATTAAAATAAATATTGATTATTTTTTAGTGTTTTTACTTTTTAAAGAAAAGAGGAAAAATATGCTCCATATTTTTTTAAGGAAAAACTTTTTATTACGAGTATAATCAATATCATATGTAATTTTTATTAATGTTTTTACACGGGCTAATTCAAAAATGTAAATTATCAATATATAAATCAAAATGATGGAAATTATTAATAGTATGGGAATATTAGTGAATTGTTATTTATAAAATAAATATGTGATTCAAACCGCCCCCTTTCCCTAATTCTGGACACGGGCCTGCATTAATACAATACGAACCGAGATACATAGCGTTAAATTTTATGTACTCATGTCAAAACATACTAATAGTTTTGTAATTTGAACATAGGTAATTTAATCGATCGGAATTATAAAGAATAGATTGGAAACATTAGAATTGTTAGCGCGAAGATTTCGTTTGTTTGAATTAAATTCGATTTTTCATCCTAGAAATCTATGATTAACCGATAATAGAGTTTTCAAAATAAACAAGAACAATAAACGCGTTATAATTTACAAGTTTAATTGTGCGTAGAAAGGTATTTCATCTAAGGGGGTTTACTGTTGTACTCAATTTGATTTATTGTTTAATTTACATACATGTATGTAAATAATTCCTTTTTAAAATGTAGTCAATTATTTTTTGGAAAATTTTTTATTTTTTATAGCGCATTGTTTTTTTTTTGTTTTTTTTTTTTTTTTGATAAAATTTAAAGAAAATGTTTTTCTTTATAAACAGAACTGTTAAAAACCGCAATGTTTAAATGCATTGCCCCGCCATGTACTGTTTAGTAAATTAAAAACCATACGAATATAGTCAATACGATTCTTTCAGTTTTAATAAGTTACTCACGTTTATTGTAATTCTGTTAACATTATTTTCTATATATATATTTTTTTTTTCCCTTTAATTTTGCGTCCAATTTTTCTATTCATAACCGTGTAGAAGTTTAGCGACACTTCTGCACAATAAAATTACAATAAAATATGCAACTTAAAAAATTTCAGAAAAGAATAAAATTATATTTTCTCAAGTTTGGTCTATCTCTTATGTATCTCCAAAAGATATAAGAATATGCGTCTTTCGTAATTATTTTTATGGCTTTTTTTCCTGTTTTTTTTTTTTTTTTTGTATTTTTCCGGAGGTTTTTTCCCTGTTTTTTCTTTGTATTTTTCCTGTTTTTTTTTGTTTTTTTTTTCCTGTTTTTGTTTTGTAAGTGAGCGTGCTCAAAATGGCACAGCCTTAAATAAAGCAAATTATTTATAGAAAAATATTGTTTCACGTTCACGCGTAAAATTGTGCCGTCGAAATTCAACAAATTAAACAAACCTAAAAATCCTAATCGTTTGCAAACGTCAGCGGCTGTAGATGTTTTATCTTGATTCAGTTTGGAGACGACTGTATCAGCGGGGTGAGAAACGATAGCACAGAATACTCCAGCTATGTAACCGGCTGCGAACGTAACTACCAACTGTTCCCCCTTTGAACATTCCGATCGAGGTTTCGGAACTACGTACCTGTCAAAATATAATTTAAAATCGATGTAAAACCGCACAAAAGTGTTATTTCCACCCTACTGCATATATTTCTCTCTGTAAGTAATCAGGCATTATTAGTAGTGCTATTCGATTTTCCGTGCATTAATAAAATTGCTAAAATGAAATGGCAGAGCATGTTTTTGTTTCCTTTTCTTTTAAACAGTTTTACAGTTTTAATTTTTTGTTGAGCGACGACATGTTTTTGTTTCTGTTTTTTTTCTACTCCTTCTTCTTCCTAGTTCAAAAAAGATGTTTTACGTCAGTTACGGTACACTGAACTAAATTTCACCGGCATAATGGATATCTCTCTCCGAGTCGAAAGAATAAGAGAAGAAGAGATTTCTTTTCCGACGAACTGGGGCAAGGATGGTTTATACTTTTATTAACCGTATTAATTTTAAATATCAGCGGTAATTCTATTGAAATAACAGGTTTAAAAAAGTAATTTCTTCAAAAACTAATATTTTAAACAAAATATTTAATTCCGCTCATGTATATAGTACATGCATATGCTGCCGAGTGCATTTTGAGAACGTCATGGTATATGCCACGTGCGCCGAACGCAATAAATTTAATTTTTGTTTGTAAAATTATAACCAGCTCGAAATTTTATTTAACTATATGTAAGCAAAGCGTCGAACGAAGACAACGAGAAATTTGTGTTTTCTAGTCGTGATAGCCTAGTTGCTAGAGTGCTTGATTTCTGATATGGAGGTCACGGGTTCGATCCCAAGCGACGACGAACTTATTACAAGATTTAAATAAATAAATAATCGTTAATAATCACGTGGAAGGCAATGGCAAACCACCACGTATAACATCATATGCGCGCTAGGTCAGTACACAGCAGCAGACCCACACGGGACTGCACTAGTGGCGCGATAACAAGCGGCTACTATCTGTTCCGAATGTGTAGTCTTCTTGCGTGTGTACACCTGCGTTGCATATAATAATTGTCATGAACGCTGCCTATTCTGTACAACTAGAATGTACAAATTGGTAGTCATGACGCTCGGAATCGAGCGATACGACTGAAAAGAAGTGTTAGTGCAAAGGTGTGTTGTTACACACATTGCGTTGTTTCTTTATTTCCTATACTGTGCGATAGTTGTTAGTTAGATTATTTATTATCGTCTTATCTTTCCGCGCCGGGATTTCACCGGGCAATGTTACATTCGAACGCTCCGGGCTTATCAGTTCAACCGATAAATCGCTCAAGTCCTTTGACTATTGTTACTACCAGCAGAGTAATCAACTCTCTCATCGTTAAATTCCGGCAAAATCGATTCAATTAACACTACTAATATGCTGCTGACCGTTACAAAAATAACGGCGCATTCGCCGCGAATAATCATCCCGAATAATAACTACTCAGCTACACGTTCACCTGTCGATGCTGCAAAGATAAATGCAAGTAAAAAACTTATTTGTTTAAATCAATTCACTTACCCCACTGACGAACAAGGTGTACTACTATCTTTCGGTACGTAGAAGGAACCATGGGCGTCGCCAGCGGGGGGCAGGGAGGGGCAGCTGCCCCCCCTGGAGCCTTGAAACTTTTTAATCAATTGGCATTGATGAGTATTCATAGGCGCGTAATCATGGACAATTTGGAAAACTTATGTTTTAATTAAGATTTTATTCTTATTTAATAAAATATTAAGACTTTACAACTTAAAAATTTTATTTTTTCTATAACTCATACCTTTTTTCTATCATCTCCCCCCCCTGGCGGCTGGCAACTCATCTTGCCCTTCCCTGGCTCATCGGCTGGCGACGCCCTTGGAAGGAACTACGTTACAAGACTATTTCAAGTCGTTTAAACCATTCATATTTCTTAGCTCACAATTAGTTGCTACCGACTTTATGAAAATAATACTGAAATTAAAGCAGAAAGACCGAGTTCGCTGACAAAAAAGGTTCTACATGTGTCAGCAGTTATTTTCGTAATGAAACTTTACATTTATATGTTACCGGAAAACTATGATTTAAATTAACATCCCCGGTAAGAAGGCGGCAGACGGTGAAACGATTCTGAAAAGTCAAAGCAAACATTTTAGGAAGATGGCAGAGTTCGGCGTAATTAAGAAAGAAATAGGGAACGACATTGTCAAAGGAAATTATGTAGGGGCAAAATAAACTAAGCCGAAGTAGAAATAAGGGATAAAATAGGGGAACGAGTCCTAAAACACAACTTTTGTTTACGTATAAGTGCTCAACATTAAACTTAAAATTTAACAAACCTTCCAGGGATGGCGTCTAAAAATATCATCCGCGACCGATCTGTTTAAAATTTATTCATCCATTTTTGAACAGAATTTATATTAAATACAATAAAACAAAAAACGATTTCATCATAAAACGATACTATTTTTTGGTTTTTCATTATTCATTTTATTACTCTCGCCAGAAATACCAAATGTAACCTTTAAGGATATTTATTGAGCCTTCAGGGATGCCACTGCAGAATTTGGAATTTCGCGAAAATAAAAATCATTCCATTATTATTATTATTATTATTATTATTATTATTATTATTATTATTATTAATGTATTCAAACGATATTAGTAATTTCTTTAATTATATAACTATGGCCTACACCAATTTTTATTCCACGGCCGATTATTGAAAGCACCATTAATAAACGTATACAAAATACAAAAATATTAACAATAATTAATGAATGACCAAATAAAATTGTACGTATCACTGTTCTCGGTGGGTGTTATCGCCAAGCTGGCGGGTGGTCCGACATTTTTTTCTTCGTTTTGACTAGGTTTGACACATTCGACGAGTAAAGAGTATTAGCTTATTGACGAGCGACTTTTAACTTGGCCGACTACCAACTAATTAAAAATCTTCGATCGTTTTTCTTTTTATTTCTCAATATCCCTTCGAAATTTTATTCAGTCCAGATGATGACAATGCGCACACCTCACTTGACGCCGATGCGTAATCGTCTACTGATCCTTCGGTCGCCAACAGGACTTCAATCACGCTCCGAATTTCACTTTCACCCCGCGCGCATTTTATTAAAAATTTATATTTTTATCTAATTTTCATTTATTTATTTTTTGATTCGTTTCCTTTTGTATATACCTACCTCAATGTAATATATACATTACAATTATTAGTCCGCTTTTTTTTATTATAACCTTTGCAAAGTTATATTTATATTTTTTGTATTTGGCTCTTTTAAAAGAATGCTGATAAATCTGCGCTAAAAATAAATTTTTTTTAAAATTTTCATGGTTGACCAATATATAAATTTACCCAGAAGTAAGGTACCTTAAACTTGGTGATTTTATTTCGCCATTCTTTCCTTCATTTTAATAAATACTCATTTTAATTTTTTACGATATTACTTTAAAATGAATATTGCGATCGTATTGTTCTTTTTAAAAAATTCTGATTAACTGATATTGGCAAAAAAAAATGGGCTTTCTAAGTTCGATACTTAAGCATGTTCTGTGTATATATATAAAACTAGACCATTTTGGCCTCACAAGGGCTGCGCCCCTTGACCCCTTTTGCTTACATTTCTGTCTCTTTCTCTCCTATACTTTGTATAAAATGATCAAAATTTACAACGTAATTCTAAATCGGTTCATATGAATATAATAACATAATCACAAAAATCATATCCCAACACTTAACTTTCATTACATAAAATTAGGACTTTTTTTCGTTGTAAAATCTAATGGGAGACGGCTTAAGAATTACGTTGTAATTAATGTATATATATAAAGTCGGTAAAAATTAAAATATAATAAACGTTACATAAAATTGGGACATTTTTTCTAATGGAGGGTAGCCCAAGAATTACGTTGCAAATATATATGTATATATATATATGTATTAAAACGTAATTCTTAGGACGGGCCCCATTAGAAAAAATATCCCAAAAAATGTCTCAATTTTATGTAACGTTTGTTATATTTTAATTTTTACCAACTTCGAAAAAGATGGAGGTTATATATATATATATATTTTTTATGTTTGTTCGCGCATAACTTATATTCATATAGACCGATTTAGAATTACATTGTAAATTTTGATCATTTTATACAAAGTATAGAAGAGAAAGAGACAGAAATGTAAGCAAGAGTGGTCAAGGAGCACAGTCCCTTACGAGGCATATATAAATGTACATTTTAATGTTATGATTTCAAGCTTCTGCAAATGGTTCATTACAATGAGCATGTTTAATTATCTCGGTAATGAAATAATTAAAATTAAAAATGTTGTAAAGTAATGTTAATTAATAAAGAATCTTTTAACATCCTGTTTGTTAAAATATTAATTAAATTTGCTAGATTGCTCCCTTGTTAACAGTGTGCTGGAACTTTACTTTATTCTAGGTGTTATACTTTTTATGGATAATGGCACCTGTCGCCATAAAATTATTGTAATTATTAATCACTTTTCAGATTTTTATTCAAATAATTTACACGCATATGACCCTAGCCATTACGTGCAATTAATTTATATATAAAAAAGAAAAGAAAAAAAACTAGTTGATACCATGTTGTGAATATATACACACAGACACGGGGGTCGCCAGCGGAGCATAAAGGGGGTAGCTGCCCCCTGGAGCCTTGAAACTTTTTTATCAACTGAACATGATGAGTATTCATAGGCGCGTAATCATGGACAATTTGGAAGACTTTTATAATAAAGTAGTAGAACAATTTGCCAGAAACCCACGAAAATTATGTTTTAATTAAGATTTTATTCTTGTTTAATAAAATATTAAGCCTTTACAACTTATTAATGTTATTTTTCTTATAACTCATATCCTCTTTCTATCATCTTGCTCCCCCCCTGGCGGCTGCCAAACTCATCTTACCCCTCCTCCCTCATCGGCTGGCGACGCCCTTGCACACAGATATTCAAGAGAAACAGTAACAGATGAACTCTATACAGTGAGATGACACTGTAATATTTACGCTAATTAACATCATAGCAGGCTATTCGCGGAGAAAACTTACTTATATAGGAGTTCGATAGTTCTTTCGAAGCAGGAAAATTTCATCATAGTGTACGGTATTTGCCTCATCCATAATGGCACCAAACTTTTATAAAATCCGTTCATACCATCCAGTTTATAAATTAACGGCAAGGCTTCCCGAAGTGTGCTTACAAAACCTGGTTGAGTTTGAATTCGAACCTAATCGGAAATTTAACATACCGGTTGATAAAAAAAATGTTGATAATTGATAGATTTTTTAAATATTATATTTTGAGTAAAACGTGTTCTGGTATAATAATACTTGTATAAACCAATTTAAACGTTAATTGTACAGTGGTAGAATCTCATATAGTAATAAGCATTTATAGACAAATTATCATAGACATACAATATAGATGTTTATTAATTTGAGTAAACCTTGATCCACACGCAAAATAAATTTATAGTATTATAAATGTAAAATTCAAAAACACTGACTAGTGTTTCGAACACTCCTATTCTTAATCACAACAGTGTTTATTAACAGAACTGCTACTAAACTGATCGGGTATCATCAGAAGCGAATAGTTCGCTTCTGAGGATGGTCAGTATAAGCTGACCGAAACATTAAGCGCTGTATCATTGAGTATTAAATACATTAAATTTTCTACGCAGTTGTCCGTAAATTTATTTCACTATGATTAATCACTGCGAAAGTTTTAAACATTTCATGATCGGGTATGTTAGTGTTCGAAACTAGTTGGTATTGTTGAATTTTATATTTATAATATTATAAATCAATGTTATTGTTTGTTCAGAATTAATAAGAATTTATCGAGAAAAGTTCGATCAAAACAGTGTTTTACTGGTAAACGTTTTGCCGGCAATTTGTGAATTCTAAAATAAATTCATTCTTCGTTCAGAAAGAGACTATTTAATTCTGTATGTCTATTCCTTATTTAGCTTCCACATTCAGATTGTCTTTCATTTTAGCGATTTTAAATTAGTGATTTTCCCCTATGTATACAAGTCTATTGTAGGATTTACAGAAATTACTTTAATATTATCAGATTCCATAACTTACCAGCTTACACTGGGTCGAAACGTTAAGCGAACAAATATCTTTTTAAACACAGTTGTTTCTGAAAATTATTTATTAAGAATATAGTATACAACGTTCAACAGAAAGGAATGGACATTCAAAAAAGATGTGAATGGCGCCACAAATTGCCGCTTCATTTGGGTAGGGAGGACAATTTGGAGAGGAAACAAGGGAAAAGCGAAAACGAGAGGAAGGAAGAGCAGAATGGCCAAAACGCAAGCGAAACATAGAAGTGACAACAGAACGGGGAAGTGAAGGAAACTCAAAGAACCAGGGATTAGAAGGAAGACTAGATTGTACAGGCAAAAGAATTGATCGTTACGAAAGGAGGAAGGGTAAATATCTGACCAAAGTTTGAGATGAAATTTAGTACATAAGGAATTCAAGTTGGGGGATGGAACTTTTTTAAAGAAGGAACGAGAGGAAGCAGCAACTGGAGCCAAAAAATCATTCATTTCATTACCTTTAATGCCCATATGGCTGGGAATCCACAGAAAATCAACACAGATGGAGTAGTGAGAAGAAAGATGATTATTATTCGAATGAAAAAGAGTTTTCTGTGTTATTTCAATAGTGTTCTGAACGTTCATATTTCTTAACTGTACGCCCTATTTTTTATATCCTCGTATGTTAATATTTATCTTTCGTATATCTTGTTGCGCCTCTTTTATCTCAACATTTATCATTCCTCCCCTTGGTTCTCATCTACTCCCCATATTGTTTCTAAGCAAAGATTCAGTATTAACAGAAGGAAATAAGATAAAACATGTAATACAATATATATATATATATTATGTATGTATATATTATGTATGTATTGAATCGATTTGTTGTTTCCGCCAGGTAGAGAATTTTCCCATTTCGTTAGAAATGCGTTAAATACCTCCATAAACTACGATACTTTTTGCTAAAAACTCTTTTTATAAAATGGCACATAGTATACAACACATTGGGGAAACAAAAACAAATACGCATTTGTATATTTTCATATATCTGGTGACAAAAAAAAAAAAAAAAAACTATTACACTGGTTCCAATTTTGATCCGTTTTAATTCTAATTCCGAAATTGTAATATTTAACGATTCTCGTAATAAGCGGCGTGAGCTTTGTTGATTACAAAAAGAGGTTTCCAATCCGTGTGATTCAAGTTACCTTCGGTTCACTTTACGTCGGATAATTCGAAGCAATTCTGTTATATTTTATAAATTGTTACTCAAAAATACATCGTGAAATTTATAAAATAGACTGTTACTTTTCCACAATTTTCTAAACAACTGCTACTTTGCTTTCACATGGCGCGATTATTATTCATAAATTCAATCTTTTATTTGAAAACCGTACAGAAATTTTCAAAATTAGCCGAAATGTGTGTATACGGGAGGAAAAACGAATATTTTGTGTACATTTACTTCCTAATAGCCCTTAATAAAAATTACAAAGGCGTACAATGAAAAATTGTAAACGTACTACACAATAATCATAATTTATGTTTTTTATTCTATTTTTAAAAAAAGGGTCACGAATGAAATTTGCAGACAGAGTATGTAAAGAAAGGAACAAAAAAACTATTTACCATCGATCTTGTTTGTAATAAAGGAATAAGATGATAATTGAAAAAAAACATCTGCATGAAAACAGTTTTTTTTTTCTTTTTTTTTAAAGAAATTAATACTTTGGCAACTTTTACATAGTAAATAATTATTATTCTTCTACCTTGGCAGATTCCATCGGACTGAGACCAATATCAGCGAAAAATTCTGCTGAAGCTGATGCAGTTAGATAGATCCAAGTTCGATAAACGTAAACGTTCTCTTCTCCCAACATATCGGAATAAGTAACCTTGAACACCTCATAAAGTCCGAATTTACATAAGCCCTTTTAAAACAGAATTTTTTACATTTTATACTTCTCATAATTTTTACATAAGGTGAAAAAATTAAACGGAACACGGTTCCTAATATACATGTAACATACAGCGTGCTTCCCTTATTTCAGAATAAACAAACATTTATTTTAAGTACATGTTTTTTTTTGGGAATACATAAAAACAATCATCAAATTATATTTTATGGAATTACATTTACGAGTTAAAAAATATATTAGTAAAAAAAGAAAAAAAAATGAAATAGTATAAAATATAATTATACGGAAAATTAAACGAGAATAATTGTTTTTTGGGAGTTGATATATTTTTATAGCGGATTAAAAATTAAAATTTATTTTTGATTTAATAATTAAAAAACGGAGTTGTATTAACGCCGGTTGATGAACTAATTTAAAAATGATAAATTGTTCCTACAAAATTTCGTCAACAACATAAATATTGTCCCAACAATGAAGTATTTAGTAAAATGAAAAATAAAAAAAGAGTTCTGAGAAACATTATCTTAAAATTAAAGTAAAATTACACCTGCACGGTCTACCATAACTTGCTTCTAGGTATCACTACAATCTGAACGAAAGGAGCAATAAGGAAAGTTTGATTTTTTCATTCTTATGTTCATGCGAGCACTTCTTCAGGTGTGCAATTTAATAATTAACAGAACTTACGCGATTTATGAAACATCGTTTAAATATGCCTGCACGTTACCTGTGCGGAATAACCGAAAAATGTAGGAGCCCAACCTAGCGCAAGTCCCCGAACTCCGGATTCAGCTACCGTTACCTGTAACAATTTAACCACACACGCATTTATATATATATATATATAAATTTACTCTGAAAGCATTAATAAATAAATAATGACTTTGAGTTTAAAAATAGTTCTGCCGTAAGTTGTCTATTTCACAAGAGAAACAGTTTTGCCCGTCGTTAGTTGCGCTAATATAAACTTTGTGTACATTTTTACAGATGTGATATACTTTATAAAAACGTCGAATTTGATAAAAAATATTACGAATAAAATCATATCGTTATCAACTGAAAAAAAGGCTATTGCTTCGGTTTGAAACATTATTTCCAGATACAGCTAGGCACCTAAAGCCCCACATTAAATATAATGCATGTTACACTTGCACTAAAAACAATCCTATGAACACTGAAATAAAAATAAAAAAAAAAACAACTTCAGTCAAGCATAATATTTCATATGCTGAGGAGATTCCGTATGTTAACTTAAAGATAACTCTATAATTTACATTTACATAATATTAAATTCAAAACAGAGAAATCTGATTTTTCGTTCCGCAAAAGGGAGGCTACAAGTGAACTTTGCACTTTTTTGAACTTTTCGCCAACTTCAAAAGTTTCGTTAAAGAAATGAAATACGATTTTATCAACAAATAGCAAATTTTCCACTAACGTATCACATGGTTGAAAAAAACGATTTTTTTTTTTTAAATTTTGAGCTTTCAGCACTTTGGGAGCCTAATTTTAAAGTTTGACATCCGTACGCTCCTCCGAACTAAAGAAATATTTTTAACCCTATTCAAGATTTTTAACTGTAATACTCGCGCGTCACAGAGGGGGTGGTGCTACACTTCAGTTCTCGAGGTTTTTTCGAATTTTTCGCCAACTTCGAAAGCTTCGATAAGGAAATAAAATACAGGTTCGGTTCCCGATAAATAGAGGGATCTTTCCATTAATATATCACATGACCGGGAAAGAAAATATTTTTTTCGAAACTATCGAGCTTCCGGCGCCTCGGCGGTATAAATATAAAGTTGTAAGCTCGGCTATAGTTTTCCTATAAATCGCGGTCCTTTATGCATATGTTTTTGAGATACATTTTGGTTTCCTTAATCCTTTTTTACTCAGGCTATTACTTACGTGAACATCCATTTTTTTTTTGCTGTATTTGACCTCGAAGCGGGGTCCGTATAATTTTTTTTGATTTTTCCTTCTTGATTAAATTTAATTCGATTTTGCCTTTAGTTGTTTTATTTTTTATGCGCAATATATAATATATAGTAGCTCTTTGTTTTTGTAAATTAATTATATCATAGTTTGTTGTTATGTCTTGTTTGTTTCCTTCGGAATCTTAAACTGACTGCATTAAAACGGGATAGTTATTAATTTTGATATATCGTTGTATAGTTCATTACTGTTATAAAAGTTTCTAGGTGTATAGTTTTTTTGAATAATTCTGTTAATTTATTTTCGTATATTTTAGGATTTAATTTATTGTATCTTTTATTTCTATTTGGCTTTTCGTTTGGACGTATGCTGAGTTTTAGTGTGGCATTAAGTAACCTGTGATCGGTAGAAAAATTGAAAGAGTTCATGTCGTTAATTTCATATAATCAGTTATTCTATCATTACTTTCATTACTTTTCGGGGATAGTATACAGTCTTCTTCTTCTCGTTTCAGCCAACTATGGATCTCATGTAATTTCAGTTGTCGTTCTTTCTTTTGGCCTTTATTTGCGCCTAATTTTATTCGTTCACCACTATGGGTTTTCTTTCTTTCCAGCGTTCATGATGTACCTTTTCGTATTTTCGGTTTTTCTTTAAATTGCTTTCCTCTTATTAAATCGCTCAGATTGACATGAATATCTTTTGCATTATATCCTGCTCCGTTTCTTTGAGCCAATTCCATATTTTATTTTGTCGGTTTTGTACGTAAGAAAATATTCTGTTACTTAGTCTCTTGTGTGGTTCGTTCTCATGATATGCCCATAGAAAAACCAATTTTCCTTTTTCTAATTTTTTGTGTTATATTTTCATCATTAGTGTGTATAGTTCGCTGTTATTTTCTTTAATTGGGAAAAAAATTTTCCTTAGTATCTTCGTTTCCATGATTTCTAGTTTTTCTATGAGTCCGTTTTTATTTAATATAAGACACTCTGATTCCGACAAAACTACCGTGTTATAGTGCCTAAGTTTAACGTTAAAGAACAATGACTTTTTCCTGAATAGTTCTTTTGTCAGTCGGTATGCTATTTCCATTTTGTTGACTCGATTTCCTATCGCTAACTTTTCAGACATATTCACTTTTATCCATTCTCCTAAATATTTAAATTGTTCTATTCTGTTAATTCTATTGGTTTAGCCATTCTGGTGCTTCCATAAACTTTGTTTTCTCAAAAGAGATCCGTAACTCCCTGCTCTTTTGCAGCTTGTGTGCTTAACTTACTTATTTGCATTTCCGCTACTATTATAGAATTTGACAAGATCACTAGGTCATCTGCAAAAGCCAGCCAGTCCACCTTAATTCCTTTATTTTTTGATATCCTATCGTAATCCTATTATCTAAATTTTCTTTATTCATTTATTTGAGTCATTCGCGAATAATCTTTTCCGGTACACAGTTAAACAGTAGGGGCGATAGTCCATCCTCTTGCCGCACTCCAGTGTTGATTTTAAAGGCTTCGGAAATTTTCCCTCTAAATTTTACCTTTGATGTGGTGTTGTTCAATAATTGCTGTTGTTTTTCGATCGAATCTCAATTCTTTTAAAATTTCAAGTAACGTAACCCGATCTATGGAATCATATGCCTTCTTAAAATCTACGAATATCGCTAGAAAACTTCTTAAGCTTTAGGTACGATAAAATAGATTTAAGATTCATTATCTGTTCCACACACGACCGTCCTTTCCGAAAACCCGGCTGATATTCTCCTATCTGCAAGTTCGATTGTTTATCCGCTTTGAATTGCAGTGCCTTCGACAAGATCTTATTATACGTTACCGGCAGAAGAGAAGTCCCACGATAATTATTACCATTCGTTTTGTCCCCTTTTTTATGCAGCGGATGAATTAAAGCTACCTCGTCCAGTCTACTGGAAGTTTTTCTGCTTTCCATATTTCACTGACAAAGTCCGTTAAAATGTTAATTACCCGATCTGTCGCATATTTTCATAATTCAGACACGATCCCATCTTCGCCAGATGCCTTATTATCCTCGAGCTGACGAATAATTCCTTTCATTTCCTAATTAAAGAGCGGACATGAGTCTGGCTGCGTATTGTCATTGTTTTCATACTAAAAAGTTGATTCCGGAGGTTCGCAGTTCAAAAGCGATTCGAAATACACTGCCAGCAATTGACAGTTGTCTTTATCGTTATGTGCAATTTTAGTCCCATCTTTTTTTTTTTTAAATATGAAGTAGGTGCTGTATACTTTGTGACATTCTGTTTAAAAGTCTGATAAAAACTGTGCATATTATTTAAACTCCTTCCTAATTTGTTCCATTCTGTCCTTATCAAAAGTACGTCCAACAGCACGTATAATAATAATCGCAGTTTGTCTTCTTGTTTCTATACCCTTTGTCCTTGTTTTCC
Source organism: Icerya purchasi (assembly GCA_039619475.1). Lineage (NCBI taxonomy): Eukaryota > Metazoa > Arthropoda > Insecta > Hemiptera > Monophlebidae > Icerya > Icerya purchasi. The sequence continues at coordinate 206,702,305 of CM077115.1, forward strand.
TACGTACCGTGCATATTCCATTTTTTCTATGCGCTCCGTCTTCGTCCTACTGCCAAATCACATTCCCTATTCCACCAGGCGTGTTTCCTAGTTCTAATTAGTGGAGTTGTCTTCTTGGCAGTTTCAATCAAAGCTTCTTTTGTCTGTTCTCAGCTTTGTGGATTTAACGTTTATTCGTCTGATTTTAGTTGTTCCCGGGTCAGATTTAATTATGCTTTTCTTCTGTATTCTTCTTGTGTTTTGGGGAATTAATTTGAGTATATAGTTTATTAGTATTTTATTCTTTAGATTAGCCATGTCCGTCGTTGGCTTTTTCTTTTTTTAAAGAAATTGTTAATTATCTTAAAGTTAAATTGTTGACAAAATCCTATTAACTTCCAGCCCTCCGCGTTACGCTTGCCGTACCCATAATTACCAATTGTGCCTTTTTCTCCTTTTATTTTCTGTCCGACTTGACTATTCCAATATCTCCCGATAATATTAAATTGTTATCCTAATGTTTTCTCCAGAATTTCGTAAAATTCATCTATTTCCCTATCTTTTGCAAAAGAAGTAGGGACCTATGTATATTTGAATGCAGTTTAGTAGTATTTATACTTAACTCTAATTTTAAAATTGTTAGCCTGTTAGTAATTCGAAATTATTGATTGTTTTTAAAAGAATTTTAATTAGAACGAGAAAAATTGACGATATCATTATTTCCGACCGCGCGACAAAAAAAAAAAAAAAAAACTTTATTTAATGTCACATTTTGAGAGAAATTTTTGTGACAGAAAAAGCAGCGCGGATCGGGCTAAGAATAACTTCGCCATTAATATGTGTATGTGTGTGTATGTGTACACATTAAACACTACGTAATTTTTAAAATGAGAGTAACATGAAAAAATTATGTAATGGTTTTTGTAAAGTTTGTATTGAATATCCTGTAACGATATTTGTAAGCATTTATTACATTTTGAAAAAAAAAAAAATTAACAATTAAAACCGACCAAATTATAGAAAATACTGTCATCTGGAAGTCTAGGGGTGTGCCACGATGAGGTCCCAAAAATCGAGTTTATATAGTACGCGCAATGTGTATATATAGTCACATAAATATGTATGTATGTAATATAAAGTAAAGTAAGTCCTATACCCTTAGCAGGGCGTTGGGGATTGTGAAATTAAGCTTTCCATAATGGTACTATGCCTGATGAATCTAAATACTGGGGGGCCAGTTCCTTTCTCTCGGCCACCTTTACTTTCCCCCAGATAATTCTCTGGTATAACTAATATTTAGTTTCAGATTAGGTATAAACCATTGGGACAGCGACTTGGATCTGGAACGAGACAAGTCATGAACGCGTGTCCTCTGATTTCATCGCCAAGCACCTTAATCACTAGGCTACCGCGCTACCATATACGTATATATGTATTTATGTACGTATGTATATGTATGTGTATGTATGTATATGTATGTATATATGTATACACATATATAAATTTTAACTGAAAAACTTCGTTTACCCTAAATCCGTTTGCTACGGTTTTGTACTTTTCCGGATCAACTTGTAATCTGCATTTGACCAAATCTAAAGGAGTAACCATGGTATGCGTAATTCCACAACTCAATATACCACCAAGACCACATAAGGCGAAGTATTTCAGCGAGCCGTATTCGCAACTGTCTGAAGTATTAAAATAAGCCACATTTAGAAGATATTACGATCATCTTGACAAAAGTGTACACTAACGTGGTTTTTATCTAAATAGTTTTCATTACTCATTTCATTAAGAATGCTCAACCATCGTGCCCTTTAACTGTAAAGTTGTCATAAATATTAAATGGAAATGCGTATTTAAGTGATAATTGAAAATAAGTAAACTATTTAAACAACGAAATCATCCGGGCGCTCATTCAGGAAGAAAGAAAATCCATCTAATATGTAACAAATAACAGGTGTTCGGTTTTCGCAAAAATAAAAAAAAATAATAATTTTATTTTCAACGAATTTTAGTTTTTTTTTTTCGAAATAGAAGAGTACATTCTGCTGTTAAGGAAACTGAACAAATTGTATAAAGTGCAAAAAATTATGTCATGTAATCGTTCGGGTTACTTTTAAATTATTTTAGTTCATTTTTATTACAAATTCTGACGAATTTTTCGGTTTAAATGATCCCGAACGTGTTAAATATAGTTAAATATATACTCAACGTGAAGATATTTTATAAAAAAAAAAAAAACGATATTTACCAGCTTCTTCAATTTTTGATATTTCTTTAGGATACTTTGCTTCACATTTGGCCACCATAAATGGATTTTGGAACACATTGTTTTTGATACCATCTATTACCGGTTGCAACATTCTGTTCTAGAACTGTGTTAGTTAACATAGAAATAAAACGATATTTGAAAATTAACATTCTTAACAAATAAAATAAATATCTTAATAACAAACAAAATTGCTATAAAATAATTTTGTCGGTTATCAAGGGAATTTATTTACTTTTGATTTTGTAAATATTAACAAACAGGTATGGACTTATCTATATTAGTATTCTCGTTCAAGTCGTATTATTTTTCAAAAAAGCTCTAGTAGATAACAATAATTACAATTAACTTCTTTTATCGAGAACGAGTAGTGTTAAAAAGATATAATTCCCGTCCGTCGAGCATTATATTTCTATGCGCTGAAGTTTCGTATGTTAGATTAAAGATTACTGTCATAATTTGTTTTTAGACAGTGCTGAAAATTAAAAATAAATATTCCTCATGCTGAAGTACCGGCTATAGTTTTTACGCTATATTTCCGCGTAAAAATATCTATATATTTATATAAACAATAACGTGCAAAATTTTTAAGCCTATTAGGAGGGGGAGGTACATTCAAGAAGGAGTAAGTGTGGAACTAGAACAGTATGATGTTAAAGTTAACGTTAAGAAAACGGAATCAATAATAACGTTTGTATATACAGGGGGTGTACTGAAACTAATTCAGAAAATTTATTTTACGTTATAAAACTCGTCAAAATGAATGAAGAAAAAAGTCCCGTGGGAAAAATCATTTGGCGAACAATTAACTATAGTTATAATTAATTTATAATTAATTTATAATTAATTCATTGTAATAATTTCTTCCAAACGATTTACCCGGTTTTTTTTTAGAGGATAGTCTTCTGCAAACTAGACTAGATATGCTGTTTCAACACGATGGGGTATCGATATACTACAAAAGGGTTGTAAGAAAGCATTTGGATGAAGTCTTCCAGGGGGGGATAGGTGGATAGGACGCCTCGGACCGATTGAATGGCCAGCAAGGTCTCCCGATATAACTCCTCTGGATTTTTTCTTGTAGGATTGTATTAAGGAAAAGGTGCTACACCAACCAACACACGAAAGACTGCATACAGCGGGTCACCGTTTGACACGACATCCGACGAACACCACAACTTCTGCAACGGGTCGTAAACAACGTTACACGAAGAGGTGAGTCGGTGGTACAGCAAAATCGGTAACATATTGAACACTTGCTCTAATTGACAAATCCTATTGTTAACTATACACTTACGACTACAATTAATACGTATTTTACTTCTTTGTATTATTTATTTTAAAAAATATTGATTTATAAAAAAAATATATTTTTTCATTTAAAATAAAAAAAATTAAATGATAACTAATTAATTTTTCGCCCAAATGATTTTTCCCTCGGGACTCTTTTTCTTCAGTTTTATAGAATTAGTTTCAGAACACACCCTGCATACGCACTAGGATCCATCAAAGTTAGCAGCAAACGATGAGCAACATTTTCAAATGTTTTGTATCATCCTGTGTGCAGGGAAAGGTGATGGTGCAGGAGGTACAGTTTGCCGGCGTATAAATACGGCTTGGATGAAGTGAAAATTAATGACGATAGTTTTATGTGATGATAAACGCGTATACGTCTAAAGTCAAAAGTCTCTATTGTACTGTGCGGTTCGACCAGCGGTTGCTTTATACAGCGACAGGGAATGCTGGTCTGAAACTAAGCGAGAAGAACCAGTATGGAAATGGGAATAATGCTTGAAATGAATATCGGGGGGAGGGGGAGACTGTTTATTTGACGGCGTTAAAAATGGAAGAAAAAAAAAATCGTGTAATCATGCAAATTTTGCCGATCAAAAACCATATGGTATGTTAGGTATAGAAAATGCGACCGAAAAGGCAGCAATGATTCGGTGGTATAAGAATCGGAAGTAGGGGGGCAAAAACCGTTGGAGAAACCAAAGCGAAGATGGACCGGCGCAGTAACAGTTTATTTTAAAAAATTGCCGATATACGCCCTTAATCGGAATATTTGTGCAGATGTTTGATGCAAAAGGCAGATCCGCATCAGTGGGAAAATGCCAAGAAGAAGATTACAGCTACATTAATGATCGCGCTTTTTCGGTTTTTTATCGAACTTTGAAATTTCATCACTTCTAAATGGCGAATTTTCCATCAAAGCGAAAAAGAAAAAAAAATTATTACATTTTCACAAGCAATTTCGGAGATTTAGCTGTGCATCTAGAATTCAAATTTGAAATTATGTAATATCGGTTATATATTTTCTACAACCTACTAGCAGGACCGTATCTGAGAGGGGTTTCAGGGTTCAAAGTCCCCCCCGAAAGGCCCGCAAAATAATAACTGCTTGAATGAAATGGGCCAAAATTCAGAATAAATTTCTTTTCAATTTTTGACAAAAGAGAAGAAAACTATAATTTTTATGAATTCTATGGAAACAGCTATTTTTTATTTGTTTTTATTGTAGTGTTCAAATATCGTATATACAATAATTGGCTATAAGGCTTTAGTGTACTATTTATAAACAAATATATTTCATGATAATGCTCACACAAACACACATATATAATATATATATATGTATCTATAAAAATATTTTTGTAACCCCCCCCGAAATTTTGGATTAGATACGGCTCTGCCTGCTAGTATACATGTTTAATACGTGTTTTGCTTTTCTCCAAATTTTATAGCTGCAAGCTGCCCTACTTGAACAAAATACTTTCTTTCCAGCTTCTTTTTTTTGAGACCTCGAGAAAAAATTAAATCAATCGGTTGTGAAAAATGTTTATTTTTCAGAAAAAAAGTGTTTGAACTTTTTATGGATTCTTTAAAAATTTCACGGCTAATCGGTTGTTTGAATTTTTAAGGGTAATATCGTTTTAATTCTTGCCACTTTTTTTTTGCGATTTTTGGCGCCAATGATCGGTTTTTCTAGACTAAATATATCTTCAAAGAAAACGTCGCGATCGTAATAAATTTTAAGTGTTTAATGTTCTTGATTGTCCTGCATGTCGGTTATGGAACGTTCTTATCTGTACCAAAAAAAACTGCTGGGGTCCGAATGTTATTTTTAATTTTTGTTAGTAGTATAAGAGTTTTTCAAAGATTTGTGACAAAACTGGCGACCGGCTTATGAATTTGTACAACCCTGTTTAGTATGTCATGCAATCGTCGTCGTCGTCGTCGTCAATAGCGTGCAACTCATATGATCCGATTTCTCCGTCACTGTTTTCTGAAATGTTTTGCTGATCAGATTCGACGTTATCATTTTATTCTTCTCTATTTATAAGGTTTTCTTTGTATGCTGTTAACATGGAGATTCCCCGTTTTTTCGTATCTCCTATCCTCCCTCCGTCAATGTAAATATAAGTGTATACGCCTATTTTTAGTTCTGGTAAATTTAATGAGTTTTGTTGTTCTTTTAATATTAGTAATTTTCATTCCATATCTGAAACAGATTTTATTTATTTCTTTCACCATTTTTTTTAGTTGTTCTTCTGTTTCTGCAAGTAATACACGCTATCATGTCATGCGATAGTTTACCTAATTTTAGGAATGATATTTGTTATTTTCCATTAAGATGTTGCACGCTTAAAAATACAACTTAAAAAATGTTAATTTTAATGTAAGAGCTTTTGTAGTCATTTTCGCTTTAAGTCTTTTCTTAGTTAGAGAGTTGTGTGTTTATATTTTCGTAATTTCTATGAGGGCAGTTAAACGTTGCTAATGATAAATCTAGATTATTCTTCAAGTTGATTTTCAACGTATTTTTTTTCAAAAATTTCCATTATACTTTTGACAGATGTTGTGTAAAGTCGGTAGCTTTTTTTACGTACTACTCGTTCATCTTCTTTCTTAACAAGAAGAGACTGCTATTGCAGACGATGGAAAGCTTTATCGTACTTGCGCAATGGAAAATTCCTATCTGGCGAGCATGGAAACTTTGAAAGGAAAAATCGTTTGCCATTCTATTCCATAGTTTACTCATTGCTTGTTCGCTTTATTGGCCGGTTTTTTTGTTGACATTTCTCTCAAGTACGGCGCTCGTCAATTAGTTTTCGCTTTTATAATTTCCATATTGACCAGATAGTATTTACTCTCTCCTACAGTTGGATGTATTGCACCTGTTTTCATGTAATACATTAATTAAGTATTAAAACGAATTGACCCTGCTCTTCTTATTTCGTTCGAGCAATTTTAAATTTTTTTTTCAAAATTTTTTTTGTTACGGAGAAAGAAAATATCTTTTTACCGGAAAAAACGAAATAAAAAATCGTAACTATAACTAACAAGGATTGCAAATGGTCCCAGTGTCCCTGCGAATAAAGCAAATACCAATACTTAAATGACGAGGAAGGAAAAGAAAACTCGATACCGGACGACAAAAAGAAAAAAAGAAGGAATATATGTATTTTTTTCGACAACGTACGACTAGAGAAGGAAATATTCAAATTCAAGGCCTTTTGGCATTCGATGCGTGAAAAAAATTAAATAAAAAATTCATCAATAAGTGACAAAATCTTCTTAATTTCAAAACACTAATATTAGGGCGACAGCTATCGTAGCGTGAATCGAACGATCGAAAGTTACCCCATATCATTCCCGATCTAAAGTTAGATCGACAATATCAGATGATTTTAGCACAATCTCTCGCCGCCCATGCATATGCATCCGCCGCGGGCGCAAACCGAACAAAAGACTCTATATACACCTGATTGACAGAATAAATAAATATTACCGAAATTAATTTCTAATTCAGACATCTCGTAAGATTATATAGAATACGTATCGATGTTCAGTACCGCTGCGAATTTTATTGTTATTTCGAATTTTGGATCATTATTAGTACTTATCCCCACCATCTTTTACAATTCCCCTACTAATATGTTCTCTTACTATAGAGACTGATGAGATATTTCGTTTCGTGATAATAACTGAATTTATTGTTGTAGTCACCGATGATATAACACAACCTCCGACACGTTAACGATTTTGGAAGAATACAGTTGACAATTTTACATTAAAAAAATGTAATTTTTCTTCTGTTTTTTTTTTTTTTAAACAGGTATTTTTACAATCATCTTTTTCACAAAAAAAAAAAAAAGAAGAATCTAAAATGATTTTTTGTATTTTGCCTTCTATCATCCGTTGTTTCGAAATATTGCTAAAAACTGGAACGGCCAAAACTAGAAATTTACTTATCGACTCGCTTGACATAAATATTACATCTATCATTTTCACTTCAGATGCGAATGCTACGAATACAACAGAGATTTCCTTTTTTTAAAATTTTTGAAATCAGAAAAATTGAAAACAAAAATTTGAAGGTCGCGATCGGATAAAAGGCTTTTTCAAGAGTAACGTGCAACAACGAGCGATGTAATTTTACAATAAACTCAACACAACTGCCGTGTACGAAGAATAATCGTAAGGCATCTCCGGAGACTACAAAGTGTTAAAACACACCCCGGAGAAATTCCATTATTCCCATCCAGGCTGCATTTATTATTAGTCGACCTTATGTCTCTGTATCTGAAGGAAAATATACGAATCCAATTTAGAGATTTCTATAGCGGCTGGCCATTTTATTGTCTTTAATATTTATCGAATGGCACACACGCATATACAGCCAGCCACATCAATATTCGGTCACGACGTTGCGGAGGAACAAATGAACGCACCACCGAGCAGATGGAAATAAAGCTTTATTTGTAATTTTCCCCCAATGAAATAACGCAAAGAAAAACCTCCTAAATACATATGCGCAAACAAAAAAAAAAAAAAAAACAAAACCCTTAAAAGGAAAAATATTGCAGCTCCGGTAACAACGAAGGTGAAAAGTCGAAATTGGTGGTGCGCCCCGCATTAATATTCGGTCAACGACAGGGGCCGATCCGTGAGCAGCAGCCCTAGGGTTTTCTCCAAAGGTGAGGGGAATAGCGTTAATGCAGCGAGGTAAGTACGTTGCTTGCCCGTGAGTCATCAGTGAGTACGAAGTTGGAGTTACTATGCAAAATACCTAAGTGCAGTTGTGCGGGAATGAACAATGCCGCGTGAGAGTAAAAATATTTCGATTAAGACTCGTGAACTCGTCATTTTTCATAAAAAGAGAATTATGTGCCGGGAAATGAGATAGGTCGGTTAGTGAATATGTCGCGAAACACTGTGCGACTGATATTTACAATGGAAAGATTGAATGCACTCCGTTCCGCAAAAAAGGAAAATCGAAAAAAATGCGCGCTCTTGATATGTACGGTTTTTTATTCGGCGACAAGTAGCAGCAAATCCAAAAGTAACTGCTCCGAAATCAGTAGCAGCCTTACACGAACGAACCGGGAAAGTGGTTTCAGCCGAAAAACCTCATACGCAGAGCGGTCAAAAATACGGGATATAATTCGAGAACCGCTACGAGTATATCTGCGCTGACAAAAAACGATTAGAGAATTTGCAAAAAGAGAAGTACGTGCATGAGGACGAGGAATTCTGGCGCGCGACGTGCTATTTACCGATGAATCAAAGTGTTTTTGGTGCTGACCCAAAAGCAAAAAGTAAAGTAGCGTAAGCGGAATACAGCATCGGAAAAGTAGAGTTTTACTGCGTCGGTCAAACATGCTGGGGGAAGTATGCTGGCGTGGAGGAATTTCGCGGCTACAGACGCGCTGGGACTTTCAGCTTTATCGAAGCAACCATAACTGCTGCCTCTTATTCTGAGATTTTGAAAACCAATTTACGTGCATGCACCGAGAAAATGGGTCTATTTCAGCTGTGTCAGGACAATGACTCGAAACATACCGCCACCCGATTATGGCTGCTCTATCATGCCCCAGCTCTGCCACAGTTTTCCGACTTGGAAGAGAATCTACCGGACGACTTCTTGGACGGGAAACTACATGAGAAGTGCCAATTACCCCAATCGTACCCGGCTGAAAGAGCGCTTACTAGAGGAGAATTCCTCCGGATTACTTCCGCAACTTAATTTCCCCTCGATGCTACGTCAGTTGAAAAGTATAATCTTCTGGGCCGTCGGTTGGCGTACAGAGATTACTGACGTACTTATTTGTTTACCCTATCGCAGAAATATACATAATCTAAGTCTTATTTTGCCACTGACCGAATGTTAATGCGGGGCGCGCCAATTTCAACTTTTTTTGTGTTTGTTGTTACCGGAGGAGCTGTGATATTTCTTCTTTTGTGATTTTTCTTGTTTACATGCACGTATTATTTTGAAGGTTTTTCTTCGTGTTATTTCATTAGAACAATTTCCATCTGGTACGTTCATTTGTCCCTCCGCAACGTCGTGACCGAATATTAATGTGGCTGTGACTGTACACGTGTCCAGTAAGTTTTAAGACTGTGGTTATATAATCGACACTACTAGCACCATCTTCATGAAATTTTGGAAACTAATTACTACAAACTTTCTCTGTTCCACGTCTATCGCTTCACATGCAGAGAGCTGTTTAATAGCAGTTCGCGTGCTAGCATCATCAAAGTGGTCGTCGCGATGGTCATAATTTCACGATGAATGAAAATAACGAAAATGTGTAGCGATTAAACTTTGCTTTAAAGCCGGTTAAAGTACGACGCGGAAACGTTCGAAATGTTAAAAGTAGCTGTGCTATTATGGTGAATCTGTTATGTCCCCTATGCTACTGTGTGTTTTTCGGCGACGTAACACCTTTTAGCGGAAGGTAGAGAGAGTCGGTTGACGACGACGAAAAGAGGGCTATGCTTTCCGGAAGAGAAACGAAAATTAAGTCGTAGCTATGTTAAAAGATCATCCATCGCATAATACGAGCTGAAGGTCGATTGAAGAACTAACTGGAATAGCAGAAATCGTCGTACAATGCGTTATTATTATTAGGAACGATTTGAAGGAAAGGAAGTTGTGCGCGTTTCCTTTCACACACGTTAACCGCCGAACGGCGACAGCAGTGAGTGTTTCTCACGCACATGACTCGCTAGAAATGATTGAAACACGGCCGAATTTTCTCGAATCCACTATTACGGCTGGTGTTTCGCATGCGATCCAGAAACAAAACATCAAAGTGCCGAGTAGGCCGGTGAAAATTCGCCGCGACCAAAAATATTGTGCGTTTTTTAAAAATTAAAAATTAACACTATGTTAGTCAATATTTTTGACTCTAAAAAAAGCATCGCCTATAAAAAATTTGTTCCTTAACATACTACTCTGTCAATGCTTCCTTCTAGCAACATACAATTCTGTTGCATTGCTTTTGCAAAAGAATTTCCGCTGTTAAACACGAGTTGTGGAGAGATCGTTCTTTTTTAACATCAGATCGCGGCGATTAACACTCAATTTTTGGCCGAAAAAACCCGGTTCTCTACTCGTCTGATTTCAGTCCCTCTCTGACTACTACTTCCTGTTCTCCAGACTAAAAAGATGGACTTGAAGGGGATCACCATTTTTCGTCGATAAAAGAGATACTACACAAGGAGGAAAAATTAAAAACCGTATTTTTAAAAGAGATAGTTCTCGAAAAGCGTGAAAAGGTTGAAAGATCGTGTGCCATCGTCTATATTTTACTTCTAATGGAGACTATTTCGAATCAAAAGTTTGTTGAGAAAATTTTTCTATTTCTCTTGCGCATTTTATATAGCTACAGTCTTAAAACTTACGCGACACACCACGTATTACTTAAATTAAATTTCAATGGACTTTGAAAATTTCATATTAGTAATTTTGAAATACTTCGACTGTCTTTTTCATGTAAATAAATGGTCGATAATAATTTTTACAAACAAAGTTTCAATCATTCATAATGAATGATTATTTAATTCCGAATCAGGCAACTGTTGAAAGTAAGCTAATAAACGAACGTCTTGTCTATTATTTCGTAGCTGCAATACAATAATAATAATAATATGTTTCCTAGTAATATATGTTTGATTTTCGACCTGCCATTGGCTCCTCCGATTGTTTTAATCTATGTTTAAAATTTACATACATCTTTTAATTACCTATATATTTTTCTTACAATTGCTTATATCATCTTCGAATATATCACTTAATAGCAGCAGCACGGCCAAAAATTTATCGTAGAGGGCACACATTTTTCTTCTTCATTCTCATTAAAAGGCTAAAAAATTTTCTTGAAACCCTACCGTCGCCAAACCAAAATCCTACGCTATTATTTCATTCTACAAGTCCACGTTCCAAATTTTATGAGACTGCGCGCTTTCAAGTGTGCTGTCCTATCTCTGTCTCAGCCCGAATTAGGCGCACTGTAAAATTCTTGTCTTCAACACCGCGCAATACTTGCTGAATCCGCAGTTCCTATCTCGGTTTTCGTTTCTCGCCATATATATCTTAATTAATAAATGGGATGTGTGAAAATAGATTTAGACGGAAATATGTATCCTAAAAGTTTGAACATTGTTACGTCTTAATGTGCCGAACACTAAAGGCATTTCCCCCGTAAAAAGGAAAACCAGCGCCAATTTACTGTTTTTATTCATTTATGTGAAAGCGCGCACTAAGGGGCAGGTAACTTTAACTTTCAAAGTTATACTAGAAATAAGAAATATTCTTTTCATCTGTATTACTGCATACAAACTAGAACGAGAATCGGTGTGAATCGAAGGCGTTCTACTAAGAGCTTTATGTCGTTAAAAAGCGTGTAAAATTTATAAATGCTAATTACAATTTTTTTTTTTTTTTTTATTAATTTGCCGACACAATAACTCGTGCTATTCAAATTCTTTTTGTTCCAGTCGAAATTATAACCGAAATTTTATATATCAATTCTTTCGGATGAAACCCGAATTTCGGTACAAATATAAAAAAAAAAAAAAAAACTAAAATCTGAAATTGATTTAAAATTCAGATCATAAATCTATATATTTCAAAATTATCTAAAAATGCGCCAAAAAAAATCACGGAGTAACATCCTCGCGATGCGAATATTCAAGTTTTATATTTAACCTTCTTGAAATTAACAGAGGAATGCCGATTGTACTAAACTATTAGAACTAAAATTCATTAACACAATTTACATTTTGTTTAAAATTGTTATTTTTCATGCAATTCATTACATTCTATAATACTCAAACTGTGCTTCATAATAATTATCGAGTTTTTAAATAACTCTAAAATATTACGAGTACAAAAAACAAAGTTAGGGGGAATTTTAAAAACCTAACAAACTCAGTTGACAAATTTTTGTAGATATTTCTCCAAGTTCATTTAAGTCAACATTCCCCGCAGTCACACGAAGCCATCGTCCCATGGTCTCGATAACTTATTTTAGTCTAAATAAAAATTCAAACTTTCATACAGGAAAAGTTCCTCTATCGCAATAAAAAATTAATTCGTATTACATAAAAAGCAAATAATCGGATAATTTCGATCACTCACCTGGTTCGAAAACCTAATTTTAAATTGTTTAACAAGCGCTGTCGAGAAGTCATCAGGGGTCTTATAGCATTACGACACAATATGTTTTAACCTCAACGAAAAACAAAAGGTGTTTTATTTTCTAGGAAATAAAGAGCAATATTGCGCCATCTAAAATTGATTAAAACTGTCGCGTATTTTGATATTCAAGGTACTTCCATGCTTATACTTTTTTTTTTTTTAACCATATTCTGTTAACGGATTTTATTATTGTGTTTCAACTCTTACTAGCGCCTCTTTATCCGAAAATGGCATTCGATACGAAATTTTCGCGGACAAAATATCGCGCATTAGCTGGACGGAAAAAATGAGAAACTCGGAAGTGCTAGGAAAAAAAAGGAATGAAGAAAACAATTACGAACTCAATTAAAATAAGAAGTGAAAAAATGTTTGGTCATCTAATAGGAAATAATTCATTCATAACAAACATAATCGAAGGAAAAATTAATGGCAAGAAAGGAAAAAAGGTCGACCAAGGAAGACGATTATTGGACAAATGATAGAAATGGCTCGTTTTACTCAGAAATGAAGAAGGTAGCAATGGAAAGAGAAGAATGGAAGTTAAAATTCGCACCGACAAGGCTAAGCCTTTAGAACAAAGAAGAAAGAAGAAGATCGTGTTCACAGTAGTAAAGGAAGTAAAATGGATTATATAAGAGTTAGAGCGAACATAATAAACACGTACTTAGATTTTCTCCTTGTGAAAAAAATAAAAAATCAACGTTTTGGGTTTGTTTTTTTTGTCTTATATATTCATTTATTAAAAACGATATTCAATTTGAAGAAATCGTGAATAATAAATACTACGGGAAGTGGAAAACATTCAATTGAGCATGTCATATTTATACGGAGTGGTACTTAAAATACGAGTGAGGAAAAAAACTAATAGTAAAAGTTATTTAAAAATTTATTATAAATAAAAAATTTGTCGAAAAACATCGCATGAACATCTCGGCACAATTCCACTCTTCGAATATGGTTTGGGAAAACATTATGGAGCGTTGCAGGCGGAATTCTTTGAATTTCTGTGGTTATTTGTTGTCATAATTCATCCAAATCCTGAACGGTCGACATGAAAAGTTTAAGCGTTTGATTATGCCATCGATAGATGGTGTTAAATCTGGGGAGCTTATGTCACGAAGGGGCGAAATAACGCTCGACAATAAAAATTCTGTCTTATGGGATACATTGCGTTTAATTTCCAAACAACCAACTGAATCCGAAGAACGACAATTAAACATCGCGACGAGAGATTGTGCCACACATAATTTATGGTAGCGTAGTAATGAGCCGAGCTCATCGGCAAACGACTGGAGTTGCCCCTGACTCATAGAAGTAGCTCTGTACTTTCACTCTCGTGTGATAAATGGCCTGCCCTGTATATTATATATATATCCCCCTCGGGTACCCTTTTTTAAAAACAATGTTGAAAATATAAAAAAATAATTATTTGATTTTCCTTGCATAGATTTGCATCTGTTGAAATTACAAAAAAATTAACAAAAACTGAATCACGTTATAAATTGATTTCTTTAAGTGTATTAAAAAATTACGGGAGAACAATGAAAAGTCCATCAGTTCCAATAAATAAATCTCCGTTGAAACTCGAATAAATATTGTTTTTTTTTACTTTTTTATTGTTCTTAACTCTTTAATTATCTATTAGAAATAAGTAAAAAATGGTAAAAGTTAATAATATAGAAAAACACTTTTTTTAAGAAAATAAAAATTATCAATCAGAGAGAAAGGTAGACGGAGTTTTTGCCAAAAAATGCAGCCAGTAATCTTTCAAAGTGCAGTTTTTCACCACCGGCTGGTTAAAATCTAACAAAATATCTGTAATTACACAAAGTTACTCTACGAAGCAATTTCCTTAGCCCCCTCATCTGCACATCGATGTTTATCTTTATTTCCGAAACATTTTATTACAACACTAGTAATAAACGAGTTGTAAAGAGAAAAAAAACAACAATGGAGTCGTGTAGTTCTCTCTACACGCCCAAAAGCAAAATTTCATAATAGGAATTGAAAAACCCGATTTCAGAAATATTTCAGCGGTAAAATTGTAAAAATCGCCCACTTCTACGTCAAAATGTCTCTAGAATATTAGGTGGACCTGAGTTTGGTCGATTTCCCCTTTTTTTCTAGTTCAATTTATTTCACGGGAAATGAGAACCGAGCTTATTCTCCGTGTTAAATCCAAACTTAATCATAAAACTCATTTCAAAGTTACACTTTTTTTTTTCAAACTTTCATAAAATCATAAAAAATATAAATAAATTTAAAAAAAAAAGAGCAACTGTAAAAATATTAATAATTAGCCGGAGATGTATTGAATATCCCCCCCCCCCCTATTAATTACTTATTCGCATACTCTACATTTAAAATGTTAAACGCTTTGAATTCGCATTAGAATTTTGCTCGTCTTTTAAAAACACAGACATGTATAAGAGTACAATTATTCGAAAGTTCAATTTGCTATCAAGCAAGTTACCAACTCGCAAAGTGACACTTTGTGTCACACACCATTTCGCATTATTATTCTGTTATTTTAAACGAATACCTGCAGACTAATGATCAAAACGAATACGCGGCCAATGAAATGCCAGGCATATAAATCAAATTTTGTCGCTGTTCGCAAGGAAATAATTAAAATTTAAAAAGATAAACGTATGTTGTAGAAACGCAACTGCAATAATGCTGTCAAATCGTTGGAGAGTTTTATTTTATTCCTCTGAATAATTATTATTAATTAATAATTGTAATTAAGCCGTGTCTACTTAATATGAAAATATCGCCGAATTTATAAATAGGAAAGAGCAAAAAAAAAAACCCAAAAAAACACTTTTAATATTGCGCGAAAACGCTTCTTTGAAAGAAAATTTCTAAACATATAAATGCATTTTTGAAAAATAATAATAAAAAAAAACACAAATTACTACTTACTACGGAGAAATTACCGATATATATGTATAATGAAAAGGACCGTTAGACGCCGCAACAATAACAATTTAACGGCACAACAGAATGAACAAAAGCGACCGTAAGTTCGACTGAATGGCTTTCGTTTAGTGAAAACGATTTGCTATTCAAGGTTCGAATAACTTCAGGTAACGTCACGCGGCTGGCTCTCTTTTCGACTCGGTTAAATTTAAAATTCCCGTTACCTCATAGATAGCGATTTCGAACTTGACAATGAATTTAACTGCCAACACATATGCATCTTTTTTATTTCTTACGACTATATCGAAATTTATATTTTCTTACTTACAATAACAAGTACGCGTAATACATACATTACTACTATTTATTACAAGAACAACGCGGCTTATGAAAAAAATACAAATAAAATACGCAATACATATTTTTCGCGTTTTAAAATCATCGAAGGTCTTAGACGCGTTAAAAATTATTTATTGATTCGTGTAAATTAATTTTTCTTTTTTACTATAACAGTGTTGATTAACACTGTTATATGCGAAAAGAAACAAGCAATATACTTAATTTTAGCTGTGCATTTTCTAAATTATACTACTTTTTTTAGTCTCAAATTTGTATAAAATATGATGATTACACATTACGCATTATAAAAGTTTTCGTAAAAGTAATGTTAAACAAATACTACCGAAAATAAGAAGAAAAAATTTTGTGTTTTTAATATAATGTAAAACTACTAGAGATAAGTTTTTGTTTTTCAATGAGGAAAAAACGCACCTTTTTTTTTGGAAAAATTTGAATACACTGTATTATTAAATATAACAGGGGATGATATAAATACTACTGTTACCTTAAATCGAATTACCACACCTTTATCCCGATTGACATATATAGCATAGACAATGTTTTTTTTTTTTCTTTTTGTCCAGCTGGTGAGCTCTTACAGTGACCGATGAAGTTGTTCTAAATGGAAACAGCACATATTTATTCTGTGCTTATCGCTTGACACGTTAAAGCTGTTACCGTGTTTAAATGCGATAAGACAAAATATAAAATTACGAGAAAGTAAAATACATGGGAGTTCATAGTAATTATAATCGGGAATTTTATATTAAAAAAAAAAAAAACGGCCATGTTCATACGTTTTGCTGATATTTGGCATTACTACGGTTCTGTGTCATTTTTAAATATGAGATATCTGTGATTTAAGATTATTAAAATTAGTATTTAACACACTTGAAACCTTTTGTACTTTTAAAGATTATTATAAAATGTTTTTAAAAATCACTGGGAACTCTTTCTTTTTCTTTTGTTTTTAAATATATACATATGTGATTTTGGAAAAATGAAGGTAACGCACCGAACATGAGTTAAAAGGAATCTATTTCAGTGTTATCCTTGCAATACTAGTTCGATAATCAAGTTTCATTAAAATTTACTCTAATATTTTTCACATATATACAAAAAAAGAAATAAAAACAACAACCCCCTTTTTTTCCGCACTGATTAAAAATTAATAATAAAGAGTATTTATATGTTTATATCTATAGCTCATTTACAAAATACGAAGAGAAAATAAGTTAGCAACAAAATTCTACATAGATAAATTTACTACTACTAACATTAGTACTATTTCTTTATTGTACAGTAAATATCGCTTAAAACATGAGTTGTTCTTAAGTTACTGCTGTACATTTTTTTTTGTTTTTTTCGTATTCAATAATTACGGATTGTAAAATAATAAGTGGTGTGCATTATTTTAAAT
Organism: Icerya purchasi; assembly: GCA_039619475.1. NCBI lineage: Eukaryota > Metazoa > Arthropoda > Insecta > Hemiptera > Monophlebidae > Icerya > Icerya purchasi. The sequence continues at coordinate 206,719,729 of CM077115.1, forward strand.
AGATATATATATACACACGTACACGCACACACCCATATATATATATATATACATATATATATTTATATATATATATATACATATATATATTTATATATATATATATACATATATATATTTATATATATATATACATATATTTGTATATGTATATATATATATATATATATATATATAGAAAATTAATTTATAAAGTACTTAGAAAATAACATTGTAGACAAACACATTACTTAAAATTTAAACAAAATGAACAAATGAATAAAAATAGTAAACCGTATATTACCTCCTACTACGGAATAAATAAATGAGTACAAATTAACTCGGTGCGTGTAATTGATAGGTAAAGGAACAATTTCCAAAAAAAAAAAAAAAAAATAATAATAAATAAAATAAAATAAATATATATACACACACATATATATATATATAAATATAAATATATATATATATATATATATATATATATGTTAATTTTATACACTTTAAATATGGTTAACAATCACTACATTTTAGAAATGAATTGACTTCTAAATGCTAATTCTATTTCATACACAATATATATATATATATAAAATGAGAACTTTAGTGGGGAAATTAAAAATTAATTTTTTTGCTTAGTTCGATTCTCCCCAATATTTTTGCACTCACCGCACCGTAGAGGAATTTCTAATTACTCTCCGTTGTCTTTGTCTTCAATTGGTTGTTGCTGTTGTTGCTGTTGATGTTTTAAGCTTTCCAAATACTCTTCCTGGGAAGTCGCTAGAACTTGAGTTAGTTGAGTTAAAATACCATAATCTTCCCAATCTGCGAGCCCTACAAATAAATTAATCACTTTTATGCCCTACACGTAGAACAAAAAGTTTTCCAATAAATAAACTAATATAATGTTTGAACAAATATTTAAACTTGTTCCGATGCAAACGCACCTTTGGAAGCGTTTTAAATTCTCAATATTTTTTAACACTATGTGCACAATGATTTAATCATCCCCGAAAAAATATATATATAGTAATTATTAAGCACAAATTATGAAACATATTGATATTTTAATTTTATTTTTATAATAATATATCTGATCTGTTCTAAAGTGAATAGTTTTTCATTCAAAAAAAGATATATATATACACTAACGCATGCGTATATATGTGGGTGTGTACGCATGTGCGTTAAATTTATTAATGAATGAAAAAACCGAGTTCAATGCTTTATGTTACATTTTCGAACAGCCTGAATTATGCTGGACGAATAAAAACTCAAAATTTGTGTAACGATTAATAGACGCTCAGAAAGCATTTAACACATGTTGGCAGTTCATAATTCGTAACACGCCTAGTAGTGTATTATTTTATAAACATTCAAACATTGATCACATGTTTCAATTTGTCTCTTATCAGCCGGATTATTTGTTTATATTAAAATACAAACGGTAGTCCGATAAACACATAGAAACTCCTTTAGAATATAGAAAAAATATGGAATCGAAATTTTAATACTTAAGCGCCCATACCACAAACTATAGGACAAAAAAAATTTGAAAACATTGCGCAGACTGTTATGTGGTAGCTAAAGAGATAATTATACAATTGTCATCAGAATGTAGCAAAATCTGAAACACATGTAATTTGTAATTTTAAAATTAAACGGGCCAATTTTGAAAAATATACACATAAAGTTGTAAGACAAAAAATCATAGAAAAATCCACAGCCCCTTCTACTATAGCTAGAGAGTTGATTTTTTTTTGTTAATTGGATATATTTTCGTGCGCAGATGTATGAAAAATTTGAAACTCGCAAAAATTTAAAAATTTAATCGCTCGAATTTCGAAAAATACATATCAACAAGCTGTAAAACGAAGAAAAAATTTAAAAATTTCGCAAGCCGTTCAATACCAGTTAAAAAGCCTTTTTTTCTTTTTTTTAAAAATCGATATCAATATAATATACAAAAAAATTTGAAAAACATAAAATTTTAAAATTTAAAAAGCAAAATTGTAAGAAAATATACGCAAAGTTGCAAGACAAAAAAAAACTTCTATAACCCGTTTTACAGTAACTAGAACGTTGATTTTTTTTTTTTTAGAATATGGAAAAAATATAATCCCTCCAAATTTAAAATACAATGGCCAAAATTTTAAAATGAAGGATGATGAGCGCACATGACAAATATTTATCAATGTTGATTATCACTAATACGTAGGTATTAAAAAATTGAATATGGTTAACGTCTCTCTCTCGCTTACCTCATTTTGTAGCAGTTTTAGTTTTTAAGATGTTTTAATCCTCACTTCTTTTATTGTAATCAGCTTTTTTCATATTTCATTTTTATGAGAAGGATTTTTGTAATATAACAGATAACTCCAAAATTTTGTCTTATCATTATTATAAAATAATGAAATCATATTTAAATGAAAGATACTTCCAGGTCAAGCAAGAGAAGCAGTTATTCGATATATATCCGGTAAGAGCTGGGGAACCGCAGGGGAGTGTGTTGGGCCCTCTTTCGTATATTATCTTTACAGCAGATCTTCCTGTTTCGAACGAGTCTCTTACTGCTACTTTTGCAGATGATACGGCTGTTCTATGCTCTAATAAATGCACACATAAAACTAATATCACACTACAAGCGTCAATTGATAAAATCTCCGAGTGGTGTAGGCGATGGAGAATTAAGATCAATGAAGATAAGTCGGTCCACATAATACTCACTAATAGCCATATAGATCATCAAACTATTATAATTAACAATAAAACAATAAAAACAGGAAGTAAAGTATCTGGGAATGCACCTTGATTGCAGACTGACGTAGCGCAAGCATATCGCGACAAAATGAAACGTCTTAAATATTAGAACAAGGAAGATGTATTGATTACTAAGCAGAAACTCGCAGCTCTCTGCAGATAATAAAATATTACTCTACAGGCAGATTCTTGCTCCAATATGGAGGTATGGTTGCGAACTCTAAGGCTGCAGCGCAGATTCAAATATAAATATAATACAACGATATCAAAATAAGACTTTGAGAGCAATGTTTGATGTTCCGAGGTACGTAAGTAATAAAACTCTTCACCAAGATCTTAACACTATATAAGAGGGGTTATTGCAAAATCAGCCGCAAGACACATCGAAGACTCCAAAATTCATACGAACATACTAGCGGTAGCGTTATTGAATAATCCGACGGAGACACGTCGGCTGCGTAGGAAAAAGACATTAGACTTAAGTGCTTAAATTAAGTTTGGGTCCTACGTCAGTGGGCGGGGATTGTTCAAGTATTTAGAGTATGCAACTGAATCTAGTGATAGCCCAATAGGCTAGATATAGATTAGTAAAAAAAAAAATAAAGACCATGCGAGTACTATAGTGTTTTATTATGTTAAAATACCCGAGTAAATAAAAAACCCGGAGGGTTAGACTACGAAGCAGCTAGCAAGTTAGCCTTCTAATACGAGTATATATATATACACATACACACAATTATGTGCACATAGTGTATTACATTGAATTTAAAATGTTTTTAAAAAATATTTATATTTCACCAGGTTGATTAATATGTACATTCAATTAAAGAACAATGGTAAGCAAATTACTGTAGAAAATTAATTATGAATACGTCAATTAAAAAAGTGAGATTTGAATTGAAATATCTGAAAAACTGAAATCGCTAACACGGTAATATATGAGACAAATATGATACATTTAATTCTTTTTAAAATGCGATATTGAAAATATTTATTTTATTAACTTAACGTTGCAATCGTTAAATTCGCTTGATGGGATTTTTTTAATTTTCGGCCTTACCAATTTCGGTTCCTGAATTTCAAAATTTTTGTGTTTTTATATGTTTGCGGCATTCTACGAACAAAAATAAGCGATTAAAAAAAAACTAATTCTTTAGTTATTGTCAAAACTGTCTATGAAATTTTTCAAAAAATTTTTTCTTAAAATTTGATTTTTACTTTTTTCGAAATTTGGGCCTTTTAATTTTATAATTATCGGAATTTCATAGTTTTCCAATAATCTAATGAAGAAAATATGACAATTAAAAAAAAATTAATTTCTGTATAATTTTTGATTTTGTTGTGTGTGCAAGTGTATGTGTATGTGCATGCGAGGGATAAACATATATATATATATATATATATATACGGTCAGGGAGAATCAATAACATACATATTACGCTAAAACAAAAAAAAAAAAAAAAAATTAACAGTTGTTTTGAACAAATACTAAATGAACAAAATAAAACAAACACAACAAAAAGTAATATTTACCGAATAATTCGGGAGGAAAATTATCGATGAATGAGCCGTTTTCTTGAAGTTTAAAATTCAGAGATGACTGGGCTTTACCGCAATCGCTCTTTTCATTACTGGTAACACATTCACACACATCTTTATGAAATCGTGACTGTTCGTCAATACTTGATGCTGATGTACACGAACTTATGTCCTTTAACGCGTTGGATTTCTATTAACAAAATAAAGTATACAACGAAAACGTCATTAAAGTATGCTTATTTCCGTAAATGTTTTATATTGAAACTTACACTTTGAAGTAAAGTCAGTGACTAATACTAGTTATAATTAGAATTAGAATAAAGATTTTTAAAAGTTGTAACAAATCATATGCATAATGTTGAAAACTTCAAAATGGAAAAAAAAAGAAAATACTTTATATATAATTTTTTTAAAACACAAAACGAAAATAAGAACAATAACGTTAAAAATAATTAAAATTAAATTTCTATAACTATTTAATGAAATAATATTCGCTACTATTTTCTTCACTTAGTTAAATTTCAATCGTTACTCCTCTCGTGTTTATGACAAAAAAAACAAAACAAAACAAAACAAAACTTTTTCTATGTGAAAGAAAAAGAGGGAAGAGATATTATTTTAAAAATTAAAAATTAAGAAAACAAAAATAAACGCGTGAACAAATGTTCAAGATAATAATTTCGAAAAATAAATCTAACTTCAATGTACACTCTTTTATAAAGGATAAAATAAAATTTAGTTTTAATTCCTGCAAATACGAAAAGGATAAAAATCAATTAAATAAGCGTCGATTTTTGTTTTGTTTTTTTTCGTGAAACGGACAGTGACATTTATTAACTGCTTTAAGATCCGCGAAAAACATTATAAGCTGGGAACTATTTGTTGTACGAAAATAAAAATTTACAGCAGTAAAAATAGGGAATTATACATCGTATTCCGAATAATGCTCTAATGATAATCGTGAAATGAAACGAATTTCGAACGACGAGAGCAGGAGCAGAATAAATTAATAGAAATCAAGGAGAGTGCTGCTAACCGATTAAGAATAAAAAATTCCGAACAGTTCCCTATTCGAAAGTTGTTCACCGTATGATGAAAATAAGTTACTGCATTTTTACATCCAAGTGTGTGTTATCAATTTCAGCTAATCGAACCAGAAGCATGTCATCATCTTATGAAACATAGACTGTAATTGAAATAATTAACACACGATGCGCACTTTCTTGCAACGGATGGTAGAAAATAATTCATGTTGGACTCTGACGTAAGTGAATAGGCGACCTTAGGACGGATAAAAAGCTCGCGTCAATTGTTCAACCACCAGCGAAAAAAACTCCGGAATTCGCGAACTATTTCGTCGTATTTTTATGAATAATACAGGTACGCAAAAAGCATACGGGTTAAATGAGGTCTACAGGAGAAAATCTGTAAAATCTAAATCGACCGTGCAAGCTCAGTACCAACACGTATGTTACTTTGAATGATCATACTATAAGTGAAGTTTCTAAGTTTTCTAATTTAAACGAAAATCATTATATACCAAAAAAAAAAAAAAAAAACCAAAAGAAGAAAATAGGAAAATATTTTTTTTTTTTTATTTCTTATTGATCTTTATGTTTATGATAGTTGCCCTAAAAGTGTAATTCTAAAAGTCAGTGACTTACGTGCGAGCTCAATTCAAGTCTTACGAACAGGTATAAACGTTTGTTCCGTTCGCCTGATTAACAAAAAATGCCAATTGTCGCAAAAGTGAACAAGAAGTGTAACATAAGTGTGAGGTTTTGACGATAAAGAAATGAACGTTTAAAATTGAAATAGTGCGCGATAAATCGGTATCTAAAACTAAAAATGTGCTGTCGGAGGTTTGTATTGGGGGTACATTTGATCATGGTAGCATTCAGCGCTCAAGCATCAGCGGTTCAAAGGAGGCCGTTTAGCATGGAGGGTGATAATGCTAAAGTATGTGTGTGGAGTGGGGTGTCAGCAGTAACATCCGACAACATAAATGCTGGCAAATACGATATTATTGCTACAGATCAAGTTCCACGAGATATATTGCATGCTGTAAATAATTTTCAAAAAAACTGCAGCAACCAAAAATTCAAAAAAACTGAACTCGAAATTGGAGTACCGATATTCCACTGTATGCGCGATCGCACGTCGCTTTACCTGTTATCGGTACTGCACAATGATATGGCTGAGGAGAAGTGCTATCAATTCGCCGTACAGCTTAGATTTTTGAGTTTTCCCGAACATCAATTTTTTTTCGAGACTTAAACAACCCCCTTTGTTGGGTTTAAATCAAAGAGTGTGGCACCTATGTAATTCAGTCAGCTTAAAAAAAAAAAAAAAAAAAAAAGCTCATTAAAAGCAATTCAAGTCTCACCGAAACGGGAATAATATAGGTTTCGTTGTTTTTCTTTAAGATAAATATGTCTTTTAATTGGGGCGCACTATGTATTTAATTAAGGCCAACCCATGATTGGCGGATGATATAACTAAATTTTAACTTGAAACTTATTCGGATTAGAGATAAAAATAATGATAATCGTAAGTGCTATAATAATCGAAACTAATTACAGATGACACGATAAAATCTCTTCGATAATTTCAGAATTTTCCCGCCAGTTGCCTTCCGACAGAATATGATTTTCATTCGTTAATACACGTGCAAATAAATTATAATAACAATCGGTGGTCAATTTTAACTCAAAATATAAAATACCGAAAATAGTAGACTGTAGGAGAAAAGAAAAAAAAAAACAAATACGCACGGTCATTGACTTCTTTCGCGCTTCCATTTCGGTGAACCACTGCAAATAACTTTCTCTCGCAACTTGTTCTTCTATAGCTTCATTTGTCGCTTCCCAATCGGTTGCTCGTATTTTATCTTCAAGCATGGTCTAAAATTTTAAATTAAAACAGAAAATTAATTTAATAAAATAACACTAGAAAAAATTATAAAAACTAATAGAAAAAAAATCTTTAAACCATGTTTACTTTACAGAGTTGTAATAACGCTGAGAGTAACGCAGTATCCACTTCAGAAACCCATCTAAAAATTTGGCACGTACTTTCGTTATCATTTAGACGTGTCAATTTTGGTTTTATTTTTTTGGAATCTAACATTTCAAAAACCTTTTTTATACATTTATTTTCACCCTTGAACACACTTAATTAACTACCAATTGCAGCGAATATTTATTGCTCTTAACGACTCTTTTTATGTTATTATCCCACCTATAATTGCGGTTGTTATTTTTATGACAATTATTAATAAAAATGGATTGCAGCTATGCTCGATATTTTTTTTTTTTTGAGTTGCCCGGGGTATTAAAACGAACAGTTACTAACTCTGCAAAGCTGATCGCATATAAATAAAAAAATTAAATCTAATACGCATTTTTGAAAAAAAATCGCGATACATACATATTATGGTGATTTTATTTATCACACGCAGCAAAAAAGATACCTTTGCTTTTTTTAACAATTTTTTTTTTTTTATATATCTATTATCCCAATGTTGATAAATGTATAACCTAGTCTATTACACGATCCTTGCAATTCAACTGCTACTATTAACACCAATGATAATGCAACAAAATTTTAAATATTACTACTAATATATACATATAAATATATATATAATATATACATATGTAATGCATGTATGCGTGTGTGTGCGCAAGAACGCAAAGGGTACAAGCACACATAATAACATCAATTTGATGAAACATATTTACAGTACAAGTCAGTTAACGTTCTACCGAAATTGTACATGGGGAGTGATAACATCATACCGGCGCTTTAATGCAGCGGATGTAAAAGGAATTTGAAGCTATCCATAGTAATACCGAATTTTTCTATGAAACCTATCTTTCTATGGTAATTGTTACTGGCGCTGTCCTGCTGAGGATAATTGCCAGTTTGAATACAAATTATAGTCTCCACGTCCCTAATTTAATACTTTTGAAATGCATTGGTTTCGAGATTTTAGGGATTGTATTCATTTTTCACGATGCGCAAATCGGTTAACTGATTTTTACTGCACCTGTTATATTGTCGTGATCTGTATACGAAAGTATATCTATTTTAAATAATAATTGAGTTGGACGCTTGCAAGAACCTGTTACTGGCGAAATAATGTTGGCTTTAGGAATTTTAAGATAATATAGATAGAACAATAAAATATTTCGTGATAATACACGAAGCTTTCCTGTGGAAGGTTCAATTTACAGTAAAACCGCGATTATCCGTGTGTGTTTTAACCGGTTGGCGGATTAACCGTGCATCTCTTTAAACTCGCGTGCATCCTGCGAAAACGGTTTCAAATTGCGATAAGAAGGAATTTGAACATGCTGATGATGAAAGTATGGAGTGGATAGATAATTATGAAATTGATCCTACTTAAGCGTATTTTTACTGATGAATAAATTTTAAATGAAATCAACGGGGATTTTGAATGGGAAAATGAAGAGGAGGTCGAAATAGCAGAACAGCGAGTAAGCTGTTAAAGTGCGTTGCATTACAGACTGTGATCACGTATTTCGAGCAGCAGACAGATGTATATTCTGCAGTTAGAACATTTCCAAAGACGACGATAAAACAGAAAGAGATTCCCGACGGACGGAAGAAACTGACTGACTCTTTTAATAATAAATATTAATATCTAGTCTAAGTTATTGTATTCCTTTTTATAACACTTTTTCTCTACCTTGCGTTTATTTCACTTTTGTTTGTACTCTACTTTGTGTCCTTATTTCTTCGTCTAGTCAATATACCATATCGAAGTTTATAAATCTTCTGTTTGTACAGTATTTACTTAATTAAATTATTCTAAATAATCCAGTTTCCTTCTCGCTGAAAAGGGGTTTTATATCACAGCTATATATCTATCTGCGTGGTTCAGTCCTAAAACTGGTTTCCATCCATGATGATCCTTCTCCTGTATTCGAATTCATCATGGTTTATGAGAATATTAATTGCAGTGGTTTCTCCTTGCCTTCCGCAATAGTTTAGAATTTCTTTCTCTATTTCCGTCCGCCCCTTACATAGGAAACAGATGCCGACCAGAAAGCCGCCCCTAACATGGGGAACCAACGCTTCTGGGTTTGAAAGTATTTTACCCGCCTCCGCGGGGGACCGGTTATAGCGTCGGACATTCGCTCTCCTATTAGTCGCCTATCATTTCATATAGAGTACCTTTATACGTATTTATTATAAAGCAAAACAAAACAATACAGAAATTTATACAATTGCAATCGTAGATGGTCAGCTATCATTTCATAATATGAAATGGAATGAAAAGCTTCCCGACCCACATATTGCGTGGGTCGCAAGGCTCGAGATACATAAAAACTCGCGGAACGGTCGGCGGCGGGTTAACCGTGTTTTCCCGTATACGTGCATGATGAATCCTCAATCTATTTCAGCTTGTGTTAAGTTCGTTTTGGATGTGCTATTTTGGACTAAAGTCGATCTGTAAAGTGTATATGTTTACTTTTTTATACTGCAAACTTTATAATGAATAAATTTATAAAAAGTAATTTTAATTATTATTTAACTGAAAAATTATCTTAAAAATTAACATCGATAATACATCAGCAGTTGATAGAACAAAATAATAGAGCGATAATAATGTGAAAACAAATTTCTAGCCAGTTGAAAGTGATTAAGACAAAGGAGATAAGTGAAAGTTAGTTATTAATAATATTTAAAATCATTTCTATGTATTTTGTTAAATTTGAATCCTATAAAACGTTACTGAAAATGTCCTTTACCATAATATTTATTGTTGTTTTGTTTTATGTATACATTTGTACGCTTATAATAATATTTAATTCTCGTTGCATTCTCATTATCAATAGCATCAATTATAATACTAATAATTATACGCATCCTGTAATAGACTGCGGTACATTTTTATGGAAATTGATAACCAATATAAAAAAGAAAATTTTTACAGAATGTGAAAGTATAGTATATCTATTTTATTTTGTGCGCGGCAAATATGAAAATTATCGTACTACATCGCGTTCTTCTTTAAAAACATATATTAGTTTAAATTTTTTTATTTCTACGAAAATAAAAAAAAAAACTTTAAATATGTCCTCTTTTTTTTTTTTTTTTAAAGAAAAACCGGATGTGTAACTAAAGAATACTTAAGTACAGCTTAAATAGATTAAAAAATACCAATACACATGTTTCTCCTCTTTTGCATCTTTTATAAAATTCCGAAATTTTCAGATGATATTCATTACAAGCCGTCCAATAACAAGCTGACTCAGATGTAGAAAAAATACTGAAACTGTTTTTTATAATCTTGAAACTTGGACAAAGTTCGAGAATAATCAGGATGTAGACAAACTAAACAATGCTTGCAAATATTTTTTTAACTTTTATTTCAGATTAATTATAAATATATCTGATTTTATATTTAATATAAAACTGGAAATTATTCAGAAGTTAATTTTAAATAATTTTTAAATTCTAATTAGAAATTGATAAAAAACAGTTAACAAGTATCGACAAAACAAATTTTCTTTCATTCTTTTCGTTCCTAGGAAAGTTAAATTTTATTTGTAGATTAATTCAAATGTTACAAATTTTGGTATTTAAATATACACCCCCATACTATATATATATATATATATAAACTCGGCCATTTTGGCCTCGCAAGGAGTTGGGCCCCTTGACCTCTCTTGCTTACATTTCTGCCTCTTTCTCTTCTATACTTTGTATAAAATGACTAAAATTTACAACGTAATTCTAAATCGTTCCATATGAATATAATAACATAATCACAAAAATCCTATAAAATATAACAAACGTTACATAAAATTGGGACATATTTTGGGACATTTTTTTCTAATGGGGGGTAGCCTAAGAATTACATTATAATTAATATTATAATGACTGCCATTCTTACACCGGAGTACACTACACTTTTTGTCCCATAATTATGATCCGTTATGTATATAACATAACAAAAGGTTGAATGCTGTATTGTATAATTGCTAAGGGTTTTTTTTTTTTGTTTTTTTTTTTAATAAAAAACGGAGAAGAATGATGTAGTTAATTGGAAAAGATTTTTCTAAAAGAATTTTAGAAGGTAAAGATTGGTGGTCAAGGGAGTCTACTCCCTACTCTCCGCGAGGCCCGAAGAATAAAGTTTGCACAAGCGCTCACGCTCCCACACTCACACCATTGATCTTTCAGACCTCACCTCAAATGATGTTTCATACTTATGATAGATACTCGTATATAACATCATTTTTTCTTTCAAATAACTTTCATTATGACCAAATTATAAAATAAGACTATTCGAGAATTATTTGAAGTTGCTTTAACATTTAAGTAGTCAAAAATTAATAAAATCAATCATCACCAGTGAAAAAAAAATATTATATGTTCTCAAAAAAGCTACGGTGCAATTATTAATTTAATTCGATGTAAAAGTCAGATCCGGAACAAACGCCGGTCTATTCAATACGATGTATAATCGCTGTATTCATTTTCACGCAGAGGACATGTCCTCTAGTTAACCAAATTTATGATTCAACTTAATAATACCACGATCAGGATAGTAACTTACATCACGTGAAATATTATCAGCTGACTCTAGATTTGGCTCAGTACGAAAAAGTTTGCTATTGTTTTTTTTGCATGTTTTAAACTGCCGGACAAACATTTAATTTTGGTTAATACCGACACATTTTCAGGATTAGCTCTTTCGTACGTTACACCAATGCGAAATCAGGTTTTTTCTTCTAATGTCGAATTTAATTTTGTAATATTAGACCAACATAATTTATAATTAAAACTTCATTACCGTACTACTCCTACGAATTTTTCCCCAAGGTATCCTATTTTTTTATGCTGTATTACAAACCCAACCGTCTTTACTCCTCCCCGATTCTTCGTCGTTCCATTATCTATACATGCAGCCTTAAACACTACACTTCTCCAAAATGTATTTTCTTTCTTTCCGAATGCAGTGACATTGAATATCCGTCATTCGTAAGCATTACCATTATTATATATTCAACTATTATATTTGATAAAGTTTAAATTTACGTTCTAATATTAATTCCGAAAACCGTGAAAAGTTGTTCTACTATAAATTATTATTGAAATTTAAAATAGTTTTTACTACAACGAGTAATCTATGAGGTAGTCTTATTTTGAATACTATTTTCCGGGTTAGCTAGAAATTAGCTAGATTCGTTTGTGTGTTCTTTGATCGCATTAATAATTTTTAAAAGATCTCCATGAACACATAAACACTATTTCTATTTTTTCTTTAAATTTGCATTTATTTATAAGAATAATAACACAAGTATCAGTCGGCGATGCCTTTTCTTCCACTCTGAAGCCAGGATTAGAAACACTGAAATGAACAAGGCGTTATTCGATTTTAATTAATTTTGAATAATGTAATGAATTATTAATTTTAAAAAATAAAATAAAAAATGAAAAATTTTCGAATAAATTTTAAAAGTGCATTAAGTATGAAGTTAGAAAGTATTTGATTTCAATACACAATAAATTAAGTTAATTTGAACTGGAAAATCCGAAATATTCTGCTTGTACACGAATATCGAACTCCAGTTAACGTTACTACTCGTACACCAGCTGAACTACCTATTTCATTTGAGAAGTTCTGCCTAACATAACTAGTTATATTGTACCCCTTCCTGATAGGTAATTTTTTCTTCAAATTGCAATACCTTAAAAATTATTCGCGCCGGTGCTACATTAAGAAAAGTCCTGCGCTTTCCACATGCATTTGCCTTCGAAAAGAGCTATTGCTTATCTCATGAAAAGGCGAAGAACCGGACGATGTTGGTAATGATCGAACGGAGAATGTTAACTGAAATCAATATAATACAAAAACAGTTACGGTAACCGAATCTTATGAACAACACAATAGCTGTATGAGTAGGGAATTAAGTAGTGAGACATTATAAGATCATTTCGGTGCCTTTTATATATATATATATATATATATATAAATATATGTACACCGTGGGTCTGAAAAATAAGAGGACTAACACTATAGAAACCTAATAGCTTTATGTTAATAAATTTCAACGGTTAGTATGTTCAACATAATGCGCCGCCAATATGATGCACTGCTGAGAAAGCTCGTGTAACCACTGGAAACTTTGTGAAAATTCTTCTTTCAATGCTGCCTTACATCACATGACCTGGAAGAACAAACTCTGAATGCGCATAAGACCGTCTCTGATCGAAGAAAGCTATTAACATGACTTTTGTTTTCAACTTTGCCGGGAAAACTTTATTAGTTCTTGGTAAATTCGGACCGACTCATTTTGCGCTTTTTCGTTTTATGGTTGGTTCATAATCGTATAATTAAATTTAATCTCTAATGATTATTGTCTTGAGTATCGCCTACCATCTCTATAAAACATTAACAAAATTTTTTTCGCCGCTGTTTCTATTCTTCTGTTAGTGAATGTAGAACACACATTTTACACGCTGCTTTCTTTTCTTCCGGATATTGTGCACAATATCGTAGCTCATTGATTTACTGATATCTAACTTATCAAATATCAGTTAGAAAAAGAATTTCGAGGTTCACGTAACAATGCATGAATTCGCTCGACATTTGCATTAGTCGAAATTTCGTTGACGGATTGACTTGAATATGTTTTTTTTTTTTGAATTTAACATTATGCAAATGTAAATTATGTTTATCTTTTATTTAACATACGGAATAACCCGGAACGCGTGAAAAATTATGCTTGACTGATCTTGTTTCTTCTAATTTTACTAATATTAATTTTAATTAAATCGTCTAATTCACTTTCGGAAGCACGTCTAAGTTTTCATCAGCACTGTTCTTGAATAGTCACTTGTCCCAAAAGGTACTACGTGTTCCAGTTCCGTTCTATTAATCTTCACGGAGCAATTCCTAAAGTTTCTCAAAATTTGGAATTCAGCCCAACCCTAATCACAATATCTCATTGATTACAGTTATGCGGCTCAATGTATGTAGTATTGATACAATATATTAATACGTGATTTGGGTGCAATCCGGTAGACTGAGCTACGTACATTATTTATGAAGCATTAGTCGTCTGATTTTTCGGACACACAGTACATATATATTTATATATATATTTATATATTTATATATATATATTTATATATTTATATATATATTTATATATTTATATATATATATATATATATATATATATATATATTTTATATATATATATATATATATATATAGGGTGTTCTAAATTTAGGAAATCTGTTTTACACTATTAAGCTCGTCAAAATGAACAAAAAAGTCCCGAGGGAAAAATCATTTAGGCGAACAATTAATTAGTTATAAGTAATTTAATTAATTCATTGTAATAAAAGAATAAATATCTTTTTTTTTTAATGATTCAATATGTTTTGAAATAAAAATAAAATAAATATTGAAAAGAAGTAAAATATGTATTAAATATAGTCAACGAAGTAACAATTCAACCAATTCGTTGCATTTTTAAAAAAAATCAGCGGTATATGCATTTTATCAAAACGTAGCCTCAGTGTTCATTTGTTTTTCTTTGCTGTTTTATAAACACAAGAAACAAAATACAATCATCGCTTTCGAAGCTAGCTGTGGCATATTTTTCCTTCAATGAGATTGTAATCACCATATGGTAAACCGTCGCGCAATATAACTCCTATGGATTTTTTTTTGTAGGATTGTATTAATGAAAAGGTGTTAAACCAACCAACACACGAGACGACTGCATACAGCGGATCGTCAAAGTGCTTGACGACACCCAACGAACACCAGAATTTCTGCAACGGGTCGTAAACAACGTTCTGCGAAGAGCTGAGTTAGTGGTACAGCAAAATGGTCAACATATCGAGCACTTGCTCTAATTGACAAATTTCGTTGTTGACTATACATTTACGACTACAATACATTTAATACTTCTTTTCAATATTTATTTTCCTTTTATTTTACAAAATATTGATTAATAAAAAAAATATATTTTTTCATTTAAATTAAATAATTTAATGATAACTAATTAATTGTTCGTCCAAATGATTTTTCTCTTAGGATTACGTTCATTTTGACGAGCTTTATAGCGTAAAACAAATTTCCTGAATTCATTTCAGAATACACCCTGTATATATATTTAAATGTATATATTTTGTTGAAAATGTATGTTATTTCTAATTGTGCATTATAAAACCGAGAATATGCTTCGTTACGCAACCGCAAGTCAAAAATAATTTAAAAATTTATGTATTTTTTTTTTTTTAAATTTACAAAATTAATAATTACTAAAATACGATTAAACAATAGTGAAAAATATTACGACGAAATATAATTTTCGGTGTTTTTTTTTTTTTTTTTGTTAAATTGATACTTCATTACGTAATTCAAAATTAATAAACGAAGAGCGTGGATCAACCAAACCGCATGCATATCTGAAGTGGTGAAAAAATTAATATTATTGCCGGAAAGGGAGATCACTGTTTGATGGAAGTCAATATTGCGGTAGTCTTATATAGAGAAAAACATACTACCTCCCTCAAAAATCAGATACCAAGAGAGCGTGGTTGCGTAATAAAAAGATGACCACTTACAAAAGAGAAACCTCTAATATAAAGTAATCCCGAATAAGTAACTCATCACGTGTCATTATCATCATATAGTGGCCCCATACTTAATTACTGAGCGTCGGCGACTACCTATTCGTATATTATTACAGACATAGGCACAGTGTTCTAGGCAATTGTGCAACACCAGTGTACACGTAAGACTACACTTGAAACTGATATTGTATTTGTTTCATTATCGATATACAAATGCAGTCCCGTGTCGGTCTGCTGTGTACTAACTAGCGCGCATATGATAAGCGTAAAAAGATAAAATTGAATTAAAACAAAAAAAAAAAATTAATGTATGTTGCCTAGAAGACAATTTAACTAAAGTTAAAATATCTTCACTACTATTTAAATCAGAGTTTATTACTAGTTTTGATTTATTTTAATTCGCAGAAATTGACATTGCCAAAAATAAATTTCGCCACGATTCAAGTTATTCATCAAATTATAGACAAGTTAAGTAAAGAGAACGATAGCGGTAAATGTGAGTAAACAGAATCAATTGAAAAATTTACCTGTTCTATCGCTAGTTGCTCACTTTGGTGAACTGCATCTTTCATTAAATTTCTGTCAGCCGAACCTGGAGAAAAATTTGGTAAACCCAGACCAACGCCAACGGTCGCTTTGTTCGGATCGACAATGCTGTTATAATGACTATTTCGCTGATAAGATAATCTAATCGGTTCGTTGCTCTGTTCAGATACTCGACCACCGTGGAAAGTAATTGGCTCTACATAGAACAAAAGTAGCAGTTTTTAAAATACACATTTTACACAAAAAAATACTTTTTTTTTCTATTTAAATTTCACCGGCGTG
Organism: Icerya purchasi; assembly: GCA_039619475.1. Classification (NCBI taxonomy): domain Eukaryota; kingdom Metazoa; phylum Arthropoda; class Insecta; order Hemiptera; family Monophlebidae; genus Icerya; species Icerya purchasi. The sequence goes on from CM077115.1 coordinate 206,736,469, forward strand.
ACCGGCATTTGTTGAAAACCGATATGTACTTAAAAGGGGAACATCAAAAGTGTATGTGTGTGTGTGTGGGTCGTCGGTCTGTTCTAATTTTTTCCCGATGACAGTATATATTGGGTAAAAAATAAAAACGAACTTTGCCCATTTTTTGTATTGGGATCTGTGAAACTCGAGAAGAAAAGCGCGTCTAAAATTATCGAGCCAGTGTATACGAGATATGGACAAAAAGTAATGAGAAATTTTTAATTTTTGCAATAATCTTCAACGTTTATTCCGTGGCAAAGTAGTCCCCTCTTTTGATATTACGCATTTATGCCATACCGTAGTTTTAAGAAACACCGTTAGAACGTCTTTTTAAGTATGGTATCTCGCTCTACGATTTCCCCTATATCTCACGTCTATCGTTGAAAAACTTTGTCCTCCTTTAAGTGTAATTTTCGGTTTGGAAAATAAGAAACAAAATCTGCCATGTCTGGAGAATAGGGTGGTGGTTGCGCCATTAAAGTGATACTACGCTACCACAAACTGTTCCGTTGCATAAGCAAAATGCGCCGGTGCGTTGCCGTGGTGCAAAATCCCCACGACAATTGTTTCTTCAAAATTTGCGGGTAGTATTTTCCGGATCGTGTAAATTGCGTAAAACGTGGTAAGTAAATACTTCCCTTCCTTATTGACTGTTCGACGACCGGTTGGTAAAAATTCGTAATGAACTATTCACGATTCGAGTCAAAGAAAACCGGATTACATGATTTTCCTTACTTTTTGGTCGCACCTCGTATGGACTAGCACGCTAACTTTGCTTTTTTCTAGTTTCACGGACTAATACACAAAAAACAAACATTGAAATTCATTTTCGTTGCTTACCGCATATATACTATTATCTGAAGAATGTTGGACTAAACCGGTGGTAACCCACACACCTCTGATGTTCCTCCCTTGTTGGTTACATTTTTAAAATTTTTGACCTCTCACATACCTCGCGCGAGCTATTATAAATTTTCAAAAACAGTGTTCTTCAGTGCAGCCATTTTATCTTTTTTCTCCCTTATGCATATGCAGCAGTTTATACTTTTTACCGTATTCCTTAGATTTCGGTTCAGATTTTTTTTTCTCTCGTTTTTTTCGTACATTTTACACATCTAACAGTAGATGTATTTTAATGAATTAATAAAGAAAACTATATACTAATTTCATTCGAGTTTGCTGCTTTACATGTAACAGCTTAATAATATAATTTATTACCCCCCTAAAAGCAATAGTATCGTCAATTTCTTTTGTTAAACGACGGCAAAACAAGATAAAAACTGACATTATTTAATAGTGTTTTGCTTTTTCGTTTATAATCAGTAAATTCAACAAATTTAAAGTGATTATATTTTTTCTTTTACCACCGTTTTTTCATTATCAGTTTTTGTTACCGAATAAGGTACTTTACTTTTAATAACAGCTATCCCCTCCCTGATTTTCCCGTTTTTTTGTTAAGCGCAAAAATGTGTGTTGACAAGTTTTTGAAATAATAAAAATAAATTAGATCTACGTCTCGAAGAAAGAAAAAAATTGACATAGATAATTAATAATTATCACTAAGCTAAAAATTCCTAACGAGTTTAGAAGGGAAATGAGTTATACAAAAATTGTGAACTCAAAAAAAAAAAGAGCCCAGCGAATCTTTCGGTTCAATAAATGATAAAAAGTGTGATCCACTCCGCACGCAAGCTTTTCTAACGTAAACGTTAAGGAAAATGAATAAAAATGTAGTTGCATTGTATGCCAGAATTCTTTTCCGGATTTCCCGTTTTTATTTTCTTTTACAAATGCGCTTGTATTTTTATGTATTTATTTATTTATTTATTTATTTTTTTTTTAAGTAATTTTAATTACGAAATACTCTGAGGGATCCACCTATATTAATTCAACTATATATTTACTCACAGTAAATGTCGTATATTTTACGAGAATTAGTTTTTAAATTTATAAAATATTTACCGATCTAAATGATTCCGCGGTTTCTAAAGGTAGCCAGTAAAAATTAATCTATTATTTTCGATAGTCGCGTAAAGAATTCATATTTATTTTTGACGATTATCTAGTTTATAAAAATAACTGACCAAATTAGAAATTATTTATACGTTTTTGTAAGCGACAGTTCTGCTATTCTTCAATATTGTTATTTGGAATTTCATTAATCGATGTCGTCGTCATGTTAATGGTTCGCAAATGGAATTTTGAACAACTTTTAAGCTATAATTAATGTCGAAGTAGTTTGTAAAAAACTCATCTTATTAATATTAACCGATTTTTTTTTTTAAACATTACCCGTCTCTCTTTAATTCTGGCGCATCTGTTTATAACCACCCAATCAATGTATTATAAAATAAACAGTGATAATGCGAGGATTGCTACTCGTACGCATACCGGTTCCATAGCTCGTGTATCTATAACTTATTTGCAAAAAAGCGAGAAAAAACATAACAAGAAGCCAGTCTTCATTTATTAAAAAATCCTCTTCAAAACAATACGATGACAATAACTGTTCCGCATTTATCGATGATTTCTTTTTTTTTTTCAATAAGGAAATGGTAAATTAGAATAATAAATAATTATCAGCCGCGCAAAAAATAAGGCAGTTATTTGTTTCTATGTAATTAGTCGATACAGTTATTTTTGTAAATTAATTTTATATTAACTTACCTTTACTATAACAAAACACCTCTATCGGTCTGTTGTACATTTCGCACATTGCCTGTATTTCAATATGATTACCGTGTGTTCTATCCTGACGTTTTCTGTTTATATATTTATTGAAATCTTCCGTCAAATACTGCGAATAATAATCACGATTTGCAGCCTGGTAACAGTGTCAATTTATAAATTAAAATTGTATCATTGATCTATTTTTAAAAAAACATGTTAGTTAAAAAAATATAAAAAATAAATATCTACTTAGCGAGATTGGTTTAATAGAAAGTCAAAAATTGTATTAACAATGTTTATATTTAATTTATGTGTATCTTCGAAACTTGTAACAGATTTTCTTCAACAGATTCTATTCGAATAGATAAATTGCGCCGTTAAAGTATAATTTTACTTTTCAGAGGAAAAAATACCCCAATTAATTCGTCCCGTATTGTTGTTTTTCTTTTTTTTGAGAGATGGGGTACGCTAACGAAGAACAACAGCACAATCAACCAAGGAATCTAAATAACAACTCAAAAAGAGCATATCAGATTTTAATCTGGTGCGAAATAGAATGAATGAAGCTAGAATAGGAACAACTGACAAGGAATGAAATGAGAGAACATAAGAGTGCCATTGTATGGAGTAGGAAGACCAAGATCCAAAAGATGAGAATAGAAGAGAGAACGTTCTGAAGAAAGTAGAGAACATTTGAATAAAACGTAATTGACACCACACAAATAAATCTTCTGAGTGGAGAGGACGCCACTGAGAAGAGACGAGGGAAAAACGAAAAAGTGACGAAGATTAATAATGCTAACCTGTTCTACTTTCAAATAGCTTAATTTAAAAAAAAAAAAACAAAAAAAAAAAAAACGAGAAACAAAACGATTCTCCGCCATTAATTTATTTATAAAAATATTCAGGAGGAAAATGTATAACCTATGAAAATAACAGAAAAAACATTGTGTAAATGCAGATAAAAACGAAATATTCAAAAAAATAAATATATAACAATGATCGAGTGTTTTTTTGGCGCGAAATTATTGATAAAAATGAACACGTTATACTGAGGTATAATTTTAGAAATTAATAACATAAATAAAAAGATTTGGACAACGGTGTTTAAATAGAATTGCGGGTAATTTGTGAAAGGTTCTAAATAACACGGGTACTTTTCTAGCAGTTGACACCAGATTACTGATGCCGAGATGAACGGCGGGGCTAAACTTTTCCTAAAATAATTAGATATAATGTAGTTGTAAAAATACGAAGACGCAGAAAAGAAAAATCCGATTTATCGGTATCTTAAATACGTTAACTACATACAAGAAAGAAAACCGTAATCAACGAGACTGACTGCACGAAAACCATCAAACAAGAAATCTGAAATTTAGGCTTGCGGCTATGACATGGAAACCGAAGAAAAATCGCTCCAATAATTTAAACTAATGTTACCTCGACGCAGAAAAAATTAGTCCAACTCGAAGTTGACTTTTTTTTTTCTTCCGGTTATCAACGAGTACATCACAATTTTGTGTTATAGGTTCTGGTCAAACCATCAACAACGAGTTGTTCTGCGTATCAAAATTGTTGCGTCGAGACTCCGTCAGCCCATTTTTCAGGTTTATCTCTCCCAAAAGACATTTCCCTGTTTCCATTAACTGCCTTGAAAGGACGCTATTTTCAATGTGTAGATCAACAGAATTCGTCAAAACAGCTTTTCGCCGTATCAGACAAAACCGAGTTCCGTGGGAAACATTCGTATACAGCAGCAGAAACGACGTGGACAATCAACCACAGATATTAATCCAATTCACAAGATATGTTTCTTTTATTTTTATTACACGGTAATGGGATTCAAACCAAGCTTAACTCGAATAAAACAATTATACCTCTCGAGTCTTAAAGACCACTGTTGCTGACGAACGTTTAAATTGGACAAGGTTAAAGAAAAAAAAAAAAAAAAGAAATTTGTAACTCGTAAAACACATTCCTTGTAGTAAAAAGTGAATATTTTTAATAAATATCAAACACTTTGTATACAAATAAAAAAAAGCTACTATATATAATTACAGAATTGTTGGAAATCAAATTGGCTTTTTTTTTTACTTCTGTTTTTTATACTGAAAGAGAAATTAAAAAAAAAAAAAAGATAATATAATTAACGTAAACATAGGTACAAAGATACGAGTATAATAGTAATTATTTAACAGAATGAGGGGAAAAGTAAATTTCTCTAATTCCACTTGATGCGCACGGAAGTGGAAGACGAAATATATAAACGAAGCGAATTTCTCTGTAAGTCATGTAAGTATCGAAATAAAACGATGTTGTAGAGTTGCTCCACTTGGTCAGAACTATCAACTTACTATATAATCCATACAATGTCTTCGAACGACATCGTGCATTTCTTGATCACCATAAACTTGATCGGCAACAGCTCTGAACAAACAGGCGCCATCTTCTTTCATACTTCTAATTTCGAATCCACACATTTTCATCCGTCTTTCAAATAAACGATCACGCTAAATAAAATTCAAAAGTATATTTACAATTTTTTTTTTAGCTAAAAAATTTACGCTTTATATTTAGCGTAATAAATTTTAAAGGAACAAGTGTTAACATTTATTTAATATAACATCATATTAGAGCATAAAACGTGGCAAGCAAAAACGATTATAAAAATAAAGAGGTGGCATTTTTTAAACACCTTTCGTACCGGGAAAAATTGGCGATGAGAAAAAAGTTACACGTTTTAATCGTTGCAATCACCAAACACCGTTCACCAAATTAGTCTTATAAATTGTTCCCTTTCGGTTATTATTATTATATTTTTTATACAAATTTCGTGCCACAGATCAACTTTTTCCGAATTATAATCTGATATAAATATCTTTTTGACTTTAATTAAGGAAATATGTGTTATAGATTTATTCAGTAAGCGAAGACAAAATTAATAAACTATTTTAAATATTAACTTATACACTATAATTTAGCAAGAATAATAACAAAGCCGAGTGTGTATTATGTTCAGCGGATTCCGGTAATATATGGCATTTCTGTTGCAATATTTGTTCGACCGAATTCTCCTTTCTTTCATCAACGATAAATTTTCACTACCAAAAATAATACAATCAACAGCCTAAGACACGTTTACAATACATTTTACCGAAAATAGAAAAAACAGGCGCAAAATTTAAATAGTCATAAGATTTTAATAGTAAGAGATTTCACTAATAACCGAGAATACAGAAAAAACAATTTAACATAATACAAAGTCACATAATTAAACAAGATGAATCACGAAATAATAGGATTCTAACGGACAAATAATTTAAAAATATTTAACAAATAATGTAAAAAGTCTAACGATGAATTACAGAATCAGTTTCAAATGAGTTATTTAACACTCAAACTGCCCGGCGCATATTGTGTGCAGGTGACAGAGGAACAAAAAATTTCAGTGTTATACACGTTATATTTCCATTTCTAATGAAATCGTAGGTTGATAACTTGTAAAATCGAGATTGAGCAATAAAGACGAATTTTTACTCTAAAAAAAGAAAAGAAAAACAAAACTAACCAATCGAGAATATTTAGCGGTACGCTATAAATTAGAATATAAGAGTTCGTCATTAGGGATTCCTAAAATTAAAAACAGTTAAATAAAGATATAAGTACTATCTCCTTATAATGCAAACTAATTACTAATGCGATCAATAAAAACAGCAATAACAGCGGAAGGAAAAAAGAATTTAGAAAACTGGACATAATACAAAACACAGTAATGCGGTTCATCCTAGGAATCCTTAGATCCCCAGCCCTATATCTGGTTTACTCACGGAAACTGATCTACTCAAACTCTCAAACCGCCAGAACTTCCTAACGCTAAAATACTCTCGTTCATTCCGCGTAAGACAACATACAGAAAAACAATTGACTCTGCCTTCCTGGAATCATATAATTCAATATCCGTGATACAGTAGTGGCCGGTAGGCGTAAGAAGTAAAATTCTATGCACCAATTTAAACATCATCCTACCTGAAATTACCTATGGAAATACACCAATAACTAACTTCAACAATACTGCCTTGAAACACATCAACGTCGACCTATACAGAAAAGTAAAGGACCGCGGGCAAGCAGAATGAAAACAACGTTTTTGTGGAACCAAACTGTATGCTGTTAAACCGCTGCAGTCAAACTAGCGAACGTCATTCCGTCAAAACCGTAAAGAGTAAGTTGTAGTTCACTTAAGAATTGATTGCGCATAACTATCTTTTTCAAAACACCTACCACCTCTTTGTTCAGAATGTTAGTGTCAACAGTACACTAGATATTAATTAACTGTCGGAAGAACCATAAAGAAAAACGGACCTATTACAATTGCGATAATTTAAACATTAATTATATATTAGCCAATAATGCGAATAATAATGCTAACACCTTATTAAACTTCCTGAAATCATGTAATATTTATAACGACCTATAGTTTACAATGATGACACAAATTACTAATTTGTTGGGCGTCATTAAATAACAATAATAATAATAGAAAAAAAAAACGGCAATTAATAGACTGAAAATATCAAAGACTGCAAGGATAAAAAGAATTTCTTTCCGTTAGACATTGCCGATCTAATAAAAGAAAGGCGAACCTGAAGTATATAATTTGTTGAAAATTGTAAATCTTCTAATAGAAAAAAAGAAGATAAAGATTATGCACGAAGCGAAAAAGCACGAATAATATGAGAAAATAAAAGTAAGGAAAAGAGAAATCGGTGCTTGGCATTTCCTTTCTTTGATCTTTTCTATTTTTTGTCTCTTCCTCTTTTCCGTTTATATATTTTATTTTGTTATCACCATGAATATGGAGTACACACACCGATGTCGGCTAATTATATTATATATTAATAAAAAAAGTTTCTGTAATACGTGTATAATTATAGTTAATAAAGTGTTAAAAACAGAAAATGGATGATACTCATTATATAACAAATATTTTATTTTTCTTCTCTTTGCCCTTCTGCTTGTAGTTTAGAGTCTGTCCCTTATACCGGATTTTTAGTCATTCAGAGGAGTTGCGTAAAGACGTATTCACAGCAACTTCTATTTTATCAAACGAATGTACTAATTAATAATGTTGCAGTGGCCAACACCACTGTCGGGGTCAGATATGTGTCTCTCAGCAGTGTACATAAAACGTTATGTTTTCAAGGCTGAGGGACACTGATACCACTCTAAGGTATAATAACATACGTACCAACCTCGCAACTGCGAGACTGCTACTGCAAATTGTGATGCTTACACAATTCTTTTTGCTTTTTTATAATTCTACTGTGACGGATATTAGAATATACTTGCACCAACGTCTATAAAATCCTTTTCTCTCACCATCAATTTTTCCTTTGCTCTCCTTTTGTTTTCATCCCAAAGTGCCATTGTTTAGTGAACTACTGGCACCACTCTTCTGCCGAGCTCCTTTGAACAGATAACTCTATTAACACTTCTCTTCCTTCTTTTCGCTTAAATTATTGGCCTTTCTCTGCTGTACTACTTCTCTTCCCTTACATGTTTACCTTTGTTTGTTCATTTATCTATTTATTTTTTACGTCTTCTCTTATTTACTCATATTTAAATTTTTCCCCGCCCTATTTTACTTCATATTATTTTTCTTGTTTAGTCACTTCTTTCACCCCTCTGCTTCGCTGTCTCTCTCTTTCTCTCTCTTTATGATTCTTCCACCGTCACTTTCCTTAGTTTTTGCAGTTTTTACATGGCCACTATCTTTAATATTCTGCAGTGGAATTATCGCAGTCTAAGAGCGAACACAAATTCGAGGGTCTGTTGGATTTTCACAACATCAGTGTTACTCTTATTTCCGAAATGTGGTTACAACCGCATATGTCTGTCAATTTCAAAGGGTATATGTTAATCAGATGCGACCGCGACGATAGTTATGGCAGATCTGTAATCCTTATTAAGAATGACATTTGTTTTCACTCTAACGATGTTTCCTTTAATTCTTCTTGCAGTCCTCGGCATCCTAATATTGTACACATTTCCATCCTTTTCAACTATGCTCGTCCGTTTGACATAATTTCCCATGTTCCTCCGTAGCTGTGATCTTCGTCTCTTTCCCTTCACTACGTTTCTCAATTTCATTCCTCAACCTTTCTTCAATGGTGGGAACTGGAATGCTCGGTGATCTCCCTTGCAGAGTTGTTCAAACTATAATTCGAACGGTACAGCTCTTGATAATCTTATACTTTCTGAAAATTTAGTACTTCTCAAGGACCTTTCTCCTACTTATTATAAAAGTCCATCCAGCTTTAGTTCCCTCGATCTAACATTTTCATCTCCGACTGTTGGTTTTAACTACAATCGATCAACCCTCATGGACTCCTACGGTAGTGACCATATTGCTATTCTAATAACTCCTCTAAATCCTCTTACTTCTATTCATTCAGATTTCAAAAACATCTCCATTATACTCAATGGAATTTATCCAAAACGGACTGGACCTTTCTTCGTTCCTTAGTTGATCAATTCTGATCCTACATCCCAGTACAACCTATTCCTAAATTCTATTACGAATGCTCTGCCGCTCTCCTCTCTTCCCCGTTATCTGCCATCATCCAAACGTCATAAAAAAGCCTCATCCCTCTCTGCTTTCGATCACAGTCGCGCCACTTTTAGATTATTCCGGTTGAATCTCACCTTCGAGAACTTTCTTGCCCATAAACGTGCCAATGAAAGAGCTCTAGATACATTCTATTAAATCCTCCAAGAAGTCCTCTTGGAAAAATTTCTGTTCTTCCTTTTCTAGAACTACACCTTAATCAATCATATTTGGAAAATGGCGAGAACATTTAAATTTCCACCTTCAGAACGCCCCTCCGTTTATAACATACCTGTTAATATTCCGGAAACTTTTGTTGACGCTGTGTCACTCCCGCATATATTCCTAATATCGATGAGCTACATCCTTTTCCGTTTCAAGTAGACACTACTCCTTATTTTTTAACTTCTTCCTTCAATAATTATGAATTAAAATCCACACTTGAAAAATCATCCGGTCCCACTTCAGGCCTTGATGGTATACCCAAAATCTCGTTCTTAAAAATCTGTCTGATCAATCTCTTTGTACACTAATTAATATATTCAACTCTTTCCTCTCCATAGGAGATACACCATTTTCTTAGAATCCTTTTAGTATCATCCCTATTACTAAAAAAAAAAAAACTCTTTCCTACGTCCTATCTCCCTGGCATTGTGCCTCAGAAAATTATTTGAAGGTATGCTCAAAGAGCGTCTTGTTTGGTAGCTTGAGTACAATTATTTACTTCCAATATGTTTGTCTTCGGTCCTGGTACAGGATCCGCTAATTGTGTTAGTCTTGTTTCCCATATATAGTATATAATTCCCTTATTAACCAAAAGTACACGCTAGCTACTTTTGTCGACGTTACTGCCGCTTTTCATGTTTTTTAATGACTGTGTCATTCTTATACGGAGAAAAATAAATTCTATGACGTTCTGAGTTATTTTAAAATTATTTGGAGAAGTTGTAACCGAAATTGCTATGCAAACCGGAAATTAAATTTATCGGCTGTGAAAAAAAACCCCTACTTTACGGAGAACACATAGTCAATTGAAAGCGAATCTTCTATTAGAATTATAGAAGATGTAATATTTGACGGTCCAAGGGGTGACTTCATGACAAAGTGCAAAAAATTAATTTTACATAAGTATATATATATATATATAAAAAAAAGGGGGTCCAAAATTAGTCAAATAATGGAAAGAAAATATTAACAAACAAATATTTCAAAAAATACTACAGGGTCCTGGCTCGGTTTTGTGAGTGGACTTCTTAATATAATAATAATGGACGAGGAGTTAAAATTAAGGTTACCCATATTATTTATTTTATATTAGAAATTACATTATGTTTTACAACACATAACAATTAATCCTGCCACATATAACAGTATTTCAACGTAATTTTCAATTTAAATTAACCGAATAAAATATTCTTTTAAATCTTTTTAAAGTCAAAAAAATAAGATTTCATAAAATAACAATAGAGTATCTTTCGACTATTACAGCAATAGGCAATAACAGTAGCAAAATAATATGACTCGATATTCTTTCCTTTCTTCTTAATTACACGTAAGCGTAAACTATGACAATTATTTCAATACAACTATACACGAACGGTATTCAATTCATTAACAGAGTCGCCTAATGTATAACTTGTCAGATATTTAAATATGATCGTATATTTCTTTTCAATCCGTATATTTATATGGAATTCATTTTTTTGCGTCAGGGCAGCGGTGTCTAAATTTTACATCATCTGGATCGCCAATCTTCGTTCGGAGACGACATAAAAAGAAGAAGAAGAAGAAGAAGAAGAAAAGTTTTTCAACAGTGCATATAATATTACTTTTTAACGCGTAAAACTGATAAATCTTGATACACCATTCCATTACAAATACAGTACGGAATGTATTATTCTTTAAATTTTTTTTCAGTACCTTCGAATTATTCATATGTTGCTTTTAACATCGCAAATCCACAATTGGCAACAGTTTCTGCATATTGATGCCAATATCCGTTTATATATGTAGTAACAACAATCTGTTATCTAGGGGAAAAACTAACAATTTTTGCCTACAAGCCAATTTATTTTTACTTGCTTTCACGTTTAGCATTCATTTTTTTTTAGTTCGTATATGTCGACGTATTGTGAATTTTTGGTCTAGGTATAGTCCTCAATATTTTATTTATTTTTAACCGGAATTATATTTCATCATTTATTCTAACATTTTTTGAAGTTCCTCTTCTATTTTTTTATGTTCCACATGAGTTGTTTTATGCTCATTTATTTTTACTTTCATTCTACATGTTTTACAGCAGACAAAAATTTGTCAGCCGCTATTTATAAAATATTGTTCAATGGTTTGAGCGCGGAATTGCCATGTTATCTGTTAAACATAGCACAACTTTCCATTCCTAACACATATCTTCCACATAAATAGCGTGCGATAATAGCCTCAAAACGCTTTGCTGTGAAAGATCAGTTCGTTTACCGGATATACACCCTGTCAAGAAAGTATCGGGAATTGTCAATTTAAATCTCCCGGGTAATAGCTAGGCAGATAATTTTTTTTTTCCAGGTTGGTACAACTGTTTTGTATTATGATGCCTATTTTTAGCGCGATCTGTCAACCAGTGTGTTTACAGCAGCTGTTAAAATCAGTCGACCTTGAAGTGTTTTGTCGAAGTTTTACAATGAGTGAAAATATTGAACAACGTACTTGTGTTAAATTCTGTGTTTCGAACGAAATTTCTTGTGCCGATACACTGAAAATGTTACAGAAGGCTTTTGGTGAATCTGCTTTATCAAAAACGCGGGTTTACGAGTGGTACAGAGCGTTCAAGGATGGTCGGGAGACGGTCGAAGACATGCCTCGCTCTGGACGGCCTTCAACGAGTGTGACCGATGATAACGTCGATAAAATCAAGGAAATCGTTGCTGAAAATTGTCATGTGAGCTTGAGAGAGATGGCTCATGGATTGGGCATGTCACACGAGAGCGTACGTACGATTGTGCACGAAAAATTGGGTATGCAACGCGTTGCGGCTCGGCTTGTTCCGAAAGACCTGAATTTCTTTCAAAAAAAGTACCGAGAACAGGTAGCTGCAGACATGCTGGATCGAGCCAATTTGGATCCTACCTTCTTGGAAAAGATAATTACTGGTGACGAGACATGGGTGTACGAGTACGACACGCTTACGAACCAGCAATCGTCCGAATGGCGGCCAATTGGCGCGCCAAAGCCGAAGAAACCTCGCCAAAGCCGATCGAAAGTGAAGATCATGTTGATTGTTTTCTTCGATATTCGAGGCGTGGTACACTATGAATATGTGCCAGCCGGACAGACAGTCACCAAAGAGTTTTACTTAAGTGTTTTGAGACGTTTGAGAGAGGCTATCCGTCGTAAACGTAACGATTTGTGGGTCGACAATTCTTGGATTCTCCATCACGATAATGCGCCGTCTCACAAAGCCATAATTGTGAATGAGTTTTTGGCCAAACACTCGGTAAATATCATCGAACAACCGCCGTATTCACCAGATTTAGCACCCTGCGACTTCTTCCTATTCTCAAAACTCAAATTTCCGCTACGGGGAATGCGCTTCGAATCGATTGATGACATCAAGACGAATGCGACGCGAGAGCTAAAGGCCATCCCGGAAACCGCCTATCAGAAGTGCTTTGCCGAGTGGAAAAAGCGTTATATATATACATAATCGGCCCTTGGAGCCTCGCGAGAGGGCAACCTCCTTAACCCCTAATCTTTTTTCGTCCAAACTGCTTTTAGAAGAATCGTTTTCAGTTGACTACATCATTTTTAGCCATTTTGTACAAAAAATCTCTATTTTTTTTATTTTTTTTATTGGCCTGAACAAATACAGTTCATTTGGCCAAAAAATCTTTATTGTTCAATCACATTTTACATGTATACACAACATTACTAATTTCATCTGTTTTCGTGGGAGTAAAGGGAACGAGCGCACGAACGTTATGTATTTTATATACATTGTGACGAACACTGTAATGGAACATTTTTGTATTGTACCCCGGGCTAAGAATGACATAATCATTTTAATATGTTTGATGAATAATTTTGTGCTTAAGCAACTTTTATTTAGGTAGAAAATAATTAGTGTATTGGTATGAGAATTCGAAGTTTATAGCTCCGTGCTACGCTTTATATCAAAGGTCCCCCCGGACTGATAGCTAAAAATACTAAAACAATTCTCTGTACCTCTCTTGGACCATCAAATATCTAAATTTAAATCGAAATTGATGAAATACGGGATTTAGTTTCTTTTTCAGTAAAATTTTAAATTCATGTTTCAAATACCTTTAACATTACAAATTACCAGAAAATATTCCCACAACAAGTTATTTGTATGCGCTGTTTACATAATATAGGTATAACAGCTGTCTGCGAATATTTCGGCGTGATGTAATATGATAATTTTTAAACGAACCGAAACTCTCTTTATGCTTAATTTTTTTATGGTAGTTTTCATTTCAGCGCGCGAACAGCTTAAATTTCAAATAAATCTTATTGTTGAAATGGGGTAAAAAAAAGAAAAGAAAAAAAGAGAAAAATACAATAATAATAACAATAATAAATTACCTCCTGCCATTCTGGTTCAGAAAGGGTTGCTTTACAGCCGAGATACTCATCTTCACTATTACATTCTTCATCGTTACTATCACATGCAGTGGATGGACCTGGTTTCGGAGAAGTATTCTCCAAATCAGACCACGGGCGAGAAGGAGATCCTGATATTAGAGCATTATTTTTATCTCGGTATTTATTTCTAGCAACCCTGCACAATACACAAATACTTAAACTATTCAACTACGTTTTACAACTTATCATGTTTAACTTTTATTTAACTCACTGAAATAATAAATGGAAAAAATAAAGATGCAACTTCATGCATAGCAAGAAAAGAGATTTCATTTGTTAAAATAATAATAACAATCGTTTAATAATAGGTGACGTTAATCGAGTATTATTTATTAATTTCATTTTTTTTCCCATGCAAAAAAATGAGACAAAAATGAAGCATTACAATTAATAAATTGTAAAGACAGTGTATCGTGTAGAATAGTTAAAAATAAATAAAAAAATATAAAATTTATAGGTTAAGTTTGAAACAAATTTTCGTTACACATTTAAATTTTGAATTATTTCTTTACTCCATTACATAAATCCGTGAATAATTAAAAATGGAATTTTAAAATTCGAAAATCGAAAATTATATAAAATAAAAAAATACCTTGCCGGACTTGTTCTTATTCTACATAACTCAGGATCATTTTCTAGCGACTCTAAACTGTTTTCAAAGCAGTCTTCTAATATTTCTCGATTCTGAAAATAAGAAAAAAAATTCGTTTTTTTTTTTCTTGTAAAATTTACTCGGGCAAAATATTAAAGCTTTAACAGATAGTATATTGAATTAATATATTAAGAAATACAATTAATAAACTTTATATATAAAACACATAAATGGAGCTATAAAATTAAGAACCGCATTTGTGAAAGTAATTTTAAAAAAATTTACAGTTTACATATTTTGAAAAATTAACATAGAAAACTCTTACGTAAACAAGTAAAAAACCACTTCCGTAAAAAATAAGATACATTCTAATTAATACAAATTTAATAATATATACAATAACATTTTGAAACATTTCTACATAATACTGCTCTTGGTTAAAAAACAAATTTTAAAAACATACATACACACATATATAAATTCATTAATACAGGCATATATACGCATGCACGCGCACACATACGTAGATATATATATATATATATATATATATATATATATATATACGCTTGTACACTTCATACATACATACATATATACATATATGACTGGTCCTTATTTCCAAGCGTTGTAATTCTACCTATTTATACATTCTAATTGTACAGAGATATAGGTAGTACTTGCGACAATTTTTATGTACAATGTGAGCGTACTCAAAACTAAACTTAGAACTGATTCTAATCGCTTATTATCCCGATACAAACGCTATCCAAGTGTGTCTGTCTGTAGACCAACCCACAACTGGCAACAATTTCATTCGAAATAATAAATTAAAAAGTAATAACGGTTCTTCCGTTTATAATTAATTTATTGATGCAAATCTTAACGTTTATCAATGCGATCGAAATAGTTTTTGATAGAACGAAGTCAAACTCGGTGGAGCAAATAAATGCACTATTACATATTGAAGGATGAAATTTTAGCTAAACATTATTACACGTAAATTGCTCTTTAAAGAGGAAACTCACTGAAATGATAAAACAGTAACGCAATATCCGACGGCAATTTATAAAAAGAATAAAAGTATTTGTCTGGGAACAGCAATTGTAAAAAACAAAAAGTAAAATACTCGTCAGTAATTTTCCTGTTATAAAGATACTAAAGAATATGGAGCAGATTTAATTTCATCAACAGAGATTCAATCTGGAAAAAGAATTTCAAATAGCTTTAAATAATTTCAGCAGAAGTCGAAAACATTTTTATCACAGCAACAAATGCGGTTAAACACTGTTCCATTCTAGGACTTGGATAATATAGTAACAAACGCGCAACTAACAATAAGTATAGAAGAGTCTAATCAAAATATTTCAGATTTTGGCGGTAAATGCAACCTATAGGAATATAAGTTCCGTAATGCTATGTAAAAAACTGTCTGAGAAAATTTGATTACAAAATGAATAAATTTAGCAGTAACTACACCAAGTATGGTAAGAAGGGTGTTTTACGGTGCCACTATTTCTTTCTAGTCTTCTTCTTGAATCGTCTCCCAATGTTTTTAATATACGCATTTTACGCATGTTTAGTTACGTTTAATATTAATTTTTTTGAAGAACTCCTCTCAAGCTAACTGTAGCGGCGTAATTAATTAGGCAGTGGAGTTTCGTCCGAATAGGACACACCTGGTTCGAATCCCACTGCCGCACATTAACACCTTCAAAAATTTCACTTGCGCTAGGTTAACGTTCATAGTTGACGCGGTAACAAAAAAACCAAAAAATCTGCTTTGATTGACACGGACTGTCTTCAACAAATCGAATATACCGAAACATTGTGAAAAGTTATGTTAGAAAAACATATATTGGTACCGTCGAGCTAGTTAATAAAATAACTAATTACAGTCTTTCAATGTGAGCGAGTTCCAATTTTAAAAAATCGCCACTGTTTCAATTCGCTTGTGATTTTTGTACTATGTTTACGGCATATTGCGAATATGTTTTTATAAAAGCCATGTGTTGACAATATTGTTTACTAAATTAATATTAAACATTTTTAACTTAGATTTTGTATTTTACTAGTACGATATTGACTAGTCTATGCTTATGTGAATCGGATTCTAGGTTACCGAGGTAATTTAATCAGACAGAGACAGATCAGAAGTATAAACCGAGTACAAAACTGGTTCGAACTGTGCGAGACTGAAGCCGAATTTTTTTTTCCTTTCTCAGATATAGTACCACTAATTCTTATAAACAAAGTTCGATTTTATAAATAAGATAAGAAAAAGTAAATATAAGCCCTACACAAAAGAAGCTTCGAATGCCTGAGGTACATTTAGAAAAATAAAAGAACATATTTCTTGCTTTTCCAAAACTAATGAAATCGCTACTTCCAATTTAAAGAATTGTTAAACGATAGATGAAATCTAAACTTCAAACGTTTTATCCGTTTGCATACGATATACACTTTGTATCCACATTATAAAGATTTAGCACTATAGAGCGGCGAAATATGTTGTTTTATTCGATAGTGTATTTATTAGGGACTCCCGTCGACATTACGCTCAGCGGGACCACCTTAAGATAAACAATGTTGATAAATAAATAAACAAATACATTGTGTGTGTGTATGTGTGTATGTGTATAAAGAAATATATTTAATAAACAATTTCTTGTGGTACTTGTATTATATTTTATTAATTATACTACCGAATTTAAATAAAATCAATGACCCAATTTTTATAATAGTTTTTAACTAAGATTTGTTAATTTATTAAAACGAATATACACTATTTAAAAAAGGAAGTTTTAATGATACTTATTGTATTTAATGCTCGAAGCGATGAGAATATTTAAAAAAAAAGTATTACGGCGATTATGAAAATGTTACATTGATCAAAAATTGTTTTACATATTCATTAACTCTTGTTCAAATAATAAAAAAATTAATTAGTGCAGAATTTAGAAATTGAAACAAGAATTTCGTTGTCATCATTTTTTCAAAAAAATTTGAGTTCTCCATATTTTAAATTGAACAAAACTCCTACTTTGAATTGAATAGATTATTTAGTACTTTAATGACTAATAATGCAATGCAAATTTTTGAAAGAAGAATTTATCAAAGTATAAAATAAACTGTTGCAGATTAATAATCAAAAAATTCTAGTACAGTTTTCAAGCTAAATTCTATAAATAAATATATCTTCAATCGCAATTAATGACAATTTTATATTTACACATTTTTTATCGATTTTTTTATTTATCTAAAATTGTTAGTTCATTATCTTTCTACATAAATGATTTCGGGTACAATTTGGTTTCACAATATATACTAAAATTCGATGTTATCAATTGCGCTTTAATGATATAATCTAAAAGGCAATTAAGCATCGTCGATTTCCATTTGAAAAAAGTTTTACGATCGAGCCTTTTTTCAAAAATTATGTCATTATTTTTTGTTTTTATTGCGAATTTAAATATTTATATAAAAACACACTTAACACGACTCCGTATAAAGTATTTATAAATAATAAAAAAAAAAAAAATCCTCAGAAAGAACGTTTGATTTATATTTAATTATGTCATGCAAAGACGGGCAATTGATTTAAATTTAATACAACATCGCAGTTGTATCTGTGAAATACACAAATATTTACATTTATATATCGTACATAAGTATATAATACTGCGTATACATGAACGTGTAAATAAGTCGTTTACATTTTCAAACCTGATTATAATTTTGTATACAATTTAATGAACCACCATGTATGCCCTTTTGATTACTATCTGATGATTCCTCGGTTTTATTTGAAGGTTTCTTTTTTAATATTGTCATATTTAAATAATAAATTCAACCGAATCTGAAATTTCAATAAACAAACATGCAATGTACGGGGGCACGCATTAACAATTCATTGAAATGAAAAACTTTACGTAAAATTCACTCACAATTAAAATTAAAAGTACAAATGCAAACAGTAACAGCAAGAGCAATAGTTATCACTACGAAATTTTAAACAATGTACAAGTGTGATAGTATCGTTTCTCTATAAGCAAAACCTAAAGATCATTAAATGTGTTACGTAATGTTCAGCCATAAAATATAATACGATTAAAATAATATAGTCAGTTAAATATACGTGTTACGGTAAATATATAAAATATTATATCATTATATAAAATATCTGAATAAAATATATATATAATGATTAAAATTCCAATTATTATGAAAAAAAGTAAATTTAAATTTACGAATTGAATATTTATTTTATATAATATTATAAAGCAGTTGTTAGATAATCTATGAAATAATATTCAAAATATCGCATCAAATTAATTTTTAGATAAGTATTCAGATTATGAAAAAAAAATTTCAGACCATTTATAGAAAACCGAAAAATTGAAAAGTTACCGTGTTAAAAGCAAAAAACAAGAGCATATTTATTTTAGAGTTAAATATTTGAAGTACGCTTAAAATATTACTCTTCATCTTTTTAAGGTGATATTATAATAAATTTATAACACCCGTTATTATATAAAAATGTCCAGGTATTTTTATATAATACTAAAAATGTAATTAACGTGAAAAAAAATTAATTTTATAAATCGACTGGTCATTTTACATAATGCTCGGAAGGAGTCCATGAAATAGGATTTTAAAGAATTTTTAAAATAACTTTTGACAAAATTTTTAACTGGAAAAAATTTGAATCCACTTATTGCATTAAAAAGCGAAAAGTGGAAAGCAGAAAAAAACAACGTACTCTATAAACAAAACTTGAAAATCAGCTGAAAGCTAAAAGCCGAAAACTAATCATTTTTAGATATCATAAGCTTAATCCGAAGGCCGCATTTACGTAACAATAAGCTAAAAGCCTAAAGCTTCAGCTATATGCAAAAAATTTAAACGCCAAAAAACAAAACTTAAGCTGTATTTTTCAAATCAGCATGTTTTTTTTTTTTTTAATACATCATAAAACAGAATAAAGTTTGTGGTTTCTGACTTTATATTTGAGATCAGTTGGATGCACTAAAAGGATATCTTCTTTTCTTACTGGCCATAAATCGATTTCAATAGTGGAGTGTGAACCTGACTAAGATCCATTTCACTCCAGATTAAAAGATAGTTTATAGCATCGGTAATTGAACGTGCCATTTTGACTATAATAGCGGCATAGCAGCATCAGTTGGTAGTTTAATAAATTTTTAAACCCGTTTAATAACAAAATATTTTAAATTTTTAGAAAAAATTTATATATATATATATATATATATACATATATAAGATTAGTAAACGAAGCTGGATCGAGATATGTGCTTAATATTAATGTAAACTAAATTGTTAGTGCTCAGTAAAAAGGTTACACAGAATCCCGTACTCCAGATCACAATGGACAAAAAATCGAAAGAACGAGAGAATACAAATATTTAGGATGTTACAAGGGCGTCGCCAGCCGATAAGCCAGGGAGGGGCAAGATGGATTGCCAGCCGCCAGGGAGGGGGGCAAGATGATAGAAAAAGGATATAAGTTGTAGGAAAAATAAAATTTATAAGTTGTAAAGGCTTAATATTTTATTAAACAAGAATAAAATCTTAATTAAAACATAAGTTTTCCAAATTGTTAATGATTACGCGCCTATGAATACACTCATCGATGCCAGTTGATTAAAAAGTTTTAAGACTCCAGGGGGGGGCAGCTGCCCCTCCCTGCTTCCCGCTGGCGACGCCCCTGGGATGTTACATCACCGAATCTCACGATCTCAAAGTTTAAGAGAAGAATTGGATACGCCGAGATCGCTTTCCTGAAAATGAAAAATTTCTTTACAAGCTACTCCCTAAAATTGCAAGCACACCAGAGAATAATAACATGTTACATCTATAGAATTCTACTATATGGAGTGGAAGCAACAACAGTGGCAGCAAAGACGTTAAAAAAACTGGAAGCGCTCGAAATGTAATGCATAGAAGATCGCTGAGAATTCCTTGGACGCGGAAGATGACCAACGAAAAAGTATTGAAGCTGGCTGGTATCAAGAGATGCTTGACGCAGTCAAGAAAAGGAAAGTCAAATATTTCTGGAATTTAATCAAAAGTCGAAGATACAAGCCGATTAAACTGAAAATTGAAGGAAAAATTGATGGACGTCGAGGAAAGGGAAGGAGAACTTCCTGGTTAAAGAATGTGTGGCAATCGACAGGACTAAACACTGATGGGGTGACTTTGTGCGAGCAGTAGAAGGGCGAAAAATTTAATTTAATGTTAGTCTAACGTAATTACAGTTCTGCATTTAGGGACGGGCTAGGGGAGGCTGCAGCCCTGGGCTATGCCTTATAAAGGGGCTCCCAAGAGGCCCCAACCTCCGACATGGATGGTTAAACGTGCAATAATATATGTTTTTCCAATCATTTATATTGCATATAAAATATTTGTAACTAAACCGATTACAAATTGTGAAGCGGAAAGATCTTTTTCGATATTAAAAAGAATAAAAAATATGTACAGATCAACTATGATTGATAGATGATAGATTATCGGAATGATTTGATGTATCTCCACTACGAAAAGCGACAGCCGTTAAAATTTGCCTTATCATTAATGTTCCGCGGAATTACGTCGTGTTCATAGACTGCAGTGTGGAGAGGTAATAGCGACGGTGCGACTTAAAATTTTCGAATCTGAATGACTAATATGATGCGCGAATTTAATGCTAGGTGTTATTTAACGCGATGTGAACCAGCTATTTTATGTTTATAGACGAGAAATATCCTATTCGTTAGAAAAAAATATGTATATGTGAGTGAAGCGCATTATATTTATTACGAACATAATTTCTAAATACAGAAATTTTTTTTTTTTTTTTTTTTTTTTTTTTATCTGCATACATTTTGTTCGGTTGAACAATAAGTAGCAATGTTATTTTATGTAAACCATGGTGGAACGCTTCGCAGTGGTTGCTATTCCTTATTTGTATGTACGTTATTTATTGGATTATGTTGAGCTATACAAATTAATGTCTACCACAGACGAAATTCCAGTTCAACTAATGTGTCGTTTCAATCGTCTGAATCGTACGCTATTCTGCGAAAGATTAGCTGCTAGCGGATTGATGTGGTTTCCAAGTTGATGAAAGTATCTTCTAGCAAAGGTCGTAATTACTTCTTTAACCGTTGGAATGCAGAGGTATTTGTGTATATCATCATTACGGACAAAAACCATGGTACCGCCAAAATATCTCGTAGGACACTGAAATCTTTATATAATTTTAAGATTTGAAATGCTCGTCGTTCCCCAGATTTGAATACCGTATGTCCACACAGGTTCTAAGATTGCTTATACAGAAATATAATGCTTCACCTTTAAAATAAACTGAAAAATTTATATACCTTTATACGTTAACACGAAGTTTAGTTATTTTTATTCAGTACTGCTAAAAAGGAAAATATCAATTGTGCTGTTATGGTTTTAAATTTAGAGTTACCGGATTTTAAAGTATTTATTTTACTTATATTATAACAGTAATTGATGAAAGAGTGGATTTGACGAAAAACAGTTCGTTACCTATTTCTTTGTTAAGTTATTTAGTGAAATTGCGTGCAGCGCACGTATGCAATTAATATTTAATTATGAACTTGAATAGAAAAACAAGTGCTATCTGGAACTATTTCTCGCAGACTGCCCCCCGAAAGCAAAATGTAGGTATTGCTCAGAAATTATCGGTATGTACAACGGAAATACTGGAAACTTGACTAGACATCTAAAAAGAAAACACCCTACAATTTCCACGGAAAGAATAGATCAGCAACAAATACAAAGTGAAGTTGCTGATAAGAGCATTTTTTTTTTTTGGAAAATAAGGAAATTATGCTACCGACATCTAATGATTATTTGTCACAGGTAAGCCACGTAAATGTTCATCGGCTAAAATTATTGACTACATGCAATGCTCAAAACCATTTTCTATTCGAAAAAGTATGCAATTGGATGAGCAATTAATTAAAATAATATCGAATGAGCATGATGCTTTATCGTTAGTGAAGGGAAAAGTTTAAAAAGTTTATTAACATGCTTTGTCTCGGGTCGATGGGACATTTCTAATAAAGTAACTGCGATTGTCACTGACAATGCAGCAAATTATGTTGCAACTATTTGTATCGGTGGTTGGCATTCAATAAGTCGTTTTGCATATATACGTTAAATATTATTGTACAAAATAGAATTACAGAAATAAACAGTACGGTAAAATGGTGGCGTTTGCGCAGATTAGAAAACTTACGGGAAAAAATATAAAAATAAATATGAATTTTATGTATATATAAAAAAAAATCAGCGAACTAATTTAAAAAATAATTAATAACAAAACAATAATGCTTCTGGTCAATTTGTGCGTCTTTATTTGGTTTTTTAATGAAATCAGTAGCAATAATAAATTATGACTAAATATTATGTGTGAGAAATTCTTCATCCGTTATCGGTAAATCAGAATTGCGTGAAGAAAATGAGCACTATGTTCAAGGACGTTTGTTGCTTTGTGCTTTCGGAGTACTCCGCTAAGTTGGAGTTGAATACGCAGACTAATATTACGATTACACATTAGACATGAAATAGATTATTCGATCCGGGTTTGAGTTGAGAAACAGATATATGTATATCCCTAGTCGGAAAGGACACTTATATGTACCCAAAACTATTCTAGCGGAGTTGATTTGCGTAACTCTACTGAAATTATGGCACAACTCCTATTCTTCTTCGTTTTCTAATTTGGCTCCTTTTGCCTCTCTATTCAACCATCTCTTTCTATTCATCCATGGTTCCTAGACTTCTCCTCTCTTAAACGCTCCGCAATCTTAGCTATCTCTTTCTTGCATAATTTTTTCCGTTTTCATCTGTTTCTGCTCTCCATTTTGTTCTTTTCGTGAAGTTAAGAAAAAGAGAAGCGATTTTAACAAAGTAAACATTAATGAGCGTAGAACTAAGACAGGAGCCCCGAAGTAACCCCCAAAAGATTAATTTCGTAGCAAAGTAAAAAGAGGACAGCAAAAAATTACAGTTTTACATTGAAAAATAATAATAATAAGAAAAGTAAAGTGGACAGGAATTTTTAATTAAGAGTATTATGTCAAAGAGTGTAGGAAAGTGAACGTTATCAAATGCAATATGTCAATGAAAGTAGTAATTAAGAATTTGTTTATTTATAAATGAAATATAAAAGGTCCGATATAAACGTACTGATACAATCGTTGGCAAACCACGTCCGGGACGAAAACCAAACGTGTTATTAGGTAACAGATCGCTATGCTCGAGCTACCAGATGTTTGTTAATTAAACTTTCGAAAGCTTCCTGAGACACGAAGCAAGGGAAAAATAAGGTTTTGGAATAGGAACAATAATAAAAGTCGTTCGGGGAAGACGAGTACAACCAAAACCGAGAAAAGAGTTGAAAATATTTAAAAGTATCTGGAGAGAAAAATCAGGAAGATTTTAAAGAATAGAAAAACTGATTCTCTAAATGCAGAGAGGAATTAGAGAAATTGATTAAAGATAAGTGGAGTTCTGATAAGGTAAGAAGGGAGTTAAGAAAATGCGAAGAATTATGAGAAGACGAGAAACGACAAGATTTTTGGAAGCTAACTAGGTAAGAACTTTCAATAAAGTGTTAGTTTTTCAAAAGGAAAATTATGATTGAAGAATTTGAAAGCTTTTGCTATTTTCCATACATGATTAAAGATAGGAGATGGAAAAAAAGAGAAGCAGAAGCTTTTCCATGAGTTTTTCCTTGCAATTTGAAAAATAAATCTGACTTGGAAAGGGAAAGACAGAACCGAAAAGAGTTCTAGGAGTGAATATATTTAAATTAAAGACCGTCTTACTGTCCATTATTCCACCACAATAAGGAGGAAGTTCTGGACTACTTGTGGAGAACTGGTAGGTAGAAGGAGACGAATGACTTCAGGCAGAGTTGATTGATTCGACATAGAATTTGTATTGGAAAAATGAGTTTAAATTAGGAAGAATTGTAAAAAGAGTGAGGAGTCAACGAGTGAAAGATGGCTTAGTCTACTTTAGTAAGGATCTGTTGGTACATTCTTACTTTTTTAACTGTGTGTATCGTTTACAAATTGATACGGATTCGGTATTTGCAGCGCTATGTTTTGATGACGTCCGAGTTATAAAAAATACTCCCCGAAACGTCATTAATTCACGATCTGACGGACATCGTTCTTTTTAGCCGTCGCATTGCCTTGTCAAGTATGCTTACTCGGCCAAAACGGAAAATCCCGTGCCTGTTCGTTCGATCAGTTGCACCGGGAGGATGCTACACTAGTGTCTGTGTAGTGGTAGTGGTCGAGGACTTAGGCAGTGACATGTGCTTGCGGCGAAAGCGCGCATCCGTACTGTGTGTCGAATGACCTTGAGCCAAAGCAGAGATTTCAGATGTATTCCGCCAAAAGTCAGGCAGGGTAGTTAGTGGGGGGATCTACGCAGAAGTTTCTGTAAGAACACTTCTGCGTAGCCTTTGGTTACCGTTTTTTAGTTTTAGTCGTTCTTCATCGATCGTTCGGTGTTCATTACATATCTGGTCGCTGTCGCACGTGTATCGGAATGAATATGCGCCATGCCGCTTAATTTATTTTTTTGTTAATTTTGTTAATAGTTAAATTTTCTGTTATTTTTTTCTATCGTGGCCGAGTACATGTACCAGGATCGCCGTCCTGTCAGTTTTTTTTTGTGAACTTTTCTGTCAATTATAAGTTTATTTCTTGGTAAAAGTTTTGGTTATTGAACACGTGGTATCGACTTCGTGATACCTCTAGCGGAGAGAATCCCGCCGCTTCGGGGCAGGATCGAAAACGAATTGTTGTTTATATTTTTTTATTTTACTTCTATTTTCTATTTTAAATTACTTTCGATAAAATAAAAGCCTAATGCTTGTATAAAAAAAAAAAAAGAGAAGAATCTCATATGAAAAGAACTTATAAAATGCAATCACAATAAACAATTTCACTAATGGAAAAATAACAAAAATAATTTCATCAACATAAACCATATCAAGTGAACCTGTAACAGGGACGAAGTCGTAATTCGTATCAATAGCGCCCGTAAGAGGGACGAAGACACAATTTGTATCAAATGGCCCCCTAAACAAGGGACCTAAAATAACGCAAGTTGTATCAAAATTAACATTAAAAATTAACTAAAAATATGATTCTACTGTAAAATCTCCTCAGGAATCTGAATGTTATGTCAGAATAAAAATTTAAATTATCACGGTGAAAGAAAAAAAATATTTTCCTATAAATTTTTTGAATTTTTTTTTTTTTTTTGCAAAAGTTACATTAACTGGAAAAAAAATTTATTAAGATATTTTCATTTTAAATGTTTTTAAGATGACCTTAAAAAAATAAGGTTTATTTTTTCTTGAAAAACAATTTCAAGAAAAAATAAATGAATTTATTACAAAAAACCATTAACAATTCATTCGAAATTATTCACGCATTCGATGCAAATACCGCTTGTGCTCGTCGCAGATGCTTTGAAGGCAAAAGG
Source organism: Icerya purchasi (assembly GCA_039619475.1). NCBI lineage: Eukaryota > Metazoa > Arthropoda > Insecta > Hemiptera > Monophlebidae > Icerya > Icerya purchasi. The sequence goes on from CM077115.1 coordinate 206,762,562, forward strand.
CGCATTTCACTGTCCTTGCCCATTTTACATAGCGCACATTTGGCTCGCGTGTTTTCCCTTATAATATTATAATCGACGACAGGCTCGATTTCGTCTTCTCCTAACACGTTTTCAAATCCGTTCGCAAATTTCGTGATTCTAGGCGCCGGCGCAGTTGATTTCCAACTAGGCTGTATGCCAATGTTTTTAAAAAATCCCGTCTATTTATCCTTTTATTTTAAATTGTACAAAATAAAAACGTTAATTTCAGCCTGATCTAGAACATTATAAAATTTTTTTTTAAGAGACCAGCGTTTAATGCCCCCCCCCTGTCGTAAACGCGTAACATTTTTGATTAAAAGCATCTGTTCCGTCTTTGTTAGTATTTTATAATTCATTGCAATTTCTGGCTTTTGCGTAGTTTCGTTTATGTCCGATGAGTGATGCAGCGACAAAAATAAAATAACTATTTTATTATTTTTTGGTGCAAACGAAACTAACATTATTTTTCGAATGTGAACATGAACCTGCTCGACTCAACTGCTGTTCGTGCTTTCAAACTCACGGGAATATCGTGACGGTTTTTCCTGATCGACAGCTCGCAATTGCTAATTACTTTTTAATTTTTTAAAAAGAGAAATCGAAACGAATCGTAACCTCGTTTATAATATACATCAATGGCATTGCTGATTGTGTTCAGCCACCAGTAACGGGCCCCGCTCTTCACTGACGATCTTAGTATTTCCCTAGCATCTCGTGATCCACGAATATTTCACCCAATCCTTAAAAAAAAAAAAAAAAAACTATCTTCAAAAAGTCAATGGTCTAAACTTTTCCTCCGCAAAGACAGTGTGGGTCAATTTCAATAGGGGACGAACTGTGGCCAACAGATCCCCTTTCCAAATAAACAACTACATTATTCCGAATCGTCTCTCAGCCAGGTTCCTAGGCATGGAGTTTGAAAGCAGATTAACTTGGCACCTACATATTGATAAACTAAAATCTGAATGCATAAAGTCACTGTCAAGAATCCGATACCTCTCCAATCCTCAATTCAATATTCATCCCAAATTAGTCTGCCATGTTCATAAACCCTTGATCCTAATATAAATTACGGGTGCCAGGTGTACTCCTCAGCTTCTCTAAGCAACCTGAAAAAAGCTATCCACCACTCTGCATTACGAATCATCTAGGGAGCCTATCATACAACATCTATGCACTGACGGACACTCCTCCACTGAAATTCTATCGTTCCCTGCATACTCTGCGGTGCAATATCCCATTCCTAAAGCTGCCTTATACTCATCCCCGAACTACTGGGTCTCACCAAGCTACTCCCGAATGTCAATGTCAACGACTCCACAGAATGCCGAGCAGCAGCCACCAATTCGTTACATTTGTGGCAAACAACTTCTCGAGCCTGTAACAGTTAACCAATCGGTTCTGCAAAAGTATAAGTCTAACAGCATGTCGGAGCAACTTACTCAAGATGCGTGTGAAACAATAAGACAGTACGGCAACGCCATCCAATGTTATATGGACGGAGTAAAAGTAGCACCCATCAAAAGGGTGGTGTCACCAACCGCTTTCACCTTTGAATTAAAGGAAGCAATGACAACCATTCGTCCGAGCGATTACTGCTCAATTTTAGATGCCGAATTATACGCGATACGCTTTTGTCGGTAAATGATCCTAGAGCCAATTCATGACATACTATTGCGACTAAAATGGTAGGAAGTGGAACTCCTGGGAGGGGGTTAACAAACCAAGTCCTGACACTCATCATGGAGCTGCAGTCAAAGGGTTATAATCTAACTGTGTTTTGGGTCCCAAGTCATGCTGGAATCACAGGGAGTGAAAGGGCGGACACAGCAGCTCACTCAATCATCACGGCCTCCAGTCCACAAAACATATTTGGGCCCCCTCAAATATCAGATGCAATACGAAGTCAAATAATGGAACAGTGGAACCAAGAACACATCTCCACTCTGCCCCACCCCAAGAGTATTAAGAAGTCTGCGGGGCCATGGTGCCCCCCCCCCCACGGAGCTTTTCGAGTATATTATCGTGCGCTCAACCGATTACACCTTGGTCACACGCGACTATCCCACGACTATTTATTGGAGGGCGGTCACCCACCAACCACTTGTCTGTTCTTCCACGCAAAAGAGTCACCGGCGATTGAGCCTATTCTCATAAATTTCCTTACATTCAAACCTTCCCGAACGAGACACGGATTTGATAATCTCAGCTTTGTCTTCTCGAATTCAGAAGTGAACCAGTGCGTAGCATTTCAATCCGTCAGGGACAATGGATTAAGGGTAGTCCTGTAACCGGAGATACTTGGACTGTAATAGTCTAGATATTATACACGGCCCGGAGTCTGATCAGAGTTGAGGAGCATAACAAAAAAAAAAAAAAAATTGTCCATCATTAGAGTGTGCCCAATATTTTAAATTCTAGCTGTAGTAACTAATTTTCTTTACAACATACGTTGGAACATCGTCGCCAACGTCCGGCGTAACTTTTCCGGTGTACACAACAGCCGAAATCATTAAAAATGTACGGCATCATTTAACATGATATTTTGATACCGCATCTGTCAGGCTTACTTTTTATATATATTTTGAAAGGGCAGCAATCGTGAAATTCTAAATTGTGCTTGACCATCGACATTTAATTATTTAATTATTATTATAAAATAAATGAGTACTTACTCGATACTACTCGTGACCGAATATCCCGAAGCAATACTCGGGGACGTGTGCCTGTGTAACCCCCTTGGAGGGAGGAGTCCGGCGTTCGCGGAAGTGTTCTATAAAAAGCCTAATGCTCAACCAACTCAGTTGGTTTTAGGTCATCGAAAAAATCAGGGATTTCAAAGTTAGCGAGTCTCAAATTAGGAGGGCCTGCAACGAAGGGAAACCGCGCCGACTGAGGCCCAAAGAAAGAGGGAGATCGGGGGAGTAAAAATGACACCAGTTCGCTCCCTTCGAAGAATGTTTTTTTTTTTTTTTTTAATAATTCGTTTTAATGCCTAATAATAGAATTTAGCTTAAGAAAAGGAAACTGTGACTGTAAAGTTCAACGGACATAACAATGAAGACTTGGTGAAATGAACGGGTTCGATATTTTCCGATACGAAGTAAAGGGAATCTCGCATATTCTTACGGTAAGGTATCATTGTGAAATTAAGAGTTTTCCAATGGATCCAAAGATTGGGAGCCAGTTACTTCCTCCTCTTGAAATCTGCACTCTTGCTTTCTCAGATTTCTCTGAAACCCGATTCAGTTTTAAACTAAGTAAACCCGGGGAACAACTGGATCCGGTCAAGACCAATAACCTATGTTTGATAATCGCACACCTTGACTACCACAGGCTTCGCGCTATAATTACATCGAATAAAAAATAACAAACTTTACTTTTCTATGATGTTTTATAATAGTAAAATGCACAGAGTAATTCACATCCTCGATTATTACTTAAATCTCGAATTTTACGATAATTGCTTATTTTTAAAAAAATATAACAGTCCGTAAAAAACATACATACACATATATAAATTTTGCACTAACCTGGTACGTATTAATAATAATAACAATAATAAAGAAAATACACATTAATATGACGGATACAAAAAAATGACAATATTCCGCTTAGTTTTAAATTAAATCAATGAGCAAATAGATAAATAAATGAATAATATCATTATTTACGAGAATGCTCTTCGAACCATAAAATTGAATTAATTACACTATCCATTTCTGCCGTTACACTACTAAGGCTGTGATTATCGTCGTATCGAATTAACCTATAGAAAATAAAATCAAATAAAATAAATATTAAAAATACACATTTTGCAATAAGTTTTGGTGGTAATTTAGAAAATAATAACTGACATCGAAAAATATTAAAAAAGTGGTTAGAATTTGCGTTCATATAAATTTTACCACGCTTATATAAATATTTTTATTTACGAATATTTACGATTGTGCCGCGTAGCCCTACGCACTCTACTACACAGCCGGGGCCTAACGGTTATAACCGGAGGGCTGAAAGTATTCATACAGGAAAAAGACGTTCCAATTTTGATGATATTAAATTGATTTTATTTTCGACTTTAGAAATTACGACCGATTACTACAACATACATAAATGAAACATTTTTCCCTCTCCGATTATACCGAATATTAAATTAAGTTATTTTTCTCTTATTTCATTCGACACTAATATTATCGCACAATCGATTGCGTATTACAAATTTCTAGTATAATTTTATTTTTTAATAATAAATTTTCAGTTTTACCTTTGATCGTTTTTCTACAATTACTAACAATAATTACCGCATTATTAAAAAGTAAAATGATATTTTTACGCGGAAAAATATTTATTTTTCGATATAAGGAAAAAAATGCTTTCCGCGAAAACGCCATTAAAGAATTCAAGCGGTATTAATACTTTTTATTGTGATAAGTTCATAATTCAAAAATTAACTTCCTAACACTTTCCGTTAGTATTATATATAACGAGGGTAATATTTACTGGTTAATAAAATGGAATTATTCTTAAAAATATCTTTATCTTAATTTTTTTTTTTTTTTTAGAAAATAAGTTGTGGGTCTCACGGAGCAAGTATGCCCGTTGTGTGAGGGCCCGACACTCTTATTAACGTTTATTCTAAGTATACAAAATCACAACTATTCTTGCTTATCCTATACATCATAATATTAGTCAACTTAAGAGTATATATAAATTATAACATAGTACATGCACACAAATACGTACACACACCGTAAACACTCATCTGCATACCGATACATGAGGACAGTTAAATATCTTGAAATACAAATCAAAGAAAGAAAAAAAAAACCCATTGTATTTTAAAGAGAACTGATAGAGGAGAAAAAAAACAACAAGGAAGGACGAAAACAAATAAATAAAAAAAGAACAAAAGAAAATTATAAAATAGGAATTTTGGGTTTTACTCTTTACACCATTCTTTCTGCCATTTCCCTACGTCTTTTTTCCATACACCAAGTTTTTTCCCCTTTAATATATGCTTAGGGATTGTACTAATTCGTTTAAACGAAACCTACGCGTACGCCACACGGAAATTGTATTTTTACGGAATAATGTTAAAATGTTATTTCCTTAAGATAACAAAAAGGTGCACATATAATATACAGGGCGGAACAAAAGTCAGGAAGCCTATCGAAAAATTGTTTCAGACATATGTATAAAGACTGCGCGCTAAACCGATTTTTCAATACGGTTTTCTGACTTTTAAGTTATGGTAAATTCTCGCCTTACTTATCTTCAATAAAGACAAATTAAAACATAAAGGGCAAAAATCGAATAACTTACAAGCCTAAGTTAGTAAAAGATCATAAACACCATAGCTTGCTGTTAAATAATTTTGAATACCGTGAAATAATGCGACGTGTTATTTACGTAATATTTTTTGTTCGATATTAGCCTATCTTTGCAAATAAAATACGGTTGCATAACGTCCGTGTTGTTTTAGAAGTAATCATTACAGGCAGTCAGGGGATTAACTCTTTGTATCGGTGTTTTATTGTCTATCATTCTCTGAATGAATCACGTTTACTTACTAATGTAAAAATAAAAATTAATTCGCATTTCATGACACTCGGAAGAAATATAAATTATTTCGAATAATTCATATTTACATATTATGTATATTTAGTAATTCTATTATAAATTTATTCGAAATAAAATTTTTTGAAAAATTAAAAATTTCGGATCCGCTGCACTTAGTTCATACTCTCACATAGTTCTATAAGTACTATTTCGTTTGAAACATTAAGGTTAGGCAACACAATCTGTAAATCCGCTTCATCCTAGCTGCATTGCTGAGTTTTAAACGAAGAACACATGCCAACAAATTTAATATAACACCAACGGTTACGATTATTAGAATAATGATAGGTGCGTAACAGTCGATGGAAATGGACATTAAACTTGTTTCACTTAATTGAATACAAGTGGTCATTTCGAATATATTTAATTCATAGTTTCATTATAAATTAAGAAAATCTTCTATTTTATATTTTATAAAGAACTAAGTATAATTTGAAAAAATTACTATTTTCAAATTATTATTTATGTAATTCAACATCATTAACCCTAATACAAGTAAGTTTCTATCAGTTCCGGTATGCTAAATAGCTTTTCTTTTTTTTTCAAATTTGCTTTTTATTTCGAATAACTTTTTTTTTTTCCTTTTTGGAGCCGTATTATAATTTTTTTATTTAATGTATCAGTGAAGATTCTTCGAAATAAAAATAATAATATTTTTTTAAAACACACTAATAAAGCCTATCTCTTCATTAAAAATTAATAAAAAAGTTAAAAATATCGCAGAAAAAACACTTATTAAGCTTCCAACACTTCTGTCCGTTAAATTAAATTTTTGCTGATTTATAAACTTTTAGCAATGCAGCAATTTTGATATCTTTTCCACCCATCCGTCATTTTTATCATTTTTAATTATTAAAAAAGTCACACTTTCTTATTCTAATTTTTGCTCAATTATTATTTATTTATTTACTTCTGGTTTGTATCAAGCCACTACTGGATGAAAACCTCCCACTCTCATTTCTTTTTTCCGACGGTCGCGATTTTTCATACTATTTTACAAATTAAGTTTTTTGAAAACATTTCTATTAAAATTCTTATAACTAACGAACACCTTTTTTTTAATATTAAAAAAAAAAGGAACTATTGAAATATTGACTTGGTTCAACTTCCTGAAAACAAATACTTACGAGTAGTAATAAACACGATTAAATAACTAATAGTTTTATATTAAAATATATGAATATCTATTATGGTAAATGAGTTTATTACTTTGTGTTTACTCCTTTTGCTTGCAATATTTTATGGTAATGATATGAATGATGTGGCGATACACGTAAATCATCTTTACCGACTAGCAATAACGTTGGGGCTACCACCGACTTGGCCAGAAACATCGGTGATATATTCATCATTTTTTCTATCATCTTTTTATCCACTATAGTAGACATCATATTTTCATACGGAAAACCGCTTTCTGTCATAGCCCTAATTTTTATAAAATATATATGTCAAGAATTATTAAAAAGTAAAACATCAAGAATCTATAAATATTTACCCCGGTTTAAAATGTAAAAAACTTCATTAGACTTTATCGCGCTTTCCACCTCTCCTAATAAAGTTTATATTTGTCTTGCTCAATTAACGAAACAATACAATTGTAAAAATAAAAAATAAAACTATTTTCAGCGGACGAACTAATGCGGAAAATTTTAAACGACACAAATCGAGAAAACAAAAATCTGGTACGATAGAAAAATGAGAACATTAATAATAACGCCGTTTTAAAAATACCAAAAACACGATTTAATAATAGATAATTTAATTTTTACGAATAATAATCAAAATGAAAAAAAATTTAGAAACAATATAATAGGAAATTACGAATGCACCTTAGAAAAATATATATCAGGTAAATCAGTATTTTACATAAGGTATGTCGCAAAATAAACAGCTAAAAGCTAAATGTTAAATTCGAGCACCGCCAACTGAAATGGAATTTTTCAGGCGAACATGGGATACGCCACATATTTCGGAAATAAATAGAAGGTAGCGAATAAGAAAATATTAAGCAGATTTGCGGGTACTCAAGAAACCGGATACAATGAGCGACAGAAATAGAAAAATCCATACTATTACTATTTACCTAAATGGTATTTACTTCTTCTTTTTTAGTTTATTTATCGTAGGATGCCATGCGGGTGCATTGTAATTAGAGACACATTCTCTAGTAAGTAGTTATTCGACTGTGTCATAATGAGCTAGCCTGCAGGCGGTGAAATGAAACAACAACCATGTGAGCTCCATACATCGGCGCTGTGCAGGAATTTCTTGTGTTTGGGGAGCTCAGCTGTGATCAGGAAAGCCAAATTGGAACTTACACCAAATCGCTGACAGTAAAACGAAGGGGTTGCACGTGCCGAACGTGTGTTTCCCAATAAATACCGTTAAGCATTTCATCGCAAACATATGTGACCGTGTGTCCCGGTTGGACTGACAAATGACAATCCTAGATGAGTAGGCGAGTTTCCGGCGCCCTAAAACTGGAATCCCTCGGCTAAATATCCTAACAGAAAAGCTTGGAAACCCACCGCAGTACCATCTCCAAATTATCGATACGAATAGAACATCGAAGCCGATAGCCCCAAGTATCCGTCAAGTTGCACACAAACACTTTGTAACAACGAACGGAATGCTAAGAATCTGCGGAGGTAAAACACCAGAGCGGCAAAATGGAAATATTGGTATACTTGGAACATCAGGTAGTTATATCAAACTGGAGAAAATGTCATTGTGCAAGCAAACAGATTAAAAATAGACATTCTTGGTACGAGTAAAGTCAGATGGTGCGGAAGTGACAGGATAAACAAAGACGAACACAAATTTATATATTCGGAGGTGAAAATCACGAGAATCGAGTCGGAATATTAATAAGAAAACGCTTCAGCAAAAGAATAGATGAAATTCTGACAGTCTCAGAACGAGTAATGGCGATAAGTTTAAATGAAAATCCCAAAAGCCACTACTATCCGTAATACAAGTATATGCGCCAACAATTGAAAGCGCAGATGAAGAAGTGGAGAAAATTTATGATGACATAGAAAAAGCAATAGAAAAGCTAAGAAAACGGAATCCCGTTTGTTTGGAATGAGAGATTTCGATGCGAAAACGAGCAAAACTAACAGAAATAGCAATGCCGTGGGACCTTTCGGACCAGCTACGTAAAATGAACGAGGCGCAAGACTCGTAGAATTCACCGAGAAAAACGGCTTGGCCGTGTGCAATACTTGGTTGCAACATCGTGCAAGGAAACTTTACACATGGCGAAGCCCGGGAGATCGGGTACGAAACCAAACATATCATGGTGAATACAAAATACAAAAACACGATAATTGTCGTACGCTAACGTGAGCAAATTGTAACACGGACCGTCACTTGCTAAAAATGTGCAAAAACCCAGGAAAATGAAAAATAGGAAGCTTAAAATCCTTTGACGTATAAAACAATTGCAGGGAATTTTGCGGAAAAACTGGAAGAAAAAACCAATGGGATAAATGAACAGACGGATATTGAAGATATGCGGAACACGAGTTAAAAAACACGATAATAATCGCGGCAGAAGGAACACTCCGTAAAGATAAAGGAACCGCCATTACAAGGAAGAAAAACAAGAGTTGGATGACAAATGAAACACTGTTACTGATCGATAAAAGAAAGAAAATCAAAAACAGAAATAGTAACGAGTGTAAAAAAAAAATGTAACCCCGTATACGGAAACTGGAAGAAGAAGGTAGGATGCATGAAATGTATAAAGAGGTCAAATGGCTCATGAAAGCGCAGAAAGGAAAAGAAGACCTAAAAGAATAATGCTTGAAAATGTCGCGGGCTTGATGTGTATAAAACCAAAAGAAATGGAGTGGGCTACTGTACATAAACAAACTGTATAGAGATGGCAAACGGGGATAACCGAATGAAAAAAAGTTTAAACTGAGTTGGCAAGAACAAGAGACAGTGGCAGATATCACAAAGAAAGAACTAGAATACGTAATCAGAAAAGCTAAAAGACGAAAGGCAACTAGGACAGATAGAATCACGATAGAGCTGATACGTAGCAGGCATTCAAAAAGAGCAAAGAAAAATTTCGGTGGTTAATAGACAAAATATACAGAACCGGATACTTGCCAGAGGATTTCAAGATCTCTACATTTGTGGCCATACTTAAAAAGAGGAATCCGCGAAAATGCTCCGAAAACCGCACGATTGCATTAACGAGTGCCATACATTAAAATTGTTACTAAAGATAATAAATAGAAGAATTGAAACAAAAATTGACAGCTAAGTGAAATAAAACGGAAAAGCACGCGAGACTCGATAGCTCCATATAAAATACTAATACAGCGAACGTTGACGGTAAACAGAAACATATATGAAGTGTATATAGATTATGCCCTGCGGGGCACAGGTTGTTGTAACTAGAGCTATCTTCTCTAGTAAGTAGTCACTCGACCGTCATATGGTGCTAGTCCCACCGACGGAGAAACGAAACAACAACCACGTGAGTTCTGTACGTCCACGTCGTGCAGGGTGGTAATTTTCTAATCGGCGGGCTTAGCGCTGTTCAGAAAAGCTAAACCAGAACTCACAAAATACACAGCTGATAGGAAAACGAAGGAGGGTTCACTTGCCGAAGGTGTTCCTTCTAGTAAATATCGTTAAGCTTCTTACTGCGTTAACAACGGCGGGCTATCAGCAACTCGCTCGTGACATGTGCCCCGGTCGGATGGATGCATATCAATCCAGAGCGAGCAGGCGAGTATCCGGCGCCTTAAAACCGGGTCTTTTTCGGCTAAGGGAGTTCACCCTAACAGAAAACATGCGGAAGGCAACGGGAAACCACCGCATTAAAATCCCCAGGAGCAACTATGAATATGAATACAGATATAGCAAACGTTACTGGTTCAGGCGGTCTCATTTACGGCAGACCCGGCAGGAGGAAAAAGCGGGTTCCTCAGGTCGTCAACATACAAACCCCCGCCAACATTATAAATAACACCAATATAATAAACAATACGAGTGTAACAAAGAACCAATGGAAAAAGACATTTATTCTTGCTACCTGGAACGTAAGATCGTTATACCAGAAAGGAAAATTAGCAAATGTGGCTTTAGAAGCGAAACGACTAAACATTGACGTTATGGGAATTAGTGAAACACGATGGATAGGGAGTGGAAGATTTAAGGTTGATGAAAACTATGAAATAGTATACTCAGGACCAAACCGACATGAAAGCGGCGTTGCTATGTTAATACAAACACAACTGGCCAGTAAAATAAGCGAAATCATTCCGAAGACTGACAGAATTATACTGATACGACTAAATGTGAAGCCCAAACCTATAGTACTAATTCAGGCTTACGCTCCCACAGCGGATAGCGACGAAGTAACGATTAACAACTTTTATAAGGAGATAGAAGAGATTAAAAAAACAACCAAAAATAATGATATCGTATTCGTCATGGGGGACTTCAATGCAAAGGTAGGACAAGACCACAAAAGCGAAGCTGCCGGTAAATTTGCCTTAGGGAAGCAAAACGAACGAGGAGAAATGCTAACAGATTTTGCAGAAAAAAGTAATATGGTGATATGTAACACATGGTTTAAGCAACATAAAAGAAGGCTTTATACGTGGACAAGTCCGGATGGAAGAACGAAAAACCAAATTGATTTTATTCTGATTAATAAACGTTACAAGAACGTGATTAAAAACTGCCATACCTATCCGGGAGCGGATTGCAATACGGACCATACTTTACTAGTCGCTAAATGCAAAATAATACTGAAGAAATGCAAAAAGAATGAAAAACAATTACAGTTACAGTGGCTAGATTATAATAAACTGAAAATAGATGATATCCGAGGAAAGTTTCAGGCAGAGTTAGACAGAATAGGGAAGGAAACGATAGATGGAAATAATGTAGGAAAAAATGTAGAAAACATGTGGTGTACATGGAAACAAAAGGTCCTTAAAGCCGCCAGAAACACAGTACCAAAAAGAGGAAGGAAAAAACACAAACCTTGGATTACGCAAGAGATTATAAATCTGATAGAGGAAAGAAGAGAAGTAAGAGATAGAAGAAGTTTAGAATATAAAAAATTAAATAAAGACATCGTGAAAAAATGCACAGAGGCAAAGAGTAACTGGTACAAAGAAAAATGCGAGGAAATCGAAAAATTAGATTCAAAGCATAACATGCGAGAAATGCATACGAAAATTAAAGAAATGATGAAAGTACATAAAAAGAGAAAAAACAACATAAACTGTATACGAAATAAGTTCGGAGAATATTGTATAACTAAGGAAGAAAAAGAAGAAACATGGCTGAATTATATACAAGAACTGTATAAAGATGATATGCGATTCGAACAGAACAATAAAACAACGAAGGAAGAAGCGCCAATTATTGAAATGTGGGAATTAGAGAATGCTATTCATAAAGCCAGAAATAACAAAGCAGTCGGAGATGATCTTCTAGCGGTTGATGTGATAAAATACATAACGCAGCATGAGAAGGAACAACTTTTACAGATATTTAATAAAATTTACAAAGAAGGCGCACTGCCAGAGGATTTTAAAAGCATAAATTTTATACCGATTCCAAAAAAGAGTAGCTCGCAAACGTGTTCCGAATATAGAACAATAGCACTAATGAGTCATTCGCTGAAGCTGCTTCTATCAATTATAAATAGCAGAATAGAGCGAAAACTAGATGACAATTTAGGCGATACGCAGTTTGGTTTTGTCCCAAGAAGAGGAACCAGAGATGCAATAGCCCTACTTAAGATAATAATACAAAGAACCTTGAACGCAAACAGGGAGGTTTATGCATGCTTTGTAGACTATGAAAAGGCGTTTGACCGAGTTAATCATGAACAGCTTATAACAATACTGCAAAAATATAATATCGATAATTCAGACCTCCAGCTTATTAAACATCTGTATTGGGAACAAAGTGCAAAAATCAAGATAAATGCGGAATTCTCGGATAAGAAAAGCAATATTAAAAGAGGTGTACGACAAGGATGTCCACTCTCACCCAGATTATTTAATATATATGCAGAAGAGATTAAGCAAGCTGCAAATATAGGGAAAATGGGAGTGAAAATAAATGGACAACGTATAAACGAAATTAGTTATGCGGATGATAAAGTTTTACTGGCAGAAACAGAAAAACAACTACAAAAAATGGTAAACAAAATAAATAAAATCGGTTTAAGATATGGAATGAAGATTAATACAAAAAAAACAAAAATCATTAAATTTACCAGAACTAAAAACAGGGATGTACATATTTATTTAGACGGAGAGGAGATAGAAAACTTAACTGAATTTAGATATCTAGGTAGCCTCATCACTAATGATGGCAGAGATGACAAAGAAATCAAATCAAGAATTGGAATGGCGAAACAGGCATTCAACAACCTGAGTCACGCACTAAAGGATTCCAGATTAAGTTTAAAACTCAAAAAAAGGATAATGCGCTGTTACGTATGGTCAATACTACAGTATGCATGCGAAACATGGATTATGAGTGCATATAGTAAAAAAAGAATAAATTCTTTTGAAATGTGGTGTTATCGCAGACTGTTAAAAATTCCCTGGACAGACTTCGTCAGTAATAAAATTGTTTTAACCAGAGTAGAAGAAGGAAAACCTGTAATAGTCGAGAGCATCCAGAAAAGGAAAGCAAAATATATGGCTCATGAGATACGAAAAAACGGAATCTACATGTTGGCAGCACAGGGAAAAATACAAGGAAAACCCTACAGAGGGAGAAGAAGACTGGAAATGGTAACATCAAATCTGATTAGCAAAACATTTCAGAAAACAGTGACGGATGCCAGAAATAGGATCATATGAGTTGCACGCGATCTCTTGTTCCAAGAGCTGCGACGACGACGACGACGATAGATTATGAGAAGGCCTTCGACCATGTAGAGTATGCCAAAATTTTACAAATCCTGAGAATATATAGAATTGACACCGAGGGCATATGGCTAATACGCAACGTATACATGCAGCAAAATGTGAATACTACTGCCAATGGTCACCCAACATAAAGAATGTGCAAAATCGCAAAAAGGTGTGAGGCAGAGCTAAGTATCAAAATATAAATATCTTGGAGTCGTTATATCTGAAGATGGCAGGGATGATGTGAAAGTAAGAGCAAGATTGGGTATGGCTAGAATGGCATTTAACAATTTGGAAAGAATTCGAAAAGACCGGAAAATGGAAATGGAATTGCGCCGGTAAATTCTGAAATGCTACGTCTGGTCGGTAGCAAGATATGCCACAGAAATGTGGACAACGGCAGCGGACACGGAAAGATGACTCAATGCTTTTGAAATGTGGACATGCGGAAGAATGAACACAATTAATTTGACAGAGAAGATCGGGAACGCGGAGGTATTAAGGAGAATGTGATTTAAGAACTGCATTTTGCTGCCAATGATTAAAGAAAATAAACGGGGCGCTTCCTCGAAACTTAAATGTCTGAAGACAAAATGTTTTCGGTGGTGGCAATTGAAAAGATTCTAGGCAAGAAACAAAGAGGCAGAAGAAGAATTACCATACTGGATAGGCTGCTGGATAGGGTAGTTTAATTGGATGTTGATTGCAACATCCCTCACGGGAGATGCTTACTAATAATAATAACCGTAGGCTAAAAATCGAATGCGTCCAACAGGTTACATTTCATAAACAAATGTAATTTGGTACAAAAATTAGCCGCTGACAAAAAATACTCTCTCACTGCCTGTTAACATGGGTTGAATTGATACTGGCACGCATTAAATAAGTTTTCGACCGTTAAGTAATTTTCACCCCTTTTTGAAAAGATGACTCAAAATTACGCTCATTGATATTCCTTTTTGAATCTTGCAAAATGGCAAAAATTAAATTCTGCAGTTGCTATACCAAAGAGGCCGATCCGGTTGCTATTCGCTCTCTTCCTGAAGATCAAATAATTCTCCAAATGATGGATCACCGAAAATAATCTTGCAGGCAACATATTATTGCTAAGGACACAAAGTCGGTGTCTTAGCCAAATATGGAAAAGTTCCACTTTTTAATCATTTATTTAACGCTATTAATCGTTTATTTTGCCTTTCTGAAATTCTTATTTTCAAAAACTTATACAAATTTTTCTCTAAAGCAATGTTTCATTTAAGTAAATAAAAATGTCAATAGTTCTTATGCTGTGAGTAATGTTGAAGCATGATTTACTAAGCTTTTTTACTGTTAATTCTGTCGGCTTCAATATTACAGTTAAATTTAACAAAATATTCTCAGTATCTGAAGTTGGCTGCGAAACATCGGTGATGACGGAACAAGATGAAAGAAAACTGGAAGCAATGGAAATGTGGATTTGGAGAAGAATATTACGCATTAGCTGGACGGAAAAAAAGAGAAATTCGGAGGTACTTGAACAGATCGGAATGAAGAAAACACTTCTGAGTACAATTAAGATAAGAAGTGGAAAAATGTTGGATCATCTAATAAGAAACAATTCATTCCTAACGAACATAATTGAAGGAAGAATTAATGGTAGGAAAGGTAAAGGTCGACCGAGGAAGAGGATTGTGGGGCAAATGATCGAAATGGCTGGTTGCAACAAATATGAAGAGGATGGCAGTGGAAAGAGAGTAATCGAAACTAAAATTTGCACCGACAAGGCTAAGCCTTTAGAATGAAGAAAAAGATCTGAAGTTTCATTGACTACATTTTTTTTTTTACTGTAAAAAGTACCTGCAACAGGTAAAAATCATAATAAGTTTTCTGTCTGTCTGTTTATTTAATAGAATGGTAATTATGGTGTTTATGAAAGTAGACCATTGAATTCATTTTAATAATTGCTTAATTTAACCGATACTAAAATTTACCTAATGGAATAAATGTGATGAAGTAGAAGACTGTGTAAAGTAGGAATAACTTATGTAAAAACGACTTTGTGTAATGCAACTTCGACATTCGCTATCACCGTATACATCGCTATAAGACAAATACATATATTTGTAGCATAACTGCTGCAGGTAACGTAATAATGTAGGTGCTCTGCATCTTTTTAATTCTCGCAATATTAATCAACAACTGCCGGCGCACAATTCGATTTCAGTCTTCCCGCAGTTATCATTTTTTGTCCGGTGAACCTCTTTTTCAACGAAATATGCTTATTTTGCTCAGCAAACGATAATAATTGCATTATTATTAATTATTATCTTCATTGTAATTATTCAAAGAGACATAAATCATTATCCTAAACTTTTTCGCTATTGGTCGCAATATTCTTTTACGATACATTTCCTGTAACAGTAGTAGTAAGAACCAATTGAAAAAACTATATGAATCATCAACACACGTGAAAGATGCTATAACTTGGTTAGCCGAACATTTCGGCGAATTACAATATTTTGAAAGTGTTTTCAGCGAAAAATGAATAAAAAAACATTACGGCAAAATTTATCTCCGATATTCTAATATTTAGCCAAGCTTCGCCGCTAAAAAAAGAAGCAATTAAACCTCGTTTTAGCTTAATAAAATTTTGACAGAATAAAATTATAAAATGAGTAGTTCATGAACTGTAGACACATGGGTTCCAACGGTTCTTGAGTAATTTCATTTTAGTAACAAAAATAAGTGCACGTCACATTGTATTTTATTTAATTATTTGTATACATCCATACATATATATGTATATATATATACACATATATGTATATATACATATATATTAATTACAACGTAATTCGTAGGCTACCCTCCATTAGAAAAAATGTCCCAATTTTATGTAACGTTTGTTATATTTTATAGGATTTTTGTTATTGTTATTTAAAAAATGTCTTAATTTTATATAATGAAAGTTAAATGTTAGGATAGGATTTTTGTGATTATGCTATTTTTTTTGTGTTGATGCCAGTAAGAATTACGTGGTAAATTTGATCATTTTATACAAAGTATAGAAGAGAAAGAGACAGAAATGAAAGCAAGAGAGGTCAAGGGGCACAGCCCCTTGCGAAGCCAAAATGGCCGAGTTTACATATATATATAAACATAGACTACATAAAGTAAGTGTAATTTTACCAGTCTGGAATATCCGATGACCATAATGCTAAAACGATATTTACAACCGCATTTCTAACAGCAACTGCTCTATAAAAGTCCTAGAAAAATGAGTTCCAATTAATATTTTAATAGTAACACTTTAGAAAGATATTATTTATAACTTTAAAAAATACATTTATTATAACGGGAATTAAAGTAAATCTTCTCAAAAATGATATATTAAAATATATCCTCTACAGTTCATAAAAATTATGGAATATAATTAACTCTAAAATAAAGCTAAAGAAAAATATACGTCGATCATCGAATGCTCTACTACTCTTTATGTCAATGCAGCGAGCAAATAGATTTTTAAATATTTTAATTAAGTCGCATTAACTTTTAACGGATTCTATTTTTATAAAACTAAAAATGCCGTTAATGCTGGAAATAACAGACAAAAATGTACATCAAATTAATTATCGATTATTCTATATTATCCGTATATTGACGTATGCGCAGAATTTTTCCGTTACAAGACGATTATTTTTGAAATAAATTTATTTTACAACTGAAACGGTTTTGTTTTGAAAAATAATCATTTAAAAAATAATAATAATAATAATAATAATAATAATAAAAAAAAACGTTTGTATTTGAAAATGTATTTGTTTTATGAAATTTTAATATTATACATCACGCTTGTTTGTTGAAATTGATTTTCCACATTTTAAATACACGAATATGGTATTTCGCATTTACAATTTTTACTGATTGATACAACTTATCACAAACAAGTTAAAATTTAATTTCAAATTAACCTTTGTTCGAGTACCAAATAGTACATTTTCAAAATGAATACTGGAGGTTGCTAAAAACATCTTGCGTTAATATAACAATTGCAAATATATAAAAAATAAAACGAAAATGAATGATAGTAAACTTTTAAAGTACCAATTAGATTTTTCCATTTCAGCCGTGGAAAATATGTGAAACTATATACTTTTATCATCCACAATAATAAAAGAAAAGCATGATAATAATTTGTCTTTTGTACATATATAATATAAAAACATGATACACTAAAAGCAAATTATACATTTTATACCATTTAGTAAACATGCGCACTATTATTATTATTATTATTATTTTTATTTCCTGTCTGGATTATGTATTTGTTAGAGGGGTGAACAAAGATATCTTTAATGAGTATTTGGAATATAACACAATTGATCTAGATTTTTCTGATCACCGCGGCATAAGCGTTGAGTTTTCATTAAAGTCCTGTGCACAATTGAAAGTGAAGGATACAATTAAATATTTCTTTGATAAACAATTATTTCAAAAAGAATTGCACAATTTCAATATCTCACCTACATACATAAGCAATGCTCCAATAAACGAGAAATTTGAATGGTTTATTCAACAAATTTCAATAATTATAAATCGCTGCAAGAAATCTATAAAATATAAATCTAAGGAATACAAACACGTTCATCATGGATAAATAGTGAAATTATCCAGCTAGTGAAGTCCAAAAGCACAGCGTATAATCTGTATAAACTTTCGCCAGCTAATAATAATATGTTGCTAGACAACTTTAAAAATGCTTCCAAAAGAATTCAACGAGCTGTTAGGAAGGAAAAGAAGCAATATTATATAAAACTAGGTAAATGCAAATCAAAGCAAAAAAATTATTGATGTAAATATCGTGTAGTGGAATATATTATTATATTTTCTACACATGATGAATTTGTTCGGTGTGTACTATGTAATGTTTATCCAAAAAATTTTGTCAGCGCCCACAATTTTCATTTTAATTTTTCATGAGAAAATTTTATACACAATTATTGCGCTTGTTGAGAAAATGGTTTTAAGTTATATGCGTTAAAGAATTTATTTTATTTTTTTTAGTGAACTTTTTTGTGTACATTTCTTAGAAAAGTGTTTTTTTAAAAAAAAAAAAAAATTATTTTAACAATATTCAAAAAAAAAAAAGACGAATCTTATTTTTAATTTATTAATAAAAAAATTAACACTGTATAAAACTTCACATTAGCAATGAGATTATTATTTTCTGCGTACATCTTAAGGACTTCTGCTGATTACTTCTACGATATCCTAATTATTGTCCCAATGGTTCCAAAGTCATATAGTAGCATATACAAAACATATGTTTTCACAAAATGTTTTTTTTTAATGTTTATATATTTTTATATGAGTTTTTTCATTAAAAAAACCTCCGCAAAGTGTGATTTTTTAACAACTCACCTCAACAAGTTCTACTTCAATGAGCTTCATGCAAAATGTCAACAGTTCATTGAACATTTTTAACTATTGAGTTGAAAAAATTGTTTCAAATTGAAGAAACGGTTAACAAAAAAAAAACAAAAAAAAAAAAACAACACAGAATATTGCACAAGAAACACTGAGAAATTACGAAACTTCCATTCATTTGAAAAAAAGATGGCGAGAAAAATTTATTTTATTCACAAATTATCTATATAATAGCAGAATCGCTCTTTACTTTGATCACGAGAAAATAGTTACTATAAGTCGTTATGTTAACATAGGGAATAAAAAAAAAATTATCATGACACGGCGTATATTTTAAAAACTAGATGGCTAAAATTGCATCTAGACGTAATAATAATACACACGTTCAAGAGCGTGTACTTCGAAATATATTTAAGTGAAATTCGCGATCGCTGATTGCAACATGAAAAAAATTAAGCAATATTTTACTTACTGGATATTTAGCGCTAAGCATAGTTCCTAAGTAGCCGCCATGAGATCCACCATATATCATCACGTTACTTTGATCCAAGAACTGTAACTCGTTTAATATGTTTTCAACAGCCTCTTGCATATCTTGCACATCCACAGTACCGATATTACCGAGCAAAGAAGTTACAAACTTTTCTCCTACTCCGATTGAACCATGATAATTAACTATCACGACACCGTAACCTAGTGAATGATACGAGTGAACACCGAATAGAAAAAAAACAAAACACTAAATGAAAATAAAAAAATCAGATTAAATCATTATGATAAACATTAGCGGAATATTCGTTCTATTTTTTGATAGCGCTAAATCAAACAAAGGTTTGAAAGTTGAAAAATAAGCGAATAAACAGAATTTTTAAAAACAATGGAACAATCCTGTCGCCATTAGCGTTGAATAGATCAAAAATCTGAGTATTTAAAGAGGAACTGGTTATAATCTATTTACTCTTCTTCACTAGTTACTACTACACTGCTATAATTGCATATTTAAAGCAAACTGTTGTAATCCCCATTTCAGTTCAAACTGTCAAAAAAAAAATAAAAATAAAGGAAATTACACTTTAAAAAAGGACACATAAGATAGGGTTCCACCTCGTTTATTCTTTTTATAAAATTGCTCGCAGTATAACTAGAAAAATTATATCATTAAAATCTCTATTTTAATAATATTTCATAAAATCTAACGGATTTAATTATTAATGTAAATAAAATTTATTTTTCTATCCGGATGGTGCTCATTGTAATTTTTTAAAATAGAATTTGTAAAAATTACACATGTATTTACATGATTTCAATTGAAATCTCTAATTAATATGTCGACCACTATTTCCTATTCTCTATTTCTCGTAATTTAATGTACGCATTAATAATTTAATTATTCACCCTGGAAATTCGGAAATAGTTGAAAATAGCAAACTGGGCCCTAATAATTATGAAGTAGACGTAAGAACTTCGCGCTAATACGAACAAACAAATTGTGTCGCAGTAATCGCGCAGCTTGAATTTTGTAAGCGATAAATTTTTGACACTGAATTTTATTTCGGCCAAATAAATCAGACAGACAAAGGGAAAACCGAAAACATCAAGTTACAAATGGCCGTTTTTATCGAAAATAAAAGCAAACATAAAAAATAATATAAATTATAAATATGAGTAATGATCTTAAAATAATTTTAAATAATGTAAATCATTGTATTACAGCTTATATGATAAAGCTGTGAAAGAGAATTATGACATTATACTAATAACAGAACCATATTTAAAAAACGATAAATTACTAGGTTTCCCGGGCTATAATACCATAAATAATAAATTCGCTGCAGCCTGCATCTCAAACAGTTTGGTTTGCTTCGTCACGAAGTCTTTAAAAATAAATAGAAAAAATATTAATGTAACTTACAAGGGCTGCAGGTTGTAGAATATTTCAAATATCTAGGTGTTCTAATTGACAACAAACTCTCTTTTCGGTATCACCTCGACCATATTTAACTTCCAAACTAAATATTAAATACTGTCAACTTTTAAGAGTTTGTCAAAACACATGGGGTTTTAACTTTAAATATAGAATAATAATTTATAAAGCACTAGTCGAAAATACCTTAAGCTATTGTAGTTCCGTTATCACCAAGCGAGTGCAATCTAAAACTTCTAAAAAAAACAATTACATTCTATTCAAAGGAAATTTTTAATTAATGCATGTAGAGCATACAGACAACATCACACTCGGCTTTAGTAGCTATAACGGGAGTTCTCCCAATTGACCTGCTGATGCTATGCAGAGCAGTCATCTTTATATTAAAAAAAAACGAAGAACCTTTCAATACTTAGACAATCATGCGCGATAAGAAGCAGATTCAGTAACGACTAATTCTGTAACTAATGTAACAAGGAACGAGGCAAACAAAAAAATGGTTAAACTGCACAAAAGCAGAAGTGAAAAATCACTATTACTGTTCATGGCAAACTCTTTGGGACCAGAATACAACCGGGCGCCACACTTACAAATTAGTACCAAATGTACGTGAAAACCAAAATCTGGAAATAATTCCTGATTTTTACATGACTCAATTACTAACAAATCATGATGGGAATTTTGCCGACTATCTCTACAAAATGAAACTGCGTGAAAATAATAAATGTGACTGCAGTGACAATTCTGTCGAAACTGCTTATCACATTCTATATGAATGTAACAAATACGCACAATTCCGTGACTTTGACAAAAATATAAATTTGACAGACAAAAATTACTGCCGCAAAATTCGAAATATTCGCATTCAAAGCACTGCATGAGAAATTCGCAGGTCGGCTAAGGAAGTAACATAATGATCTGAATGTATCTATGTTGTATTTTTAATTTTTTAGTTATTAACATTTCTACATATATGATAATATTATTCTGTTTATGATTAAATAAATAAAATTTGTAAGGGCGGTACTTGGCTAAGATTAAGCCTAATCGGCGGTACTCGGCTAATCTACCAACCATCCAATAATTTGTAAAAAAAAAAAAAAAAAAAGCAAACTTTTGTACAATAAAAAACATTAAAAAAAAAAAAAGTATTTAGTACTAGCGATAGACAATAATAGCTAAATCAGAAAAGTTAGATTTATTTTCGATTTTCTTTTTTAGAAATTTTAAACCTCTAAAAATTAATAGATCAGAATGTTTCAAAATATACGCGCCAATTAAACAGAATAGTTGGCTATATTTTTGTTGCAATAAAATGTAATTAAGAAAAGACTACAACGAAATAAAATATATCGGGACATTTTGATAAATAAAATATACACTTAAAACTTAACTAAACGTTATTTTGCAAAAACCGTGTTGCAATTATTTATCTACAGAAATAAAACCATGTTCTTCATGCGCGCGTTAAGAGTTTTAAAAATTACCCATTTTTGCGAAAAAATAGAATGTCGAACTAAAAGTATCCGAAATACAAGCGTGTGGTCCACCATGCGGTACAACGATTACTGGTACTTTACCCTCGCTCTGGTGGCGTTTCGGGCCGAAATACATTGCCGTATACAAACCTAAATGGCAAATACAAATTTTAATTTAAAAAAGTAATCGATAAAATAGTATAATAAATATTTAATTATACAGTACGGTAATGTGGGCAAGAATGATATACGTTATTAGGGTAGAATCGGTGTAGCCAACCAGAAAGTATTTCCTTAACGTACCCTAAGGCAATCGACTGAATCTTTTAGCAGTAATATCACGTACAAATTTTGATTGTTTTTATTAGTTTGCGTAACAACTGTTTGCAGTTGGTATGGTAGGTAGAATTGAATTTGCATGGCTGAACACGCATAAAAATAATGTACAAAAAAAAAACAAAAAAAAAAACAACAAATGAGTTTGGTATTCGAAAAGAAATAAATTGATACCTAAATAAAAAACGATTAATCATAATCTAAAGCTAACTCCTGCGATGTGATATCCTTGAGAAGAGTGAAAAAACGACAATTAAAATTACATAATATATGCAATGATCAAAAAGTTGTAGGAACTTGTTGCTTAGTTAGACACCGATACAATAATGTTTACACTAATCTTTTCTTTTTCTTTACTCCGTTTTTTTTTTTCTTGTTTAATTTGACTTATACGATAATAATATAGCAAAAACATATAACGGCGTCATGCAAGATTACCCCTTATAATATTATCGATGTAGCTTACGGCTGGTAAACTCTTTGATTTTCATTATTCTCCGGTGCAGGAATTTTGAAATTCCATATGAATTTTTTGTTGCGATAAACTTTATCAAATATTTGTCAATAATGATCTCTTGTTATTATATTGTATTATTATTTGCGAGGAGCGCTTCATAAGTCGAGGAAGACAAACCTACATATGCTCCGTAGACTATGAAAAAGCCTTTGACAAAGTGAACTGGGATGAACTTTTTCCACTTCTACAGCGAATCGGTTGCCCTCAGAAGATCATTACCCTCATCTATAATCTATATAATAGACAACAAGCTGTAATTAGAACCAGAGACGGCGAAACCGAACCAATAAAAATCAGAAGAGGAGTTCGACAAGGTTGCTCACTGTCGCCTGATTTATTTAATATCGTAGCAGAGCTAATTCCGTCGGAATCCTTTGATGACACAGCACACAGCATAAAAGTGGGAGGACGAAAAGCGCGCACTATTAAATACGCGGATGATGTGACTTTACTAGCAGACAGTCCACGTATGCTGCAGAAAATGATAAACAAAATGAAGGAATCAGCAAAAAAGTTCAATATTAAAAATACCAAAATAATGACAATTGGCATGAGACCGCAACGGGTAAACATTACAATTGATGGTACAAAGCTAGAACAGATTTTAGCTTTCAAATATCTGGGTAGCACTATTACCGAAAATGGACGCAGTTGCCAAGACATACGGGAACGGCTTGCAATGGGAAAACAGGCTTTAATGAAAAAGATAAAAATAATCGCCAGCAAAACGATGTCCATAGAACTACGAAAGCGCATCATCAAGACATACGTACGGTCGGTAGCTTTTTATGGCTCGGAAACGTGGATATGTACAAAACGAGAGGAGGATAAGATAGAGGCATTTGAAATGTGGTGCTGGAGACGAATGGAGAAGATAAGCTGGACGGAAAAGAGGACCAATCAAGAAATTTTAAACCGAATCGGCGAAACACGGCAGGTGCTGAACCAAATTAAAAGTCGAAAACTGCGTTGGATGGGCCATATGCTCCGACATGGAGGATTGGCTGCGGGATATAATGGAAGGATACATCCTGGGAAGACGTGTAAGAGGTAGGCCACGATTAAGCTGGGTAGATAAGCTGGCAAGAGATTCCGGCTGCGTCGGTTAATCAGAAATGAAAAGGACGACCAATAACCGATACGAATGGAAAAGACGAAGCATAGGGGCGAACCAGTTCACGAACTGCTGCACCAGATGATGATGAAGTTCATATATTATATGTTTTCTTTTGTGCGTATGTGTGTGTAAATTAGATTTACAAATTAATACATTGATATAAGCAGAACTGTAAAGAACGTTTGATTAAACACTTATGAAATATATTTTTACTGAACATTTTGCTTTTTGTTTTTCTACAAAAAATATTATTTACATTTCAGTAACGACAATATTAAAAATATCAATTTGTATATGTCAGATACTTTATATTGTAAGACTGAATTAAAAATCTTCATACAGAGTTAATTTAGCCAACATGAAAACAATTGTTCAGGAATATCAGAGTTGCAACAGCGACATAATATAAAAATATTAACATACAAAGGAAAGAGTTTGTTTATATCGAAATTCCTCTAAACACCGAAAATCATTAAACCAATTTTAGAAATTAATTCACTAACGAATTGCACACTATTGTGCTAAACTAGGCGTTAAACAGTATAAATCTTAAAAAAAAAAAAAAAAAAAAAAAAAAAAAGGAAAAGAATTTATGTAATATATATGCATGTACCGCATTGATGTTTCTTTTTTTAATTATAATCTTAAATGTTAATTCAGATGATAATATACCAATGCTAGATACTGGTGCACGTTCTCGATCTTTTTTATAACTTGCTTGCTGAATTTCACAGTACATTACTAATGATAACATACCGTTATAAAAATCGTATACTGCGTTTAGTTTGTTTTTTTTTTTGTTTTTTATTTCCAAATTCACGCATGACCGATTTTGTTATAAATTAATCATTTCGCTGTACTTTTCATAATTTTCTGTAATTATTAATATAAAAATATCACTCACTCGGATCAACATTTTTATTGAAAAATTCGTACTGAACAAAATAATTATCGGGTAACATGGCAAATTCTTCTACACTGTGTATTAATTTAAAAGTTAACGGATCATCTATATTTCGGAAAACCGATCCGAATAGAACAGAAGGAAAATTTAAATTCGACGTCATAGACAACACGAAATTTTGGAATACATCCAAAATGACAGTGCTTAAATTACCAGTACTAATTTCGAATATCTGACAAGTATCTGCAAAAAATCAGACAAAGAGCAAAAAACAGATATTAATTAATTAAAAGTACAATAGCTGTTTCAACTTAATAATAATAATAAAAAAAAAAAAACAGCAATTTTCAAAAATATAACTGTACCCGCACGTTAATTACGGCGAATAAATCATTACATTCGGCTAGAGTAAAAAATGATTACGACACGATTTGTATATTCATTGATGTGGTTTTGTTCAGTTCCATCGTTTTATTTAATTACAATTATTTACCTTTTTTAAAAAAACAGAAATTTTAATTGACAAATTTATTATGTAACTGCATTACAATAGTTACAACAGCGTAATAAAAAATTTACAATATATGCATATACTAAAAAACTTCTTTTTTGACTAAGCCACAATAATTTCAACTTTACAAATCTTTTCAGTATCGTTATGCGATAGAATACTTATTAAAATAGCGACTATTAACTGGGCAACTGAAGAGAAGTGAATGCATTTAAAAGCGCGTACAAAATAATCAGACTTTAAAATTCATGAAAATGCTACAATACCACATTACCGAGCGATCAAAAATAATTTTTCTTACTCTTCATTGGCTGCTAAACTAATCCATTATTTAAACATAACGATGATGCTAGAAAATTTCAAATCGTAGAGAAAGCCTTAAAATAGATTTAGAAAGTTTATTGTATTCATCGTTTGTTGTGATAATTTGCAGAAAACTTTTACAAAAGTGAAAACATTTTCAGAATAACTTTATATTCTTTTTTTCCGTCTATGCTTTCATTATCATTCGTTTTTCAATTAGCTCTTATTAAATCTTTTTTCGTTTTTTTTTTTCTTCTTTTTAGATTGTTTTGTATTTTAGGAAAATATACTTTTTCGTCTAGTAAATATTTTATTATAACGAATTTGTTTTTTGACCTTTAGAGAAGGTAAAGTAATTTATCTGTTTTATTATTATTATTATTATTATCATTATTATTATTATTATTATTATTATTATTACAGGAAAAGATAAGATTTAACGCACCGACACGAATATAATTAGAGTAAGGAACTATTTAGAAATTTCTAAATTTAATAATTTACTATTAAATATAAAGAAGAGACATTATTATGATGAAAATATCACAAAAGTAAAAAGTTATCAACAGTTTTTGAAGTTCCGCAGAACACAATGATGAAAAAATAACCAAAATTAGTAATAAAACATAAGCACGCAAAAATTTATTAAAAAATGAGAGAAAAAATATATATATTAAAATTCATTAATTTTAAAAGTGCAATTTTTAACCTTGGTTTTTAGAATTGTCTTTGTACATCATGTGTCTATTGTTTTCCGTAAAAACAATGTCAAAAAAAATATTGTGTTTTTGTTTTTGATGAAGAATAAACTAACACTATTGGAAATTTTAACAGAAACAAAAAAAAAATTGTGATGCGGTTTTTACCGAAAACAATTATGAGTCAAAGGACCGCGGGAAAAAATAATTTAAATTACCCTTAATTATCTCCGTTGATTTAATGAGCATAAAATTTCAAAAAAATTATTATAGCATGAAAGTGTATAAACACAACAAAAGCATACCGATATCTACTATGTACGAAGTTATCACGTTTTTCTTCGGTGTACTGAAAAATATGTATTTGCTATCTGTACTCCAACACCGGACTGGTAGTTCCAAACAGTAAATTCCATAGAATTTTTTCCCATTTTCAATCGTTATAGAAGTGTCCACAATATCTATGACAACGGAAGGCTAAGAAGTTACAGCAGAATTAGTATTATAGTAAACCTTTAAACGTATTTTAGGTTTAAAAAAAAAAAAAAACTTTCAAAAATGAAAAGTTTTTATTGAATTAGAAAAAATACATAAAAGATCATAAAATTGGATAGAAATAATATTAGTAGAAGTTTTCTATAAACTTTTCACGGATGATCCGTTTTTATTTTATTTTATATATTTTTTTTGAAATAAAACTTTTTATCGCGCGGTAGGGAAAAATTTTGATATGGACGCGTTACGCGTTACACGCAGCTTGTCGGTAGGAGTAAACTGGCCGCGCTGTACGTTGTCCGGCAGGCGACCTTCACTCTGTCCCTTTCTATTATATACAAGTACATGTGTGTGTGTGTGTGTGCGATCGAGTATCGAGATTCAGACAACAAGAGCATCGTACGCGGTCGGCTGTGTAAGCCCAATTCTAAACACGTGTACATTTTATTGAATTTGAAAATTGGCGCGCTTTTTTTGTGCGACGTTAGCACATTTCAACCAGTCTGATGATTTATTTATTGTTTTTGTTTTAATTAATTCATACGGGAGATTTATACATATATTGTGTCATTTTTGAAGTACTTATCGCGCGGTAGGGAAAAATTTTGATACGGTAGAAAAAAATTTTGGTTACGCGTTAAACGTGAGGTAGGTATGTATTTGTGTGCATGTGTAAGTATGTATAAGTGTCAAAATTAAAGTTATAAAATGTATTATATGGTTAAAATTGAAAAAAAGAAATGTTTTATATTATGCAAAATTTTACTACCTAAATAATAAAACCGTAATAATTGTTTATTGAAGTGAAACTTCTTATGGCACGGCAGGGAAACGTTAAACATAAGGTAAGTATGTAATACTTAATGAATATAGAACAAAAATAATTTATACACAATTATATATTTCTTTTTCAAAATTTTGAGCATGTCAGCTAAGGACGTTACTCAATCCAACGGTATGATAGTATTCATGATTATAAAGGAAAAATATTAGAAATGGAACATACGAAAGAAGCTAACAAAGGAATAACCAAAGGAGAAGGAAAAGAAAGGATACTGTGAGCGCTGTAGGGCGTAGGGAGGCTAAGACGCAAAAAACCGGAATACAGTATCGCGCGTTCTGAAGAAATGGAAGGACATTCAAGCAAAATGTGGTTCGCATCACAAACGAAGTTTGCTTCTGACGGATCAAACGGACAAAGAGGAGACTGAGTAATGAAGAAACGGAAGAGCGAAGCAGGAAGCAAGCTGTGGTTTTAAGGTAAGTATGTAATACTTAATGAATATAGAACAAAAATAATTTATACACAATTATATATTTCTTTTTCAAAATTTTGAGCATGTCAGCTAAGGACGTTACTCAATCCAACGGTATGATAGTATTCATGATTATAAAGGAAAAATATTAGAAATGGAACATACGAAAGAAGCTAACAAAGGAATAACCAAAGGAGAAGGAAAAGAAAGGATACTGTGAGCGCTGTAGGGCGTAGGGAGGCTAAGACGCAAAAAACCGGAATACAGTATCGCGCGTTCTGAAGAAATGGAAGGACATTCAAGCAAAATGTGGTTCGCATCACAAACGAAGTTTGCTTCTGACGGATCAAACGGACAAAGAGGAGACTGAGTAATGAAGAAACGGAAGAGCGAAGCAGGAAGCAAGCTGTGGTTTAACCGAAGTATAATTACGGATGAAATAGTTGACCGCCTCATGTTGGGGAAATTAACAAACCGCGGAAAAAGAGGAGGAATGGGCTGTATGGATAAGTAAAAGGAAGCAGGATTGGAAAAAGAATAGAGATCAGACCAACAGTCGTGGTGGCAACGAGAGGAAAGAGGAAGAAGACTTTGAGCTGGGAAATGCCTAATAAAGCGACCGTTTAAAGCAGCCGAACGTGCCAACGAGTCGACTAACTCGTTGCCCGAAATTCCACAATGACTAGGATAATCTATAATAGATCAATACAGACAGAGCGGGAATGAAATAGATGTGAAATTCAGGAACGTATGTGAAGCACGATAGGATCAGCGGATGGTTTAGGAAAGGGAGTAGCAATGGCTTGTAAAACGCCGTTTGAATCAGAAGATAAGAGAACCTTGGATATATTGTTAGTGGAGGCTATAAAAAGGACTGCCTGTGAGATCGCAATAGATTCGGCTAGGAATATGGAGGAGAACGAGGGGAGTTTGAACGACTCAGAATAGCCGAAATCCGGCAAAGTAAAAGCCGCTCCAACCCCCAAAGCTGACTTTGAGCCATCTGTAAAAATTAAAGTATAAGAAGGAAAGAGCGAGGATAAAACAGTTAAATTCGTTATGAGCAGCGGGAGAGGGAAGAGACTTGACATACGAAGGATGAAAAAGTAAACTGGGTGAGTAAATAAAATCTAGGAAATTATAGGTAAAATAAGGGCATTTGGTATAGGATAGAACAAAAGGAGAGAAAGCCTTAATGAATATAGAACAAAAAAGAAATAGTTGTATTTCGTATTATTAACCTCGCCTTAATGAAGTTTTCACTTCTGTCGTGTGGTCTTAAGCACACAACAATCTTTTTTTTTTTTAAAGAGAACAATGTACGAGATAATTATTTCTTTTTTATTGTTTGCAAAAAAGATCCGATTGAAATCATAAATTACATAAACTGACAGTTTCAAACAAAACGAATAAATCCGTGATAACAAGAATCACGTGGTAAGCGAATAGGAAACGCAAGCGCAGTGATAAAAATAACAAATTCTATCATTGTGCCGACGACGTTTTATATTATATAGGCGGTTGACGTATTCGAAATATATGCTTAAAGTTTTACATATTTTTACACGGCTGAAGGCCACTTTGTAATGTGTTTAACGTAAAATTAAAATAACCTATCCACTTTTAAATATTTCAATGACGTAAAGAAAAACGTCAGTTACTGAAATATTTGCGCGTTGAAATTAATTTTTATTTTTTAAATATTATTAATCTGCAAAACGCAGAAAACCTCCCCTCCTCTTATGTAAGTTGTTTTTATTTGCAGATGTATGAATAAACAATCATAAAAAAAACAAAACAAAGCGTACATCATTATAGAAACACATTTAAACAGAAAGCTTCAAACCAAAATAGATATGATACGTGCAATAGGATATGTGTAAATGATTTCTACAAATATTAAATACGATTTACGGCGATCCTACTTCCTTATGAGGAAAATGTAAACTTAAAAGCTATCTTGTCCACAGAAAAAAAAAAAAAAACTGTTTTGAGAATTAAGAATACAGATTAAAGTGTAGTGGTAGTGATAAGATGATACATTGGCCGGCAAATACATCGCCAATAATACCGTCATTGGACAGGATGTTGCCGGTATTTCTGCAGAATGATGTGTGCTGTGGTAACTGTTTTTTTAAAACAACACTAGGTTTTTTCGGAAACTACGATAGACAATTCTGCATATACCGGTGTATTATCGCATTACATACGCGCTAGTGTACGCTGCCGCTAGAGGCGGTTGTTTTTTGTCAATTTCTCTTGAACCAATGGAGACGTATATTTTTATATTTTTTATGAGAGATGTTATACATACATACGGATATACACACATATATATATATATTTATATATAAGTGCGCGTGTGTGTGTATATGTCGTCGCGATAGTCTAGGTCCTAGAGCACGCTTGGCTTGCTTTACGGAAGTCTTGAGT
Source organism: Icerya purchasi (assembly GCA_039619475.1). Lineage (NCBI taxonomy): Eukaryota > Metazoa > Arthropoda > Insecta > Hemiptera > Monophlebidae > Icerya > Icerya purchasi. The sequence continues at coordinate 206,793,487 of CM077115.1, forward strand.
TTAATCCCAGGTGACGACAGAAATTATTACGAAAATTAAATTAAAAAATAATCGCTAATAGTCATGTGGCAGGCAATGGTATAAATAGGTATATCATTATATATGTGGACTAGTTAGTACACACAGCCAACACATACGGAACTGCATTTTTATCCCGACAAATCAAACATCTACAATATCAATTCCAAGTATAGTCTTGCGTGTACATATTCGTATTGCATGTAAACAATTGCCATGAACACTATGCTTATTATATCGTACACAGTCTGACGCAGAAGACATATGTAAAATTTAATGTCACGTATTTTTGTCAGCAGTCACCCCTTTCCGTTGAATCTGCATACAATAAAATTTCCAGAAGAAATTATTAACACGCCTATAGACAAAAACTTAAGCCAAGTTACAATAATATCGTAATCGTGTTAAATGTCACTATATATTTTTAACGGTACGAAAAAAAAAAAAAAAAAAAAAAAATAAACACATGCCTCTCTTTTCGCGTCAAATTAACACCTGTCAATGAGGCTCTCGAAACTGTTACGTAGAATATGTTTTTATTATAGTTAACGATATACCAGATACGGTGCGTATACCTTTGCGATTTTTAAATCCATTTTCATCATTCTAGAGCATCCATGGTGATGTGTGGAAACATCGCGTTCTAGCCAAACCAAAGTTTTACCGGCCGGATCAGATCGCGGAGAAGAATAACACTTACCCAAGGAAACCGGTGCTGATTAAACAAAAGAAGGAAAAAACACGTTTCTTATTTTATATCTCTGTCTCATCAAACATCTTAACAATGATATCCGTGATATCAGTATAAAATTACGTCAGTGAAAATTTCGTTCTTAACGAAGATTAACAAAATTTAAATTTATTCAGTTTAAAAACTGCATGTTTTATTAGCGATAGGTTGTTTCTTTAGGTTGAGGTTCACATGACTAATGGTAGAGGTGTGTTCGGTAACTGATTTGCGCCGCCGGAGTGACTGCTCCAAGAAAAAATTATTATTTTTTCACCCTCGCAACCGATATGCGTAACGTTTGATTAATAGATAATGAAGATTAATATTTTTTTACATAATTAAACATATCGTGTTATATAAAGATTTATTAAAGTTCGCGACTACGTAAAAATTAAAAAATTTAATCAGCCTTATACTAACTGCGTTCCAGATTTTTTTTTATTAGAAGAAACTATGTTTTACAATGAAATTAAAACGATATAAATATTTTTAAAACGGTATTTTTATAATATTTTAAGAAATAGAAATAAATGTAAATCATATAACGCGTTTTAATTTAAAAAAAAAAAATAAAATAAAATAAAAAATAACTCTTTCTAATATTTATATACATGCGTCTCTTGTGCTTAATGATAGGTAACTTTGAAGAATTTAAAATAAAATCGAAGCAAAATCTTTTAGGATAAACAATTAATTATTAGAAATTTGATTTGTTTTTTTAAAAAAACATTTTTCATATTTATAATAGCAATAAAATAATAATAAAAAAAAAAAAAGAATAGCACTTATACGTAAAAACAGTGAAAAAAAGCGTGGACCGCTTTAGCGATGAATTCCAAATCCTTTAATATATCATTCATTTCAGTTGTCGAAAAATAAGATGAAACATGATTATGAAGGAAATTGTATGACAAAAAAAAAGCGCGCAACGCCAGCAGTGGAATATATTTCGTCTGTCTAAGTGTTTCGATGTGTGTATGTGCGTGTAGTGCGCCTAGATGAGTAGAGATTCAACGGAAGAGACAACGCCGTTTTTCCACTCACCGTTCTGGAGCAGTAGTCAAAGCACAGTAGTCGGAGCAGTGGGCGGTGTTTTTCTAATCACTGCTCCTTTGTCAGAGCATTGGAAAAAGAGCATCACTGCGATTTTTAGGCCATCACTAATAAGCAGTAAACACGGCGCGTTGACGCCGAGTGATGGAGTAATATTAGAAGTTGGATGTGGTCGACAACAGATGACAAGTGTAAACGCGATGATGGATTTTTCACCGTTTGATACTATGGTGTTTTACTCGTGTTGACGCGGTGGGACAATACCTTGACGACAATGTACGTCAGGACAGATCAGCGTCAGCAGTGTACAGATTTTTGTTCCCTTTTGCGCTGTTTTTATTCACGTCAGTCCGATTTTCTGTAATATGCCAATATAAACATATATTTCCGATAATGAAAATCATCGGATTATTATAATTTTTATGCTACTTATAATACAAAAAATAAATAAAATAAATAAATAAATTGAAATAATTAATAAATAAAATAAAAGTAGCCTTTTTTTTTTGTTTTACAAAATTGCTTTCTCAAAATATACCTTACCGTTACTGTACACATTTCTTGTACACTGATCGGGTTAACTACTTACTTGTCTCGTAAGACTGCATTATATCTCCGAATTTAGCGCTAAATACGTTAAAAGGTTTTTATATTACTGATTGTAAAGTGGCCGAAAAATGTTTCTTTGCCATTACACGAGCCAATATATGTAATGTTTTAAATACACCGTTCAGAAACCGAGCACTAACTCTAGTGGCTAGCTTTTTTTATTGACGTATACATTTTGCATATAAATACAGCGCTAACATGTTTTTCTTTTTTTTTTTTTTCCATACATCCGCCTATTATTCTGCGCACAATATGCTAGACTGCAGCTTAGTCTTTTACACACCGCTCTTCCATCGCTCGCATTTACTCATAAACTCTGACATTAGACAGCTCACATTGCACATAGCTTTTTGTCTCTCACTGAAAAAAGACAACAACCGTGAATCATTATAATGTTTCGAAAAATTCCTTACTAAAAACAATGAACTGTAGGAAACGGAACAAAATTTGAGCTACAATACGAAAGAGAGCGTTCGCCCCGGATAAATTGCATACACGTATATTTTTCCGCATGCCAATTTGAAACTATTCATAATACATTAAAAGAAAAGGACTGTTTTCTAATTTTTTTTTTTTATTTTATTATACTCGACGCTCTAGCTGCGGACTTTTATTTGTAAAAAAATAAAATTAAAAACTGTCAAAATAGAGAAAAAAGGGTCTGTGATTTTATTCATTAAACAAAAAAAGTGAAATTATAAACACATATCATGAGATCTTCCAATTTTAATACGGCATTATCGAGTATTGTGAGTCACGATAATTTCGAAGTTAGTGTAAAGAGTGTGATGGTGATATTAAATTTGCACCAACCCATATACACTTGAGCTTTAAAGTAGCAGTTATGTGCAACAACTGCGAGAGCGCAATATTCCTTCGTGTGAGTATGATCAGCATTCATATGAGATAAATCTGAAACTTTAAACGCGATTATTTCAGAATCGAGTTTTTTTGAAAGTACCTTTGCGGTGGACACGATTACTAAAAACTTTCAATCCAATTAATACCAAATTTATACTACTTATTTATAATGATAATAGCTCTCTAGTCGCTAACCGAAGGATTTTTAATTTTTTTTTGAGCAGAAAAACAAAAATTGAACACCTTGAAAAAATGAACTTTTTTTTTAAAACCATCGCCACTTTTTTTAAAAATGAATTCATTTTAAACAATACAATATACTAACAACATTTTTTTGAAAATTGGATTTAAGGTGAACCGTTTCCGAGTTATCATGTCCAGCGCAAGTGATGTCCAAAAAAAGGAACTTCTGGAACACAACTGTGGTTACCGCTATTTTCAAATATTTTTCTATGAACACCAAAACATGTACACTTATCGATGTCGTTATCAGTTTTTAAACAAGCATTTATTATGCCGTCAAAAAAAAAACAAAAAAAGCGAGAAAATGTCATTTCGCCCGTTACAACTGTATATACCCCCTCCAGAAAGAGTTCTATGTTCTTCTCCGAAAGAAAATTTCACTTTTTGAATAAAACTGATTCAATCGCGTCGCTCAGTTCTACGTCAAAATAACTCCAATTCTCTAACTACGTGAAATGCACAGATATAATGATAACAAGATCACTATAATGTTCTACTCGCAATTAGCGCTAGACGTTTAAACAACGTAATATGCCTTGAAATCGTAAACTAAGTACGCATATTATTTTTAAAAAAAACGAAAAAAAAAAAAACAGTAAAAAAATAGTTGAACTTACTATGTAAACCAAATTCATTGGTACAATAGATAGCACCCTTTCTGTTTGTACAGTGAATTAAACCTAACTTGGGCTGCTTGTTTTCATACCCGTTGTACACTAGAGTATGAGTACCTGGTATCCATATGACTTTTGCCGGACAGATGTGAACGTGTTCTGGATGAATAACATGAAACGACTTTGATTCCAGTGAGTAAATAACTATTACAGTGTCGTGTATAGACGAGTAAACTTCGCCCCAGTGCGATGATTGAACATATTTACTACCCTAAATAGTAAAAATTAAAAGAAAAAATATCCTTTAATTAATAAACGTTTAATATTTTTAATCGCAATAGCGAAAAATTTTTAAAAACAAATGTATCTCGATAGAACAAAAATGAAAAATAAACTAAAAGCGGCTAAACTGAATGGTGATATAAATATAACGATTATTACAATGAAAAAAGTAGCGACGTAGCATGATAACCCCGTATCAGTTGTCGATTATAATGCGATATTTCGATTAAGAGGAAAAGACGGAAAAACTTAATTAGCACTCCGACGTAAGCTAGAGAATAACCGAATTTTTAATATGTATCGTTATCCGCTCTTTTCCGAGTACGTACACGCTCTCTTAAATTCACAATAAATACTTTAATGCCCAATGTTTTAATTTCTGCTAATTTAATACGATACGATTTTTGAAATAATATCTGAAATAATTCTAAAAATGATAATATTTCAATATTCAGCTATACTAAACATGTAAGATCTGCTCGGTTCAAAACCCGATCGGTGTTCCGTATTGGAAGTCTACTTGAACTACGTCGAAAATAATGCGTGCGTTACTATTAACTTGAATTGTACAATCGTCAATACTCTGTGTGTATTAAAAGTGTATCTGTAGTTTATTTACTAATAGAAAATTCTCATACGAGTTAGTTCATGTAATATCCGATGTTAGGAATCTTCAAAAACTGGTACATCAAAAGCAGCACGAATTATACAAAAAACCAACTGTGAATTATTATTAATCGAGTGGACACCATTATCCCCAATAACGCAACTAATTCAAAAATCAGGTTTCCTTCTTTCTTTAAATTCTCTACATCGAAAAAGATTGTTAATCTCCAGTTGTCCTAATTTTTGTAAGTTTTGCACGTTTAGAGCGTCGCGGGTCTCGAATTATATTTATCACGTAATTCTTACGAAAACTTACTACAATTCGATCAAATAAGATCATTTTTGATTTAAAATTTCTCTATACATTCGATCCTAACAATTTACCCTTTGAAATTTTTCATTTCAGTATCCAGTTCTGTATAATACTGATCACTATAACCACTTCAAAAATGTCAGCAATAACTAATAAAAACGCGATATTACTAGTTCTTATTCAAACACTCTCTGCATTTCCACTGGTAAAATTAGGTGAGCGTTCTTTAACAGGGCACCGTGGAATATGAGAAGAGTAAATTTCCTTCGTATACCCATTTTTACTTTCCCAGATTTCCGCGGTAGTCTTAGTTTGATTTTAAGCTGATTATTCCTAATTAGTGATTTCGGACGCGGCCAGCGAAGCATCTAACCAACCATGTTCACAAGCTTTGTTTTAAAATGATTTCTCAACTCTGCTTCGTGTGCTATCCAATACTTCCGCAAATGGCTTTAATAAATTTCTGCTAATCTCAGATTCTGAAGGTGCGCTACTGTCTCTATCGCTTCTCCTCGTCATTCCTCAAACTTTATAATTTTCCTGATTCGTTCTCTTGCCACTAGATTGAATAGTGCTCGTTCCATACAAATCAATTTCATACGGTTGTCCGCCAGCCATGTTAGCATTGAAGGCAATGTGAACTGGTTGATTCATTAGCTCGATCTTCATACTAGTCAGTTTCTACCCAAATTTTCTTCTTCTAATCTTAATGTTCTTTCCGGGAATTGTCATCGTAGACGATGGCACGATATCTATCCCTTTTTATTCTCTAATCCTGAATCCTTTTATCTTAATATCCAAACTAATCCTAAACTACGATTTCCCTCATCTTTCGTGCTTTCTAATCTCTTCTATCTGCAAGCTTCGCCTTGACAATAATCCCTGCATCCCTCCTTTTCGTTTTTCGATGTATCCTTTTCTCCTTTTTGTTCTTTCCATCCTGATGATTCTGATTTACTCTGCGATACAAATCACATATTCTTCGAATGCGCGTGCCTATAAGAGCGCTCTCGCTTTTATAGACAACTCCTAAATCTCGGGTTTGTCTACTCCGTATAGTGCTTCGTTTATTCTTTCACTTCCACCATTCTTATTAAAGCGTCTTTCATTGCTTCTATCTCGAGTAGTATTCAATTCTAATTCGTTTCTCTCTCTCTCTCTCTTGCTAATATAATTTAATGCTGGGTAATGCCCTCGGCTGGCGATCCCAAAAAATAATAATAAAAAAAAAAATTCTCCCGAGATTTTGAAATTTCTATATATGCCAAGGGTAAGCGTTCGGATAGGCGGCACCAGTTCATTTTTGATCATAATTTTAGTTCGTTTGTTTAGTTCATTTTTGGTCAATTTCAGTTCATTCATTTCCGTTGTTATTCACGGTGGGTGAACTAACCCGCCGTTAATAACAACGGAAATGAAGAATTGAAATTACGAATTGACGTGGAAAGAAGCGAAGTAACGTAACGATCACACGAGAAATAGAGCGAAAAATAAAATAAATTTTAAAAAAATGCCGCAAAAGTAGACAGGAAAAATGATACTTTGTGAAGGAAAAAAAAAAGGAATAAAGTGTAAAAACCTGAAAAAAGGAAGAACCCGATGTTTAATGTAAAATTTGATGGCATTTTCTTCCGCAAATGCCATCAAATCGAAGTAAACCGGCTTACAGACCACGTCACATAATTCGATCTCCATTGGGCAATAAATAAAGCTAGAACGTTACGGAAAATAAATTATATTTGAATAAAATGGAGAAATGTTAAATACGAAAAATTACATTAATATGAAAAATGTTAAATATGAAAAATTACATACCTTGATTTTCCTACTGGAACGTAAATTGAAATGAAAGAATATAAAAGCAGTTAGACGAGAGCAGTTGAAAGTGGCAGCCAGTAAATAAAATTATAATTAAAAAGAAAATAAACAATCCACCAAACCAACGGTCAGACAAGAGCAGTAGAAAGTGGCAGCCAGTAAATAAAAATAAATAAACAAGCCACCAAACAAAGTAAATAAAAATAAATTAAAATGAATTAAAACGAAAATAAACCTCAAGCCAAACCTGTAATACCGAAATATAACTAAAAAGAAAATAAACCTCAAGCCAAACCTTGTAATACCGAAATATAATTAAAAAGATTAAAAAAAAGAAGAAAGAGTGAAATATTTTAAAAACAATAAATTATTGAGATGAACTAAATGAACTGTAAAGACGGAAAATGAACTGGTGCCGTGTAACTGTAAATTTACCGATTTCGTTAATTATGCCAGTAAAATCTACCAGGAGGATTATACGATTAACCAGTGTTCATACAAAATCTAATTTCCTCGAACAAACTGGTTTCGTCAAAGAATGAGGACAAGAGATCGAATTCTCCGCGTTTGCCAACTGATGAACGAATGAGCTGAGCATTATACGGCTATGTAGCTTTATTGTAAGAAGAAGGCTTTTGACAATACACTCTGGTCAAAACTGTGGGTAATATTAAAAGAAATTAGTGTTCAAATGTATTTAATCAGTGTAATCAAACCTGTTTATACGAAAACAAGTTAAAACGATTATAAAATTCGAAAATAATGTATCAGAAAAATGTGATATTAGAAAGGAGGTTCGCCCCGGGGGTGCGCGTATCTCCTACACTATATAATATTTACGCTGAATTTATTACGCACAAAGCGCTAGAAAATCGGGAAGGTGAAATTTCAATTGGTGGAATAAAAATTTAAAATCTCATATTTACCAACGATATTAATCGCAACAACTGAAAACGACACCCAGTATCTGTAATAAATAGACTACCAAGATTAGCGAAGAATACGGCCCCTAAAGATTATTTATAAAAAATCTGAAATAACGATAATTGACCGCGCAAATAAAAAGGAAAAAAGAAAAAGAAAAAAAGTCATACACGACTAACATTGAAAATTTCGAAAAGCAATTAGATAAATTATCTATCTAGACTCGGATACAGATTATTATAAAAGATCTTTTTTGGGGATACAATTTAAAAAGCCTTTCGGGGCGGTCAACAATAGTCCAGTTTTCATTACTTCAAAAAGATAAAAATGCAACTGAAAACACTAAAACTGCGTCATCAGTATAGATATGCATTTGAGTTGTGATGTTGGAAACGGATGTCAAGTGATAGGCTGCAAAAGTAAAATCTATTTTGAAAGAAATGCAACCGGAATGCCGTTTAATATCAACGAGTTATAGCCTTATTTTGAAATATTTTTTTAGCCATCTTATACGTGGAAAAATAATAATGTACTAAAAATAACTCAAAAAAGTAGAAGAGAATGTGATCAAGCAGCCAAATAATGGATAGAGATATAATCAAAAAGAAGAAAGTGAATCTGCAATACAGGCAGCAGCATATAACCGAGAACTAGTATGGCTATAGAATCGGGAAACAATCACATATAACTATACCACATATCCGGCACGACTTTAGACACCATCAACGAGATATATATACATATATATAAAGCACACCAGACTAATGCTAATACAAAAAAATACCTCGTATATTCGAAAATTCTATTTAATTTTATTACCCGGTCTTTAACATCGGATTCTGACTTTTTATTGTAATGAAACGGCCCGGATTCGGTGGAATACGCCTCAGCAACGTATGCTAACTTTTGGCCATCAGTGGACCACACAAGGCATCCGAAATTATCTTAAATAATAAGAAAGTTATATAAGTACACATATGATTTTCAAATAAACATCGCTTAGAAAAATATCTCCGTATTCACATTTCGGTGTGGCTCCTAAATAACTATGATTCTAAATAAATGTTCATTTCGTTTCCATCGAAATCCGCATCAATACCGCGCGTCAAACTTAATATCAATGTGTCGAGAAATAAACACTTATTAAACTAATACATTTATATCTAATTCGAAAGCGTTTCGAAGGTTTCATGATCACGGACAATACTTATTTCATTCGAAACACGTCCGAATTACAACTATTTCATTATGTGTTTATTTCAATATTATTATTATTATTATTATTATTGATATCGGAAAAATAACGAATGATGCCAGGGAAAATAATGTCAACTTTTAAACACCGCTGTTATTGAAATTTTATATTTTTCAATTGTCACCACGATGTCTTTTTTTTCCCCCTCTACCATTAACACTAATTGTTCGAATTTCATTTTATTTTGGGTGGCCATAACTTTTCAATATGTTCGAAATGGCAATCGTCCGTGCGTTATCTTAATTTCAAGTTAAATGCCTACCGGTTTAGTGCAACTTGATTTGCATGAAATTTTGCATACTTTTCTGAAGTATTTTTTGATAATCTTCGAGTAATTTCTAATTCTTCTATTAAAGGGGTACTCTGGTCTAGAATTTTGAAATAATCACTTTTTCCCCCCATATTCTTAAAATTCAGACTCCTTTAAGAATATACCGTTCGAAAGAAAACGTTAAAACTCCGATAATTTACGGAGTTATAGAAATTTCAGTGGTGCAGCAACTAAGATAGTAACGTGTTTTTTTTTTGTTCGTGTTCAGTGTTTAGTTCAGCTCAATTTAACTTTAATCTTCAAGAAACGTAAATATGCGTACGCTGATCGCAATTAGAAAATAAATCGTTTTGAGTGTTAATTTTAATTTTTTTGTGTGTAAAAAGTGAAACGGATTATTCGGTACTTGTAGCATTATCTTTCGACGGTGCTCGAGCTAAAAAATAATCCGTCATATTTCATTAATTCGCGATCTCTCAGACATCGTTCTATTTTACCATCGCCATAATACGGTACCGCCGTCAAGGATGTTTACTCGGCCAAAACCAAAAACCCCCGTGCACTTTCGCAAGAACAATCGCATCGGGTAGAGACTACGTTAGTGTCTGAGTGGTAGTAGTCGAAAGCCCAGATAGTAACATGTGCCTGAATGTTGAGTAACGTCGAGTTGACGGTGGATTATAAAAATCCCGCTAAAATCAGAATGTGTACATGCAGAAACACGAACAATTGCAAATTATATAGCTGTTTGCATTTTCAATGAAGTATTTTCACCGATTTTAAAAATTATCCATGCTATGGGAATTATTATTGGTCCCGAAGCCCTACGCGTTCACTAATAAACGGGCGACAGTAGTCGAATTGAGCGCTCCGAGTAATGGGCTTCTGATGCTTCTAAGGAAGCTAGAACTGCTCGTAAATCAGAACGAGCTTCCGAAAATAATATTGATTTCGAAGTCGAAAGAAGACGACACACTTTATGGAATCGCCGATTAACAAAATGTAAGTATATAACGTACTGCGGCCGCCTGAAACTGAAAACTTTAAACGCGTTTTTCTCAAAACTACTTTTTTCAACATGCTTATTATTATTATCGCGTGTCCAGTCGACTATACGTGATAATTCGTCCAATATTTTATCAATTTTATTAAGTCGTTATCAACGTCACACCGTATATAAGTTATCAACTTTGCCGCTAAGAAGACATGTACATAGATGATTATAGTCTCGAACTTCGCCGCAGTCGCATCGATCGCTATCAGATATTTCCCCCGCTTACAAAACATTATATTTTGTGCGCGCAGTTCCACTTCTCAGTCTATTCAAGGCTTTCCAAAGACTATAGCTTAATAATATCTCCCGAGTTCTATTTAACCAAAATTGATTTCAGATTTTGTTTACCAACCTTTAATATATAACCTCCTATCGCCCCTACCACTTTTGTGTCAAAATTATGTTTTTTATTATTTTAAAAAATTACAAATTACAAAAAAAAAAAAAAAAAAAAAAAGGTCGAAAAATGTATTTTTATCTTTAGACAGCAGCCGCTCCTTTCTTAAAAAAGAAAATTCCATTTTTTCTTTTTGGTGGGAGAGAGGCTATAACGAGACATTCTTATTAATTAAGAATCTTTTTTGAAATTTTATTTCAGATGACCAGAAGGGCTGTTGTAATCGTGTCAACCAGAGCATCATATTTTTTTTTTACCCCCAACTTTACCAACTTCTAACTTTTTTAATTTCAATTTTTTTTTTTCAAATTTTTTATTGTACGTTTTTAAAATATCAATAAATATCTTGCAAAAAATAAATAGTAAAAATATATATATATATATTTTTTTTATTAAGCTCAACAAAACGCCGAAAATGTGTGCCTCTAGACCAGAATCTCTTAAAACCGAATATCATTTGTTACAAAATGCGTGAAGTAAATTCAAGGAAAGAACAATAGATGGGAAGCATTTATATTTAAAGATAAAAAAAGTCGTCCATGCTAAAATTAGGCGGAAGATATAATAAACTAAATTAAAGACATAATCCGGAATAAATTAATTACAAAAACCGGCGGCGCCAACATTTTCAAAGCGAAGGCTGTAACAATTTTAAAAAATTACGAAACAATATCTAAACAAAATCTAAATAAATGAAAGTCGATAAATTTAAGAGTAACAATTTAAAATAATAAATTGATTTTAATTTTTTAACAACGGATTATTTTGGTTATTCGAACATTATCATCGAAAATGTTGTTTTGCATGTTTATCAATATAATACACGTTGCGTAATTCAATAAATGCGAATTATTAATATGCTTTAGAATTGCCATTACTACTGTAGTAACATTAAATGTTAATCTGTGTCGTAATATAATTCGTTCCGCGTTACCAAACAATTATTTACATAGCCGTGTTTTATGGCTGATAAGTGCGCGTTATAACGTATTGTAAATGTCGCGTTTGGTCGATATATGTATTTCAAGTTACTTTGCATATACCAGATTTATCGTATTTATTATTACTAGATATAAATTTGTCTTTATCAATTTTGAAAATAACGAGGGGAGTTTTACATGACTTAAACATTTTGTAGTTATTATTCTTAAATAATTTTCGAAATACTACGTACAGCTGGATAACACGACGGACATTCAAAAAACGTTATGAGCATTTATCAGCGACGAAAAACGACCAAACACAGAGATTTAAAAAATAAATAAAGCGTTTTCTATTCGAGTTTTTACGGGGAAATGTAGAATATGCTGTCAGAGAATTTTTTTGAATAGTTACCACGGAGGAAATATTATTACTTCGAAAATTTTAAATTCTATTCTGGTAATAAACTAATTTTTATAAAATGCTCGGCGGAGAGGTTCTATGCAGAATAAAACGGGTATGCAAGTGTTCCCTTAAACAAGTAATTCCAGATTACCGCGTGTGACCAACTCGCAATCGCTTTATAACAGAGTGTACTCTATGTACGCCGGATTAAGAAAATTCCATGTGTCAGTTATTGATTTTATATAATCTGGAAATGTGATGGCTGTATACACAGAGAAGACACGGCTTATAGAAATACCGAGAGAATCTTCAGAGCTGAATAGGCAACAACCGTTTTTTGTTGAAGGTTGATAAATATGTTTCGCAGAGACAGAAAGAACCTTTACACAAATATGTTAAAAATAACCGTTATTAACATTGAAAGCCTAAGGAAGCGAGCGGGAACGCGTAGACGGTTTACGGAATAAATAGATGGTACGATGAAAATGGAATAGTAAAGAAGAATTGATAAACAGATAATTGCAGCGATGGAAACCATGAGAAGATTGCTAGAAAAGATACTCAGCTGAGACCCTAACAAATGTTTCGGTAAAAAAAAAAAAAAAATAATAATACGGGAAGCAGCTTTACATACTAAGACATAACATTGAATTGCCGCAAAAACTCAAGTATTAATTAAGAAAAAACCCGTTATATTACAAAAATAATTTAAAAAAAATTATGTTTATTAATTTTTTTTTTAAATATTTGGATAGACAATTTCATATATCATTGTAATGTTCTGCAAAAAAGGAAACAGATTTTATTAGAATATTTTAGGAATTCAAATTACAGTGAAATTATCGAACAATCCTGCACAGCACTTAGTTTCAATAACTTTAATCCTCACGAAATATTACGGTTTACTGCCATGGACTTTATTTTAATTATTATTTTAGCAATACAGGCAACTAAAAGAAAGGAAAACGAAAAGAAGTATCATGTGTTTAGTGAAAATATAGAGAGACTTCACTATATAAATGTATATAAAACAAAAAAAAAAAGTACATTTAAACAAACATTAATGTGCGGGAATAACTGAGGACAAAGATCTCTTGAACCGATTTTGTTGAAAAAAAAGTTGGATAAAATAAAATAAAAATTTAAAAAATGTTTACCATAATACATAAAAATCCATAGATAAAATAGTAATGTTTTTTTTTTTTTTTTTTTTTTTTTTTTTTTTTTTTATTAATTCCTAGACACAAATTTAAACGGACATTGATGTGGACGAAGCCGTGGACAACGGGCTAGTTATATCAATAAACACGTAAAAACAACATTTCCCATAATAATATTCGAATAACCAATATTCAAAATTAAAATCGATTTATAGCAATCATCATTTTATTTTAATGATTTATTTTAAATTGTTGTTTTTAGATTTGTCGATTTTTATTTATTCCTATTTTGCTTACATATCGCAGCGTAATAATAATTTTAAACGGCTACGCATGATAACAAGAATAGGATCGATAATAATCCCATTTCGGGAAATTTACAATGAAACACGGTCGTAATCACTATTACAGCACCTCCACAAACCTTTCAAAATTGTCAACAATTTAGAATTTCAAATAATTTAAACTTTTTTAGATCGAAATTCACTAATAAAAAGACTTAGCCAAAAACCCTAGTTTGCTAACGGAATTTTAACTTAGCCGTACTTGCAAATAATACCGGAAAGTGTACTTCGCAAACGTTCAGAGCCTGTATTCCGCGTAAGTCACAAAACGTTTTTGTTACTCGCTACTTTGCTCAGCGCTTCGATAAAAGAAATGACAAAAGTTGTACCGGGGGGTTAACTATACAAGAGTTTTCGCGTTTTTTTTGTTTTTTTTTGGGGGAATTATAAATAATGTAGGAGGAATTACTGTTTCAGTTTTTCGCAAACCGTTATATTCCAGTAGTAAATATTTACATAAAAATATGTACGGAAGGAAACAACAGGATATAAGAGACGCAGTAAGAAGTAGGAAACCCAGTGTCAACAGCTAGGAAATTTCTTAAGTAACCCAAATCATTTTGAACTGGTAGAAAATGAATGTACGCGAGATATTAAAAAGAACGGGAAAAAGTTGGGGAATTCTAAAAAAAAATGTCCCTCTACCTCGGCAAATGTATATTTATTTTATTAAAATACTAGTTTTTAAGCATTACTTAGTAAAGTGTTGAAAGTAACAAGGGAATTATAATTAGAACGCATTATCAATGAGGAACTTTTAAAATTTGCATACTTAAACGTCTCTGGGTGATACATATATTTCTTAAATATTCCATTATGTAATGAGATGTTTGGTTCGTTACAGAGTTTATAATTTCTCTTTAGTGACTTGAACTCTCCTCATGCTTCTCGGTTGTATTTTTCTAATACACTTTATTGTAAATTATGGATTAAGTATTTATGTATCCTTTTAAAATTTAATTAACTTAATACCACTAGGCATTTCAATAATTTTCGAATACACCGTTATGATTTTGAAGTATTGCCTCCTACGTATGATGCTTATTAAATGAACGGTTTTTATAAAACATACCTAATCTAAAAACATATTTCATCCAACAAAAAAATAAAAATAACATGCGGAATAAATATCAAAAGAGAAAGAGTGCGTAAAAAGAAAACAAAACTTATTACACCGTAAAAGAAAAGTTAACAGGAAAAAAGAGGACACGTTTAAAAAAGCGTACTAGCGTTAGTGAGACTATCTTATCACCAACATAAAGAAGTGAAAAAACAAGAAAAGCAAACACATTTTAGAGAATAAATAAACAGAATTATCGTAATGATAAAAATATACTAACTTTCGTTATATACACTGCCATGAATTCCCATAGAAGTCAGTTCGGTATTATCTACTATGCCATCAGAGTTCCATATTTCTAGATTAAAACAAGGCTTTTGTTTGGAATTCGAATCGTTAGATTCTAACCGTCGAATTAACGCTTTTCTACCATCATCATTTATTGCCACTAGCAACCTGTACAATAATTGCCGTAAATCGACGTTAAATTTATCGCAGAATTAAGAACTATATCTTTGTTACCATTGTATGATATTGTTTAATCAGAGTAGCAGCAGTAAAAATTGTTCAATCTATGTCAGAAGACGAAATATTGTTATTACGGTTAATATGCGTAATATTTTTAAAAAAATCGCAGATTCCACGATAAAAAAAAAATCTTAAATCTTCATTAAACGGCTTCACATCGATAAATAACAACAAAATAAATATACTATAAGATTGTAGTGAGAAAGTAACGCTTTAAATCGCACGAGTTATCATAAAACGGATTATAAAGAAAGCGTCACTGCGCACGTCTTTCACGCAACTTTTAACCGCGATTTAAACTTTAATTTCATGAAATAATTTTTAAAAAGTATTTTAATAGCTTTCAAGTTCTAACAATGAATGAAATCGAACTAGAATTAAACGAAATTGAGCACTATTTTCATAAAAATGATTAAAAAAAGAATTAAAAAGTTTTAAAAAACTTCCTCCTCTACTATACTGTAGGAGCACATGGCATAATCATGAGTTTTTTAAACGTTAGCTTTTTAATACAAGTTATTGACAAGTTAGAAAAATCATAAAATTGGTTAATAATGAAATTAATAGCGGAACAACAAAACAGAACAACCATTACATATCGGGTATGAAGAAAAAGATTTTTCTTTTAACAGAAAAAAAAAAAAATGTTTTCAAACCGTAAGAAAAACGAACAAAACGAGCACCAATGACACCTATATAGTGTCACAAGTAATAGCTCTCCTCGGCAGAGCAACAGGCTATAATCACGGCTATTTAAAACGAATCTCCGACAACATTTGACTAGTATGACAAATAAAAACAACTATTGTGTGCCAAGCGCACTTCTCCCCGTGACTGGGAAGTCTCACAGGGGAATTCACCACCACCATGTGTTCAAATCACCGAATTCACACACACACAGTCACGGTACTAATGCGTATATTTTGCTAAATTAAGCGAGCAAGTCTATCAACACGAAAGAAAAATAGAATTCCCCTACTTTGTAAAAACAACCTCGACTCGGCTTTTACAAAAAGTTAATTAAAGTGGAAAAAACGACATGCAAACGATATGGCATCCGTATTTTTCAGAAGCGACATGCGTTGACTCGCTATTCAAACGGTAACCACAAACGATCATCGGCGACTGATTTATCTAGCCAGATCGATTCGATATTAACTTACACAGAACTAACGGTAAATTACCGAAATCAATTAATGCCAGGCTAACCGATCTATCGCACACATATATAGGGTGTCCAGTGGGAAAGTTCAAAATTTGAATTACGCGGCAATGGTTTACGCGAGGAAGTGGGGAGGGGTCTTAATAGACGCGTCCGGCGTGCGGGTTTAGCAGTTACGATGGAGTGTTGGACCGGAGCGCAACGTACTTTTGCTATCGAAGCTTATTTTATGAATGGTGGTTCGTACACAATTACCCATCTACAATATTCGCCGACCCAAAGGTGCCGCAAGAGTTAACCTTTTCAAACAAAGGATAAAGATGTTTCGTGAAACAGGTTCTGCTAATAGTCAACTCATCCCTGGCCGCCCGCGTCTATTGTATCAACATAGAGAAAATGTGCGTTGAGTAAGTGATTCGGCCCTTTCAAATCCACGGCATTCTTTACGGAAGCACTCGGCTGCTTTGAGTATCTCTAAGTCGTCAACAGTTCATGTTTTTATCAGAAAAAAAATGTTTTTTCATCCATACAAAATCCAATTGGTGCAAGTTTTGAAAGAAAGTGATTACGTTTTACGGAAATCGTGTGCTGAAAGGATGTTGGAAATTTTTCCTACGCACCGCAGACTCAATAACGTTGTTTTCAGTGATGAGGCCCATTGCCACCTAGATTACGTAAACAAGCAAAACTGCAGCAGATATTGGGCATCAATGAACCCTAAGAGGAGAGAAGCATCAGCAACAAGAGTGCGAACAAAATTTTCTAAGGGCAACTGCGTACGAATCACCCCATTCTTAAAATAAGCTTCGATAGCAAAAGCACGGTGCGCTCCGGTCCAACGCTTCCTCGTAATTGCTAAACCCGCACGCCGGACGCGTCGATTGAGACCTCTCCCCCCAACTTCCTCACGTAAACCATTGCCGCGTTATTCAAATTTTGAACTTTCCCACTGGACACCCTGTACATCCGCACACTACTTCTTATTAATTCTCATGACTCATGGTGTCGACAGACGCGTACATACCAGGACACTTAGACGAGCCCCCTCCAACTCCACCCGCGCCGAAATTTCAACCGAAAATTGAAAATTTTCGAGAAAAAAAATAAAATAAATGAAATGGGATTGTTTTTTTTGTTTACAGATAATTTCTGTCCTACCTAAAGTTAAATTTTTTTTTTTCTATACGTTATTCAATGTCCAATTTATTTATTGTTGTTTTATTAAGAGCGGGGCTCCACCTCGAAGACCATCGCTTCGCCCGGATTTTCGACATCGGCGTTTATAAAGACAAAAATACTGTAAAAAAATTATAGTTTAAAAAACTAAAAACAGAAGCTTTACACGTAAGATGCGCTAAAAACCGTAAAATAATTTCAATTCTTTTACAATACTAACCTAAGACGGAAGAGCTGGACATTAATAATTCATTTTAATTCGCAATAAAAAATTAAGTTCTTTTACAATATTAACGTATAAGAGTGAACAAGTAGACATTAATAATTAATTTCAATTTAAAATAAAGCACAGGGTGATTTTATCAGTAGTCATGCAGTCCCTCAACAACTGTAAATGATATAGAATTGAAATTAATTATTAATGGCCACCTCTTCGCTCCTAGGTTAGTATTGTAAAAGAATTTAAATTAAATTAAGGTTTTTTAGCGCATCTTACATATAAAGCATCTGCTATTTAGTTTTGATTATATTTGATTATAATTATTTTCTGCGTTTAACGAATGCTGTACTTAATTCCGTTGCATGTTCACCCTTTTTACAGCGATCTAAATCCATTTTTCACCCAGTTCTCGACGTCCGAATGATTTGAAATTTTTAATAATTATCAGAACCCGATGATAATGCAATATTACGATGCAGAAAAAAAACACCTACATCTACAATTAAATTTAAGAAATATAAATATTTATAAACGGAATCATTTTTATTTCCCGCGAAAACACAGCAGCTTAACGAAAGCATCCTCAACTAATCTCATTATGTTTCCCGCCACGACGCGGGGGTTTTGAAGAAAAAGCCCGGCTGCAGACCCGTTGCTTTCGTCGTGCCGCCCCATTGCGGAGGAAAACATGAAACCGGCTACGATCTTTTTCTCCAAGCTACCGCATCGTGGCGGGAAACAAAAATTATTCCGTTTATAAATATTTATATTTTTTTAATTTAATTGTAGATGTAGGTGTTATTTTTCTGCATCGTAATATTGCATTATCATCGCGTTCTGATAATTATCAAAAAATTTCAAATCATTCAGACGTCGAGAACTGGGTGAAAAATGGATTCCAAAATTTGATTAAAAACATACAAAGTTACCAGTGAAGCTAATATAAAGCATATCAAAATTGACGACAATCACAAATTAGCAAACCGATATAATTTGATTAGAAAAAACAAAAAAGATTCTCCATTACAAGAACCAACTCGAATGACGTATAAAATAGTTGATGACAAAAAACTTTTTTTTTAAGACGATATAATAATTAAAGACAAAAAAAAAAAACAAGAAATTCTAAACCAAAAACGTACGCGTAGCAGCACACCTGAAAAGAGTAATGGATATAATAATGTCCTTGAATAGACAAAGATACTTTTTTTTCTGTTTTGCTTTGGTAGTTCAAAAATTTTTTAATTTGCATACCACCAGCCAAAAAATTGTTGCGAACGATCTACATTTCACACATTTAAACCGCACCTCAATATTGTTATCAATGACTATCTAATTTTAATCAAAATTATGTAACATTTTTAAGTAACGTTTTTATACTGTTTATATGTAATGTTTAAAAATGGCATAGTCAACTAAAACCAGCTCTTCTATAAGAATTTTCGAAGACTAATCTCATTTGTGGTCCAGGGATGACGCCATGGTACAGTTTGAAGGATAAGTTGACATATATATATATATATATATATATATACTATTCTCACTCGATTACAAGTATAAGATTATTTTCCAATTCATAGGAAAATTTGAAGATAGATAGTAGTGTAATTGAGAAGCACGTAAAATAGAGCGCAATTTAGGTTCCGTACTGCCGACCAAAGTGAGAAAGAGTATTAGCGGTGAAGCGAACCAGGAAGACTGACCCCTACTCACACTGATGCGATTGTTCGCCAGCTGAATATTTTTGTGCGATGCTAGCGTACACATACGACTACATTTGGAACTGACTATAGACATTTGTTACGTGCTATTAATGATGTGTGCTGCTATATACTAACTAGCGCGTATATTCTGTCTTCGTCTGGGATCAAATAAGAGACTTCCGAAATGGAAGCCAAGAGGTTCTCAGTAACTAGAGATTCCACAATGATGAAATACAGTGTTATATGTGGAAAGATTTATAGGACATTTCGAGTTTGACGGTTCTGTCAAAATGTTTCGAGTAAAAGTTGCTTTATTTTCGACATAAAATCGAAATCCATAAAAATATATTCTATTTTATGTTTATTTAAACTATTTCTCATTTGAATGAGTCACTTCCGATGGAAGCCGAAAATTGAAAATATTGCTACCTGGTCCGGTATGATCAATTTACCACTATGAGGCTTTCAGTATTTTAACTTTTTAGACCCTCTACATTCTAGAAGTTGCGGATGGGTGATTTAGAATCCTTGCATATACAGATATACATAACTCCGTATTCATTTCAATAGTTTGCAGCACTTTATTCCAACGAAGAAACTGTATGATTTAATGTATTCTACGTGTTCCTGTGTTCCTTTTGTATTTAATTAGTTGTAACTAAAACAAAATGAGTTATTCTAGCCGTTGGTTTGTTCCAAAAAAAGTTCAAACTTGTATCAAGCAACGTGGAGCTTCATTTGAACAAAGTGGAGGTACTGATTCTTTAGCTTAAACGAAAACGACTCATTTAAGTGTTTAAGTAAGAGATGTTTGTATAAATAAAATTCATAGAAAGTACAACATTCAATTTAAAAAAAAAAAAAACGTCTGAATATACCATTTCTAGTGAAAGTCCAAAGTTAACAATGTTTCCAATTGATACAGTCCCGTCAATTGACTATTATAAGATATTGAATTTTTCACTTTATTAGATATTCTGAACTTTATAGAGTATGACTTGGAATGAAGAAACGAGCCTAACGACCAAAAACCGGTTTTTGTGATAAGCACGTTTAAAGTAAAGAAGTTCCTATCAGCGCGAGATTTTTGGAACGAAGTTCTCATACGCAGCTTGTCGATAGGAGTAAACTGGCAGAAACTACGAGGTAACGAAAATCGCGCTGTACGTCGTCCGGCAGGCGATCTTCACTCTGTCCCTTTCTATTATATACGGGTGTGCGTGTGTGTGTGCGAGCGATGTGGAGTACTCATGTATCTCTAACTTTAAACTTCGATATCCCAGTAGATTTCGATTGTACGAGTTTGGACTAGTCTCAGTCGATAAAGCATACATTCTCAAGTCAGATTCGATCATAAAAAAAAATAAATTTTTTGGCCGTTAGGCTCCTTTCCTCATTCCAAGTCACATATATATATATACACATTCGTGTATAATGAATTTCAGTTATAGCTTTAATTTATCACAACCCCGCTTTCGTATCTATTTATAACATACTGCGGGCCTCATTTCCTAATGTAGCGGTGATTTTGAATTAGTGTAGTAACCTTACGGTTCTATAGATTAATTAATCTACATAAATTTAAAATATTTGGAACACCACCTGTGGTCAAATTTCCGTTGTCTTTTTCTAATAAGATATTACGAAATGTTTTATTTTAATATTTATTATATACATATTAAATTAATTTTTACTTTCCCAATTAATTAAATTCTCACTTTTTACCTCTATCTAATAACATTTATTTTTAATTATAATTTAATCGTTTTTACTTTTGTGCGTATTTTAGCTATGCAAAAATTGAATTAGCACCTAACAGAATACAGATTATTATTAATTACTTAAGAAGTGCTTAAATCGAAATGAAATCGAATTAAGCGGACCCATTATTTCTCTCGAATAATAAAAAATTTGTCCCTAATACATAATAAAATAAGATACAGAAAAACAGAATTCAAAATTACTGAATAAAAATAAAAAAAAGACAAATTTACGAACCAATACCATAATTGTAATTAAAAATATAAGAAAAATAATCAGCCCATTACCTTTAGCACATGATCATCGTATATTACTTAAACTAATATGTTTTAAATAAATTTAATAAAATAAAAATATGATTTTACTATCTTACCTAAAAACAGGAAAGAAAGGGGAAAAAAGAGACTGAAGCCTTTTTTTACAAAATTATTACCAAATTATAAACCGAGAATTACTCATGCAAACTAAATATATCGCAATTTAATGATGCAAAACACTGATAATTTTCCTTTATTAAATATATATATATATATAATGTATAATAATTTTAAAAAATTAATAAAAGGTTTTCTTACTCGTTATTTAAACAGACCGGCGTTGCAGAACCAATTATTTCCAATCTTTTGTTAATTAAAACCGTTTTTTCCATTTTAAAAGACGAGCATGTTTCAAAATTCCGCTGGTTCAACTCCATACGTATAGCCATATAATTACTGTTTTGCGGTATCAGTCTGGCTGAGGAAATGCTACTATATGCGAACGAAGTTGCATACATATCAGTGGCTTTTTTCTTGCTTTTTTCCATAGCCTATCGCAAATTAGTAACAATACATTCGATTTAAAAGACCGCCGAAATATTTCACATAAAAAAAGTGAAGGCATTACTCTACAACTTAATGCTTGAAACTAATCATGTATTCTTTTTAATTTTATATTTCAATTTTCTGTTAAAATATCGAGTGTTTTTTATGCTTATTTACAAATAATTCACTACATATGAAGTGACTATAATAAATAATGCAGACACGTTGAATAATAACTTGTATATCATAATGTAAAACTAAAATTATTAAAGTCACAATAGCAAATATACTACACTATTTAACAAGAAATTCTGACACAACAACATGGTTCCAAAATACGCGAAACTGAATATAAAAAATAAGTCAAGAACAACGCACAAGATCAAAAATATCGCGGAAAGAACCAGGGAGGGATCGAGAAATGCAATTTTTTTCCAATAAGAAAAACATTTTGAATTACATGTTATATAAATTATATTTAGCTTCAAGTAAATATATTCTATAAGACATTTTACATTTGTATATAAATTTACAGAAAAAACAATAAACGTATATAACAACTTTGAATTAGTCTTTTTTGATATCATAAATCTGTATTGAAATATTCCTATAACAGAAATACTGTTAATTATAGAACATTTTTTAAAAATAAACAATGGAAATTCCTTATATATTTATTAATTACTCAACACTATGAATAAAATAGCAGAGAACAAAGTTACTTCACTTTTAATAATATCAACATACAAATATGCGGTGTTCCTATGTGATCTCCAATTTCTTTTACATTATCTGAAATATTTTGACATTATAAAATAATCCGATTTAAAATAACCAAAAAAAACCGCAATATAATTTATTACACCACATATATCGATGATATTCTATGTATTTTCAATAATAAAAATGCGGATAATTATAATAAATTTTTAATATATTTGAATTTAAAAAATATTTAATACGATCGAAATTTAAAAAATAATAAGATTCATTTTCTAAACCTCAACATCTAAATTGAAAAAAAAAATCATTTAACACACAAAATATATATCGAAAAAAAAAAACAAAACAAGAACAGATATCATAATTGATAACTACCCAAAAACCATCTTAACACTCATAAACATACAGCATTTTTAACACACAGATTTCATACGACTCCTCTAAATGATACTAATAAAAGAAACGAATTAAATACATTAAATATAATAGTTTAAAACAATTTTTCACCACATATTATACGAACACTCAATATAAAATACAAACGCAATACCAAAATACAAAAATGAAAACAGAAACAACAATAATTGAAAAAAATAGGTAAAATTTACCATCATAAATTCCCAACTGTGCGATCTTTCGAAATAATTAAAAGCTTGAGTTCCTGGCATGGTTTATTAAAAAATTACAACATTAATAGCATTCATTTATCGGATACAAATTCAGATGAAAATGTGTACAAGGCAAATAGAATTTCGGAATTTACAGAATGCAACGTGAAACTTGTAAAACGTTAATTACGAAGTGAACGAAAAGACCGCTTAAAATTAAGATATAGAGAGAGCACATGCCGCTTATAGAAGTGTTATACTGAACACGCTACATTTCCCCAGCATCTATCAGCAGAAAAACCCACAATTGCTTCCAACATCACATGTGATGATATGTGCATATTAAAAGTCTTAGCAAACACTAAACATCTTAATTTTGCTGAAAATGTCTATATACAAAAATACAAAGATCAAACATTGAATATATTTACATACCAGTAGGGAGACCTTTATTTAATACAAAATATAAATAAGTTAATTCATTTTACTATATATATATATATGTTACTTTTGTTTTATAGTTTTCAAAAATATTTTAACCATCGATCTCAATTATATATTAATATCAACTGATGTTGCAGTAATGCTATCACTTTACGTATATATCCTTTATTATACACTACAATAGTTAACATAAACATTCGACCACCAGCTGTATGATTTAAAATTGTATACACTAAATTTATGCTAATATATAAAATGTTTTTTATGCTTAATTATTTAAATAATTCATTAGATTTATATTACACACGTGATAAAATTCCTATAATAAATGGGGGGGGGGAAGAAACATCTAATAGACAAAAATAAATAAAATACTCATGAGACCGTAAAAAGAGGTATTTTGTTCGCACTCGTTTCGCAGCTATAAAGCGAAATCTTTACCTACAGAATGTAAAAATCGAATCAAACATAAGGGGAAAGTAATTTGTTATTTGTTTCAGATTTTTCTGAAAATCTGCAGTTTACCTGAAACATTTGTCATGATTAGGACGATTAATACTGTTCCATGTTAAAAATCAATTTAAAGTTTTTGTGGTTTTACGTATATTCACCGTCTCTGCATTCGGTTAAAACCACGTTTATTAATATTGAACATTTTATACGATACCGTTCTAGACCATCATCTTTTGAATACGCGACTACAGCAGAGCTCTTTTTGCTGTTTTGTCGTTCAACGGCATCATAAATAGATCTATTTTCTAGTTGTCTCCTCCGCTAGTTACTATAAATCTTTTCATACGCGCAGCCTAGTTTTTTATCAGTTTTTATATAAATTGTGTAATGTCTGTGAGTTATTTTTCTAATCAGTCATTTGTTTCAAATTCCGTCGCAACCGCTGCATAATTATACTCTCGCTGAGTTTACGAATCTGTTTATCAGTTTTTAGTTACCGGATTTCATTTCATTTATATTAATTTCTAATAATCGCTTTAGAGTACACCGAGTAAATATAATAAGTTACAAATATTTTAATTTCGCTTAGATAAAACTATTATTACATAAAGAACATCATTATTTCTATAAGTTAATTTTTTTTTAAATATATTATTTATTCCCTGCGGGGCACAGGTTGTTGTAACTAGAGTTTCCTTCTCTAGTAAGTAGTCACTCGACCGTCATACGATGCTAGAGTCCCACCGACGGAGAAACGAAACAACAACCACGCGAGTTCTGTACGTCCACGTCGTGCAGGGTGGAAATTTTCTACTCGGTGGGCTTAGTATTGACTAGAAAAGCTAACTCAGAACTCACAGTATAACGCTGATGGGAAAACGGAGGAGGGTTCACTTGCCGAAGGTTTTCCTTTTAACAGATACCATTAAGCATTATTACTGCATTACAACAGCAGACTATCAGCAACTCGCTCGTGACAAGGTGCCCCAGTCGGATTGATGATTTCGATCTAGAGCGAGTAGGCGAGTATCCGGCGCCTTCAAACCGGGTCCTTTCGGCTAGGGGAGTAAACCCCAACAGAAAATCCAGTGGAAGGCAACGGGAAACCACCACTGTAGTTATTTCTCGATAAATATGGCGCGGCAGAATAATAATTTAAATGCTGCACCTATGGGATACACTCGAAAGAGTGCATCAGGCAATAGGCGGTCCTCTGTAGCAATACAGAATGACTCGTGTCCTCCCGTGCCCTTAATGGTACGGCACTCTGCAGGAGAGGACAGACGCGCTGGAAAATCGAGATTATGTTCCCTAGTATCATCGGCGAACGATAACACTAAGAATATAGGCATCGACCGAAACATAAATAATAAAATGCTTTTTTACAAAAAATAAATACCGATACTTAAATGTTTATTATAAAAATTTAAAAATGCACTAAAAAGTAAAAAATAATTACTCCCGATAAAATATATATATCAGAGTGATATAACTTAAGGTGATATCGTAATTCTTATACAACATTAACTTTTTGGAGTTGGAATTAAATTCATTTTACTATATCTAGGAACAATTTAATGAACATTTAATGCAGTTTTTAATTATTCTTTTAATATGAATCTGATGCCAACTCCAAAAAGTTAATGTTGTACAAGAATTACGATATCACCTTAAGTTATATCACTCTGATATATATTTTTTATCGGGAGTAATTATTTTTTACTTTTTAGTGCATTTTTAAATTTTTATAATAAACCTTGAAGTCGGTATTTATTTTTTGTAAAAAAACATTTTATTTTTTACTTTTTAGTGCATTTTTATTCAATTAAATTAAAACATTTTAATAAGAACAGATATTTCCACGGTAAAAACATCAAAAGCTACATTTCCATGGTAATTTGGCAAATTTATAGTATTTTCAGTCAATAAATCTAATCCGACGGTGAAAACAATCATGAATGAAAAGCGTCCAAAAAGCTTCAATCTCCCGCATTATTAAGGATAACTCAAAAACTATCGGTCAGATCTTAATCAAATTTAAATGGGACCACATGAGAAACACCACCTTTCAAATAAAAGAAGAATCATCAAAATCGGTTCACCTAGAAGAAAGTTCTGTAGTAACACACATAAAAAAAAAAAAATACAGTCGAATTGAATACCTCCTCTTTTTTTGAAGTCGGTTAAAAATAATAGAGAATGGTTAGCACAACGGATTACACGTGCCAACATTAATGTTGCAATATGGAATGTCAGGTCCTTATATCAAGCAGGTAAACTAGCAAATGTAGTGCTTGAAGCAGAAAGGCTTCAAATTGACATTCTAGGAATCAGTGAAACGCGTTGCACAGGATGTGACAAAATAAGTGTGAATACTGATTATGATCTCATATATTCGGGAAAGGATAAACACGAATTATGGCGTGGGAATCTTGTTGAAGAAGAAATATAGTAGTCTAGTAAATGGTGTTTTAACAAAATCCGAGCGTAGAATATTAATAAAAGTTGAAACAAAACCTAAAATAATTAACATAATCCAAGTGTACGCTCCAACAGCCGATAGTAGCACTGATGAGATAGAAAAATTTTACAGTGATATGGAAGAAGTAGTGGCATACACAAAGAACAACGAGCTTACCTTTATACTGGGAGATTTTAATGCCAAAGTAGGTAGTCGCGGATATGGAAGAACGGTTGGAATACATGGATTAGGAAACATTAACGACAGAGGGGAAAGACTCATTGAATTCGCTGAAAAATTTCAATTTATGATTTGCAATACTTGGTTCTACAAACATCCCAGAAGATTATACACACATGGACAAGTCCTGACGGCAAAACTAAAAACCAAGTTGACTATATTTTAGTAAAGAAAAGATTCAGGAACGCAATAAAAAACTGCCAAACTTATCCTAGCGCAGACTGTAGCACGGATCATAAACTGTTGGCGATCAGATGCAAGCTAGTCCTGAAAAAATGTAAAAATTCAAAAAATAAAGATAATCAAAAATGGAATATTGAAAAATTAGAAACCAATCCAAACATGCTAAAAGATTTTCAAACTCAACTAGATATAGAAATGGAAGGCATGAATAATGTAGGCGATATTGATAGTCAATGGGCAAGGTGGAAACAAGCAGTGACAAAGGTTGCGGATGAAAAAATAAAATCGAACATAATAAGAAGAAATAGTGCATGGATTACTGAAAAAATAATAAATATGATAAATGACAGAAGGCAATTAGTAGATAAAGCAAGCACAGAATACAAAACCTTGCACAAGCTAATAATAAAAGAATGCAAACAAGCAAAAACAGATTAGTATAATCAAAAATGCAAAGAAATAGAAGCATTACAAAATAGACACTGTTATCGGGAAATGCATGCGAAGATAAAGTATATGATGAAGCAACATAAAATGCGAAAATCAAGAGTTATGGCAGTCAAAAATAAACAAGGTCTGCTATGCATAGAGAAAAAAGAAACCCAAGAAGCCTGGATGGATTACATATCGCACTTATACGAAGACATAAACAGACCAAGAAATGTTAGGATCAGGGAAACAGAAAATGCACCAAGTATAACAAGATGGGAACTGAATAGAGTTATCCATAGGGCTAGAAAAAGAAGAGCGGCTGGCGAAGATAGAATTCCAATGCATTTAATCAAACACATGCCGGGACAATGTAAAGTACATCTACTAAATTTATTAAATAAGATATATCATGAAGGTAAATTACCCGAAGATTTCAAGAATATCAATTTTATTGTTATACCGAAAAAGCACAATTCGAAAAAATGTTCAGATCATCGAACTATTGCACTAATGAGTCATACCTTAAAACTGCTGCTTGCGATTATAAATTATAGATTAGAACACAGGATAGATAAATTCTTAAGCACAACGCAGTTCGGCTTTATAGCAAAAAAAGGCACCAGAGACGCCATCATACTACTCAAGATGATAATACAGAGAGCCCTAAATATAAATAGAGATGTACTGGTATGCTTCATAGACTACGAGAAAGCTTTCGACAGGGTTGATCATGCGAAATTAATTCAATTACTACAAAAATATGACATCGGTAGCCAAGATATTCAATTAATAAAAGAGCTATACTGGGAGCAAAAAGCAAATGTAAAAATAGGAAACGAATACTCGGAGAAGCGATGTAATATTAAAAAAGGTGTCAGACAAGGATGTCCACTGTCTCCTAGATTATTTAATGCGTATGTAGAAGAAATTATGAAGTGCCCAAAAATAAACAGAAAAAGGGGCTTTAAGATCAATGGACTCAAAATAAATAATATCTCTTACGCAGATGACAAAATACTATTAGCGGAAACGGAGAAACAAATGCAGAAAATGCTGGACAATCTGAATGAAGAAGAACGGAAGGCCAACATGAAAATAAACATAAACAAAAGTAATGAAATTCGGTAGACACAAAACTAGTGAAATAAAAGTGAGCACAGATGGGCAACAATTAGCAAACGTGAAACAGTATAAATATCTAGGAGTTGTAATTACAGAAGACGGACGCGACAACAAAGAAATAGTCGCCAGAATAATAATGATAGTAAGGCATTTGGAAACTTAGAAAAAGTCCTGAGAAATAATAATCAAATGGATCTAGAAACAAGGAAACGAATACTACGTTGTTATGTTTGGTCCGTGCTGCTCTACTCGGCCGAAACCTGGACAATAAATGCAGATTGTGAAAGAAGAATAAACGCCGTGGAAATGTGGGATTATAGACACGCATGCTAAGAATTCCGTGGACAGATTAATCAACCGAGAGGTGTTGAATAGATGCAAAGTCGACAGATTACAATTAATGGACGACATAAGAAGAAGAAAAACCAAATTTAGCGCGCATAAAATTCGAGAAGAAAGTCTTTTTAATTTGGCGGCACAGGGTAAAATTCAAGGAAAACCACTCAGAGGAAGGAAAAGAATGGAACTAACCAACACAAACATGGAATTTAATGGTTTTTTCCAGTTAATAGAATCAGCCAGATGCCGACGCATATAGTGTTCGTCATGTGCAACCTCCCGAATGGGAGATGCTACCTTTATGATGATATTATTTATCCGCTTACTAAAAAATAGTATTAATTTTCTTCGAATTAAATTCGTATTCCTTCACGTTATTTACTTTCCGAATTAAATTTGTTTATTTAAAGGGTGGGGGGTCATCTACTCAAGAAGTTGTTTTTTCGTATTTTTGGGGGGAATTTTTCTTGTAAGAACTGATAAGAACCAACTTCGCTGAAACTTTTACATCATTCTTATTGACATTTTAAGAGTATTTAGAAAATTTTTCCAATTTGATATATAGCGAAAAAAAGTTGTTGAACGGTACCCACCATTGCAGATTTTCAGTTCATCATAAAAAAACAAAAAAAAAACATCCTCTTAATCTGTGGATGTGCGCCCTATCGTGCGTGAACTGGAACCAATTAAAAATAATGAATTTAAATTTTTGCCGACGTTTTGCAAAAAAAATTTATTTTTCTGCACTTTTTTTACCATTTAAAATACAAAAAAAAATATATATATATATATATATATATATATAGTATATGTTAATTATTCTAGTTTAAATGAAAACAAGATGTGTACAGAAGAGGTGTGCAAAATTTCAGCGAAATCGATTGAAAATCTTTCTTTGTGAGATATCATGAGCACCGTTTTGAAAAATAATGTTTTGAGAAAAACACATTTAAAAGTTTCGGAACGTATTATACGAAAATAACTATCGACGCTGTTGTTTTATGCCTATAGTCACTATGACGCAAAATATTATACGCGATCCCAAACAACCGAAAGCGGTTCGTTGCTATCAGTAACATACGAATTCCAAATACCTGGCAAGCGATCAGTTGGAAGACGAAAATGAGGGGTGGTCTCGTATACAATTACAACCAATTTCAAAAAGACACTGGCGTAGATTCAAGCCTGCCATTCAATCGTAACACCGGGAGACGTTCAATTAAAAAGGCAGACCCTGCACCGGCGGCGCAAATTGCCAACAATGAATAAGAATGACGCAAAACATTTATAAACATAACGGTTACGTATAAACACTGAAATATTACGGAAAAGTACATACAACAAAATTTTAAGCAACTCTAAATAAGTTTAGTGGCCAAATCGTTACATTTTTATGGGGTCTTATGTACTAAAAGCTTCCAAAAAAAAAAGCAATACTTCTGTATGTATAGTTTTTATACTACATCATCGTACATTTCTGAATTAGTTTTTGGTTTAAAAAAAAAATATATCGGACAAAATCAATAATTTTTCAAAAATTCATTAGAACTTGCATTATTCGAAATACCTTAAAGATTATTATTAAGTTTTCCAAAAGAATCCGTAAATTAAATATAAATAAGGCTCATTAATAATCGTAATTCATAAAAAAGTTCAATCAATTTTAGAAATAAAAATACGTAAGATATGTGAATATAAAATATTTTCATTGATAAAAATTTTTTTAGAAAAAAAAAACTTCTTATTGCTTTTACGTTCTCTGTTTTAATTCCGTATCCAACTACCATTAATGTAATATAATCTGGATTATTAAACCACAGATAGTTATAAATACTACTGATAACCTTTTTTTGATGGTACTCACATGTCTCATTTTGGGCTGATTTAGCTGCGAACCAATTGCGAATAAAATGTTACTTTAAATATATATTATTCTGTAATCAGCGCTCCTACAACAAAATAAAAAAAAAAAACATAAAAAACGACTAGAATTTTTCGAAGCTAACTCTAGATTCACCCTTTGTGGTGTTTTTTGATTGACGACCAGATCCGATTTTGTTTATTAGAATGAAACAACTTCTAAAGGTCACGTGACTGCATCTTGGAAAAGTATGCTATCGATAGTTCAAAATTTTCTAATCAAAGTCGACGATGTGAAGATCGAAGACGGCAAAATTATTTTTAATTTTAAAAATATGAAATTATAATATTATAAGGAGTATACAAATCTCCGATAGTAAATAGTAAAACGACCGAAATTACAGAAGTTTGTAATTCAACAAAACGCAGTTAAATCGATTTCACACCAAATCAAATTGAAAAATAAATATCTATCATTTTAAAATTTAATTCTTAAAATACTTCATACAATGTATAATATTATTGATAATTATGTTTTGTTTTTTTTCTTAATATTATCATTGTAAGTAAATCGGTTTATGGTATTATCAAAACAACGAATAAATTATAGAAGTATACATTAACGAGTCGTGAGAATTTTTCATAGAATTAACTTAATTACAATTTCTTGTATAGTCGTTACATACAGGGCCGGCCTTAACCATCTAGACGTCCCGGTCGAGTCATATTAATTTGGCGCCCTTTATTATTTTATATTATAATTTAAAAAAAATTATTTTGAATTTAGTACCGTATTTTTAATTGAATTTAATATAATACAAAACACAAAAAAATTATCTATTATTATTATCATTAATACTTTTTACCGATTCGTTCTCTATACAATGTCACCTAGTCGCTTTAACATTTAATGAAAATCAAAAATTAAACAACTAAAATATACTTTTTCTAACTTTTTTATCAGCAAACTTTACAATAAGACTTGCAAAATCTAGGTTTTCTGAAACTTGATTTTCAATGGACAGCAAAACCAAACTGGTTAATGTTGTTTGAGGCATTGTGGACCGCAAGTACGTTTTTATTAATTTTAGTTTGGAAAAACTGCGTTCGCCACTTACAACGGTTACAGGCAGGGTCGGATGTGAGCGCAGTAATTTTTGCCGCCCTTGGAATAATTTATAAATTAAGTAATAAAAATTATAATCGAGTAACTGAGTTAGAAAGGACATTAAAGTTAAAAATTAATTTTCAATTAAAAGTCAAAAGTTAATAAAAAATTTCACACATTTTTAAAACATACCTATAAATTTTATTATAATTCTATACGTACATTATTCTTACATGTGTCAAAGTTTACATTTGCAATTTTAAAGATGCAACTTCATTTATTATATCATCAAAGTTTAAATTCTTTACTAACTGTTGTTCAATAAATAAAACAGATAAATCATTTAATTTTTTTGGTGAGACATTGTTGACCTGAAAAAATTTTTAATTCTTTTCATCGCAGGAAAGAAACGTTCTGCTGAGTAAATTTTATTCAGCGCTAATCTTTTTTTGTGTTTTTTCCCATCATGTTATCATCACGTTATTGTAATTGTTTTTTGTAGTGTTGTTAGAGTTGGTTTTTACAGTTATATCGAGTTTTTACCTTTTTTTCGTTAAATAATCACAAAAATTAAATAAAGTGTACATTTATTCGTAATACGAGTATTTTCGCCGTTAGCGTGTTTATTCATCAGACTCAGTATTCAGAATAGTTTCAACAGGTTATGGGCCCAGCACGCTTTCCGCAGTGCCCCAGTGCCACACTGCTTTGAGCACCTTTCATCTTTTGGTACGGCAAGAAATAATATAAATAGTTCTTCGAAAAATGTTCTAACTTTTGTCGTATCAATAAGATACCGCTACTACATTTGTGAATTTTCAGTTTTTCTTCCAGTCTTGTTTGACCTCTTATCATGCCGACCAGCCATTGTGCATACTTCGAGAATTCCCTTTAACTGCTAATATTATAACCGTTTCGCCTAATAGTAATGCACGTTCTGATTTACACACTTCGTTAATTATTAAATATTCATTTCTCGATTCCTCTATTTACATGTTGTTTATAATCATTTGGAAATTTTACCTAAATCAATATATTCCCAGTTTAACTTTTCTGTACATTAATGCAAGTTAAAAAATGATTTTATCACATTCCTCTCCTACCTTAATAGGACTAAAACGCCATAATATGTAATAGTATTATGAAAATTTTAAGTATTTTTCAAGAGAAAAAACTTTTCAATCTCATGCAAATTTGCCACTTTTCGAATTTCGCCGCTGTGGGCTGTAGCCCATTTAAGTGTGTGATGTAAATCCAAGACTGGTCACTGGTATTGTTAATAGAATACGCAACGTTATCCAAGTATTGGGATATAACTCTTGAAAGCTGTTTTATAAATTTGAACGAAGCGGATGATGATAGTGAGGAGAAAAAATACAAAGAACAATTCTTTACCGGAAACTGAGTCAGCAATGAAAAGTGAAACCCTACACTCAGCAGAAGCCAATTTTCGCAAAAAAGAAAAATAATTTTCCAGTTTACGAATTTTCTTTGCTGGTTGAAAAATACTTTACATAAATATGATTTAACCGGGTTTAACGCGAAAACACGATAGCACATTTAACAATGGATCACATTCGTCCAATTTCCCACACTAGTGTCAGTGAGGGATGTATCAAACGAAAAAATGGCACAGATCGTCTTAGATGTGCTCTGAATATTCGAACACACTCTTGCAAGATAAGTTCATAAAAGTTAATGCACTAAATTTAATTTTTCTTTAAACTCATATAGATGGGGGTTCAAATGAAGTGGTTAAGCAAGCGCCACGCTCCCGGCGTTCCCTAAATGCTGGCGCCTCGGGCGACCGCCCGGATCGCCCTACCCTAAAGCCGGCCCTAGTCATATAGGCCATAAGCTTCCGGTCTAATTCCGTGCTGGGACCGCATACCTTTTCTTACCATTCGCTACATTTCCCTGTCGAGAAGAAGCTATTTTTTTGACTAGTATAGAATTACACGTAAGTGTAATTTTTAAAATGATAACACTTTATTTTAAATATCACTGTGGTGGAGGGTGTTCAGTGTAACCGCTTATTACCACGCGTACGCCGATTCCATTATGTTCTGTATGCACGCCAGCTCGGAGCCACCCTATGTTGGTGATATACCTGAAGTCATTGTTAAGGAATTGGTTTCCATGAACAAACTGATACTAAAAAATGAACTTTCTGTACCGAATATCTGTATTATTCAACTAATTTATTATTATTCTCTTTTTTTTTAAATTAATTTCTAAAAACCGTAGCTTCAAAGACGTCACTATTTACTTATTTCCTTCAACAGTCTAAGTGTCGAGCAGGGCCCGTTATTTATTAAAGAATACTAGGAATAAGCTCACTTACTTTATATTACGTTGTTCATATCGGATGTTACGGATTTGCAATCAATTTACCATTTTCTTTTCAATTTATCCTGATTAATTTTATTTTAAATTAATACATCTGGGGTATATTTAAAATACAGCTTATACTTTTTGCATATTTACATTGTTCGTTGTTCTCAATTACTTAACGTATGTAATATCGCTCGACATTCATATATTGTTCCGAGTTTTGATATTTTTAACATTCGAAATATTTCCTTTTAATAAAATCATTAAGTTTATACTCGTGTTTTTTGAAAATATTTAAAAGATTATTCCGAAATAGACGTAGAGACCTTCGCTGTGATTTACTTAAAAATACGAATAGGAATACACAGTGCGCCCTGTAAGTTTCAAGACAGTGGCTATGGAACGTTTAAAAAAATTGCAAAAATTTTTTCGACGGGTTTTCTATTTAAAGCAGTTTCCATTACATTGTGTACACCTATTGGCACGTTCTTCCAGTTTACCCGTAGCCCTTGAAACATATTCTCTTATAATCATGTTCAACTTACTCGTCACAGCGTCTTGAATGTCTTCAATTGTCGCAAAATGGTCTCTTTTCAACACCATTTTCAGCTTTGAGAAGAGATGATAGAGTCGGGAGACTTAAATTTGGTAGGTACGGGGTTAACTGAGCACCGGAACCATTTTTCTAGCCAAAAATTTACTGTTGATCGCTGCAGTGTGGGCAGGCGCGTTGTTATGCGACAAGAAAAATGACCGGTCTTTTTACAAAATTCGGCCTAATGCAAATACTTTTGCAGAGGCGGTCCAGCAGCACGTTTTAGTAAACTACTCCATTAACTATAGTTCCCCGAGGTACAAAATATCGGTGCACAATTCCTTCGGAATCAAAAAAAAAACAAAAAACAAAAAAAAAACGATTAACATTATCTTCACATTTAATTTCTAAAACCGCAATCGATGAAAACTGGCTACACTGATGAAACACACTAGCACGAAACATTGCACACACTTATCTTAAGCGACTTTTAACATTTTAAAAGTTTCCGTAGCATTTTTACCGGCTTTAAAACAAAACTTAATCTCCAAACGTGCGAAATTTTTCTCTATTTCAAAATTACAACCACGTACACTATACAACACGTAAATTGCCTCTGAACCGTTGAAAATGATCCGATCGAATTGAAACTATGTCTGGAAAGGGAGGAAGGGTGTACCAAGAACTTCTTGAAAATTTTCATGATTAATAAACGCTAGTAGTATTGGTTTTAGAGCACAGTCTTAAAACTTATGGGGGGACACACTGTGTAGGTTAGTTGACCGCATTATCACCTCCTTCGGAAGAATTATAAACCTCTCCAGATCGAGACTATCGACTCTTTCGTGTATTGCTTTGAAACTATAAATGCAATTTTCACTTCCTTATATAGAAAATAGATGCGAAAATCCATGCATATGTATATAATGGTAATGCCATAACTCTGTGTGCCAGATGCATAGCTCAGATTTGTGCGTAATTGGGAACATGAAGTCGCAACTTCAATAGAAGAAATTACATTGATTATTTTCCGATTGTTAATTAGTGTTAAATCGTAAGAACTAATAATTAATTGTTAATTCCTTTTTTTATTTTCACATTAAAAGTTTAATGCGGAGAGGATATGTGAAGAAAATATTATATACAATGTGTTATGTTAATTATTAACCGGTTGTAAAATAAATATGCGCAATTTCGAACAAATAGTATGAGCAATTGTAACGAAAATCGTGTGAAAAAACACTGGCTTTAAACCCGAAGTAGGTTTACGAAGTTTAATGCGAACAAAAAAAATTGCGAATATAGACGAAATCTCGAAAAGGGCTGTTTCAAAAATGCTACGAGAATAGGAATAAACAAACGATATATTACGATTGAGGAGAATGAAGAAGGCAAGAAATGGAGATAAAAGCAAAATGAATTAACAAATACCGAAGCGAAAAAAAACCAAACGAGTAGTGAACGAAACAATACGGCCATTTTTAATAATTGCTCTGCGACGTTAAATAATATTCGCCACAGGTAACATTGATAACAAATAGCAAACGCGCTGCTGTTTCGTTAACACCTTTTACAGCTAAACTACGTAAATAAAAGTAATATAATAAACTTTAAGCTGATATTTATTAACATACACTAAGACGCGATCAGAGGCGGCGTGAAGCGTGGGCGACCGCTTACGGCCTCGCGGTCCAAGGGGCCTAGCGTCTCAAAGTTTTATGCATTAAGTAATTAAAAGCCATGACTGAGACGAAAAAATTATTTTACTGGTCATAAAACGATAAATATAATTAGCAACTCTCCGAACTGTCAGCTTTTTTTTCTAGTTCAATTTTAATGAAGTACAAGAGATAGTTGTCCCGACATGTCGAATTTGGGTGTTGCTCTGTCAGTCGTTGATCTATGATCATTTTGGGCTACCAGAGTAAACTAATCAAACATATAGATCACAATAGAAGAAAACTTTATTATATTTCTTGCTGTCACTTAAACGATTGAAGAATATTTAACTAATGCAATGCTGGGTGAAAAAAATAGCTTAATATTCAGAACTGTCGTGGCCAAATATACGACAATGGTGCAAATATAGCAGACGTAAATGGTGGAGTTAAAAGTCGAATATTAAATATTAATCCCGGGGCATTTTTTACACCCTGCAGTTGTCATAGCTGGAATCTGCTGTTGTTGGTAGCCGTAGCTAATTCTTCTGTGACAGCGAAAACCTTTTGGTTTTATTCAGAAAATTTATTTGCTATTTTCAAGTTCCATCAAACGCTGGAAATTAATCAAAAAGACAAATTAAAGCTTACTATGAAGCCCTTATTAGACACAAGTTGGAAAAGTAGAATCGAAGCCATGAAGGCCGTATTATTGCAATTTGATGATAATGTTGAAAGATCGAAAGCTTGAAATAACAAACTGGAACAATCTGGCACACTCAGTTATTGTGATTCGGTTTTCAACGAAATGTTTAATTCAGAATTTAAATCATATCATTACATGTATAGTATGAGATATTATTGCGAGTTAATGTCATAAGCAAATTACGGCAATTTGTACATGTCCATTTAAGCATTGCTCTTGAATATTTGCGTACATTTTGTGACTGGGTCAAAGAATACCGACAAACTGGATTCGAAAAATGCTTGTCCGATGCTCGTCAATTTATTGAGAAAAGCAGTTATGATCTCTACCAAAGGACTTTAAAAATAAAAGGGTAGCCAAAAAGAAATAAAGGATGTTCAATTATGAAGGCGGGGCGATCAACCCGTACGATCTCCCAAAAGCCAGTATGATATAGATTTTTTTTTGAATACCATGATTGATTCTATAACAAACAATATGGATTCAAGATTTATTTCTTTTAAATAATATTTTAAAAATTTTGGTTTTCTCTATGATCTAAACATGTTAAAAAGTGTATTCCCAAAGAGCAATTAGTAAAAAACTGTCAAGATTTATACACTGTTCTGCGAGTGGGTGAGAGCAGCCGCTTTCAACCTTACGAATTGTATGAAGAATTAATAACAATGCTCTCTCAAATTTATCCAACTTCATTAAAGATGTGAAACATCTGCTGCAAAACATATAACAGAAAATAGCTTGAAAGCAATTTATAACAAAATAAATTTGCATAGTCATTCGAATTTTGCTAACAATACTGGTAAACAGTCCGCTGAAAGGGAGCAGGATGCTCAATTATTCACGATCAAAATGAAATACCATACCCACTACCGCCACATTTTACAGTACTCTCAACTGAACTCTTCGCCCTCAAATTAGCCACAAACTACTCTATAGATCTCTCAACAAACAATATTCTAATTCTAACAGACTCACTGTCAGCACTCCTCACAATCCAAAACTATCATAAAAAGAAACAACACCCCATTTCTCAAGAAACAGCAAGTACCCTCTCATTTTCACACAAAGAAATCATCTTCTGTTGGATACAATCTCATTGTAACATCCGTCAAAATGAGAAAGCAGACGAAATAGCAAAACGGGATCATCTCCCCAATTTCAAACGTTCCAGTTCCTCTTTCGGACTTGAAAATATCCAGTAAATCCGTCGCGTATAAATCCTTCCAACAACACTGGAATCAGATCCCAGACACAAACAAACTAAAAACCATAAAAAAAAACCGTAGATGTTTGGCAAACTTCATATCAAAAATCCAGAAAAAACGAAGTCGTATTATTCAGACTTAAGAGCAGGTCACTCAGCTCTCACTCACGGCTATATATTAAACAAACAACCTCGACCTATATGTGAACCCTGCACAGTTCCCATCTCCATCAAACACATACTAATCGATTGTCCAAACTTTCAAACCCAAAGAGACACCTGTACATCCAAAACGAATCTCTCGAATCTCTACTTTCAGACAATGATTCCAAAACATACAAACTCTTCTCCTTCTTGCAAGCTACCAGTCTCTACTCCCTAATTTAAATTCAAACAGTTCGCACGCCTCTAGCCATAAGGCTGTACATGGCGTAAAAATGAAAAAAAGTCCGCTGAAAGGAGCTTTTCAAAATTAAAACTAATTAAAAATTATTTAAGAAATACAACGGGTAAGGAAAGACTTTCAGCTTTGGCAGTTTTATCTATTGAAGCAGATAGATCTGAATTACGATACTATTATTAAGGAATTCAGTAAGGCTAAAAGTAAGAAATTTCTGTTTCTTTA
This sequence comes from Icerya purchasi, assembly GCA_039619475.1. Taxonomy (NCBI): domain Eukaryota; kingdom Metazoa; phylum Arthropoda; class Insecta; order Hemiptera; family Monophlebidae; genus Icerya; species Icerya purchasi. Next base: position 206,832,813 of record CM077115.1, read on the forward strand.
ATTCATTTCTTTTATTTTTTGTCAAATGAATAAAAATTGGACAATTACAATAGTTTTCTGTTGTATAAAATCCGCCTTCTTACGCCACCAGAGGGCCTCGCAAAATGTACCTTGCCCACATAAAATTTAGGTCTTGCCCCGCCACTGGACGCGATATATAATAAAATTCCGTAAACCGAACATTCGCGGGGCAACTTGATTATCGAACATATGTAAGTTAAATGTAAAATAACGTGTGTCAAACTCGAATGTCTTTGTGCCTATCGATTAATAATTCATTTTCTCGATCAATTGAACATTTTAGTTATCGTCCGTGACAAAAAATTTGAAAAAAGTAAAAATCCTTTATCTACTTAAGGTGATTCTGTGACTCCCTCAACGTGATGTTAAAGCATCGTTCTATATAATTCGGCATAATTTCAGTCCAGATTAGGAAGAATTTTCGCAATTCTACTGTATACGGTTTCTTGAAATGACCAAGATTGATTAAAATAGAACACATTAATTTGATTAACTTACCTAGCTTTGGTAGTTTAAAAATGTTTGATAAACTTATCATCGAGTTTCAAATACCGCTGTTCCGGTTTTAAAACTGTCTTATTAGAACATGTTTAAATAAGGTGAATGAATATTTTTCCTACTTGAAGTTAACAGCTGCCATTTTATATAGCGATTAATAATTAGATTTTACATGTTTAATTAAAAATAAAAAACGTTTAAGAAACTTGTAAACGGGTTTGTTTCAGTTAGGAATTACTGATAGGTTTCAGGCGATTAATATATTACTTGAGAAGAATATCGGAAGAATTTTAATATTGACGAGTTTTTTAGTCTTATACGAATTCTACGCGATAGCGGAATAAAATATCGTTTGTCCACCTTCTTGAGAGCCATCCTTGCTTCCATTTTCCGGCGTATGGTCGCCACTTCAGCACTTCTTTAGTCCATCTTTCCTCCGTTAGTCTTGCAATATGTCCCGTCCATTTCCATTTGTTTGTTGTAATTCTAACCGCAATATCTTCGAACCACGCGTATTTTCGTATTTTCGTATATTCGAATTTCTAATCCTGTCATTTAGTCTTATTCCTAGCAACGCGCATTCCATTCGTCTTTTAGCCTTTTAAATTCTATTTACCAATTCTCTTGTTAGAGTCCAGGTTTCCGCACCATAGCTCACCACCGGTATGATGCACTGATTAAATAGCATCACTCGGTTTGCTGAACTGATTTTACTTTGTAAAATACTTTTCATTTTTCCAAATACTATCCACCCAAGCTGTGTTTTTCTTTTAACTTCCTATATAGGGTCTTTTTTCCCCTTGGTTAATTTCTCACCTAAGTATATGAAGGTGTCGACTTTTTCTACAGCGCCTTGTTCCAAATTTTCATTTTGCTACCAATGATTAAAAGAAAAACATATGCATAATGAATCACCGCTTCCTTATAGGAAAACTGTTCCCCAGCTTACACAATTTTATATTCAGAGCTTACATAATTTTATATTCAGAGCTTACACAATTTTACATTCAGAGCTTACATAATTTTATATTCAGAGCTTACACAATTTTATATTCAGAGCTTACATAATTTTATATTCAGGGCTTACACAATTTTATATTCAGAGCTTACATAATTTTATATTCAGAGCTTACACAATTTTATATTCAGAGCTTACATAATTTTATATTCAGAGCTTACACAATTTTATATTCAGAGCTTACATAATTTTATATTCAGAGCTTACACAATTTTATATTCAGAGCTTACACAATTTTATATTCCGCTAAAAGTTTTGAAAAACAGCTTGCGTACAAGTCCGCAACACAGTGAGATATTTTCATGTTTTCCCGTAAAAGTAGGCTTTGTACAGCCATTCAGGCATCCGCCGACATTAGAATGTCGTTCGCTTCGCAGCCTCCGTCGATATGAGAATGTCGCCGTGCAACCTCTAAATGCCTTGTACATATTATATTGCAACGTATAAAACGTTTCGAGATTGAACCTACGTTCTGCACCTCTAAATACTTTGTACAAATTATATTTCAATGTATTTGCAAAAATATATATTTAACTACTACTACCGCTAGTACAAGGTGGTTCCTTATTTACATCATTATCGTTAGGGGTAGTAATACTGAGTAATGGCCGATGGTGGGAAAAGTACGACACATAAGCTAACGTTTGTAGGTTCGATACGTTTCGAGTAAAGATTCCGTCAACGCACGTCATATTTCGTCTTGTCGAAAGGTCCACCCATCTCGCAACCGAACGTTTCACTCATGAATTAACGGAATCGCAATCCCTCGTCCAAACGAAAATCGATGTTGAAATCACCACGCAACTATGATCGGTAAATCGTACAGCTTTATTTAATCGATAAAGAGAAAACAGACCTTTCAGCTTGATCGAGTACGGTAGTAGGTAACGCTCGAAGAAATTGATCTTATCGTTCAAAGTTGTCCCGTTTGAGAGGTACATCGCTACGAGTAACACACGCTCTCCATCGATCGTCGTTTCGGCTTTGCATATATCACCGACGTCCATCGATACCACGTTACATTTTTCGAGACCATTTTTTTCCTAATTAATACGAATCAGTGGCCGACTGCGGCTCTTCAGAGCGTCCGAATCCAATTTCCTTTCGTAAATCACTATACCACCAGCCACCTTGCCGTTGACGCGTTTGTGTCGATTTACCAGCGAGTAGCTTTCAAGTTCAAATTTATCGCAATCGGCGTTTGATAACCACGTTTCAGAGATTTTGACATTTTTATGTCTTTGCTTTGGCACATAAACTTGAAAAGCGTTACCAAATGGAATCGCCACGAAATGGAGCGTCACGATATGGACCGTCACGGAAAATCGTTACGAAAATTTCATGTCTTTGCTTGGATATGACTGATTACTAATATTTTCATGTCTCTACTTTGTCACATAAACTTGAAAAGCGTCACGAAATGGAGAAGTGTTTCCTATAACGACTTCTTATGAAAACTGTAGAGTTGTGTATTTCACACGTCATTTCCTTGTTTACACTTGCTGAGCGTACAAAACAATTACCGTAGTAATTATAAATTAAATGTAACTTTAGTCTCGTGTAAACCATTTCTTTCCCATGAAAAATGTTACGGATTCCGAAGCGAACGAGAGACCAACTCGCGTCGGCTCGCACCAAGGTGCACAAGATGAAGCTCGACGAGACGGGTGGTCTACCATACAAGGTCGAGCTCCTTATTGACAAGCCGTACATGGTGCGAGTAAACATCGACGTCACCGACGGTCTCGTGAACGGCGCAATAGGTCTGCTGCAGTACATCGAACGCTCTCGCGAAACCGGCAAGATAATTCGACTTTGGCTAAAATTCGACAACGTTAAAATCGGTAAATTACTAAGAACGTAAGCCGATCGGCGTCCAATGCTCGTAGATACACGGATACGCTACACAGTGTCTATCCGAACTTCCGATCGTAGTAATTTACCGAATTTAACGTTGTCGAATTTTAGCCAAAGTCGAATTATCTTGCCGATTTCGCGAGAGCGTTCGATGTACTGCAGCAGGCCTATTGCGCCGTTCACGAGACCGTCGGTGACGTCGATGTTTACTCGCACCATGTACGGCTTGTCAATAAGGAGCTCGATCTTGTATGGTAGACCACCCGTCTCGTCGAGCTTCATCTTGTGCACCTTGGTGCGAGCCGACGCGAGTTGGTCTCTCGTTCGCTTCGGAATCCGTAACATTTTTCATGGGAAAGAAATGGTTTACACGAGACTAAAGTTACATTTAATTTATAATTACTACGGTAATTGTTTTGTACGCTCAGCAAGTGTAAACAAGGAAATGACGTGTGAAATACACAACTCTACAGTTTTCATAAGAAGTCGTTATAGGAAACACTTCTCCATTTCGTGACGCTTTTCAAGTTTATGTGACAAAGTAGAGACATGAAAATATTAGTAATCAGTCATATCCAAGCAAAGACATGAAATTTTCGTAACGATTTTCCGTGACGGTCCATATCGTGACGCTCCATTTCGTGGCGATTCCATTTGGTAACGCTTTTCAAGTTTATGTGCCAAAGCAAAGACATAAAAATGTCAAAAATCTTACTTGAATTTATTCACGAAATAAAAATGACGTAATGTATTTTTGAAATAAAATTAATTGATCTTAGACTGCTCGTAAACAGTACACAAAGGCTACGAGATTATGACGATACTGAAATATGAGCCACTTGTCGACAGTTATTTAATTTGTTCCTACATCAGTGCCAACTTTGTTTCATATAATTTCACTTATGAAACAGTAGTGAAATGAGAATATCGCTTTCAATTCCATGGAAACTGATACGATCTGTTTCTTGGGTTTTCCGTGTCGCATGTCTCGTTGCCTCGACGAATGAATTTCTGTTTGAAACAAGTTATATATATATATATATCCATTTCAGTGAAAAGGTTACGCCACGATCTTGTTGATGGACGAAGAGCAATTTTAATAGAAATATAATAATATTATACTATGAGAACGATTATTTAGTAACCTTTTTTTTTTTTTACTTAATTGGGGAATAGTAGTAATTGTTTTTACAGATTATTATAGTAAAGTTTTTATTAAATAACTTATATCTGTAAAATATGCTTTCGGTTGTTTTCCCTAAAAAAAAAATTATATCTCGGATAAAAAAACTAAATAAGTAAAACTACAAGTTTGCCGAATAAAAAATTTAATTTTTTATTTTATTTTCAGCGTACAAAAAAACAGTTACACAGTCAATGCGTTGTCGATGAATCTGGAAGCGAGGCCAGTCTCATATTTGAAGATATGGGTCGACGAGTTTTGGCTACCGGACACAGAAAAAAACCGCAAGTATTTATAGACATTATAAATAATGTATAATCGTTGTAGATAAGCAGATGGGGTGAGATCGGAAGAGGATAATTTTTAAAGAATCTATGCGATTTTCTTCCGCTTCTAATGTAAATGTGGTTGACTTTTAGAAAATATATCTGAATTGGATATAATTAGAGTGGCGCGCCATTTATTCGGTACCAGACTCTGTATCATTGCTCGGGCAAGAAATTTAGATAAATTACCCGTCTTATGAAGATATTCAGTCTGGTCTTATACACCCAACCGGTGTGATATCACAAGCAAAGAATCGACTTCCATTGTTCATATAATTTTTCTCGATTTGTACGTTATTAAGTAATTGCTTCAAATTTATTATTCATTTTTGAATCTTAAGTGTATAATATTATATCGTACATTGAATAAATTGTATTTTCGAATGACCTCCGAAGATGTAATCGAAACATTTTCATCATGTTTTAACGCTGTCGATAGTTCAAATGAACCTGTTTTTCGTCTTTCGAAAATATGTTTTTAACGATTTGTTTATCGTTATAGTTTAAGAAATTATTTTAATAAAAATATAATTTTTATAATTGTTTACGTGAAATTCTTTGTAGATTACCTTATCTTAGTAAATAAACTTATGGGGATCTTCTTCAAAGTTGTTCATTATCTGTTTACTAGCAAACATATATCTGTCTATATGCAAAATCTTTTTTCGTTAACTAATAAATATTCACACAGATTAAAAATAACATACACACACATGATTTCTAATTATTTAATATCGTCAATAAATTATTGAAATATTTAGATTAAATTTAGTCAATTATTTTTGCATTTTAGAAAATTTTGTAGCGATTCAATCGCGTGCAAATTGGGCTTTATAAATTGTCTCGATGAAACAAAAATAAGTCGATTGGTGATCAACACGTTAATAAATTCTTTACGTTATTCGCATTGCATTATTTGTTAATTTATATAAGTATTACTTTTACAGAATGTTTCTAAGTCAATATTGATACGTAAATTTGTGTTGAAAGTAAAAGATCTATATTTAGTATCTCTTATTGTGCATGATTAATATTAATTTTTATAACATTGAACAAATAATGGGATTTATTTGTTCTTCCAAATAGTTTATTTTGTATTATATTGTTTTATAATACTACTTGTTTTATTAATGAAGAACTTATGTAAATCTGTATTTTATTTATTTAGTTTTTGATGAAAAACGTTAATTGATATTTATGTATTTTTGATGTGACTTAACTGGACTACGATTGCATTACCACAGTGGCTAATCTATCTGTATCACCGCTTCTGTATCCTTGAAATTAATTTCATTTTTCAAGTCAGAGCGTTTTTGTTTTGGCAGAATTTTTTATATAACCCGATCGAAATTTTGTAACACTGACTGCGCGATATTCACTCAATGCTATATATGTCTATATACGCGCATTTATTTTTTGATTTTAAAATCAGTTGCCTGTATAAAAACTATAGTAGTTCGAAATCGAAATTAAATTACTCAATTTCATTTTATAACTAATTCTCGAACCTTTAGAACCACCGTAAACACCTTAATCGTATTAAGAAATTTAAAATGCGAAAGTACAATAAAGGAACTTCGTAAATATGACATTCAAATTAGTAGTGTATTCGACGAAGCGTTAAAGGCTGCAGAGATTTACGGTGTTTTGTGCCTAATGATACTAAATATAATAGGCAGATTGGTGCATATCATTTTCTTTGAACAATTAATCAGTGGTCCCTATTTTACGGATTTAAATTTTTTTTTCCTCTTTTTAACAGGCTTATAACCTTCAGGTGAGCCGTTATCACTCGAAAAGTTTTACAAGAATGAAATCTATATATTTAAGCACAAGGTGTTTTCTTCGACCACTGCCTAGCGCGGTTCCTATTTCACCGAATTAGATAATTTATTTTTAACTAAAAGCTTTCCAACATTGGATATTTAAGAAATTAAAAAAATTAATAAATCTATATGTTTAAAGTTGTCGCGATAGCGCCTAATTGCTAGAGCGCTTGGCTTCCGTTACGAAAGTTTCGATCCCGGGCGGCGATAGATAATTACTACGAAAAATTAAATTAATATGCTCGCTATTCATGTGGAAGGCAATGGAAAATCACCACGTACATCATATGCGTGCTAGGTCAGTACACCGCAGACACAAACACACGGGACTGCTTTTTTATATCGATAAATCAAACATTTACAAGCAGTTCCGAATGTAATCTTGCGTACACATTCGCACTGCATAGAAACAATTGCCTAGTACACAACCTGTAACTGTACAGCTAAAATGTACGAATAGGTTGCCCACCGACTGAATGGTTGAGGAGATAATGATGATATATTTAAAATAAAAAGTATTTGCCATAATTTAAAACTCTAGGCGTCCTGTTTAGATAATCGCCTAACAGTTCCTATTTGACCGATTAATTGATTTTTTATTAATCGGTGTATTTTCATCCTTAGAATACCACAAAAATATAAAAGTTCAAAAATTTTGAAATTCAAAGGTCCAAATTTGGGAAAATAAACATGTAAAGAGGGAAGACTAGAAATTAAAAAAAAAGGTCACAGCTCTTTCCAGAGCCCTAGCGGTTGTGTACAATCCACGGATCAATATACCTAATATATCAAATAAAATTAAAATAAAAACGTGATGATAATAAAAAACAAAAACAAGAAAAAACTTCTGTATCTGCAAGTACATTATTGGAGGAAAAGTCCAGAGTCCGTTTTGTAGTAGCTCGAGGGTTGGTCATTTTTCAACTAACATCTTTTCATTACAAAACAGGAAAAACACAAAACCCGCAAATTTTAAAATTTAAGAATTTAAATTTTGAAATGTTCGAAGTGACGATCACCAATGACTTAAAATATTGCTTAGATTCTTCCACCGTTTTTCATAAATACAAAAAATAATCGCCCGAACTCAGATCCAGTATTAAAGACAGAGCATCAAAAATTCAATTTGGTAAAACTGGCGAAAGGGAACTCCAGAGAAATTGACACTGTATACTGACTCTGTGAATTAATTGCTGGAATACTCGCAAAACCGGTATAATGTATTTATATATATGTATGTATTGATGACTGCGTCATTCTTAGCCCAGGGTATACTACATTTTTTACCCCATTATTATATTCTGTTACTTTGTATAAAATAACAAAGGTTAATGCTCTATTATATAATTTCTAAAATTCTTTTAAAATGAAAGCGGAGAAAAATGACATGGTCAATTGAAAACGATTTTTCTAAAAGAATTTTAGAGGAAAAGAGTTTGGTGGTCAAGGGGATTAACCCCTTGTGAGGTCCGAAGAGTAAAGTTTTTATTTATATATATATATATATATATATATATATATATATATATATATATACAGTCTAGTTATGAATACTATCCACTGTAAAAAAAAAAAAAAAGTTTGAATTTCCTAACATAGCCACACTATTTGAGTTTTTTTTATGGTCTTTGGTAGTAGCGCAGACTCGACGTAGTCAGTTGTTTCCCGTTAACATGATAGAGTGGTCCGATTTTTACACATGTGTCACTGTAATCAGTCTTTACAATGCAGAGAAAAGTAGTAAACATATTTTCTCTTTCCGTAAATGGTTAAACATGAGTTAGAAGTTCGTGTCTCGATGTATACAACTTTATAATGAGATGGCTAATGTAGACCGTTCTAGGACTGATCACCCCCGCACTACTCGTACAGCGGAGGCTGTAGAAGCTGTACGAAGCCGCATACAAAGAAACTTGATATACATAAGCAAGAAATACTCTCTTGTAAAATAAATATCAATCAGGAAGTGTTCTGATTTAAATCCACCTGATTATCAATTGTAGCAGGTATTGGAAAAAAAGACACGCGCGAAGCTTCGTCGCAATTTGGAATCTTTGAAAGCAGCAATCACAAAAGTTGCGATCGAAATTCCTTTTGAAACCTTGCGTACATAATCGTGCATGAATGTTGTCGTAATAGTTAAGATTATGTGCATGTAAAAGGATATCTCGGGTTACGCCGGAAATAATAGAGTTATCTGAAAAAAGAAATAATTTACACCAATGAAATCCTCTAAGAACAATGAATGATGCTCACAGAGTATAAAATAATCTCCAAACACGTACAGAGATTGACTAGATTAGTGAAAGAGGAATATAAGTAGTGCACTTAACCTTTGCGAATAGAATCAAAATAAATATTGGCAAGTGGTAAAAAAAGAAGTAGGAAGCAAAACTTTAAAAATAGTTAAAAGTAAACAACAGAGGATTAAATGAGGATGACAACGAATGTGTAATGTCGCTTGCCATTTCAATAATTATTTTTCAAAGTCCGTCACGGAACTTTTACAAAACGAAAATTATACCACTTATTCTACGATTTGTTTTTCGATTTGTGATACTTTTGCTTATATAGAAGTAAGAGACGTGATAACGTATTTTCTCAGTAAATTGTCATTCTGGTTAGACAGTTTATCGATAATGTTAACAAAAGAAAATTTGAAATTTGTTGTTAAATCAACTCAATTATTTAATGAATTTCGTAAAAAATACAATATTTCCTTTTAAAATTAGGCATAATCATTCCAATTCATAAGGGAAGAGATAAATTGTTAACAATTTCTGAAATTTCGAAAAATGTGTTTAAAAGAGATTAATGAATTTTTTATATAGTAAAATTTTTTTAATATTATCCAACATGGATTTTTAGAAAGGAAACAAACTGATATTGCGCTGTTTAATCATATACCATAAATCATTGAAAAAATCTAGATAAGAGAAAATCTTGGCTATGTAGTATTTTGATTTTAGGAAAAAAGCTTTCAATATAATACTCATAATTGATCATAAAGTTTTCCTAGGTTATATACTTATGGTTTTCGGGGAATAATTTACAATTGGTTTGAATCTTATTTAAATAACAGCAAATATGTTTAAAAATATGAATAAAATATATAACGAATGTACAATACAATATGCAGTGGACCCATTCTATTTCTAATCTACATCAATGAATAATTTAACTTAAACAGATCGGTAAAATTTTCACTTACGCAGATGATACCGTAATTGTTGCGAACTCGTAGTATAGCCCGCATTTTCCAAATTAGCTGAAAATGATGTTGAAATTTTAATGAATTAATTCAAAACGAACAGACTCATAGTTAATTAAAGAATAACTAAATGTATGATATGTAGCCACATAAAACACGATACATGTGGGATTACCAACAAAAACAAAAAAACCCTAAAAAATGATACAGCAATTGAACGAGTTTTTGAGATTAAATATGTAGGTTTGAAATTAGATTGTAGACTGACGTGGAATAAGCAAACCGACTACTTCGGTCTCAAAACTCAAAAAATTAAATTACATCTTTTATTACTTGGTCAATTTGTTCAGAGAGATCATCTGTATCGGCTTGTCAGTCATTTCATAAACTTGTTTTAACCTATGAACTAGTGCACTGAGGTAATATTGTGGGAACCACAAACTCTTTCCTGGTCACACTGATCAAAATCCTCTCCTCCCCCAACAGATCGCGGATTATTCTAGATTATAATAGTTCGGTATCGCACGTTTTAATGACGGTCTATTCGATTCGATGTCGTAAGTCCGCACTTTTATGAAATAAATTACTTTTGCCGTGTACTTTTGTTTTTGGAGTCGACAGAGGTTATGCGACAATATACAGTCAAAACCAACTCAAAAATTATTAACGGAAATAGAATATTTCAGATCAATCATAATCTTGCACGTGGTAGCTCATTGTATAAAATTTAGTTACTCTTACTTATATTAAGTAGAAGTGAACAATTTAAGATGTTAATTAAAGATGCTTATCATCCATTGTTGTAGTATAGAATTAGCTGTTACGCTGAATTTGAAAAAAATTCATTCCAGGATGCAAGCGCTTTATATGACCCTTAAAATATATATTATCGCATTATATAAAATTCTAATTTAAAAATTATAAAGAAAAAAAACTGAATTACTTCTTTACGAATATAATTTTTATTGATTCAGTAAATAGTTGAAATGTGGATAAATAATTAAAAGATTATCACGACTGAAGGTAAATATTACATTTGGAATCTCTTTTTAAAATACCATGTAAACGTTTATTGTGTGATCAGTATTGTATATACAGATGAATCTTCACACGCATTATGTGTCATTTAAAAAACTTATTTTATTATTTGTTTTATAATTTTGCGGAAATTCTATTCACTTTTGTTACATTCCAAGCAGTTTTTTTTTTTTTGCTCAATTTAAATCTATCAAATAGCCAAATAATTTTATGATTGTAGTTAGATGTAAGCCTTTTTCGTTAATTAAATAAACCCTTAACCGTTAAATGCATTATTCACAACGATATGTGATTTCAAATTGTTTCGGTAGTTAGAAATCTAATTAAAAATTCAAGTATCTCGCATAAACGATTATCGCGATTATCGTCTCTTCTCTTTTACCGTGTCACCATTGAAGTACATCTTTTCCTTTGCAATAGTTTTTAATCTGTTCGGACGAAATCCGAAATTCTAAACCTAACAAATATACTAGTTAACTGAAACATCGAACAATTAAAAATACTTTACGAGATATATAAAGTTTAAATTCCTTTACATATGAGAATGACCGCTGTTACAGTGCTGTACGTAGAGCACACGAAATATATGCAGTCGATTTCGCCAAGTGCCTAGGTACCGTTGTTCAAATTATTTAATCAGTGAACAAGCGGGAAAAAATAAAATAAAATAAATACGGTATACCGACTTTTTTTATTGCGCTTATTCGGGACGATATACTGGACAATTAATGACATTTTTTATATTTTTATTTCGGTAAATATACCGCAGTTTAATATTCGTAGGCGATAAATAAAAGTTTTCTCGTAGTAGTGAATTTCCGTTTAGAAAAGGAAATAATAATAACAAAGTCGTTTTAAATTAATGTAATGGATTTCCCAAAATATGCAGAAAAAATGTTTTATAACGAATTCGGGTGGTATTAATTCACTATTTCACTCTCCGTACATAAGGGATTTACAAATTAACGAAACACTCAATTATTAAAAAGTTTCGGTAAACAGAAATCTAACGAAATAAATGACATCTTAGCATTTTTAATTGCACTACGCATATATTAAATGTATGTAAAATAAGGAACAATCGTGATATTTTCAAAATCAAATAAGTTCGTGGCGTAATATAATTTCGCGATGATACGGAACGTAAAATAAATTAAATAATGCGTTTCTAGCAATGTTGAATTTATATATACGGAAGAATGGTAATAATCACAAATTATTTACACGCAATATTACTCGAATTTATTGAACAATTAGCGGATAATAAATGACGGTAATCAATCACACCGGTCTGATTCTTAAATTTATATTTTAGTTCATAGAAAGAGTTTTAAATGGTTTTTTTAAAATTTATTCAGTTTTCTTTTCGTCATATTTACACTTTAGGGGCAACTTTCATTTCTCTTTTGTTATGTCTCCTCCTCTTTTCTCTACTCCGTTATCAGAAAACAGCCGATGAAAGGTTTTCTTTTCTATCAGAGTGATCCGTTCAGAGCTGAAAAATAGGCAAGGATGCTTTCGTTTTTTTTTTTTGTTTTTTTCGCATCCAAACGCTTCGAAACAGTTAAATCATTTTGGCCAACTGATCCCAATCAATAGACTTTTCGAAGACTTCTTGCTGTAACCATATGTGGTAATGTTGCTTGAAATCGTCCGTGAGTTCAATTTCGGTAGCTAACGCTTCGACAACGTAGGTACTAATAGGACAATAGTCCGGATCTGTATTTTGGTCACTGTAACGCCTGGTATTAAATTTATCAACTGCCGATCGTAGGGAACACTCTTCCGCTTGAAAATCCCATGGCCTAGCGTCTAGATCGTTTCCGTAAGCCCAATCGTCATTTAATCGATGACGTACTTTTTGATATATGGCACTTATCGTCTTCATATTTGACTTTCTCCATTGTCGGCCCAAGTACTTCGTTTGCATTTTAAGCAATTTCAGCACGTACAGCTGCATCATAGCGTGCCGCACCTTCAACGTTCTACGTAAAATCGGAGCCGATTTAAATACCACCAGCATCATTATTCGCGAATGTTTCCACTTGGTTATTTTATTCAGAATACGTAACAGATTAATGCAGGAGAATACGTTACGCCAACAGCATTGCTGTTGACTGTCGCCGATTTCCAAGCTTTCCGAGGTAAGTTCCGGTTGATCGCCGATTACGCAAGCTGGAAATTCTAAGATCGGAATGACGCTTTTCGTGCCGACGTAGTTGATTATATTCTGATTGAAGAATTTCAGTACCAGCGGTATCGAGTTGGCAAAAACCAGGTACTGCGATAAAAATTCGAACTGGTATATGTGATTCAGTTTGAAGTGTTTTAAAAGTAGCAGCAGGATCGCGGATACGGCTTTAACGATGATCTCTTTGTGTCGGGCAACGTCGATACTGAGGTTCATTGACTGCAGCACGGTTATCGGCATTACTTCCGGCAGGACGTCGTTTACTATGTTGATGGAATCGCCTTTAGTTTTCGCCGTCGGAGAGCCGGCCAACAGAACTTTCAGCAGCGCTATTATATTCTGTTGCATATTCGGCAGCATAGCCTGATAGAGGAGTTCAGTCGGTGTTAACGGGATCTCTGATTCCGCTTGCGACATCGGGTATTTCGAAATGTTTTCTTCTCGTTCCACTTGCAAGTCGCCCAACGAGGTATATACGTAACGTTTTAATATCTCTACACCCTCGTGAACTGGTTTCGGCAGACCGATCAGAGTATCTCGATCGTTCGGAAGAGTAAATCCGACGAACTTTAATCGAACACTATCCAAGAATGCATCCAGATCTTTTTGACGGATTTTCGGCATCCAAGGAAGTCCTTTAGTAACCGGTTGCGGTATCGCGACAGTTTCTTCAGCGCTAGGCACGCGGCTCGGAATCGTAACAGCGTCCGTAGCAGTCTGTTCCGGTTGCTCGACGTTGCTGTCCGTGTTAATTTGCTGCTGCTCTTCGTAATCATCTTCGTCTATCGGGAAATCCATGCATAACGATTCGTCCAACGAACTTTGCTTAATCAAACTTCGCCTTAGTTGAAAACTGGGTCGGGTTTTCTTCTGCGATCCCGCTAAACAATCTAGACTGCCGATCGGCGGCGAACTAGCTCGCATTGTCCGAACTATCTGAATCGTATCTTCTTCGAACAGCTTCAGTCCGGCTTCCGATCGTTTTTGTAATTTTAACGCTTTCAATTTATCCGAACCGCCCAACGTCAACAAAATTAACTTCCACAACAGCAAAACAACCTTCTTGATCGGATAGTGCGGCGCTGTACCGCTGCAATATCGGGTTAACATTCCGAATAAACGCGCCATTAATAATTCATCTTCGCAACACGGATTCGATACTTCTTCGCGAAATTCTTCCACCAATTTTACATACTCCGTTTCGTCGTCATCCGTCACATTTCGAATCACTTCGACGAATATGTACATAACGCTCATTATAACTCGTAAGTCAACCGAATCACTAACAGTCACCGATACCTTACGCTGTACCGCCGTTACCGAACACATATTAATTTCGAGCAGGAAAAGTTCTATAAACGAACTGAAAATACCGCAATTATATAGCAGCAAAATGTTCTCTTTAGTGCATACCTGCTGTTCCGCATCGGACTGACACTCGGCCCAACAACCTTGTGCTAAATACAGCACGCATCTGGCTGCTTTCATGCGGCTAGTTTTATCCAGAACATCCAGGTTCTCTTGGAGTATCGTAATTATATTACACTTTTGCGACGTAGGAAGATATCGCCAAGCCGGTCGTAAATTCAACGAATCCATGTAATCTTCAAACGCTTTCACGTTCAATTGAAATTCCGGCTGTTCCGAGTAACTGTATAATTCGGCAATTTCGTTTGTATACGTATCAGTGTCGGCGTAAACGAATTCTAGATCGGAACCATCATAGTGACATTCTTGATCCGAATCTTGCGTTTGCCGCGGTAGAAAGTCTCGCAGTTTTAAATTCTTTTTCTTACTCCAACAGTCCTCCATCATATTATTATCTGTAGTCGAATAGTTCAAATCAATTGACATGGTTGCGCAGCTTTTTGACACGTTCACGCGCAATTAAAAAAAGTAAAAATGCTTTCGATGCAAAAACCTGAAATTCATTTTAAACACCATGTTCATATCTGAAACAAATAAAAAGTAATCAAACTATATATAATAATTCAAATTAATACTCTCGACAGTATTTTTTTTTTTTTTTGTTTCTCACAGAACACTAATTTCAGAATACGAGTTAATTCACTGATAATACGAATAATTATAATAATACAAACATCAGAGTTGTTTGACGTTACAGATTTTTAGCTAAATTTCAATACTAAACCATTATTGGATATAACTCCCGTGATTATGAAGCTTTGTCTTCGAAACGCGCCGGATAATTAAATATTTTTATTAATTATTTATAATAGTGTGCTTTAATTTTAACCTATTATACGATGAACTTGAACAATGTGTATATCCATTAACATATATAATAAAGAAATAGTTTTCTATTATAAGGAACTTTCTTGAAAAACGTTACTTAAATACATTATAAATTTTTTTAATGACAATAATAAAATTTCAAATATCTAAAAACATATTACGTTTTCATCGATTAGTATTATTTACTGAAAATATTAATTTACACTACGAATGGAATAGTGTGCGATAATCAAAAGATGCAAAATAATTCATAATTCTGTAGAACAAAAACCAAAAAAAAAAGAAAAAAACTATTTTCAAAAATGTCATTGCACAAAAGATTTGTGTAATTCATGCTCATTTGTTATTATAAATAGTTTTACGTAATTATTAATTTAAATGCAGTTTAACTAACCTGGTTATACACACGCGTTATTACCTCGCCATTTAAAATATATTTCATTACCGTAGAAATCGTCAAACAGAAAAAATTGACAAAAACAAATGTAAACTATTCACATAACTTACGAATGTAAACATCAGAATATACCGTAGTAACTTTCCTGTGCGCTACATTTTGTGAGTTATGCACGGCATTCATGTCGCAGAACGCCGAACGACACACAAACGCCGCGTTAAAAAAGTGTCGCCGCGTTATGAAATTACTCATCTGTGTTTGTCTTATTATACTTTTTTTTATTAATATGAATCCGTGTATTTTGTATTATGTATACATTAAAAATAAAACAAAAGAAAAAGATGGTCAGCTCAACCGATTAATGTTGCCGAACTTTTAGAAGGGATATTATTTTATACTTTATATAGAAAATTAAGGGAAGACGAAATCAAAATTTTAAATTATTTTAGCATATTTATTAATTCATTTGACGAACTTTTTTCGAAGTTAAAAACGACAGTTATGCAAGATAAATCCTTAATGGAAGGGTTAGCCATATTTCAATCATTACTAACAAAATTTGTTTTCTTTTCATGTAGTTCGATTAATAAAAACAAATTTCAGTTTATACATTTTGCTTATATTAACATATATATTGGAATTAAAACAATGTCGAAGTTACAAATATATTAACACAGAAGTTGTAAATGAAAAAAAGATTATATAATGTAATTTCTAATTCGAAAGAAAAAATTTACGAGATCACTTTTTTCACATATACCAAAGACAAATTAGGTTTCTGCTTGAAATTATTTTGGTTAAAAAATTACGGTACACAATATAAACACTTTAAAATTACTATAAAACACTTGAAATGAATAGGTATTACAGATATGTAATAATTATGATTTTATTTATAAATTATATAAAAATTGGAGAAATGATGAAGAGGAAACCATTATGGGAAGAACGAAAAAAGTTGAAACAACATTTCAGTTAACGAGAAATGTATATAACAAGAAATCGTAGTCTAGAAATGCAAAAATAGGACACTACAATACGGTGATCGAACCAAAATGTATTTATGCATCAAAATGTCTCACAATGAATACATTAAAAAATGTAAAAGAAATTGAAAAGAAAGAAAGAAGGATAATAAGAAGAATCCTTGAGCCAAAATAGGATAATGATATATGGATGAAACTAAGAACTAATAAAGAAGTATATGAAATAGTAGTCGAGAAAATAACAGATACTATATACGGAAAAGAGGAATAACGTTTTATGGTCATCTCTTAAACGGACGGAGTCGAAAAGAATAACCAGAAAGATATTCGATTTTTTTGATAAAAATCTGAATACACGAATAGATTGGTTTGTGGAAGTTAAAAAAGACACTAAAACGAAATGAAGATAGAAGAAAAAGAAGTTCAAGATAGACAAATATACTTAGAACAAAAAAATAGCAATGTTCAAAAGTTTTAAAGAAAAACACAAGAAGAAAACTGGCAAAATATATACGGAGGAAAGAAAAGAACACCGGCAGAGGATAAAAAAATATTGACTGGAGAGGAAGGCGTTGAATCGTGCTTAAATTATTTTACCTGGTTCTTAGATGGCCAAACACGAAAATAATAAATATGTAAAAATTAAGAACAAAAAAAGCATTAAACACCTTAAAAAACATAAATGTAAATTCCAATGTAACCCCTATTTATATAAAACTGAAGAACAAAAATAGCACTAAATACCATAAAAAATATATTCAAATGTAACCCTATAAAATTGATTTTAAAAAATATAAGCAATATAATTTAAAACACTTTTTCTGTTTTAAACTTTCAGCAGAAAACAACTCTGAATCTGAATCAGTTTTACTTGGGCGTATTTTCAGTGATGTTGAAGACGAATAAACTATAATAAAAGAAAGCCGCTGATTCGGTGTGTTAATAAACGGCGGTCCGGTTTTGCGAGCCAAAGTCAATTTTTGACAGCCGACAAAATGGCGGTTTTGCGAGCCAACTAAAATGAAATGTTCACATCGGCAATGATTTTCACCGTCTAACAATTCGATTTAATTCATAAAGAATACGTGCGCATAAGTGTTTATATCGGCTCTTTCGTTACTGTTAATATTTTGAAAGCATTTTTTAGGACATAAATATACTCATAAATACTCAAGAATATTTCCATCTCTCCGCCTTTCTCGGAAATGATTTTAATTAAGGCTCAACAGATTTTAATGAAATTTACATAGATTATAAATCGCAGCCTAAAGTGTGTGTCATATTTGAATTGTATCAATATTGTTTTCTAACTTAGCTATAACTAATCTATTATTTATTTCATTTTTTTTATTTTATTTCGTTCCTTTTCCTTCTTCTTTTTTTCACTTTTGTTTATCACTATTTCCGTACCCTCTTCTCTTATTTAATGCTTATTATTGTTCCTATATTTCCCTCTTTCTGTAACCGTTCCTTTATTTTCTTTTTTTTCACTCCATTTTTTCCTCCTCTATTATTTCTTTAGGCATTTTATTTAACAACTGAGTTATTATAACGTTTTTTTTCCCCCTTATCTTCGTTTTAGTTAACGGCAGTTTGTACAAATAGTTTTCCCTCAGCATTCTGTTCTTCTTCTTTCGTCCAATTCTATTTCCTTATCTGTCATTATGTATTCCCATATCTTTATGAATAAATACATTCCTCTAACGTTCAGTACGTCTTCTTTTTGTATCATTTCACTTTCGACTATCGTGATTTGTGATCTGATATTAATCTCAAGCATTTTATTTGCTGTTTACCAATTTTCCCCACGTATATTTTCCTAACCATTCCCCAGGCTTGAATTCTATATCTGATTCGCGATTCCACTAGCGCATGATACACCATTTTTAACGTTTTATTTGTTGCGTATTTCTTTAAACTGTATAATGCTGGCAGTGTTGCCTTAATTTTCTTTGCAATGTATTCTGTACGTACCTTCCACCTTAAGTGTTGGTCCAACATTACCTCCAAATATTTATATTGGGTCATTACTTCTATCTTCCGGCAATTTATTTTCTCACATTCATTTCTTTCTTCCCACTCATGTACACATTCGTTAGAGTGCATTATTAAATTTGGACAGTATTCATCATACCTATCCCTTTTCATACGTAGTACCATTGCTTTAGTTTTTGATACATTAATTCTTAGATTTTTATAATGTGCCCATCTGCTTATTGTGATTAGATCTTTTTGCATTTTCATTTCTGCCTCCTTAATACCTTTATGTGCTGTCACTATTGCTAGATCATCCGCGAACGAGTACATATCGCTGTATTTTAATTCCTTGTGTAACCCGTTTGTATATGTAATAAACAGTATTGGCGCTAAGTTACTACCTTGCGGAACTCCCACATTCAACTCCTCTTTTTCACTTCGTGCATTCAGTATATTTACACATGTTTTCATTTGGTTTAGGTAGTTTTCGAACCACTTTTTAACACTGTACGTTATTCCTATCTTCTCTAATTTATTTATAAGTATTTTATGGTCAACTGTTTCGAATGCTCTAGTTAAATCTATGAATGTTATCAGTACCTTCTTCCCTTCTTCAATCATCTTGTCTCCTCCCCTAGCTCATTGCCTGGCGACGACCTAGAACATTTAGCTTCATATTCTTTTTCACTGTTTCAATAGTATGTAATTTTTTATGTGTAGTGCACTCTGGGCAGTTTTTATGTACTATTAGGAGCAGGCCCGCCACAAGAGGGGGACAACAAAGACAAATTGCTCCGGGCCCCAGATGAAAAGGGGCCCCAAAAACTTAAAAAGTTAAAATCTCCTTATCCCTACGTTTTTAGTTAGAAACCACGTTCTGACGTAGAATCCAAGTAGACTTTTAAATTAGAATCATATTTCTAATAAATTTCACCGTTGATAAAAATAAACCACAATTTTCGTGTTCAACAGTACATTTTTCACCTCGAAACGGTAAATTAATCTCAGCTAAGAAAAGTGTAACATCAATCAAGCTACGTAAAATTTTTCGCCATGTTTCTTTTTCCTCCCGATTACGATGGTGTTCAAGAGCTCTTTATCGATACCTGATGCAGTTACTAGATTATTCTTTCGATCTTTTTACAAAAGATAATTATTAATGTGCTGCTGGGATTTGTTTTCGTGGCTTGGAACTTTTTCGCACAATTTTCTCCAATTATCGTTATAACCGCTATCTTCCATAACAAACTTAGATGTACTTGATTTTGAATCAACTGAACGAAATAACCAGCACGGAAAACAAAACAGTTCGTTGGTTGCCTCTTCATATTGTACTCTCCGCTCAAACGAGGACCATGTTTGCGATGCGGACCATGTGTTCTTTGAGTGTTCATCTCTCTCTGCTGAGTGCTTTGCTTTCTACTTCAGTTTGCTGAAACTTGGTTTTCATACCCCATATTGCGCCTCTTATGTCCTATCTTTTTCGTCTCCACAGGTTGTTCCTATTATTTGTTCCTTTCTCCTAACAATATCTGACCGTATCAAGATATAATTGTCTCCTCCTTATTCTAATTGTTTCTGTGTAAAAGTCCCCTGTTGACGAGCCCAAAAAAAAGCAAAATAGTTTAGCCATGGAGGAGTTCCAAATTAGGATTGATGGGAGTATTTTATTTTTTCATTTTTTTCATTAATATTATTATTTATTTATTTGCAGAAGTACTGGGTTAGTGGGTTTTGAAAAATATTTAATGTTTTGTTAGTAAAAAATATTTGTTTTAATTTTAAGAGGACCCCAATCATATTTTTGCCCCGAGCCCCCCAAGTTTATGTGGCGGGCCTGATTATAAGTTCTAAAGAGGATCCATATGAAAAGTTAGCCTGGAAATGTATTTTATTGACTGTAACCGCTCGTGTCTTTTGTGTCAACGCTACACGCCATCTGTTACACATAGTGCTATTTGCACTGGAAAACTATGTACATTTTTCTGTTTTTGCTGCGATGAGAGAGAGAAATATGATAAACGTGTCAGTTAAACAACTTCTGACTAATAAATGTGTTGATTAGTGGTTATAGAGTTTTAATTAATTTTATTATTACCAGAGGCATATGTTGATTGAAATTTCATCATAAGTAAAATATTTAATTTTACCATTTTTATTAAATGTCAGTAATTTTACGCGTGACAAAATGAGTGGTGTTACCTAGCATAACAATAAATTTTACGTACGATATGTAGAATTTATGTTTTCCATCAAACTTCCCTGGAAATTAATTAAATTTTATTTTTTAATGCCTATAATAAATAATCTGCAGAAGACATAACAGCGAAAATAACTAATTACAGCTATCACTCAATAACGAGCAATACAAACAGAAGAGGCGCTGCAGTCGTGTCATGGATAATACTACAAATATGTATGACAATTGGAGTTATCCTATCGAATTGAAAAAAATGTTTTGGCTTTTAACGGTATTTTTACAACAGGAGTTTAATAGACCATAAAAATTAGAAACAGTTTTAAATTAGCGAAGAAGTAATTAATTTTATACTCTCCCGAGTAAAATTTGGCCATTTATAAATCAACTAGGAAATATATACAATCGAAGAAAAAACGTTTATTTCTTTTACGTATATTATCTAAAACTACAAATTATTCACATTGCTTTATCATTACATAAAACGATTTAATACTATTGAACTATATCTTAAAATGAATATTGAAAGTTGAAGACAAGAGCGCAAAAGTGTAGACTAACCGCGCAATTGTTTTCAAGTCACGTAAATACAATAAAGGGAAGTGCGTAATGGTGTAACTTCAAATACATTTTCTGTAAATGTTTGTTTATGGTAATTGGTTGTTTTAAATTGTTTAAATTAACCAGTAAATGGTGATTTTATTACCGCTATGAATGACTTGTTTCCGCCATATTTAATTAGTTAATTGCCGTTTACGAGTAATTTTTGATTAAATGTAGTGATTGTGAATTTTATCGGTGTATTCTAATTTTTGTTTGAAGAACGTTAGTAAGCAACCTTTAATATACATGTATTTTATTTATATATGCACCTAGTAATATGATTTAATGAAAGATTTATAACATATCAATAATATAAGAAGTTTGAATGTTCAGTTAGAGGAGCTAACATTATATCCAGTTCAGATAAAAAAGAAGAAAAATGTTTTAGGGTTTAAATAATGAAATATTAAAAAGTTTAAATGAATAACAGAAGTTAACGTTAATTAATTTATAAAAATTAATGATGTTGCTAATAAATTCGTGAAAATTTCAATGGTCATCTTTCATACGTTAAAATATTTTAAGTAAATTACGTGTTTATTAAACTTGATTTAATGGATTTTATAAGCAATGTTAAATTTCAACTAAATATGATTATAATTGATAGTATTAACTGAACTAAAAATCACTGTAAAAATTAAATAGTGGAAAATTTGTAAAATCTTACTAATTATTTCATTAAATAATGATAAGGTGCTTAGGTACAAGTGGTTCAAATTTATATATTAGAGAAGTTATTAATTCACGTTAAATCAAAGAAATTCCGAAGAATTGATATTAATAATATTTACTGTCATCTGAAACATCGATTAGATTATATAAAATTACGTGTTTTTTTTATTTTTATTAAGCATAGTTTCCTTTAAGATTTCTTTAAAACATTGCGAGTTTAATTATATAATATTGTAAGTTAATTTAATTGAAAAAGTATGGTTAAATTTTAAATATTAATTTTTTGTACAGTCTATTAATGATTAATAAATATTGCAAAATTTAATAATAGCCGACTAAACAATACAAATTTTTGTTTAAGAAACGTTTTCATGAATAACATATTGAAAGAACACGTAAGTTCAGGGAATTTCTGCAACAAAATATTATACATATACTTTATATTTTAATATACCGTTTTCAGAGTAAATCTGTTCAGTATTATGAGTATTTTATATTTTAAATACAAATATATAAAACTATGTTTATGTTCAAAAAGTTTTTTGAAAATTTTGTAAAAAGGATAAAGTTATTAGATAAAAAGTTATTGCATAAGCTTGAGAGAAATTTTTGTACGCGTTTACAATTTTATTTGCACAATTACATTAAAAAAATAATATTGCAGTTAACGAAGCGTTTTTACTGTCAACATAATTTTCTTTGTATAAGTATAGAGCCTTTTCATTCCACAGTAAAAAGTAAAATGATGTCGAATTCATACACTAGTAGAAAAACATACTGAACGATTTAATAATCGGAATATTAATTTTAACTGCATTTTTTGATAAAATTAAATAATACTAAATTTTTGTTTACTCATTTGTTATTGCCGGAAGATGTTTAAACTTGTTTCTATAAATTGAAATGATCTTATTTTGGTAATTGTTTACTCAATGTAATCTGTAATAAAGCATTTTTTATAATTTCAGTATTATTAGTTTTGCCAATGTTAAAGTAATTAGTTTAGTTTCCTTCCAGTGATTAGGTTTACATTTTTAAAATACAAAAAGTGCTTAAATTTTAAGATTTAATCTGATTTTTAAAAGTATTAGATTAGTTATAGTGTATATCTGTTTATCTCACTCGTTGTTTTCTTTTATGTTTATTGTACAGTAATTAATTTTAAATTGGTGTTTTTAAATTTAATTTTGCGTTATTTATGGAATTGAAAATTATATGTCAAAAATTAAAATAAAAAATGACGTAAATCATAAAATTTGAATAGACCTTTAACATTTATATTAAAAATACATATTTTAATTTATCTTGATGTTTGCAACTTGTGCATATGTTGAATGATCGTAAATTATTATCGAAAAGAGTTATGCGTACCTTATTTTTAATATTTTTTATTTAATACATAAGACATCCAAAACAAAAACGGGAAGTCATTTATGTAAACTTAAAACTTATACATGTATTAAGTGTGCCTGTTTTTTATGTTTCAGATTTTAGCTTGCAATGGATTCTGATATTAATATACCGGTTGTTGTCAACACTTCCGATGACGATCTAAAAAATGGTGAACAAATTTTATCGAACACTGCTCACTTAGATGTAGCCGTAAGTGCAAATAATTAAATTATGATTATGTTTTTTTAATTATAAATGAATTGTAAATTAAACTAGATATCTTGTAATTTACGTATTTAATATTTCCTGCCCTAATATACATAATTTTAGTAATTATCGTTAATGAGGCATCGGAGATTTGTTTTTAATTTTTTTTTTTTTAAATTCAATTCTAAGTTCATTTTTAGGAATGATTGCATTTTTTTTGTTATTAAAAGTTAGCAACTACCATATGCAATCGAAATTATGAAATTTTTTATACGGTGCACTTAATCACCTGTTATAATATAGGTATCGCAACCATTTTCTTTTGCTAATATCACGTTTTTTATTTGTTTTACATTGTGCATTATGTTATGAAAAGTATCGAACTTATGGCTCTCTCACTTTGATTTTTTGAATTATCATATACGGCAGTTCTCCGTTGGTGATAATTTTCACACTTAATGCTCGCTTATGCCACATCATTCTCAGCTTTTAAGAGCGGTATATGTGTATTTTAAATTTTGTCCTCATTGCGCTGTAATTATTCTAATTCTCTACACTATTATTATACATTATTCGGAATTCATCTTCGTTGCTGTAGCATCTTCTTTATAGACGCTTGTTCCAAGGTGCTTTAATTATCTATTCTATATTTTTTCTTTGACCATCTTCATCTTCATTCTTTTTCGTGATCCCTCCATATACCATATTTAACCCGGAATAAATTTTGTGAAAACACTTTCCTTTTTGATTTCGCGCCCTATATATGTTTATATTTTTATCTATTTCCAATTTATTTTGTTATTTTCAATCAATTTTCATTGCTCTTTTTAATATTTTGTCATTGATAACGAAATCAGTTCATTTTTACCATCCTTCAGTATACTTACCGGTATTTAAATACATCGATTTTTACTTCCGTTACTTAATATACGTTTCTCGGCATTATATATTAATATCGACACACTATATGTACAGTGTACAGTTCTTTATATCCGTGCGCATTTTCCTATAATGCAGTTCATCGCCAAGAGGATCTTAAACGCTTGTATCACGATTCCTACATTTGTTCGTATATTTTTTTTGCCTCAGCTATCATTATGCTATTTTCACTTTTTTGCGGTAAAAGAAAGTCTAATCGAGCTGCGATTATCGTTGTATTTCTTAAATGATGGTAATAACAAAAGGCACCTGCATCAACTGAACGTGGAATAATAGAAATCGCGATAAATTGAAATTCTGCAAATTCGGCAAACGTCGTTCGATTGCAAAACGATATAATCGTCGTTTCGGAACTAGCTGAGTTTTATTAATTCGATAACGACTTTTATTTCCTTATTACTGTTTATCGTGAATAAAGAAATAAAATTGTTCATTATTTATAATTTATTTTAACTTTCGTTTTTCAATTCAGTTGGTTAACAACAACAATTTTTGTGAATAAGAAACGGTTGGTTGTATTCTGCATATCGAGGAAAATTTAAATTCAAAAGTACTCATTGAGATTCTAATATGTAATTACTAGGGTTAAAGAAAAAGCGTTTTCTTTTTTTTTAAATTATGCGATTAATAAAGTTTAAAAACAGAGAAAATCAATAGTAGTGTTTTCGAATAATTACGAAATTGGATGTTACGGTGTATGGACTCTCTTTTCTTTATTTTAATTATTTTTTTTTTGTAAAGTTGGAAAAGTTTATTTTACATTGTTGCAAATGAGAGGTGCTGCTTTATTTACTCGTATTATTTTTTTATTAATCTACTTTTTTTGTCTTATTCATTTTTTCATTATCGTCGTGAATTTCGCATTTACTAGTTATTCTAGTAATTTAATGATTCTGAAATATGTTTGTTAATGTATGGATTTCTCGAGGTTTGGTCGACCGACTACTTTCGGCTATCGGCATTAATTAGTTCGACGAGATCGAAGTCGATTTCGTTGTGATTACATTTTTTTACGAATCGTCGTTTTGAACAGTATTGCTGTAATTCGCGATGCTGAAAGTCTGGGAATTTCGAAAACGCAGGTTCGAAAATTCGACGATTCGGTTTAATGCAGAAAGATGTCTGCCGAAAGATTGGATTCGACTTCTTCCTGGTAATGACTGTTTTTGTTTTCTGAAGCCGTCACATGTCTTTAGCTCTAACTGCGACAGATGCGAACAGGTACCTCTTCTGTTTGAATAATAATTTTTACCTATATTTCTTACGTTTTCTTTGTTTAGTCGGATGAACCGATTTTATTTAGAAATTTAGAAACGATATGTTTTCTTTTAATATTTTTTACATATATGTATATATACATATAATATATATATATATATATATATATATATATATATATATATGTGTGTATATATTTGTATATTGCGAGCTTCCTTGTGATCCATTCTTTAACGATCTGTGAATATCCGAAAGTTGTAACGTATTTTTTAGAAGTATTTTTGTTCGTTTCGTTGAATTTAACTTGCAAACCGAGTGCTCTATTAATTACTTCGCGTCCTTGGACAATAAGTTGGTTTCATTTTCCGTTAGTTTTCAACTTGTTTTACTTCATTAAAACAATTAGTAACCGCTTCAGAGTTTATTTTTACTTTCGGTGTCCTTGCTCCGATGACAATAATATGAATGATGCTTGTGTTGATTCCGTTCTGGGAATGCGTAGTAAAATGTGTTGGATGTTACTTTAGATCCTTATTTAGAGACTCAATCGGCTTGATTTTCGCGGAAGTGAGGTTTTTTCATATGACTAAATAACTAAATTTTTTGAATGTTGCGCATTAAGCTTTTGAATATATTTTTTGTGCGCAGAAAATCATGGAAAATTTCTCACCGGGAACTCACAATGGACACAGGCCTCCCGACGAACGTCAGCAAAGAAAAAGTAAAGATAAAGGAAAATATTCAATCACAAGTCGCACAAAAGCAGAACTTTATCTCGATACTCCCGGCTATCAACAGCCAGAACTATAAGATTATACTTGAAAGACTGAGATTATTTAGATGATTTTAACCGAAAATTAATTTCAAGCTGGAACATTACGAAGAGAGATAGTGCCGCAAATACCGAATTTTTTATATGTCATTATAAATTCCGTCACAAATATTTCAGTGTATAGATAAAAATTTAGCGCTGTGAAGTATAGAACTGCGGACATGACAGTTGAGACTATACGATCTAGTACTTGGCAACTAATGTACGATCATTGCCTAATAATTATTTAGTTATCTAGTAGGGGCTGCATTTGTGTTGTTGCTTTATATTGCGTCGGTAAAACGGTTTTAAAAATTGTTTGCGTTGCTTACTTACATAAGAATTAATCGGTATTTCGTATTCCATATTGTTAAGTAGTATAGAGAAAGTGGTCATCTGGTTGATCTCAGCTAGAAATAGGTTCGCGAATTTGTAAATGCCGTATTTGATAGAGTTTATTTTAATTCTTTACCCGGTCAAAAGATTTTAGCGAAGGAAATGAAAATTTCCGAGCGATATCTTTATTACGTACTTTAGGAAGATTTATAATTAGGTGCGTTTCGGAAATGTATGAATATCATTTACTGACAATTAAATCTTCGAAAAATTCGTAAATAGCGCTCCCGATTTTAAGAAGATTTTGGTTATCATGTTATAATTGAAGAGGATTTTAAAAAGTATAATGAAAAAACTTATAGCAGAAATTCTTATATTGTTAAAGGAAAGTATCTTCAAGGTCAGAAAGATTATCTCACGCATTGTCCGTGATGGTGTGTTAAGATGTAGCCTACCAGAGGATATTATTTAAATTCATTTCTGTGAAGCAAATGTGAAACGGGTGCCGTAGTAATGAAAGACGATTTTAGAGTAGCCTTTGAATCACATTATTTTCCGTAATACACATTGGGTTTCTCAGCAGAACGTGTGTCACTCGCTTACAAGGCAATTATGTACAACGCTTATTAGTGAAAGTTGTGTAATCGACTGGTGGTGTGGAAGCCCTAACCTTAATCCAGTGAATTACAACTGATAAAATTTGTTGGAGGAATATGCCTGTAGCTGTTGACGAACTTGCATTGAGGGACTGAAAGAAAGTATCATGGGAGCCGAGTTCGAAGGACCTTCTGAATATCGTGCGTGCAGGAATTGACGAATGGTCGAATCGTTAAAGTTACATATGAAAATTAATGGTGACCGTTATGAATAAATTTGTTGTAAGTTTAAATCTCTATTTGTATACTTTTTACAGATAAAACAATAAAATTTGATGAGTTTTTATTTTCAATTTGTCTGAGAAAGAAAGCGTGATAGAATTTACGGCGAGATTGCGTATATATTTAAACACACAGACATAGTCGAAACGGGATAAAACTAGAACCGTAGGAACCAAAAATATTTTTTGTTAATCTATTGTTCTATAGTGAACTTATTTTTATAAAACTTCCATATGTATTCAATCGTAATAAATAATTCTAATAAACACAAAACATGTGAAAAACTATTTATTATTAAATTGCCGACTAGTTTCGGACAGTTTGGTCCATAATAATGGCGTTGAATATTTTTTGTATTAAAAGAAATTTTATCCTAAAAGAAACGTTTCCTAAAAATTAATATTGTTATACGACAGTTTTTTAATAAAATGGATTAAAAAAAAAATTAAATATGCATTATAATTTTTAATATATCTGTTTATTTCACTTATTGTTTATTTATTGTATAGTAAGTAATTTTTTATAGCAATTTAAACAATTATTTAATTTTTTTTTTTATTAAATATCCAACGCGTTTCGAAGACAAAGTTTCATACTCCTGTGATCACGAAGCTTTATCTTCGAAACGCGTCGAGTATTTAATAAAAAAAAAAAATTAAATAATTGTTTAGATTGGTGTAAAAACTTACTTACTATACATGCATTATAATTACTTAATGATTGTAGGATTAATTTAAAAAAAAAAAAACATTAGTTTTGCACATTGTTTTGTATTAACTTTTTTTTAAAAATTATTTCAGTTGATTTATTTTATTTTTTTTTTTACATTCATCATCCGAATTAATATCAGAAAATTAAAATGATTTTGTTAATATAGAAACAGTTTTTCCTATGGTTGGTACGATTGTATATTGCGAATCTCCTGCTCATTTGATTCATTGTCATTATCATTATTGTCTATTTCAGTATTTTCGTGTACACTTCGCACGATTTCGCCGCTGTGAGAGATTTTTATGAACGTTAAACCATTTGTTTAATCAACAAAATTGTCGGATTTGATCTCAGTTCGATTTCATGAAAAGTGTAATCTTTTTTTTACAAAACTTTAAATTTCCGTATAACTTTATTCATTTCTGCTTTTGTATTATTGGAATAAAATATGTGTAATATATCAGTTTAATTTTGGATCGAATTTGCATTTCGTATTGAGCGGTTTACGCTATATATATATATATATATATATATGTATGTATATATAATATTTACTTATCGAAAGAAACTCAATATAGCATCATCTTCCTCAAATTGTTTTTTTAATATATTTAAACAACGATTTCTGTTTCTTTAATTGATACGTTAAATTTAATCAGTTTTCATATTCCTCAATGCAGTATACAACTTCAGCTGGATTTAGGAGAAATATTAAAAACTCCATAAAATTTTTTATAATTTTTGTATATTATGTAAATATAAGATTACATTATTTCTTGCGTGTAATTTTAGCATAATTTTTGTATTTTTAAAGTTTAAAAAGATACTAATTATTAAAATTAACTATGAAATATACGCATATGAATACCCCTGAATTGTTTCAGGATGCTGTAAAGCACGATTCGGTAGATCATGAAATTAAAGCGGAGTTTAACGGTGATAAAATTGATGATACTTCAAAATCGGAAGAGCCTGTAATTACAGTTGAGGAAGATGCGTCGGTACGTTTCTCTAGCAGTATATTTAATATAAGTATATCTTACTTTAAATGAGGTGGCCCTTTTCTGCAAAGCCGGGAAGAGTCGGAATTTTATTAATCGGAAATTTGTTGGAAGTTGAAGAATTTGAAAAAAAGAATAAATATACTCGCGCAATATATAATGCATAAAACTTCGAAGGATTGAAAATGATTGCAAAGTTTTATGATATATGTGTTTATTTACTGCATATTGATAATAAAATACCTCACTGGATTTTGTTAGTAATCGAAAAAAGAGGAGTTTACACGATAAGAATTTTATTCACTTTTTTAAACGAGAAATAAAGGTTTTAAGTGATTTGAAGTTATTTTTTTATCGATATTAAACTGTATCGAGATGTGTTAAAAAAAATATTGCGAAATATTTGGAAATTATGTTGTTTTATTTGTGCGGCTATTAAAAATTTGAAAAATCCGGAAAAGTCGGGGAAATTTATTTTGAAAAAAAAAAAAAGTGGCCATTCTGTTGAATTAAACTTTTTATAAATTTAAAATCGTCGTATGCATTTCGTTATTCAGTTATGATCCTCATATATGTACATCGATACATTTTTTTTTTATGCAACATTATTTTTACATGTTATAAGTTATCATTTGTAAAAATATTTTGATTTTATAAGAAAATGACGTGAAATATATTTTTAAGAGTTAGTAGCAGCTCATATTATCATGTTCGTTATTAAATTATCGTTGTGTGCTTTTATTTATGTAGGATCAAGAAACATCTAATGATAATACAGTTTTGGATTCGGACAACAAACCCACTGTGACAATTACGGAGTTAACGGAGGAGATTGGTGACGAAACAACTGAGTTGGAGTCACAGATAGAAAATGCCCAAGTATTGTAACAAATAATTTTAACCTTTCTCACGTTACATTTTTTTTTATTATTATTATAGTAGTACTCTAATAACGAAATTGACTAGGACTATTACTGTACATAAATAATAAAATTGCAATTGGAAAGCTAATTCTAATGACGCAGGTTACAAGACTTACAAGACAAGATATTTATTTTTCTAGTAATAGAAGGAAAAACAAAGCAATATTACAATTATTTTACAAATTTATTTAATTTTTTCACCTTTGAGTGTTTTTAATTACTATTGTAATACGAGATACGATGTAAAACTATAATTTTTATAAAAATAGTACTTTTTCACTACTATTTTAAAAAATTTTTAATTCACCTTATATAATATACTTACATTGTTTCGTATCGTCGTTATTTATTGTTTTGTATTATCTACTTTTTACCCCGAAATAGGAGGAAGACAATACTGGTCTCCACGAATTAGATAAGAAAGAAGAAGTTAACGACAAAATCATCGAAAATACTGAAGAACAACCAGAACCGGTTATATTAAATCAAGAAGATATTCAGGTACGACCAAAATACATTTCGCTACTATTATTTTTTTGGTTGTCGATTTTTCGGATATTTTTCATGTTTGTACGAGTTTTGGGCCAAAGTTCAAACACCAATATTACCTTGCATTACCTCGCCGAAGTTTTCTGAATTATTAAATAATTCTTAAATATTAATGTCTTTTGCGTTTTTGTATACAATTTATTTTCGTATTTCAGTGTTTGTATGTCATTTTTCTCTTTTGGTATTATCCTTGTTTACGTATTGCATTGTCAATGTAAGACCAAACGGTATTCATAGTATTTTCGTTATCATTATTATTATTATTGTGAATGATTCTGCGGACAATATTTTAATAATGTTGATGGATTTTGAGTGTGCGGTCCATCTTAGCATAATAGTACGTTCGGGCGTTGGTTCATGTGGACGCGGTAGTCATAAAAGTGTTATTTGAAATTTTTTGTAAACCACCATGGTGCTATTCAAATTTGGCTGGCTAAATGACGTTTTTTAAAAAATATATATATATATATGCACAGTGTTAATAAGAACGACTTTATTTCAAAAATTCCACTTCGATATAAAACGTATTTCTTCAATGCTATTGATAATTTTACCTAGAAAGGGACCATTTTTCATTTTATAGATTTATTTTAAGAATATTAACGAATAAAGTGACAAAAAAGACATTGTATATAAAAAAAGGCGGGAAAAACAAATTTCATGCGTGCTTTTTTATTTATTATTAAATTTTTTTTTTTTTTTTACGCAAGATTTAGAGCTGAAAAAATACTTTGCACGAGTGTAGAAATAATTTGCGCGTATTTTTCAATGGCACTTACAATAATAACGTTTTGCCAAATCAGTTCAAATAGGGTAATTTGTCAAATGTTAATGATAAAATATGTTTGCGATAAAGGTTTATTGAACTAAAATAAAATTAGTTTCATTGTCGTACATACCGGCTGCTGTCGTACATGAGTAATGGTTGAAAAATTGCAAACTTTATTAAAATTGTAACGATGTTTTTTTTTTTTTTTTATTTTTTAGAATTGTCATTTTTTTAAAATTTCTAAATGTAAATTATGAAGATATGATGTAAAACATATGAAACAGTCGAGTCTATTACGGTCGACATTTTTATTATATAGGAATCATACTTGTTACGAACTGGGCGCTACTTCTCAGCGAAGAAAAGTTTAAAATTCGACATATCATTTTTAATCGGTGAAAGCAATGATTATAAATAAAAATTTGAAATTTTGAATACATTTTTTAAAACAACTAGTTAAATTTTTAACTGCTATTCTTTCAATCTCGCTAGTAAATGAACATGAGTTCTCAATTTGTAGTAAGGGAATTTTTCCGCTCTCAAATGAAAAGCGCAGTCGTATAATAGAAAAAGTATGAAGTAATGGTGTGGTGAGGTTTTTTCTATTACTGGA
The DNA here is from genome assembly GCA_039619475.1 of Icerya purchasi. Lineage (NCBI taxonomy): Eukaryota > Metazoa > Arthropoda > Insecta > Hemiptera > Monophlebidae > Icerya > Icerya purchasi. The sequence goes on from CM077115.1 coordinate 206,865,417, forward strand.
ATGTTCGAAAAAAATTGAAGGTCTAAGAAAAACGCTATTTTTTCTCTTTATTCTTTTCGTATTATGTAAAAATAGATAGTGTATTTATGCGTGGGCGTTTAAGAATCGATCGATTTCGAACCGTACAGTAATGTTAGATCTTTAATACCGGGCACTGTAATTGAAAGAAATATCGCATCTACTGTTGGGCCTTCTCATTTATATTAATGTGTTACTAACAAGCCTAATAAAATAAGGAAAAAGAAGAAAATGAATGGGGTCTATAAAAACGAATCTTGTTACCTGTCTAGTACTGTATATCTAATTTTGCAAATTTTTTTTCGAGCAAAATCTGATAAACGGTGGTAGTAATCATGAGTATATAAATTTTATGGTATTTCAGCATTATCACTAAATTAGATTTCAGTTCGTGTTTTTAGTTTTTTATACATGGAAAAAAAAATTGACTACTTTTTCCGCGAAATAATTATATTAGAACTGAGAGATGGTGGTAATTATTGAATTTATTTTTCATGTATTTCGATTCGTTTTTATTTCTGTAATATTTTCTTTTTTTTTTTTTTTCTTCTTTTGAATAAATTCAGGAAGAGGAGGAGAATAATCCTATTGAAGAATCTAAATCTACCGAAGAAGTTACTCCAGTTAAGCGAACTCGCGGGCGTCCACCTCAGTTTAATAAAGAAACTAAAAGGGTAAATTTTTTTAATTTTCTTTTTTCTTTTATGCGAGTAAATATAATAAGGATATGTTGGAATTTACGACAATTAACTTGTAATGAATTTTTTCAGCCAGATACTCCGGCCAGAGGTCGCGGGCGACCAAAGAAAATTAAGGTAAATGCTCCCGAAGATGTTCTTGAAGAAGACTCCGATTAGTTTTCTTTTTTTATCTATCCGTATATTATTATTAAATAATTACCTTATTTTTCGAAAAAAATTATTCGCATATGTGATATGTGGAATCATCTGGAGTTTTATACTAATTAGAGCGTTATTTCTCAGAAAAATATATGGAAACTTAATTTTCTAAACAATTCCAAATTTTACATTGTTTAATTTTTTATTGTTAATCGCCAAAGCGTATTCGTTTGAAATACTTTAGATTGAATCACTATTGATGGTAAATACTTAAAAATTTTGTTCGGATATATTTGTGTATATACTTCTATTTGCAAATAATATAAATTATTTTTCAAATATTGTGCCCGTTGAAATGTATTGATTTGTATTTAATTTGTAAAATAAAATTCGATAGAATTTACACTGTTGATTATTTATTTAATCAGATTTTTCGATGTAAAATAAAATTTACGTAAGAAATATTGAATTGTTAAAGAAATCGATTTTAATTAATGGTTGTAGTATGAAACACATTCGTTCATTTTTCGATTTACAGCAATGCAAATAAAAAGGGAAAAAAAGCAACACATTAATTGGATAATTAAAAGTCAAGTTAATATTAATAAATACTATCATTCATGTGGAGCCCTTGAAACTGTTCTGTTGCACGGTTCTGTCAGAGATAACTCTTTAGTTAGTCTTATTTTTGAGTAATAATTTTACATACGATAATTAGAAGTAAATTATTTTCCGTACTATCTGTTCAGTAATAACTGGAAAAAAAAGTACAATAGTGACGCTAAGTTTTGCTAAATTCCAAATGGTGGTACTATTTTCAACAAAATCACGGAAATACACGAGAATAGATATTTTGCGTGAAATTATTTGTGATCTAGCGTTTGTTTAACATATTTATATATAATGAAAAATTTTAACATTGTGTATACATTTTTACTTTTTAGTTGCATAAACACTTTCGTTAGAAACCTTTAATTCTTTTTTGTGTACGTTGATAATTTCCAAAATGCTTTTAAGAAAGGAACACACAGTAGTAAATCAATTACGATTTTTATTTACATGATTTTTCGATTGATACACTTAACATTTCTTTATTACAAAATTTTAATTATTTTTTAAAATAAATTCAGGATGAGGATTCCAGCGAAAACATTGAAGATGTTGAAGTTACTCCAACAAAGAGAACCCGTGGATATCCATTAAAACGTAAAACTGAAACGGTACGTGTTATTGTTTTTTTCTTTTTTCCCCCCCCCATATCGATGTTTATTGATTACCGAGTTATTATAGTTTAATTATTTTTTGACAAGAAGAGAGATGTAGCATTATAGGTAATCTGAAATATTTAGCTAAAATAATTTTAACGTCCGCTTTCAAAATCATGCGCGAAAGATTAAATGATAGTTGTTCAAAACAGCGTATTGTAATTTCCAAAAAGTCGAAGATTTAATTGCTGTAAAAGAAATTTTACTTTCATAGTACAAAGATGTTTTAAAATTTAAAGTAATTTTTGAGTGGTTAGCTCAATCCGAAGATTGTTTCTGATGTTGCGAGAGGTGGCAATTGTACTTTAATGCGGGCATATTAAAATTAAAGGGAACCACCACCGTCGATAGTGTAATTAAGTGAAATATTAGACATGTCAAAAGCGATTGTTCAGTATGTTTCGAAGAAATATTAACGTGGATGTGTACGCGATTTTTCTTGCATTCTTTAACAGAGAAACAGCGTTGCAATATCAGATTAAATGTGAATGCCTTTTGTTACAAATTATGAAAAAATATTTTTTTTGCGTTGAAACTCCCGAGGGCTAAAATGGTAGAGTACTCAGCAAATTTAACTAAATTTGACGTGCTCATGAAAGCTGCGATTTATTATAAGATCATATGTAAAAATAATGATCATTTGCTTCAAATTCGATTCGATCCAATTTATGAAAAATGTATGTCTCCTAAATAAAATATCCAATGTTGATAAATATAAAAGAATGTTCGATCGCAACCTGAATTGGTGAAGCAAGATTTTTTTAGAAGATAACTGTAGACAATTCCAAAACTCAGTTGTAAATTTTCCAGTAGTATTTTTTTTTTTTTAAGTTTTACTGTACGGTAGCTTCTGAGATATAGAGATAATGAATACATTATACATATATTACATAATCTGATCTAATTAAAATACAAAAACAGCTAGAGTCACTTTGAAATTATTTGCAATAAATTGTTTCTAATAATAATGGACACTTTCATTTATCATCTATTGTTTCAGCCTACTCCGACGAGAGGTCGTGGACGACCAAAGAAAGTTAAGGTAAATGCTCCCGAAGATGTTCTTGAAGAGGAATCAGATTAATTCTTTTTTCTTTGTTTATATAATTTTGTTTTTTATTGTATGTATATATATATATATATATATATATATATATATATATATATATATATATATATGTATATGTATATGTATATGTATATGTATATGTATATGTATATGTATATGTATTTATTTATTTAAAAGTATTATAATACTTTGAATGTTTACCTCATAAGTATACCGATTTGTATTTACTTTGTAAAATAAAAGTCATGTAAAATTGGCTGTTAACCACTTATTTGATAAAGTTTAATAATTTCGGTAGAATAAACTTTATATAAGAAACTGTTAAATGAGTCAGTTTTTTACTAATATTCGTTCCATTGCCATGGCACAATTTGTTTGTTTAAGATTCACGCCATGGTAATCTTTAATAATGTGTTATTCTGACTTTGTAGTGGTTAAGGTGCTTGGCTGCTACATCAGAGAACACGGGTTCGAGACTTGTTTGTCTCGTTCCGGAACCGAATTGCTCCCAGATTTACCCAGCCTAAAATAATTGGCTACCAGGAAATCTGGGGAAGTAAAAGCGGCCGAGAGAAAGGAACGGGCCCCAGTATTCTCATCAGATCCATTAGGTCCTTAAGTACCATTATGGAAAGCTTAACTTCACAATATCCGTTATACTTTATCAAGGGGATATATATGGGACTTACTTTACTTTACTATTTTTATCCTTCTAATTTTAGTTTCATTTTATAGAAAAATTAAAGTCCTTATCCCCTCACACGATTTGATCATTGAAATGAGTGTGCTGCTGAAGGAAAAATTATTCTTAATTTTTAAAGGCGTCTTTTTGAAATAGTAATTCGAAAAGCAGGTTAGAGGCATCCGCAAAATTTAAAAAATATTGAATTGTATTCCAGTTGGAAGGTAGGAAAACAGAATGCTTACGCAAAACACAATTTCATTAAAATTTTCCAATACAATTAATAGTAAATATAAATTACTAAATAGTTGGAATTTAGAAAACCATGGGCAAATTAGACACGCCGATTCATCTTGGTACTAAACAACATAAAAGTTTGCTGAGAGATTGTTGATCGCTATATTTTATATCATTAATTCACTAACAAAGCATAGTAGTATTTATTTTACTGGTGAAAACGATTGCTATTACCTATGTATAATGTCTGCATTATCAGTGCTTTCTAAATTTCTACCAGTGCTCTAATCCAATTACTAATTTACTCATAGGCATTCACAAATAATCCAGTTATTACGAATTTTTTGGTTTGTGGTTTCAATACTGAATATAGATACTTTTGACATGAATATGTCTTATGGCCGGCGGTTATTCCAAAAATTTGATAAAATGATACACTAAGTGTTCCATGAAATTTTACCATGGAAAAGCAAAAAAAGTATTATTTGTACAAATATCGGTTTCGCTGTACACTCTGCCTTCCATATGAGAACTCGCAAATGATGAAGGGACCCCAAGTGGAAGCAACGCGTTTCGCAAATGTTCGCATCGTTTTCGTCGATAAATACAGTATGATTGGATTCGCTCTCGCACAGAAATTTTTGACTTGAACACATTATACTGATCATGGACACCTGTTTGCGAGTATGGGCATGAACTCCGTCAACTACCGCCCGTTGGCCAGACACATAGATTTACAAGCGATCGAGTAAAAAGTTCTGCTGCCGCTGCGAAATTATTTGGCAGCCGCTACATTACTATCCGCTCGTGCAAGTGATGCGATAAGCTAATGTCGCCTTCTCATCTGTACTAACCAATATTGGTGATGGCCAGTCCTTACTTCCAGAGAAGAAAACGATGATCGAGACCCATTCCATGGATCGCGAATTCGTCGACCGCAAGTTTTCTCAGGCTAGCGCCTCTTCTTTCATAACACAGACGCGTAGATTTCGTAAAAGGCGTTGAAATGGTCGAAGTTTTTGATTCATGGAATTTATGCGCGCAGAATTCGGACTCGAACTGAAGAATGAACCAATCGTTTCCACACCACGCAATTTCACGTGCATTGACGCCGTCTTTGATACGTCGACGCACTTGAAATGCGCCACTATATCATCTCCTATTTTAGTACGCATTGCCTTCTCCTTTCAGTAAGAACGCATACCTCTAATGTCAATGTTGTAAATGGTGTAAATAGCGTAATTTTTATCGATGATACTGATAATGTAAACGATGTTAATCATGTGAATAATGTCAACGATGTAAATGTAAATACTGTATCTGTTTCTAAACAATCACGTGCTGTACAGTAAAAATCATAAACACGTAAGCTCATTGACCGTAAGATATAAAGCAAGCCTAATGGCGGTTTAAAAAAATAACCTAGATAATTCCTATGTCGAGTGAAAGAACAAAGGAAAGCTGGAGCTGCCCATAAGAGATATATTCATGTATTAATGTATCTGTGCGTGAAGCGTAGACACCCGTTATTTTGAATTAACGAGTTTTATTTCCAGGGTCACCATCAAACCGGGGCAAAAAAGTAAAAATGCTAAAAACGATATTATTAATAAGAAAAAGTCATTTGAAGCGAGCGAAAAATGAATGCATTTTTTAATGTACTTTATTCAAAATAAATTGCGAAATTCTGTTTTATTCATATAACATATGCTGCAGCAGCCAGATAATAATCAATAGTAACAAAAGAATTCCATTCTTCTTTTTGTAAAACTCTAATAATCAAGAAATCAGGAGGATACCAGGAAAACCGGGAATTTAAAAATTATATTTCAGTGACCACCATGATTTCGTTATCTTTGGTGTATATTATAAACTTAACTTGTCCGTGTGGTCATTCATTTACAATATACACATATTCTTGATATTTTCTAAAAATTCATGCAGTGCCCGGGAGTTTTATTTCCGCAAGAATAATTGAGAGGAACAATTAAATTTACAAGCAACTATAGTTAGTTTTATTCTAGATGGGTTAGTGTGTTACTTTTAATGAACGGCAAGAAAAAAATTCCAATTAACCACATTGTGAATGAAACGAAAGCTAAAATAAGCTCATTAGAATTTAACATGACCGTTGTGTGTGTATAAATAAAATTAATTAAAAAATGATTACGAGAAGCGCACGTAAGGTACTGATTTTAACTTTATTATCTTTGTCTTCACTTTTGCAGCTACTTTTATTACACTTTGTATCCCAGTTCAATTCGTTGTAAATTAAATCCGAATGCCCTTCATTTTTCCTCCAAAAATAAAATCACAAATTTTCTTGAAAAAAAATTGCCAATTTACCGACTTTGAAGTTTTTATAACCAAAGATAAAATCGATTAATCCATCTTGTTGAAGAGTATGAAATCTGTATTTGATTTACTTCGTGTTACTACTTCTTTTTATTGTATGCGCGCTTTTTTAAACTTATACATCGAAATTAAATAGTGTTATCTATTATAAAAATAAAAAAAACTATCAGTTACATTTAATTTAAAACTTTTCGAAAAATTGAATAATCGTTTATATATTGATACAGACTCGGTATTTTATCTAGCGATAAGGTCGAACTAGAAATTATTCTCCGATTAAAAGCATTAATTTTCCATCTCTCGGCATCATTCTATTGTTCGTTGCCAGCGGAGAATGCGGTCCGGAACGTTTACATGGCTGAAAAGGTAAATTCCGATTTTTTGTCGAAATTTCGGCACGTGTCAAATTGAGGACGGTGTAAGTGTCTTGGAGTGTGAATTCTGCGACAGCAGGGTAGTGTCTATCCGTCGATGAGTACGCATTGGTTGCTACGGCTGGCAGCGTGAGTCGTGAGAGGTAATAAAGTATTGTAGTATGTATGTTTGTGCGATCATGTGATGGCTGATAAGCATAGCCTTTTATAGTAATTAATTCGGTGCTAAACCGTTATTGTTTTTACAGTTTTGCCTCTCGCATCTTACTAGATAAGTTAGTCGCCGATTATCGACCGGTTATCGTTGTTTAGCTAGTGTCTACGCAAAGCTGCTTGTCGTTATATATGTCGCTGTTCTGCAGTCTACGCTGGTCGGTACAAGCCGTTTGCTGAGATTTTGTGCGTATTTTTTGTTGTTTTGTTGTCGATTAGAACGCGAATAATTTGCCCGCCAATTCGTGAATAAAAAACAAAAAAAAAAAGTTATAAAAAAATATCTTTTGTTTTGGGGTTTTTTCGCAGTAAAAACACGGCCCGTCTGAGCGACACTTCTCCGAAAGGAATCCCGCGTCTCACTTGCGAGTTATGTTTTTTATAGGAAATCATCAAGTAAAGAAGCCTAAGGCCGGTGGTTACCGTTCACGCGAATAGACGCGAGTAGCGAATAAGCGAGTTCATGCGAATGTTTAGTTACATTGAAAGTAATGGCAGTGGTTACCAATGCACGAGTTTTATTCGCGAGAATACAAGCGAGTACGAGCGAGTGGTGAATGAATTTAAATGATTCAATTCATTCGCTTATTCGCCTAATCATTTTTTCCCGCATTTCTTCACAGTAGGCTAATTTCAATCTCAATTGCAACGGATACAGAATTTGAAATATAGTCGGTCATCAACACCTCCTCGTAGGGTCTAGTTTAACCCGTCAATTCCCAGTGTCACCTGTAGGTGACAGCACTTTATTATTTTTTTTCTATCACACGGAAATGTTATTTTTAAATTCTACCACTGTTGTAGCAAAGCCAATTGATAACCACTATTCATGATTTTTTTCTGGCAACACTGACCATACGTCATTTGTTACATTCATTCTGTTGTTTCGCGCGTAATTGGAGCAGTCTGAGTCTATGTGTTTTCTTGCGATATAAAGTGAAATAAAAATGTCCAGACCGTAAGTATTGTTAAAAGATGAATGGGATATTGTCTGGAAAGTGACAGGATTATTGCCATTCGCAGAATGCGTACGCCAGTCATAAGATGGAGTAGTCGAATGGCGTAAAATCACAAAATTATTGGCAGACTAAATGTTAATCACGATACCCTAATTGTTGATGATTGATGATGATGAGTTCTTAAATAAAGTTACTTAGTAATCGTTTTTATTTATTTATTTTTTGAATCTATTTTGCTCCATTTATTTATTTTTGTTATTCACATAAATTATTTCTTTTATCAAAATTGAAATATCAATTTTTTTGCATAGGTTCAATTTTTTGTTTTTTAAAATTAAAAAAAAAAAAAAAGTGGTTTATTAATTTTTAGTTTTATGTAATAGTGCGTACGATTTTATGTCGAGTTAATTCTATTTTAACAATTTCCTGTCTTAGAAAAGTACCAACGAAAAAATCAGAATCGTTACTGGTGTAAATACATATATTAACACATTTAACTTTTTCGTTACAAAGGGCAATACTAATTTAAACGATAAAAATCCTGATATGTAACTTTTTCATTAAGTTTAATATAAAATTTAATCACTCTCTTTGAAATTTTCTAACTATTTAAATTATTAGAGGAACGCGGGGAAATACTTAAATTGAGGAACCGGGGAACATTACAAAATCTCGGTATTTTAACCTTCAACATTTCGATGAAAATTAAAAATAACACGAGACAAACTAAATCGGAGATTGAAATAATTCTGACGATTGAAATTATAATTTTTAATTACATCGCGATTAAATAAAAAATGATTATGTTATTCAGATTTGCTTTACAGGTAGAATCGGGGTTTTATTATATTTTTAATGAATTTAACGAACTTACGAAGGTTAAAAATCTATCAAAATATTTCATATCGTTCGCATAAAAAAGTAACAAAATGAAAATAAACTTATAAATTTGTACAAAATAACAAGTTTGACGCGACAAATTAAAAAAATAAAAAAAAAGTTTCGATATACTTATATAATATAAAAAACGCGGCACGCGCAAATATTACAATGAATATAAAACAAAATCAACATTTAAGTTGATTTTAACCACATCTATATTCAAACTCAATCAGGAAGCTGTTCCTGTTTAAAATTAACGCGTTACTGTACGTAGAATTTACCACAGCGTATACTTAATAATTTATAGTGTACAGTTACAGCGATAATATCATTTTCGTTTTCACTAGGGTATAAATTTCGATGACGGTCGAATTTCAAATAATCACTAGGAAAAAAGGAAAGGCCGATTTTAAATTACTCAAAAATATCTTTAACGCGAGGATATACATAAAAAGTCTAATCCTAAGTACATGATTAATAATTAGGTACATATAATAGTTATTCGTAAAGTGTCGAATTTAAAATCGAAATTACACAAAATATTTACAAAAACATCGATTAACACGTAAGGTAATAGGTTACGATTTACGAAAAATTAATTATATCGGTAATTAAGGAAGTAAATAGGGAGATGATGGTTGTTCATAAAGACAATTATTTTTTAAGTACGAACAATAGAGCAAAAGTAAAGCTTATTTAAATTACATTTAACACGAGAAAAAGCTAGTTAAAAAATATATTCATGTTTTTTTATTTATTTATTCTTTTTTGAGTAGTGTGGACGACGAGATCTATCATTGTAAACTCGAGAGAATTTTATTTACATGCAGAATTGAAACTGAATTGTATAAAAGACATTTTAAATTACAGGTGTTTTTAAACTATTCTCTCGAAAAACGGTAGATCGTTTAAATTCAGGCAACGCTTATAAGTTATGTTGAAAAAATTGCCACACCCTTAAACGAAAAATCATTAAAAACCAGGAAGGCCTTCCAAAATTCGATATAGAATTTTGTAATGAAAAATATTTTCCAAGCTTGATTTCCAATTATATTCTCGCAAAAATGTAACAAATACAGAAAGACGAGAATTTTGAAGGCAGGAGTAAAACTATCGGCTCGAAGGACCGTCAGTCGCGAGGACATACGCAATTGCCTTTCGAGTATAAAAAAAGATCTTTAAATAAATAGAAAATCTTAAGACGCCTTGAACTGCTAAGTATCTCTTCGCTAGAAGTGATCATTAATAAACACCATTACACATTTTTATCAGGTTACACGTTAAATATCACGAAAATAGATTTATAGCCATGACACCGTGTATAATAATAAAAAAAAAAAGAATACTTCTATCAATCGACCTCTACCGCACATGGTATGTAAATAGGAGAAACAGTGGCTACAACTGAAAAACGTTCGAATAATAAATGGCACGTAAATAGCAAAAAAAACAAACAAAAAACAACTGTCGAATGGTAGAAAAAGAGAAAGAAATTGTAAAGTAATTAATATTACTGTAACCACGTCTAATTCTAATTCGATGTATACCATTTTTCGTTTCACTAGCTAATCTGTGTTACATATGTGTTCTCCCGGGTATTTTGGTTTAGCAAGAACATTTGTTGGACACAAGATCAATAACTTTTATCTGCGTGAAAGGCCACTCGTAACATTTTTTTGTTTTTTTTTGGGATTTATACTGGGGTCATTTGTGAATTCAGTTCGTCGTTGGCGGATCGAAGGTAGGGTTGTGTACCGTTTCAGTTGGAAGTGCATCACCAACTCTACCACGTCATACGAATCCTCAGACACGCGTATCCATTCGAATATGTAAAAGATGAAAATGGTGCAGTACCAATGTACAAATACAATATACTCCGTGGCAGTTATAGCCTTCGTATGTAATTACATATTGTATCGGATTCATTTGCTCAAAAAATTATTCTGTGATATTTTTTGTTACTTAATAAGGGGAAAAAAAGTTTCCCCCTTCCCCCGGGGAAAATAAAACACCTTAATACAGCGTAACATTTAATTCTCGTGACTACAATTTTATACTTTCCAGCGTGCCAGTTTTTAATTACTGATCCGTAACAAAAACAGGTCACACCCAACAATTACAATATAGAATCGCAATAGCGGAAATCTAAAGGAACTCTTTCGTACGCGGAACTTAAAATTAGTCTTATTAAAATTATTACTATATTCATCTGTTTTTGTTTCGAATTACAGAAATATTTATTATAATAAATAAATAAAAAGCTAAATAGACAATTTAACGCGATATTTATTATTCCGGGATACATTATATTTGCTAGCCGTTTTGAAAAACTACGTATGAATAAAACCACATTTTAATTTATTTCGTTTGAGGTATTAATCAAATTTTGCCAGTTCCGGTTTCTATGTATTTTGATTCTTATTATTCTTATTATTGTTGATTAATATTATTAACATTCAAACTTGCTTCTGTAGTTGTATGTGAGTCATTGCAGAAATATTAATAAATGAACATTTACGGAAAAACAAAAAAGAAAATGTCAGTCTAACAGATGACTAGTGTGACTAGATAGCTGAGTGTAAAGAGAACAAAATGTGAACGACCCATTTATCTGTGTTTATATTTCCACACATAATTTCCGAGAAATATTTTTAGGTACTTAATTAATGAATTCAATTGATAAACCACGGATCTTTAAATTCGTGTTTAAACGATTTTTTCCTTCTTCAAAATTTCGCTCGAATAAATTTTTATGAACCATTTTTTTCCCCGATCTTTCTTTATTTCTATACTACAAGCACTTGTACCAAATTTTATACAGCATCAATCGACTACTTGCGTCCACACTTTGAATACGATTTTGATATTTGCTTTATATAATTTTACGTTTACATCGGAAATTTATTAATTTTAGTTTATATATATATATATATACATACACGCACGTGGATGTGTTGAGTGTGTATGTGTCTGTGTTCCGATGAAACTTTATTAAATTTTCACGATACCTATTACGATCAGATCCAAATATTTCACACGTAAAAAAAAAAAAAACGCTAATCGGCACATACATAGGATGGAGCTTTTTGCCGAGTCATGTAGTTAAAAGGAACATGAGAACGCTGCGAGTTTTGAGATGCTGAATCGCTATTACAACCGGTAGAATTACTCCACAATAATAACCTCGAGTGAATTTCCGAAAATTGCGGTCTTCGACTAGGAATCTGATTCCAGCATTCTATCATCAATGCATATATCCCGCTAGGACATCCTTCCGGGCACGTTAATACTTGATGAGATCTGATCATATCCACAACATCTTGGTTTGTGTGGGCATAATACGGCTGTGTTTAAAATATAAATAATAATAACCGATAAAAACTGTCACCGAAAAGATAAACACGCAGACTAGAATAAATATGTTTTATTAAAATAACTAAAAACCTTGCAATGCATTTATAAGCTTAAGTTTAGTCCATTTACTTTTAATTTTTCGTATCACGATATGCCTATATCAACCCATTGCTGGATGTAGGCATTCCCTGGCGGGATAAAATCTCTCCCGTGCTGACAGGAAAATGGGGAATTTTTTATATACTGTGCGTTACTTATTTCATTCCTTTTGTTGTTCAGTGATGAAGATAAAAATAAATAAATAAATAAGGTTTTGTCGAGTATATTATATTAATGTTAAATAAGTGTATTTTTTATTTCGACTAAATATTTAAAGAAACGAAATTAAATTCAAACTAAAATATAGGGACCGTTCGTTTGACCGTAGACCGGACTCAGTTACGGTCGATTTGCCACAGAGCGAATTAATCGTAGAATCAACTCGCTGGCTGACCAAACGGCCGTACGCTAAAGATGAACATTTCGAATACCTTTTTGGGCTATTTAATGTTTTGTTCTACCTTCGTCGAGTGTAAACGTGATTATTATGTGTCAGTGAGACACATGAATTCTCAAACTTCCTTCTACATCGATATTGACCTTCGTGCGCTTCTAGTAATAATTTTGCGGCGAATAAAAAAAAAGAACACATAGTTCAGAGGACTGTGATAAATGAATCAACCAAAGATAAATTGGTATTTCTCATGCTGTAATTTTTACAACTTCATGCGCTAATAATACGCAAAATGTTAATACAACACGATTTGTAAAACATAAAGAAATCAAATAAAATTCAATAGCTCTGCAAACTTTTAACTTAAAAATTTTAAATTGTGCACATAAATCGCGGATAAAATGTTCTTCCGAAAAATATTTTCTAACTTTTATACTGCAGTTTCGGAGATTAAAAAGAAAGTTAATTTTTTTCTAAGAATTTTATACATCGATGGAAAGCTCTCTACTTACTAATAACAAATATAAATTTCGATTTAGTAACAATATAGCAGGTAGAGTCCAGAAAAGTATTCGAAATGTTCGTCTCCAGCGTACGGCCATTTGGTCAATCGACAAGTTGGTCCTACGGCCTCATATGGTACCGAGCCAAAATATATATCGTTTTTAATGCACTTGATTTTTTTTTTTTAAATTTTTAATTTAATTTTTATTATTACTAAAAATTATACTATCCAAAATTATTGACTACGCAAAGGAACAGCTACAGAAAGAGAATACCTTAACATGAGAAGGTATAGACGAATGGAGGAAATCTCGCTTGCAGATAAAGTATTCGAAATTCAAAGTAGTTACGTGAAGAATTGCGAAAAACAGTATTGGAACTCGCAGAATACTGAAAGGAACATAACGTAAGATAAATCTGAAAAAAATGATAAGGAGTGAAAATCAAGTAAAAGAAGATTAGAAAATAACAAGTAAATGGCAAATTATTATAGAGTATAAAAAAGATGAAAAGAAACCAGGTGTTAATAACGCATACAATGTAGAAATTCCAAACGGCGATAAAATTCCTATACTTTTTTAACCCTTCTTGCATTTTTCAAAGTAAAATACGTTTTTAGGAGCGCAGAGGGAGTATGTAAGTTAATGTCCAATTGGCGCGTTGCATAATTTAACGGTAACGGTGTAATACTTTTCCTGACGAACTTTGTATAATCTTTTCCATTGTTCCCAGAAGATTTTCAACTCGTCGACTAATACTAATGCAACTTTTGCCAGTTCCTCAGTGTCGCTAATGATTATTTCTAGCCTTTTTTTGGCGCTACTGTTGTAAATGAAAATTATTCTGAGAACTTTTGGAATGCATTGTGTACTTCTTTCGTTTTTAGACAACCCCTCCAAGTGAATATTTCGTTTCTACCCTTTTTGCTTGACCCGCGGAAAAAAACGATTTATTAGATTTTAAATTTATAACAGATGTATCTTTTCTATTTATCATTTAACATTTATACAGATGTGTTTTTCAAATATACAATCGAACTCTCTCTGTGGCTAAAGGTAGAACGGAAAATTCAATTCGGATAAAACACTGTCACGACCTTTTTAAATGAGACTTATTTATGTTTCGGATATTTATTAACTGACTCTTAATTATCGAATTTAAAATTCATTATTGAAACATATGCAGCCTAACGGTGAACTAGACAATTATGAGTCCGTAAAATAAATGTCTGTAGATGGAAAAATTCATTCTCTAGCCACGAACATCTTAAAATCAACCCGTCACGCAGATTTTACGCGTGACGTAGAACCTATGCGCGGAATGCACAATAATTTCAAATTAGATTAATAAATAAAATAGATTAAAACATATCATGTGATTCGATGCCTCTTTTTCCTTTATATCTGGAAATCGTGTTCCTTAACGGAAGCTCATATCGAGCATTACCGATTCTTATAATTTTACTAATAGACATGAAATTTTTTTAATATATTTTTTAAACGACGGATGATTAAATGATGCGGATTATCTTAATAAACAGAGAATAAATCGTATCATATTATTGGTAATTTACATTAAAACAACGCGTCTAGATGTGCAACAGCACAGTCGAAAACTGTCCTAAAACTGTTCTTTTAAGTATTTTTCGAGGTTCCAAAGAAAAATAAGGGGGAAGTCCTATTTTTGATTGAATTCTGTGTAACGCAGAAAAATCGAAATGTAAATTTTGGTTGCGATCCACTTATATTTAAACATGGCTTTTTGTTTGTTTGTTTTTTTTTTTTAGTTTTCTTCGATATTTCCTAATTTTCAGTGTAGGACATATAGTTTATAGAAATGAAATAGTACGTTGATTTTTTTAAAAAAAAAAAGATTCTTCTTCCAAGTTGACAAACATTGTCACATACTTTAAACAGTCCCTTCTCTTCATTTAAATAACGGAAAACACATCGAAAAAGTAATAAAATTTTCGATTACCTGTAATCCGTAACTGAATATTTCCCACAAAACTACACCGTAACTCCAAATATCTGATTCAATTGTGAATTTTCCATATAAAATTGACTCGGGAGACATCCAACGAATAGGTAACAGCGCTGATTTTTGAACCCTATAATTTTATTTTTAAGTCGCATTAAAGATACGAAGGCAAAACGGAAAAATAAACATACAATCTATCAAGTTACGATATACAATTTAACACGATCAGTTCGAGAATATTTAAAAGCGAAAATGAATGTCTTAAATGCAATTTGACACGTTGAAGATACGGAAGTCAGTTCTCTCGTGTAAGTTTTAAAATTATTGGAATTAAGCAATATGTCAAGCAGTTGGATAATATCAAAAAAACAACGAGACAAGAAAAATCCGATATTTTGAACTAATCCAATAGGGACAATATAATACATATTGTTAAAAGTGCGGTCGGATTCAGATATTCAACAGCATTACTACGAAAGTAGTGAAAACTACCTTTTTTTTGTTAGAAAATGCTAGTAATTGTTCTCATATTTTGTAATCGTTTCTAATACTTTCAAGTTCTATACAACAATTTTTGTATCATCTTCAAATTACGTGACAAAAAATTTCTCTGACTTCTGCCTGACTAATGAAATTTCCCCTTTTCAAATTTTCGACTTCATTAAAAACTAATTAAGTAAACAGTAATTTAAAAAAAGAAATGGAAAATTACATTTTCAAAATAACTTTTTAATCATATTTTAAACGTAAAATAGAGAACATTTAGTTTTGTTTACAATACTTTTTATATCACGAAAATGTAGTTTGTGATATTTTATTTAGCGGAAAAAAATAAAAGAACTACGATTTTAAGTTCCTTTTTTATTTACAATAATTCAAAATTGAATATAACAAATTGTACGATATCAACTTATCAAAAAGAATCGCGTGTTACCTGTAATAGTCGGACGAATAGATGTCTCTCGAAAGTCCAAAATCTGATATTTTAACTATCAAGTTATCGCCAACCAGGCAATTACGTGTAGCCAAATCACGATGAACGAAATGATGACTGCAGAGATAATCCATACCTGTTAATAGCAACAATTTTCTATAGGAATTAACACGGCCGAAATAATTATTTTTAACATTAACTATGCAGCGTCGGAAAAAGCAAAAGTCACAATTTATTATAGGTACACAGATTACAACATTTCACTGAACTAATAACCCAGCGTAAAAACTACCGATCATTAAGACGCTTTTCGAAGGTAACAATGATCGATATTTTAATAAATTTTTAGAATATAAACGTTAATAATCCTTAATATTACACCAACAGTCAACTTGATAATAAATATTCGTAAAATTACATTTTACGGCCAATGTTTTTATTATCATTTTACAGCATATTACGATGGTAGGTGATTAAAAAAAGTACAAAAAATATAAATAAATAAACAAACAAAAAAACATATTTCATGTAGTAAAACGAAAAAAGGTGGCAGAAAAAAATACTACGAAAGAGCTAATTCCAGGACTTTTTTTTTGGGGGCTTGTTAACAGGGGACCTTTTCCCAGAAACAATTAGAAAGGAAATGAATCAGTTGTATTTTGATGCTGTCAGATATTGTTAGTAGAAAGGAACAAACAATGGGAACAATATGTGGAGAAGAAAAAGACAGCATATATAGGTGACACAATACGGAATGGGAATACCAATTCACAGCAAACTGCAATATAAAGCAAAACGCTCCAATGAAAGAGATGAACGCTTAATAAACGCATGATCAGCTTCCCAAACATGCTCTTTGTTTGGGTGGAGAGAACAATGTGGAGAAGAAACCAACGAAAAACGAAAACGAGAGGAAGATAATAGAGTATGGCTTAAGAACGCAGACGAATAATGGAGACAACAACAGAACGACGAAGAGAAGGAAACAAAATCACTGGTTGGCAGGAAGACTGGGTTGAATAGACAGATAGAAAGAACAATTGTTAGAAAAAAAGGAAACGTACATATCCGATCAAAACCTAAGATGAAAACTTTTACACAGCGGAAGGAGATTAGAGGATGGAATTTTTTCAAAAAAAAAAAAGAGGTGGGAAGAAGCAAGAAGCAGCAACTTGATTCAAGGAGTCCACCGGAAACTTCAAGAAAAACCTAGATAAAAGATGGAACAAGCAGATGATCGATTTTAAAAGGGGACTCATCCTACTGGACAAGATACCTCTCTGATAATGATGTAATATACAAACGCATCAACATTATACCAACATATGTTAAATAAATGAAATAGAATATTTTTAACTTCTGGTGCTAATATTCGTATAGCACATTGTATGGTATAAAATCAGTGTTCTTTTTGTGATTTAATGCACCGTTTAGTTCAGCTATTAGAAAATCCTTGTTTAATTCGGCGATCAGATAGAGATATACTGGATATCTTGAAATTCCGGAAAAACTCTGTTTCTTTTCTCTTTTTTAAGTGAACAAAAGCTGTTTATATTTCAATATTTTTTAGTAACGTTATCAATTGGAGATATTGGAATGAAAATTTTTAAAAATAATTTCACCGATTTAATATCGCTGAGATAAGAAATGCCGCGGTTTTTTGATCAATTAAAACGTCTTTTTGATTTTTTAAATAGAAATTGTTAAATTTTTTAGCATTTGAATGTACTTTTCATATTCCATTAATAATTTTTATTATTACTGGGTTTTTTTATTTTTTAAGAAAATTTATTTATATTGTTTCATTAAATATAAAAAATGTTGTTTTTTTGTTTTTTTTTTAAAAAAAAAAGTAATTATTTTTTTGTCACGGAAGCAAAATTAAAATTACCTGAAGCGATTTGTATTGCTATATTAATCAGATCGTGTTGCTCCAATGCAGCTTCATCATTCTGCTTTACGATATTCGACGACGGTGAATGCGAAATGAGGAACTCGTGTAAATCGCCGTGGGTCATATATTCGAACAGCATGCACAGTCTATTCGTTAAACAAACTCCTAGTAAACAAATAATATTAGGATGATGTAATTCCGACATTAGTTCCACTTCTCTTTTAAATTCCAACACTGTTTTCGGATTCGCGTTTTCTTTTAGCGTCTTTATGGCGACCATTAACGGTGGTTTCGCGGGAAGGAATAATTCTCCCTTGTAAACTTTACCTAAGAAACAAACCACAAATAGTTAAAATATAGAAACGGCGAATGAAAATAAAATAGTCGGACACTATCCTGAAAATAGAATTAAAGCGGAAAATTGATTGTTTTATAAAAATTCGACGCCGAGAGTTTATGTTAAAAAATATTAATACATTTTAATAATTTTGGCTGGAAGGAATCTGGTTAAAATATAAAATCGCTTTATCATTAAATTATTCTAAAACTTCAGAAAAATGTAAAATTTAAAGTTTAAACATTCTAAAATAATGGAATTTAAGATAATTTATGTTATTTGAATGGTTTCCCAGAGAATTACTAAAAAAACCGGAAATAATAAATTCAGCAAAAAAAAAAAAATTAGTGTAGTTATATTGTTTATTATTATTATGATTTTTAAATTTATGTATCACGATCAGCGCCTATCGACTAGAAGTACGGATGAATATAGGTGTTTATGTTAAATAAGAGATTTACGGTATATATATTGAGTAGAATATGTTTGCATGGTGCAGAAAATTGATTAGCTTGGAAAGGATGGTAGGGTCGTCATCAGAGAGTTTGTCGTTTAAAGTCAAGATTTGAGTCAGCAATTTTAACATGGCTGTAAGAACAAGCTATTGCGCAGAGTAACGAGTTCAACAAAACAGTTTAACTTAATTGCGTTCTTTTCTTTAAATAAAGATGATTTTCACGAATTTAATACTAATTTTTTTTTTTCAATTGCATTCAATTCAAATAAAATTTGCAAGAGCAACGTCGGTTTAACGTAAAAGTGTTGATTAATATGCTTTATTGACTGGATATATATTAATAAAAAAGAGAAAAGAAAAAAGTTAATCTAGTAGAACACTAAACCAAAACTCTACAATCAAAAATGTCCAATATAATAACAAATGGATAAAATCAATTAAAACCATATAAAAAAACACGCTAAATTCCGGTATATATATATATATATATCTAAACTGAAACACATGAATCACATCAAGCAGTATTCAATATTGTTTTAGAAGTAAATCACGAGTATGTGTACCGATTTGCAAGATCCTAAGATATGATCAGTATACGAGTATCAAACATTTATTTTATTAAGAAATTAAACGTTGGACGATAACAAAATTACTTCGTAATTTATGTGTATAATTTCTAACCCATAAATACATCGCCAATAGTAGTTACAAATATGGTATAAAAGAAAATTTTGCAAAAATGAAAATGCGCGTATTTTATAACTTCCGATTTTTTTTTTAGACATGTAGAGAAAAAAAAACGTCACATATTTTTTCTATTATTATTATTTTACCGTCACGAATAAAAAATTCGATTAGTAAAGTTTCTGATAAGGTACTGTTATAATTTATGGATTTTAGTACGAGTTTGCACCTCCCATTCTCACCTTCTCAATTTCGTTTCAAACCCTCGCCATACTGCACGCCTTAATGAATGTACACCCGTGATATGTTTTTTTTCTCTCCGCCAAACTTTTAGCATCCTGTACACTCACTTTGAAATTAGAATTTCCCGCAATTTACATACACATATATAGGATGACCCACATAAAGCACAATTGTACAAAGGAAAAAATGAAATTTAAAAATTTCGTAACTAAATTAAAACAATTCAATAAGAAAGATGTAGCAAAAGTTTTTAACTATAATTATTTGACGCGGAGAATATTTTTCTTTAAATACATTTCGTTCGTGCGTTATGACTTTAACTTGGAAATTGTACACGTAATTGCTATTATTACTGTTCATTTATTTTTTCTATTTCAATTTCTCATCTGACTATCTACTCAATGATATTGTAAATTAAATTATTCGGTGTATTTCTTTTATTCATTTTCTTTCTCTTCAATCATACTGCTTGATCCCAAGCGTTGTGACTACCTATTCGTAGATTTTAGCTGTAAAGACATAGGAATAGAGTTCATGGCAATTGTTCGCAAGACTTCATTCGGAACTGATATTGTATTTGATTCATTTATATACAAATACAGTCCCGTGTGTGTTAGTCTGCATACTAACTAGCGCGCATATGATGGTATGTATGTTTGCCATTGCCTTCTATATGATTCTATTAGCTATTATTTATAATTTCGTTTTTCGTAACAATTTCCGTCGTCGTCCGAGATCGAATCCGGAACTTCCGTAACGGAAACTAAGCGCTCTAATCGCGACGAATTATAACTTACTCACCAAACGCTCCTTCCCCCAATTCTTCGTGAAATTTAATATTCGATAAATTATATTCGGTCACTTTTGAACATTCCGATTTTTGACTAGATACAGCAGAACTTGGAATAAGAGATGACGTTTCTAATCGACTGTTGTACGCGCTGCTACTTCCGTTTATATTCATTTTTACTACCGGACTTCTCCTACTGGATGGCTAAAATGAATATATCGTTAAAAATTATTAAAAAATTGGTCATTGAAATTTTTATTAATCTAACAATAAAGTATCTAAACACAAATAATCTTATATTCGGTTATAAAAATATTAATTATTGGACACGAGTGAAAAAAAAACGCAATCACATAGTCATTATAACTATTTCAAAGTGGTCAAGTAACGAAAAAAATGAAAATTAATACCAACGCATTTCGATAAAAATATCCATTGTTAGCTATATGGTGATCATAACCGTTTTAATATGCGACTTATTTTATTTTAAAACTTAAAATAAATCTATATATAAATAGGCAAAGACAAAACAGTTCAGTACTTTTTTCTCCTCCGTTTATTAACCGATTTTTTTTTTTGTTTAGTAGCTATTGACGATCTTTAGTATTATTAATAAAAATTTTTTTGAAAAGAGTTATATATATATTTTTCTTAATTAAATAAAAAATTAATACAAAAAAGAAAAATGAAATCGCTATAGCGAGTAAATCTGTTCTTATTAAAACGTTTCAACTATTCTTAATAATCATTACTGGCTTTTTTACAGCGTACTATAAATCTTAAGGTGTCATTTAATATCAATAAATGAGGGTTTTTAAATTGTGATTTACTGTTATTTTATAGAATTTATTTTTTATTCAATTATAATGGTACTGAACTGTTTTGTATTGTAGGTACACATAAAAGTTTATGTTCTCAGATATGCAATGAACAAATTTATGAGAGTAGAATTTTTTTTTTGGAAATATGCAAATTCGTAATATGATTTCCTTAAATTATTAATAATAATTATGGCCAAATTTCGACCAATGGGCGTACATTAGTTCATATAAAACGTTAAACTGCCATTTTTAAAAATTTTATAGCTTAAAGTTTAAACCCCCTTTGTGAAATTGTTGCACATTTTTTACTAAATTTATATTTAACTTTTTTTTTGGAACTTATAAATTTATATTTTCATAGTACAAGAACAAAGATATAAAAACGTTGTTTACACAGTTGTTTGCATATTCCTCTGTAAATTGTTTTTCGAAACTTCTACCGTTTTAAAATAATAGTCTTGCGTTGTTTTTTCCAATCTATCTGTTGAATCTATTTGGAAATTTTAATAGACTATACTAGTTTCACGAATATTTTTCTCGTTTCCCAAGTACAAACGCAGTCCTATTTGTCAATTTTTATCCTTCGAAATCGGAGTACGTAAATTGCGAAACAAATATACACATTATGCGAATTTTTTAAAAAATTATTGTAAACAAATTGTTTCCTTCTCGAATTATTTTACATAAATTAAAATGTATGAAATTCCCTTCTGTATTTATTGAATGTAAAATAAAAAAAACTGCTTTAAACTAAAGAAAATGTTTATATATATATATATATATATATATATATATATATATATTAAAAAAATAAAAAAAATAGTAATAATTGACAAAATGTCTTTTTCTTACACTGGAAGTTGGCCGATTTTGTCTCTTACGCCTTCTTCGACTGCGTATACAGTAATAATAACAGAACGCCATCAACGCTACTACTAGGATACCTATCGTAATAATTAGTATGCGCATTTTCGTATTATCTGTTATAAAAAGAAAAAAAAGAAATGTAACGTTAATAGATGTTAAAAGTATACATGTAATGTGTAGTAATTATGGTATAGTTAAAAGAGAATAAAATTAAAAAAATTTTTGTATAATTTTTGATTGGAGCGAATTGATTAAAACGAATTGAAGAATAAAGTGATAATATTGTAAAAAATGAATCGTTAACTAAGTAAGAAAATAGACGGTTTCCGTTTGTAAACTATTTTTGTATCGGATTAAAATATTAAAGGCAAATTGAATCTATTACTAAGCGTCCCAAAATACAATGTCGCCTTGTCCTCACTACTATGTGTAATAGACAAAAACGCAAAGTCGATTCCCACTTTATTATTGCCGTTGATAGTTACTATTAGTGATCTGACAATATTATTAACTGAATTTTCTCAGAATATTCATATTTAAATTCTGCGTGAAACAAACGCAGGATTTAATAGATAATAATGTAGCTTCTATATAGAAATGTATGACCGTCCGGTAAAGAAAGATCGTGGATAGGAACGCTTTCACAGTACCGAGTTCTGCAAAGAAACGGATTATGAAAGGAAAATATTAATAATAGCGCTGAACTGTAAGCACCGCTTAAATAGAGTAGGGCTGTTGAAAATTCCTGTTCTAGAACTAGCGACGAATCGATAATAAATCTTCCGGATTTGATAATGGACGGTGTAAAACGAATGGAATACGGTAGTAGAGTGCTATTGTGGAAATTTTCAAAATGTGATAGACCTAGCTTCGACGGAAAATTTAAATTGTCGATACGAGAAATATTTTGGTATACGTGATTGCGAACGTAATTGTTCGAAACTGAAAATTTTTAATATATTTATAAATGTATTGTTTTTGAATTATAAAAAAAAAAAAATTATACAGTATCGACGTAGTGTGTACTATCGAAATTAGAAACGGCATTATTTTATATACAACTGAAAGTTACAATAAAGCTGAAAATGAAATTAAGTTGATTAATTTGAAAAGGTTAATATTTTAATTACAATATAATTTTACACTTTATTCTTTTGCCGGAACGTATTTATTTTTTTAATTATCTTCGAAAAAAAAAACAAAAAAAACGTGAATTAATTTTGCCTGATTATTCGTAATTATAATCTACTGAAAATTTAACGATCCATTAAATATTACCGCATTCTGGAACATTACAAACTTCCGGAGTAGGCACACTATCATGTTGCGTGTAACACCAAGGTTGCGTATACGGACCGAACGGATTGCGACAAAATCGATGTCCGCCTAGCAGAATTGGGTAATCGACCGTTTTAATGGTCAGCTGATGACTCCATATCATGCACTTCTTACCGGATAACGTTTCCGAGCTAATTCCACGGTAGTTGCTTCCATCACCCCAATAACATTCTTCACCTGTGAAAGCAATTGTAATGTATTTTGGTTTTCCTTCAAGAACTCTATAGTACAAATGATTATATAGTTTAAAATTAACCGATTAAAATATTGTAATTTTCATCAAAACCGATTTTCACAACGATTGTAAAATTATTAAAATTTAAAATAAAAAACGTCATGATTTTGAGGGGCCTTCAATCATGCTCGAAAACGAGTCTATAGTAGAGCTGAATGTAACTTTTCACGATTGAACCTTCAATTTTAGAAGAACTATGTAGTAAAGAGAATTCCAGATGTAAGTAAAGTAAAGTAAGTCCCACAACTTCAATTGGGTGCTACGTATTGTGAAGTTAAAGTTCACAACGTACCAAGTTCAACGAAAGTGTGCGTGAGTGTGTGAGATATGGGTGACGGTCAGTTCCTTTTCCTCGGTCGCCTTCAGGTTCCCGGATTTTTCTGGTACCAAATTCAATTTTCCCTTCCTTTTGTATGTCCCACACACTATAAGTAAACGTACATTAAACAACTTCCCCCGAGAAAGTACCGTATAGTATTTGGACAGTTTGCCGTTTTGTTTCGGGATTATAAGCGAAACACCAGCTTTTGTCATCGGTAATAATCGTGTTAAAAATGAATTCGGCTGCGTTTGGATCTTTTCGAGTACATTGTTTATGAAACACGTTGCTGTCGATGTTAATTAGTCAGGGCACGTGGAACGAAGCGACACATCACTTCCTCCTTTGTAAATCATTCTTGATAGTTCGTTGAACGATGGTTTTCGGAATACCGATTACCTTTTGAACTAACCTGCAGCCCGCACTTCGGCGTTCTTTCAACACAGCTGTCTTTTCGTCCGTTTTTGTTGTGCAAGGTCTGCCCCATCTCTCCTCGTGTTCAATCGGCTCTCTACCCCCCCCCCCCCCCCCCGACGGAAACTGTCTATGCCAACGAAAGACACTAGTAGCACGAGACATTACAGACAAACCGTGGGCGACTTTTAACATTCCAAACGTTTCTGTAGTTACCGGCTTTAAAACGTGACAGACAAACGTTATTCGAAATTTTTCTCCATTTCAAAATTATAAACAACACTTACACGCAAACTGCAGCTGAATTAATCCGATCGACTTGAAACTTCGTAAGGGCATGGAGGAAGGTTGTCCTAACAACCTGCTAAAATTTCATAAAGACGGTGCTAATAGTATTGGTTTATTACGTGTATATTTCGATTGTAAATATAACTAAATCATAACCTCAGAATCGATCATAAACATGAAGATCGATGGCTTGGCGGTTGTCCAACTAGACAAACTGTCGAGTGACACACGATTATCGTAATTATTTCAAGCTACGTGGAGGCCGTGGACAATTTAAATTTACTAATAGTCATTTCTAGACTAGTCCTATCCCATCGTTTCGTGTAGGATAATGTTAGTTTAAAACTACTTCGGCAGATTAATGATAAAATTTCGTAAATTCAACGCGAGAATTTAAAACGAAATTTTAAAACTACAAAATTTATCGTGCATGAAAAGTGTCGAAAAATGATTAATTACAAAAAAAATTAAAAGACGAAAGAATTTTCTGATATTTTCTTTAATGCGAAGAATCACCATTTTCGTAACAGTTCCGACGAACCTCAATTTTTTAACATTTTTTCGCGTCATTATATACAAATTTTCAGATAGGTCACTGTAGAAATCTCATTTCGAATTTAACAATTGACGGCGTTTAGATTATAAGATCTGGAGCATATTAGTTTATTATTTGATTTTCAGTAAATGTCGATATTAATTTCGTTTTTGTTTTCAACTCAATTTGAACACCGAGTAACTCTTAGTTATACTGTAACAGGTTTCTACACTAGTACGCATTTTGCTATAATAAAATTTTATAAACGTCATCATCATTTTATATTAGAGGCCATTACCGATATTAAAATGTTTTCGATTTTATTTTTTTGTCGTTGTTTTACGTAGTATAAGAAGTTGCATCTCTTGATTAAGCAGTGAAAAATAAGCAAATAAAAAAAAAACCCAATAATAATGAAAAATAAAAATTACTTGTTCTTGGTGGTTCTGGAGTTGGTATGCCAAGATGGCGACATTCAGTAGAAGGTAAGGTGCTGCAGTCCGATAAGTTAACTACTTGCCCGATCAATGTATGCCGCTTAGCAATGGCGTACTCTACCCTACATATTTCGTCTTCTAACATGATGCAATCCTGTAATAAGACAATAATGGATTTTCATACATGCGCAGCAAGAGGACGAATGTGTACCGCGTAAAATTAATAATGCGCGCACGTCACGATAGTTCTTTAGCAGAGCTTTTGACTTCCGTCACATTAGGTGACGACAGAAATTACTACAAATAATAAATAATCGCTAATAGTCATGTGGAAAAGGCAATGACAAATATGCGCATACCAACCATCATATGCGCGCTATACGGTCAGACACATTTAGCGGAGTGCATTTGTATATCGGAGAAATCAAACATTTACAGTTACAAGTGTACATAGCCTTGTGTGTACACTCGCGTTCTGAATATTACAATTGCCGCGAACATTACAATTTATACAACTAGAATGTACAAGTAGGCAGTCCCGATGCTTGTTCGTGTCGAGTCGTATGATTTAGGAAGAAAAAAAAAAGTCCAAAAAGTATAAATATCGCCGTCCGATTAGTTTCATTCCTATCTTACAGATTATTATTAAAGCTAAACGATTCTAACTTGTAGTGCCCGTTTACTTTTGCTTCGGGGTCCAGTCGAGTCGAACGTTGCGCAAGTCAACCCAGCACTTCAAAGCTCAGTCGGTGTTTGGTTTTCTGTTATTGTTACAAATTAATTTTTAAAGTCGCAATATAAATTAATTGCTACTCTATCGGGAATCTTACATACTACTTTTGCAATTAATATTACCGACATTCTACATACTCGGTTCTTTTTTTTCTTTCAGTGAGCAACACATTTACGTACAGCGGTGTACGTGCACACACATAAAAAACAAACAATTGGCGAATATACAGAAAAACGTAATAATCTGATGCGGTTTTGGTATGTATGCTATTTTTCGATTTTTTAATTATTCGTTCGAGTAAGCATTAATCTGAGAGAAATATATATGAAATTTCCTATTGTCCGCGTAGTGCGATTGTAAATTGAATGAATTGTTTCTTCAACGAGAGAGAATGCTACCATAATTATCAGCTCAGTTTGCCAGGTTTGCAGTCGACCGTTGACCGTGTGTGGGCAGTGGTCGTATTTTATGCGTAGAATGTGTATCATGTCGGAAATTTTTCGAACATAAATGTATTTTTTTTCCCTCTTTAAATAAAATATTTTTTTTTTTTTTTGATCAACCCACTTTACTCTTGCGAAGTTGTTGCGTACTCGTCACGAAATTCATGGTGAGCCGCGACGCGGTGAGTAGCAAGGGTTTCGTTTTGCTTTTGTATTTTTTCTGCGCGCAGAAAGACTGCAATTTCTAACAAGTTCCATTATCAAAACGAATTCAGCCGTAATACTAATAGAACCTGAAATGTGACACTTCTGTAGATAAATAGGAAAATAAAAAATAGCGTTGTGTTGGACAAAATTATAGAAACCGACAATGTGGACTAATAAAGTATGTTAAAAGCTTTGATTACACTGCGATAAAAAGGATCTACTACCACTCGACAGAGTAAACCTATTCTTTCAAATTCGAGGAGCCATTACCTTTTTTCAGAATTCAGATCCTACTCATTTGTATTAAAAACTAATCCATTTACGACTCTCCACTGCGGAATTGAGTTCGATTTTATTGGCACTGTGTCTACAACCCAGAATTGATTTTTAAAGAGTTCAACTCTTTTCTTAAAGTCGACTTTGGATTCGGAATAGTTTGCCTAAATTCGAAATAAACAGTGACGTTATAAATTTTTACCCTGACAAATTCTCATTTAGACTCGAGTTTTTTAAAAATTCACCAAAAAAACTGTAGTTTGAAAGATTTTTTCTTCTTTTTAATGTTTTATTTTATTGTTTTCATACCGTACGGCTTTTGAACGTAAAGTTGATATCGTAAGACGTCCTAAAATGCATGCATACAGCCTATACCCTGAATGAGCACTTTTTCTTCTTCTTTTTTTTGTATTACTTATTTGTAACTTGTCCTTTTTTAATATGTGCGTACGAGTTAATTATCGTATACGAATAAATGTTAAATTACTCACATCTCGACATATGGATTCCGGTGTAGCAATGTCTGTGCGTTTACATATGGGAAATGACAAGTAACATAACGACGGCATTGCGTACGATTCGCAACTTTTCGATAGATCGCTAAAATTCAAAAAATAGTTTAAAACCGGATAAGTAAACGTATTATTTTATTAATACTAAATTATTAATAAACAAATCAATTAACTGATTACCATTTTAATAAAATTCTACAACGTGATATTTATTTCTCTGATAACACTGCTATTATTATTAGTATTATTATTATTATGAATTTTTTTTTAAAATTTGATATTCTGAAAAATTATCTAATAATAATGAAACTCTAGTCCGGAACCAAATCGATTACATTTTAGTGAATTAACGATATCGAAATATAATGAAAAAAGTGTCTACATATCCAGGAGCCGATATGCACTCGGATCAAATCTAAAGTACGAAAGGAGTTGAATATTATACTTCAAGAAGAACGTAGGCCAACAGATGAAGAAAATATAACTAGCGGATGCAATGTAAATTTGGAAAAAATCAATACTACAATTCAAGCAGTATGTGAGAAGTATCTAAAAAGAGATCGTGTAAAGAAACAAAAGTGGATGACTGACAAAATTCTAGACCTGATAGATAAAAGAAGAAAGTACAAGTATCGTGATATGCTGGAATATAAACGGATTAATAAAGAAATTAAAAAGAAAATTCGAGAAAAGAAAAATGAGTAGACGGAAGAAAATCGCAAGAAAATTGAAAAGCTTGAGGAGATGCACGACTCTTGAAAAATGCATAAACACATTTAAAAAAAGGAAGATAATGAGACTTGTGGATGAAGATGGTATACCAGTTATAAAACAAAAGAAGAAAGAAGAAATATGAAGAAAATATTTGATAATACGTGTATAACCGGTTACCAACACACATGGATGTGAATAATTCTGAGATTCTACCAATTTTGAAATCAGAAGTTAAAACTGCTATGAACTTGATGTAACCTAGAAAAGTAACAGGCCTTGATTATATTCCAGCAGATATTATCCAGTTATTTGATGATGAAAATTTGAATAGACTCACTGACCTGTTCAGTAAGATTTATATAACAGGCATAATTCCAGAAGAATGGCCGATGAAATAAACTTTCATCCTGTTACCGAAGAAACAATATCCTAAGGTACGTGGGGGGACTTTAGAACAATCAGCTTGATATTAGTCATTTACTGAAAATTTTCTTACGCATAATTCATAGGAGAATAAAAACTAAATGCGAATTTGCCCTATCAGATACTCAATTTGATTTTAGAGCAGGCTTAGGCATAAGGATGTGTTTATTGTTTCTTGGATTGTGAAAAGGCTTTCGATAGCGTCAAAAACGATAAATTGATGGAGATACTGCAAGGAATAAAGATTGATAACAGCGATTTGAGAATAATCCAGAACTTATAATACTGGAATCAAACAGCAGAGCTTCTCATAGAGGATGACACTAAAATTGACTTTGAGGTTAGAAGAGGGGCAAGACGAGGTTGTATCCTGTCGCCCTTGCTTTTTAATTCATATGCAGAAAGAGTTTTTGGCATTGCGCTTTCAGGAAATAAGCTCGGAATAAGCGTAAATGGAAAAATGATGGACAACATCCGATATGCTGATGATGCTGCAGTTTTTGCTAGCGCCGGTAATCCGCAAAAAATGCTTAATGCACTGAATAGAACGAGTAAAGAGTCTGAACATAAATGTGAAAAAGATTAAATGGATGATGGTTGTAAGTAGAAACGATATACAAAACAAATGCATCAAGATCGATGGGGAAAAATCGAAAAAGTCGATAAGTTCAAATACCTTGGATGTCTGATAACCGATAACCCGGATGCAGATGTAGAAATAAAAACAAGATGTGGATATGCTGAGACAATCTTTAAAAATATGAAAGACCTTCTATGCGATAGAATCCTCAATTTGAAAATCCGACAGAAGTTAGTCCAATGCTACATTTATTCGGTGTTTTTATATGGTGTAGAAGCAGCGACTTTGAACAAGAAACAGTGGGATCGATTAGAAGCCGTTGAGACGTGGATACACAGAAGGATGTTACGAATATC
The DNA here is from genome assembly GCA_039619475.1 of Icerya purchasi. Lineage (NCBI taxonomy): Eukaryota > Metazoa > Arthropoda > Insecta > Hemiptera > Monophlebidae > Icerya > Icerya purchasi. Next base: position 206,895,478 of record CM077115.1, read on the forward strand.
ATGGATAGAAAAGCCGTCAAACACAAAATTATTGGAAATGGCGAATTCCAAACGCATGTTCCGGGACATGATATGGAAGAGAAAGATTAAGTACTTCGGACACCCAACCAGAGGACAGGAATACGGGTTGTTACTACGAGTTAAACTCCAAGGGAAGATCAATGGTAAGAGAAGACCCGGTAGAAGAAAAACAGAATGAATACATAGCATCTAACAGCACATCCGAATCTACTTAGTGCATAACTATTCCATGCCGCCCAATCAAGATCATTGTGATGTCTACGTCCAATAATGGATATGACACTCGAAGAAGAAGTTCGAGAACGGTTTGATAGATGTGGCAGAAGAATCTCTCGTTAAATCGCATACCGCAGTCTTGAGTCGCTAGTTTCATAATTGCCGCAATCTAATCATCAGTAGTTAATCATATTCGTTGTCTTTTCCTCTTGTTTTTGTATGCAATTAAAAAATACATTGTTCCCCATGATTTATTTATTTTAATTTTAATTACATATTTTATATTAATAAAAAATTGTACCTTTACGTTAATTTTGGGACATCGCTTATCGCAAATATAAAATCAAGAAAATCACTATCATTATTTTCTATTATTCTAAAAAAATCTTAATTATCCAATTACTAACTCAGCGAAATACATTTTTGGTTTATAATGAAAATATTTTTAAAATTCGTTAAAGATACACACTACAGATTAAATATATAGGCGCGAAATTATTCAATAAATGGAAAATATTAGCGGACGTTAGGACAAAAACGCCACCGGGTAAAATAAAAAAAAATTAAAATACAACAAATGATACTGAAATAGATGCTTAATCTAATGTCTCTACTGCAAAATTTGGTCGCTGTAGTTATTAAATACACTGATGATGAGTAGTGCAGTTGGTTTTGTGTTTTATGGAGCGGAAAGGTAAATAAGAAAAAAAGGGAGAGGGTCAATACTTTGAAATAACAATATAGGTATGTACTGGATAAAAAAGGAAAAAAAGACATTCGATAAGTAAAGCTGTAATTTACAAATCTGAACGTCTTAGGAAGTTTGACATTCAACTGGTTCCAAATTTTAAGCCGCTTTAAAGTCTACCAACTTGAAATAAAATCTATCAAAGGAATTTTCTAAAGTTTTCCTCAGCATTGTTCATCTTATAGTACACCGCAAATTTTAGCAGTGCCAACATAATACACGATTTACTTGAAATTTACTAGCTTAATTCAAGGAAGAACAGTTGACACACACAAAAAAAAAAAAAAAATAGCTTAACTAGTGTTGAGGACTTTTGGAAGAAAAGTGAAAAATAAGGAGAAATAATCCTGTCCCTCCTCAAAAAAAAAACAAAAAACAACAAAAAACGAAACGAAATAAAAAGGTAGGCGCAAAATTTCATTTTGTAAATTTAAACGCGTTAATTAACTTAGTTATAAACTTACTTGGAGTGAGATATAACGCGAAATGCATTTTCCAGTTTGGTTTCTATCATTAGCTGAGAAGTGTTCGCTGGAACATATATCTTTTGATTTTTTAAATATTTGGCGCAAGTCGAACCTGCATATAACTGCAACAGAAGAAAAAATTAAATGTAAATTTTAAAAATACACAACTAAAATTATTCATAAAACGTCAAAAAAACAAAAAAAAAAAAAAAAAAAGTTTTAAATGAATAATAAAACAATGTAAATGAAATAAAAATACTTTCACTATCATAGTAATCTTATGCTTCAAAAGCAACCTGTTTGTTAACACTGGAAACTAAAAAATAAGAGACAGTCAACTCATTTAATAAAATTAAATCTTCACTCAAATACCGATAATAGTACTGATCAATCATAACAACAGTTATTATAACACTGTTTATATGTTAACAATTACGTCCGGTAGCATGGCCTGAATTTTTCTCAGGAAAGTTTAATTGGTTGCATTGCAATTATAGCTTTTTTTTATGAAAAGGGGAGAAAACTATAAAATTCTATTATCATCTTCGACGATATTCTCCGCAATTAATAAATAAAAAATAATGATAACAATAATAAAAGCAAATGCGGAAATTAAAATTTTCCGTAGAAATTCTGTACTTTTTCTCATATTCTTAGGTGAATAGAAATTTTAAAAATTCGCGGGGAATACTCTTTTCCCCCTTATACCACATATCGTGATATGAACTAGCTTATCTGTGTAGTTTAAAGTATAACGACTTAGTAGAAGTCTCTGCATTGAAATCAAAATATATTTAAACTAAATGTTGAGATTTGATGGATTGCCTTCAAAAGCTGTGACGTTAATATCACTAACAGCTGTTCTCTGCCATGAGTTTAAAAAAAAAATATTCTTCTCTGGCACCTAACGAATTACTTTTAATGAAAAATGAAAAATTTTAATTTTAATCCTTCATCATCGTAAGAATTTAACCACTTTTTATCACTTGAGTGTTTTTCTTTATACATAAATAATAATATACATACTATAAGAAAAGGAAATAAAAAACACGTTCCGATTAGTAACGGTAATTATCGTTTTTGTTGACTTTATAAACACCGCGAGATGTTATCTTTCTTTTGTCTTTCTGTGCACATTAAAAAAATGCGGTGTATTTTCTTTATTTATTTTTATAAAAATACGAGAAAAAAAAATCTTTTCAAAGTGCTCCATAACATTTTTATCGACATTGCAGATCTTAGTTTTTCAATGAAGACAAAGGACGTTGTACAAAAAAAGAATAAGTTGAAGTAGTTAGGTTCATTAGAGTGCACCCATCAATGTACCGCGTGTTACTTGAGTTCCCAGCAGAGAATATATCTCAGTTTGGGTTGAAAAATACATTAAAACGGTAATGTATTTCTTCGTTAACAATATGCGTAAAATTTGACCAAATAGTCGAATTCGTTAGTAGTTTAATGTGTATTATATGAAAAGATACTTCGATCTTTCTTCGTTTTTTTTCTTCCAGTATTTAAATGTTGAATAACGGTAAGTTAACGTGGTTTTTTAATTTAAAAAAAGTTAAATTTCTTAGAAATATCATGTTTTACTATAAATATGTTATTGACATTTTTTAAATTAAAAGAAACTATACTACTAATAATGTTTTTTTTGTATATACATACATACATATATATATATTAATTACAACGTAATTCTCAGGCTACCCCCCATTCGAAAAAATGTCCCAATTTTATGTAACGCAAAATGTCCCAATTTTATGTAACGTTTGTTATATTTTATAGGATTTTTGTTATTGTTATTTAAAAAATGTCACAATTTTATGTAATGAAATATGTAACGAAAAATATAACGAAAAAATGTCTTAATTCTATATAATGAAAGTTAAATGTTAGAATTGGATTTTTGTGGTTATGTTATTTTTTTTTTTTTTTTGTGTTGATGCCAGTAAGAATTACGTTGTAAATTTTGATCATTTTATACATAGTATAGAAGAGAAAGAGACAGAAATGAAAGCAAGAGGGGTCAAGAGGTACAGCCCCTTGCGAGGCCAAAATGGCCGAGTTTATATATATACACATATATATATGTGTGTGTGCGCGCATGCGTGGGAGTGGGAGAACATAAAGCAAAGATGTCAAGAAACTAGTAACTCGTGAACTGCGATTGGATTTTTATTAGCTGTTACAATATTACATAAAACTGTATTTTATTATTATCGCAAATTCTCAGAAATAATAATTTTCTAATAAGTGTTTTATTTCACCGCAAAAATCATGAATTAAAAAAAAAAAAAAATTGGTAATAAGTTGTGACGTTTTCCCCCCTCTTAGTAATAAAAAAAAATTACCCGAAATTTAACGAAAAAGAAAAAAAATATATATAATTGTCTCTGGAAGGTACAGAAATTAAAACTTACTGTTCTTTAAAAATCCATTTGAATTTCAATAAAAATATAGGTGTAGGTTGTTCCATATTTAAGACAAATTGTGTAAAAATACAATCAATTTTAATGAAACATATAAAATACAAAATCAAAATTAATTAATATTTCAGTTACAAGAACCATGGTTAATAAATTTTATCCGTAAAAATACTCAATAAACAATTTTTTTTAAATTTATTTTTCTTAACGAGATTCAAAACAAAAAAAAAAAAAATTGTTTTACTAAGTATCACAAAATTTTAATCATTTATAAAATTATATTTTAATTTTTTAATTTAACTACAAAATCGCGCTATTGTTCTGTCAACATCATTAGTTTTATATTTTTTTAAGTAATTTATCAGAATTATTACACACGTTTAAAAATGGAATAAGTAACAATTTAAATATGTATTGGAATGGCCTCCGCATGATCCGTTAATAAAATTAAATCACCTGGAAACACCTTTTGCCTTCGTAGTCGAATATTTATTAATGACTTAACAACCGTTTGTTTTAAATTAATTGTAATAATAAATAATTTGCGGATACAACTGTGTTCAAAAAGAATTTTATTTGCTTAAAGTTTCCGTCAGCTTATACTGACCATCATCGGAACATTCTTTTTGAACACAGTTGTATCCGCAAATTATTTATTATGAGTATTCACCGTGAAATCTTTAAACATTAATTAATTGTGTAATATTTATTAATTTATAAACTCCAAACAGGATGTGGAAAAATGTAATATTTATATCTATTATATTAGTTTATTAAATATTTATGCATAGAGAAGAACCGTAAAACATTAAAAGTTGTTTTTAGGAAAGTATGAATTTTCCTAAAGATAGTTTTCGGGCATTTACGAGTAAATAAAAAAGAAAGGAACTATAACGGTATATTTAAACTTTTGGTAACTAATTTGTTTTAAACTCGCTTCAAATTTGATTACTGTTTCTTCATTAAGGGCAATGCCTCAAAATCTCTTCTTTCCAAACTAGATTTAACTCGAAATTTGTATCTTCGTCTCTCTCTTGCTACTCTTAAGCCTTCTTCCCTAATTCCAGCATTACCTGTTGAATCAAATTCGCCTTCCCTGATTATTCGTAGAAACTACTTAATATATCGTTTTTTTCCAAAAAACTTACCATTGAGGTTTTCTAAACTTCTTATATCCTATTTTTTTTTTTTTTTTTAAAGAAGGAATTATGTTTTAATTTCTAAATTCTTATCCCCTCATATATCTTTTTTGACCTTTGTGATTACTTCTTACTACTTTCTCCACTTTTCTTTTAACTTTGCAAACCGTACGTTTCCTTAAGTTCTTTTTTTCCTTATCTTCCAAAGCTTTTCTTAAGCTGCAGCTGTACAAGAATTCCACAACACTATCAATCCAATATTTCCTTCACACATATGTACCTTTACTGATGGTTCAAGTCGTTTTGGTGGAACTGGAGCTTCCGTATTAATACGGAAGTACCGTAAAGAATTATTCGAAAATACAAACGAGAGCAATTTATTACTGATTCACAAACAACAGTCTAAGATTCTTTGTTTAAGAATATCAGCACTAAACTATTATTTCCATTTAACAGACAGCATATTCATTTGTCAAGAACATCCTCATTCAGTAAAATCGATAATTTTTCCGAAAACCTAATTTCAGCTTTAATACGAATATAAATATAAAGTGAACAGAAAACACTTGAAAATTTATTTATCTTTTTTCATAACCGACGATATGAGAATATTTTCTATTAAAATTAATGATTTAAACATATTAAAACACAAACATACACAATAATTAAAATATTACCTCCAAAGTAAATATTAAAAAAAATACAATTTTGTTCACTCACTTTTCTAATAATACTTCAGTCAAGTCACAGCTGTTCATTGTGTTATTTATAACTTCAATATATTGCGGATTATTTATAATTTTCTTCCCCAATTACGTACTATTCTGCACGTATCTAGTATAACTACCCTTTATATTTTTGTATATAAATTTTTGCTTGATCTTAGTTGTGCTATTGCAATGTAGAAGGTATTTTTGAGATTACTCCAGTGTCTGATATTACCATTGGGATTATTTCAGCTTTTTTTAACTTCCATAACTTTTTTTTATTTCCTTAGATGGATTAATATATTCTCTTTTCTTTTCAGTTATGATTTTCATTAAATTCTTTATTAGTGTAACAGTAACATCTATTATTTTTGCCTTATTTTCTTTTTTATTAATTATCATATCTGGATTATTTTCACATCATTACTTTCTATTATTTCTCTTGGTGTATATTTATAATACAGTGCTTTACTTCTCATTTAATATTTCTCCATAATTTTCTGGTGAAGTATTTGTAAACATTAATACGGTGACTCAAATATTCTTTTGGTACCAATACACTACAGCCACATATAATATGGTCAATAGTTTCACGGTTTCTTTTGCATAAACGGTATAAATCACTTATTTCCTTTTTCATTTTATGTTTTTGAAAATAATTCAAAGCTATTACTTGAACTTGTATTGCCAACGTAAACTACTCTGTCTCATCCATCATTTGTACAATTTTTAATCATGTGTTGAATGTTAACATATTTATCTCACTATCTTCAGTTTTAGATTTATATATTGCTTTCCATTTTACACATTTTTCTTCTTTATTTTTATTTATTTATTTTTTGTATATTTATTTACTTTAAGTTTAAGAAGGTTTAGCGGTACTTTTTTGTTACAACTTACAACTATCATTTTATGCAATACTAATGTTTTCGTTTTTTCCTAAAAAAATGTATTCATTTTCTATAATTTGTGGAATTTGCAAACACCGAGTATCTATTAACCCACTACCACCTTCGTTACGAAGTGGTGTAACTCTTTTCTGCTTTTTATTTTTTGAAAATATATCCATATTTATTCATATCTTCGTCAAGATGGACGCTTGTCAACGACTCTTTTTACATCTAAATATGACTACACTATACTACTCGTACTTACATACTATACAATCTTATCGCCGCGCAAATCATTTTATTACAAACTTATCCTAGTTTTCCTTATTTCTAACTTAGCTATAACTAATATTTATTATTTATTTAATTTTATTTATTTATTTTGTTCCACATCTTTTTCTTCCTCTTTTTTTCATTTTTGTTTATTACTATTATCGTACCCTCTTCTCTTATTTAATGCTTATTATTGTTCCTATATTTCCCTCTTTCTGTAACCATTCCTTAATTTTTTTTTCACCCCAATTTTTCCCCCCTCTATTATTTCTTTAGGCATTTTATTTAACAACTGCGTTGTAACGTATTTGTCTGTTTGCTCCTCCATCTTTGTTTTAGCTAACGGCAGTTTGTACCAATAGTTTTCCCTCAGCCCATATTCTATTTTTCTTCTTTCCTCCAATTCTATTTCCTCATCTGTTATTATGTATTCCCACATGTTTATGAATAAATACATTCCCCTAACGCTCAGTACGTCTTCTTTTTGTATTATTTCTCGTATTTGTGATCTGATATTAATTTCAAGCATTTTATTAGCAGTTTACTTATTTTCCGCACGTATGTTTTCCTAGCCATTCCTCATGCCTGAATTCCATATCTGATTCTCGATTCCATTAGCGCATGATACACTACTTTTAACGTTTTATTTGTTACATATTTCTTTAAAGTGTATAATGCTGGTAATATTGTCCTAATTTTCTTTGCAATGTATTCCATATGTGTGTCCCACCTTAAGTGTTGGTTCACCGTTAACTACTTCTATCTTCCGGCAGTTTATCTTCTCACATTCATTTCATTCGTTCCACTCATGTACGGATTTGTTTGAGTGCATTATTAAATTTGGATAATATACATCATGCCTATCCCTTTTCATTTGTAGTAACATTACTTTAGTTTCTGATACATTAATTCTTAGATTTTTATCATGTGACCACCTGCTTATTGTGATTAGATCTTTTTGCATTTTCATTTCTGCCTCCTTAATATCTTTATGTTCTGTAACTATTGCTATATCATCCGTGAACGAGTATATATCACTATATTTTAATTTCTTGTATAACCCGTTTGTATATATGATAAACAGTATTGGCGCTAAGTCAACTCCTCTTTTTCACTTTGTGCATTTAATACATTTACACATGTTTTCCTTTGGTTTAGGTAGTTTTCGAATCACTTTTTAACACTGTGCATTATTCCTATTTCCTCTAATTTGTTTATAAGTATTTTATGGTCAATCGTTTCGAATGGTCTGGTTAGATCTATGAATGTTATCAGTGCCTTCTTCCCTTCTTCAAAATTTACCCTTATTTTTTCTGTAAACTCACCGAGCGTTTTCGATGTTAATTTGCCCTTTTAAAACCCGTATTGTGTTCCGTCAATTATCCTATTTTCCTGTAAATATTTCGTTAAACTATTAGCTACATACTTTTCTAAGATTGTTGCAATTACATTACTTACTGCAATTGGTTTATAATTTTCATATTCACCGTGTTTGCCTTTTTTATCAGTTCTGTATTTGATTCTGATCATTTAAAGATTTCAAAATTGTATGTTGAAACTGGGATTGCATATTTATTGCTTAAGTATTTTTAATATTTAGTTTAATTTTCAGTTTCACTTTGTTTAGATATTTTTCATTAATTTCTTCTTTTATTTTCCCACGATCTATCTTTTTAGTTTCCTAAATATTTATATGATTCGGTCTCTTCTCCAACGCATTAATGTTATACCGATTTACTTCTATGTTTTTTATTTTAATTTTACATTTATTAATTTGTGCTGTTTTATAATTATTTTTTCCAAATTTAATTTGGGTATCTTCTGAGTACATATTAGTAATGCTTGTAATAATTTTTATTATTATTATTGTCCAAGAAAAACTTCTAAATTTGCGCATTGTGATAAATAGTACAGAAACAGATCTACATATAAATTGATCTAAACACAAATCTGGAAGTCTGATGATATGCATACACTAGGGTAATTTTCGTCAACTGTGAAAAATAATACTAAACTCAATTAATATACTCAGTATTATTAATCAATGAAACGTGTAAAGAAATGGTTCAAGATTATCATTATCATTATCATCTGTGTTTCATCCGAAGGCAATTCCAACTTCTCCTATAAAGATCACTTCATTCCTGTCATTTACATTTTCTACAATCACCACAATGCTGCAAATAAATATCAACTCTTTACTTTCTTATCCTTTCCTGACCTTCCCTTCTTTTCTTTGGCGACAATTTTCAATTTTCTGTATCCTCTGATCACTGAATCTCACCCTCATAGACTTTTCTCTGGGGGTATCTTGTACGCCGCGACGGAAAACATTAAGACCGTATTGTCTTTAAAAAATAAAATCCACGTGTTTTATTTTGATTAACAGTATATAATTATTTTCCACACATATGCCATTGATTTATTTCATTTACAAATCCTAAATCTGTCACGGGACACCCTGTATTATCCACAATAATGAATGGAAAAATCTTAAATAAGATTCCACGGGCACATAATCAATGCTACAATATGGTTCGGATATTTCCTGAAGTCCTGGAAAGTAGCCGAAATCACTGCACTATCTAAACCAAGGAAAGACTCTTCCCAAGTGAATAATGTACGACCTTTAAGCAAAATAGCGGAAAAAGTTATATTACATAGGCTTCGTAAATTCGCCGATAGTAATAGCATACTTCCAGTGGAGCAATTTGGTTTCAGACCAAGTTAATCTACCACGCATCAAGTTGCTTAAATTGCTGATCATGTCAGGCATAACTTTAATATAAATAAACACGCAGGATTAATCCTATTTGATATTGCAAAAGTATTTGACACGACCTGGCAAGACGGGCTGATTTACAAAATGTTAAAATATAATTTTTCAAAATATTTAATCAAAATAATTAGAAGTTATTTACGCAATAATAGAACCTTTTACGTTTCACTACAAGATGCTAAATCAGTGACCAGAACTGCCGTCGCAGGGGTTCCTCTAGGTAAAGTGCTGGAGCCTTTTCTCTTTTCAGTCTACTTGTCCGATCTCCCTAAGTTGCAACACACGAGTATGGCTTTACATGCTGATGATACGGCTATAGACTGTAGCTCATATAAAACGTCTACTATTTATAATCGTCTGCAGCTGCACAGTTCTTGGGTTTTAAAATTTTTGGAAAAATGGAAAATCGAAATTAATCCAACTAAAACAGAAACTATAACTTCTTACTCTTGTAGATACCCCATCCCTCCAAGGCAACTGGATATTAAGTGGGCTGATCCATGTTCGATATCTAGGTGTAATTCTAGATAAGAGGTTATCTTTTAAGGAACACTTAAAACACGCTGAAACGAAAACAAATAGAGCTATTGCAGCCTTGTACCCAATTATTAATCGAAGATCTTACTTAAACATTATAAAGAAGCTTATTATCTATAAAAGTATTATTAGACCAATATTGAATTATTTGGCTCCAGTTTGATGCTCGATTTCAAACTCCGATTTTAATTAATTTAAATTACTACAAAATAGGCGCTGTCGGTGTATTTTAAACGTTCCCCGTTGGACTAAAATTGATAATATGTATAATTAGTTATAGTTGCCCTATGTAAAAGATTTTATAATTAACACAGCAAAAAAAAATTTTCATCGCTGTTCCTAGGAATATAGGCGATTACAATTCCGAGCAGCTATCCCGGATGTAAATTTAAGCATCGTCGAATTAAACACAATTTAGTTAGTCCGTGAAACCGCTAGACCATTAAGTAATGTTTTTAATGGTATAAATTGGCTGTAATTTTAATTATTTTGGGGTTTTTTGTTAATAATATGTAAGCGTTCTTTTTTTTTTTTTTTTTTTATCACTAATGTAATGCGGTTAAGTCTCTTTCAAGTTGGTACGTATTTTATGTTTATATATACTGTGAAACTTTGTACTTAGCTAAATATACGTTCTGTTCTGTTCGGAATGGCCTTCTTATAAACCCTTTTTTAGTAATCCTAATTACATCTATCCGATCGTAAATTATTCGAAAGCGGAGATATAGAGGTTTCCACTAATAACGTCAAACGTTTATGGCGTGAAGCTTAGAGAAAATTCCAAAAAATGATTTTTAGAAAAAAAAAAAAATGTTCGCTCCTATACTACGGAATTATGCTTCTTACAACGAGTATTACAATCTATTTACAAATAAGTATATTTCATAACATCGCCGAAGAAATGTATTCCACTTATTAAGGTGTCAATTTTATTTAATATATTTATTTTTAAAATGACTCCACTTCTGATTTATTGTATGTTATTTTATCGTTATTTTTAAAATTTCTTCTTTATGTTACTTCGTTTTTCTTATTTACGCCATTTTCGATATGTTGTAAAACCATAATTTTGGTTCGTTTATTTTTGCTATTATTCATAATTTACATATATGTGAAAAAATGTAAACTATGAATAACAGTAAAAATAAATAAACCAAAATAACGGCCCAAGAGAAACTAGTATGACCATTTAACCATTTACTAAGGTGATTATTTTATGTGACTTAATTCCATATTACTATTTACTAGTATTTACTCAACAATTAAGTTCTTTAAATGTTAATACATTTAAACAGATTAAAATATTATAGAAAATTATCTTATTTTCCGTAATAGGTGTTTACTCGTAAGTATTTTCTTGAACAGAAAATACATCGCATTAATGGTTAACGGGATAAAGGTGACAAAAAATAGAACAAAGGGAAAAGATCAAAAAGAGGCATATTGCGATGATAATTACAAAGTAGTAACACAAATTCAATACTATAAATAAATACAAATACTTTTTTTGTTCACTCTTAGCATTTGTTAGACATAAAAACGGTTATATATCAAAAAACGCGAATTTAAAGCAATATGTCCTTACTGTAAAAATAAAGCATAAACGCAAGAAAATGAGGAATTTTATATTTAAAACTAACTTCGCATTTTGGGTAAGCAAGTATTTCTGCACTTTTGTGTCCGGGAATATTTACAATTGTTCCAGAATCAATCGCATTCGATGCTCTGAAAATAGAAGTAAAAAAACAATTATGAAGATTGCAGTATTCAAGCACAGTTTTACATTATTATTATTAGCGACAATGAAAACAAAAGTTTGAACATTCTTATGATGATCTGTCCATATTTTTAGAGGCTGCTGATAGGCCAGAAAAGCGGTTATTTTATAAAATTAAGCTAAGTTTGATAGGTTTTTTTTTTTTGATTGTGAAACAACGAACGTTTATTTTAAAACATCTGTACACACTCACATATACACAAATACATATAAATAATACAATGCGTTTTTTCCCTTCCTGTACGTGCGATGTGTGTTTGACGAAAAAGAGGGTTATTTATTGAAGTTTTGAAACTTTATATTAATACATATAACAAGTTATAAAATATGAAAATTAACTTTATAAAAGTCCCTTTATTTACAAAGTTACTTTCCATGTAAATTCGTATGAAAATAACACAAAATGTAGCAAGAAGAAACGCATTACCATAAAAGCCAAATATTAGTATACATTAACTTCTCTTTTATTTAATGTTGACCATTTCTAGTATAAATTCTATCAAGTATATTTTTTAATGACATTTAATAATTCCCTTCATTTCGTCAAAGATTAAAGAAAATTGGGTTATTAATTCCCAATAAACTAAAAAAAATATATTTAACATAAAAATAAACATTCAATCAAAAAATAAATATAAATTTTTAATGTAGAAAAAATTGTTGCATGTACAAAAAAACATCTCTTTTTTGCGTAACTTCATTTATAATAATGTATTTAAATTAAACATCACCCACCAAATAAAATTGAAAACTTTCAGTAATGATTATCAAATTCATTCATGAAAAGTAACCTTTACGTGATTACGAGATTAATAATTTTAATATTTTTTTTTTTTCTATTTTTAAATAATGAATAACTTTAAAATTAAAATTTGCTCTTTTCATATTATTGAAATAATACAAATAACTGCTTATTATTTCATGCGTGGTAAATCATAACAATTTTTGAAAATTTTACACGGTATTTATAAGTTTATTATACATTATTTTGATTTGCAACAGTAATCATAATACAATGGGTGTTTTTTTCTGTTTTCATGCAGTTGAACTTTTGTAATAATTATAGACATGTAAATAACAATTTTACTATCTTAATAACTCAAAATTTATCCGGCATATTAAACTTATTCCTAAGTTTGCCAATAATAAACAAACAAAACTATACATTAGTAGTCTGTTACATACATTGTGGAATATGTTAACATTTATTTAACTGTGTAAGATTAATATGCAATATCCAAACATTTTCATTAACTAATCCACGAATCAATAGTATATCATCTCAGTGTAATTAAACATATAAGATAAAAATCGCAATAATTGAAATTATTTTAATAAAAATATTACATTAAACAATATTTAAATACATTACCTATTTATAGTTTCATTTGGAAAGACTGCGCTATATCCAAAAGAAGTTATACACACAATAAGTAACAAAAAAATCATTTTATAAATTCATGCCATTTATACTGCTGTTAGATATATCACTTGTGACAATTTTTTAAAATTGAATAAACCTCATTAATGCATTATAATACATTACGTTAAGTACAACCGAATTTTAAAAATTTGAGTATAATTAAGAACCATATCCGACCAACTATCGCATAATCAAACTTTTCATAATCTATCTTATTCTAAACACCTGAAGACGTATATATAATGTGGTAATAATTAACATTATAATTATTATTAATAATTATTTTTCAAAAGTAAAATTAATCAAATAATGCACAAAATTGGGATATAACACAATTTAATTCTGATATCACCATTAAGATAATACTAATCTACTTCAATAGCCAATCCTGCTACTCCGTTAAGAACACTCATTGTTTACATTTTTTTATTCAAAAAGATGCGGCAAATTTTTCTTAGGGTAACCGAACAATGTATAAATAACGATATTTTTTTTCGCTTTTAAATTACTTATGCCGTATCATATGTTTTGTTAAAAACATTTATGAAGAAAATTATCTGCTTTATCTTTTCAATAACAATATTTCTATTATTATTAATCTGAGGGAATTTAGCGTATCACACAAAAACCATTAATTGAAATAATATCACTTTTTGTATAATGAAAGTTACTACAATGGATACATTTATATTAAAAATATTTAAATTGCGAATGATCACGCATTTATTTTTTTACAATATTTAAAAACTTAATCCTAACATCCTAATGAAGAAGGCGAACGAATATGCATATTATTATAGTAATAAATCATACATTTTCTTTAAATAAATGATGTTGCCTTTTTTTTTTCTCTCCTGTAAGTGCGAATCATAAAATAAGCTATTATAAAATTTAAGCGTAATTTAAAGTGTAAATTGAAAATGTTTTTTATTTTGTCTATGCGAGAGCACAGTAGCGTAAATATTTTAAAGTACAAATACAAAAAAGTTGCGTAATAAATTACTATTTGCCGGTATTAATATTTTAAATCGCGATAATTTTATTAAAATAAAAACATATATTAGCGGATTTGTAGTAAAATATATATTATCAGACAAATATAAGGGTAAATTTATAAATACCGGGGTAAATATTTGTTTTAAAGTTTATTATTAATATAAGAGTAGTTTTATTAAAATGATTAAAGGTTATATGTAAACGGAACTGTGGAAAGTTATTTCACTACTTGAACATTTAGTTTCACTAAAGATAATAAAATGTTAAACATTTACCTTGGGAATTAATATGTCTTACTATTTACTTTAGCTGATAAGCGAACTTTACACGGTCAATAAAAGTGTCAATATTTAGAAATATTGATACCGTTACTGATTGTGTAATATATAGTGCTGGTGTGATCCAGATCTTTTAATCAATGATCATCAATGTCGCGACGTAGTCACGGACATATATATAGTTTCTCAATCGGTAGGAGTGAGGGGTCGAAACTGAAATTTTCATAATTTTTAAGCAAAATAAAGCAGTAGGTCGCTCTGTTTTAGGCTATTATATTATTATTTGTTATATTAAATAATACAATTTTATTTCACTCTTTGCTTATATTTTTATCCAATAATATATTAAGAATAATTTAAAATTTTAAATTGAACTGTTTACGTTTTATTGCCAACTTATTTTCAATTTATTTGGAATCCGGTTTTACCGACAGTTCACAGTAAATGCTTATAAGAGTAAGACCAGTAACTCTTTCGTCGCCCATTCTATTTGTGATATAGGTTTTTAATCTTTTTAGAGTGGAGAAACATCTTTCTGAGATCACAGTGGGTATTGGAAGTGTGGCTAATATGATAGGAAGCTTTTTTATCAACGGGGAAAAACTCTTCATCGCAATAATCAATAGCTTCCATTGCAGTGACAGGTGTTTTTATGTTGTAGATTTCCAGTGATTATGCTATATCTCACATTCACTCAGAAATATCATGCCTCCATTTTCACCAAGAAATGTTTGTGTTAATTTTTTTAACCTTTGGTCTGTTGATGTATTACAGTCAATATACGATATCATTTTTGACAAATAAGTTTAAACATTCTTTTCTATGCAAATAACCAAAATAAAGACACAAAAAAGATTCGAACCGTTTTAAATTCAATCCAAAGCAACAGTAGCGTAATCACACACTACGTTAGTGTTTTTGGCTAATATTCGGGCTTTTTCGTGAGACCTCCTAAACCCTCTCTTTATATACATCGATGGATGTAGTCATTATTTGTGAGTATATTGACAATAATACTGCTCGCATAATGTCACCAACTCGGTATTTTATTGCTAAAATAACAATTTAATAATTTGTTTTTTAAAAGACCAAGTTGATTGTGAAATACATTAATGTTTGTAATTAATTTAGAAAAATGAATTAAGAATGAACAATAAGAATAATCTCAATATTCCCTAATGAAAAAGTAGGTGTCCGATCATTTGCAAAATGTAAAATTCTAAATATATGTAAATGCTTAGTTCAGTAAAATCTATATTAAAGTTCAGCATTTTTAATTTTACATTACAACCTAAAATAGCGCTACTGAAACGCTTGTTTAAAATTGTCAGTTCACGTTCTATTAATGTAGTAATTAAATACTTAATCGATGCTGTAAGTTCTTTGGAACAGTGACAAAAAAAAATGGCAGTCTATTGTTTTCCAAACAATGAATTCTGCTATTTTTAACAAAACTTGGTAATTTAATATTCTTTTCCTTTTCTAAAAACTAATTTTAAGTTTATTTAAATCGTTTACAAAGAAGATAATTAATTTTTTTCGCCATTTCGGTTCTTATCCCGGTATAACCTATGGAAAAGTAAACTTAGCATTCGCAAACTGTACATTCATGAAGAAATTTTGGAACGTATCTCTGACAAAAAGTAAAGGGCTTACCGTATGGACGTTATAAAAACTTAAATTCATTATCCTCAGAAAATGAATATTTATTAAATAGTAATATAAAATTAACATGTTTCGAAGATTATAGTTAGCTGTGATCTCTAAAACATCGATTTTTTATGTTATTATTTAATAATTTCTTTTTCGGTTTTTTTTTTTTTTTACATCACACCGGTCCTAAGACCATAATTGACGAGGCTATTTTTTTTTTTTTTTTATTTTATGTTATTTTTTCATGCTCAGTTACCCAGCGGCAGCATAAGCTTTGGTCGATCGGAAAAACTGATTACTACAGAGCTGGAGTCCGTTCATTTCACATCTGAGATGTTAACGACGGAGTTATTTTCTGCTTCTGATATCTAATACTGTTTGCTATAGAGGTGGATTTTTTTCATTCGACGGCTGAGGTATTAACGACGATGCTATCTATCGCATCTGGCGCCTAGGGTGTCACCGGTCCATGTTCTTTTAAGCTTCCTTGGCTGATCCCAGCGACTGATGTTCGATATCTCTGGATTTTGACTGAGTTGAAGTGCCTCATAAAAGTGTTTGTATTGCTTCAAGTATAAATCGTTTACGTATGGAACATTTAAATCGTTATGTAGAGTGTGATTGGATATATAGTACTGTGCGTCTACCATTTACCTCAACGTTTTCGATTGGAACTGTTGAACCTTATTTAGGTTACTCTTCGCAGTGGCTCCATATACTTCTAATCCGTATCTCTAGATTGGCGCTATGACTGAAAGATAAACTAGCCTCTTGCATTTCAAATTAATTGTTAATTTTTTGCTTAATATGCTGTTGAGAGCCTTAGTTCTTGAAGCCATTTTTGCCGGATGAACGACACATGGCTTCTCCATGTAAGTCTTCGATCTAATATTATAGCCCCAGGTATTTGGTGTGATTTTCTTGAATTATGCATTGATTATTTATTGTATTAGGGGGGCAGTTTTTCACGTTTAAAGTGAAAGTTACTTGTCTGGTCTTTCGGTGGTTTAGCTTAATCGTCCATTGAAGCGCTCACTGCTGGATAGCGGTTAAATGCTCCTGTGTTGACAACGATGCATACACTGGGTTTTTGTGCCGAGCAAGGATACAGATATCCGCAAATGTCGTCCTTAGTACTGGCACATCCGCTGTGTAGATGGAATACAGGAGCGGGTCAAGTACATTACCTTGTGGCACTGATGCTTTTATATTATTTGACAAAGATAATGATGAGTTTATCTTGACATTAAAACTTCTGTTTGTCAAATATGAGACCATAACTCCATATAAATTGTTTGGTAAAATTTGTTTTAGTTTACAAAGTAACCCTCGATGCCAAACGCGATCGAAGGCCTGTTCAATATCCAGGAAAATGGCGTTACAGTATTCTCCTTTCTACAATGTAGCTGCTATTTTGTCTGTTAATCTATGTACTTGATGAACCGTTGAGTGTTCTCCGCGGAAACCGAACTGATGATTCGGAATGATCCTATTTTCTGTTATCGAAAGTATTCTATCGTATATTAGCATTTCAAATATTTTAGAAAGCATACTTAAAAGATTGATCGGCCTATACGATGAAGGATATATTGGATTTTTTCCCGGTTTTAAGATCACCAAAATTATTGATCTTTTCCAAGTTTCAGGGTAACATCTAATTCTTAGAATCGTGTTAAATATATAAGTAATTAAAGTGACTGTTTTCGGGTGGCAGCATTTTAATTATTTCACCTGTTATTTTATCGAAACCTGGAGCCTTTTTGGTTCGCAGCATCTTAATTTTAGCCTGTACTTCTGTAGGTGATATAAGCTTTGTCGGCAGTGTGAGTTGAAAAGGGGCCTCCATATATGTCTCTATTAGTTTATCATGCGCGGAATCCTGTATTTCATTGTGTGGTTTAAATATTTGTACCAAATGCTCAGCAAAAGTTTGAGCTTTATCAGCATCAGTTTTGGTCCATTCCCCATTTGCTTTTTTGACTGGGTACTGTTTTGGATGTTATTTTAGGAAAGATTTTGTTGTTTTCCAAATAGAGTCATCTTGCGGATTTAATTGAGAAAATAAGTTTTCATACCTAGTGCTCTTGTATATCTGTATATTTTTGCGTAATTCCCTCTGTAGTGAATTGTATAGTTGTTTACCAGTCAATGTTTTATTACGTTGCCAACTAGTACGTGCTCTTCTTATCATTTGTATTAACTTTCTAATTTCTACTGGAACATTAAAGTGATTTTCCTTAATAGCTTTATGCGCTGGAGTTTTAGTGGCTGTTTTACAGGCATCTTGGATGTTCTTCTGTGTTAAGTGAATTTAATGTTTTATGAAAGTGTGTAAATTATTACTTCTACGTTATACAGCTTTACAACAATGTCATTAATTAGCACGTATCTAAAATTGATGACCAACTGATACAGGTGAAATTACACTTGAAAATTTCAGATCGTTGAAATTTCTCCTAATTTTTGAGATACCTTATAAAAATGGTCAGTTTTTCGTTAATAAAAATACCACTTTAAATGATACTCGGTTGTACTCCGCCATTGGAAGAGAGTGATATGGGAATACATATTTTGTTTTTTTAACCAATCTTTTATCCATGTTTTGCGGTAAATGGTACGTTTTAAATTTACGTACAGCATTGCTGCTGTACATGCTTTACCTTAATTTTTACCATATTTTAATTTTCAATTAACAGAAAATACTAATTGGGTAAGGTGATTTAGTTTTTCATCAGTGCTGATCTATTACACTAATATTGCTGTACTGACAGTATTATTGACCGTTAAGGTCCACTACACGTTTACAGCAGTAATACAAATACATGTAATGTTAATATTACACTTTTATTTTTATGTGTTCAAAATTTGCTATTTAGAAGCATATCAGTGAATATTTTAAAATATTGAAAAGAAATATTAGTATGATGTTCAAGTTAATTTGAAATACTGCGTAACAGCGGTAAATGGGTAATATTACTAATTTCATTCGTTTTAAATCTTTTTGTAATTGAAATTGATTATTTAAATAAAATTTACAACTTCGTTATCCTTTTTCACCGGCAGTTTATGTTAATTGTAATTATTTTTTATAAGTAGTTACACTGCTTGTAATTATCGAACTAAATTCTAAATAGAAGCATTGGTAATCGTTTAAAATTCAAAATATTTTATATCGGTGTAAAGTATTTTATTTATTTTTGTTGGCGCGCATAAATTAATAAATTGTAATTATACTATATTGTATAAAAGTTTTACTTTTAAGCTAATGTTATTTTTAGAAATAAAAGTATAACCAAAAATTATCTTTTAAATGCTGACTCTACTGATTGTATTTCGATTGTGTGTTAACTTGAATTACTGTTTGATATTAACTGCAATAACCTTAATTAACTATTTTAATAAATTCAGATTCATGGGCGTCGCCAGGGAGGGGCAGAGAGGGCAGTTGCCCCCTCTGGAGCCTTGAAACTTTTTAATCAACTGGCCATGATGAGTATTCATAGGCGCGTAATCATGGACAATTTGCCAGAAACCCACGAAAATTATGTTTTAATTAAGATTTTATTCTTGTTTAATAAAATATTTCGCCTTTACTAGTTATAAATTTTATTTTTCCTATAACTCATATCCTGTTTCTATCATCTTGCCTCCTCCTGGCGGCTGGCAACTCATCTTGCCCCCCCCCCCCCCCCGGCTCATCGCCTGGTGACGCCCTTGTTCAGATTCCTTGCTTTAATTGTTGTTAATTTTTTTTTTTTTTTTTTTGGTATTATAAACAAAAAGTGCAGATTGGCAAGATATGAAACATAATATTTGTAATGAAAACACAGTACTACTATATTATCAACAAGATTGCGAACGTTTTAGTTTGAAATAAACTGTAAATATAATCATTAATTGTTATAAATTAAAACGTGAGTTAAAAAAATTTTTCATGTAAACTTGTAATATCGGGATACTCGTGACTGGTCCTATTAAAACACTTATAATTACCGTAATTAATATTTAGATTAACGATTACTACAACTATTGGCTAAATCTCTGTGCCTCTTGACATTATAATATTTATTTGTGCACATTTTGTTAAAGAAAATTTTAACAGAGGAATATCAGTTAAAAAACTAATATAATATGTAAGCACTTTATACACTGACTGATGGAAATAAAATTCATAATTGCTAACAAAAGCAGATATTACACTAAAAAAAATAATAAGTTGCATTGAACTGTTAAAAATCTCAAATATACGAGGGTGGTTCAAATATAAACCGGAATTTTTAAATAAACGCGCGAAAAATTTATTGTGGAAAAAGTGGTTGCACTGGCAGTTAGACCGGTTTGTTATGTAGAGCAATTAGAACCGCGTAACGTCACTTTTTAGTGTAGTTAGAGCCATGAGTGAAAAAGAAGTACCAGTGTCTGTTGCGCAACGCATCATTATTCGTTTTTTAGTCAAAGACGACGTAAAATCCGTGGAAATTTACCGAAAATTACGCCAACAGTTCGGGGATGAGTGTCTCTCCAAAACTCAAGTGTACAAGTGGTGTTCCGCGTTTCGAAAAGGACGTGAAGTGGCGTCAAACATAGCACATGCGCGGCGCCCAAAAACCAGCATTACAGATGAACACGTCAAAGCCATCGAACAACTCATTTTGGCTGACCGACGCGTCCGTGTACGCGATATGACTGACGAATTGGGCATCAGCATAGGTAGACAATAATTCATGATCGGCTAGGTTATCGCAAAATTGTAGCCAGATGGGTGCCAAGACTTCTGAATTTTGAACAGAAATTCACTCGTTGGGAAACGATGGAGACATTGGCCGAATTGGGCTGGGAAACACTTGAACATCCTCCTTACAGTCCAGATTTGTCGCCTTGTGATTATTATTTGTTTGGCCCGTTGAAAGAAGCACTTGGTGGACAACGTTTCGACAGCAACGATGAGGTGGAATCGTTCGTGCGCAAATGGCTATGTGACAAGCCGCGAGATTTTTACGAAAAAGGAATAAAAAAATTGCCGGAGAGGTGGAAAAAGTGCGTAGCGTGCGAGGGGGGTTATTTCGAAAAATTGTAAAAAATATGAGCACTGTAAGTATAGAATAAAAATTTTTATGACGAAATTCCGGTTTATATTTGAACCACCCTAGTATTAGTTTTAATTAATTAAAATTTTTTGGATTTTCTTAGTCATGCAAAAAACAAAAACTAATCAAAATTTTTGGAATCAAACGAAATACAACAAAAAATTAAAATGTTGAGGGATGAAAAATGAAAGAGTAAAAAAGAGTTCATTATAAAATTTAAAGAAGTTAGGTTTATTGATTTTTTTAACAAAATTACTTGTTTATTTAATTTTATTTAATCATTTGTAAAAAGCACTACAAAATGATTATTCGAATTTTATTCAGATTAAAATTTTTGATGTAGTTTTTATCGATGACCTCTTATTTAGAACAAAGCAATTTCATAGTTCATTTTTTTTTCACTTTTTGCAACTTAAAGAAGTGTTGTGCCCGAAAGTATTAAAAAAATGATACGTATGACAAATCAAAATTATATTATTAGACTTTGGTTTGAGAATTATTTTTCTGAAATGAAAAATTAACAGATGGGTTCTGGAAATTCATCGCCAGTGGGTGTTCCGAGCAGAAGGAGTATAGCTATTCTATGATAAAAATCTAAGAATTAATGTATTAAAAACTAAAGCAATGGTACGAAGTATGAAAAGAAATAGGTATGATGAATATTGTCCAAATTTAATAATGCACTCAAACGAATGTGTACATGAGTGGGATGAAAGAAATTAATGTGAGAAGATAAACTGCTGGAAGATAGAAATAGTGACCCAATAGAAATATTTGGGGGTAATGGTGGACCAACACTTAAGGTGGGACGGACATACGGAATACATTGCAAAGAAAATTAGGGCAACATTACCAGCATTATGCATACTCTTTAAAGAAATATGCAACAAATAATACGTTAAAAATGGTGTATCATGCGCTAGTGGAATCAAGAATCAGATATGGAATTCAGGCATGGGGAATGGCTAGCAAAACATATATAGAGAAAATAAGTAAACTGCAAATAAAATGCTTGAAATTGATGTCAGATCACAAATCACGATAGTCGAAAGTGAAATGATACAAAAAGAAGACGTACTGAACGTTAGAGGAATGTATTTATTCATAAAGATATGGGAATACATAATGACAGATAAGGAAATAGAATTGGACGAAAGAAGAAGAACAGAATGCTGAGGGAAAACTATTTGTACAAACTGCCGTTAACTAAAACGAAGATAAGGGGAAAAAAATACGTTATAATAACTCAGTTGTTAAATAAAATGCCTGAAGAAATAATAGAGGAGGAAAAAATGGAGTGAAAAAAAAGAAAATAAAGGAACGGTTACAGAAAGAGGGAAATATAGGAACAATAATAAGCATTAATTAAGAGAAGAGGGTACGATAATAGTTATAAACAAAAGTGAAAAAAATGGGAAGGAAAAGGGACGAAATAAAATAAAAAAAAATGAAATAAACAATAGATTAGTTATAGCTAAGTTAGAAATAAGGAAAACTAGGATAAGTTTGTAATAAAATGATTTGCACGGTGATAAGATTGTACAGTATATACATAAGTAGTATAGTGTAGACATATTTAGATGTAAAAAGCTTGACGAAGAAATGTGTAAATATTAATAAACGTATATTTTCAGTTTAAACGGGGAAGGACACATGAAGTATCGAAGTTAGCGTTTATACAAGCACACAGAACTTCCTGTCCAAACCAAATTTCATCATTAAACACCCTTAGTCCAGTGCATTACATTCATCTCTTTCTAACCAGCATTCTGTACTTTCTCAGTTCATTACAACTTCCTCTAACAAAACATCATTCTGTTACATTAAAAAAACAAACTATAGTATCCAGCAAATTAATTTTCTATAGTTCTGAAACAAACCCTGTAAAATATGTATCAGGTTCACATTTTTTTTTTTTTTTATATTACTCATGCACACAATCTGCTTCATCTTCTTTTACTCTTTAAAATATTGAATTCTAATTTGCGTGAGAGCACATAACATTTCACGGTTCTTCTCATTTTAGTGATTATTAATACATTTCTATAGTTGTATTCTATCAACATTATAATTTCTTAAAATTGAATGTGAATAGTAGAGAGATATAAATCTTACAGATATCAATCACCACTAATTCAGCCCTCCCACAGCCGTTTAAAAAGACTTAATTATGCCCCTTCCTCAGCCGACACTCGCTTGTTTGACAACCATGCAGTTCTTTCAAAAATTGAATCCCTCAACTTCCCAACGATCTATATTGTAGTGCAAAATTTCCACATCATACTGTTGTACATCGACCATCTTAACCTACAAACCAATGCATCATGCTATTTCATGTTAAGGGGGCTACCTTAATTCTAAGCATTGCAAAGAATTCCTCAGTTACCAAATATTGATGAATTTTACTTCATAGTCGTTTACAACTCATTACTTTCATCTTTTTTTTTCGTGCACCATCATGCATGTCTGTAGCACACACATTTGTCTCTTTTCACATACCCTTTTATGATGATTTGTTGCCTATATTACCATTTTGTTATTATATTATCACTACACACGCCACGCGCACGACATTACATTCTGGAAGCCATCAAAACCCCAGCTACTACGAAAACGCACCGCCCTTATTTATTTATGCACACCATAGATTTCTGGTAATATATTTTCAGATTTAACCGTAGGTATTCGAAAATTAACTCAAACATACTATTTCAGTACTATTTTACTAGACATTCATTAGAGCTGCCATATCTACAAAAGTTATACTTTTATTTGTCTACTAACTTCTCTTGAATTTTCACGTTTAGTTTAATATACTAGCTCGCTACCAAAATGTATTTACCTTCCTCTTTTTTTCACTGAATGTCTCTGAATAAGTGTCAAATTAACTCTAAGTATACTATCCTGGTACCAAAAATTAATCCAACTCTTCCTTGTTACATTTTAACTATTCATTCGTAATTTTTTCCAACTGCACATCACTCCTGCAAGATCATGCAAACGTGCACTATCTATTTCCGCACATGTCATACGAGTATATATCCAGAAATAAGGTATCAGTTTTCAAAATTAATATAAGTATATTATCCCGTTATTAACAATAAGAAGTAATCATTTCTCGTTTAGCCTACTGCCGTACGTTCCCAAATATAATTTTCATAAAACCTTCCAACACATCAAGAAAATATCCTTCCGGAGGGGAAAATCTTCGGACGATACATTGCCTTTTATTTTATTTTATTACTTTCAACATTAAACTTGTGTATATATTACGTTTTAATTAAAAAACATGTGTGCATGTATGGATTTCCAGCGTTCACAGGTGATTCCATAATTGCAGTGTAAAAATACACCATGTAATTTTTTATATTTATCGCACTTACATATCTGTCTGCACGTAGTGAGCACGTATGTAATTTATACCACACTGGTATTGATTAAACAATTTAATACAAACAAGTGTGAAGAAAATCATTAAGTTTCTTTATTTCTGTAGGTACGCAAAGGTTCAATTAATAATAAACGTGAAAAAAATGGCATTCGAATATAATTTTTGAACAAGTGATATATGTTTGTAGTATCTATTACCAAGAAGAAATACCCATACATTTTTAAAAATATTTAACTTCGTAAAACTTTAAAAAATCTGAAACATTGCGATTTAAAAAGGTAACAAAAACATTCGGACTTTTCGAGAAGGAAACCAAAAAAAATGATTTAAAATTTGGAAAAAAAAATTAATACCTGGTAGGTGTAAGCCTTTTTGCTTTATTACGGCAGACATTCTTCGCGGCATCGACTCAACCAATTTAGCAGTTGTAGCCGGTGAAATATTTTTCCATTCACGTAGCAACACACCTCTTTTTTTCTATTAGAAATTTTATTTTCACGTACTTTTTGATCCAATATTTTCCACGAGTTTTCTATAGGGTTCATGTCTGATGACTGTGGATGGGGAGTTTCAATCACTTTTGGACAGTTGTAAAGCCACCAATTGTGAGATAGCTATGATTTATATTTGGAGTCATTGACTCCTGAGGCTGCGAAACACCCCCAAACCATCACACTTTTGCTTCTCTATGTTTAACTGTAGCGTTTAAATTACGTTTTTCGAATTCTTCTATCGATTTTCGCCACACTTTCGAACGTCCGGCACTACCGAGAACATTAAGGTTTACTTTCGTCCGTAAATATCACCGACTATTTCCAATAATTAAAATCGCGCTATTGGTTTTGTTTAGCAAAATATAAGCGTTTTTTTTTTTTTTTCCGATTACGTTCATTTACGAGAGAGGTTTTCGTCGAATTGTAACCGTTCTTCTTCTTTTTAATGTTTCGACGGATGGTTTGCGGGTGACCTATCAGTTGAAAGTGTTTTGGAAAAAACTCCGAATTTCGACTCGTGAATTGTAGGATTTTTCTTTATTTCCTTCATGATGAATCCTACGGTATGCCAATTTAAACGTGGTCCTCCTTTCTGAGGAATAAAATCTAATCTATTTTCAAGATCGAATCTTTGACAAATATCGGGTACACCGTGTACTTTTTTTTGGCATTCAACAATTTCGCGATTTCACGATAAGGTTTGTGCCTTTTGCACGACTAAAAATTGGTTAATTTTCGCACTTGGGAGCTCGTATATTTTACCTTTCCGCGACATTATGCTTTTAATCGTACTTGACGCGAAGATGACACACCTAGGGGCGAGCGGTTACGTAAAAGTCTTTGCGTACAGGTGTCAGTCACCTGATGATGACAGATAAATGACATCTTCACGAAAGATAGCACATTATGAGCTAGATGTCCGAATTCATTTTTGTTACCTTTAAAATGATGAGTTTTTTTGCAATTTTAATTTTCTATGGGATGACTGTGGTAATGTAAATTTCTTTTTATCGGGTGTTTCCCCTTTTAGGCATTACTATACTAAACATATTTCGTCGTTAGTTGTTCGAAAATCGTACTGGAGCATTGGCTTTTTTTCACGTCTATTATTGAACTTTACGCGTGTCCGAATATATTAATGTTGATAGTTGTAATTTCTGCGTAGTTTTACTTTAATTTGATTTACATCTGTTAACTGATTCGCGTTGTTGTTTAATTGTTTATTTATTATTTGAATGCAGTTTTCTTCAATTTCTTTTTTTAACAGATTTCATATTTCTTTTCATGCTAAGTAGATTATTTTCTTTTTATTTTAATGATTTCAACCATGAGAACATTAGTCTAAGAAATGCGGAGAAGTAGAAATTAAAGTTCTGTTCCTAAACATTTGAGGACAGAGAATGAAAATAATTCGCGACTAGAAGTAATAGAAGCAGAAGGAAATATGAGAATATAAGAAGCACTATAAGGAGCAGGTATACGTAGTATTAGTAGAGGAGAGCAGAAGTACAATTCTTCAGCAGAAAAGGTTGAACATTCAAACAAAATATGGTCAGAATCACAGAGGGGAATGGAAATGATAAAATAGAATGGAAGCAGATGAAAATTGAGGAAATGATACAGAAAAGTGTCTATGATTAAAACGAAGACGACAAAGAGCCGAGATTGTGCAGCGTTTAAGAGACGGCAAGTCTGGAAATCTAAGCGAGGAGGAAGAGATGGTCGAATAGAGAGGTAAAAAGAGCCAAAATAGAAGAATAAAGTTGAGCAATATTTGAATTGAGTGACTGAGAAGAGAAGCGCACAATATTACTCGCAGAAAATGTGTTCAAAAATCAGCGACTAAAAACGGAAAGATGGGCTAAAGACTCCATTATCTCATTGTCTTCAATGTCCAAGTGATCGAGGATTTCACAGAAGAGTAGATTTCGCATAGAAAATTGAGCGAAAGAAAAAAGTTTAAAATATTTAAAATAATGGACAAAAAAAAGTAGAACAGATGATGATAGGTGTAGGAAAGAGAGAGTTTAAAGCACCGGAAAATTCAATTCTGGTGACATGTTGAGTAACGGATTTAAGACAGATTAGTATAAAATGGCATTTAATAGGATGAAGGTAACAGAGAAAATTGTAAGAATTATAAGGAAGCTTATTATGACTATAAACGTATGGTAAAAATTGTAATAAGGGTTAAAATTGAAGTTTTATTAGAAGTAAACCGTCATTTATGGAAAATAGAGGAATAAGAAGAAATAAGTAAAGAAGAATGAATATGGAGGCGCGTAATCAAAAAATGATAACCCAAGAGTATGATCTACGAATGAATAGAAGAGGAATATGGGATTCTGCAAGGATAACCGGAACCAAAGCAGATCTTAGGACACAAAGGCAAAGACGAAGTCAGGTATTTTAAACGCGATCTAATTTTGAAAGGAGAGTC
Organism: Icerya purchasi; assembly: GCA_039619475.1. Lineage (NCBI taxonomy): Eukaryota > Metazoa > Arthropoda > Insecta > Hemiptera > Monophlebidae > Icerya > Icerya purchasi. The sequence goes on from CM077115.1 coordinate 206,923,223, forward strand.
TTGGAGGAATTGCCATAAATAAAGCAACAGTAATTTATAGAACATGAGTAAGATATAAGGATCGCCTTCCCACTCAGTATAAGAGAAAAAGGGTATTTAACAGACTTTTTGTGAGCGGATAGATGTAGGTGATTGATGCGATTTTGAATGGAGAAACCTATCAAGAAAGATTCCTGAATAACGAAAAGAGTTTAGAAGGAGGATTGGACCACTATTTAAGGTAGGAGTAATCAAATAAAAGGTAAGACTAACCAAATAAGCGTTAAAAGGATGAAGAGTAAAAACAACCATACATCGCTGATGTTGATAAAATAATTTTGATATTCGTAGTCATTTTTTCTGTTTATTTTTTCTTATGCCTACGGTAAAAAATCATGAATTATACTTATGGGGAATTGTTAGAAATAGTTTTAAAAAAATACAAACATTAAGATTTACTTCATAAATTTAATAAAAATGCATTAAAAGATAGAAAATAATTATTTGATACAAAATAATGCATTTCACGGTAAAACATGCTATATTACGATAATTCTTAAACAGTATTAATTTTTTGCAGTCGGTACCAAATTCAAATTACACCGATAATTACAAACAATTTAATCAATATAACCGCACAATCTCATTTTTTATAAGCCAAATACTAGAAACATCAGGAATATTTAATGCGGTTTTTAATTATCGTTTAGTTTTTGAACGCGTCCTACTGGGTAGCGACAGTGATCGGTTTGACGTTGTTGGTTTTGTTTCCATGAAGTTGTCTAGTCGAGATTAAGTTTGATGGTGTGTTTTGCAGAGCAAAGGTATAAAACCGTTCCAAATGTTAATCTATTAATTGCTACTTTTTCAAAAGTGACTGTTATTTAAAAATTAGTTTATTTTATTTTTCCATCTACCTTTCTGGTGACCTCGTTTCCGTCTGTAATGTGAAAGGTACCAGAAAGTAGTCTTATATGTGTCATCTGTTAATCTTATTACATGGCCAGGCCATTCCCATTTTCTCCTTCTAACATAGTGTACCACGTCAATATTATTATATCTTAGAACCTTTTTTATTTCTTTTAATTTTATTCGATCTCTTATCTTTGTTAAAGGAGGATACCTTTGCTCTGCACGGGCCGAGGAAGAAATTTTATCTATAAATAATTATTTTTCTTTGTAACGATTATGTATAATTTTCTCAATAAAGGTATTTTGATTTGATCTGAATTATCGTTACAATTTGAATTTGGTGCCGACTATTAAAACTTAATGTTTCAGAATTATCATAATATTCTTATATATACATATATTACTTTGAGATTATTATTTCAGATAATTCATTAAATTTTTAGAGTAAATCTCGCAGCTGATATTTTCTTTCTTTCGAATCGATTTTAGTTTTTAATTTTCGTGTAAATACGGACGAGTCGACGTATGAAGCTGGGTATTAGTTAAAGAGTGTAATGTTCAAATTCCGTCAGTAATGAACTTTTAGGCGTTTCAATTTCATTATCTTATTCGAATCTAAATTTCTATATGGTAATAATACTTTGAGTCACACAGGTTCATCGCCCCTTAAATTTTAAAATTTTATGTGTTCGTGTTTCCCCGTGTATTCTAATGAAAATTTTTGGCTAATTTTTATTGAACAAAGAAATATATCTCTAATAAGACTTATTTTCTTAACGCTATTTGATGACTACTTAGTCAGTACTCACCGATATTTATCTATACTCATACGGGACCACCGTTTAGTGATGATGTTTCTAATAAACAAAAAATCATTCGAACCACTCTACATGGTCAAACGTTGTAGGTGATAATGTTAAGACAGTGTAATATTTCCGTCAGTGATTAGCCTTTTAGTAATTTTTTCGCTATAGCGGTTTCGAATTCATTTTCTTTATTCGAATCTATATTTATCCGTAGTAACATTGATGATATTTTAATTTTCTGACTTATTAAGAATTAGTTTTTTTTATAACTTTCGTTTCTTCGGTAAAGTGATAATATTTTGAGTCGATCGTGTTTGCTATATTATTGAAAACTTTTCTAAAGAAATCACATTTTTACACGTTCTTTGATAACTACTCCGTTTGTGTTTGCCGACATTCATCGATGCTCACATGGTACCACTCATCGACGTATACAAGGGGAGGGTTTTTGGGGGTTATCACCCCCCCCCCCGGTCACGCAAAAGCCCAAATATTAGCCGAATATTCTAACCTAATGTATGACCACGCTATTATCACCTTGGATTGGATTTAAAACAGTTTGAATCTTTTTTATGTCTTTATTTAGATTACTTGAGTAGGAAAGAATGTCCAAGTTTATTTGTCAAAAGAGTCCTCCGCGAATAATGATGAGGAAAAGCTGAAAACTTTAAAACAGACTTGGGACCCACCGGATACTTTCAAGTTTCCAGTCACTGGCAAGAGGGATTTTCCTTTTCAGCGTCATTGGACTGTGAAGCATTCATGGCTTGTGTATTCGAACGTCATGCAGGGAGCACTTTGCAAACTATGTGTTTTACTTGGAACAGCGTAAAGAGGACGTGGTTATTAAGATCTTAGAGCCCTTGTTAATAAGCCATTTACTAACTGGGAAACGTTTTAGAGAACTTTGATCATCACACAAATATAAAATATCACAAATTCGCTGTAAAGCAAGCAGCAAACTATATAAAGTTCACGGAAGGCAAGAATGTTGAGGAGTTTGTGGATCTGGAGGGTTGTAAAATTGCTGAAGATAACCGTGAAAGATTAAAAGCTTTTATAGAAACAGTTCTTCTGTGCAGAAGACAGGAAATAGCCCTAAGAGGAAGCCATGATTATGGAGAAGTTGGAATAAATGAACCTGCTCTCAATAACGGCAATTTTCGAGTACTTCTCCGTTTTCGTGCTCAGTCTGATGATGAAGCACTTAAGAGTCATTTACTTACACAATGCATACAGGAATTTAGAATGAAATGATTGAATTAAGCGGTAATGCTATTCAAGCGTGAGTACTTAAAAGGGTCAAATAGGAAGGTTTTTTTACTGTATTGGCCGACCAAATCAAGACATATCCACGCGAGAACAATTAGATAAATTCATTGAACAAGGCTTTGGTGGAGATGCAGTATTGAGCGGCCGATTACGAAGCGTGAGAACAATAATCGCAGGAAAATACCCGATAGCGCAATTCGTGCACTGTGTGGCTCACGTCCTCAATTTATTTCTAGTGCATTCATGTGAGGTACCTGTGATTTGAAACTGTATAGAGACTATAAAAAGTAGAATAAACTTTTTTCGACCATCTTCACTTCGAGACAGCCTTATGAAGAAAATTGCCGATCAGATTAACTCATCTCATTCAATGCTTATCTCTCTTTGTGAGATGTGGTGGACCGAAAAGCATGCAGCTGTAGAACGATTTGCTCAAATGTTTCCCATAATATGCGCAACACTTGAGGCACTACAAGAAATTGCTTGTAGGGATGTCGCCACTCAAGCATACCAACTGCAAACCGTTATAGAAAATAGCCGGTTTATTGTGTCGGTAATTATACCGAGAAAAATTTTCTTATATACAACAAGACTAAAAAAAACAAAGCAAAATGTTAATATCGATTTGACCAATACTTGCGCAAAACTATAAAAGTAACTTTACAAAATATTCGGAATGAAAGTCAATTCTCAGTCCTTTTTGAGCAAGCAAAGCAGATGAGTTCTAATGACATAGTTGTTTCAAGAACGAACAGAAAAACACATTTAGATTTTGTTTTATCTGTAGCGAAAGCAAAAGTGTTTCTTACCGGATAGGATCATTCTGTTATATATTTACTTATTATTAGTGTTGTTCGTCCATTGGTGTCGAAATTCGACCATAATTATTATTAAAAATTTGAGGAAAACATTTATAAATTTGCATATTTCCAAACTTTTTTTTTCTACTCTTATATATTCGTTCATTGTATATCTGCAAACATACATTTTTATATGTACTTACGATACAAAACAGCTCAGTACCTTTATAATTGAATAAAAAATAAATTCAATAAAATAACAGTAAATCACAATTTAAAAACCCTCATTTATTGATATTAAATGACACCTTAAGATTTAGTACGCTGTAACAAAGCCAATAATGATGATTATTAAGAAAAACTGAAACATTTTAATAAGAACAGATTTTCTGGCTATAGCGATTTCATTTTTCATTTTTGTATTAATTTATTATTTAAATAAAAAAATGCAAATATAACTGTCTTAAAATTTTTTTTAATGATAACACTAAAGATCGTCAATATCTACTAAACAAAAAAAAAAAAAAAAGAAAATCTGTTAATAAACAGAGGAGAAAAAGGAACTGAACTGTTTTGTCTTTGCCTATTTATATATAGATTAGTTGTACATAATTAAATTTAGTTTGCGGGAAAAGCAATAAAAAAAAAAACCGTGCATAATATATGAGTAAGTAACCCCTCCAGAAAATGTAGGGAGATTTATACTAATTTAATTTATAACGAATATTACATACTCGCCGAAAAATCGAAATACGCAACTTGCTTAATATTAATACGAGATGCAAAATGTATGACTTAGACATTATGCCATCGCTAGACACAAGAGTTCCATAAAATTATTTAAGTCAATAGTAGTATGTGCTTTATCCATTTATGTATATGTTTATATTTTTTGTACCTATGGTTTAGGGTTTGATAATCATGGGAACAACCTATATTATTTATTAATATCGAGTCAGATGCATTGCACGTTTCAAAAAATTTCCGCGTGTTCTCTGTAATTATTCCTGCATGTACGGTATTTTTACATATTCGTCCATAGTGTTGATGTTAGTGTATCGTGGTTTATTTAGTATACTATATTTGTAGACAGTGATTTTGAATTCTTTGGAGTTCTTGAAAAATAATTTAACTGCTAGACGACGAAATTATTACTGCATATAGTATTTTGGACAGGATGATTTGTTTGTAGATAATAAGTTTGTTTTTAGGTGTTGAATGCGATTTTCTATTAAAGTACGGGTATAGACAACATATCTCTTTTTGAACTTTGATAACTTTATTTTTGATAAGTTTCGTGAAAGTTAATCTTTTATCGAATATTAAACCTAAGTACTGGATTTCATCCTTCCATTCCACCTGCCCGTTTTGGATATTTACTTCTTTTCGTATACACGGTTGTCTTCTAGTAAATAAAATGGCTTCCGTTTTATTGCTATTTATTTAATCTACCACTTTTTAAAATTTTCTATTATCGTATTTGCTGCTCTTTCCAGTCTATTTGTTATTGTGTCTGTTCTGTAAGATGATGCTACTATTGCAGTATTATCTGCATATAAGTGTATTTCAGACTCTTTGATTTTAGGAATGTCGTTTAAATATATGGTATAAATAAATATAGTCCTAAAATGTTCGCTTGCGGTACACCAGCAATTATGTACTGTTTAAGTGACTCATAATTATTCAGTTTAACATAATATTTCTGTTTTTAGTAGATATGGTTTTAATATGCATATTAAAGAATAAGGATACTTAAGCTGAGTTTAAATATTGTATCTTCTATCCATGTGGCGGTGTCAAAAGTTTTTCCGGTATCTATCAGTAATACAATAATACTCCTGTATGTTTATTTAGATTGAAATTGTCGGTAATTTTATCACAGATTTTAGCACTTAGTGGATGGGTCGTATGTTTTGGGCCAGAGAAGCATCCTTACCGGGGGCTTAACTGTCTGCGAGACTTTCCATTGTGACGAAAAATAGCATAATCTGTAAAACATGAGAGTTGAAAAATCACACGAGAGTCATTTTTTTGCTCTTATTGGTAAGTTCTTTATCATTTTAATGCTAGTTTTGTCGTGTTCTACAGAATTTTTGTTTTTTAGGCTTTTTATAAGTGTATTAACTTTCCTTTTGGGCTAGTTATGTAATTATTTGTTGCGTTATTTGTCACAAAGTACTTGTTTATAGTTCTGATATGTTCATTAAATGATTATGAGTAGGTAATCTTTGATATTTTGTTTTTGTATTTTTCTAAAGTGTCCTACTAAGATTTTTGCCTTACTTTTGGAATCATACGCATATTTATTGTTTGTATTGGGTATTTTTATCGGCGGCAGTTCCCCATGATTTCTACGAAAAGATTTATTCAGCTTCCACAAAGAAATATTCTTGGGTGTTAGGGTCTTTTTAAAAATTAATTCCACTGTGGTTATTTCTCTCTATGATTAATTTATTTCTAACTAGTGTACATAAATGATTGCATATTGCTTTATACAATGACTATGAGATGTTATATCTTTTTAGACTTTTCTTTCTGATAAAGTTTTTAATTTGAATTAAGGTTGCTGTATCGTTCGATATTTCTCTTGTTACTTTATTCGGGGATTTTAGTGATGTATGAATTTTTGCCGCGAACAGTATTATATAATTGAAATATATATTTAATATATTTATCTACTTCATTTGTAGTGTTTAGTGTTATAGGTATTTTTATTTGCGTTTGTATCTGCTTTTTGTAGTCTTTCCATTTTGCTTTATTATAATTAAATCTTGGCACTGGTTGATTAAACTGCACTTGATCATTTATTATAACAGTGATTGAATTCTGATCAGAGGACAAGTTTCCTATTGATTTTGCGATTGTAAAATTATTAAAATTTTTTGTAATAACTATGTCAAGGGCACTTGGTTTATTTACTGTATTTTTAGGAAAGAGTGTTGCTGTAAAAGGGAAACTGATTTGTAAGTTATTTAGTGTTACTTAGCTTAGTGGTATTTTTCCCGCCATATTAGAATTGAAGTTATTCCAGGCAGTATATTTCGCGTTTAAATCTCCCATAATTAGAGCCTGTGCATTAAATAGCCGTTTAATTTAATTTTTAATGCTTTTTGGTCTTATAGGGGGTCCATATACTACATAAATGTAGATCAGCTCTTTTCCTATTTTAATTGCTACTCCTAGCGATTGAATTTGCTCTGTCTTTGGTGTTGGAATTTTTTGACAAAATAAGTCTCTTTCGGAGATCCGATCGACAGATTTTATAATTTATAATTTCTATGTTTCCCCTCTGATCGATTTTTGTTTCACTAATATCTGCTATATGTATATTGTTTCTGTTTAGGAACAATTCCAGTAACTGCTTGTGTCTTAGCGAATTTGCATTTCATGCACATACACTTATACTACTACTCATATTTAATCATGGTTTTCAATTATAGTTTCGAGCACTATAGTGATTATAGAAAATAAGTCAGAATTATTAGTGTTCCTTATTCTATGGAGAATAAGTTTTGCGCAATTTATAATTCTACTTAAGCCAATTTCTTTGCATATTGAGAGTATATACGATAAGTTTATAGGTTGGCTATTGCATTTGCTTTTTTGATTTTTAACAATGCTAGCATAGCTTAATTTTGTCTTTTCACTACTTCTATTTATGTGTTACTTTTATTATTTCCGGGTATATTTTTATTCATATTATTTCCCTCATTAGTATTTGCATTATTTTTACTTCTAATTTTCTTGTATTCTAATTCATTTTGAAATACATATATGACACTCTTTAGAATTTGCTGTGTGATTGCCGAGGCAATTTATACACTTAATATTTTTACAGTCTTTGTGCGAGTGTTTACTTTCGCATCTAAGGCACTTTGGGGCCTTAAAATAATTTTAGGAGACATGGCCGTATTCTTGTCATTTATAGCATTGTGTAATTTTATTTTTATTGTTATTAATAACGACGTCCTTTCAAAGGTATGGGACTTGTTTTACTTAAAGGAAACTCTGCTATATTACCGAGCTGTAAGAGTGATAGGAGAAAAGGATGAACTAGTAAAAATGGAATAAACATTGATGTAAAACAATGTCTGACGCAAGCTAGATCGAATATTTTAAAAGATGTTGAGAATCATGTATAGAAAAAAAAAATTGTTTTGTAATGGTGATTCTGTTTTTGGAAGAATTGTTAAAGACGCAATCTGGTGTGTATTAGTAATATAAAAAGTGTGAAACTGATACATATATTACAGGGGTTGTTTCAAAACGATGGAAAATTCATTTGCTGGATATTATAGCATTTTTTTTTAAATGCAACAGAATGATGCTTTGCTAGAGGAAGTTGTAATGAGTTGAGAAATTAGAGAGAGCTACTTAGAAAGAGATGAATATGATGTATTTGACTAAGGGTGTTTGACGATGAAATTTTGTTTGTACAGGAAGTTTCATGTGTTTGTATATACGTTAAGTTCGATACTTTATGTGTCCTCCTGCGTTAAAATTTTTGGATATAACGGCTATCCTCCTTCTCTCTATAACACCCACTGGCCACAAAAAATCCGCCTACTCTGATATTACTTAAATCAGGGTTTTATGGATGCATGTTGTAATAAGCAAAAAACTATTTCCTTGCGAATATAATCCATTTCACTAGCGAAATTATTTTTATTCCACCATTGTAGTCTTTATGGCTTCTTTTCACTTTTTTCTTTTTCTTTGGGGTTTTCTGCCAATTGCAAAAAACTCTGTTATATGTGCAATTGCACCTTATTTGATTATAAAATTGTCTTTGGCTTAAGAAGTTCTGAACACAAGTTTCACTGTTAGAGACTGATAATATCGCGTTTTAACAATTGCATGGAATTAATGTTCATAGTTGACGATTCTCTCTCTCATATTTGTGTAAGATGAACTAATAAACACTCGTGTGTGTATGATGAATATATATATATATATATATAATGAAATCACTTACATTTGAAAAATGTTGCTGAAATCGGAAAACGAAGAAGAAAGTTCTGGAACGTTGTAAATATCTTCATCATTTGGTTCTAAAAGACAGATATATTTAAAAAAAATTAAATACAAAGAATCATAATAGATTATATTTTTAACATTTAGGTTAAGTTCATGGAGGATAATTTGACTTGATTTAGCACTAGGTTATAGATGACAGTCAGTATCACCTTACAAAGGTTATATCTATAATGCATTTAAGAGGAGCATCATATGAGACAGTATATTTACCACTCTAGGGTTCAATATATGTATATGTATATGCATACATACATACATATATATATATATATAAACTTGGCCCTCTGTGCCTCGAAAGGGGCTCTGCCCCATGATCCCGCCTGTGGATATCCGTGGACCCCCAGCTCTATCACTTCCGTACTTCGTATAGAACGAGGAAAATTGACAATGTCATTCTTTCCAACTTTGCGACAAAAAAAAAAAATAGATAAATCTTTATTTAATGTCACATTGTAGGATAAATTTTTGTGACAGAAAAATTATTGGGGGTCAGGCTAAGAATGACGTTGTCATTAATGTATATATATAAACTCGGTAATTTTTGCCTCGCAAGGGGCTGTGCTCCTTGACCCCTTTTGCTTACATTTCCGTCTCTCCTTCTTCAATACTTTGTATAAAATGATCAAAATTTACAACGTAATTCTTAGGCCAGCCAACGCAGACGTGAATTGCGGAAACGAAAACGGAACGATGAACTGAGCAATAGCGAAGAATTTGCCATATTCATGCGGATACGCACTTTGGTTCGAAAAGGACAGATGTAGAAAAGTTTGAAGCGTTTGATAGCATTTTAAGTTTACCACCTCTGTTATACTAATAAAAAATAATAAGAAAAAAAAAGTATCCAAAGGGACCGCATTTTTTCACGTTTTTTGACGAATACTCAATTTATGTTCACCAATTTTCATGATTACTCCATGGTACCTGAGCTGAACAGTACTCTTTCTAATGAACAAAAAATCAGCAAAATTGGTGTCTATATAAATATGAGTTATGTGCGAATAAATATAAAAAAAAAAAAACAAAAATATATGCGACGAACGTATAACCACCTCCTTTTTCGAAGTCGGTAAAAATTAAAATATAATAAACGTTACATAAAATTGGGGCAATTTTTCTAATGGGGCCTGGCTTAAGAATTAAATTGTAATTAATATATATTTATCATAGTGGTACCCAGGCCAATGGGCGCGGGAGGGATCGATCAATTAAAAAAAAAAAACTTGACAAAAAAAGGATTTTACTTAGTAATTATATTTTATTAATAATCTCTTGTACAATAGTTCTAAATGCGTAAAGATTAGGATTACTTCTGTTCCTTTTCATAATTTACACTAATACATAGTTAGTTGTACTGTCAGAATGTCCGGTACCAAGACATCTTACGAGGGGTTGTTTTCTATTTTTAATTTCACTGAAAATTAATTCATTAACTAATGATACGATTTTTTAAATGTTGTAATACGATAAGTAAATATAAAGGTGAAGCGAAATATTACTTTATTAAAAAGTTCACATTAAATGTAGCCTGTGAGACGTTTAGAAGCATTGTACACCATAGTTTCGTTTTCTCGAGTTTTAAAAAAATGCATAAGGCATCGATGTATAATGTTGATTCCTAAAGTCAAATTAATCGCACGGAAGTATGTTATTTTTATTCAATAAAAAATATGTATCTTTTTTAGAAGTAATTTTTCTAAAATTTCTGTCACTAAACCGAGTTAATTTGTCCGTAAGAAGAAAATAGCACGTTTCCAGCTTTATTTGAAGGGGGTCTTGCCATTGTATTAGGTAATTGTACGATTGTAATAAATAAGAATAACGCAGCTCTCTTCGGTACTCGTGTAGCGCATTTGTGGAATTTTTACAATAAGAATAGTAATTACTATTATTATAATTATAAATTATAAATTTAAAAAAAATATATTATTTTTTTAGTGGGGTTTATAGTGTTGAACACTCTTTTCAGTAAAAAACGGTTTCATGGTTAATAACAGTTATGGGAATAATTTTGGATAATCGTTTTATCTCTATCTTTCGAAGAAGTAAAGATAGATTGAATGTTTTTTGCCTTTTAAAATTCGTCTTGAGCCAAGTACAGTCAATAATTTAATAGTAGTCCGTAACGATTTGTCTCGTGTATATTTGCTGTTCTGAGGTGTTATTCTCAAAATATCTAATTTCATTTTTTCATTTATTGCCGAGTAAATTATCGATTTTTTTGTAAGAAAGATACTCGGTGTATTTACTTCAACAGCTTTCAGCCGCACAGTTCCACTAATCAATTTACGAGCCTGTTTCTCTATACACGAATCTTTTGAGGTCATAAGTAGTTAGGCTACGACGGAACAGAACTATTAAAAATAATAAATAATAGTTAATAAACACGCGGAAGGAATTGACAAGTCTCATTACGCATGTTACCGTCGGTTGGGAATATTAATGTTTAAGCATACACATTTGACACTGTATTTTTATATCGATAAATCGAACATTTACAATCAGTTCCGAGTGTATACGTATTCGAATCGCTATAGAATTTCTACGTAACTCACATTTTTACAGAGTAAGAGTGTACGAACAGGAAATCGGAAAATGCTGAATAAGATCAGTAATTGTGCTGACAGCAATATCCATGTTATTTAAATATTTCAGTGTTATGTATAGGTTTATAGAAATCGTAACGTTTATGGCAAAATTTATTCCATTCGATATTTCTATCGTATAAATGTTGATTTTTTTTTCTTCTGATTATAGGATCAATATGCGGAGCAGCTATAACGAGTACATGATTGGAGGAAAGGTTACAATTTGTTGTATCTGTTTTATCAACAGATATCGAAATCCGATATATTTGGCATCTTGTTTGAATGTTCAGGCGGGTAAGTTAAAGACGTGAAATGATTGTTAATGAATTACTATTTAAACTTTTTCCTGACTTATTATGTTGCGACTGATTTTTTCAACTTTAATATTAATATATGTTTTTTTTTTATTCGATTTTATTCATTCATGTTTCCTCAACTTTGTTAAAGATCTTATATTCGCTTGCTGGAATGATGAAGTCAGGATGACAGTAGATTAGAGCCACAATTAAATTACTGCTGTTCGTATTGATGAGGCATCAATACTGTATGAATGATGCTGTACGAGTTTTTAATAATTGTCATATTGTCATGTAGCTACTATAAACTGTTGCTTCCGGTATGATGTAGAGGAGCGCAAATCAACTGCGCTCAAAGAGTTGGCAATGTTTGTGTACCTTCCGACTTCTGCGGATATACATCCGCTTATCAACTCCCTATTGATTTTAATTGCGTAGCTAACAAATCTTATAATCACCCTTTTACAATATCCAAACTAGAGTACCGGCTAAAGTATTATACTAGGAACAGTGCACTTGACAAGGACTCGATACACCATTACATAATAAAATATCTCCTTTTTCCCGTCAAAAAAGTCCTTTTGAATATTTACAATTAGATATAGAACTATTTAGGCCATTCCTGATGTCTGCAAGGTTGCTACCGTTATTCCTATTCCAAAAACGAATAAAAATCAAGTTGAAAATTACCGATCGATACCCCTGCTGTGCGTGTTATTTAAGATTACGGAGAAGATGATGACCAGGCGACTCTGGTATTTTCTTGAAGCGAACGCTGTTCTGCTTCTCACATAAGCTGGAGTTGAAAATCGAAGTCAACAATCAATCATTTACTGGAATTGTATCTGCATTTTTTTATTAACGTCGTCTTTATGCTGTATTCTTTGATTTGGACAAAGAATTTGATTATCGAGGCAATACCTGTTTTAAGAATTAAAATCGGTCAGGGTGGGCGGTAATATAAGGCGATACATTCTCAACTATCTGAGCGATCAATGGATTCGAGTCTAAATTGGCTGATCAGTTTCAAACAAAATACCGATAGAGAACGGTGTCCCTTGGGGTTCCGTCCTGTGAACGCTACCCTATTTATTTTCTATATAAAAGCCATAATGACTGCGCTAGACCTCCAGTGACTGCTCGTCTATGTGTAGATGATCTAAAAACATATTTCCACAGAATCGAATTAGCTCGGTCAATATTACAGAAAATCATTAACAGACTGCAACACTGGTCAGCATTCAATGGACTGAGTTTTTCCTCTCGTAATTTTTAATATTTTGTTTCCCACGGAAGTAGTCTGATTAATCTACACTAGCTTTATAACTGAACAATAACGCGATTCCCCTTGTAAAATAACAACAACCTTTCTTGTGATGGACGCCGGACTGAGCTTGAAATCTTTACTAATCGTGTTAAAAGCTAAATCCCTTCAATCCTTTGATGTGCTCAAATTCCTTACAAACCTTAAATTTAACATCCATCAAAGATTCCTTCTAAATGTATACGAAGCATCGGTTCTCAGTAAAATCAGTTACTGATGTGTCAAACGCACTATTCGGCAAGTGAGTCTTTACTAAAAGTGCTTGAATTAATACGCAAGGCTACTCTCTTTCTATCATTGTTGGTGCCCATTGCTTTTTACAGATTCTTTTATGTAGTCCTTTCATAGAGGGTGTATAATTTCAACATCAAGATTTACGTTTTTTTTTTCTTTCCAAATTTGGAGGGCCAAAAAAAAGAAATTATTGTTATCATCATCATCATCATCAGATAAAGTTGTTGAAACCTTAAATAAAAATTTACAACAGAGATATATTGAGAAATTATTTTCATTTCATCAGTTCTTATCACTTGGTAAGTTTGGGACAAGAACATGAAAAAAAAAAGAAATATATGAGGCTATTAGTGAAATGTTTAGCAAAAAAATAGAAAAATATAATTCATATACGTAAGGGTTAAAAAGTGTTTTAAATTCCCACTACAAAGGTTTTTTTTTTTTTCAATTTTTAGAATATTTATAATAACTTAATAGAAGTTGTCATATTTCATAAAATGTTCATATTCGAACACAGACTTAATATGATGTAGGGTGTTAACGGGAAATGATACAACGAATTCTGGAAGTGCAGTAAAAATTATTCTTACTAAAACAAGTTTTTTTTAATGGAAGCGATCACCGTTGTGCATAGCTCTTAAAAGAGCTGTTTCTATAAAAGATGTAAATAATGAAATAAAGCGGTTACTACGAAAAAACAAAATGAAGGAATTGAAAAGTATACACTAATTGCAATAGCTAAATTCCGAACGAAATCATAAGCGAACAGCGACAACATTAACCGTCATTAAATTATCAAATTTTATCAGTAATACAATCATAATAAAATAACAAAAACAAATGTAACGGACATAATAAAATAAAAAAATAAAATCGAAGTCGAGTAAAAATAAACAAAACAAAAACTAAGAAAAATAAATACTTTTACATTATTCGGGTAAGGTATACATGGTTCGTGCTTAATATAGTCAATAAGAAATAAGTTTTCGAAAAATTTTTCGGAATGTTTTTGGTTTCTGCCGATCGATTTAGAGAAGCATTTTCACTGAAAATAATTAAAACTCAGATAAGAAAAAAGAAGACATTCTAAACCGTTTTCGAAAGATTCAAAAATTTTGTTACAGTTTGAAGATCTCCTTGAAAAATATAAATAAACAAAAAAAATTCACAGTGAAAGCGAATGTACAAACTGATGTGAAATTTAACGGGGTTTTTACTTTGCTTCGGAACGTATTCGGGTGGAAACAACTGAAATAAATAAAAATGTCGTTTTGTCTCCTATAATAAATTTATTTATTCACCTTAATAAAAATGCAGATAAAAGTGACGTAAAATTTATGAATTAATTATTTACCGTACAACGGTAATTAAGTAAACAACAAATTTCATCGTGAATTACTAAATTAGTCGAGTAAATAGCGACATCTATTGGAAAATTTTGTTAACTAATAAAATGTCGTTATCAAGCAATCCGACAGATTTCAATAATGTGATAAGAGTGTAAAGTAAACGGGAAAATGACCGTAATTTTAGCTCACAAAATAGCTAACCTGTGCAGAGATTACATCAAAAGCTGGACTGCATCCATTGACTTTATTTTTGTTTCCTCTAATGGCTGTAACCAGCAAGGGCGACTACCCAAATTCAGCAGAGCTATAAGTTTGAGGTTTTAAATTCAATTGGATGTTGACATAAGAAAAGAAGAAAGGATTAAGATAACTCTGTGCAGAAGGAAAAGTTAAAATGCAAGAAGTATTATAGGGAGTAAAAAGTGAAAGCCTCAACAGCAAAACCCATTTGCCTGATAAGGGAAAGCAATTAAAGGACTACTGTATAGAAAGGAAAAATAATCAAGTTTGGAGAGGATGATGGATTTATATAGCATAATGGGGATGGATGGATTATCTCGCCAGTTTTGAGCGCGGAAGAACTTTTAGTAGATCATTTTTTTTATGGGTTGAAAAACAAAGGAGGTTGACGTGTTCGAAGAAAAATTTCCAGGAATTGGCATTTTGCGTCTAGGAAAATCCCGATCTTATCTCTTATTTCTCTCCGTCTTAGTTCATTTTGGCCGTATACAATTTCCTTTAATAGTCTCCCCTATTTCTCTTTTAACTTCAGTGATCTCTGCCATCCTCCTACAGTATTTATTTTGCCAGCACTTTCGAAATCTCTCCCTCCAGCAGTAATTAAACAGGAATTCTACAGCATTTCAATTCTATCTTTCCTTCTTATGTAAACATTTTCACTGATGGTTCTAAAGGGCCTGATGGTGTTGGTGCTTTTTTTATTCTTCTAGATTATAACTTCTCCGAATCGTTTTGTCTTCCTTCTTTCTGTTCCATATTTACGGCTGGTCTGATAGTTATTTTACGTTCCATTATTTTTATCTCTTCTAATTGTTAATTTCCGATCATTTCCGACTCCATGAGTGCTCTTCAGGCCCTCTCCTCTTCCTGATCAATTCTGTGACTTTATTATTCTCCGTATCCGTTCTCTCATTCGAACTCTTTCTTCTCTCAGTGGGATCCATATTGAATTACTGTGAGTTCCTGGCTATTCCGTGACATATCCGGTAATAAAACGGCTGATTCTTTGGCTCAAGTTGCTGCTTCTTCTTCCTTTTTCTTCAAAAAAATCCCATCTTCTCGCAAGATAGTGGCTGATTCCACATCTATGAAACAATTAGGCTTGCTAGAAAACAACTTCCTACAGATACCGCAGCCGATTTCCAAAAAACTATTTAGGAAATATGTGGATAAATTGATACTGGATGAGTGGCAGAGACGGTGGTACAATGACTTCGCTGGTAGGAAAACAAGGCTAAGCCTTTAGAATGAAGAAAAAGACGCTTACAACGTGGATTATTTTATATTAATTCTAAAAAATTTTCAGCTTTCCAATGGACGCCCGTGCGAGCCATCCGCGCGAAGTCGTATCTAATTTCGTCTCCAGAATTTCATGTTAAAAAAAAAATTCAATTTTGTTACAAAATTTTAATATACGAATTTAAGTTGTCGTTTGCATTTTTATCTTTCTCAAAATACAGTCCTTTATGTTTCATACATTTGTTTTCTACCCACTTCGTCTTTAAAGTTTTCTCAAGTCTAAGGAACGCGTTTAAGGAAGTCCTCATAAGCGTGGGCTGCTTACGCCACGTAAGGCTTGTTTGAACATTGGAAAGAGCCAAAAATCATAGGGTGCGACGTCGGGACGTACGGAGGGTGTGTCAACACCTGAGTATTATGTTTTCGTAATAACTCAGTTGTCAGTTTTGACGTATTCAGGTGTGATATTTTCAAAAATTGGATTAAAATAGAACTATTAAAATTGCTGCCTGCACTCTAATACAAGTTTTACTTCTCGGCTGCCATCCTTATACGTATATGAAACAGTTTTTCAAACAGTCAAATTTACACAAACAACGAAATTAGCCGCTTACTTGACAACTGTGTTTTAACAAACAAGATTCCAGTGGATTCCAGCGAATGTATACCATTGTTAGCGAAACATCGGTAATATCCTTTATCGTGAATTTCTAAATGTGTTATTTTTAGCGATGATTCAATAGTGCGCGATGATGGAGTCGAACGTATCTTTTGTCTGATCCGAATGTGATTATCTCGATTGTGTTTATTTATCTGTACCGGCGCGTCATTTTTGTACCAGGAGATGTGTTCCGGACTTGGTTTCCCTGATATTTCGCAACGTAGTTTCACAGTTTGACCAACTTCCCTGCTTACATTTGACAGTCCTCGAATCAGTTGAAGTTTACCATTCTCTGCAATGTCAAATCGTAACAGTAAAAACTAAATAGAATATTTTTTTCATTTTTTTTTCATAATAAAAATTTTTGTTGGTGGTCTTTGATTTATAACGTGTTGTCGCTACAATTTTAATATATATATATATATATATATATATATGTATATAATTGTATATGTAATCAATAAATAATAAAATATAAAAACACAGTCAATATATGTATTATAAATGAAGAAAATGCAATGAGCATAAAATTCATATTCTTGGACCATGCGTGCCCGTAATCATATTGTTATTTGCGCATTACAAGTTCAGTATTTAATATAAATCGATATAATCTTTACCGGAAAAAATGTAGCACTTTTTTAAAAATACATACTTATTTAAAAAATAATAATAATAAAAGAAACTTGAGCATACGTAAGCAGAAACGTAATCTTATTAGGGGACTGAGCTCGCTGAAGGCCAAACATTCAAATTTTTAATTATTTCGATTCATTGTTTTTTAAAAGAGTACTTTGTAGTACTCACATAATGTTTATTTTTTTTTTTTTTAAATGTTAGGAAATAAAGTTTTTATTAAAATATTTCAAATACTGAAACGTATGCGAAAGAAATATTTTAAATTTAACGATCTTCAACTATAGTTATTTCTTATATATTTTTGTTTCGATGGATACTTATAGAATACTATTTTCTTTCTTAGAATGGAGCAGATAAATTCACACTTTTTTTATCATTACCGCTATCTGTTTTACTATGTTGATTGTAGGAAGGCTGTCGTGATTTGCAAGCTCGCAATTATAATGAAAATTTACAATAATAACTACACTGTATACTTATACGTAACGATTAGATAGTAAGATCGAACACGGGTCATCATACAAACAAAAAGAAAATAAAAAGCAAATAAAAAATAAATAATAAGAAACCTACTAAACGCAGGACTTATTAACAGTTTTTACGTTGCCTCCCCAGGTGTGTTTTCAACATTTATACTAGACACACGAGTTTTTAAATGATCGAAAACACGAACAAATCGGAAACAGAATACTTCACATTTGAACCAAATGATCCGGATGCGCGTGGAACTAAACAACTCGAAAGTAAAAAACCTCGAAAAAGGTACGAAGATAAGATTTTTTGAAGTTGGCCTATAGTGATTAAGAAAAGAAAAAATACTATAAACAGCATGTTAGTTTAGTAACAAGTACCGATTGGCGTTACATGTTTCCTTCCCGATTTGATGGTCCCTTAGATTAAACATTTTTGTAGATTTCGTATTTTTCCCCTGTAATGTTGTAACGAAAATACATGGATTACAAGCAAAATTAATGCTCGGGCTGCTGTAGAACGGGTTGCGGATTTATTTCAAATTGCAGCTTGATATATGTATTTATTATTCTTATGTTTGTTTTGGACTTGTCACCCACGGGCGCCTTTATCCGGAAACAAATAGGAAGGAAAGAAGTCGGGGTTATATTTTAATCTGATCAGAAATATTTGATAAAAAGAAATAAATAGCAGGAAAATAATAATAAGGGAGGAAGGGAGGATATAAGAGGCACAATAAGCGATGTAGGAAGCCCAAGAGCTTCAGCACAAATAGGAATATAAAATGCTCCACAGGAAGAGATGAACACAGTTGAAAACACATGATCGGCGTCGGAAATAACTGCATCATCACGATAGAGAGGGCGACAATAGGGGGAAAAAATCAGAGAAAAGTGAAGTCTGAAAAAAGGCAGCAGAGAATGGCCATAACGCAGCTTGATATATGTACGTTTTACAAAATTTGGGCCCTTGTATTTTAAAAGTTTTTTATTTTTTTTTTATTATTCTTGGGCGCGGTCAACACGGGCATTTACTCAACGCAAGCATACCGTGGATAGACAAGGTCTCGAATTCAGAAGTAATGAAATGTGCCGGCGTAGAACGAAAAATTCTGGAGACTATCAAATCTAGGAAAATTGCCTATTTGGGACATATCCATCGAGGAGAGAAATATATGTAATTCCGAAACTAATGATAACTGGCAGAATAGAAGGTAAATTAGGAATTGGACGGAAACAACATTCATGGCTCAAAGACCTGCGTCAATGGACTGGAATTGGCGGGGACCGGCGAATTACGTGGACAAGTGGGATAGTGACGCCAACGCGCTATGTAGCGTACGGCACCTGAAGAAGAAGAAGAAGAAGAAAGGACTAGCAGAATGATGAAACGTAGGAATTTGTAGAAGCGATTAGAAATAGAAGAAATGAAAGTAGCCAATACAGGAACAACAGAAGGAGATGGACGATCAAGAATGTAGTAGACACAGTAAGGAGTCGGGAGGCCAAGGTCAAGCAAATTAGAATAAAGGATTGCGCGTTCCGAGGAAATAAAAGAGCATTTGAATAGAACGTGATTTGCATCACAGGTTAAATTTAAGATAGGAGGATGAAAGGGACGACACAAAGGAGACGGAACAACATCAAAACGAAAAAGAGAGGTAGGAAGCAGACTATGAGTTTAAAGTGGAAGTGAATTATGGAAGAAATAACAGAACGGTTGATGCAGGGAAAATTATTAAATCAGAAAGAAGGGGTCGGAGAGGGTTGTAGGGTAAAAGGAGTTAGGATTGGAGAGAAGAAACGGATAAAGATCAGTCCAAAGGTCATGGTGAAAACAATAAGGGAAGGGGAATCTGTCTATGAAACAAAGAAAAAAAAAAAGACCATTTACTGCATTTTATACTATATTGCGATGATAAAAACGGGTCAGTTTAAAAAAAAAAAAAAAAAGCAACTTTTCGGCTATTATAGACGGGGTTTTTGTGGACTTTTTTGTTTTTCCTCGCAGGTTTCTTTCATTTTTTTCTCACCTTTCCCATATGAATTATTCCGATTACATATTTATGTATTAGTTTTAGTATGGATGTATTTAATATTATTGTAAATAATGATAATGGAAGAACTAAAAAACCTACTGATTTTGAAATGAGAGGTATGATTGTAAATATATTTACAGCGAATGCAAAATTTAATTTTTTTTTGTCATTCGTAAATTTATTATTTAGTTTTTCCATTTTTTCCATTTATTTTTTCTTCTTTTAACGTATAAATTTGAAATAGAAATTTTTAGATTGTTCTTTCGCACATTTGTGAAATATCTGTAAAATTTTAAGAATAAATTCTTAATTTAAATTTTGTAGTGAAAGTGTATCGATTCTGCCCTGTACGTGTAGGATTAACTGGAATAATGTATACGAAAAAAAAAAAGAAAAAAAACCTATCGAAGTAGTGATGAACACATTAACTCTGATCTTTACGTGTACGTTTTTCGCATTTCAAATACCTTCCGCTACACCGTGATTCAGGCTTAATTTTGCATATTTTTTTAGTGCGCAAATCGAGGTCGCTTTGCTGTCGCTTTTCACTTGCTTAATACTCGTCTAGCGAATGGTGTGTAAACAACTTGTTGTTGAAGTGAAATGTGTTTGTTGAAAGCTGCGTGTCATTTTGCTACGTTGTCGGTAAAACACAATGTTTCATTTCAAACGTTTCATACATCACATACACGTGTTGCCCTTCAAATCGATCTTTTTCTCAGCTGTCAAAAAATCTGTTTTGCCCCTTCAATGGAAGCCGCTGAATGTTATTAATTGTAAAATTGTTCGAGTGGAAGAGTGAATGAAATTGAAAATCCATATTGCTTATTGGGGTCGGCTACTCGTACCAGAGAATTATCTGAGTGTAATTAAGAGCGAATTCCAAGTAGAAAGAAACTGGCCCCGAATATTTTCTTCAGATCCATTAGGCCCTTTAGTGCATTATGAAAAGCTTAACTTCACAATATCATCCATCCGTTATACATTAATTCAAAGATATTATATGGGACTTACTGTACTACTTTTTTACTCATTTTACCGAATACGAAAAAATAACGTTAATTGCCAGATTTTTAACACCTGTTGAAAATTTAAAAAAAGGACAGCCGACGCGTCTTATTACACAACATCGGAAACTTTTAGTTGCAATCGAAAATTGTGTGATGTATAAACTCAAAATAAAAGAGAAATTGCAAAACTAACAAGCGAATCTGGAAGATCCCTAGAAGTATAGTTCCATTTCGAAAATACGATTATGGAAGCAGGATCTACATACTATTCAAAAGAAGAAACTAAATCCGTTTAAATACCAGTTCTCCGGTGACAAAGAAATAAATGAAAACCTAAAGAACATATACGGCCGTGATTGTAAGTGGCTGAACGGAGCAGAAATTTAAAAAGGCTATCGAGATAGAAAAATATAGCGTCATTCTAAGATATACAAGACAGTTTGGAAAGAAAATGTGACGGTAATATAAGAAAATTAAAAGCGTTTTATTCCGAAAAATTAAGAAAAACCAAAAACGAAATGGTAATCTGGGCGGTGCGAAGCTCTAAGCACTTGAAAGGAATACTATATATGTAAGGAGGAAGAATTTGAAATATTTATTAGTTGTCTAGCTTTTTGAAGTACTGTTTGATGGGAATGTATGAATACTGCCTTGTTTAAAAAAATCGGGATGCCGAATTAAATTGAATTGTTGTTAGCAAGAATACTTGTTAAAGTTGCCATATTTTGCCTCGGTTTTTTTTTTTTTTTTTTTTTTTTTTTGATATTTGCGGTGAATTTATTACGAGAACACTCCTAGGTAACTGAAAAAGAGCCATACTACGATCAAAGAAGAAACAGTGAGAAGATGACGCAGTAACATTAACTGGAAAGCAGCCATACTACGGCAAAAGAAGAAACAGTGAGAATATGATGCAGTAACATTATTAGCTTCGTCCGAAACAACAATGCTTTCATAAGAGATATGAGCTTGCCAGCGAAAGATGTGACTTCTTTTTAAGATAATGTTGATAGATAGAAATAGCGTAGTTCTAGGTTTATAGAAAGACAGAAGATTGTAGCCTATGAAATTATTAAATCTTTCGATTATTCGAGCCTGTTAATTAACTTAAATAAGATTAAATGAAAAGAAGAGTAAAAAGAACCGCTACTTAATAAGGTCTGTTAAAGTTATGACATTGAAAACGTAACAAAAACTGTGGATACTTTTAGTACTCTCAATTCTTTTACATAAAGTGGAAACATAGACTCCGAAATAATGACGACCTAGCGAAAAATGTTGAAGATCCTACGTGTGAACTATGAGATAAAGGAATACTTCGGTTTAGATTAAAATTGGCGAACAAGAAACTATTTAATTTCAGTTCACTTTTGCAGATTACTTCAGTATTTCACGGACATATTGCAAAGAGGGAACGCGATAGAGACCTGAAAAATTTTAATCGTCAACGATCCCTTGAAAGATATTCCCTCTAGTTGCTGATCCGATCAATTTAAGAATTTATGCAAACAATAACCGAGGTATACATTGCACAGTGCTCATTTATAGTATAACTACAATTGTATTGATAGAAAAAAAAATTGTCTGAAGTACATATGAGAATGCCGCAAATTTCAGTAAGCTTTTTTTCAAACAAAGCAAAAGCCGGTGTCCAATCCCTAGTGCTTTGTAGTATGTTTTCTTGTAGCTGCCAAACGATTTTCTTATATCCTTCTTCCCAACTGCTATTACTATTTGTTGGGTGATAATTTTGAAAAAAAAAAAATGGCGTTCCCTTCTTACATGCCTCAACTGTGTGTGCTTCGCTTATATCTACTGGTTTCTATTAATGTTTCCGAAAAGGTGGCCATAATATTATTACTTTTAACACAGAAAAATATTAAAGTGAAATACAGTAATTACCAGTTTCGTTTATGTGCAGCAAACTGGATCTGTTGGAAGACTCCGATCTGAAAAATTGAAATATTTCAGTAGGTTATATTCGTCAAATAATAAAAATACTTGGTAATATTACAAATACATTTCCTCGTAATTTTTAATACATCAAAATAAACAATAACGTAGAAATAAAAAATATATTATTTAATACATTCGCTAATTGGTAGCACGGTAGCCTAGTAATTAAGATGCTTGGTTATCAAACCAGAGGTGTCGTACGTTTCCGAGATTTGTCTCGTTGTTACAGATCATCCAAGTTGTTTCCAATGGTGTATATATAGCTAGTCTGAAATCGAATATTAGTTATATCAGAGAAATCTGGGAAAGTCAAGGCGAATCCTAGATAGACAGGAACTGGCCCTAATATTCTCTTTAGATCCATTAGGCTCTTAAGTACATTATGAAAAGATTAATTCCATAATCTACGATATCTTATCAAGGATATATGGGACTAAGTATACTTACTTATTCGTTAATTAATTAAATTTCCGATAGTTTCGAATTTTTGTAGTCATGATTATGGATTTTTAAAATTCGAATTATCTGTTTATTTTAATGTATTAATAGAATGTAAGTAGGAAGAAGAAAAGATACTACCTTGGCATGGAGACTAGGCGTATATATTTTCTATGACTCGTTTTTTGACAAGCCGATATTGTTCAGTTTCCTCGTAAGCATTCTGAATGAAAATTTTTACTTTTTTCCTATACGGAAGTTTACCTAAACCGGAACACATATATTTTGTACTCTTAATAGGTTTTATGCTTTTTGCTTTTACAAATACGTTCCAAATAAATAAGGTCAGTCAAGGATGTTGTTTCATGCGCTGAGGATTCCGTATGTTAACTTAAAAAAACCATAATATACTTATATTCACATAATGTACCAAAATTCGAAACAAATAAATTTTATTTTATGTTTGTAATATTCTGTATTTTTTACTTAGCATTCTTATACAGTCATTTTTCGAGCTTTTTTGAACTTTTCGCCAACTTCCACAGTTTCATTAAGGAAATGAAATAGCGATCTTTCCATCGATATATTACATGACCGAAAAAAAAATTTTTCAAAACTTCCTAGCTTTCGGCGCCCTGAGAGTCTAAATACAAAGTTTTAAGCTCGGATATAATTTTCCTATAAGGCGGTTCTTTATGCATATGTATGAGATACGTTTTGGTTTCCTCAATTTTTTTATTTTTTTGGTCTAAAAGGTAGGAGGTTAAAAATCATTTTTTATTGGTAATTTTTAATATTTTGAATTCCACTTTTAAAGGGTTATCTGGTGATGAGTTATGAATAAACCACCCGTTTTTGAAGTCGTTTTAAATTCCGTATTATACATTCTTGGCGGTGTTTTGAGTTTTTTTTCCCGCCGAGGTAATAATTGGTTAGCTTTTTTTTTTTTTTTTTTTTTGAAACGCCAACCAAGGGCCACGACTCATCATCCAGGAATTAAGAAGAAGCAAAAGGATTTAATTTTAATATGTATGGGAAACGGGGGAAATGAACTTTGCTAAAGTTGGAATAACATCTGGTGAAGGAAAGGGAAGTATGTAGGAAGCACAAAAAGGAGTAGGCAGCTTATGATGCATGAACTTTTTTTTTTTTTTTTTGGGCGTCGAAAATTCAACCTATCGACAATGTAATATAATTAATTAACTAATTAACGCTATACATTAATATTACATTGTACTATATAATTATATCATAACTTGTATACTGCAGCACTCCCGGAGGCCAGGAGAGAATTGACACTACATGGCAGAGGGATCTGGAAATTTATTATTGAGTTATACAAAATAATTCTTTGCGTCGTATGAAAATTGCATTCGAAGATGAGGTGGTCAGCATCCGCCACTTTGTCCGAGTCTAGTGGATGTTGGTAATACGGAGAAGAGATTAAATCCATATTGTACAAAGAAGCGGGGAGACGGTTTCCCCCAGCCGGAGGCGACATAAGGTAACAATGTACGATCTGGTACTCATCGAAACAGTCGTAATGTGATTGAACCAAGGAACGTTAGGAATATTAGGTCGAATTCTTTTGTACTGTTGCGCGCAAAATGGATTTGCCCATGTAGCCTCCCAATACTCTTTATGAGCATATCTAATGAGCTCGAATAGGTCTCTGTTTGGAAAATATGGAACTAAACAACTATTCATCCATGTGTCTCTGGCAGCCATGTCTGCCACTTCGTTACCGTAGATATCCGCATGTCCTGGTATCCAAACAAAGTTAACTACTACGCCAGATTCAGAAAGGGAAACTACTAGGCTTCTGATTTTATAGAGGTATGGATGGGATTTTGTGTTGAACGATAAGAGTTTCAAAGCTGATAAGCAACTCATAGAATTAGACATGATAATGATATTTTCAGAGAATATATGTGAATTTAAAAAGGACAAATCCTTGAAAATCGCAGCACATTCGGCACTAAACACAGAGGTAAAACGAGGAAGAGAGAATTTTTTAGTTAAGTTAAGACATGGTATAAAAAAAGCAGCACCCGCAGAATTCGAAGATTTAGAACCATCAGTAAAAATCGGTTGGAAATTCGGTCAATGGTCCGAAATTATCGCATTAAATACTCTGCCAGCGTTGTGTCTATTAACGAACCGAAAAGAATCCAAATCTACCTGTAACTTAAAGCAGTTATGTGAATATGGGTATTTAAAAATCAATGAAGGATATGACAGTATGGTAATAAAAGAATATCTCTGAAGCCTAACTGCACTTAAAGATAATAGAGGCATTTTGGAGGTTTTAAATCTCCAATTGTTTTTAACATCCAAATAGGAATTAAGTAAATTGAAGCTGGCTGGAGGACAGTATTTCATAAGAAACCTGTCTGCTAGGTACGATGATTAACAGAGAGAGGAGGGATCTTGGTTTCAACTTCCAAAGCAGCGATAGAAGTAGGTAAGCAAGCACCAATTATAAGTCGTAAACATGTGTTCTGTATCCTCCCTAATTTGTTACGATTGATTGCTGAGGAATTATGAAAGAAGTAACAACCATAGTCTAAAATACTGCGATAGTATGCTTTGTATAACTTACTCATTGTGCACGGATCGCTACCCCAATTGACATTACAGAGGGCCTTGAGTAGGGGTAACCGTTTTAGAAGTTTGTTATACATGTAATCTACATGATGGTTCCAGTTTAATTTAGAATCGAGAATAAAACCTAAGTACTTATGTGCCGACAAAATGGGGACAGTAGCACCGGCAATATAAACAACACTGTGAATTGGGTTAATTGAGCGATATGAGAACACTACTGCTGAACATTTTGAAGGAGCAATCGACAAACCAAGATCATTTAGGATATTGCAAACCCGTATAATATCGCGATTAAGCAAGGTGGAAGCTTCAGATAGGTTTCTACTGCGACTACAAAGAACAATGTCATCTGCATAAGATAATAGAAAACCGTTATTCGCCAATTCTAAATTAAGGATTTTTAAGATATATAAGTTAAAGCAGCGGGCTTAACACTGATCCCTGACATAAACCAGTTTAGACAGTTCTGTCTACTGGCCCTTGTGTGGGGTGTTGGAAACACAACGTTTTCTCCGAAAACAAACTGTGTATTAGGTTTGCAAAGTTCTTAGATATGCCTAATTCCACTAGTATCTTAGATAAGATGTCCAATCGAACATTATCAAATGCCCCCTTGATATCAATGAAGCACGCGATTAGATATTCCTTCTTGATGTAAGACTGATAAATGTTAGCTAGCAGGTTGGCTACACAGTCCAAACTGCTTATTCCGTGACGGAAGCCAAATAAGTTTTTTGGGAAGATGTTGTTGTGCTCAGTCCACCAGGAGAGTCTATTATTCAGGATCCGTTCAAAGGTTTTGCGAATAAATGACGCAAGGGTAATGGGTCTATATGAAGAGAACAGGTGCGGTGGTTTACTGGGTTTCAGAAGAGCGGAGATCTTAAATTTTTTCCATTCCCGCGGGATGTGATTAGTGGTTAGGATGTAATTAAAAATAATTAATAGTATCTTGACAGCAGGCTCCGGTATGTTGTTCAATATATGGTAGGTTACGCCATCCATGCCAGGACACGATATTTTATTAAAGGATAATGCCATTTTCAGTTCTTGTATATCAATAGTTCTAGAGAGAAAGTGACTATTGCTATTAGATAGTATCATCGAACTTGAGGTTTGAGTAATTTCTGGCAAATTCGGTACATATGATGGTGCAATGTTGTTTATAAATCCATCACAACATTCCGGTGAAGTAGTATTATATGAACTGTCCCCTTCAAATCTTCTTTTGATTTTTTAAATTTTCGACCAAACTAACGAAATAGGCGTATTTCGATTGATATTGCAAACAAAACTTTTCCAACACTGCGCCTTGCACTGCAACAAATACCTCCGAGTAAGAGCCTCCTGCTTCTTAAATTCCAGATAGTCTGACATGCTCCTACTTCGACGAAAAACTCGAAACAGTATATTTTTTTTTCTGACCATATCAGCACAAATTCCATTCCACCAGGGCGTAGGGAGTCGCTTACCAAGGTAGCCAGTCCCTCTCTTTGCAGTGCACTGCAATGAGTAATACAGAACATTGACAAACTTATCGTATAAGGAAGTATTGTCAGGGTTAACTTCTAAGAGCTGATTACTTAGGACGCGCAATAAATTGGTAAATTTGGGGACCTTATCATCCGGAAGCACCCAACGGGTACCTATATCCTTGTTAAGGACCGAATATGAACATCTAAAAGTGCATCTAATAAAGATAGGTAGATGATCGCTACCAAGAGGCCATTGCAATACTTGCCAGTGAAAATTGGAAGTAAGGTTAGGAAAAAAGAACGTTAAATCCAAAGCATTAGCGGGTCGCGAAAGAGTTGGAATAGTGGTGTGCGTACCATCATTGCCTAGAATCAAGTTAGTTTTTTCTAGGATATTAATAATCTGTCGACCCATACGGTTTGAATTATAGCAACCCCATAGTGGATGAATACCATTGAAGTCGCCACAGCATATAATATAGTCGGTATCAGGGATTCCATTAATTAAATCTATAAAGTCATTTTCAGGAAAATATGCATTAGGGGGACAATATATTGAAAAAACATGTATAACCTTATGTCTCAAGAAAACTGAAATTAACAACCCATTAACTCGCGAATTATGAAAAATACCAATTTCGTTTATGCTGTGAGGAAAGTCCCGTTTAATTAGAATGGCAGTACCACCGTATCCATCCTGTCGGTCGTCTCTGTAGCAAATATAGCCTGGTAACGAAAGATTGACAGACTGTTCAAGCCAAGTCTCTGATAAAACTACTAGATCGAAGTCATTGGACGCAAGAAGAGCTTGCAAGTTAATTAAATTCCTCTTGACACTCCGGCAATTCCACTGCAAAATACTTATAGACCTGACCATGAGTGAATGAGAAAACAATAAGGGAACCATAAAAAAAGAAAAGTTGTAATAAGAGGGATATGCAAAAAGGAATAGGGAATCCGCGAAAGAATGAAGAATTCTATTGCCCGGAAAGTGCTACAGTACACTTACAACATAAAAAGTAACGCTACGCATATAATAGAAACGCAAAACAAACTTATAATGATAAATCGAACGGTGTATGTACATATGCACGTGATCTACACGATATATGCATACACAGTTGTGAACGTATAAAAATCGAATTACGATAAGTTAATAGTAGTATGTACAACTAATAATACTAGACAAGTTGAAAAGAGAAAATTAACTTTTTTTTTTTTTGATTTGAAGTTACATTGGAAGTTTTCCTCGTTTTTATGGGAATCTCTGTTGAGGATGAAGATTTAGAGCTTAGAGGGCTCGTAGGAGATAATTCGTCACGACCTTGAACCTTAGACTGTTGTTGTCGGAGAAGGTTTATGGACTGTGAAGGATCTGAATTAGAGCATGGAATAGTGCTAATTTTAGAAGAAGGAATACTTTGTGTTTCCAGGATATCCTTAGGAGGAGGAGTTGTTACAGAATTAAGAGTACCCTTAAAAAACGAGGAAGGTTTTCCTGACGGAAAAATAAGTGTCGCATTAAGATCAGGATAGCGCGGAGTATACGAGAATGTAGAAAGCAGGTGACGTACACAAACGAAAATAATTTTTCATTTAAAAATGACTGGATGAATATAAAAATTTTAAACTTGATGAAAATTAGGGATATTTACTATAAGCGTAGTAAAAATAATACAACAAACGCGAGGTATAAAAAGTTGTATAAAACATACAGAAATATGACTAAGACCGAAATTAGGAAAGCAAAATTAGAATACTACAACAAACAAATGCAGCATGCTAATAACAGTACCAAAAAAGTATGGCAGATAATCAATAATATAGTATACATATAATAAAAACAAATCTTCAATTGATGAGTTCATCTTGAGGCATTTTGAAAGTGCAAAACATGCGGCGAGTAAATTTATCGATCACTTCTCCCAACTAAAACAGCATTGTGCTCAAGCGTGTAATACGCAATTATTGAATAGCGATAACTTAGAGCTGACACTCAATTATATATTCCAATAAATAGTTACAAACAAGCAAGTAGAACAAATAATTAACAGATTACCGATTCACAAAGCCCCAGGATGGGATGGTATTAGAGCTTCGGATATTAAAAATAATGTAGCTATATTTACCCCCCTACTTACAAAGATAATTAACGGTTCAATTCAAGAAGGTAGCATTCCTGAGGGACTAAAAACTGGTGTTATTAGACCGATATATAAAAACGGATTGGCCAGTGCTTGTGACAATTATAGACCAATTACTATAATCTCGGTTTTAGCAAAAATTCTGGAACAATACGTTGCGTTTCATTTAAGAAATTATTTGGAGAGAAACGAGTTGCTGCATAATATGCAATTTGGTTTTAGAGAAGGAAAATCAACTGTCTCTTTGTTAAGAGTATTAACAAACAGGATAAATAAAGGGATTGGCAAACGGCAAACAATTTATTATAATTTTTATAGACATTAGTAAAGCATTCGATGCTGTAAACCATCAAGTATTGTTGCGAAATATGAAAGAAATGGGAATCACAGGTAAGCAAAATAAATGGTTTGAAAGTTATTTGTATAATAGGAAAACCGTAGTAAAAATCGATGAAGAATTAAGTAGAGAAGAATTTACATTAACAGGGGTGGGACAAGGAACTATTTTAGCTCCGTTGCTATTTTTGATCTATACCAACTCCCTTCATAAATTTGTTAAAAATTCGACAGTCTTTGCTTATGCGGACGATACAGCACTCGTTATCGAGCACCGCGACATCCGTGAGGCCGAAAAACTCTTGCAAGAGGATGTAAATAGTATGTGTAAGTGGGCGCATGATAAACATCTGACTATTAATATAAAAAAATCGAAGGCTTTGTACATAAGAACGTCCAGTAGATATAGAACATATAAGCCATCTATCACAGTGCATAACAATAATTGCTTACATAATTACTTGATTTCTACTTCGCACTGTGGTAGCACACAACTGGAAACGACAGAAGAGGTTAAATACTTAGGATTAATTATTGACAGGACATTATCGTGGGACAAGCATGTTATAAATTTATCTAATAAAATCAGGCAAATGATACCGGCACTTTATAAATTGGCTCTTTCAATACCATATGGTAGTCTGCGTGTATACTATAACGCTATAGTATATTGTCTAGAATCATGTATGGGATATAAATTTGGGGTGAAGCAAAACGGACGATAATCAAAAAGATTAGTAGTCAGCAAAAGAAATGCTTAAAGATAATATTACCTAATAAAGATCAGGTTAACAGCAATATTAGCTGGTGGAGAGAAAGAAATGAAATGTCTCAAAGGATGTACTACTTTTATCACCGATTACTTGAATATACGACACCACAAATATATATCAATAGCTGCAATGACAAGTAGTAGGACAACGAGGAGTAATAGGGAGGTATATTTTATTCGATCGAGAGGCATAAACAGAGTAAGATTGATAATACTGATGAAATAGTTCTAATTAAGCTTCTAGAACGAATCTCAGAAGATATTATGCAAAAATAAATAGGAACTTGGAAATTATTAATTAGGCAATGGTTGATTGAAACACTGAGTGACATTAGAATAGATAAACTGGGAATTGGCTGTGGCGGAGAATCGACCATATATATTTATCGAACTCGTGGTTATGAAATTGAATAAATAAGTAGTTTTTTTCTTTGTTTTCATCTATTTTAGTCTTGTTTTAATATTATTATTCTATTTTTAGTTTTTATAGTTTTCTCACTAATTGTAAGTACGAAAATTAATAGTATAAGTAAAGAACTTTTGTTACACATTTTTCTTGAATAAACGATGATAAGCGTGTTGGGCACCCGCAGACGGGCAGTATGCCTTGCGGGACCCACAACTTATTTCTTTTAAAAAAAAAAAAAGACCGATTATGGGACGAAGATGGAGTTTTATGAAAATATCTACTCTTGTTGACCGATCCTGCTACGGAGTGTACCGAACGAGATATACTGGCAACATCGGCATACGAGAATGCATTGGAAACTTCAGAACTTCTGATCTTATTTATTGCTTCTGGTGTTGAGAGGTTATCATATGCTTTTATTTTCTGAATTTTGAATTGCTCCAGATAAACAGGGCAGCTTCTGTCAGTAGTTAGATGTTTTCCGGTACAATTCAAGCATGTAACCTGATCCGGGACTACCATATTTTCTTCCGCACAATCTGCAGATAAGTGTTGTTGACCGCAGTGAAGACAACGAGGTTTAGACCCGCATTGCTGAGCAATGTGAGAAAATCGTAGACAATTACGGCATTGTCTAGGGGGTTTTACGCTCGGCTTAACTGGAAAACGTAGTTTGTACATGTATACGAATTGAGGGAGAGAGTGACCAACAAATTGGACCTCTACTGCCGTTGTTGGAATGAACTTATCACCCTTCCGCCTGTTAATCCTTCTGATCTTGTTAAATCGGATGTCGCTTTGCATGGTGTTAAACAGTTCTTCTTCCGATATTGACGGATCTACACCCAGTATAACCCCATAGCGATGAAGTAAGGCATTCGGAATAAAGGTTTTTAAGTGCTTGACTTTAGAGTCATTGCGAATTCTTAAAATGAATTGGTTAGCGGATAAGCCGGAGTCAAATATGGCTTTAATTTTGTTAACACCATTCCGTTGAAAGTATTTAATACCATCGTACGCCGATAAGATTTTGCACACGCCGAGCGGATTATAATTAGCGAGGTTGTGCGAGTCAGATTGAATAATGACGGAATATGGGCCAGAATGAAGCGACGGATCGAACAAAGTAACATTCATCGCATCATTCGCCGGATTATTACAACTATTAGTAGTATAATTATTATTACCGTTATCGGAGGTGGTAGCGCCATTGTTATCAGCATAGCAGTTAACAGATAAGCGGTCGGCGCCGCAGATATCTGTAGCCGGCGGAGGCTGGGGGCCTCCCCCGGGATCGAAAATGCTCATATTGTAAATTACGTACTATCGGTCTGAACAATTACTATGCGTAAGAAGAATACAATAATCACGTAAAATACGACTTGACGAGTTCAAACAAAGCGATAATGCATGAACTTAGTATATAGAAAAGAGCGCTTCTACACCAGAAGAGAACATTCAAAGAGAATATGATCCGCACCACAAACGCAGTAGTGATCTGAGGGATGAGAAATGCAACGTGGAGAAGGAACAATAGAAAAACGAAAAAGAGACGAAGAAAGACAACAAAGATTGAAACGAAGACGTGCTACGGAGGAAGCTTGCAAAACGCTCATAGAATCGGAACAGATAAGATACTTATTATTATAGGAGGAAAGTGCAATGAAAATAACAGCATGGAGTATTACATACGGCAGTAAAAATGGAACAGGAGGAAGGAAGTTTGGAAGAAAAATGAAAGGAGACCCGGACGCCCTTATTGCTCCTGAAACCATCCGTAAAAAGGATAGAAGAAAAATGAAATAAAGAACTCAAAGCCTCGCTGAATTCGCTTAAGGCGATTAGAGATGAAAATTTAGTGTGAGATAGAATGAAAAATAAATTAGGACGACGTAAAAGGTCTGAGAAGCTGAATGTAAGGAATGGGAGTTTATTATATGTATAGATAAATGGTGAATAAGGAGAAAGACGCCGAGAAATATGAGAAAGAATAAGACTATTCAAGGAAGGAAAACCGTCAATTAGCTAAAATGTAGGAATAAGCAGAAACTAATTTAGGGGACTTGATAGGAAGACGTTTAATGAGGAAGCGATGCCTGAAGAAGAATCTACGAATGCGTAAAGGAGAAATCTTAGCTTCCGAAAGCAATGCAAAAATAGGAGAGGATAATCACTTATCTTGAAGTTATAGATGCAATTTTAAAGAGAATTTTAATCGTAATTTATGATCCAATTTCGAAGTTTATAAATCAAACCGTTCAGTTATTGATTTTTATTTGATATTTTTATCGTTTCTGAAGCATCTTATTAGGATTCCCCGTACATTATATCTGTACGGAATCCTAAAAATGGTGCTAAGAAATTAACCAAGGGGTAGAAGGGTAACGCCCCTCTAGCTAATTATTTCTATCTTTCTAACAGTTACACTATTAAAAATTGATTTAGACACGATTAATAAATTTTCCCATCAATTAAGACATTTAATATTTTGAAGTAATATTATAATAATCTGCAGACTGAATGGAATATGAGAAAAATGAATATTCCCTCAAATATAGATTACATCGCGGAAAGCATTTCAATTGTGTGTAATTTATTTCAACAAATAGCAGCATAAAATGCTTAAAACGAATACCGAGAATGATTAGTGAAAGGTGAATCAAACAAAAGACCGTTATGAATCTACTTATCGAAAAAGATAAGAGGTATAAATAATAGGAAATTGTTCAAAAAATATCACTGAACTGATGTTATTAGAACTAAGGAGAAAAAAATAAATTGACAATTATCCTATAATTCTTGATTAACCAGTCGGTGGAAAGAAAACTCGGGTCACATAGTTAAAAAAACAAACATCTAATGGAAAATAGAATATTGATCCATAAAAAATAAATTAGAATAAAAATTAATATCATATCAGATTAAGTTATCAAAAAAGTTATTTATGACTAAAAACACGCAAATTAAGCGGTATGTTAATCTTTTTTTTTGTCGACTGATAAAAAAACAGTTCTTTTTTTTATTTTATTTTAATTATAGTTGCATTTTGACCGGAATCGGTTAAAGGTAAGTAAATTTAAGACTGATTGATCCTTTCTACCATTAAAAACAAACAAAAAAAGAAAGGATAAAAATGTCGACCTTTCTTAAGAACGTTCTGCCCCCCCCCCCCCAATTCTTCTAAACAGTTTCTAACTTTCAAAATATGCTTCAATGAATTCAGTTCTATCCTTTAAGAGAAGAAGAAGAAGAAGAAGAAACGTATATTTGCGCTTAATTTTTTAACAAATAACAATACATAACTTAAGCGGGTAATCTGTACCGGAAAAACATGATTTCCTTATCAGATAACTTAATGTATATATCAGAACACGAAAATGATAAACAAGAAAAAGAATCTATAATTATAGACAGGAAAAGTTTAAAAAAACCTGACACATTAGCTTATTAAATAGTTTAACTTTTAATGACTCAGCATAAAATTAGCATAATCTCGCAATTTAGATGAAATTCTAAGAGTTCATGGAAAGAAATTAACAATTTGGTGAGAAACAGAGATATAGGGCTGTAAAAATACTCAGAGTAATACATGTTTAATTCGTCTGTGTTTATATTTCTTGTATCTATGTTTTAAGGACTGATAATTATACCTGCCTATATTGTTTATAGTTATAATGTCAGACATAGCGCAATAATTAAAGAAACTTATTGCACGTTCTTTTATAATCTCACTGACATACGGAAAATGCAGATAATCGTGCATGGTTTTAATGCGTGTGTATCGTGACTTATTTAATATGATTCTAAAACAATGGTTTTGAATTCGCTGGAGCTTCATTAAGTTACTATGGCTGGTCGAACACCAGACTGGAGCAGCATATAATAGCGTGGGTAGTAATACCGCTTTATAAATCATAAACTTATTAGACACTGTTAGACATGATTTTCTATTAAAAATCGGAAACAGGTTACATAACTTACGCTGAGTTTTATAAATACGTTGATTTATATGCTTTGTAAACGTAAGTTTTTTATCTAGTGTCATACCTAAGTGTGAGTTACCTCATCTTTCCATTCGATCGTATTGTTTTTAATTTTAACGTGATTGTTAATTGTTGGCCTACATTGCAAATTCCTCTTTCCGTATAGCTTATTATTAGTCTTAAAAAAATTTCTCCGACTAGAATATTCTTCTGACAATTTTTAATTCCTTCTAAGGTTCCGATTACGCTGCTCCCAGCCGGGATTTCATTATCATTCCTAATTACAAAATTAACTTTTATCGGATACGAGAAAACGATATTGTTTCTGTTTTATTTGAGTTTATTGAGATTTGCTACTCACTGAAGTAATTGAGTAGACGATTTATGCTGCAATTTATTACATATACTCGTAGTATCAGACCGATACAAATCGCAGCATAAAAGCAGTGTTGTTATCAGCATACAAAACAGTGTTAATGACACACAGTTTTGGTAATTGCAGAAGAATAAGGGAAGTAAATAAAAGTCAATGATTCTCTCCCGTGAGATTCGTGCCAAACATGATTTAAATAGCGAGCTGGAAGTGCGTGCTGTTGGACCTCATTAATGGTCACTGTTTATGAACCTGCTAAAATCGACGAATACATTACACTCTGGAATGCCGTTATTGGATATCGTAAAAACATTCGACATCATCTGACACGAAAGAATTATGTATAAAATGAGTGATAAATATAAAATAAATAAATGCGCCCCTTATTAACACACATTAAATAAGTATAAATTTATATTTTAATAAATTAAAATAAATACCTAATTTTGGAAATGTTTCCGGCTAACAGTACACGGTGTATTCAACTAAAACTAAAAAGTTTTCTGTATTGTTAGCTGATGATGGACTATGATCGAAATCGTTTCTTTAAATTGAAGTGTTTATTTTAATTTATTCAAGTAATTTAATACTTAATTATTGTGTGTTAATAAGGGGAATTTATTTATTTTATATTTATCACTCATTTTATATATATAATTCTTTCGTGGCAGATTATGTCGAATGTTTTTACGAATTCCAATAACGGCATTCCAGTGTAATATGCATTCGTCGATTTTAGCAGATTCATAAACAGTGTCTATTAATGAGGTCCAACAGCACGCATTTCCAGCATATTCAAAAACGGCATTCCGGTACGTCTTTTTCTACTGAAATTGTTCGTAATGTATTTGTCGATCTTATTCATAAGCAGTAGATTCGATGTGCTCATATCAACCCACTGCTGGGTGTAGGCAATCCCTGGCGGGATAAGTTGGTCTAATCTCTCGTACTGGCAAATTGGGAGATGCATTTTATATCTGCTGCTAAATTTACATGGTAATAGTTAATATGCGACGCTAATGAAGACGCTTAGTGTAGACACGCAAGACTACACTCGAAACTGATCGAAATCGCTTGTTATCAATGCAGTCCCGCGCGTGCGTCAGCTCTATACATGAATTAACGCGCTATGGTGGTATACGACTGTGGTTTACCATTGCCTTCCCCATATGAGATTCTATTAGCGGTTATTTAATTTTAATTTCTCGCAATAACTTCTGCCATCGCCCGGAAAGATTAGTGAGGCCTAAAACCAAATTATTCACTAAGACGTATTATACTTTATTGTTTTGTAATCGAGAAAGTATAGGTTCTTTCAGCGACCTTGCTTTAAAGGGCCGAATGTTGTTTAGATGGAAAGAGTGCTTGATTTCGGGAGGAAGGCTGTAACTTCGAAAATCATGAAAAGTAATCAAGTTTGAAAATAGCACTGACTATGCAAGCTTGATAGTAGTTTTTTCTAAAGGAGATTAAGAAATCTAAAAGTGATAATTCAGTATGTTATTCGCATATTTTAAGTTAAAGTTTGTTAAGATTTCATTCATCTTAGAACAAAAACTGAAATTAAGTCGAAATTATAATTCCAGCAAAAAGGAGAAAACAAATTTTCGGACAATATTTAAATAAAGATAGCCGACTAGTAGCCACGTCACCCCCCGGCCCGTATTTTCGAAATTTGCAAAAGTATAATATATAGCATTTGAATTAGTGTGCTAATATGTTGTGTATTTCTGGAATAAGTATTTCAACCTAATCCCGGGGGTTTTATTAAAATTTATTAAATAATCACGGTGTTATTTTAAAAATAATCAATTACCGATCAATTTCCGATGTAGCGATGGTGGTGGTATCGTGGTCGTCGTAATTATCGGCACTGTCGTATTCGTCGATATCAGCCGATTGTTCTTCTCCTTCGGTTGGTGGCCAGACTGTTATAAAAAAACAATAAGAATAATTTTATCGTTAAATTATTTAACGAAAACTAAGAGTTATATTCTTTCTTCTCTTAATTTTATTTCCACTTTTTTTCTACATTTGTAAAGAAAATTCAGAATAAAAAAAGGCGAAATAAAATAGTAAATTTTCTATCTTTTTTTACTTTTTTGCCAGCGGCATTGACCCAACAACAGGAAAAACTAAGCTAAACCATAAAGAACCAAATAGCTAGGCGGCCCGAAATGGACGCAACAAAGGACAGCAGTGCAGTGCAGACACCACAGAAGATGAAGTTTCAAGGAGAGCATAAAGGAAGAGTTATAGGGAGTAGGGAGACCTAATGACAAGAGCTGACTGTATAAAAGGGAGCGTTCATTACGAACAGCAGGGCACTCGAAGAAAATGTGATTAGCGTCACATATACGAGGAGGATCACAATTGTGAAGAGAACAATAAGGAGAAGGCGATAGAGCAAACCGAAAGCGCGAATAGAGAAGTAGAGAATGATTGACCCGGAAATTTTTTATCTTACTTTTACGCAGCTGGACTACGTCTTCAAAATACGGAGTACTAAATAAAAATCGCTAATCAATATTTTCGCGCAGTTATTATCAGTGGCGCGAGTCTAGGGAAGGGTTCAAGGGGCCCAAGCTTCACTATTTACATCAAAATCAGATGTCATTGGTAAAATTTGAGCTTTTTTTAGGGGGCCCGCCAACGAAGGACATTAACGCAGCGTTACACCATAGTTCAAGCTATTAAAAGGGAGAAAATAAACTAGATATTTATGCGGTTACAAATCGAGAAAAAGAAAATAATAGGAACTGTAGGGGATGAAAGAAACGTAAGAATAAAGGATACGCTGTAGGGTTTAGGAACAAGTCTAAGAGCTAAAGGTAAAAACACGAACATTCAGTGAAGAGAGCGGACCATTGAAAGAAAATGTAATTGACGTAACAAATTAAATTACTGTTGTTAGGGTGAGATTATCAAAAAAGGGGAGGTTGTTAGAGAAAAGCGAAAAAAAGAGATGAAGGGAGAAAATTATGGTCGAAGTAAAAACGACAAGTAGAATAAATAAAAGAACGATTATGATGCGGATAATGACGGTACCACCATTAGGTTAGATTAAGAATTAGAAAAAAAGGGAAGGATAAATATACTGCTAAAATTCAGAAAGGCGGTTATTAGAAAGAAAATTAGTTGGTAACAATTTTGATCGTCGGAGAATTAATTATTTACAGTTTCAAAACAAAGAACCTCATATTTTGCAATTATTTCACATTTGTTTACATTCTTAATAACTAATTGAAAAAAAAAAAAAACTTCATTATTCAATGACGCTCATCTGAAATTTCCAAATCCAGGAAATAGTTGTTACAGTTGGTTGTGGGCTGAACTTTCCGGTAGAATTACCTTCAGCCTATGATGTAACTCACTTAAAAATCTTCTGATAATGAATTGCCGCATATTTCAGCGCTCTTTAAATTAAGTAAGCAATAAAATAAATAAAATAAGGGAAAAAATTTAAAAATACATTAATGGATAATATGACAACAGGTATTAAGCGGTAGTTATCAGGGAGACACTTTGTAAAAAAGAATCATATTCGTATTACACGGAGCCAGAAAAATATTACCTTACAAACCAGTCTTAAATTCGAAAAAAAAAAATGAAAACTTAAGATAAAGTCTACTATCTGCTTGTTGCAGAATCTTTGAAATCAGCTTGCGTACAAGTCCGCAACACAGTGAGACATTTTCATGCTTAAAAGTGGGCTTTGTACAGCCATTCAGGAATCCACCGACATTAGAATGTCGTTCGCTTCACGGCCTCCGTCGACAAATGTCGCCGTGCAACCTGTGATATCCTTTATACATATTATATCGCAACGTATGCGCAAAAATATACATTTAACAACTAACTACCGCTAGTACAAGGTTCCCCTTATTTACATCATTATCGTTAGCGGTGGTAATACTGAGGAAATGACTTTTGAAAAATACACAAACCTACGATCTTCACAGGTCTCTTTACAAGTCGTTATAGGAAACACTTTAACCTACTTCTGTTGAATGCATACTCGCGTATTTGGGAAATCGGCTCATTAAATGCTCTCTTATTAGTAATCAGTTGTTTCTAAAAAAATACATGAAATTTTCGTAACGCTTTTCTGTGACGCTCCATTTCGTGACGCTTTTCGAGTTTATGTGCCAAAGTAAAAACATGGAAAAACGTCATTCTCTCCCACTGCGCAACAAATAATTATTAAACGTAATAGTTTTACCTTTAAAACAAGACTAGTTTGGTTGTTGCGCCGTTATTAGTTTAATCTTATACAAAAATAAATAAATAAAAATAAATCTTTATTAAATGTAATAGTTTTATCTTTAAAACGAGACTAGTTTGGTTATTGCGCCTTTATTAGTTTAATCTTATAGAAAATCCGTCCAATGTTGATGTTTTGAGACAACAAAGGGATCACATTATTTTAGTGGAATTCATGGAGCGTGGACAGACCATTAATGGCCTAAATTACTGGAAACACTCATCAATTTAAGGAGAGAGATAAAAATTTAGAAAGCAATTCAACTGTTGCAGGACAATGCACGGTCACTCACACCGAACATTACCCAAGAACTTACAGCCGAGTTGTCAAATGACTACAGTTCGGACCTTGCCCAAGTGATAACTTTTTAGTTTCTCAATTAAAAAAAAAAAAAAAAAAGAAGATATATATATATATATATCCGGCGGATGGCGAATTGCTTAAAAATATTGAGTCACTGGACTGGACGGAAAATGTTATAGGGTAAGTGTTGAAAAGTTGGTGATTCTTATATCAAAAACTTTGTAAAATGTTCAAGCAATAAAATGTAAGTTTTAAATTTAATTTTCGTTCATTATTACGCCAACGCGACGGGTTTTGGAACCTTACTTTCTGCGTGACCCTCGTAGATACAATGCATCAATTCGGATTCAATATTTATGGCGCGCCATTTTATTTCGTAACATTCAATTTCGTGACGCACAATTTCGTAACGCTTTTCGAGTTTATGTGCCCAAGTAGAGACATAGACATAATATTAGTTATCAGTCGTATCTAAGTAAAGACATGGAATTTTCGTAACGCTTTTCCGTGACGCTCCGTTTCGTAACGCTTTTCAAGTTTATGTGCCAAAGCAAAGACGTAAAAATGTCAAAAAAAAAAAATTCGAGAGAGATACAGTCGTTAGTCGTTTTCCTTAGAGTCAGTTTTATATTCCATTTTACGAATTTTTTTTTTCTTATCTAACAAACCTTCGTTATTATAATGGCGCTGATAATGTTCCAATCCATTTCGTTTTATTACGTTTTATTGTCCTAGATATAATTAACATAGTAACGTTCGGAAAAGGCAAATTAGCAGGAATATTTCAAATATGTAAAGGTAAAATCAGATTGAAGACTATTAAAAAAGGCGAAAGATTTATTCGCAAATGAAGAGAAGCGAGAGCTAAGATTGAAGACTATTAGTGATGATAATATTAGGATTCGCATTGCTTAATCTGCATCGGAACATGGTTACATGCCACACCGGCTGAACAGAAGAATTTAAAAATTTGTTTCCCTTAAAAACATAATCAATTTGAAATGTTCCAGCGATCGATCAATGTCATTTGCAGACGACTTGCAACTCGGTAAACTTTTCTACTAGTGGGCTGAGTTAAGAAATATCGAAATTTCACGCGTTATTCAATTTTCACCAATTTAGCCAAAAATATTTTTTTACGAGAAAGTTTTTGTTTGTTTAAAACGGGACAGTTTATTTCAGAAAATATAAGGGGTTCGGGATTTGAAAATTTTGCTATCAGCATATTTTTTTTTTTTTTTTAGTGTACACGGTATTGGTTGACTTTGTCGATGGAAATAAATAAATAAATAAAATAAGCGGCATGAATCCAAATTTTTTTTTTTTTTTCTTTCCCTTTCTTAGGCGCGCCAGCGGCATTGACCCAACAACATGATAAATCAAGAGATAGAACTAAATAGCCAGGCGGTCAGAAATGGAACTCACAAAGGACAGCAGCAGCGGAACAACTGAAGGCAAAATGGGATGGAAAGGATATAGGTAGCGTTAAAGGGAGTATAGGAAGACCCAGAACCGAAAATTAGGCGCATAGAAGAGAGCGTTCGTTAAGGAGTGCAGAACATTCGAAAAGGATATGATTTGAATATACAAGGAGGCTCAGAAGCATGAAGAGAGCAGAAAGGAGAAAGAGCTAAAGAAAAACGAAAGCGAGAAGAAGGAAGTAGAGAATGATTGATTCTGAGTCTAATTGAGGAAACAACAGTGAAACGAATACAGACAGGAATAGAATGAAACCAAGGAAGGAAAAACCGGTTGAATAAGACAGTAGTATGAATAACGATTAGAGAATAAAGATGGATACGTGTCCAACCAAAGTCTGGAATGATTAGAGCGCGGTAAGGAAAGAATGTCTGAAGAAGGGAAAGAGTCGAGGAAAGGACTATTGCGGGCGGCTGAGCGAGCTAAAAAGTCAGCTGAGTCATTGCCTTCTCTATACTGGAATGACTAGGAATCCATAGAAAGTCTCTATGAGGATGGAACGGGATGAGAACAAAGAGGTGACGAGAGATCGAATTGGGAGAATGATACCGTCAGAGGAATGAGAAGGAGGAGAGGAAATGGCTTGAAAAACGCCTTTAGAATCGGAAACGATCAGGAATTCCACTTGTAAAGGATATAAAATACATGGCACGAAGAATTGAGATCGATTCGGTCGAAAAGACAGAGCAGAAAGAAAGAAGTCTGAAGAACTCAGAATACAGGAAGCTGAAGGAATTCGAAGTTGACTACACTGTAAGAGGAAGAATTAGCTCAGATTCATAGTTTTTTATTGAATAAAAATTTTAGAACATTCTTATAATATATAAAATTCACGATAGAATGCTTTCCATGATGATATCCATAATCTTAAGTTTTGGATTAATTCAAAGTCACTATTTGTATTTTTTCGATAAAAAGTTTTTCCGAATTGCAACTTTTGTTCGTTTTAAATCTGATTTTTTTTTTTTTTTTGTTTGTAGGAATATAAAATATCACAATTATTTTCAGTTATATTATGACACATGTAATTTACGTTAATTTCAGATTTCAGCTCAGAATTTTTAGATCGCTTCGGTTTTATTTATTTAGTTACTTTTTCTTTTTTTTTTTTCTTAAATTAATTTTGTAGATTTGATTTTGGCGTTTCTTATATAGAAGTGATGGAAAGCTATCGAGATTCACAACAAAAAATAAACGCAGTGATTTTTAAACCCGACTTTTTTTTCTTTTCTTTAACGTACTATTCTTATTGAACGATGAAAACTTGGTTGAATACTCGAAACAAAATAATACGAAGAATACTACGAACAATACATGTAGATCTCCTAATAGATCTCCTATCTTAGCCCTTGTTTCTCATCGTTTAGACAAATTCTTATACTATTTCCCATAGAAAACTTTTTTATTTTATGTTTAACTTTTTCGGGTTTTTTCACCCTCCAAAACTCTCTCCTGTCATCATCCAGAACTCCTGGCTCCGCAGCTGCCAATCAAGAATTTGATTTTCTTATTAACTCCTCATTTCCTCTTCATTCCTTAATATT
This sequence comes from Icerya purchasi, assembly GCA_039619475.1. Taxonomy (NCBI): domain Eukaryota; kingdom Metazoa; phylum Arthropoda; class Insecta; order Hemiptera; family Monophlebidae; genus Icerya; species Icerya purchasi. The sequence continues at coordinate 206,966,201 of CM077115.1, forward strand.
TACTGATGGTTCCAAGAGTTCAGGCGGAGTAGCTGCTTCTTTTTTCTCCTCAGCTAGTAATTTCGCTCAATCCTTCAGGCTGCCGGCTTTTTGCTCTATCTTCTCTGTGGAACTTTATGCCAATCTTCGAGCAGTTATAAATAAAACAGTAGGTCGATGTTATTATATTACATTAATACTTATTGTATTACATTAATACTTATTATATTACATTAATACTTATTATATTACATTAATACTTATTATATTACATTAATACTTATTATATTACATTAATACAATCTTATTTCGTTCTTTGCTTACATTTTGATACAATAATATTATTATAATAATATGTTAAGAATGTAATTTAAAATTTAAAACTGTATTTATGTCTCTCATGGTCAACTTATTTACCGTTTTTTCGAAATTTTACGTTCGTAAGAGTAGTAACATTTTCGTCACCGATTCTCTATTTCTAATATAGGTTTTTAACCTCTTTGGAGTGGAGAAACATCTTCCCCTCTGGAGGGTGGTCACAGTGGACACTAGAAGTGTGGCTAATATGATTATCAACGGGGAAAAACTGTTCATCGTAATGATCAATAGCTTCTACTACATCAGCAGCAGGTTTTCGCGTTGCAGATATTCACTGATTGTGCCAAGTCTCATATTCACTATCGCGCCTTCATTTTTATGTTTGCGTTTTCTTTTTGCTAGAATCATTACTGGTCTTCTCGGCCCGGGGCCTTTGAGAATCCCTTCGATTGCTTCTTCACATGTGATTTAAAGCGGACATCAAGTTCCGTAATGGCATTGTCAACAAAGAAGTAAAATACATTTCGCGACGGTAATGTATTCCGGCAGTTCCTCCTGGCTATTCAGTTAATAGTCGAGCTTTTGCGTAAGCTGGTGGGAAGTTATCCCCCTCCCCCCGTATACGTCGATTATGCATTACTTTAAAAAATTAAATATTATCGCACGCTGTTAATAATAAGTTTATAAAAAAATAATTAAAGGAAATAAAATTTAAAATGAATATTTAATGTAATCTTAAAATTCGTGCAACACCAGCTACTAGAATGATCGGATTACCAAGTGTGTGTTTTTGGGGTCCTGTTAAGTTCGAAATCGAATAGTAACTGAAAACGATTGAGAACGAAATAATCGTTAACGATCCGGCGGAAGCTGGGGTAGCAAACATAAATATGCACGAAAATATCGATATGCAAATTATAATCGACTCTGTGCACTAGTATAATGCAATTAAAAATCGAACATTCGCAATATCAGTCTGAAGTGTGCAGTCTCTTGCGTACACTACGTTGCACTCAGAAGATTCTCGGGAGCACTAAATTTACTACACGACAAGAATGTGCGAATAAGGTAGTTCGGATTAATAAGAGGTTTACAAAGAATCATTAAAACAACATGTAATAATATTTAACACGAATAGTACACATTTATGCTGCATTAAAATTAACATATTACCAATGTATATAGTTCTCTTATTTATATTTTCATTGATTTACATATATGGCACTGTTTATTTTTTATTGTTGACGATAAAAAAAATCACACACGTTCTATTCGCTATTTTTGTTAGTCCAAGACAAAGCCGGAAAGGCCAATTTATTACGTTACACTAAATTTAAATCTGTTGAAATAATAATAATACTTATTATTATTATTTTCAGTTATTTAATATAATAATTCATCGCGTCAGCTGGATAATTATTTTAATAACCGACAATTTTAAATGAGGATGTGTGCTATATATGTGTCTGTACTAGGGGTCACAACAATATTTAGTTTAGAAATTCACAGTATTCGAAATGCTTAAAAGCACCTTCCGCTAATGCTATTTTAATTGCTCTCCGTTATTTGAAGTAACATCAATATATCGTTATTACCACTCCCTTAGCATTATCATTACCATTATTGTTATTATTATTATTATTATTGTTGTTGTTGTTGTTGAATGTATAGTTGCTGAGGGGTTATGTGTGAATCACGCATTTTGCGATGACAGTGATGGATGGGAAAAATCATATGCGCCGGCTTATCGAAAAACGCAGGAACCGTGTGCATTTCCCCTCATTGCTTAACGGTCGCGATACGGGCGTACGGCTGCGGTACCGCTCAGCGAACAAACAAAAGACCTGAGACAAAGTTCTACAGGCGAACACCGGAAGAGGTGAATTCGGGCCAGGAGGAATGAATAAATAAAATGATTGGATGTTAGCTGTTACACGAGTTGTTCCGGTTTGTTCATTCCGGAAGAGTACGGAGGAAAAGAGCATTGCTGATGCGATGATGAAACACGGACGAGAATCCGTAATAAACAAGATGGCACGTTTTAGCGATGCAAAAATTATATTGATTTCGTGCTGCGAATATACCATCTCTCATTCGGATGGGTGACGGTCTTGAGTGATTTTAATGGAATTGCAAACGGTCTCGCTGCTACTGTAAGTCAAGCTTGCATAGGCATTTTGTTTGCGGTGCTTTCGGAAAAAATGCCGCAATCGCCTTCATTACAGGTTTCGCTCATATACTTAGGTATGTCCGTAGTGTAAATTAACAGCATGTACACATATCCGGCGATAAATACTTCCATCACATCCACGATTTTTTCTTATACAATCGTTAGGTATTATTCTCTTTTTTGTTGAATTTTTTTTTTTTTTTTTTTTTTTGATTTGATCGCAAAGCCGTTATTTATTATCTTTATCTTAGAAATTTTTTATAGCGCAGTCTTAAAGCCCGGGTTTTCTTAGATAAAAATATTATACTTGTTCACTTTTGATTTTTGAGAAAATGTATTTTTTTTTTTCTTTTTTATTTACTGAATTACGTAAATTTTATACCCGGCCAAAATATTGCTTGTCATTCGAAATGAAACATAAATAATTCTTCATTATTTACTTACAATACAGTGTATGCATTCTATAATCAAAAGAAGCCGCATAAATACAAATAAAATCACTTCTAAAGCAAATTAAGAAAAAACAAAAATTTCAAATATATACAAAGATTTTCGGTAAAACCCACGTTACACTATTACGTGTAAACGTCTCGAACAGGTAGGCACATCGGCGGAACAACAATAAAACGAAGAATGATTGGGAACGGCGTATATATACAAATTTCTTATCAAATATGCGCTCGATTCTGATCGGTTGGCACAGTTCTATCCTCCCATTCGCCATTTTAAATTTGAACTGCCTTATTAACGGTCTCCTTCGTGTTTCGTTTATTTTGTAGCCGTCATGGCGGTTAACATTTTTACGTTATTCGATTTCGATCGCCTCTTTTCTAGCTTCTAACTTATTTCGCTAAAGTAATTCTCGAAATTAATTATAGGATTACCACCAGTTACATCTCGGTGCTGTGCGACGACGGATTTTTCTACGCGACAATCGGCTATGTAAGAGGTTCTTTTATTCTCACCTTCACAGCTGGGCTTGCCTGACCGATGTAATTTTGACCACACGAATACGGAATCTCGTAGACAGCCGACGCTAACAGCTGAGGTGCGCTATCCTTATTACTTTTTAAAAAACTTTTCATTTTCTTACTAACAGCAAAAATCGGTCTTAATTTATTTTTATGTAAGATTTTGCCAATTTTTTCGGTTACTCCTTCGATATATGCCAATACCAGGTTGCCTTCATATTCTTATTATTTTTTTTTTCTTTTCCTTATTCCGAGGTTTACACTGATTAATCTTGTTGCTTCGGTGCGTCCAAAACGCATAATTTTCCATTATCAGTTTTATATTATTTAATTCCTCTTTCGAATAATCCGTCATACTTTTTCAGCTTTTTCAATGAAGGCTTTATAAACCGCCATTTTTTTTGCTTGGGAAATGATGAGCGAATCTTTTTGTACGTATTTGTTCGTGTGCGTTTTTCGATAAATAAATGCGTTCAACATACCATTCGGCGTTTTCTTAACTGATACATCCAAAAAAAGGAAGTTATCTATTGCTTTCCATTTCCACCGTGAAATATTTTCGTGGTTAAAAATCGTTAAGTATTCTTTTGTAACTTATCCGCTCCGTATTGCCAAATGAAGAAACGAAAAAAAGGCGGAACCAAATCACCTCATTAGCCTCAAAGTCTGAAAACTCGCAGCAAAACAGCAAGAAGAAAGAAAATGGAAGAAACAGTGTATGTGCGAAGAATGATAAAATCGCTAGGGTGACTTGGAAAATCGCTCAAAGGGTAGTTTCGAGCTTAAACATAATACAAAATAATTGGAAATAGGCGGCTATAGGGGAAATGAAACAATGAAACGTCGGATAGTCGTTAATTCGTTTATAAAGGTTAAATTAGAAAGAAGGAAAACGAAATCCTTCCAGATGCGTAGTGTGTCAAAATAATATAAAATTTTCTATGTATATCTAGTTTAAGCAGCAAATTAGGACCGTAAACCTAATTAAAAGAAGAAAAATTTACCTAAATTGGTCGGGATATTTCGAAATAATAATACTAATAATAATAATAATAATAATAAAATCAAGTTAAATATTGTTACGTAATATTAAAAATAATAATAATAAATAATGATAATAATGAAAAAAGCGCAGAATCGATATTACACGATGCAATAAAAAGCAGTCAGGTAAAAATTATATCCCGCTTATTCTGAATAGTAGCTGTTTTTTGCTAAGGACAACAAAAGCACTTTAGAGCAAATTTTTTGCCGGAACTAGAAGGCAAAGAGAAATATATACTACTCGTCTAAAAAAATCACTCCAGTTCCTAGTGATTTAATTGCGGAAACAAGTTTTTGGTAGAAATTTAAGAGTAGGTAATGGCAATTACAGGACCTGTGATGTAAATCACCTCCTATTCGAATGCTCATCTATCTCCTCAGAACGCGCAGTCCTTTATTCTAATTTGCTTGGCCTTGGCCTCCCGACCCCTTACTGTGCCCACTACATTCTTGCTCTTCCTTCTCCTTCTGTTGTTCCTCTATATTGGCTATCTTTATTTCTTCTGTTTCTAATCGCTTCCTGATTTAACTTTCAAGTCCCTACGTTTCATTATTTGTTAGTCCTTTGTGCTGGGTAAATGTCCCGAGTTGACACGCCCAAGATAAAAAAAAAAATAATTACAGAAACCGGAAAATATCTGCTGTTAAAAAAACATGTTTCTTCACATATTTATTTTATAAATGACAATACATTTTTCACTAATATTCATAATATTAATAGTTTCCATCGTTTTCATCTATATATTAATAATTTACATAAATGAATTATCCCATATAAATATTAATGAAAATTACACATGTGTTATTGATTATAAACAAAAAATTTTTCCGTAAGATATTAATGAAGTACCTAAAAATATGGAGCATATTTTTTCAGCATCCTAAAAAATCATCGATATTTAATTTAAATTTTTGATTTTTTTCAGATTTTTGTGTATTTATAATAACTATTTCAGTTCTCATGGGGAAATGGGATTACAAACCCTCCGTGGACATGGCCTTGGTAAGCACCTGAAAAGGTCCTAAAGAAAATAATGGATAAAAAATTATATTGGGGCAGAACTATTTTAACTTTAATGAGAAAATTGATTACAAATGAAATATTAATAGTTAATAAGAAGAAACTCGATATTTTATGCAATATAACAATATTAATAGAGTATACGAAGAAAAAAGTAAATAAGTACGAAGATAATTCAATCGTCGTTGTGTATATAATTTTATTTTTTATTAAATGTAAAACTGTTTAATTCTGATAAAAGAAATTACAAGAAAAACGTGAAAAATTAATAATCTTTTTCATTTTTGAAAAAAATCTTCGTGTAAAAATTTTCGATAACAGCCATGTTTTTCTTGTCTTTTCCTACATCGTTTTTTAGTTTTTAGTCAATAAATTTTCGACTCATAACGCAAACTACCGAAATATCTATTTAAACAATTAAAAAAACACCCGACATATTTCGTTAATTATATTATATGCATATTTGTTCTGTAGGTACTTTTTGGTAATTCATGTGTGTGTGTGTGCGATATAAAGTAAAATTTTAACAAATTCATCTATTCGCTTCTTTATTTCAATTTACTATTATTCAATATTAAGTAATAGTATACGGGTTGTGAAAGAGGAAGATGCAAAATCTGCATGAAAAAAGAAAGAAAATACTTATCTAATGTACTATATACGTACTCGTTGTTATTTGAAATTCATAAAAATATGACATATATCATTCCAATATTTTTGACGCGATCTAAAAAATTAAAAACAAGTTCAGTCAAGCATGATGTTTCATGCGCTGAGGATTCCGTATGTTAAATTAACGATAACCGTAATATTTATATTTATATAATGTTAAATTCGAAGGAATTTGATTTTTCTGCTGCAAAGAGAAAGAGAAACGAAAATTTTTGGGATTTTTTGAAATTACCGCCATCTCGAAAATTTCTTTAAGAAAATGAATCCCCCCGACAAATAGCGATCACTCAATCGATATATCCATCATACGCTCAAGAAAATTTTTTTTTTTCAATAATCTCAAGTATTCCGTGCCATCCGGGATCTACTTTGGACACGTCGGAAACACGGATGCTCCTAACTAAAAAAATATACGGCAATGTACCTATTTTTTACCTTGTTCAAAATTTTTGGCAATGATACTTGCGTCTTCAAGAAAAGCACATATACGTCACTTTTCGCGCTTTTTTGAACTTTTTGTCAACTTCAAAAGTTTCGTTAAGGAAATGACTTGTATGGTTTCGTTCTCGCCAGGTAGCGATCTTTCCAACAATATTACGCTTGAAAAAAAATATTTTTTTCAAAATCTTCGAGCTTTCGGCGCCCCGAAGGCCACAAATTTTAAAGTTGGAAACCTCCCGGATGTTCTAAACTAGAGAAGTATACGGGGATGCGCATTTTTTTAACCGAGTTCAAAATTTTTAACTATAATACTCGCGTCGCAGGAGGGAGGCCACGTATCAGTTCTTGAGCTTTTTTTTGTAAACTCTGAAAGTTTCATTAAGGAAATTTACAGTTTTGTTCTCGACTATATCCCATGACCTGAAAAAAAAATAAATTTTGAAACTTTCGAGTTTTTCGCGCTTCCAATTTTAAAGTTAGAAACCCCGGTGTTCCAAAGAAAAGAAATATAGAGGCTGCGCATTTTTTTAACCTTTTTCAAAATCTTTAGTTATAATACCTAAGCCACAAGCGGGGGCTGCACGTTACTTTTCGTTCTTTTTTGAACTTCTAGTAAACTTCCAATGTTTCGTTAAGAAAATGAAATTTGGGTTCATTCCCGATAAATAGCGCTCTTTCCAACAATATATCATAATTTTTTTTAAAAATTTCGGACTTTCGAAGCCCCAAGGGGCTAATTTTAAAATTGGAAACCTAGATGTTCCAAAGAAATATACGTGGATGCGCCTCTCCGATGAGAAGGAGGAACACTCCAAGAAAACATGATCAGTGTCGCACAGAAGAGACAAAGAGGAGGAGACACAATAGAAAAGTGATATAGTGAAGCGGGCAGCCGACTGTGCTCAATTCGAAGACGGCAAATGGAGGAAATAATCGTACGACGAAGGTTTGGAAAATCTAAATATAGTTTAACTGTCGGATCGGGATGAAGAAATAAATACTGGGAACATCGATTAGGGGAAGGGAAACTCACATAATCAGAATAATCATGACCAGGACGGAATTCATACATATTATTCCCTAGCCATCAAACAAGGCGTTTGTTTAATACGGTTTCGAGTAATTTCCTAGGACAGCTAGAAAGGGAGATATAGCAGAAAGACGAAGATAATCTTTTGGAACGGGAACAATTACGAAGGAATTCTATGAAGGCGGAGAAGAGAATAGAGTTAAATCTGTTTAAAAGGATTTCATGGAACTGTTTCTGAAGATTCTTAAGGACAAGCTAAGAGATCCCATTTAATCCTGGAGATGGGTTCGTATTTTTAGGAAGGGCAACAACCGGCTAGGTTCATAGTAAAAGGAACGGTTGAGAAACACGGAGGGGGGTTTGAAATCTGTGGGAAGGAATGCGGTTCATCTGCGGTAGGAACATACGGGGATGGTCTACAGAATCATTATTGGAAGGACGGTTGGATAGGGAAGAGCGTAACAAAAAGGGACGGTTTAGAAGGTGCGTTTATCTCACCTTCTCTTCATTATTCTAAATCTTTCGGGCTCCCTTATTTTTGCTCTATCTTCACAGCAGAGTCAGTTTCCATTCTTCGTGCAATATCTTTCATTTCTACTTCAAATTCCTCATTATTTCCGATTCGAAAAGCGCCCTTCAAGCGATATCTTCTCCTCCTGCTCAGGCTCCTCTAATAGCATTATTCTATCAATTCGTTCCCCCTCCTCTTCAACTGACTATCATCTCGCTCTATTCTAATGGACTTTCAATGGATCCTGGTCACTCGGACATTGAGGGTAAAATGATACGACAGGTTTTCTAGCTCTGTCGGCCGCGCCCTTTTAATGGTCCTTTCTCTCTAGCCTCTTTGCAGCTTCCGACTTAGTCTTTCTTTCCTCAAGCAACCATTTCAAAACATTTCGGTTGGACAAATATCCTTCCTTATTCTCTAATCCTGCTTCACACTATCGTCTTCCACAGCCGGCACACAGTTCTCAGTCTCGGTTTCTTTCCATTCCGTTCACAGTCGTCATTCTGTACTATCGTCTCCTTAATTAGACTAAGAATTAATCATTCTCTTCTCCCCGCTTCTCGCTTTCGTTTTTCTTCATCTCCTCCTCCTTATTATCTCCTCCACAACTCTGATTTTCCTTTTGAATGCGACGCAAACCATGTTTTCTTCGAATGTTCGGCTCTTATTAGCGAACGTTCTCTTTTGTATTCAAAAATCTTAGATCTTGGTCTTCCGGCTTCTTACAGTGCTTTTTCCTATCTCCATCGATAATTTCCTTCCTTTATTCTTTCCATCTCCTATCGCTTCAGAATCTTAGTATAATACATTCGAGTGGTTGGGTTCAAGTGCAAAAGCGAGCTAAAAAAAAAAAAGAAAAAGATAACTTTTTTCTTTTAGCCTGTTCAAGACTTTCTCAGTCTGAAATCGTTAAATGACGCATCAATGAGATTGTATGGTATTTCTTATGATCTTTGCTTGGCTTTTGTAAGGCTATGCACATGTCGTCATAGTTTGCGTATTTTCGGCCGGGTTTTAACACAGATGCCGTAAATTTTTTGAATCCAAGTTATTTAGGTCAAAATTTTCAATTTATTCTATACATATTTTGTCTATGTAGGCAGCTTTCCTGTTTTTGGTTGTTTAGATTGCACTAGTCACACTCCGTGGTTAGTAATTGAAGCAGAAAGATTTTCTACTTTTTTTTTTTTTCTGGTGACCAAAACAATGGGAAATCTGTATCATCATTAGTTGTCAATGTCGTTAAAATGTTAAATTTCACTCTGCGTTCTTATAATGTAACGAAAAATAATAATAAAAAAAAAAAACCAATAAAACACTCACTGCAGAGTCATAAAAGAAATTGCAAGTCGTACCGAAAGACGCCATAAAATGCGAACGGCAAGTTTTATTTGCTTTTTTTATTTGCACCGACGAACGTGTGTAGCTTATATTGCCCATCTGTCTTACAACAAAATCGGAATATACTTATAATAAAAAATTCTTTAGTGGCCGTAGATGTTATAGGGAATTCCCCATTAATTGACATAATCGTTTCTTGAATATTTCGGTTTCAGTCAGCTGTCTAATATTACATTCTTGTAGATTCCTAGCCATTCGCGTACCGTTGGGAATGAAAGGGTCCACTCTGCGGCCTGCTCCGCTGCAATGAACTCAAACTCAACTTTTTCACCGGAACTTTCTCACTACACCTTCCTCGTTACACACATAGTTAAACGAGTCCATCGATTTATGGGGGCCTCCGCTAGAGACCAAGTGATCAGACTATATGAAAAGAGTAAACAAAATACCGAATTTTCGAAAGAAACATAAACAAAATACCGAAAATATTAAAGTTGCAACAAAAAATCAAAAGTAAGTCCGCAATAACTAAATAGTTCAAAATCACTTTTCAAAGTCCTTTTTAAGCAATGAAATTATAGGCCTCCCCAAGTTGTGTGAATACGAGAAAACCATCTGAACCGGTGTTAATGTTAATTTCTCAGCTCGATTATATTTTCAGTCGGCTATATGTTCATTAATCCGTGTATTAATGGTCCGGCTACTAATATACATAGTTCGTGTTTTTACATATCGGCGATATGAGACATAGGTAGCTTTAGCATTTTATACGATATCAAATGTTGTTGAAGGAAAGAACAAATAGCGGGAACAATAGACAGGATATGGGTGGTACGGTGTAGGAAGATCAAGTTTCGGCTAATTGGAATACAACACAGAAAATGATGAACATTTAATAAACACATGATTACTATCGCTGAGAGGAAGCCAACGAAAAACGAAAACGGGAACAGGAAATAGAGCATGGCCTAAGAACACAGACGAATAATAATGGCGACAACAGAACGACGAAGGGAAGGAAATAAAGAGAACTACGGATTGGCAGGAATACTAGGTTGAACAGGCCGATGAAATTAATAATTATTAAGAGGAAGGCTAAACATCCGACATCAAAATCTAAGATGAACACTTTTACACAGCGGAAAGAGATTAGAGGATGGGGGATTCTTCTTAAGAAAAGAAGCGGGGGAAAAAAACAACAGCCATCACCAAAAAGGTTAGGAACCCACAGTAAATCAATTGGAATTGGACGGAAAATTCCTGAATGGAGCTAAAATAATTACTCCAAGATTACTCTTATAGTAAAATCGATTGGAATTGGACGGAAAATTCCGGACTGGAGCTAAAATAATTACTCCAAGATTACTCTTTTATAGTAAAATTTTTTATTACAAGTTCTCTTTTTTGCTATTTGTATTAGTATTTTTTCTTTTTTTTCTCGGTTTATTTTTTCTGCGGTATTTAAAATTACAATTTCATATCTAAACCATTATGTTTACTAAATTTTTTTGGCGTAGGTTGGGCCTTTTGACTTGACATATACATATTTTACGCATAAGAGGACTATTGTAATTCAAAATGTATCACCGAATAACCAATTTAAAACTTAACCGATATTATATAGAACAATATTGAAATACGCCGAATTAATAATGGTTTAAGGTACACACAGCCGTTTGCCAAATTCAACAACAGATTTAATAATAATCAATTTTTTCCTAACTTTATTACTGGTCGCGGTAGTTTTTTAATGGTTCGTTTAAGTGCATTTGCTAAAGACTGAAAACCGTATACGATTTTTTTTTAATTTATAAATTTACAAATATAAATCTAGGCGTCGTGTACAACTCTCTACCTGGGGGCTATTACGGCACCTAGACTCACTGGAAATTACAGAAGGCGGTGCAGTCTGTCGAATGTTGCAAAATTCAACACTGCCCGAACACAATCCGCCTGGTTCGACAACAAACGGTGGGGTGAGGTATAATTAGAAGTACGGGAAGTATGCGGGCACCATTTGAGCAGATGCTCTACGGTTGGTGAGGCCATGAACCCGCAAAGCGGACAGGTAGATGGAGGGGGAGCTCCTCCAAAGACGTAGTTGTGTGACAGTGCAGTGTGCCCCAGGCGTAGTCTCGTCAACAGGATCGAGAAATCTCTACGTGCGATGGGGAACGGCGGCCACCCTTTATAGACCTAAATCAGGTCGTTTATTCTGACCACAGTTTGTTCCACTCTTCAGGAAAATGCATCAGAATGACTGATGGTCCTAATCGAGGCAGTACAGCGTTGAACGGCATCGGGCTAGATAGAGTTGCCTTAGCAGTCAAGGGACCCATAAGAATGTGACATATATCTCGGATCGTGAAAGTTCGAATAGCAGGCTTTTTATTTTAATTAGTAGAGAGTTGCAACTGTCTGGGCTCAGAATGGCTTTGATAGATTGGAGTCTATAATAAAAAGGGCATATTGAGACGCTCGGCTGGAAGAATATGTCTTAAGACAAAGAAGACATTTCTGACTCTAATTTTGTTGATACTATGTTCTATATTTTGCAGCGATGTAATTTCAAAAGTATGGCCTCCGGTTGTAATACGGAAAAATTAGTAAACGATAATTTCAAGTTTGCGATAAAAATTAGCTATTAGAGAGAAATATTATATAATAGAAAGAGAAATATAATGTTTTATGTTAAAGTGATTATACAATTTCAATTATACTAAGATTATAAAATTATAAAAATCACATTTATGAAACAGTGTAAATGTTACTTTAAATCTGATTGCTACTTTAAATTTTACCATACAACTTGCAACTACTAAATTGCAGAAGACCTGAGAATGCAAATGAAAAAGTCGAAAGAGGATGTGCTCAAGTAAGACCAGCTTTGAAAAGGATGAGAAACTTACTCATAGATAAGTCTTTAAATTTGAAGACAAGATTTCATAAAATGTTATTTTATTCTATTCTGCTATATGGAGCGGAGGCAGCGGCGTACGTAGCAATGAAATATTTCGAAATGTGGCTACAGTGAAGAAGTATGAAGATATTATGGACGCAAAGGATGGGGAACGAGGTGGTGCTGGAGAAAGCTGATGCAGTAAAGAGAATTTTAGACATAGCCAAAAAGAAAGAAATTAAGCTGTTTCGGACATATTATTAGAGGGATGAGGTATGCGAACTGTTGAGAACAATATTCAAGGCAAAACTGATGAAAAAAGGAGACAGCGGAACAAGAAAAACATTATAGACGAAAAACATATGAATCGGTAGCCGAACTGGTCGAGGCGGCGATGAAAGGAAATATTTAAGCCAAAATGAAATGTGTATAGTACTATGTTGATTATGATGATAATGATGATTTGAAAGGAAAACAAAGTTATAGGTAACACCCACCGTCTTTAGATCCGTTACGGAGAATGCACTATGAAGCGGATCTGCCAAATTATTAGCGTATTTATTCTTTTCGTTATCAGCGTCTGCTGACTTTTCAGTATTTAATTCATAGCAAATGTTCATCGCGCGTTGTTGATTTTTTCCTTAAATTTGAATGTTATTTGATTTTTAATTAAGCAATTAAGCAAAGAAGTTTAGCTTCCTTTTTTACCTGTGTGTGTGTTTTTTTATTCTTCCGGAATAATTCCGCGTGTCGAACGTTACATATTTAATCGACAGATATTTTTCGGAATTCCTTTTAACTAGTAGAGTTTATATGTGTTAGTGAAGTGCTATTATTTTTAAATTGTTATCTTTCATTTATTATATCTGAAAACTTGATGCCGGACGAAAAACAATTGCAGTAAATGTAAAAGTTGATAATTTTGTTATAACTTTTCATTTAACCCTCTATTATTTGTCTCTATAGTGAGAGTTTTCAAATTTACGAGTTCATGAGAAATTATTCTCAATTACTGATGATTGATTTTCGCTGCCGATTTTATCTTCCAAAAAAGAAGATTCTATTATAATTATTTAAACAGAGCATTTCGTCTCAGTAGAGCGAGCGATGATACTATCGTAATAATTGATGGCATTTTTACGGTGTATATAGAAAAATAGAATGTGAGTTTTTATTTATTTATTTCATCATTAACGATTTCATTCGAGAAGAGATTCATCTAACTCAATGTAAAAAGGAAATTAATAATGCGAATTGAAGATGCTATCATAATATCTTATACATTTTACCTAGACTTATTTTTATGTCTTATTAATATGATTATTAAAATTTAAGAACTGAAAAAACATATTTGTTTAATACCTTTATAGACTCTATTAATAATGCAACGATTACACCGAAATGTCGAAAATGGAATTGTATATACTCGACAATTTCATTAAGATTTCGCGACAATTTCGTTACGATTTTGCACCAATTTCGCAACAATTTCGTTACGATTTTGCAACAATTTCGCAACAATTTCGTTAGGATTTTACGACAAAATCGTTTAAGATTATGATAAAAAAAATTAAAACTACACCTGTTTTTTTTGTTTGGTGACGACTTCTGATGACTTCTCGTTCAATGCATTTATTTTTATCACCTGGACTGATATGTTTCTTAAATTAACACATAAATACACATAAAGAACACTTTCTACCAAATAACGTTTAATTATTACGCGCTTTGGTCCGTTTTGGAGCACTAATGTTTTCATGATCGCGGAATACCATGAAGCCGTTAGCTTCGAAATGCGTCAATGTGCGTAGGAATTAAATCTTGTTCTATAGAAGATGCTTTTCAAGTATATTTTTTCGTTAATTTAACGAGTGTATTTAAATTTGGGGACATTTTTAAAATTCCGTTTTCCAAAAAAATTCATTTTCTTCTTCAAAAAATACTTATGGTTATCAAAACGACAATCTCGCTTTTCTTAAATACAAACTTTATCTTATTTAAAACTGAAGATCGTATATTAATTCTTCTTTTAGTATTTCGCTTTTTTTTTTTTTTTTGTAATCCATTTAACACCTCTGTGTGCAGTTAATTTCTTTCTTTAAAGAGGAAATAGAGTTATATTAATGGTAAATTAAAAGCGATAACCGGTTGACTCTTTTCGCAAAAAAAAAAAAAATTCATTTTTGAGATTTTCAGATTTACTTCCAGCATTCAGTCCTGAAATTTACGATTGAACTCTTTGCCATTTTAGTTTATAATCTATATACCTGTTGTCGGTGATCTTGGTTATCTTCTCGGATGGTATTTTAGTTTTCCTACCGGTGTAGAACTTTAGAATACGTTTCTTTCTAGGATTCGCCTATTTTGTAACGCTCATTATACAAGGGATAAAACTCTCTATGAACCGCGAGTGTCAGTAACCGGGATATTAAAATCTGTACCGATACCTTATCAGCCTCCTTTTAAAAAAGTTACATAGCGTACCTCCCCAGTCGTAGAAGTAGTGACAATACACGCATACCCTTCTGTGAGGGGGGGCTCGTTTTAGAAAAGCCAAATCACAAAATTTCAACGATATTTCTTTATTGTTTTTGCAAATTTTTCGCTGCGTATGATAGAGTATTTTAAAGTGGCAATTAGAAAATGACTGTTATGCTAATGAAATGGCGGTTTCTAGCGTCACTGCTAATGGCGCGGAGAGTCAATCAGTCGACAAAAATCCAGTAGCGCCGAGAGCCCCTTACACTATTTGTCTCATCGTCGTGTTTTCATCAAGAAGAATAGTCTACTGACTGATTTACTTTTTGCAGGGCTTCCTTTCGCTGTTTTATATGTGTTTTTGCGAAAAAAGGCAATACTCGTCCGCGATTCAAAGCGTACTGTAATTTCGACGTTGCTATACATTTTTTCAGGGTTCTCCGATTTATTTGTGGGACGACGGTGGTCACTACATACATATATTACCTACTCAGGTTACAATTAGTTCAGTTCATTCTCTTTAGAATATAATAACCCTACTACTATTAGAAAATTTCCACGTGCAAGGTCATACTTTTATTTGAAAAAATTCGGAACATGCGAAAAAGCAGGAGATTGGTTATTATGTACAAGAATAGCGATTTCTACGCTGAATAACGGAATTCCAGTCGCTTTTAAAAGTAAATTTTCACCAATTTTTCCCATTTGCACGTTAAAAACAACTCTATTCGAAACGTTTCAGATTTGCAGAATTTACTGGCAATTAATCTGCGAATTACCAAAAATAATTACTATAAAACCCGATGATAGATTCTCTAGATACTCTGCAAAACCGACGTGTGTATCGTTCAGTTTGGAAACCCGTTGTTAAAAATCTGAGCAGATGATCCGTTCCATTTATTATAGCTTCATTTCGATTATCTTAAGATTTTTGGAAATGTGGAATTCCAGATGAATTAAAGAAAATACGAGTAAAGGAAAGAAACGAAGCCGTAATCAATTATAAAGAAATCTCTGGTAATATCAATGAATAGCGCAATTAAATATAGCGTTCTTATCCATCTAAACGATTTCTTACGATTACGTAATGGCCGAGAAACAAACGGACACGCTATCTGATAAAAAAATGAACGTCATTACAAAGAGTCGTAAGTTTAATCGTTCAATCTAAATCAGTTTTCGTAATTTCCGCCATCAGATAAGCTACACGCGTGTTAAGTACGCGAAAATTTTCAGTATAGGGAGGGGGTGCTAAGGAGAAAAGCATGCATAATTCCCGAAGAGTAGGAGAACGTTGCAAGTTCAACTTTAAATTATTCGTATTTATATTTATACTTCTATTTCACTTTTTTTTTTACATAAAACAAAATCGTAGCTTAATGTTCACTTTGTTTGCTTTATACGTGTATATAGAAATGTAGCGGTTTTTAAATGTTATGGAGTACACAAGTTGGTGCACTTATTTATTACTTGCCCGATTTAGGATTCCGTATACGTATGAGCATGGTACTAGGGGTGTAATCGTCCACTGCTGACAAGTCGAAAAAAAATACAAGTCAAATACCATATCAGCGGGTTTTGAACCTTCATACTGAAGAATAACTTCTCGAGATATATTTATATATATATATTTTTTTATATATATATATATATATATAAAATTAAAAAGATATATTCATAAGCTAGAAATATTAAAATCATCGTCGCCTAACAATCACTACGTGATTTAAATTGGTAAAAAACAAATTTAAAATCACCAGCGATTAAATATATTTCATCAAGAAACAAAGATTATCTGTCTACAATATTTAATCTTTTAAACACGCCCACATTGCCACTTTTATTTACATTTTAGTAAACTCCCTAAATATATGCTATCACTAAAACAAAAACACTATTAAGGATTACTCGTGTAACCGAATTTTCGAGAATATGGGATTTTTATAATTCACGAATTTCATCAAAATAATTGTTACAACCATTTCCCCAAAACCCGATGATTACATTCTTCTGTACAAGAAAATACGATTTTACTTGGTTTTTCATTCAAATTGTTCAACCGAGATTTTTAAACTGTTGCAGTCGTCTCGAATTGAGAGTATATTTTATTTGGTTTAGAAATAGTGGAAATGACGTTTGACTTGAAATCCGTTCGGGATCTTTTCTCTTTTTTCCGGGATAGAAATCGCGTGCTTTTTCTGAATTTATTTATTATATTAAGAGATGTACATAACGTTTTTGATTACGAACCGCGTTATCCTCAAAATTATATTCACAACTGCATCATTATGAGAGTGCGTTTAATACAAGCGGAATGAAGAGAAAGATCGGGCTACGTATAACGGAAGAGAGAACAAAATAACGCGCTTAATAATTAATCGAGGGAGATTAACGATTTGCAATTATAGCTAGTGTTAAAGAGAAAAATCAGGATTCAGAGTAAATGTAAAGATACGAAATATTACGGGCATCTGTGAACAAAGTTCATTAGCTAGCGGGGTCACCATCATTTTCGGCCGGACTGTGCACATGAGGATGTTAGGGGAAACATTCGAGGAAAGCGCTAAACACCGGATCGACGACGGTTTAATACGTAGGATATACGCGAAAGGAGGAGACGGATATCAAACTAGAAGGATTGCCCAAACAAGTATCATAACTATCCCCAGTTGCTGCACGGTGTAATCGCCGCAATATTGAAATGCCCGCTCCACTCATTTTTAAAGCTATGGAGCATACTTCAGCAGCCTCTCAGCATCGTTGCAAGAGAAACTAAGCAGTCGAGACATATAAAATAAATGAAAGTCCACGAATATGTCTGTATAATCTAGACGAAACCGGTTGGACATAATTATTTTTTAATGTTTTTAAAATAATTTTAATTGCGTTTTTGCAAATCTTTTTCAAAAATGTTTAAGTTTATAAGTATTAATTCCCGAGTGTCGGCGACTACCTCTTCGTACATTTCAGCTGTACAGACATAGAGGCATAGTGTTCATAGCAACTGTTATTGCAGTACGAATGTGTACACACACGCAAGACTAGATTCGGAACTGATATTGTGATTGTTTGATTTATGTCGTTACATAGATGCAGTCCTACGTATGTCATTTATGTACTAACTAGAGCGCATATGATGGTGTATTGTCATGCTCCTACCATATTTTCATCGTTTATTCTCGTACTATTAAATTTATTATTATCTTTATTTTTATTATTACTATTATTGGTCGTTTTTAATTGTTTGACTTTTCTTATTTCCATGTTTAACGTACTCGAATTTCTTATCGGTTCCATATTCTTCTTAAAATAAGATTCCCGATAACTCTATCTTAAATTCCCGTTTCTCTTGTTGATTTTTTTCTGTCGCAATAGCCTGATTATTTATTCGACTCCGGACCGAATACCATTTCCGCCGCAAAATTCTTTCATCTTAGCCTCTCCTTAAATCCGTTAATAGCGTGTTTATTCTCCGCTATCTTGTTCGTATTTCCTAACGCCATCTTCTTTTTATATGTTGGCCATTGCAACGTTGAATAATTTAATTGCGACATTTTCCGCCTCGATCACTTCCATTATTTTCATATAGACGATATATCGCCAGCGGTTTCTCGTTGATATCCCTATCTGGAACGGAGGCGAACGCTTAACCTTTTTTTTCGCAGAGTTAGTTAGTCGCCAGCCAGCTCTGGTCCAAGTTCTAGTTCTGCCTTCTAGATCCAGTCTCCGCGTACTTAGCCCGAGTCTGAGCCGTAACTCAGTTCGATTCGAGTCTCGTTCGGTTTTCTCGATTTTTTATAAAATAGTCAGTTTTCGGAGCTTCCCCCGCTATGTTCGAAGTCGCGACGTTAACCGAGCGCTAAGCCGATAAACCCTCATCTCGTGAAACATATAGTTTTGATCGTTTCTTAAAATTTTGTTCACTTATTATTATTTTTTCTTTTTTTCTTGTGCTTCTAACGGATACTTAGACAACAAATTACGAACCGTTTTCTCGCTATGAATTAACGCCGAAATAGAAGAGGAATTTTATGGTCTTAATTTGTTATTCTCATTCGTCCCTGTTCGATCGGGAGTAGAGGAATACAACAGTATGCACGTTTGCCCTTCTCCATATGATTCTATTAGCGAGTATTTAATTTAATTTTTCGTAATAATTTCTGTCGTCGCTCGGGATCGATACTTCTGAAACGGAAGCCAATTAGCAACTAGGCTATCGCAACGATCATATATGATGTGTGAATAGTAAATGTAAATTCGTTTAATTGCACAATTATTTAATTAATTTTCATTTATTCATTTGTGTATGCGCAGTTTACAGTAAGTAGAAACCATTACAATGAGACATATACAACCTGTTGCGGTTCCTAGGTCTGGAAATTTTACGACTAGATTGTAATTATGCGTACGTAAATGGTAACCTGTAATCGTACGGGGCATCGCCTATCTAGGAAGTCTCAAAAAAAACAAAAAAAAACTGCGCGTCAGTCGAAAAAACTAACGGGGCGTTAAAAGTGAGAAACTCTTTTTGGTGGAATGCGATAAATTTTAAAGGAGGAAACAAAAAAAGGAAAATTAAAATAAAAAAAAGAGTATACTTAAAACTAACAAACATGATATCTGCTGTGAAACCAATACTAACGTGCAGATAATCAATATCGAATTAAATCCTACACGAATTTCACTTGCATGTACATATATTCATTGTTACATGTACATATATATAATTAGTACATGCAAGTGAAATTCGTGTAGTGTTTAGTACGAGATGATTATCTGCAGATCGTTATTGATTTCACAAATATCATGTTTGTTAGTTTTAAGTATACTCCTTTTTTTTATTTTAATTTTCCTTTTTTTGTTTCCCATTTTTTAAAATTTATTGCATTCCATAAAAAGAATTTCACTTCTAACGCCTCGTTAGTTTTTTCGACTGACGCACAGTTTTGTATATGTTGGTTTTATTTATCATTTTCATCAACAATTATACACAAAAATTTTCTAATACGTCTAGTTTAAAGCATTTTCTCATTTCCACTCGTTTGCACTTTATTCGTTTTTTTTTGCGATTCCTTTGGAGGGGTTTCCAGGTTTCTATGAAGATCTTTGCCGAAGTTACTCGCTACTCTTTATACCTTTCTTTTTACAGTGGATGTGTTCGCGAGTCGGCGGTTTATTATTGGCAGTTTTTAAGCCGTTCACTTTGTTTTATAATGACACCTGTTTATCCACTCACGTACCTGACCCGACCCTTCTTTTTTCTGACCGCTTTGCTGCCTAAAGGAGCATTTAACTTTTCTTTTCGCAGTAGTGTATTGCTCTTTCAAAATATTTTTCAGTGGAAATAACAACCTCTTTTTTTTGCCTGATTCTACTGAATTGTCGTAAATTTATGGCATCTAGAGTTACCGCAATTAGTTGGCAGGAAATAGCAATATGAAGTAACAATATCATCGAGTAATTATAAAAGTAATACGAACCCGAATGAATTAGCATTATTGATTTAATTAAAAGAAAAGAAAAAGCATAAACAGAAACATTAATAATGTATTCTCCTCAGCGTCTTTTTTTTTGTGCCGATCTTCGTATACTTAGTCTGTGTCTCTTAGCGGCCATCATTAGGGCAAGATTAGTTTAACAGATTTTGTTAATCATCGCGCTCATTATTTTATTATGCGTTGTAAAAAAAAGGAGAAAAAACAAAAACAGAAACGCGGCGACTATTTTCGCGGGTTTTTTTTTTTTTCGTCACTCTCACTACATGTTAAAGTGAACGGGCAATAGAAAAGAACAAGTAGAGTTTAACAGATTTTGTGAGTTCGACGATTTTCTATCTTAAAACTTGTAGTGTCCTCACATAAGAGAAGTTTCACTTCAAAAAAAAAAAAAAAAAAAAGTGCAATACAACTTTGTAATAAACGCAAAAAAAAGTAAATTGACAGTGAACGGAACTAGAAATGTAGTAGAATTGGCGAGTAAGAGTTTGTAACGAATGCAAATAAGAGAAAGCGCGATGTGCCGACTTCAGCGAATAGGCGTATTTAGCCTGCGAGCAAAAATTTTAATTTATCAAACATGATGCAGGCCGAAACCTCGATAAATCGCGGTCGTCATTTATTCAATGAAGAAGAAAAAACAGACTGAACATCTGACTGAAAATCTGACTGAACATATCTGACTGAAAATCTGACTGAACATCTGACTGAAAATCTGACTGAAAATCTGACTGAAAGAGAAAAATAGGCAGTGTTCGGCATGACAATCTTTAAAGGTAATTAAAAAAATACTAATATAAGAATGATAATCACCGGAACCAGATCGATATATCGGAGCGTATGAAACACGTGTGGTCCGGGGGGATTCATCGCAGAAGAAGGAGGCAAAGAAAATTGAAAATCGAACCGAAAAAGGCCTTTTGAAGGAAAAGTGAAAAACCTGGAGCAAGATTGGTGCGAGGCAGATTGATTCAACAGGGGAGGGCAGGTCTTCTCTAGTGTGGAACTGATAGAAACAGAGAAACGAAAAAGAAAAAAGAAAAAGGTTTACGAGAATAATACTTCTCTACTGAAGGATTTTTAAAAAGGAAAATAATCAACAGAGAATTATGACTGCCGTGTTTATAATTATTATCTCTTTGGCTGTAAATACATTTTCAAAAGTTTTTTTTTTTTTTTATTTTTTTTATTTTTGGGATTCGTCGACATATTAATTCAGTCCAAAAGGAGTTTTCCGTATATTTTTAATTTACGGAATCGGGGTATTAGAACTTACCTGAACGAATGACTGTCTAATTTAATATTATGATGGTAGTTGTCCATTGAAATTCAAGTCTTCATCGCAGATTTTTTTTTTTTTTTTTTGATATATTAAAAATTGTATTATAAAATGTTTGATCCATACACCACGAGAAAGAACAAATGGTCACTCCCTCCTTCCCTCTTCTCGGTTTTTTTCTCTTTCACCTTCTCCCTTTTGCCCCCTCCACTCTACTGATCCTCCCTTTATATGCGACCCCAACCATATCCTTTTTGAATGCCCTGCTCTTTTTCCTGAGTGCCCTCATCTATACGCCGAACTCTTGGCGTTGGATCTTCCTACCCCTTTCAATGTTTCCTTTATCCTTTCCTTCCCATCTCTAGCCGTTAATCCCCTCCTTCTTTCCTTTATACTCTCCATCACCGATCGCCTTAGAATCTGAGTAGGTGATCTAAGTCCATGCAATTGGGTTAGTGTTTACACCGAGCCCATTAAAAAAAAAAAAAGGAACAAATTAGTCAGCGCCGAACGAATATTTAAGTAATATTAACTTTTTTGTTCGTTTTTTTTTGAATTGAAACACTATTTTTTTTATATACATTTAACGTGCCATCTACAGCGACACTAGACTGGATATACGGTGAAGAGTTTTATTATAATTAGGTTATGCGTCGTTTTAGCGAAGAGTCGAGAAATTATTCTTTCATCATCACCGACAGAGAAATGATGAGGGCAGTGAAAATTTTGAAGGTATCGTTTTGTACTTCGGACAGTCAATGGTCTAGGTGTTGGACGGTCAATGGATCGTTGCAGAGTAAGGCGGTAAGTCTCGAAAGGTACGAATGAGTAATTCTATGACCAATACAGATACGGCAAAGAGCGGTTTCTCCGCTACGGTTAGATCGTACCGAGGTTGACCACCTCTGAAGACTGTTTAATTCCTTTTTTGGTCTATTGAAAGAGGGGACCTGCAACCGAGCGTCGTAGAATTTTTTATCTGGACGACCATACGCTTCTCTCAAAATCAGTTGTCGTTATTACGAATATTCGGTGTGGGATGAAAGTATGTTGCTTCTTTGTAAGCTAATTCGCCGTTTGGAATACTACTACGGCCCGCAGTCCATACAAAGATTATTCGATAGGGTCTATGAGCAAGCTTTGTAGTGTTCCTAAAGAGTCGGCGCAAATTAAACTTTTTTCCGAAGAAATCTTAAGAATGGCCATGAATATAGCATAAAGCTAGGCGGACAAACGAAGGTAATGAGCACATCGAGTTCCATCGAATATCGATCTGATACGACTACGCAACTGGTTCGATTTTCTACTTTAGATCCATCGGTGAACATGATTTTGTAGATATTCACGTTTCTTATTTCCAGTAAGGTCCAGTCAAATCGGATTGGAAGCTTTGTCCAAGGCGGTAACGCTTGTTAATTCGCGGTTCTGTTATGTTAACGGAGCAAATCCGAATGTTCTAGCTAAGAAATGCGTATTTGTGACGGCGTCGTAGCTGGAAAACGTGGAGAAGTTTTAATAATACATGTACATATAGAATATAAGAGAGGGGCTTTTTGTTGCACTCGTACACAACAACACGCTGACTATTGGAGAAGTACAAGAAGACTATCTGGCATTTTTCTGATGTGCATTCGGAACATCAAGCAATGTTTTTAATAAGCGGCGTGGATTTCTACCGCGAATATTCGAGCAACACTATTAAATAAGCTTTGAAATACATATATATATACTTTGACCTTTTTAAAACGCAGCCAAACGGTGACCTAATTTTAAAAAAAATAAAAATGATGATGATAGTACTCCAGAGGAAGAGTATTGGAAAAAGACAAATGGATCACGAGAGCCAGACCGGCGAAAGCCTACAAAAACAAATAACCGAATAATGAGTAGTGGACGAAAAGAGCGAGTTAAATTGACCAAGTGTATAAAGGTGATAAACGCGCAGAAGTAGAGTCCTTCGGGGTGACATGTTATCGGACTTTCGACGACTGAGACGAACGGAGGGGAATGGGAAGCGCTTAAAAAAGAAAAAAAAAACAAAAAAACATATGACACGCGATAAAAGACGTGGGGAATAAGAAAAAGAAAATAGTAACAACAATGGGGCAACGATTTCGGCGACAGAAGGAAATGTCCCACTGAACGAGCGTGCGGTAACAACAACAACATGGATGTTACATCTAATGGAGCTCCTCCGGTTGACAAATTAACGTAAGGTGTGTGATTTTGCCAAAAATTTAAAAATATTCCACCTCCGCGACGGATTTAATCAACGATGTCGTTTTGCGAGATTTCGAATGGAAAACTCGAAACTGACTCTTGTCGCCATTTCAATTATTCTCCGTAATAATTTCACGAAATCATATTAGAGTTCTAAATGAAGTGCTCGTAGCGTGTATGTTATCTAAGTTTTAATAATTGCCTAGCTCTACGCATGTCTATTTTTATACGTTCGATGCTAGTAATATTGTCGAGAATTCGTTTTTCTAGCTCCTCAATGATGGTGAGTTTTTATTTTAATCATTTACTCGGCAAATAACCTATTGTTTGTCGTGGTGTGCACGTTTAAAGGTACTGCGTTCGTATTGGCGCGAAAACACAATATCGCAACGAACGCGGGAAATTTTTCCTGGAACGATTACTTACGTTTTTATTTATCTCTTTAAATGATCCGATTTTCGTCGAGATTGATTTTCTTCCGTACACTTTTCATATTTAAAATTTTTCCATATTACTGCAATATACCCGTGTAAAGAACATGTAAAATGTAGAAGATTTTCTCTTTCTTCCCCCCCCCCCCCCCCCCCGTCTTTAAAAGTTACTCCGTAAAGGAAAACGCTGTTATTTCCGAAAAAATTATTTACTTTATTTTTCAAAATGGTTTAACGTGACAATTTCAATAAGAACACCGATAAAGTCCAGAAAATTAATTTTTTACATATTAATAATTGTACACTTTCGGATTGATTTCAATAATAAAGCTCGAAAAATGTACTTTTACCGAGTTCAAAAAGAGAAATATCCTTGTCTCGTCGCCTATCGTACTTTTCGTTTTTCTTTTTATGTTTGTTCGCTCATTATTTTGCCCTTTGATTATTCAAAAATGCATCGATCATTGATAGTACCGAACATGATAACTTTTTACCAATAAGTATCGGTGAATATATAAAATACTTTGTAGCTATTAAAGGAGATGTTAAAAAAAAAAAAAATGCGTGTCGTCCCTTTAATGGATTTAGTAATATAACAAACGCCTTTGAGGCACTCTTGAAGCATTACCAGAGTTCACCGTATAAGTTGAAAAAAGAATAATTTTAGGATAAGACGCAAAAATTAAAATATGATCAATCTTAACCGCATACATTGGCGCACCCAGGATTTGTCCCCGGGGGGGCTAAAAGAGTAGCGTATAGGAGAATGTAAAAGAAAAGGTCGAACATGTTTAGTATATTTATATATATATATATCTTTCTTTATATATTTCTTTTTGTGTAAAGTGTATTACAACATTTTTATCAAATTTTTTACTGTCAAAAATTTTGCCGATAACAAATTTGGCCATTATTAACGGTCGCTGCCGAATTAATTTTTAAGACTCCCCCGGGTAATGACAAACTACTAGAAATGGTATATATGTTTTGTAGATGCATTCGCCCATGGAAGGTTTTCTTTCGTATTCCATTTTCTGCGATATGAATTTCCCATTAATTAACTTTCGTACTGTAACAGCCACAGTAGTTGAATACGGTGCGGAGGATGTTGCTTTCACAAAAAAAAAACTTCACCTTTTTTTTTAAAACTTTTAGCATATATTTTCTTTTTTTAGATAACCCGATCCGGTTTCTTTCTATTTTTGAAAAAAAGAAAAAAGTAAAACGAATTAACCGGTTAATTTATTTAATAGACACTTTAAAAATAATTCCAATTCCACCAGTTATTTTTTGCAAACGAATGTAGAAGAAAAAAAAGTAACTTGGTCCACTGCAGAAGCAACATATTTCAACCCTGTACCCAATATTTCAATACCGAAAACGGATTTTAAGAAACAAATTTTTGTCTATAACGCGTGGTTGGCAGTCCCATCTACAAATAAGAATTAAACATGGTTCAGAGTCATGGTGTTAACCTCAGTAAGATTGTAGAGAGGAAACCGCTCTTTGGCGGGTCCGCATTGGTCACACCGCTGTCCCTCATTTGTACCTTTTAAATAAGGACATAGCGCCTGAATGTGACCGCTGCACCGCTTCACTGATCATCTGTTAATTTAATGATATTTCAATCTTCTTCTTATTCCATTTTTATCGATACGATCTGTTCATTCGTGGAAATAAAGATTTATGTAATTTTTCAAAAATGTTTTAACCCGTTTTCCAGAAGACATTAATTCGCTATTATTCTTCTTTTCGGTTTTTTTTTTTTTTTTTTTTTTTTTTTTTGATATAACCCCGGTTAGAATGTTGAAAGAATTTTGCTGGTTGCTACCGTAGTTGGTTTCGTTCGGTTACTTTAATTTTTTTATATATTTCGGAAGTAATAACATTAAAAACTGTCGTATTATAATCTTTATTCCCTTAATTATCCTCTCCATCCTGACGACGAAGCCGTCTGTGATCCTAACCATATCTTCCCATCTTTCGTTAATGTAATCTGCTTCTATGTACTCCAATCTGTTATCACTCAAACTCCCTACTTCCTATTGTGCATCTTATCGTTTCCGTCGATCTCCGTTGTTCATATCCTCAGTTCTTTTATCTTATCAATATTTGACACCGACTCTACATTTAATTGATCCTTCTCCCTCGTGCCGTTTCTGGTCAAAGATCCTTTGTTGACATGCTCAAAGGGGGGGTAAGAAAAAAAAAATTCTCATCACTTTAACTCACATGAACATACGTCTTTAATGATCTGTCCCTTTGACCATATGATTTTGAATTCTGCCGCCGCGCATTGAAAATATACAAAAAATTTCTCTTGCGCACGATAATTGACAAGCACAAAATAAAAAAAAAAAAAAAAAACAGTTTTGGGCTACTAGTTTTTTTTTTTTTTAGTTAACTTTGCTCTTCTGTTAGATAAAAAATGACATGTAAAACGAATTATTAATCTTTGAGTAGCAGACGAACGGCTCATAAACGCCCAGAATTGCGATTTTACTTAAAACCGATGTTGTTATCGGTTAAATGAGATATAAAATCGAGTTCTTTTTATTTTCAGAGTGATATTAAATACGATAATTAATTAAAAGTAGTGCCGCGAAAAAAACAAAAAAAAAACAAAACAACCAATAATCGTATAATTTTCCATATTATTCTATACGAATATTAATATAAAAGAACGAAATACGAAACACATTCTCGAGGGATTTTTGTGTTATAAAAATTCGTTTACTTCAACTTCGTAATCATGGCTTCCTCTTAGGGGACCATTTCCTGTCTTTTGCACAAAAGAACTGTTTCTACAATAGCTTTTAATCTCTCGCGGTTATCTTCAGCAATTTTATGAATGACTACTAAAGCGTTTTTCCAGTTAGTAAATGGCTTATTAACAACGGTTCCCCAAGATCTAGATAACCACGTCCTCTCTACTATGAGTTCCAAGCAGAACACATAGTTCGCAAAGTGTTCTCTATATGACGTTTGAATACACAAGTCATGAGTGTTTCGTAGTTCAACGACGTTGAAAAGAAAATTTTCTCTTGCCAGTGACTAAAAACTTAAAAATATCTCCGGTAGGTGCTTTTCCTCCCTCATCATTATTCACGGAGGACTAGAGATAATGCAATATACCTTTTGACAAATAAGCTTGAACATTCTTTCCTACTCGTGTAACCTAAATAAAGACATCAAAAGATTCGAACAATTTTAAATCCAGTCCAAAGCGACAATGCGAAGTCCGACACTATGAGAGTGTATTCGGTTAATATTTGGGCTTTTTCATAAAGCTAGGGAGGGGGGTTTAAATCTACCAAATTTCCCCTCTTTATACGTCGGTGCTGGTATCCATACCTTAAGGCGAAAAATTTAATCCGGCCTCCCTCCATGTAACATCTTAATTGGGTCTTGATGTTTGATATTGCCAAAGTGCGTAATACTGACACACAGTCGATGATTGCCATTTGAAATGTAATTATCATTTTTACGATAGAAGTAATATGATTTTTAGAACTCTTATTTATTTGTTTTTTTTTTTTTTTTTTTTTTTTGGCGTAGAAAAATCACCCCGTTTATTCGCTAATACCGTATATACATATATAAAAAGATTAATTATAATTTTTTCTAAAATACTTTTGTAAATTTGGAAAATATCTCGAAGGGGACTTTTTCTTTTGCTTATACCGAAATGTACTACTAAAATGAAATTATTCACGGAGTGAAGGTGGGTTTTCAAGTATTTCTGGTGCATTGTTATTCATCTCACGGTATTAATGAGACAGGAAATACGCTACGACGTCACATTCGATTATCACTGCTTTTATTCGGTAATCGGGTCGTACTTGTAACGTTTGACAAGTGCGTGCGTGTTTAATGCTGTTATACGTTTCAGAAAACCGTACGAAGAGAATTTCGATGTTCGAATTATTCAGATATTAACTATAACGAACTAAGGATTTGTATTAATTACAAGGGAAAGTTTCATCGCGAGCCGAGCTAAATGTTTGTAGAAAATATCATAAGGTCTTTCCGAATTATTACATCTGTTGCAAGGGCAAAACTAAAACCCTTTGTTATACTGCAGCTCGCACGGTTTGATTGAAAAGAGTACACACCGCCCTCTCTGATACTAGTTCTCGCAGACAATTTTACCTGCAATTAAACGTAATTAAATGTAGTTCGAATGAAATTTATGCGCAAAGAAAAGGAATTAGCCGGTTATCCGAGAAAATATATATGTATGTGTGTACGAGGGGCGTTCAATAAGTAACGTGACACGGCTTGTACTGTTTGGTGAAAAATTCATGTGGGAGGCAGAGGAGGGAAATACGAACAGAACGCCGTTTTCCGCGATCTAATTTGATCGGTAGAACTTCTGTACGCACGTGTAAAACATGTCGCGGTGAACGTTTCCAAGCCGGTGAGTTACGAGAGGTCACCAAATTTCTGACAGCTAAAGGGAAGTTGTCAGTTGATCGCAGACTGTGTAACATACGATGCAAATAGCATTATGACGCGTAAGTGTGTCTCAGAGTCAAAGGAAGCGAGTAAAGCGTAGATTCAATGAAAGGTCAACTAGGTCCGCCAAAAGCCAAAGCTGAATGCCGGCACGGATTTCTACTGTTGCAATTTTGTACACAGAAGGACACGATAACACGAAATGCACTTACCGTGACACTCATGTGGCACTTCATCGAGCGATTAATAATGGCTCTGCAGTCTGAAGAGCAGTGCTGTTGCAAGATAATGAGCGACCGCACACATCTGTTCACGTTCATTAAAAATCAAAATTGGGACGAATTTTCACATCCACCCTACTCGCCTGATGTTGTGTGGCACCTTTGGATTTTCATGTTTTCCCCATTTGAAATGCGTGAGAAACGTTTCGTAGCAGACGACAAAGTCACGGGGGCCGTAACGAAATTTTTCGCTAAATGCACCGCCCCCAGTTTTACCATGACAGTATCGTTAAACTCGCGGCCTTATGATAAATGTCTTAATGTTTTTTGGAAATTATTTCGAAAAAAAAAAAAAGTGTATTTCTTCTAGTTTCTTTGGTGTTTTTTTCACTATAATTTTTGGATGCCTGGAAGGTCATTTTCGAAGACATGTCACGTTACTTATTGAATATTTTTTTAAAGTTTATTTTTAAGTTTTTGATCTGTTTTTAATTACTTTTTTTTAAAAATGATATCAGATGTGCAAAAAAAATCCGGCTGCCGAGCCAATTAAATCGTCCTCCTTTTCTAAGATGCGTTTTTTTTCATATTTCGAAATTGCTAGTTTACAAAAAGAGACGATTTAATCTTTCGTCGATTGGGCGCATTGGACAAATGAAAAAGTATACATCTAACTAATCTTTAAAAAATTTCCCGAAAAAATGCAAAAACAAGCGGCGGGTTATCGTTATAAACCTTTGTGCGTAGTTGTTGCGGAATCACGCGAGTTGCATAGTTTTAGTTTTAATCAAACGTTTAAATCTCTTCTATGTCGTAAGTAACGATTTGAAGCGTAATTTTTTCTAATAATTTTGCCTGTCAAAGCCGTGCCCGGGAAGAGAGGGGCTTAACTCCTCCTATTAGATCTGAAATAGTCACTGTAAATACGCAACAATCTGGAAAAAATCAGTTGTTATAGATAATTAAATTTTCAAAGCTGCTTTCCTCCGATTTCTTTTGTTATTTCACTAGATGTTTGAATTTATACTTGCTTAAAATTTATTTTGTATATTCTAAAGAATATATATATATATATATATATATATATATATATATATATATATATATGTATATGTATATATATATATGTATATATGTATGTTAACTATAATATGTAACGAAAAAAAAAGTCTCACAAAATATCGCAATTTGGTGATATGGTCTATGAAAGATGAATTAAAATTATTGTATTAACATTTTTTTAAGAATTTAAATTAATGTTATTATTTCTTTTATGTTAATAAGAATATGTTTTGAAATTTGTAATATTTTAAGATATTTTATTAATTTGTTAGGAGTGATTTAGGTTAATGTGATTTATATCCTTTTGCAGCATGTTAAGTTGTTTCGGTAGTTCAATAAATTTTGTGGTATTAATTATTGGTTGTTTTTTTTTTTTTATATAGAATTAATTTAAAAATATTTTAATTTAAAGGAAGGATAGGATTTTTGTGATTATGTTATTTTTATTTTTGTGTATGACGTTGTAAATTTTGATAATTTTATACAAAGTGTAGAAGAGAAATGCAAGGCTAAACCGGCCGAATATATAATTTCCCTCTCCAAAATGTCTCTCTGGATCCACCCTTGTATATATATATATATATATAACTCGGTCATTTTTGTTTCATAAGGATCTGTGCCCCTTAACCCGCCTTGCTTTCATTTTGTCTCTTTCTTTTCTATACTTTGTATAAAATGATCAAAATTTACAACGTAATTCTTATTGGCATCAACACAAAAAAAATAACATAATTACAAAAATCCTATCCTAACATTTAACTTTCATTATAAAAAATTAAGACAATTTTTCGTTACATATTTCGTTAGGTAAAATTGTGACATTTTTTAAATAACAATAACAAAAATCCTATAAAATATAACAAACGTTACATAAAATTGGGACATTTTTCGTTATATAGAATTGGGACACTGCGTTACATAAAATTGGGACATTTTTTTTAATGGGGGGGGGGGGTAGCCTAAGAATTACGTTGTAATTAATATATATATGTATGTTCTTTTTTAATTTTTTTCCAACGCCATCCCTTATTTTCTTAAGATGTATATATATGTTTAAATTATTTTTGAATTAAAATTTTTCTTTTTGCGGACATTGAATTTTTAATTCTTTAAAATCTGCCTCGTGTATTCTTGAATATTTTACTTTTTCTAATATTCTACTTTAAATAGTTTGCATTATTTTAAAGTCTGTTCTCCTCTTATTTTTAACCGGTTCATTATTTTTTTATGTATAATTTTTTATTATAGTAAATGACATGTATAATTTTTATAATGTTTACATGGTGGTTCATTTATGTAAACTATTAATGTACAAATCAAAATGGTAAAAGCTATTTATAAAAATCAGTAAAAATTATATTATTTATAAAATAAATATTTGAAGAAAAAAAGAAAGGAACGAATCAGAATATCACTGAAAGTAGGTATTGGAAATTTTCATTAATTAATGACGTGTAAAAACACACATTTGATGGAAATATGCACAATTTAATCTGACGGGTCTCATAACAAAAAAACAAAAACTGAACCTGTTATTTGTTAATTGCCACAAAACGATAGATCTACTGAATAAATTTTGTAAGACGCCAAAGTGGACAAAGAATTCATAGGGATGAAAATTATTCTTAAAAGGGGAGACATCCAAAAAAAATATTATACATTAAAAAATAGAAGCAATCAAAAAACGTTTGTAATATATTTCTCGCGTGTCTCGCGACAGGTGTGCGATACTCCTGACTGACAAAAATTGCATAAATCTGTAGCGTTAATGCTAGAAAACTAATACCCACCCCCCTCTCACAGAAAAAAAGATAATCAAATGAATTAATTTCGAATCAAATAGTTCACTTGCACGTTATGGCGTGGACAATTACGCGGGCTGTAATTAAGTGCAGAACGGCAATTTTTCGTTGACTCAGAAGAAGTGGTAAAAGTCCCAGAGACTTTTACAATACGAGAATCATAGAGAATTTTCTTCGCTTTTATAAAACGAAAAAGGGTACACAAGCAAAAGCTATCCAAACATTACGGCAGAAACTAATTCCCCTAAGGAACCTCCTATAAACACCGAAGATAATGAAAATAAAATCGATAGTGTAATAAATTTAACACAGCCTACCGAAAACAGTATATACTCTCCGTAATATCTGATGAGGTCGCTCTATTAATCACGACGCCAAAAAGACACCTACAACTTTCTGCTCCACAGAAACTATTAACACCCGACAAAAAACAACCTACGTAGTGAAAAAACAAAAAAAAAAATATTTAAAACCAAACATAATGCAGGGCAAACGACCAATTAATGCCAATACTGCATTTTGCGCGTCAGGTAACTTTTGGTACAAAACCGAGCTGAACACAAACAAATGTACCTATTTCATAACTCAGAACTCAAACAGTTCCTCTTAATGTGTCGTCATCATAAAGCCCCTGCGCCATCACTTGCTGGTTTGAAAATTGGTTATGCAGCATTGACGATATATTTTATTTAATTTTGGTCGTATAATCGAAATGCAACGATTTAACGCCAAATTTTTCCGAACTCAATTCTTCACAGCCACACAGTTGTAATTCTACCGCATTAAGTTCAGTTTAATGTGTCTGCTATAATTAGATGTCTTGTTCTTAATTTAACAAAATATAAAGAGTCCCCCTTTTGTCACATTAATAGAGTTTGTCAGAGCTCGCATCTATAGCGGTCGGCAGGTAAATTTCATTTTTCTACCGAGTTCCCAGGTTCTTTGGTTCTAATGTTCTCTTCTCTTTCAGGTTCCCCGCGGTCTGTGACCGCATTTCCCTTCTATTGGGATTCCTGGATTTCTGTCCCCTCCGTCCACTGGGCTTTGCGGTTTTGCGCTTCCCGTTGGATTTTCGTTCTTGCGTCGTTCGGGTTTGTTTTCATTGTTTCAGGTTGTCCGGTTCCTTCATCCGCCGGCAAATCATTCGTTGAGTTTCCTGTCAATTCTTTGGGCAGGTTTGCAGTTAATCTTCGGTTGAGTTTTTTTCAGTGTATCTTCAGGTAATTTCTTGTGTATTTTTTGGCGTTTTTTGTTGTTGTTTGCTCCTTCCGGGGATTTCCCTTCGCGCGGTGTTTATTGTTTATGGTTTTCCATGTCTTGATTTTTAAGTTCGTCGATGATTCTCATTTTCGTTTTTTGTATTTAAATCTTTTATCCCGATGTTCCTTTTTCTTGTATTTTTAAGTTTGCCGATATTCTTATTTACATCATTTGTCCCGATGTTGCTTCGTGATTTTCTAGTTGTCGTTTACGAATTTCGGCATTCTTTCTTGTTTCCCACTGTGGGGAATGTTCTTTTCTCTTTTTTTTGGTTTCCATATTATTCCATCTCGTATTTTATAATTTTTTTCTCCGCTCTCTAATTGTGTTTCATTCGTGTTTTTTGTTTTATTTCGGCAGTTATTTTTATTTCCCCATTTAGGCGGAATTGTCTTTTCCCCGAGTTTTTGTTGCGTGTTATTTTTCTTTTTCCCGATATGTATTTACTGTTTTCATAATTCTCTATCTGTTGTGTTGTGCGTATTTTCGGGTTTTCTTGTTCAGGTGGGTTGGGGTTTCCATGGTTTATGGTTCTTATTTCATGTTATTGTTGGTCGAAATTTTCGCTCCGTTACTTCAGTTTGCTTCTGATGATGGCCAGTATAAGCTGGTCGAAACGTTAAGCGCTGTGTATAACTCAGTTTTCCGTAAATTATTCACAACATAATAAATGTCATTAACTTAAAATATTATTAATTTACCATAGAAACATAATTTG
Organism: Icerya purchasi; assembly: GCA_039619475.1. Classification (NCBI taxonomy): domain Eukaryota; kingdom Metazoa; phylum Arthropoda; class Insecta; order Hemiptera; family Monophlebidae; genus Icerya; species Icerya purchasi. The sequence continues at coordinate 207,000,022 of CM077115.1, forward strand.
GAAACTAATTTTTTTTGTAAAACATTAAAATATCATTGGTTCATGGAAATGTAAATTCGAATACAGAAAATTGGAATCGCCATAATTTACAAGCTCATCACTGATGGAAATAGTACGTATCTTAACAGTACTTATACGGGGCGTTTTTCGCTTGGCGAGTGAAAATTTTCGAGTGTTACCGTTACCTGTTGTAAAAGGTACTTTGTTTGTTTTAATTATTATATTAGTAATATATATATATATATATATATTCATTAAAAAAGGGAGAAAAAATACAGGAAATAAAGCTTTTGGGAAAATACAGAAATCACCTGTATGAAAAAAAAAAAAAGAGAAAAAACAATAGATTTAAACAGATATTAATACACAGAGGTGAAGCCACGGGGCAACGCTAGCGAGGGTAGGTAAATGGACCGTTTATAGGATAAATGAATAATATAATAAAAGTGATAAATAAGGGATAAGAAACAAATAATTACAATGATAAAGCTTAGGGACTTCTAGAAATCGATTGACAAGACTGGAAGCCGTATTTTTAATATTTACTACCGGGAATGTTATTTATACTCAATTTGAAATCCTTACTCAACTGTTGTATTTTTGGACGATGATAAACATGTTTCTCAAGAGAGAAAGAATCTCTTTACATAAATATAATTCTAGATAAAATAAATTTTTTTTTATTAATTTCCAAGTACAGATTTTAAAGTTGCATAAATACACGAGTAAAGCCATGAGTTATAATATTATTCTAAAACAGAAATATTTTAAATTTTGTCAATCGAGTTTATCGCCCGCTTTGATTTTTAAAATTTTGAGTGTTCATATTTTTCTCCTATAATATTCTAATGAAAATTTTTCGACCAATTTCTATTAAGTAAATAAGGTATATCTCTAAGGAGATCCTCCATTTTCCAACGTTTATTTTAATGAACATTTGAGAATCAGCACTAAATATAATTTTTTTAAATTTTAAAAAAGTCGATGCTAAAAGTAGTATGAAAGCGTGTGTTTTTTAAAGTTAAAAATATTTGTTAAAAATTCTGCATAATAAATCTATGTAGGAGCCCTACCGCATGTATGTTTTCACATCTTTCAAGGGTCGCAGGAGACACTTAAAATTTTTTAAAATTATGCTTGTCAATCAGGGATGTTCATCCGAAAACAATTAGAAAGGGAATGAATTTTTTTGAGTGTCAATGTCGGGAATCGAACCAAATTCATTAATACGTTGGTTTATCTCTAAAGTAGATCCGAGAAAAACTCGGTTAGTTGGTGTTTCAAAGTAAAGCGAGTAGTCCTATATCTTTACTGCACGTTCAGATAAGAATGAAAATTATTTACGGTAATTGTGAAATTATAGGTTGTTTTTTTTTTTTTTTCTTTTTTCATGCCTTATGAATTGGAACCATATTATACAGAATTAAAAATTGAGAGCATCGGTGTGTGTCTAGAGAGAGCGTAAGTCGAAATTTTCAACTCCCGCAAAACTCAATGATTATTATTTTTTAGTTTAATTTTCAGTAACAACTTTAAAAAAAAAGAAATTATCGCCTAAGTAATTTTAATATTTAAAATTTTCTTTAAAATATATTCGAGATAATAGATATATATCATGAGAAATCTAACGCAAATCCGGATGAAATGTACTCGACTCGAAATTGCCGAGAAAACTGAAAATGAAAGTTGTAAAAGTAATATAAAAGTATTACGAGGAACCAGTTAGGTAAAAATAAGGCCAAAAATATCTTAATATTGTGCATCCTGCACGAAGCATTATTATATATATATATATATAAATTTGACTGTTTTCTTTTATATTTAACGGAACCAAGTCACTTGCACTGCAAGAGACGCCATTAGTTAAATTTAACTGTATCCTCTAAATTTTCAAACTTTTTTGATCGTTGACTAGCAAATAATATGAGACCGCTTTCATGCGAAGGAGACAGCGAGCTACCGTTAGAATTAATCAGTTTAGTTAATAATGGAAAATACTGAATAAGTCTAATTTATCGTTGAACCTTATAGTGCGGATTTTTTCGTCTGTCTAAACTTGTACATTATTCCATCTGGTCAAGTTTCTACGTGTACGCTTTTCTGTTTTAACTTTTTCATCTGTATATACCAGGCCCGTACCCGGAATTTTGGAAAGGGGGGTTTCGAAAATTTTCTTTACATCCTTATTTTATAAATTATCCTCATACTATTAATAATTTCCATCATTTTGATTTATATCTATTAATAATTTACATAAATGAATTACCCCGTATAAAAACATTAATAAAAATTACATATGTTATTAACTATACTCGTAATAAAAAGTTTTTCCCTAAGATATTACCTCTAATAATATGACGCATATTTTTCCTTTTTTCTTTTCTAAAAAATCATCAATATTTATTTTGAATTTTGAATTCCCCCCCCAATTTTTGTGTATTTATAATAACTATTTCAATTCTCATGGGGTAGGGTGGGGGGGGGGGGGGGGGGGGGGGGTAACTCCCCAAGAAACCCCCGTGGACACGGCCTTTGTGTATACTGAAATCTTTTAATTTACCAAGTTAAATTTTTTAACAGTTCCAGTAATAATAATGATAGCAGTATGTTACGCTCTCGAGATAACCACGATTTTGCTAGTGCTACATTCGAAATATTTTCATTTTTGAACATTTCTTTCAAGCAATATTTTCGTGTTAATACGCCTATTTCCAGATTACTTAAATTGTAAGAGCCAGTACATTAATTAGCGTATTTTTCTGAATTTTTTGCAAACTTTGAAAGTTTCTTTAAGGAACGTTATTTTCTAATAATTAAACTGAAAGGTTAGACAAGGCCGAGATATTCCGAATTTCGGAGTTTGTGACAAGTCTCAGTTCGAAAATTTAAAAGAATTCTTTTTTTAAAAATTCTCACGTTCATTAGCTGGTTTGAAATTTTTACACCATAATAATAATAATAATAATAATAATCGCGCTGCGGGCACACTATTGTTTTTGCATTTTTTTCCACTCTTCGCATAATACATCTTAAAAACCTTTACCTCGAAGATGGTGTACACAAAGGTAATACCGAAAGAGAAAAAAAAAACAAACCATAATTATTATACAGTGATACTTTATGTACTTACAGTTAGCTTCGAGCGAAGATAAATGGGTTTTTTTTAAATTTGACGGTTTAGCTGCTTGTTTTGTTCCTTCCGCAAGAGCGACTACCTTATCGGACAGGAACATTGACACAACGATCAACCGGATAATAGGGAGGAGCGATAAATTTGTCGATTCCACTCGAACCGATTTCATATCGCTTTCGTCAAACACACACACACAAAAAAAAAAAAAAAAAACAAAAAAAACGCGAAAAATATTTGACTTTTTTTTCTATTTTAATTTATTTCAAAAAAGAAATGTTCCTTCAGACTTTTTGGTCTGAACTTTGCTCTGCCTTCGGTTGGAGCATAAATCAAGTTACGTTAATATCGCGTTCGGGAAAAAGAACTTCGGAAGAAAGGTTGCGCAATAATAACGACCGTAGTATAACGGCGGCAATAATGAGAATGGTAGCGACTTAACCGTCGATAAAAGGTAGTAGTGCAGTGCTAACACGTAACGCCATCAGAACGCAACAGCAACTATTCCGAAGCTGGCTGCGACAGCAGTCGGTGTAAATATAGTAAATTACAAAACAGACGGAGTGCTCGTCAACGTTTGTTATTTAATAGGGTTGCTTAGATGACGTTACGTTGACGGACATGCGAGCTAGAAAAAGGCCTATATAGAGCACTGCTCGGGAGGTCTGCGGAAACAATGTACACAAACGCACGTCGCGTTACGAAAATGAATCGAACGGGGGTGCTATCCGGTATTAGTTAAGTTGGCGGTGGCTGGAAAAACGGCAGTCGCGCTGGATCTGGAACTCTAGATGTGGACGGCATAATAAGAGCGAGCGAAGTTCCAGTGACGTAGACGATCGCGCAATCAGAGCGATGCGTCGGCCGGTCGAACGCTGTCGCACGCAACGAACGACGACAGGCAAGAAACAGTACAGCGTCAGACTGCTGCTACTACTGGCTGGAGTGCTATGTGTGAAATTTCAACCGAGCAGCCCTACAAGACTAGCCGACAGCGCCTACTGGAATTATCCATGTGCCTCCTTCGTACACTGTTGGCTGGAACGGAAGTGTACCGCTTTCGAGCCACCGGAGAATCCGCGTCGTTTATATAAATGTGTTTACATAAATGCGCGTTTACACTGTGTGTGTGTGTGTGTGTGTATGTGCGGCACATCTGTGTGCATCAGTCCCCAGACCCATACAGTCTACTGTCGTGCAAGAAGTTGTTGACGGCGGCCATTACTTTTACCGATTTATTGTTGTTTAATCGTTTCCGTCTATCCGAAGCACCGCCGGGCAGACTGGAGAAAATTTATTTACCATTCGAGACTGCGCGATTAAGAATTTCGCAAGAGATCGCGGCAATATCAACGAAAATCTCGTACAACGCTCGATATTTAACGTCTGAAGAATTATAATCTTCCAAGTTATTTTGGAATTTTGTTTTCATTTTTTTCCCTCCCTTAATTTCGGTTTTCATTATTCGATTAAGGAATCAGTTGTCTTTTTCTCAAACTGTTTCAAAGGTAATTTAAAATTTCTTCGCGGTCTATTTAACTCGTCAATTGCCCCTTATTGTTTTCGACAAACCACGTCGCATTTTTTTTCTCAATAGAGTGTTACTGTGTTTATCATCAAAACAAATCCTAAAAATTTCCGGAATTGTAATTATTTCTATAGTAACGGCCTAAGGTGTTTCAAATTCCCCCTAGGAGGGGGTCTTGCGAATTTCAAGGTCGCTCAACTGTTGCGTATCATTCCATCGGGTTGGTTTTTAATTAAAAGACATTGACAAAATAATAATAATAAAAAATAAATGTTTCGTATCAAGTGTACACAGTAGTGTTTTTTGTAAACGATTCGCGCAGAAATTTTATAAAAAAAAAAAAAAATAGAAACCTGCGCGCATTTGATTCGATAGAATCATTTGAATATGAAAAAAAAAAGGAATTTGTAATACCGATCCCGGGAAATACTGTATATATTTTCTAATTTTATGTATAATGCGCCATCGTGTCCAGCCCTATCGAAAACTTGGCTTAAAACCGCATCACAGAATAAACCGGTGCGCACCTATTAGCCGGTAAAACATTTTTGAATTCCCAAAATGGGAGATGTCGAATTGTAAGATTTTGCTGGTCGAATTGGTTCTCGTAGACAAACTTGATTTTCAAGTTAGCTGGTCGAATTGGTTCCCGTTCTATCGATGCGTCAAATCTGTCCTTTTTAAGGGGTAACAACAGCAGTGTGAAAAAATGAATGTGTTTTTAAGAATCTTTTTTGAAAAAAACTACTACACCAATCGATTTAAAATTTTGTGCGTTTATTTATGTAATCAAAAAGTGTACAAATAATTATTTTTTTTTTTATAGTCTCAATTTTGCACAAAAGCATCTACAAGATGGCGTTCTGAAAAAAAGGGTTCCTTTGCTGTTGACAGTATAACTCGTACTGCGGACGTTTGAAATCAAAATTTCAAAAAGATTATTAAACGATAGATAAATAGTTATCGCAGTATCGTAGAAAATTTGAAAATTTTGATTAGAAAAAAAAATGGTGGCCATTTAAAAAAAAAATTAAAATATTTCAAAAAAATTTCGCCGGAAATTGTTAATAAAAAAAAAAGTACGCAATTTAAAAAAAAACTGTACGATGCGCCGATAGCGATACATTTCCTGAACAAAATCCATTTGGAATCAGGTCGATCGGATAAAAAGAATTCTAGTTATGCTGTCAACCAGGTCAAAAAACATGATTTCGAGAAAAACTCGTTTAAAGTTTTGAAAGTAGTAAATCGACCGATATGATCGAAATATCGATATCGAACTTGTTTTTATCTTTTCGTCTGCTATCCCTGGGCCATACAGAAGCTAATCCACGTCTTTTGATGCCATCCTCTCGTCCTCAGATTGTTTTCTAGCCCTCAAACGTCCTTCATGTGTGTAGAGGCAGCTGAAATGCGATTGGCATACTCTATTCTGTGTTCGTCGATTTGATGGCAGTAATCGTATAGTTTTTGGCCTATCCTGAACGTTTTACAACATACAAAAGAGCCACGTGACCGTCGTTAAAAATGATAGTCGCCAAATTAGCTGCTGTTTCGACGATTTTAGAGCGGCTGAAACTACTTTCCAGAGCAAACTTTCAAATTACTGAATTAAAACTCTCGTTGCCATTTTAATTGAACGCTACTAGGTATCTTTCAAAAAGATCATCCCGGCTGAGGTCCGTATAAATTGGCTTGATTGGCTCTGCAACCTGCTTCGGCAGTGCTGCCTCGTGATTAATTAAACGATAGCAAACACTTCTATTTAACTCAATCTGAGTCTCACTAAATGTACTCTCAGTTTGGAAGAGGACTTACCTCTTCTTTTTCCATATTGTAACGATTCTTCGGAAGTACAAATTTACTTCTTTTCCTGTTTTCCTGATTTACTGTATCACCTGGCACACGTTTCTCTTACTCTGGCGATCCATTTTTCGAATAAGCGTGCACGCGTACACTCGACAAACTGAAAAATACGTAGGAACACTCCGTTTTGTTTGTTTCTCGACTGGTTATGGTTTATAGCTGACTACATTAATGCGTCCAAGTACATATATATATATATATATATATATCCCGTCCCTGACCTTGCCCAAGTCACGTGGGTATGAACTTCGTTAACGGAGATGGCACTAGAAGAAGAAGAAGAAGAGGCTAAGAAAACAAAAATAAATAAAATAAACAAACTACAGAGAAGGTTTTTGAAACTTATTACTATATCCTACTGGAAGCAAAACGACTTTAGATGAATTATGTGTGAAAGGAAAACAACGAAATGTCCCTTAAGATATGTACTATTTCTATTATGGAGTACTAGAATTTATTGTCAATAATATAAAATTACCATCCAGGCAAAAAATTCGGTTAACAAAAAACCAAAGTAATACATATTACATCTATCCCAGCGGGGAGTGAATTGACAACACTGATGACTCAGTTTTAATTAATTTAAATAAGTACAATCCCTAATCATATACTAGAGGGGAAAAAAATTGGTGCGTGAAAAAAGGAGGTGCAAAAATGGTTGAAGGAATGGTGCAAAGACTGAAGATTAACTTTACGTCCTATATCTCGCTACTCCATTTGATGGTTCTTTTCTGTTTACGGTTTTTCCGGTGTTTGACACTTTGTCGTGTCCTTTCTGGATTTTAGGCTCTCACTAATCATGTTTTATTTCGATACTAAATATTAAGCTGTCTGCATATATTGGCGTTCAGATGCGTATTACGCGGCATTGTTGTTTTATTGGCATACATATATATATATATGCTATTAGTTTATTATGCATAATGCTAAGTTTATTATTATTGTTAGTTACGAAATAAGTTAAGTAGTTGTAATTTGTGTACTATATATCTCTATTATAATAAACGTTGATAAGAGTGTTGGGCACTCACATAACGGCCATATTTGCCCTGTGAGACCCACAACTTGTTCTTAAGAAAAAAAGAAGCGATATCGTACATCTATATTGAAAGCTGTCTTCAGTTTGTGTATTACTGTTAGCTGTTTTAAATAAATCTAAACTGTAAATGGAAAACGAATAATTGCAAACTATATTTAGCACTTTTATATTACCAATGAATGAATGTTCACACAGCTCAATTCCTGTGTACGAATTCACAATTTATATTTCATGTCTATATGTTCAAAAAAAAAAAAAAAAAAATCAAATGCAATCAGATGTAAATTAAATTTAATGTCATTTTTTATGCGAAATTCACCACTTCTTTTTGGTCCAATATCACGTTTTAATAAAGTACATAAACCCACTGAGTGATTCACCAATCATTCTGGTAACAATGGGAACCGGTTCGACCGTTTTAAATTGAAGACTGATCAATTCGACCAGCTAATGCAGTAATTCCAGTTTATTACAGTTCGACCACATCCCTCAAAACTGATGGCGGCATGAAATGATTTGCTGTTTTTCGACCGGAAAAAGTATATTTTTTAAGCAACAGGTTTTTGAAACACTCCTACATTAACCGGAGTACAATGGACACATGACTGATCAGGTTTATCCGGTTTATCATTACTATTTTCGAAAATTTTAATTACGTTGGATAGAACTATATATGTGCATCATCATCACCTACAGTCGTCACCCCAGGTGGGGTATCGTGATAACGTAATTAAAATTTTCGCAAATAGTAGTGATACACAGCAGACTCACACGGGACTGCACTTGTATATCGATAAATCAAACGATTACTAATCAGTTCCGAATGTAGTCTTGCGTGTGTACACCTGCGTTGCATATAATAATTGCCTACTACACTATGCCTGTGTCTGTACAGCTGAGATGTACGAATAGGTAGTCGCCGACGCTCAGAAGCTGAGTATGGCACTATAAAGAAAATGATAAACCTGATAAACCTGATCAGTCACCAACCGATCTAAACCCAAGCACGTGTCCATTGTACTCCTGTTAATGTAGAAGTGTTTCAAAAACCTGCTGCTTAAAAAATATACTTTTTCCGGTCGAAAAACAGGTCGCGACAGCCTAGTTGCTAAAGCATTTGACTTCTGTTACAGAAGTCTTAAGTTCGATCCACGGCGGCGATAGAAATTACCAAAGAAATAATTAAATTAACCGCTAATAGTATCATATGAGAGGCAATGGCAAATATGCATAATATGCGCGCAATTTGATGTGTAGTAGGCAAACGTAAATAGGACTGCGTTTGTATAACGACATAGATTAAACAATCACAATGACAGTTTCAAGTGTCGTCTTGCATTCGCGTACTCGCCTTTTGAATATAGCAATTGCTATGAACACTATGCTTATGTCTGTACAGCTAGAATGGACGAATAGGTAGTCGCCGAAGCTGAGTATGGCACAATGATGAAAATTATATATATATATATATATATTAATAGGGCTTTATTTGGATTTATATTTTTAATGATGTTTTACTATCCCAGCGGGGCCGGTTTTATCGCAGCATAAACGTAAAAGCTGTACTCATTTGTTGATAATTTGATAGTGATTCATCTTTAGCGTTTAGAGTGAAAATGTTAACGCAAAATATTTAGAAAATTTTACAGTTTTTAAATTAATTACTATCAACTTCCATTATTATAATTAAGTTTATAGGTTTTTTTTTGTTTTTTCAGATTTCTCATCGCTTGCTGTAGAAGGTAGAAAAGAGGATATGTACATTTAGATGTATCGCTTTTTTTGCAATATTTCTAGTAATTGTTTACTCTTTACTTATTTCTTATCTATGGTTGTGACTCTAAATCTCGTCTTTCTAAATTTGACATTATCCAAAAGTCGTGTCTTCGGCTTTGTCTTGGTGCTCTTAAGTCTACTCCAATTCCAGCAATTGTCGCAGAGTCTAACACACCACCCCTGTCTCTTCGCAGATCTTACTTAGGCTATCGTTTCCTCGCCAAACGTCTTCCACTCACGTCCTGTACTCTTATTCATTCCTATCTTTCAATTTACAAGAACTGGCGTTTTACGACCTAGGAAAATTCCTATTTTAGCTTTCATTTCCCTTCGCCTTAGTTCCTTTTGGCCTTATACAATCTCAGGTAATAATCCTGCTTTTTCATTTAGCTTTGCCGATCTCTGCCATTTTCCCATTGTTTTTTTTTTTTGTACCTTCACTTTCCAAATCCCTTCCTCAGGCAATAATTCAACAGGAATTCCACAGCATTATCAATTCTCAATTTCCATCGCATGTAATCATCTTCAGGTGTTGGAGCTTCTTTTATCCTTCCGGATTTCAACTTACCTGAATATTTTCGTCTTCCTTCGTTCTGCTCTACCTTTATAAACGAATTAATGACCATCCTACGTTCTATTATTTTCATTTCTTCCAGTCGTCGGTTTTCGAATTATTTGATTATTTCAGACTCCATGAGTGTTTTTCAAGCGATCAGCTCCCCTTTTACTGATCACTCTTCCGATTTCATCATTCTTCGCATACGCTGTCTTTGTCCATCTTCTTTCTTCTCACTACTCCATCTCTGTGTTGATTTTCTGTGGATTCCCAGCCATATGGGCATTAAAGGTAATGAAATGAATGATTTTTTGGCTCGAGTTGCTGCTTCCTCTCGTTTCTTCTTTAAAAAAATTCCATCCTCCAACTTGAATTCCTTATGTACTAAATTTCATCTCAAACTTTGGTCAGATATTTACCCTTCCTCCTTTCGTAACGATCAATCCTTTTGTCTGTACAACCTAGTCTTCCTTCTAATTCCTAGTTTTTTGAGTTTCCTTCACTTCCCCGTTCTGTTGTCATTTCTATGATTCGCTTGCGTTTTGGCCATTCTGCTCTTCCTTCCTCTCGTTTTCGCTTTTCCCTTGTCTCCTCTCCAAATTGTCCTCTCCACCCAAATGAAGCGGTGATTTGCGACGTCAATCACATCTTTTTTGAATGTCCATTCCTTTCTATTGAACGTTGTATTCTATATTCTTGTCTGCCGAAACTCAAGCTCTCCGTTCCTTATTGTGCATCCTTTATTTTGTCCTTCTCCTCGCCATCCATTATTTCATCCGTTAGTTCCTTTATATTGTCCATATCTGACCGAATCAAAATTTAACTGACGGCTCTTTTCTTTCTTGTTGTTTCTGGGTGTAAGTCCTTAGCTGACGTGCCCAAAGGGGGAATCTAAAAAAAAAAAAAGAAAAGAAATCGTTATGCTATTTGCACGTTTGGTTTTGATTTTCTTTTTTATTTCACTAATAAGCTATTTTGCATACTATATGTAAATAGATACATAATTGTAACAGTAACAGATGTATACGTAACAAATGCATAAGAATGAGACCGGAACAGACACTAGTCAGTAGGTCCGTATGTTGGGGCGATCCGTTTGTCTTTTTGTATATTGACAATTCAGTGGTTATTAAGCTGTGCGGACATTCTCAATCTAGATTATCATTGTATATTTTTGGCCACTACGATTTACATTACGTATCTATATTGCTTAGGGTGCAAGAGAAAAAGGTTAAATTATTTTTAACGAAATTTTATGTTTATCGCAGTACGTCGCAAACATAACTATGTGTTTTTGTTTATGAGTTGAAATATACCGGTTGCTCGAAGGTGTTTTTCTTTTTTTGGAGTAGTTTTTTTTTTCTTTTAACCCGGCATCATTGTGGCGGCCAAACAGAACACGGCCGTTGTGGCCGTGTATCTAATACCTATGTACATTATTGTACACTGAATCAATCTTATGTTAATATTAGTTTTCTACATTAGGGAAATAGGTAGTTATATGCATTATTTATGAAAATTAAATATTTATTTATTATAAAGTGAGCATATAATCATCAAAAATTTAAAAAACTAAACATTTTTCTCCTGAGATCAATTTGTTAGAACCTAATTTAGAGTATATATTCAAAAACAAAAAATAACAATTTAGGTACAAAACATAAAATTGTTGTTTTTAACACGTTAACATCAAATTATGAATTATGTAAAACAAAGCTTATTTATTACTTATGTACTAAGTTAATCGCTATCGAGATCAACGCAACTTTGGCATACTGGGATAATGTGTTGCATACAAAAATGGGCTTGTTACATTTATTGCAATTACGCCTTGTATTTTTTTTCTTTGGCAAAAGGACAGTCTATAAATATCGTATATGTTTTCGAACTTCTATTCGGAGGGTAGGTCATAGTTTCTCTCCAACTTGTTTTCACGTATATGTAAGCCTCTCGGTAAGTTCTCCATATTCTTCCTCACTCGTCGTCTGAACTGAACTGTTCACTGTCACTGGTACAAGCTTGTTCAAACAAGGCTAGAAGTCGACTTTGTTCATTTTCGTATGACATCGTTCGTAAAACTGTGGAAAAGGGTATGCAATTCATCAATAAACAATAAAAAACAATAAAAAACAATAAACACGTTGTATACATAAATGTTACGCGGCCATTGTGGCCGGGTATAACGTACCCGCACGCTCTTTACAGACGTGCAAACTTCACCGTAGCCGCAGTGACACTAAATAGAATAGCTAATACGCTCAAAGAGGTCAACGACCGCGGATACTGTGAGCAGCAAATAACGCGCATATTTTGTTTTAAAGTTATTAGGGTTTTAAAAACCGTCGGGTATTGGATATCCGGCCATAATGATGCCGGGTTGAATACCAAGGTATTTCAAATTTTTATTTATTTTTTTAATTTTATTTCCTTATTACTTTATGATACGCTAGCAAAACTTTTTTTTTCGAATTTTTTAAAAAAATTACATATTTTTGTTATTTTTTCAAAAACAACGTATCAAAGCCATTATGGTTTCCCCTCATGATCACCATAATACAACAGTTTTTAAAACATGTTGTGAAAATTAGTGATTTTTTTCAAAATTAAATTAAACAAAAATTTTACAAATGTAATTATCATAATTATTGAACGTAGCATGTTTCGAAAATTCGAATAAAAATAGTTCCAAATTATATCCTGACTGGGTAAAATATTAAATCACTGAAGCAAGTTCGTTTACAATTTTATTGACCGAATTATTATTAACGATACTTCCTAAATTATATTTCACGATTAGGAAGGAGAATGTTTTCGTTTCCTTTTGACACCTTTCCAAATTGCTAACTTCATTCTAATTACGGAGCCATCTGTGATCCTAAACATATTTTCTTCGAATTTCTTTCTCCTTTTTTCTGAACATGCTACTTTGTATTCTAGTTTATTGTCTCTTGGACTTTATTGTCCCTCTTACATTTTATCCACTACCTTTCAGTCAATTATTCCAGTGTTTAGTTTCTTTATTCTAGCAGTTTATGATCGGATCAGTACGTGCCCCTCAAAAAAAAAAAAAAAAAAAGAAGAAAAAAAGAATGAGTTTGTGTTAACTCCCAAACAGTAAAATACGTTGTATTCTAACTAAAGTTACGAGAGATGTTTCTTCTTTTTTTCTTTTCTAAAAAAGGGGGGAAGAATACAGTGCGCTTCTATAAAGGTTAAAGAGCTGTATTTAATGCAGATTGCAAACTTTTTTTTTGTTTCTTAAATGGTGTCACTTATTTAATTTTACTACATATTTACTTATGTATTGTGTTACCTGCCGCGAAATTTTACTGATAACTGTACTCGGTGACGATAAATAAAACTACGTATTAACATTTAATAAAATAATAAAAATATTTAATTACGGCAGAGAAAGGGAAGATGTTAAAAGTTAAATAGGAATAAATAATTCAGGAAGATGAGAGCGGTCAGCGAAGTTGGAAGTAAAAGTAGAGGGTACTAGAAGAGAAATAAGGGATATATCAGAGATTTTCCTAGATGGGTAAATTTTTTACTAGAAATCGACAGGTAAGATATGATAAGAGGGCACAAGTTGAAGACTTTAACAAGGAAACGATGGATTAAATAAGATCTACTAATGTATAGACAGTCGTCGCGATAGCCTAGTTACTAGAGCGCTTGACTTCCGTTATGGAGATCACGGGTTCGGTCCCGAGCGACGACGAACTTATTACAAGAATAAATAAATAAATAAAATAATCGCTAATAGTCACGTGGAAGGCAATGGCAAACCACCACGTTCAACATCATATGCGTGCTAGGTTCAGTACACGGCAGACCCACAGGGGACTGCACTTGTATATCGATAAATCAAACGATCACTAGTATCATTTCCGAATGTAGCCTTGCTTGTGTACACCTGTGTTGCATATAACAATTGCCTACTACACTATGCCTGTGTCTGTACAGCTGAGATGTACAAATAGGTAGTCGCCGACGCTCCGAAGCTGAGTATGGCACTATAAAGAAAATGTATAGACATGGCACGTTGGATACGCCGAAAATTTTTTAAAATAGAAAAGACATAAGAGTATCGACACAGAGTCGAGGGTAAGAACTTCGGATTATATCTAGTATACAAAGTCTGGAAACTTAGAGGCATAACCATAAATGAAAGAAGAGCAGACAAACGTGGAACGGATGATGGGCTTATATATAAAGAAATAAGAATTATTTAAATCGCCAAACTAAATTTAGTTAGCAGGATACAGGGCTTTCAGCAAGTTTAGTTCTTTAATCGAAACCTTTGGCCTTAAATATGGGGAGAGAGGGTCATCCTGTATAAGGGTCTGATTCAGTCCCTTTACAGGTATGGCTCTATCATTTATATAAATAACAATAAATGCTGTTGGCAAACACCAGAGGAAATTTCCTCGAAATATTTCCTCTTTGTACAGAACCTGCTCTACGTCTGCTGCTAATGTCATATCAAACATTCTTCCACTGGATCTTTTTGTTACGGGTGCCTCCATCATCTCTGAATACAGGGTTGTTGGAGATATATCCCGTGTTGAGAATATCCAATTCCTAGATATAGATCTTTCTAGTTTGGGTCCTTTCCCAAGTCTCAAAACTCTTAAAAACTATATTAATGGCACACTCCTTGCAATATGGCAGCAGAGGTGGAACAGTTGTCGAACTGGAAGAAAAACATACGTGTTCTTCCCGAAAGTTTTTGACAGATCAAAATTAAAAAATTTAAACATTAATTTTTACAATGCGCACAGGTGCTCTTGGGGCACGCAACGTTTGGCTCCTACTTACGTAGGTTCCGTCTTTCTGATGGCCCTGCGTGCACCATGTGCACCTCTGGTGTTGAAGATAACACCGAACATTATTTTTTGCTGTTCCAGATTTGAGGATCGTAGATTCAAATATAACATTAATAGCTTCAAATCTCTAATCATCACTAGAGAAAATTCTACAAATCCGTTGTATACGGAGTCTACGATTCACAGGAAGTTCATAAATAGAAACTAATACGCTATTAACTCCCTAAATTCAAATTCAATCGTGAAACGGCAAATGTAGCATGGTGTTTTTCTATCTTATGTACTTCCTGTAAATAGTCAAAAAGCATTAAATCATTGGAAATGATATTTTTAAGTTATTTTCAGGCCCGGATTAAATGTATGATAGGCCCCGGGGCTAAAGATCCTCATCAAAATTATGACATACACAATAGTAGGTGTTAGCCATATGTTTGGCAGTTAATTCAGCAGTTGTATCAATGAAGCAGAAAATATGAGAGATAAAAGGGTAATACAAATGCAGTTTCGAAGATTGAACAAGTCATCTTAACGTGTGCTTGAATTTCAGACAGAAAGAAATGTAATAAATATACTGATAATGGCCACCTAAGTAGACAATTAATAAATGAAAAGTGGTGGAAGGGAAATGGAAAATAGTGAAATTATATAATCTGTCAATTGACTGAGATGTTTCATATTTTGTATGGTAGAGATTAAACGAAAAAGTGAAAAGAAGAATGTAAGAAAGTGAAAAAAGAATAAAAAACGAGAAGACAAAAAAGAAAGTTTAGTCCTTGCTACTTTCTTTTCCTCCCTTTTTTCTAGTTTTAAGAGGAGAAATTTATTTCTATGATTAATTAGAAAGATAACAAAGGATGAGAAAAACGCGATGTTAACTGAAGAATGTAGAGATCCATAATGATTTTTTTTTTGGCCTGGTTTTTCCTTTTAACTTTTTAGCCAGTTTATATGTTAAACGTGGTGTCATATAGTATTCAAATTTTAAAGTTCAATATTGCATTTTTTGAGGAGTACTGATAAAGCTGTTTACATGTCTGGCCTATTTGTATGGATACTGTATTTATCGGTAGCGTGTGATATTCCTGAGTTGATTAATAAGTTCTTCTCGTTGTTTTTGGAATCGGGTACAATAGAAAATGATTGATATTTTCCTCATAGTCTTTATTGCAGTATTGGCATTTATCCGATTCGATAATGTTCAGTTTCTTTAATTCTGGTATGTCCCCTGTTCTAAGCCGTATGATTTGCTTTATGTAATTCCTAGGTAGGTCTCCTTGACTTGAAGGTACCACCATGGGGGTTCCTGATACTTTTTGTATATTGAAATAATATTTTCCGCAGTTTATTCCGTTCAAAATTAATTTTTTGTTTATTTGTTGGTATATTTTTAACATTATATATGTACGTAATTTGTTCACATTTTTCCTTGTTAATTTATCAACGAATTCATATTTCTATTCCACAATGCCTTAGTGTCCATTTGAGTACTACGTGATTATTGTGATTCCATAATGATTGCGAGTTGTTCCCCGTGGATTCTGTTTGACGGTTTAACGGTCGGCAACATTGAGTGGTGCAACGACTGAACTTTAACGACAACGCACTTCTAAAATGCAGCCGAAAAAAGAAACAATTAAATAATTAAAAAAATGTAACGTATTGATATATTTCGTTTGCTAATTACAGTTAATAATATAAAATTATGAATAATTACCAACATGAATTATCGAACATTTGAAGATTGAATATTAAATAAAATATGTCAGTAGCGTGTATTTTCAGAGCATATCCCTCGTCTCTTTAGTACCAGAAACGAAATGAAAAGTACGAATTGATAGGTTTCTTTTACATTTTGTATTTCCTAATAGCTGAAAATAGGGGATATTGCCCGAAAATACGTGTCTGGCGTGTTTTATTTAATATTTATTTTATAATTAAAAATAAAAAATCGCAAATAAAAGCAGTATATTCAAAAATTCACAAAACTCAGACCAACATGAGTAACGTCCTCCATAATCATGATTTAATGAGCCGCATATTAGATCTCGCGCTTTTTTGAACGTTTCGTAAACTTCGAAAGTTTCATTAAAGAAATAAAATATGGTTTTATTCTCGACAAATAGCGATTTTTCCAACAATATATTTCATATAACCGGAAAAAAAAAAAATTTTTCTCGAAATTTCGAGCTTTCGGCGCCCCGAGGGTCTAATTTTAAAGCTGGAAACCCAGACGTTGCATAATATTGTATTGTAAAACAATAACAAGCATTTCTGCAAAAGGACGCTTTTTTAAATTCATCGGGAAGTAGGTGAAAAATCGTTCGCAAGATTCCTCGCAGTGAGACAGACAGACAGAATGACAAAGCGAATTAAATAAAAGGCTATAATAAAAATAGAACATTCAATTAAAAGTGTCATTCAAAGAGGATGCGTATGAAGAAAACTTCATCGTTCGGACGACGACGAAGAAGATAATACGAAAAAATGACAAGGAAAAACGACAGCGGGAAGAGCATAATGAGCTAATAATGGAAAGGACGGAAGAACGTCGAAGTAAAATGAAGTCATTGAACTGTGCGTGAGGAAAAAAATTAGGTGGGACAGATAGGTAAAAAAACAGTTTATTCAAAAAGGACGAAACATCAGGTTTCCCCCTACATTTTTTATCTCCACACTCTATCATAAACTTTTCAAATGTTCTTCGCCACCCTCAATTAGCCTTCCTCCATGTGTCTGATAAATGTTTCCCTCGATTCAATTGTTATCGGTGAATTTTTTTTTTTTAAAAAAATAAGTTGTGGGTTTCACTGGGCAAGTAGGCCCGTTGCGTGATTGCGGGAGTGCCCAACACTCTTATTATCGCTTATTCTAAGTAAACAAAATTACAATTAATCATTCTTACTGCATAAATCGAACACGTATTAAATCAAAAAAAAAAATATATCAATCAAATTTATAAAAAGCACAATAACACACCGATACATAAGGCCTACTTACATATTGGACGTCGCATACATTAACGTGCAAGAAAGAAAAAGGAAGGAAAACGGGGGGAAATAAAGGGTCTAAAAGAGCCCTAAAAAGGAATGCAACAATAAAGGGAAAAAGGGCTGCAGCAGAATTCCTTAATCTTTGCACCGTTCTTTCAACCCCCTTCACCACTTCTCTCTTCCATACAGCAATTTTTTTTTCGTTTCTTATGTGACTATGGTACTCATTAGTTTAATTAGAACCGAATTATTTGTATTGTCGATTCGTAGATTTACCCCCCCTCTAGAACGAATTTAATAGTGTTAGTCGAGTTTTTGGTCTGGAAGATAACTTTACGTTATTGCGTTTAAATTAAAGTAGTCTGTAATAATAATAGTGCATCTTCGGAGACATTTCATTATTTTCCTTCCACCAGGTTAATATAACTCCACTTCCAATGCGGTAGTATAAGTTTGAAACACCTTTTCTGAATTTTACCCATTTTATTGATTTCCTTTTTTTTTTTTATATATATTTGGATGCCATATAAAATTCTAGACATTATTATTGTATTAAAGTATATCCTTAATGTTCCGTACGAAAGAACCTGCCTCAATTTATATAACGCTGGAATTGACTGTCTTATTTTCGAATTTAAGTTTTATATGTGATTTTTCCAGTTCAATGATTTATCGATATATATTCCTAGTATTTAAAATCTGTTACATTCATTATAGGTGAACATGAACATGTGTGAGTGGTGTTATTTCCGTAGCATGAATGCTTATTCATTATTACGTATGCTAATTCGCTGGTGACGACTCTTTTGTTTAGACATATTTCGAATACGGAGTAGTTTTGATTTATTTACATTTATGGGCATAGCCTCCTGTCATGCTCCCATTTACTGAGATTATCGACATCATTCTCCTTTCACTCTTTTATTTTCACTGGCGGTTCAAAGAGGTCGAAAGAAGTAGGCGCCACCTTTACCATCCGGTCTCTTGATAATTCTGAATCTGTCACATTACCTTCTGTCCTATCTTCACCACCGAATCCTTAGCTATATTGCGTGCTGTCCCTTTAATTATTTGAATAATTTTGCTATTGTTTTCGTGCATCTTTCTACTCCCTCGGTAGATTCCGTTTTCCTTTTTTTTTTTTTTTTTTTTTTTTTTGATTGATCGTTAATCTTTAAATTTTCTCCCGTCGTTCTATCCATATTGACCTCCTCCTGTGTGGGTCCCCCTGGTCATGCAAGGATTGAAGACAATGAACCAGCTGATTTGCTGATTCGATCTGAACTTTCCTGTTTCTAATATTAATTTTCTTTCCAATAACTCATTTTAAGCTATATTTATCCCTCCCTTTTCCTTAATCCTCAATCTTTACACTAAAAGATATCGGAATCTATAAACTGACATTTTTTACAAACAGAAAGGAGGTTCAAAACCTGGGATTTTGGAAAAGAAAGCACTAGAGGAAGCAGCAACTCCAGCTAGGGAATTTTCCATTGCCTACTATGTACATACGTGATTGGGAATCTTCAACAAATATCAATACGGTCTGAATGCAGAGAAAAGAGATTATGGATGATGGTATATGAAAAATGATTAAGTTCCGAGGCGAAGAGGAGAATATATATATGAATTTTGGAAAGGGGGGTTTTGAAAATTTTCTTTGCATATTTATTTTATAAATAACAATACATTTTTCACTAATATTCGTACTATTAATAATTTCCATCATTTTGATTTATATATTAATAATTTACATAAATGAATTATCCCGTATATGAACATTAATAAAAATTACATATGTTATTAATTATACTCGTAATAAAAATTTTTTTGCATAAAATATTAATGAAGTACCTAAAAATATGGAACATATTTTTTCTTTTTTCTTTTAAAAGTTGGCAAGAACGCCCTAAAAAACTCATCAATATTTATTTGAATTTGTGATTTTTTTCAGATTTTTGTGTATTTATAATAACTATTTCAGTTCTCTTGGGGGGGGGGGGGGGGGTAACCCCTCGTGGACACGGTTTTGATATATATATATATATATATATATATATATATATATTAAAACTGAATACATATAAAATATTTATAAAGTTCACTATGGACGGTAGGATTTTGGCTGTAAATATTGAACAAAAGGATGGAAGTCCGAAAGATTCAGAGAAATGAACGTTCGGCAAAACGGAAGAGGTTTCAACTCCACTGGAACTCAAAGATACGCATCTGTAAAGGAAATAGAGAACTGATAGTATTATTCCTGCATAGCTACGACGCTTGTGAAGATGATTTTGATTTTAAGGACAGGAAATGAACTTTAGGAGAATACGTAAGGTTTGCAAAGTTGAAAAAAAAGCGCGCTCAGCGACAAATAATAATAAATCGGTAAATTATGAACTCTAACAAATCGATAAATTGATAAATCAAAAACCTTACAGGCAATTATATCCGAACGAAAAATGATGATATTCTGCATTCGTACTTTTTTTCTTACTTATGCGAAAAATTGGTCGCAAACCATTTTGCTCTATACCTTAAGAACTACGGAAATAATCGTATCGACTAATAAGAACTAATTTAAAAAAATACAAATTAAAATTACAAAAAGTATATATATATATATATGTATATTTATTTATTTATTTATTTATTTTTTGTTTCTAATAGAAACATATCGAAACGGCGTGGAACGTAAACTTACTGAAAACGATCGAATGTTTTTTTTGTAATTTTTAGCTTTTTTTCTTTTTTTAATAAGTCTTCTGATAAGATGTCATCGCTTTTTAACCGCATCTTATAATGCCGGTGCTTTTATTTACTAGCAATTGTGGCGATTTACACGGCGCATGGCTCGCACACGGATCATTTCCACGCCTATGTGTTGCGTGTGTTTACACTTTTTTCTGTTGTCGTCGACCATCTGGCAAATTCTATTTTTACCTTCATCTACGTTCGCGTATTTTTCTTCACTTTTTTCACTTCCATTTCACTTTCTAATTCCTATCCTCCTTCTTCGACTCACCCAATTTTCTGCTTTTGTTTTTCATTCTAACCTACTTTTTACTTTCGCTCTTTTATTCGTAATATTCCTTCGCTCTCACATCTTACGCTACTGTGCGCACTTTAGCGCCGGTGTCGCGTAACGCCGGGGCTACTTGTGGCGCGTTATTCCCCTTTAATCTTCTTGTTTTTGCCTTTTTTTTTTCGTTTTCTTTTCCTTTTTAAATTCTAAAAACTGTAAAACTTATCGTACGTTTTTTAAAATAATGGCAAGATCGCGAATCGGTCGGACTAATTCGGAGAAAATCTGTCGAGGTTTTCTAGTTCGACATGCGCATACGGTGACCGAACAAAAGAATAAAATGCGAGGCGAACGAGCACGTTAATAGGGCTGCTACAGCCACATTGCCGATAATAATTAGCCGATCGCGTACTATGGCGGTGTTATGTGTTCACAAAGACGTTTGTTCTGTCGTAGAACATTCGCGGCATTTGTGTCTTTCGGTGATTGATCGCGCGTGCCTGATGATCGATCAATAAAAAGACTAAAAATTTGAAAGTAATAATAATAATAATAATAATAATAATAATAAAAATTATAGTAATAATAATAACAATATTATATAATATATACACAGAAAGACAAAGAAAAACAAGACGGAATGAAACATTTAAATCGCGTTTAGGTGATTGCCCTAGTTCTTAAGAAAGGTAGCGACGCAATTCATTTCTGTGTCCGGCTCGCAGGATGGATTTGTTGTTTCGAGAATCGTTCTCGGCTGGCGATAATTTTACGGTGAATTCGGCTGAGCTTTTCAAAGAACACATTTATAGAAGTAGAACAGAGAGCGACAGGTAATAATCGTCAAATTAATAACGATATGCGCGAGTTTTATTATTTCCGATTAGGACAGTTCCCATAAAATTCTAGCTAATTACGAAATAATCATAATCGATTTAAGAGAGACTTGGTAATATTAAATTATATTATGGAATATGTATATGAATGTGTCATGCAATTGAGTTAAACGGCTGTAACGATTTTGATGAAATTTACGAATTAAGCGTTTTTAGGAATTCGGGTAAACATTGATTGTTGGGGTATCGTCGAGCAAATTCTACGAAGCGAGCAATTTTATAAGTTTACGGTTTAGCGGAAAGTAAATTTAACAAAATACGCCTTTTAACTTCTTCGAAAATATAAAATATCAATTTATTTACGATATTTTTTATACGACGATTTTGAAAATTATTCAAAACTTTAACGCTTTTAATATTGAAAAATAGAGTTACACAACTGTATGGATTTATTTTTAAATATTTGTGAAAATCACATGACTATACTTTGATCTACAAGATCGAAATAAATCTGAGAGCAAAGCTCGATCGCGACCTGCATAAATCCGGTTATAGAGATAATAAATATTAAAGTTGTTTTTTTTTTTTATTTTTATTAAAGATTAATTAATATAATTATTCCGCGCTTACTCATTGTAGTCTCTAGCGCTATCCATGTTTTTTCTTCTTTTATTTAGTTAATGAAAATCCGTAATTAAAAAAATTTAGCTCTATTTATTTTCACGAGAATGTGATTAGTTGAAAGTGTGAATTGATGTTGGAAAAGGAAGTTTTAGATACATAAAAAAATAAATATACACACGAACACATTAGAAAAAAAGTGCTCGCTACGGTACAAAAAGTACAAAAATTGGGTCAAATGGTTTGCTACGAACACTATTTTAATAATAATAATAATAATAATAATAATAATAATAATAGTAATAATCAAATCAAATCAAATCAAATAATTTATTACAGATTATAGCTACATAATGAGAATTAACATGACATACTCCGCAAATGCGCGTAAGCGCGCGAACAGTGAGTATTATTATCATTGATATAAAGAAATATTTCGACGGCACTTGATAATGTATATAACATTCTTTAGTCATTTAAAGAACTACATAGATTAATTTTAATTTAAATTTAAATTTATACATAATTACGTTATATATGATAATAAGAGGAGGTCCTTTTAAAACGAGAAAGGGAAAAATTTGGGATACACTCATAAATTAGAAATAATAAGTAAACTAAAACTTACACTTTACAATTTGGAAAGGCGGCTAAGGAATTTTGTATAAGATCTCCAAAAATATATATTATACAAATACCACTTAAATTTGTAACAACTCGGTTCATGTGAGTTACATTAGCTATTCTTCGAATACGAATAATGGATCTGAATTGTCGCAATCTAAATCTAATGGCTAAAATACTCCAGTAGACACTTGTGCCTTTTTTTATAGTTTTTTAAGTCGCTTTTTAGGTAATCAGGCAATTGATTATAAAGTCTAGGGGCCATATACGCCGACTGATTTCTGGAATGATATTTAATTAATTCTTTTCCACAACTCCTCGTCACTCCTTCCTTTAACTATGAACTTAAACTCTGAACTGTTTTTAAGCAAAAATGATAATAACTGAATGCTATATAACTTACTGTGATATCCAAAAACTTCTTTGCTATGCCTTTGAAACTATTTAAACTGATAAACTTGTATATCCTCTGTTGCAAATAATTCAGTTTTTGTAAGTGGTATTTTGCAACATTTCCCCAATGTAACAATCCGTAAGTTAAAACTGGTTGATAATAAGTATAATCGATATAAGTGGTTCCCCTTAAAGATACAGTTTAAAGAATAAAAAAAATGTAATTTAATCTTCTCAATTCAGGCTCTAAATAATTCACATGTTTATTCCACATTAATTTACAGTCTATAGTTAAACCCAAATATTTAATATCATATACTCAGTTATAGAGCTATACTGTTTTGCAAATAAATGTTGATGTCATGCCCCAGTTGTTATATTGCGGTTTATGACTATAAATCATCATCTTTGTTTTCTCTAAATTCGCTACAAGTCTATTTCTTTTAAACCAATCCAATAAAGTATTAACATCGTTCTGGGCTACTCGTTGTAGGATACGACTATGACGGGATCTGGTAGCAATCACAGTGTCATCTGCATATGTAAAAAACCTTTCCGGTTGTGTATAAGTCGCACATATCACTTATGTATATTAAAAATAATATAAGACCTGGTATACTTCCTTGTGGGACACCGTAAAGGTATCGCAAAAGAAATTACTAAACGGAGAACGAGATGAAAAGAAAGATTACAAAAAATGGTTTTGTATTTTATTTTTAACCATATTTTTTTGAAGGGGGGGGGGGAGAAGTACAACACGCCCAGTTTTTTTTTTTTTAGTTTCGACCGTTTTTGGTTTATTCCCTCCTGCTCAATAATTAAGTCACCGGTAATTACAAACCTCCATGGCTTTCACTGAGATCCCTTTTTTGCCATTTTTGTTTTTTTTTTTTTGCTGCAGTTTGTACACAACATACGAGATCTTCAAGTAAATAGAAGCTCCATAAATTAGAATAATTTGGGAATACCGATGCAAATCTATCTCCAAAATCGGGATCTGATGGGTTTACACGCGTATACGAGCAAGCAGATAGTGACTTCATTCGAAATTCATTAACCAATAAGAAAGTTTACTTGCTGAATTTTTTACTTTGTGAACATTGAAAATAGTTTGGTTGCTTGTTAATTTCGTCATTCTAAAAGAAGGTTATTTTTATGGATTTAAGGAACATGTATTACTCCCATCCGATACATGAAGTTGTCTGTGATCCCCCAATCACATCTACATTCGAATGATTCTTCATTCTAATTTGTTATCCCTCGAGTTTCCCGCTCCTTATTGCGCCTCTTGACCCAGTCTATTATCTTAGCGTTTGATTCCTTCATTCTAACTGTAACTGACCGAACCAGCATTTAACTGATTCTCTCGTTTTTTACGTTACTGCTGGGCCGAGGTTGACGTGCTTCGCCTCCATCGCCACTGATTAATAAGGAGGTCGGCGTCCTGTTTTCTCTTCTAACTCTATAAAAAGTATTTCCGAATAGCCGGTCGTATGAAGAAATACTTTATCCTTTGTCTATTCTCTTGCGCATGTTCGAATTTACTCGAAGGGACTGACTATACTTTTTTAATAGTTTTAATTTATCGCGGTAAAATCGTGTCTAGAATGAACGTTTTTGTCGGATGTACGTAGGGAGTTCAAAAATAACTTGCAATCATTTTTATAGGCCAAGGCAATACCGTACATGAGGTTGGCAACAATGGTAGGTTGAAGTGTGATCAGGTGCTTCGCTATCGGTAAAAGTTTCAAACCGCGATGTTGAATAATTCTCGAGTTATTCGAGTTTATTTAACGCGTGTTCGATTGTTTTTGCGGCGCAAGTAGTGAACTAGTTAGAAATACAAGGGTGCTTGATCTTAAACGATTGCGGTTCGTTTTGGTTTTCTACTTGAAGAATAATGCGACAGAAACATACGAGTTAACGAAAGAAGCGCATGGAGAAGAATTGGCATTATTCAAACGTGTCATTTTACCCGTTCGCACACTTCGAACCGCGCAACTATTCATCTGGAAAAAAATATTATCGAACTAATGCCGCATCATTTATACATTCCCCTGATCCGCGCCATATGATTTTTGGCTATTTCTATCCCTAAAAAGAGAGGCGTTCATTTTAAAACCACAATGGAAGTGCACAACGTCCTTTAAATCACTTTCAGAAGAAGATGATTTTTTTCGAAGAAAGTTGGGATATAGTTGCAGGTGATGGTAGATACTTTGAAAAATTTCGAATTTTTGAATTTTCGAAGTGAAGACTTATTATCGCACGAACATTTTTTTGTTTCAAGTAATAAAAATTACTTCTTTTTTTTTTTTTTGATACAATATTTTTTACTAAAATTAACTTTATTCCATTTAGAATTACCGTATTTTGACGAAAATTGCACTCAAACACTCCAAATTTTATACTCTACACAATTTGCATTGTGACCTTGTGCGCAGTGTTGCCAACTGTTTATTACCAAAATCCAAACTTGCGCTGGTGAAGTCGAACTGGCTTTACATTAAACGACGTGGTTTGCCTCGAAACGTTATAGTTCTGCAAAATTTTGACTAACGGTGTCGGGGAACACAGGTGCATCGCTAAAATCCGTAAAGGAGTGAGGCAGGGTTGCGCACTGTCACCATTTTTGTTTAACTTGTTCGTGGAAGAAACGATTAAGGATTTGAAGACAAAAACTAAAGGAGTAAATGGGCAAGTAATCCACTGCATTTGATTTGCGGACGACATCGCTCTAATAGCTGAGTCAGAAAAAAAAATGCAAACATCCCTATCGAAATTTAATCAAATTCTTAAACAACAGCGTATGAATATAAACATTAAAAAAAACAAACAAGAATTATGATAGTAATCAAAAAGGAAACAGTACCGTGTGGAAATATTAAAATAGACAATCAAGTAATTGAACAAGTACAACAGTACAAATATCTTTTGGTTGCATACTAACCAGTAATTGCAGGTGTTCGACGGAAATCAGACACAGAATAAATATGGCTAAGGTAGCATTTGCCTGGAAAAGGAATCTGCTGACAAATAAGAACCTCAAATTAAATATAAGAGTAAAATTTGCGAAGTGTATTATTATATATATGGCTGCAAAACATGGGTTATGACCGAACACGAGGAAACTGGAAGCAATGGAAATGTGGATCTGGAGAAGAATATTGCGCATTAGCTGGACGGAAAAAAAGAGAAACTCGAAAGTGCTCGAAAAAATAGGAATGAAGAAAACAATTTTGAACTCAATTAAAATAAGAATGTTTGGTCATCTAATAAGAAATAATTCATTCATAACAAACATGATCGAAGGAAAAATTAATGGCAAGAAAGGAAAAGGTCGAACAAGGAATACGATTATTGGACAAATGATAGAAATGGCTGGTTGCAGAAAGTACTCAGAAATGAAGAAGATAGCACAATGGGAAGAGAAGAATGGAAGTTAAAATTCGCACCGACAAGGCTAAGCCTTTAGAACAAAGAAGAAGAAGGTGTATAATTTTAGTTATACTATAATCCACCGTGATTGCCAACGTCATACACAGGGTGTTGCTTCGGCGTATAAAAATGAGTGTAAGTTGTTTTTAACCCCCCCCCCCCCCCCTATGTATTTAAGTTAGTAGAGGAACAAAAAATTCGAAAAGTAACTTATCTGACCGACTATTAAATGCGTCTTTCGCGCTATTGGTGGAGGAAGAGTTGAGCATGTCTTTTGATGAGCACGGGTTTAGTTAAGATTTGTTTTCCTTCTTGATGGTCAAGATGAACGAAACGAAATCGCAACTATTGAAGCTCATAATTTTCAGTTGCCGAGTGTAAACTGTCACCAAATAATAGCGCACACTGATTGACGTAAAGACGACGATTCGAAAAACCATCTATTATAAATAATGCGTAACAAGGTTTTCCATTAAGTATACTCGCAATAACTTTTTTATGCATCCTATTGGTTGAATAAATTAATAATATTGTCGTAACTTCTTAATGAACCAGTTTAAAAATGTATCAAATATCAGGTTCAGGGAACAACGTGTTCTCAGACATATCTCATCATCAGCCAAAGAACACGCGTGCGGACGTGGCGGAGGCCTGCAAGCAGGCAGTATATAAAGTAACATATTAGAAAGGGTATTTTTTAAGTATTCAGCCGGTTGTCAAGATCATAGTTGGCCTATGAAATGTATTTGCATTGGAACGTAAAAGTACATCGTCAGCGAAAAATAAGGAAAGGGACTTAAAAGGAGAGCGGGAAGGAAGGTTAAGGATGTAGATATTGAACGATTTGAGAGGCGGGAACTTTGAGCAAAAATTCGCAATACTTGAACGGGTGCTGCAGAATGGAGTAGAGGGCCGAATTGTTCTCTGCATCGAATGTCCTTTGAACGTTTTAAATATGACACTGTCAACTGAAACCGACTCTTCTAAAATAATTATGGAAGGCTACCTCATCTCTAAGCGTCTCTTATAATCTTATTTTCGCTATTAAAGCGATCGAAAATCAAAAAAAAAAAAAAAACAACATCTTAACAGTAGGCCTGAATTTGCTTTGATTAACCCATTCTCTGCCCGTTTACAGATTAACTTTTCTTTTAAGGTCCATTCATTCGTAAGCTTATTAATATTTGCCTAATTAAAATGTAACTCCGTAAATGAAATTGTTTCTTTTTTGAAACGTGTTGATGTCCCCAAAACTAAACTAGATCGATCGTCAATGTCCTCCGAGCTGGTCCGTCTTAAAGTCATCCGTTCGGAAATTAACGGGCAGTCTCCGCGTTCATACGCAAACCTTACCACGAGTAATCCTCTATTTTCATTTTGAACCTTCGAATTTTATTGACGTACGCGTATTTATTTTTACACAACTAACTGGCGTTTCTCTCTTCCAAAAATTCCCATTCGTTCTTGCATACTTGTAAATTTAAATGAATTTTCTTCATTCGTAGTAAGTCACCCTTTCCTCTTTTCATTCTTAATTCTTCAAAACGTCCACCGTTTTAACTTGCTCTCTCCCCCCTCCTTTAGAAATTAAATCCTTTTCCAACTAATCCTAATAACAATTTAACTTCCTTTTTTTAACCGCGTTATATCCTTTATTCACCGACGGTGAGCCCTCACTGTTCTATCTCGTAACACTTTTCTGCATCTTTTGAACTGACTTACTTCTATTTTATTTTCTTTCAATTCAATCTATATGCTTTTATTCCGTTTGTATTACCCTCCGAAATTTCGTTTACCAATCATCTAACTAGATTCCTGTTGGACCTTTCGATTTTAAAAATATTCTACATTCTGTTTCTGTTTTGTTCTCTACATATCTATCGAAGCTCTTGATTCAATATCTGCCACTCTGTGCAGATTCATTTCTTATAGATTCCTAATCATGCCTGTACAATGGTCAGATTGCTTCCAATCCGTCGCTCAAATTGGTCCTCAGTTTCGAAAATCTCTTACTTCAATACTTTCATCTTTCTGTCTGAAAATCGTCATACCTTGAGACAATATATATATTAATAACAACATCATTCTTAGCTCAACCGTCATCACTTTTTTTGTCCCAAAACATTACATATATTGTTTACATTATGGAAGTAATGACCGACATTCCTGCGCAAACCATAAATTACACTTATTAGTTTTAAATTCTTTTCTTGATTACAATGGAAAAAAAAACTTATTTTGCATGGAATATCGGCTAGCTTCGTTAGAAGTAGGTATATATACAAAAATTAATTGCGCGTGTATGAAAGATTATAACTTGAGAACGGCTCGAACGATTTGGCCGGTTTTTTTCTTTTTTTTTTTTTGTTATAATCGTAATTATCAGGACAAGGTTTGTATGAATGAAAATTTTGGAAAAATCCACCGAAAAAGTCGGAAGCAATAGAAAAGATAGCAAAAATGGCTTCACGATGTGACGTTCAGTTTATTGTTAAAACTGGTTAGTTAAAACCTTCGTAATTCCATTTGTGGTTAAGTACGTCACTACCTGAGAATATTCATGCAAAGGTGTCTGCAGAGAAAAACGATGGTCGTAAGGGGATTTGAGAATTACTAAGATATTACGTTTTTGGGTTCACAATACTGAAGTCATACGTGTGCGACAAATGATGGAGATTGTAATTGGTGCGAAACACGGCAGTATGGTGATGAACTCTTGCTGGAGGGTCTGTTTTAAAAGATGCATCGTCGTTTAACTAAATGTTGGCTCTCAGCTAGTTGACTGAAAGGAAGCGTGGTCATATGACTAAATACTCGTTGGTTAATTGAAATCTACTCTTCCATATATATATATATTAATTACAACGTAATTCTTAGGCTACCCCCCATTCGAAAAAATGTCCCAAAAAATGTCCCAGAAAAATGTCCCAAAAAAATGTCCCAGAAAAATGTCCCAATTTTATGTAACGTTTGTTATATTTTGTAGGATTTTTGTTATTGTTATTTAAAAAATGCCACAATTTTATGTAATGAAATATGTAACGAAAAATGTAACGAAAAAATGTCTTAATTTTATATAATGAAAGTTAAATGTTAGAATAGGATTTTTGTGGTTATGTTATTTTTTGTGTGTGTTGATGCCAGTAAGAATTACGTTGTAAATTTTGATCATTTTGTACAAAGTATAGAAGAGAAAGAGACAGAAATGAAAGCAGGAGGGGCCAAGGGGCACAGCCCCTTGCGAGGCCAAAGTGGCCGAGTTTATATATATATATATTAATTACGTCATTCTTAGCCCGACCCCCGCTACTTTTTCTGCCACAAAAATTTGTCCTAAAATGTAACATTAAATAAAGATTTATTTTTTTCCGCGCAGTCTGAAAGAATGATGTCAATTTTCCTCGTTCTATACGTAGTACAGAAGTGATAGAGCTGGGGGTTCCGTGGTGTTCCCAAGCGGGGTTAAAGATATATATATATATATATGGTAGCGTGGTAGCCTAGTGGCTAAGGCGCTTGGCTACTAAACCAAAGGACACGGGTTCGTGACTTCTCTCGTTCCTGATCCCAATTGCTCCCAGGTTTACCCAGCCTGAAATAATTGGGTACCAAAGAAATCTGAGAAAGTAAAGACAGCTGAGAGAAACGAACTGGCCCCAGTATTCTCCTTAGATTCATTAGGCTTTGTACAATGTGAACCTTAACTTTACAATCCCCGACGTCCTGTCAAGGTTATGGGATTTACTTTACTTTACTTATATATATATATATATAAGGACTCAATAATCTCGTCATGAGAACAGAGATCCCTGGATGGTTTTTTTTTCTAGAATTCTTGTACAAGAATAAACTTCGGTTAACTATGAAATTTTTTAATTTACGGGTAACAATTTCTAATTGTACGACGCGTTGTGCCGCAAATAGCGATTTTCATTAATTTATTACTGCGTAGTATAAATCTGCTTATTTTGTTTTTCACATTTTTGAAGTGACTAAACTTTTAAATTATTTTTGATTGTTACTGCTAAATAATATTTTTATTGATATTGTATATATTGTCGAGTATAATTATTTAACTTTCTTATACATAAACGTTGAATTTACTTCGGAATAAAGCAAAAGTAGATCATTTTAGAAATTGTTGGTAATCGTTTGAGCGGTCCTTGTCGATTAGTGCGCTATTTAGTTTTAAAGTTCAGCAGGCGCTGCGATTTCAGCTTTAATATACATTGTAAAGGAATAGCTGCACACTTCAGGGTTTTCAGCTAAAGTAAACCGTATTGTCTTTCATTCATTGTCTCTGAGAAGGACAGGAACGGGACAAAGACGGTAATAAAATACAGTTCTAAGGTAGTGGTGCATGTCGCGTCTCTGATTACCGTTTTTTTCTGTTCATTATTAGACGTGCAAAGATACCCTTTAAGTTTTTTTCCGGGCACTAATTACTTATTGCACAGTTGAACGCCCATTACCTTCGAACATTCAAGGCCAGCACATGTTTCTAGACCTTGTCCGTGTCGGTATCGTAGAAATGTGTTCAACTATTATCCGTAATATTCTTTTTTTTTGCATCTTTTTTTCATAGGCTCCGAAATTCTCGTTGAACACACTCGCTAAAATTACCGATAAAAGAAAACCATAATCTGTTCAAAAGATCGAGTCTGTTATCAATATAGCGAACAGTTCTATTTTTTTTTTTATTTTTTTTTTGCAGAGGGCAATATTTGGCCCGAGAGCTGGCGAAAATAAGGAAAGAAGAATCAATATCTTTATACAACCAGTAATAGCCGACAAAAGTAAATCAAACGCTCTAATGACAGAAGAAGAAGGGAGGGAAAGAATAAACAAAGCGCTGTAGAGAGTGTAAATATTGTTTGATAAAAGGAAGAGGTAGAAAGAAGTTTGTTCCATTTTTTTTTTTTTTTTCGGCTTGGTTTATCTTTTAACCTTTTAGCCAGTTTATATGTTAAACATATAATATAATATTCAAGTCTTAAATTTCAATATTGCATTTTTTGAGGTATTGATAAAGTTGTTTACATGCCTGACCTAGTGGATTTGTGAGTATGGTTACTGTGTTTATCGGTAACGTGTGATATACTTGAGTTAATCTATTTGTAAGTTCTTCTCGTTGTTTTTGGAACTGAACACATTGCCATAGGAGATGGTTAATATTTTCCTCATAGTCTTTATTACAGTACTGACATTTATCCGATTCGATAATGTTCAATTTTTTTAAACGATCTGCTGTTCTGGTATGCCCTGTTCTAAGCCGGATGTCCATTGAAGAGCATAAATATTGAAGTGGTTGTTGGAGGGATGTAAAGGATAATGCAAAAACAGTACGAGGGAAAAGCGACGAAGGGTGTGCATAGAGCATAAGTGTATCACAGAGAGGTTGAAGCGCCGCAAAAAGGAAAATCAAGCAACCAGGCAGGAAGGGAAGGTTGGATAGACAAGTAAAAGAACACCGGTTTACAGAATGAGAAGGAATAAGAGCTGAACCATAGTTTGGAATAAGTAGCTGTAGACAGAAATATTAATGAATAGAAATACAATAAGAAACCTGTCAGATATAGGAGATAATCGAGCTAATGAATCAATCCTTCGATTTCGCAATGATCTGGAATCCACGAGAGATCAGTTTGGAATGAATGAGAAAGCAAGAAATCCTGATTCAAGAATAATACAAGAAGGATTAAATAGTCGGTAGAATAAAAATAAAGAAGGGATTTAGCTTGCAGCACGCTTTGAGAATCTGATGGGATAAGAATGCTCTGAGAAACAAATAAATATCTGATAAAGAGGCTAAAAATTTCGTTCGAAACAACATAGGGTTTAAATGCCATCAGTTAAGAATAAAACCTACTAAAGTACATATATCTGAAAAAACAAGTTTATTATATATATATATATAACTCGGTCATTTTGGCCTCGCAAGGGGCTGTGCCCCTTGACCCCTCCTGCTTTCATTTCTGTCTCTTTCTCTTCTATACTTTGTATAAAATGATCAAAATTTAAAACGTAATTCTTACTGGCATCAACACACAAAAAATAACATAACCACAAAAATCCTATTCTAACATTTAACTTCCGTTATATAAAATTAAGACATTTTTTCGTTACATTTTTCGTTACATATTTCATTACATAAAATTGTGACATTTTTTAAATATCAATAACAAAAATCCTACAAAATATAACAAACGTTACATAAAATTGAGACATTTTTTCGAATGGGGGTAGCCTAAGAATTACATTTTAATTAATATATAATGATATGAATAAATATTGTATATAACATATATATATATATATATGGGGAGGGGGTGTAGATAAAATGAGTGGTACAGAAATATATTCGAGACGAGTGAAAAAAAAATTATTATTTTTGCTGTTTTAAATAAAATAATTACCACGGCAAATATAAATTAAATGTAAAAATTTAAATAAAATGATTACTATGGTAAATAAATTCTAGATAGCAGCTGGTATATATACATATGTGTGTGTATGCGTAACTGTGTTCTCAGAAACAGCTCTAACGACTTTGACGAAATTTACGAATTGAGGCATTTTTAGGGATTTAAATAAAGCGATTGGTCGTCTTGTCGAGAAAATTCTATCTAACGAGCTATTTCAAAAGGAGGTGGCCAATGTTTAAGTAATCATCGTGTTTTGGTCGTATATCAAAAAAAGTAAGCAGAACGCTTATTTACACCATAGTATAATAAATAAATTTATTTAAAATGGTAATTTCAAGTTGAAATGTATTTATTTACGCTTTACACAATGGATTTAAATATTATATCAGTCTTTAAATATACAAGACGTTGTTGTTATAACAGACGATAATTAGCAACAATATTACTAGCTAACGAGTATTTGTTATTTTTTATAACGTGAGAATACTTGTGAAAACGAATAATACACAATGTAGGCAAAATAAAGTGTAGCTTTCGTGCCTATTACCAAATGTTCGGCTATTTGTAAAACGCATTAATCTATCAATTGATTTGCAGGTTTAGATCCAAGCAAAGCTCAGTTAATATTTGTGTTATTTAGTGAGCAATTCTTGAAATAAAAATATGTCGCCGATAAAACATTATTTAAACCTCTCCTTTTTCGGCAAAAAAAAAAAAACAGAAAAAAAACTTACATTCAGGTAATAGCCCGAGTGAAAAAATTGGGGAAATTAAAAAGGATCTCAATTATGCCTACATAAAAAGAACGTTTTATAGGGAAAATATAGCCGAACTTACAACTTTATATTTACATCTCGCGATAGCCGAAATCTCGAAATTTTGAAAAAAAAAATTTTTTTTCTCTGATATACTATATCGATGAAAAATTGTTATTTGTCCGGCACGAAATTCATTTCCTTAACGAAACTTGTTCAAAAAAGTACAAAAAACGACGCACTCTTCCTCCTTTACGACCTGAGTATTGTATTTAAAAATTTTGAACGAGGTTAAAATACGCGTATTCTCATTTATTACTCTAGTTTGCGGCATCCTTCAAAATTATTAAATAGGGCTTGAAAGTTTGGAAAACTTTTTATTTATTTTTTGTCCGGGCATGTGACATAGCGATAGGGAAAGGTTATGCTATTTGATGGGAATTGAACGATATTTTACGATTCATTTTTAAATGGTTTTCTTAACTATTCATCAATGTACTTATTGATACATACACGTATATGTAGCACGGGCTGATAAGAAAATAATTCGCCAATTATTATTATTGTTTTTTTTGTGGAAGCGAAAAACGAAGTGAGACGGTAGTCTGGAACTTGAGTAATTCGAAACAGGATTATTATAAATACAAATAAGCTATATTCATATGTACATTATTGCGAAGGTTTATTTTTTTTATTTTTATTTTTAAAAGAAAAACTACTAACAGTGTTGTTTTAGGAAAAAAACGATTCGAAGTATATCTAATAGCATATCTAAGATTCTAGAAAAATGCTGAAAGGCAACCATGAATGCAATATGAACGAAAATGAACGGAAACGGAAAAACTGTTGTAAATAAAAAAGAGATCTTTTTTTACACCATCGTTCGATATTTGTTTTGATATAACGATTTCGATGTGAAATATAATTGAACTGCGACGCATATTTAAGAATTCCCCGCTAGTAAGAAATAGATTAAGAAGATTAATATTACTAATCAGTCAAATTCTTTATCAAAAAGCTTTTATCTTCTTCGTTCGTTGATACCTGCGGTCAATTACCGTAACATTTTTATGTTTCGCCTGAAAAAAGTAAAAAAACCAACCGAACTTTTTAGACTTTTCTTTTTTGCGCTTGTACGATACTACATTTTAATATCATTTGTTACTTTTATTTCTGTAAATTAAAAATAAAACACTGCTTAACTGGAAATATAATTAATATTAATGTATACGTATATATGTTTATAATATAAATATAAATATATACATATATCGGTTAATAATTGACGAACAAGTGCAAGCAACTTGTCCTCGTGGCTGATTACACATCAGGTGGACGGACACAATCAGGAAAGTTCTTGGGAAGTCAATTGTTGACTGTAAACGGCGAACTGTAAATCGGTAGTAATGAAGGGAAAAGATTGAAGGGGCTGTGGTATAAAAAATGGTCACGGCATCCCTTAGGGAGATTACAACTATAGAAAATATATATATACATATGTACGAACTGCGCCCTTCGGGACTTACAAGGGAGCAAGCCCCTTGACCACCAATCGTTTTTCTTCAAAAATTCTTTTAGAAAAATCGCTTTCAATTAACTACGTCATTCTTTACCGTCTTTTATTTTCGAAAAAATCTTAGCAATTTTACAACACATCATTTAAACTTTATTTTCTTACATAAAGTAACGGAACGTAATGATAAGGCAAAAAATGTAGTGTACCCAGGGATAAACATAGTCATTAATATATACATATATCTAATATATATATATATATATATATATATATATATATATATATATATATATATATATATATATATATATATATATTGATACGGTTCGGTACTTTTGGCGCTATCTTTATTCGACGTTCGAGCTAGAAATTATTCTACGATTTATTCATTAATTCTCGGCTTCTCGAACGTCGATATATTTTACATCGCCGTTTTGTGGTGTCTTGGTTGCTTATTTGGCCGATACCAAAAATCCCCGAGATAATTGCCGTGATCGTCGAGTACACGATCGCGCTGGGGTAGAGACTTTATAGTGTCTGGGTGGTAGTGGTCCGCAGCTAAGACAATGATATGCGCGTGCGGCAGGAAGCGTTAAATAAGATGTGCCGAGTAATGTCGAGCCGAGAAAATATTATAAAAGGCAGGGTAATTTACGTGGTATTATTATAAAGATATTATAGAAAAATCGGTGTCCGCATTATTAATTGATAAGGTACCGAGTAATTTCAGCGATTCGACTATGTCGTTCGGTAAAAGCCCATCGTGTACCGAAATCTTCGTACGTGCATCTTGCACTGTAATCCGATATACAGTTAATTCGTCGCTCGAATCAATAATGGTCGTTCGTTTAATTTTGTCGTGAGACCACGCCGTCGCGTGTATCTGTTTTACCCTAGTAATTGTTAATTTCTGCGTGTATTCATCATAATTTGATCGATTTTTTTTTTTTTGTGTGCAATTTTTTTTCACGAGTCTGAACCGCATTTCTTTTTTTTTCTCTTACGCATTTATTACGCGGTCGCGTCGCTTTGTCTGTGATTTTTTTGAATATATGCGTTTTCTTAATAAAAGGTTTCATTTGGACACGTGGTGGGCCAGTGACATCTCCACCGGAGAGACACTACCGCCCTCGACTGGCGGATTTCGCAAATTCTTTATGTATTTTTTTTTGTTTTACCTCATTAAAAGCCTAGAGCACTGCTCGGCAGAGTTGATCCGGTTCTAGTAGCCGTTACATGCCACTGGTGCCCGTTATTTTTTGTTTATATTTTTTTTAGTTTCTAATTTTTCTTATAAAAGTCAATTAAAATGAAAAAGAAAGAAAGAAAAAAAATCCAGAAGGAAAACCTAAGAGGTCTTATTCGTATCAAATAGCGTCCGGAACAAGGACAAATAGCAGAAATTAAAAGATTCATATCGAATTCACGTTATTCACATGAAACGGCGCTCTGGAACAGGGACCCATAGTTATGTTCATATCAATATATATACATATATATATATATACATACACATATATAAATATATATATATATATATATATATATATATATATATATATATATATATATATATATATATATATATATATATAGATATAACATAAGTGGCGGATTCACAGGGGGGATAAGGGACATTCTCCCCCAAAGAATCAAAGCCTCTATGAAAAAATTTGTTATAACAGAGAAATTTAATTTATGCTATAAAAGATTTGTATGAATTAAATCTACGGATTTAATAATTAATATTTTATACTGTTTTCTAGTAAAACTATTAATATTCCTTTTTTATTCTATTTTAAACACAACTGTCGTCCATCTGTTGCTATTTTTATTTATTTTTAATTTTTCTTTATTTTTAATTTTTCTTTATTTTTAATTTTTATTCATTTTTAATTTGTATTCATTTTTAATTTTTATTCATTTTTAATTGGTATTTATTTTTAATTTTTATTGATTTTTAATTTTTTTTTTGTAATGTAAATGGAAATAGAGTTCAGCGAGAAATATATATATATATATATACGAGGGTGGTTCAAATATAAACCGGAATTTTTAAATAAACGCGCGAAAAATTTATTGTGGAAAAAGTGGTTGCACTGGCAGTTAGACCGGTTTGTTACGAAGCGTGTAGAGCAATTAGAACCGCGTAACCTCACTTTTTAGTGTAGTTAGAGCCATGAGTGAAAAAGAAGTACCAGTGTCTGTTGCGCACCGCATCATTATTCGTTTTTTAGTCAAAGACGACGTAAAATCCGTGGAAATTTACCGAAAATTACGCGAACAGTTCGGGGATGAGTGTCTCTCCAAAACTCAAGTGTACGAGTGGTGTTCCGCGTTTCGAAAAGGACGTGAAGTGGTGTCAAACATACCACATGCGCGGCGCCCAAAAACCAGCATTACAGATGAACACGTCAAAGCCATCGAACAACTCATTTTGGCTGACCGACGCGTCCGTGTACGCGATATGACCGACGAATTGGGCATCAGCATAGGTAGTATTGAGACAATAATTCATGATCGGCTAGGTTATCCCAAAATTGCAGCCAGATGGGTGCCAAGACTTCTGAATTTTGAACAGAAATTCACTCGTTGGGAAGTTTGTACGCGTCTCCTGCAGCGGTATGAAGAGGAAGGAGAGAATTTATTGCGGCGAATATTCACCACGGACGAAACTTGGGTACACTACTATACGCCGGAGAGTAAACGCTCGTCTATGGAGTGGCGGAAGAAAAAAGAGTGAGCGCCAGTCAAAGCGAAGGTTACACAGTCAGCTGGGAAGGTGTTGTGTACCGTGTTTTGGGACATGAAGGGAGTGATCGCAGTCGATTTCCTAACCGAACAACGTACTGTGACGGCGCAGTATTACAGTAACCTCCTAAAAAACACAGTCAAACCGGACTATCGAACAAAAAGGCGCGAAATTCCGATCCGTAGTGCGATACTGCTTCAAGACAACGCCAGGCCACATACCGCTCGGCTCACGATGGAAACATTGACCGAATTGGACTGGGAAACACTTGAACATCCTCCTTACAGTCCAGATTTGTCGCCTTGTGATTATTACTTGTTTGGCCCGTTGAAAGAAGCACAAGGTGGACAACGTTTCGACAGCAACGATGAGGTGGAATCGTTCGTGCGCAAATGGCTATGTGACAAGCCGCGAGATTTTTACGAAAAAGGAATAAAAAAATTGCCGGAGAGGTGGAAAAAGTGCGTAGCGTGCGAGGGGGGTCATCTCGAAAAATTGTAAAAAATATGAGCACTGTAAGTATAAAATAAAAATTCTTATGACGAAATTCCGGTTTATATTTGAACCATTTTCGTATATTTAAACTTGCTCACAAACAAAGAGAATTTGGATTGGATTACTAACAAAAATAAAAAAAAAGTGTAAAGTTTAATAAAAACACTATCTTTCTTACTATTTTTAAGCTACCATTTTAGCTAAAATTTTATAATTTCGTTTTATTTTTCACTCCCAAAAATAAAACAGAAGTTAAATTATAAATTGTAATAATTATGTATTTTTAAAACATTTTTAAATTTCTATAGAGGTCGAGCGATTTGATTTTCTTTATGAAACAAAGAGTATTTCTCCAATCTACTGCTCTAACGTTCCAATTCGTTTGATACCAGCATGGAGCGGGGGATTTTCGCTTCTTCTGAGCATTGAAGGTCTGCCGAGGACTGAAGGCCATTTTTTGTGTTTTCTCTGTCATGATAATATCCTGGGGAAGATAATGCGGTGGTTTCCTGTTGCCTTCCGTAGGATTCTCTGTTACGGTTTACTCCCTTAGGGGCTCGGTTTTAAGGCGCCGGGCACTCGCCTAATCACTCTACATCGATACATATCAATCTGACTGGAGAACTTTGTCACGTGTGAGTTGCTGATAGTTTGCCAGTCGTGATTGCAGTAAAATGCTTAACGATATTTACTGGAAGGATGTGGCCATGGTATGCGACAGCTAACTCCTTTTGCTCTTACCTTCGGCAATGTCATTCCTTCTCTTTTCAAGATGCATACGTTTGGCATTTTTCGACGTTGATTGTTATTGTTTCTCCATCCTTGGTATAGCATTCTTTGTCAGATTCCATTTCTTGTTACTCCTAATTGCTGCTATGCACACGTGTTGATTGGCAATCGTCTATTATTGGCAAGCCCAGGGAATAACCCAAACAAGAAAAAAAAAAAAAAAATATACTGGAAGGCTTACCTTGGGCAAGTGAACCCTCTGCCGTTTCCCTATCAGCCTTGCGTCGTGAGTGAATTTAGCTTTTCTAATCAACGCTAAGCCTGTCGAATAGAAAATTTCCACTTTGCACAGCGTGGACATACCGGATTGTCGTTGTTGTTTTGTTTTTCCATTGGTGGGGCTCTAGCACCATGCAACGGTCGAGTGACTACTAACTCCAGTTACAACAACGGGTTTATTGGGACATCTAAATATTTTTGTCTGCACGACGCTGTTGCAGATAATTATTGGATGATCCAAGGTAATCCTGATTAGCAATATTTTTCCTTACAATTGCATAGTGTTTAAATTGATAACATTTTCGTCGATAAATTTTTGTAAAAGAAAATAATACAAATCGAACCTGTCCTAGTTATTTACATCACCGATGATCGTATAAATAGAAATTTACTTTTTACACGTACGTTTAACGTTTGTTTATTGCATCAAATATAAACACTCGTCCTTAACCAAACATATCAGAAAGGTGACTCGCTCAACTTAGCAAAAAGAGTGGAATCGAATCTCTCCGATCAAAAACAAACTACACCGCGTCAAAAACGAAATTGCCGACTGGGAAACCAACTATTGGCCAAAGAGACAGGACGAAACAGTTATTTCGAGACTGAGAATAGGGCACTGCTCATTTAGCCACAAGTACATCCTCGACAAAGAGCCGGCGCCCATTTGTGAAATCTGCGCAGAGACTTTCTCGGTAGACCACCACTTCACATGCAAAAAGTGGGAAACACAGCGAGCAGCCTGCGACATGGTAGGAAAACCTATTTTTTTTTTTTGGGATCGCCAGTCGAGGGCATTACCCAACATAATTTTGTGTTAGTGAGAGAGAGGGAGAAACTAATTAAAATTGAATATTACTGGAAATAGAAGATATGAAGGACGCTATAATAGCAATGATTGCCGGAGATGGAAAGGAAAGAATGAAGGAAGCACTGTATGGAGTAGGCAAACCGAGTTTCAGGAGTTGACTATAGAAGTGAGAACGTTCTGTAGATATAGACGCGCATTCAAAGAAGATGTGATTTGTGTCACAGATTAGATCGGAATCATCAGGATGGAAGGAACAAAAAGGAGAAGAGGACATAGAAAAGCGAAAAGAAGATGCCGGAAGACGACTATGATCTAGACGAAGCCTGCAAATGGAAGAGATAAGAAAGCGCGAGAGATGGGGGAAGTCAAGGTACCAAGGGTACGGAGGAGGATGGGTTTGGATGCTAAGGTAGAAGGATTCAGGATTCGAGAATAAAAGAGGATAAATATCGTGCCATCGTTTACGATGGCAATTCCTGGAAAGAATGTTTAGATTGCAAGAAGAAAATTTGGGTAGAAATTGACCAGTCTGAATGGCAGATCGAGCTAATGAATCCACCAATTCATTGCCCTCAATGCCAACATGACTGGGTGTCCATAAGAAATCGATTTGAATGGAACGAACACTATACAATGTGGTGACAAGAGAGCGAATCAGGAGAATTATGAAATCT
The DNA here is from genome assembly GCA_039619475.1 of Icerya purchasi. Lineage (NCBI taxonomy): Eukaryota > Metazoa > Arthropoda > Insecta > Hemiptera > Monophlebidae > Icerya > Icerya purchasi. The sequence continues at coordinate 207,041,112 of CM077115.1, forward strand.
GTGGAATGTCGAGGAAGAGGAGAGGCGATAGACAGTAGAACAACTTTTGATCCGAGACTATCAGAAATTTATTGGAGCCGTTGTTGGAAGAAATGTATTGGATTGCACGAAGGATTGCAGAGAACTCCGCGGTAAATATGGAGCAGAAGGAAGGCAGTTTATAAGATTCAAAATAGTTAAGTGGTGGGACCAAAAAGGCAGCTCCCGTACCGACTGTTGTTTTGGAGCCATCAGTAAAGATAACAGTGTGTAAAGGAAATAAGGATTGCATGACGTGGTTATGTTCCTGTCGGACTACATGAGCCGGTAGGTTCTTGTGAAAGGCGGAAAGAGAGTATATCTTAGGCGTACAAAGGAAATTGGAATAATTAAGCGTGAAGTAAGGGAGTTTGTTATAAGAGAAAACGTAAGGAGCGAATTGATTAAGTCATTTGGATATATGAGAAAGAATAGAGATTTTCCTAGGAGAGAAGTGCCAGTTGTGCAGTATGGAAAGATAAGAGTTAATAAGATTTGACGAAGAAATAGGAAGACGCTTAATCAAGAAACGGTAGCCAAGATAAGACCGACGAATATAAAGAGGAACCATGTTAGTTTCTGAAAGAACTGCAGCAGTGGGAGACGACTTCAAAGCTCCAAGGCAGCGGCGGAGACAAAGGTTCTGCACACGATCCAGTTTGGAAAGAGTTGCGTATATAAGAAGGAACAATAATCTAACTTCGAACGGATAATAGATTTAAACAGGATTATAAGAATACAAGGATCTCCTCCCCCCAACGGCACGGGGAAAGAGCTTTGAGGAGGTTTAGCCTTTTAGAAACGGATTTGAATAAGTATTTTATATGTTCCTGAAAAGTAAGACGGCTGTTAAGAAGATTGTTACGCTCCAGCCACCAAACAAGTCGCCTGTTCAGCATACTCTCGAAGAGTTTCCTTATACAAGGGGCAAGGGAAATGGCTCGGAAGGCGGAGGAATTTCTCTTGGGAATAGGGACAATGATAAAGGAATTCCAGGATTCTGGGACATAACCTGAATTAATAAAGGAGTTAAAGATATTGAGGAGAGTGATGAGGGAAGAGTCGGAAAGGTTTTTAAGGATTAGGAAAGAGATACGATCAATACCAGGAGCAGAGTTGGAGGATTTGTTTAAAGATTCACGAAGCTCGCTAATGTTAAAGATGGAAGTTAGAAAATGTGGACCAATAGTGTAAGTAGTAGAGGTGGCTGAGACTTCGTTGAAATTCGGGACATAAGATGGAACAATAGAGTCGATAAACGAGACAAGCTGGTCTTTAGAGAGATTGGGGCCAGATGAGCAATTGTACTGCGGGTCTCTAAACGATTTATCCATTTTCCAGATTTTAGACAGAGAAGTGGTTCGGGAAAAGGATGCACAGAATTTGCTCCAGGAATTTTTCTTGGCAGTTTTGTAAATATACCTGGCTCTCGCGTTAGCCCTTTTATGAGCGAGAAAATTAGACAAAGATGGACAAGAGCGAAAAATGTTATAGGATGCCATACATTGGTCCTATACCAAAACTCTTTTACAACAACAGATCAAATTGTGAAAATGTACTAACATACCTAAAAAAAGTAAATATGTATAATAGTATCTAGATAAGTTAACTGTTAAGATGTAATATATTCGTCGCAAATGGTTCCATTGTCGAGCGACAATAAATAAATATATTTAAAAAAAAAACTTCGTAGTTGTCCTCGGAAATTCAGTTCAAACGGATTTACTTCTTAATTATCTATTCCCTACCTGACCCTCGGAAAAATTGTTATAATTATACCGATGATGAGGCGTTAATTTTAATCACCAGCTGCTGGATTAAATTTATCTCGCGCTGATATCGTTATTTAGTTTAATTCAATTTATGCATTAGTGTATAACGAGAAGATAATACGCGCTAATAAACATCCTCTTTAAATCTGCTCTACCAAAAAATGTGCTCTGATAATAGAAATGTTAATTTTGTTTTACCGCTTCTAAAGTTAGAAATTGCATCGTTTTTAATTTTGGATTTTAACCGGCCGAGTATTATTAAATAAAAAGGCGAAATAAATAGCGAAGCAATTAGCTCGTGACTGCGCGAAAAAAACGAATAATAATAAAATACACGTTATCATTAGCTGAACGTGTTTAAGCAATTATCCGGAACTACAGGTGGATTTAGAAATTAGGAAGCGTGTTGAGAAACCTATCCGTATTGAACGAGGCGCGGTTTTAAATGGATCGCTAAAATTACACTACCATAATCAATGAATAAATGTGCTGACACTGAAGTATGCGGAAAAAAGAAATAAACTGTAAAATATTTTGCACACTTGTGGAATTTTATAATTATAATAAAAATATTGATTTGATTTGATTTGATTTGAATTTAATCGATTCCGAATTCGTAAGCTGAAGAATTGTATCGACCATTTAACAGCGAAAGATTTGATCACGAGGTGTATTTTTATACTACATGTATGTCTAGCGTAATCTCAAGTGAGCGTAAATTCGTCAGCGTTTAATGATCTTAAAAATAGTACCGGCAATGTAAGGAACCGACTTTGAAGCATCGCGCAGTCAAGCGATATTTCAGCTTAATTTTCTTTCTTATTTATCTAGGTAAAAGGTAAAGAGACGATTTTATAACATACAAAACGCTACACATTGATCTATTTTAAGACGAAAATGCTAAACATAGCGCTACTGCAGTCGGTGCCATTAATTCATTATGATTTAACGCGTTTATGCATAATAAATCATGTCACCAAGTACCGCTTCTGCCCTATTTCATATCGGCTGTTGCGTATCCAGTTTACACCAGCGGTTCCCGAACTTTAACTTTACATAACCACTTCGTAATTGTATAAAAATGTTCCGCGACTCACCGATAGAAATTAGCAAAACTAAATTTATGAAATTCTTAGGTAAATTAATTACAAATACGTATACTAAATAGTGAAATAAAGTAAGTCCCACGTATCCCCTTGATAAGGTATCATGCATTGTGGAATTAAGTTCTAATCAGAGGGGTCTAACGTCTTTACTTTTCCAGACTTCTCCGGTATAACCAGTATTCAATTTCAGACTAGCTATATACCACCGGAAGCAACTTGGATGATTCGGAACGAGGCAGGTCCCGAACACCTATGACACCTCTGGTTTGGTAGCCAAGCACCTTAACCACTAGGCTGAAGAGAAAAATATTCGTTAATACTTATCGTTGTTGTGTCTATACAAAAAATGTGATTGTTTTCGGTTTTTGTAAATAACAGCGCCTGCATCTAAGTCGGCGCGAGTAAGTGTAAGGCTTAATAGATTCGATAGTTCTTGCTTACTTAGCTTTTCATTCCTGCCATCGTCGAAAATCCTATTCCCTAAAATATAAAAAGATGTAAACGAAGGTAATGTTTCGATAGCGTCAACGTAAGCTTCATCAATTGATAATTACAAATAGATCAAATGTACGATCGAAACTATATTTTCAGTCGGTAGTTTCTGATTAATCTTTGTTGCATAATAAAATTGATATTCGTTTTTAAATGGATTTTACGAAACAATTTTGTTTTTTGAAAGATTTCGATTTCGTCGACAAAGAAATAATCGAAATTTTTGTTTGATCCGTCCAAATGTTTAAGGATGGCTTCGATAATATTTTTATACGGTTCTAAATCGTTTTCATTTATGAAATTACAAAGTGTTTCAAAAATATCCTATACGATTGTTAATATTTTTTTCTTTTTTTTTTTTAATTCTCCTTCTTAACTCTTTTTATATGAGCCGTTTGTAACCACTAAGGTCATTACAGCACATATATGGAGGTAACTTATATGCGTTCGGTCAAACCACTCGTTCTAATATAACCCTTGTGACGTTAGTTGTAGTATTGGCCAGATAGTCCTGTATGTTGTTGAGTAGGCTATGTTGCGTCCTGAATAACTTTGGGCACGTGAGGAGAATGTGTGGAACTGTCGGTATACCAGCCTGGCCGCATAAGAAGCACATAGTGGGGAGGGGGTGAAGATTTGCTAATTATATGACCATGCGACATAGTGACGTGGCCGATTCGCAGCTAGCTAAGACTTTTAAAATCATGCCGGGATATTCCTTCCGATGGCACCACGGTTCTACTGTGGACTTATTTAAGAACGTTGTCGTAGCTGCCCATTCTGTTTTCCATTGTTCTCGCACTTCTTTAGAAAAATATGCATCATCGAGGGCGGTAAGTCCGAGTACTCTGGCATTGGCAAGGACAACGCCGAGAGCGCTTCCACATCGACCCTCTCATTACCAGGTACCCATATGAACGTCACCCGCCTGTTCGTTTGGTTTAACTGATTTAGAAGGTAGTGTATTTTCAATATTACCGGGTTGCTGCATTTTTGGTTTTCCCGCATGCATAACGCCTGTAGAGAATCAGTGACTATTATAACTTTTATAGATTTGTTGTAATCCGTGGATAAGTGTTGGGAGCAGTAGGAAATTCCGTGCAGTTCTGCATCCAATGCAACACAGGCATATACGATTGTTAATATTTGTTTTTGACAAATTGATTTTCTTCATATTTTTAATTTTCTTATAAACTCTCTCTCTCTCTCTTTCTATATATATATATATATATATATATCGTCGTCTATTCTCACTCGATTTCGAGTATGAGATATCCCTTAAAATTCAGAGGAGAATTAGGGGATAGAATAGCCGCGCAATAGATAAGCACGTAAGTAGGAGCGCAACCTGGCTTCCGTGCTGCCGACAATGTGAGCAAGGTACCAATGGCAAGGCGAACCAAGACGACTGGCCTTTTACTCACGTTGATGCGATTGTTCGCCGGCTGAGTGTTTCTATGCGACGCTAGCGCACTCGCACGACTACAATTGGAACTGACTATAGTCGCTTGTTATCGCGCTACAGATGCAGTGTCCAACTGTGTCTAAACTGCTGTGTACGAAACTAGCGCCGCATAATTTTTGTCGTCGCCCGGTATCGAACCCGAGACCGCCGGATCGGAAGTCAAGCGCTCTAGCCACTAGGCCAAACACGACGATATATATATATATATATATATATATATATATATATGTGTGTGTGTGTGTGTGTGTGTGTGTGTGTGTGGCAGCGTGGTAGCCTAGTGGTTAAGGTGTTGGCTATCAAATCAGAAGTCACGGATTCGAAACTTGTCTCGTCCCAGAACTAAGTCGCTCCCAAGTTTACCCAGCCTGAAATAATTGGGTATCGGAGAAATCTGGGAAAGTAAAGATGACCGAGAGAAAGGAACTGACCCCAATATTCTCATCAGATCCATTAGGTTTAGTACATTGTGAACCTTAACTTCACAGTCCCGACGCCCTATCAAGGGTACGGGATTCACTTTACTTTATATATATATATATACATATATATATAAACTCGGCCACTTTGGCCTCGCAAGGGGCTGTGCCCCTTGACCCCTCTTGCTTTTATTTATGTCTCTTTCTCTTCTATACTTTGTATAAAATGATTAAAATTTAAAACGTAATTCTTACTGGCATCAACACACAAAAAATAACATAACCACAAAAATCCTATTCTAACATTTAACTTCCGTTATATAAAATTAAGACATTTTTTCGTTACATTTTTCGTTACATATTTCATTACATAAAATTGTGACATTTTTTAAATAACAATAACAAAAATCCTATAAAATATAACAAACGTTACATAAAATTGGGACATTTTTTCGAATGGGGGATAGTCTAAGAATTACGTTGTAATTAATATATATATATATATATATTGATACGAATCAGTATTGGTGGCGTTGTTTTTAATATAAAAATATACTCGGCTCTTGTCATGTATTATAATTATAATTTAATTTACTGGCTGGAGATTTAGAAAGATGTATGTAGGACATTGGCCGGTACAGTTAGTCTGCTATTGTCCCATCATATATGTACATACGCCAAATTTATGATATACCTTTTTCATTTATGTCATTAATAAAACTTAATAAATCTTTTGGATGGTTATCTTTTACATGATACGAACATTTTGAATATATTTTCGCGGATTTCTCATTAGCTCTGACGCTCGGGCATTTTGTTGAACAGAATTCGTATTAAATATCGCCTTAGAACAGGGATCCGATTCGTCCTCAGGAATAACACAATTGATCTTCGAGAAGAAGAATTTGTATTATAAAGAATAAGCAATTAAATGGCACTCGAAAAAGGGACTCGGGAATATTTGTATTAAATGGCACCCGAACTATAGATTTAATAAATTCGTATTAATGTCTGATGTTCAAGAAAAGACCGAACTTTCGTCATAAAATCTTTATTGTAATACTTACAATTTTACGCATGTTCGACTTGTCTTCTTCAAAGTACTCCCCCCCCTTGCTTGCTATGTACCGGTCCCTTCGTTCTTTCCGCTGTTCGTATGCTCCCTAGAAAAACTCATTCGCCTGCGATTTCTTTTGAATTTCTTCTACACTTTGAAAACGACATCCTTTCAAGGTAGATTTTAGTTGCGGAAATGGGAAAAAGTCTGCTGGAGCTATATCTGGAAATTAGGGAGGATGAAAAAGTACGAAGTTGAATTGATTGTGTTAATTTTAAAAACGCAATATTCTCTCGTATGACCGGTATGATGTTGTCAAAATGCGAAAGCGTAAATCGATTTTTATAGTTCTTAGGGAGGCGTGCAGATTTTGCTCTGAGATCGTTTAATCTGTCACTTAAATTTATTATGGTCTGTATATAAATTTGATTGCTTTTGATGTATTTATATAGAGTAGTTCGCTTAAGATAAGAGTCGGGGTTCGAAACAGTCTGAATTAAAATTACTGACAAACTATTCCATTTCTTTATCTTCCGTGAAATTAAATCTATTTTGTCTGTTGTATTCATACTGCCAGACCATATGATGATCTTCGGACTATCTGGTAATAATCGCTGTTCTTAACTGCCGGAAGAATGCGTTGTTTTACATACGGGGGAAGCTAAGACACAGCATTTTTCGTGTTCTTCGACGGAGGAATTACTGAGTGTGATTACAACAACATTTCAGATAAGTGCAGCGTGACATGCTGGGTTGCTATAGTTTCAAAGAGCTTAGTCGACTACTGGGCACTATAAACTGAACTACAACTCTACTTCTCCGTTCACATATCCACATTGAGCTGATAGATTTGCTGAGACTAAATCGTTCGTTTGTTTAGAGTACATTTAACACTCTTGTCTTTTCAAATTTTATAACTACTTGCCAGCTGAAGTTTTAGGGGAAACACTGGAATGCTACTATGGGTACATGGGTTTGTGTTCGAATGTAGATGCAATTGTACTTTTTGTAAGACAACATGTCGGCATATTATAATACTTACCGCTATAAGTTTGTCCATATTGTTTTAGGATCTTATAGTGTCGGTTTATGTGAGTTTGTTTCAGCTAGATTAATAATTTATATATCGTTGTTTAGCTCTGTAAGTGCAAATTGTAATTGACCGAAAGGCTGTTGTTTGTACATCGTCGTAAATAAATAAATAAATGAATTACTTTTGGCACACGTATTTTCAGTTGCTGTATTAATTTTAACCACATATTTTGGTACGCGGCAATAGTCCGCATCTTTCCATTATACTTGTATAATCCCTATCGAGGAATGTTTCTCTAAATCACGTTGTTTTAGGAATTGATCTATCTTAAAACATTGCCGAGTGCTAGAAATCTGTTGTTTCATTCTTCATATATATATATATATATATATATATTGTTTCTAACAGTGGTAGCAAAATTGTCTAGTTCAGTTTTAAATTATTCTCCCGGTTGTGTTTCGAGCCTTCTCATTGGCTACCACCTCGTTTCGTACGATGTCGCAGTAATTAGGAATTCCTACTTTAATAAAACTTGCATTCGAAATAAGATGCAACGTATTAGAATAGAACGTCGTATAATAATCAACGTTGTATTTGTGTGTTTTGCAGTAAAATTAATTTTTGAAGATTTTATTTAAGTTTTTATAACTTGCCTGTGGAGGAGTTTCAATCTACAATTGTTAAGGCAGCAGCGAGTAAAATGATTGGTGAGAAGGGTGGCTGGTGAGCGTAACGGAAACTGCACCGAGTCTATATAAAATCGGTGAAATTGTTACCGTCTTTTTTTGGCTATAATGCTTAAGAAGTTTCCGAAATTCCTTTTTATTCACGCCTTTTCATTAAAAATTCATATTGCATTCTTTTCGTTTTCTCTTTGGCGCACTGGCTACCTTTTGTGTTCTATAATGAATAATGTCTTTATTCCGCTAAGTGAACAGAAATTTGAAAAAGGGAATTTTCGATTGTTCTCAGAAAATAATTTTGTTCGCAATGCGAGAAGAAAATGTGAAACAGCACGAATGAAGAATATTATTAGTGGAAAATAAATTGAATATTTTATTAGAAAGAAGGCAGAGTTTTCGTTAAAATTAAAATAAAATGCTTTTTTACCTAAAAATAAATACCGATACTTAAATGTTTATTATAAAAATTCAAAAATGCACTAAAAAGTAAAAAATAATTACTCCCGATTAGAAAATATATATCAGAGTGTGATATAACACCTTAAGGGTGATATTATCGTAATTCTTATGCAACATTCATACCTTAATTAGAGTGGGCATCAAATTCATATTAAAAGAATAATTAAAAACTGCATTAAATGTTCATTAAATTGTTCCTAGATATAGTAACATGAATTTAATGCCGACTCTAATTAAGGTATGAATGTTGTATAAGAATTACGATAATGTCACCCTTAAGGTGTTATATCACACTCTGATATATATTTTCTAATCGGGAGTAATTATTTTTTACTTTTTAGTGCATTTTTAAATTTTGATAATAAACATTTAAGTATCGGTATTTATTTTTTGTAAGAAAGCATTTTATTTTTTACTTTTTAGTGCATTTTTATTCAATTAAATTAAAACATTTTAATCAGAACAGATATTTCCACGGTAAAAACATCAAAAGATACATTTCCATGGTAATTTGGCAAATTTATAGTATTTTAAGTCAACAAATCTAACCCGACGGTGAAAACAATCATGAATGAAAATGCTTTTTTACAAAAAATAAATACCGACTTCAAGGTTTATTATAAAAATTTAAAAATGCACTAAAAAGTAAAAAATAATTACTCCCGATAAAATATATATATCAGAGTGATATAACTTAAGGTGATATCGTAATTCTTATACAACATTAACTTTTTGGAGTTGGAATTAAATTCATGTTAGGAACAATTTAATCAACATTTAATGCAGTTTTTAATTATTCTTTTAATATGAATTTGATGCCAACTCCAAAAAATTAATGTTGTATAAGAATTACGATATCACCTTAAGTTATATCACTCTGATATATATATTTTATCGGGAGTAATTATTTTTTACTTTTTAGTGCATTTTTAAATTTTTATAATAAACATTTAAGTATCGGTATTTATTTTTTGTAAAAAAGCATTTTATTTCGTTACTTTTTAGTGCATTTTTATTCAATTAAATTAAAACATTTTAATAAGAACAGATATTTCCACGGTGTGAAAACACCAAAAGTTACATTTCCATGGTAATTTGGCAAATTTATAGTATTTTAAGTCAAAAATCTAATCCGACGGTGAAAACAATCATGAATGAAAAGCATCCAAAAATCTTCAATCTCCCGCATTATTAAGGATAACTCAAAAACTATCGGTCAGACCTTGATCAAATTTAAATGGGACCACATGACAAACACCACCTTTCAAATAAAAGAAGAATCATCAAAATCGGTTCATCTAGAAGAAAGTTCTGTGGTAACACACATAAAAAAAAAAATAAAAAAAAAAAAAAAAAAAAAAATACAGTCGAATTGAATACCTCCTCCTTTTTTGAAGTCGGTTAAAAAGCGTCCAAAAAGCTTCAATCTCCCGCATTATTAAGGATAACTCAAAAACTACCGGTCAGATCTTGATCAAATTTAAATGGGACCACACGAGAAATACCACCTTTCAAATAAAAGAAGAATCATCAAAATCGGTTCATCCAGAAATAAGTTCTAAGGTAACACACATAAAAAAAAAATAACAATAATAAATAAATAAAAATACAGTCGAATTGAATACCTCCTTTTTTGAAGTCGGTTAAAAACAGTTCGACTGACTTGTTTATATATTGCACGCAGCTTGGTAATGTGAAAAAAAGGAAATTTAAATACTTCAGAAAATTCATTTCTTTAAATACATTTTCGCATTTTTTTTCCCCCAATATGAAAACTAGCTGATATATTTTTGTTCACTTACAAAGTCCCAGAATTTTAATTTTAACTAATAAAGTTGTTTGCTTTTTTTTTTTTTTTTTGGTGGTAGTGGGAGAGGGAAGGACTTACCGATAAAGGTAATTAACTCACGTTGACTAAAAATTTCAATTCGCACACGATCAACAATGGGGGCAATGAAAAAACTAAACATAGAGCGGTGGAAATGGAAAAAATCCGTTTATTTGTGATTATCATTATAAAAAGAGTCAAAGGACACGACAATATTGAAATTCTATAAGTGAAAAAGCGTAAAATTAAAACTAAAAAAAAAAACAAGTTTATTATGAAATATATTTGAAATTTGGAAATAATAGGGACTTTTTTTAAAAAAATAAATTGTCAATTTGGTCATTACAGTAACATACTGCGGCAACTCTATAGCTCCCTGAATAGCTTCGATTCGAATCACTCCACAAATAAAACAGTAAGTTGTTGAAGTAAGGTGTAAGCAAACTATTACTGATTGGACAGCGAAAATTTTAAACGCATTGCCCTTTCAGCATATTCGAGGAAGACGGCGTAGTTTCTTCTGTCGAGAATAAGCGAAGTGTGTAAGGATTCTATGTTATAGAAATCAGGGAATATCGGAAAGGGAAGGACAATCAAACAGAAAGTGACTCAGGTCATCGACTAAGTGTAATGAACAAAATATGCACTCAGGGGAATCGGCAAGCCCAAACCTGTATAAGTAAGATTGAAACTTGCCATGCCCGGACAACACCTGCGTGTTGAAAAAAAGTTAATTTCATGCTGTTCAACTTTAGTCTAAGAGGAGAAACATCGAGCAGGAACTCGAATGTTTTCCTACTAGTGGGGTCATTGTCCCCCACCGTCTCTGCCACTCATCCAGTACCAGTTTATCCACATATTTCCTAAATAGTTTTTTTTTTTGGAAATCGGCTGCCGTATCTGTAGAAAGTTGTTTTCTAGCAAGCCTAATTGTTTCATAGATGTGGAATCAGCCACTAACCTGTGCTCATTGATGATTATAGTCCTACCAATGAGATATAAATCCATTGGCAGGACGCCACAGATCACACAAGCGGCCGAGGTAGGGAAGTCTTATATAAAGATGCTATAGGCAACAGGGATTTCCTCTGTTGCTTATTTACTCGCCCGTAAAACTCGTTTATTGACATAGACAGGTGCCTAGTTGGAGACTGGCGAATCTATCGGTGAAGTAATTAATAATTAAATTAATTAAATACCGATTGAAATTATTTTCCTTTAGTATATCAAAACTATCGCTGACCATCTGCAGCTTTTATCCTCCGATAAAATTAATAACAAACTCGTTAAACTCCTGCATAAAAATTTCTCTAATCTCTTTTTTACATTATTTACTAAATGCATCCGGGTCTTTCCTTAATGCTGGAAAGTAGCAGATATAAAGTTACTCTCCAAACTGGGGAAAGGCCTTAAGTGTCACTAGCTACCGTCCAAGACTGTTTTTGAGTGAGGTGTCCTTTAGGAACTTACTGCACTCTAACCAATCACGGCTTAATTAGTAAACTTCTATCTGTCGCATCTTAAGTTTTCTTGAGTCTGCTGATGTGTTCTGTTAGTGTGCCTTGTTGATTACGGTTGGATTTTTTTTTTTTTTTTAGGGTAACTTATTTTGCAGCGAAGAAAATAACGTTTTTTTTACGAATAAGCGAGTGAATAAACGAAAATATAAGAATGCAACTTTTTTGAAATCACGATGCCAATTTATTTTCGACATGGATACGCCTTATGACTGGGCTCAATTTAAAATCTTTTGCGTCACGACGAAATTTTGCCGGTCACGGAGAAACGTCACAAAATTTTATAATGATTCTCGCTTATAACCGGTCGCGGTATAGCTAATAATCTTACATTTACCGTAATAAATATTTTAGTCAATATTTTTAAGTTCATATTTTCACCTAAAACAAAATAGTTATATTTCTACACAAAAGGTTTGGGGGCATTTATATATTTTGTCTTATCGGTGAATTACTGTATCTGTGTGCAAAATAACTAGCGGATTGTGTGTTCTTATTTCGGTAATTTTATAAGACTTGACTCTTCTGCAGTACAACCGCCAACATTATCATACTTGTATTTCAAAGGGAGAAAAGAGAGATTAAACATTATGAAAAAAATGAAACATTAGTGTGACCTACCTCGTTAAAGACTGACCGTTGAGGGTTGTGTAATTAACGTTCAAAGGTCAAATGGTTAATTCCTGCCCTCGCCCCGTCGCACCTTTGTCTTCTCTTAGAATTTTTCTGATATTTCGGACTACTGGGTAGACAAATTGGGATCTTGCAAATCTTTCTAATAGCATTAACCATTTAGACGACTGAAGTGCCGGGGCTGATTGACACACTACAGTGACAAAATATAAGAGCAACCAAGTATTACCTATAGGGTAAGTATCGGGGAAAAAAAAAAAAAAGAAAAACCTATAATAATTAATCGTCTTTTTTTTTATACTTATAGGGATTAAGTTTAAATATAGAACTGAAGACCATTGCGCGCTTCTATCTAGACAATTGGTGTTATGGTTGCATTAGAAGAACTGGCAAGCATGGCCCCTGGAACCAGTGGTATGCTTAGAGCGAGAAAGCGTGACACTAACGTGAAACCTAATCGAATATTGGATAGAACTGCTTCGAGAGGGATGTTGTATGAAAACGAAGAACTTCGTCTGAGAACAATAAACATCAACGCGGATCTGGAAAAAGGTAAGTTACATTTATCGATACTTGACGTGTTTTAGGAATAAGAATATGACAACGCTGTATATTAAGATATAAATCGCGATAGAAAACAGCCGGAATCCACCATCGTAGATGTTGACGAGAAATATGCTGTTGTCGATAATAAACCAATTAAATTTAATCTTCTCAGTTTACCAGAGTCAGGTATGCTAGATGTTTATGCCCCCCACCCATCAACTAATGATCAGTTTTTTTTTTTTTTTTTTTTTTTTTTGGGCTCGTCAACCAAGGACCTTTACCCAGAAACAAAAGGTAAGGAAAGAAGTCGGTTATATTTTGATCCGATCAGAAATTTTAACTAAAAAGGAACAAATAGCAGGAATAATAATTAGTGGGGAAGGAAAGGACAGGATATAGGAAACACAATAAGGGGTAGGAAGTCCAAGCTTAAGCAAATAAGAATATAAGGCAGAACGCTCCACGGAGAGGGATGAACACTGGAAGAACACATGATCGGCGTCGCAAATAACTGCATCATCCGGATGATGGAGAGGACAGTGTGGAGAAGAAATAAAGGAAAAATGAAATTTAGATAATGGCAGCAAAGAATGGCCAAAGCGCATGCGAACAATGGAAACAACATCAGAACGACGAAGGGAGGGATGCAAAGGAAACCATGAATATAAAGGAAGAGTAGGCTGGACTGACAGATGAAATGAATAATTATTAGAAAAAGAAGAAACATAGGTATCCGACCAAAATCGGATATGAAAGCTTTTACAAATAGCATTTCTACTTCTTCGGATGTGAATCTTTTTTTTTTTTTTTTGTGTGGGCGCGCCCACGCCCACAAAAAAAAAGGATTCACATCCGAAGAAGTAGAAATGCTATCGTCGAGATTACATGTCAAAAAAGATCGAAATGTCATAGAAGAATGGTATAATGGTTATAGGAGTATATTTCATGATGGAAATGCTAACACAAATAATAAAACTATATAATCCATTATCTATTTCAGGTTTGTGATAATTACTGGGCACGCGGAGATTACGAGACTTGAATCTGAATTTGTAGTAGTTGCTAAAATATTCATTTGCTGTAAAAAGATGGTACCGAATATTATTAGCAAAAGATGATAATACTGCTCCTATTCTTAGACAGATAATGATTCCTTTTTTATTTTTTTTCTGTTATTATCAATATGCCTAGCCTTGTTTACGCGTTTTATTAAAAACATCAAAGGAAACGCGTATTTTTTATATGCGTTCCCTTATTTACAGCGAATAGGTCTTAAACGAAATAAACAAACCAAGGCTAGACGTATTGATAATAAGAGAACAAAAATAAAAAAGGAATCATTATCGAAACGAAATATAAACAAGGTTCTAGCCGAATAAGTCTGAACCAAATAATTGATAAAGGATATTATAATGAACCCCTATAAAAATGACACCAGCGTACAAATATACATTGGACCGCATATATATCTAAGTAAAGATAAAACATTCAGTGTAAGTTACTTACGCGGCAGCATACGTGCAGATAAAAACAAAAAAAAACCAATACATCTTGTGTTTAATAAAATACGTAAACAAGGATGGACGTATTGGTAATAACAGAAGAAACAAAAGGAATCATTATCGAAATGAAATATAAAAAAAAAAAGGTTCTAGCCGAGAAAGTCTAAAACAAATAATTGATGGAGAATATTATAAAGCCTTTTATGAACCCCACAAAAATGATATACATACATTGGATTGCATGTAAGTGCAGATAAAAATTTCAGTTTAAGTTACTTGTATAGAAGTGCAGATAAAAAAAAAAGCGAAAAAGCAACAGATATTTATATTTAATAAAACAAGCAGTATTAATTATTAAAATATTTATTATGTAAAGAAATAAAATGTTATGCAATGTAAATTAAAATGTATTTAATTTATTATATTGATTGGTAAATTATTGTTAAGTATGTATTTTGGATTTTTGGTTGTTGTATACCGGGATATTATACCGATCGACCAGTTCACGATTGCCGGAATCGGTGATATCGCGTTTATTTATTGGTACAAGCGACGATCGAGTTTAGGCGGCAATGGCAGATGAAGTTTTTCGTAAGTCTGCGTGTATGTGCGATTAGTGAGGCGAGTTGCGAGGTTAATCGGACAGACCAGACACCGTATCGGTTAATCCGGTGACCCCGCGGATACTTAATTTTGGACAGGAGTTTATACCGATACTAGACCTAAAGCTAAAACTGCATAAAAATACAGGCGTACATATACATGTATGTGTGTCCGTCGAACGGCAACTGGACTAAATTCACATGGCTCGCAGCAAAAGTGTACTTCAAATTGAAAGTTCATAAATACGCGGAGTTAGTGAATTATATAGAATGCTGGTTAACGTTGTGAACATAAACAAAATTCGGAATCCCTTATATTTTAAAAAGAGATAGGGAAAAGAAAAAACAAAAAAAGAAGGGAAGTTAGCAGTGAATGTAAATGTTTAACCATAAACAGCGAGCGGTATGATGCAGAAAGTGAAACTAGTCAGTAACAAACACGTGCGGGGAGGGGAAACGATTAATAATTGCTACTAAACGCTCGTAACTAGGTCCGATGGAGTCGGTCGACTTGTTGTACCCAAAGGGTAAGCGGATATTTCAAGTTGACGGTGGGTGACACATTTTCCGCAGAATCTCCACGTTGGGAATGGCAATATGAAAATGACAGAGGAAACGGTAGCCATGATGAGAATTAGATTGCGGTTAGATGCACTGATTCGAGGATCTGCAGAAATCGGTCAGCGTGTTAAAGATGGAGGTAAACTTCGCGTCAATTGAATCGAGGTTGTCAAAGGCTGATTCGTTTAATCTGGTCAAATTGATTTTCTGTACGGTCTTATCTTCCTGGCAGCATTCAGGGATGTCAGACAATGTGACTGAATCCCTATCGTTTGCACTGGAGTGTCCGTCCAAAGAAATCGATGGCTCGGAGACGTAGCAATCAACAGGGAGCATTATTATTCAGGCACCTCTGAGACGGAATTCCCGAATGTCTGAGTTTGAATCACAACAAACAGTAGGCTCGATGATATCGGGGGAATAACCATATTATCACCGGTTATCGAAAAGTTTTGGGAACATATTGTTCTTGAGTAGAGTGGATGCAACTTCGCAATCATCGGGAACACCAACAGTTCGAGACAGGTACAGAAAAACCTTTCGAATGGTCTATATTTTGCACAGATGTATAGTATCTCCGTTTCCAAAGCTTACAGTGATACAGTTACTGAGCTCCTTGTAAACGATTAAATCTGTAGACAAGCGATCGATCAATAGATATTTATACGTTGGTCGTATATATGTGTAATAAAATAGGGAGGAAGATATATTACATGAGGGACGAGATAGGGAATAATATGGAAAAGGAGGAAATCTACATTATTAACCGGGTGGAGTTGTGGGGGGGGGGGATTTCTATCCTATAAATTAGTGAATTTGCATGAAATATTGTATCAATTATGCAAATTTTGAAATATTTAAATATGTGTCACGGGTCGAGAGTAATAGGCAATCATTTACCTTTCAGCAAATTAACTTGACGTGGTTCAGTTAGCAAATTCTTAGGATTAATGACTTTTGGGTGCAATACATTATTACATTGCATAAACAATAGAGTCGAGTTAAGAAAACGTTTCTTTTTAAATTTTTTTTTCTTTTTTTTCTTTTTAAATTCCACAGCCAGTTCTATATGAATTACGGTACTGATTTTATTCTTTTAACCTGCATACTAAGATCACCAGAATAATACAGGAAAAATATAAAATTCAAAAAATATTGATATTTAGAGTCCCAAATTTGTGAAAATACACACTTAAAGCGTTAACACTGGAAAATAAAAAGAAATCCACAGCTCTTCTTAAAATAAAGTAAGGTGCTTTGCTACCAAATCAAACGAGTTCATGACTTGTCTCGTTCCGGATCCGAATCGCTCCCAGGTTTATACCCAATCTGAAATTTAATTGGCTACCAGAGAAATCTGAGAAAGTAAAGACGCAAGGAACCCCCCAATCACATTAGTGTCGTTGAGCTCAGTACATTGTAAACCTTAACTTCACAATCCCGACGTCCTATCAAGGGTATGGGACCTACTTTTACTTTTTTAATTCAATCGACAGAATATAGGAAGAACCTGAAATCCCGATACTTTTAAAATAACAGGTCCCATACACTTTGAAGAAAGTGAAAATCAGGTGTAAGATAATTTTTTTTAGCACAGACGGTTCTATACGAGTTATGGTATTAATTTTCTTTTTAACCTGCATACCAAGGATTCCAGATTAGAGAAAATATGAAAAATTCGAAAAGTATTGATATTAAGGGACCAAAATTTATGAAAACACAGCTTAAGGTGTTATGACTGGGAAATAAAAAAAAGTCCGCTGCTCATTCCATAGTAGCTAGAGCCCCCCCACCCCAATGATGTATGACAATTTCTAGAATGTAGGATGAATCTAAAACCCCAAAATTTCAATTTTTTTTTTTTTTTTTTTCTTTGGGCGCGTCAACACAGGACATTTTACCCAACACAAAGGACTAACAAATAATGAAACGTAGGCACTTGAAAGTTATATCAGGAAGCAATTAGGCTAAATTTTGAAAAAAGATGAAAACCAGGTTTTAAAAAAAAATGTTTCAGAAAATTCCACAGCCGGTTCTTATGTAAGTAACGGTATTGATTTTCTTTCCAATCCAGAATATAGGAAAAATATAAAATTCGAAAAGTTTTGGGATTTAGGGACCAAAATTTGAGGAAATAAACATTTAAAGCAGTAAAAGGCTCTTTCCACGGTAGCTGAAAGGTGATTTGTTTTTTAAATGACGTATTTCAATCGCTAGAGTATGGGAAAAATATGACACCCCAAAAATATTAAAATTAACGGGCCCGAACTTTGAAAAGCATGAAAATCAAGTTATAAGTAAAAAATGTTTAGAAAAGTCCACAGCTGATTCTATTTGAGTTATGGTATTGATTTTCTTTCCAATCTGCATACTTAAGGTCATCTGGAAAAATATCCAAATTTGAAAAATTTAGATATTTAGAGTCCAAAATTTGTGAAAATACACACTAATACCGTTAAGACTAGAAAATAGAAAAAAGTACACAGCTTACTCTATCGTAGGTGGAGGGTCGCTTCCGGTTTAAAAAATGATGTATTAGAATCTCTAGAATATGCGAAGAATCCGAAACCCCCATAATTTTAAAATAAAAGTTCCCAAACTTTGAAAAAAGTGATAATTAGGTTGCCAAAAAAATTTGTTTAAAAAAATCCACAGCCGGTTCTAAACAAATTACGATATTAATTTTCTTTTTAACTTGCATACTAAGGTCACCAGATTAGAGGAAAGATACGTAATTCGAAAAGTTCTGATATTAAGGGACCAAAATTTATGAAAATACACGCTTAAATTGTTAAGAGTGGAAAATAAAAAAAAAAAAGTCAACAGCTCATTCGATGGTAGCTAGGAAGGTCAAGCCTTTCTTTAAATAATCTCTCGAAGATCGACTCATCCTCTAGAGATAAAGGCCTAATACTATACTGTTGAAGCATTTTTTTATGTCATGAATAAAATTCGACAGTAATAAATATAACAATAACGAATTATAATATATGTATGTGTATATATATATATATATATATATATATAAACTCGGCCACTTTGGCCTCGTAAGGGGCTGTGCCCCTTGACCCCTATTGCTTTCATTTCTGTCTCTTTCTCTTCTATACTATGTATAAAATGATCAAAATTTACAACGTAATTCTTACTGGCATCAACACACACAAAAAATAACATAACCACAAAAATCCTATTCTAACATTTACCTTCCGTTATATAAAATTAAGACATTTTTTCGTTACATTTTTCGTTACATATTTCATTACATAAAATTGTGACATTTTTTAAATAACAATAACAAAAATCCTACAAAATATAACAAGCGTTACATAAAATTGGGACATTTTTCTGGGACATTTTTTTGGGACATTTTTTTGGGACATTTAGCGTTACATAAAATTGGGACATTTTTTCGAATGGGGGATAGCCTAAGAATTACGTTGTAATTAATATATATATATATATGTATGCATGTAATGTATAAAAACTGTACAGAAGAAACGATTACTGGAAAAATGATATTAAGAAAAAAAGAGAAGAAAACAAGGAAAATCTAAAATAGACTTTAAAAAAAAACTTCAATTCTATCTAAAAACTAATACCGTGTACTAAAACTTCTCATTTATAAATTAATATTGTTTCAACGTTGCTTTATTTCCGATGATTTTTTAACATTTATAACGCATTCAGCCGGGTCTGTCTGTTAATATTTTTCGATGCTTCGTCGACAAATTTAGACTTGGGTCTTTTTGTCTTACGAATTTGCCGGTAACATTGAAAAGCATCAGAACTGGACTGAAATCGGGACGCTAACATAACATTAATGCTATCGTCTGAGAGATACATCCAGAAATATTTTCGAGGTGTGAGTTTATGTTCACTGTCATCCTGAAAAATCCAGTCATCGCAAGGTTTTTCACAGCAAGTATTTTGCTCCAAAATATACCCTAATTTTGGACAAATAGGGTCGTCGCTGCTATTCCGACTCATACTATACACTATATACGCAGCCGTTTAATGTAGATTTTTTCCACTTTTCCATCTTGAATTCTTCACCTGTTTGGGCTCGTTCTACCATTCAAACCGCGAAGTATCAATAAAGAGATTATTTTCACCATTGCTCTTGGCTATCCAGTTGAATACGTTCTTTTGCCGACTCCAGCCTAGTCTTCCGGTTTTCTATACGTTTGAGAGGTTTCTTTTTACAATACGCCTTTTCAATTCAAATTCTGTTAATCGACGTCGTACTATACGCGTACACTAATATCACAAATTGTTTGCATGGAAATTTTGGTATAAATATCCGCGGGGTGGTTCTGAAACAATCTTTCTCCACGAGGCGATGCAATCAACGCGACTTGTCGTTTTTCGCAGTCTAGAACCTCCAGGTCGGTTTCGAGTATGCTCATACCACTTCACACTACTCTACCGGATAAAAAACATAAATTGGGTTATTTAACCATTGGGCTATTGCTTCCCTAACGTGCGATTTTTCCTTCACACTCAGGTAAATTTTCTCGCGCGGATGTAATAAGTTCACTTCATCCCTTGTGACTTTTCGAAAACTCTTTTTTCTGACTGTATCGTACTCTGCTCTTTACGTGGTTATCGTATTTACAACTTAATCTCCAATGTTAATTCCATGGTCCCGTCGAAGTAGTCCCTTCCTTCGATGATATTATGCGTTTGTGCCACACCGACGCCTTTTTAGTTGTGAACTTTAATCTCACATCTATCGTTGAAACCACCGGTAAGTGTCTTCTTAAGTTTGGAAAATGGAAAAAAATCTGCCATATCCGGAGAATCGGGCGGTTACGGTATTACAGCGATATTATGCTATGTTGGATAAGATGCACCGGTGTGTTTCATATGGTGCAAAATCCACCAGTGTTATTTCTCCAAAGTTCGGCTGATCGTTGATCGCTTCAGGCAAATTGCATGAAACTTGTAAATGGTACACTCTCCTTATTGACTATGTACGATCAGCCGGTAAAAATTATTCGTAATGAACTATTCTATTCCTGTTAAAGCGCACGCAATTACAAAATTCCTGTTTTACCTTTCAGATTACACCTTGTAAATCTGGGCCTTTATGTGTCTTCTTGAGAATCTAGGAAATAGGGAAAAATCTGTCATGTTTGGAGAGTGAGACGGCATTACAACGATATTATTTTACCATGGACTGCGCTGAATAAGCGAAAATGCGTTCCACGAGTTTTCGGACCGTTTTTTACCTTGTAAATAGTACTGCTTGTTTGACTGTACAGTCGGTAAAAATTATTCGCGGTGAAAACTATTTAATTCCAGTCAAAATAAAACGGTTAGACAACATTTGCGTTACTTTGTCATCATACGTCCTGGTATAGTATGACGAATTAGCCGCTAAAACGATACCTCTTCTCAGGCCCGGATTAAGTGTATGATAGGCCCCCCGGGGCTACGGAAATATTGGGGGCTCTTTTCGGAAGTGACGAAATTATCAGTTTTACAGAGTAACTAAATTTTCTTTAATTTAATTCAATTATATCATTTAGAATTCACGAATTAACATATAATTATTAATGTAAACAAAACTAAATATCATACAGACACAAATGGTAGAATTTTCGATGCCAAAAAAAAATATGTATATATAATTTTAAACAATAAATTTTTCAGCAAATTTTAACCAAAGATTTGTATAAAAGGATAGTGTGTGTTTGCGTATATTACGCGTGTACACATGCACACATATATTCATACAGACATTTCCTAGAAACGTAGATTTATACCTTAAAATAAATTTCTGGTACGTTTTTACGAAATTCGAAATTTTATTATTACGAAGTTTCCTCCTCTAGGAGGAAGTAAAAATGGATACAAAGTTATTAACAAATAAATGTATCAAAAAGTGCACTTGCTCCTGTAAGGTTTTTTTTTTTCTTTTTTTTTCTCCTTGCCACCCCGGTCTAACGAGACCACTATTGGCACGGCTGACACAAAGAAGGTTAATTCTATTTATTTAACAAAAAAAGTTGATGTATATGACAAATGATAGATTAATTTTTTATTACATATCGGAAGTGGGTGTCTCTTGGGAGTCCCTTTATAAGGCGGGACCCGGGGCTGCAGCCCCCCCCAGACCGCTCTAAATCCAGGCCTGCCTCTTCTATATCATGCCGCTGTAATTTTTTTTTTTTATCCGTTTACGAATTTATTATTTCACATTATCTTACATATTACTCGTGTAACTTCGGTTTACCTATTTAATCCAGTCAGAAACGCTACGCCTTTTTATCAAACGGACCGTAAAAAACCGTCTTACTGAAGCGAAATAGTAAAAAGAACTTTATTATTCGATTCTCCGGCAATTCTCAATTCGCAGCGTTCAATTTTTTACAACATAATGCTGCTGCTCGTGTCTGTGGTTACACTTTTGTGGGGGTAACAAATAGAATTTTTTCGAACAGCTGATGAAAATTATGCAGGAATACGATAAGCGAGGGGTGTTTTCAGGGTCTCTCTCCGAAATGTCTGCGAAATAATAACTGCTTGAATTAAATGGACCGAAATTCGGAATAAATTTATTTCTTTTCAATTTTTGACAAAAGGGAAAAGAAAATTGAAATTTTTATGAATTCCATGAAAACGCGACTGTTTTTTATTTATTTTTTTTTTGTAGTGTTCAAATATTGCATATACAATAGTTGGCTACAAGGCTTTAGTGTGTACTATTTATAAATAAATATATTTCATGATAACACACACACACACATACACACATATGTATATATATCTATATAATATTTTCGTAACCCCCCAGGCCGGAATTTTGGTCTAGACACGGCCCTGACGATAAGAAATGTTTGAAATTTTCACAATTCCTCGGAACAACTGCACATCACATTAAAATGAATACACGTTTCACGCGAATATTTTCGAAGATGATTTATTACGAATTAACGGACGAGAAAAATTTAATCAACACTCTAATCCCGGACACCCTGTCGTCATATGCGACTTATACTCTTACAGCGAAATACAAATAAAAACGATTTAGTATACTATAATTGTAAAATTAAAAATTGTTTAAATTCTTCATTAAGAACCTTTTTGCGCCCATTCAGTCGGCACTGTCACTCCATAAAAATCACGGTCGGTTACGTTTTGTAGCGCGGATTCTGCGTGTGAATTCGCTTTTGTCACTGCAGTAATTTTATTACCATTCTTTCATTACGTGTAAGGTTGCGAAATTAACAAATATGATGGCTACCTTTTCGCATTTCTATTTGTGGAACGCGATCTTGGCCTTCACACACAGCAGTACAACTAATGCTCAGTTTGTATTTAGTTGCGCTGACCAAGGATCATCCTGAAAATGTGCTCCACTATTAGGAACACGACGGGTAAGTGTCGATCGCTTTCGAACTGCCATTATTCATCGCTGTGTGTGTGTGTGTGTGTTTTATACGCGTTTTTTGCGAGTATTAACAATTATTTTTATTTTTACATAAATCCCATTCGCAATTTCACACCAGCTCGTATTTGTGCACTATGGCTGATCAGTTCCGCAATATTCGTTTCTGTCGGGGGGGTATCGAGAACAATTTAAAGTGTGTGTGTGTGACCATTAAATCGTATTGTTACGTTCTTGTGGCCGAGCAAGATGATGTGCATTCCGAAGCTGTGTTAAAAACTGTAATTGGTCGTAAATTTCTTCGCAGAGAAGTACTTACAAGGATCATCTATAAAATTAAATGTGTATATTTTTACACGTGCTTTTAAAAAACCAACGACAGCGACGATAAACAGAGAGAAAAAGGGATAAAAGCCAACATGTAAACATGAAAAAGTACTTTGCAAATTTTCTTATTTTTCGTTTATGGCAATATAGTTGACGAGCACAGGGTGTGATCGTATTGGTGCCAAAAAGTGGTCATCGGTATAATCAAGGTTAAAATGCATAGCGAGCAAAAGTAGCGATTTAAAACTAACGAAATATAGCATCACCCCAAAAGTGGTTGGAGCGGCGTGTGTGTTAAAACAACAATATAAACACGGCTACGGCTCGATTAAAATAAATAAAGTGGAATCGAAATAAAATCAGCGCAACAAAATGGGGGGGGGGGGATTTAAAAAACGAAAGGAAATATTTGCAATGTGACATTAAAGCGAACTTCCGGAATAAATAATCTTGCAGAATAAAAACGGTCAAAAGAACTCTTTGTAAATTCCGAATAAAAAGTTGATTTAATATATGAAGCAGGAAATTAAATCTGCAGTAAAATATATTATATATGCATATATATATATGTATATATATGTATACGTATATATATATATATTTTTAATTTGCATATCAATTAGAATATTTGTGTTTGATAAACATTTAAAAATACAACAATAATACGTTCTCAATACGAAAGTTACACAATTGCATAATTGTATTTTTCAATTTTGAAGGTGTATTTTAATTTGCGTAATACTTAAAATCGCCATTTAAGTTTATCAAAGTTAATTTGTCACCAAATTCCATTTTTTCTATTTAATAGAATAAATAAGCACGAAGTGTTTAACTTTATTTTCGTTAAACCCTAAACAAAAGTTTAATCACTATTTCTTAAAATAATCGATTTCTGGACCTTAAAACCCTCTGCTCATTCATGAATTTTTCATCAAAATCGCTAGAACCCTTTTTGATTAATTGCATATGTATAATCAAGAATTGCTCATTTAATAGCACACATATTAACTGAGCTTTTCTCAGATCTGAACTTGCAAAAACTAATCGACCGATTTTTTACAATTAGCTAAACATATAGTAGTAATATGGTCACGAAAGCGACACTTCATTTTGTGTATTATTCGTTTTTAGAAGTATTCTCGCGTTACAAGAAATAACAAGTACTCATAAGCTAGTAATATTGTCACAAATTATCGTATGTTAAAACAACGTCTTGTATATTTGGAGATTGACATAATATTTAAATCCGTTGTGTTTAGCGTAAATAAATATATTTTATCGTGAAACAAAAATATTATGGCTTTATCAATTTTTAATTTACAATAGTAAGTTAATTTATTATTTTTCATACTATGCTGTAAATAAGCGTTTTGTTTTCCTTTTTAAAATTGCTTATTTCGTTGAATTTTCTCGGTGATAAAACCTCGATCAATTGATTTCTAGACTCTGGCAACTCTTAATACGTGGTTTTCTTCAAAGTTAGAATTGTTTCTGAGAATCCGATTACTTTCAATTATATATATATATTAGAATTTCGTAGAATGTATGGAATCCTAATAAAATGGTTCAGAAATGACAAAAATATCAAATACAAATTAGTAACTCACGAACGGTTTGACTTATAAAAACTTCAAAATTGTATCATAAAATTACAATTAAAATTCTCCCTAAAACGCTAACTATAAGCTAACTGATTATTACGCCGGGCGGTAAAAAATTCAATAAACTGTCAAGAATATGTAATATGGAATTTAAAACGATCTCAAAAATCACTTAAAAAATAAATCATCAAATAACCCTTTAAAAGTGAAATTCAAAATATTAAAACGCAGAGAGAAACTCTTTCATAAATTAAAAAATTACAGTTAAAGAATTATTTAACCGCTCTACCATTCGGGTCAAAAACAATAAAAAAAAAAAGAAAAAAAGAAGTATGTCACGTAATAGACCGAGTAAGGAAGTTGAGGAAGTCAAAGCGTATTTCAAACATATGCACAAAGGACCACGCTTTATAAGGAAGATCTTACGATTTTATATTCAGACCAAGGCCGTATCCACGGGGAGGGTTCCCCCCCCCCTATTGGGAACTGAAATAGTTATTGCAAATGCACAAAAATCTGAAAAAAAATCAAAAATTTAAAATAAATATTGAAGATTTTTTAGAAAAGAAAAAAGAAAAAATATGCTGCATATTTTTAAGTACTTCATTAATATTTTATGCAACATTTTTTATTACGGGTATAATTAATAACATACGTAATTTTTATTAATGTTCATATACGGGGTAATTAATTTACGTAAATTATTAATATATAAATTAAAATGATGAAAATGATTAATAGTACATGAATATTAGTGAAAAATGTATTGTTATTTATAAAATAAATATGTGAAGAAAATTTTTAACCCCCCCCAGCCCTTTCCATAATTCTGTGCACGGGTCTGAATCAGACTCTCGGGTCGCCGAAAGCTCGAAAGTTTTGAGAATATTTTTTTTTCCCGAGCATGTGATATATCGTTGAAAAGATATTTGTAGGGAACAAAACCGGTTTTCATTACTTTAACGAAACTTTCGAAGTTGACGAATAGTTCAAAAAGCACGAAAAATGACGTATCCTTCCCCTGTTACGCCGTGAGAAATCAGATTTCCTTGTTTTGAATTTTGTATTGTGTAAATATAAATTATAGTCAACTTTAGCTTATACAACACCCTTAGCGTATGAATTATTATGCTCGACTGAATTTGTTGACCTTAGTTTTTCTCGTAGAAAATTTGAAATTGATGTTTTTACGGTGTACTGGTAAAGATCTCTTCATTAGTCACGTAAATGAATCAAATATTTCCAACGCAGTTTTAATATGTTCGTCGCAGATGGGAAAACATCTAAGTTTTTTTTTTTTTTTTTTAAATACGAGTAATATATGAAGAACCCACAAGGAAACCTTTGTAGCTTCTCAAAACAGCTATAACGTTTATTTGTAATAAAGCTTACAATATTTAAACGTACACAATTAACTGATACGCATATAAATTGTATTAACAACTCTTCTATATAATTGTAATACAGTCCTTCTATTACAAGAATAACAAAAGAAAATTGGCGCTATTAATTTCTAAAAGAATGAACGACGTATTTTAAAACAGTTATCACATCGCACAATACGTTGTTCGAGCTAAGTTTGCAAATACAAGCTCACGCATTGAAAATAAAGAAAAATGAACGAAAAAAGAATTCCTTGAGCATTTGGTTAATCGTGCAACCAGCTATACTGTATTGTGCGACGGTAGCCACAACAATGCATCTGTGGATAATGATCCGGGTGAAATTTAAGGTAAAAATGAAACGTTCACTTTGGTACTGTTGAACTTTCATCATCTTGTGACATTGATCGCAACAAATTCTACGTTCGTCGCTATTGACGATAAGTATTTAATCGAAATATTTCACGTTAAATCAGTGACATAGTCAGATTTACTTTCAGAAAGAGTTTAAATATACCTGTAAACATTTTTTAAACTAGTTTCAGAATAGATTCTACAGTTAGATAATATAACAGATTCGTTTTATTACATTATAACATAAGGAATCGTATTAATTAAATCGCTAATTACAGGCTTAGAGGAGTAACATTTGCTCCGAGAATACTTTTTTAAATTTCAACCCTTCTTACGTGTTACTACATCACTATATTAAATATAGACAGAGACTTTTCGTTATAATAGTCACTACGATAAAAATAAGTACATTAGGTAAAATGTTGTTTTCCTCATATCGTGCAAAGCATAATTATATATATACCGTGAGTTCCCAAATTAAAATTTTTGAAGGATTTGTGGTTTCAAAATTAATTAAACGAAAAATAATTTATTGTGGTCTGAAAAAAGCTCAGTTTTTCCATTAATTTTTTAGCTTAATACTTTTATCAACCCGCTTTCATATTTGTATAAAAGTGTGGAACTGCTTTACTACTGTTTTTGGCGCAAACCAATACATTTTCACGTTTCTGTAACAGAAATTTTCTAAGGGAAAGCGTGAAAAATACGTTGATTTAATCACCAAATAGCGAGAAATAATTAATAATAAAAATTAAAAATTTCAAAACGTCGAACATGAGAAAACGTTTATTTAATAGTGAAATAAAGAATAATTAAGAATCGAACTAATTATTTCTATTCGATTATAACTCTCTCTTTTAATGAGAGATTTTCGCATTGATAATTGCCACTTGGAATCGTTAAGAATGAGGGTGAAGGAAATTTTTCGTTCTAATTAATGATTGTCTAGGAATATGACCAAGGTATACACTTCAAGGACGTAATTTGTTAGGTTTGCGACATCGGCTGAAATCAAGAGGGTAGGAAGAGCTAAACAACGACCAGCCGCCAGTTTGATAGCGGATAAAATAACATCGAGCCACAAAATATCGATTCAGTTCGATATATTATCGTGCAGAATGTTTATACTATAATGCAGTCAGTTTGTAGCATCGGTGGATTTAAAACCTCCTTCACTCGTTAATCCAACTGTATGAGCACATGCAGATGAAAGTGTAAATTGTGACGAAGTATGCACGGAAGGAGGAAAGAGAATCACGGTTTTCCAGGGAGCACTTATGAGAATGAGCGATAAATAATAAATTTTTCAAAAAAAAGAGAAAATAGGGAACTCAATTAATATTGAAGAATCCGTTTTTTTTTTGTTTTTTTTTTTTTTGAATAAACGGGTATTGCTTATAAAAATAAACATGCATTGTTTAAGTAATGAACATTTTGAACCATCTTCTGTTCGTGATTTTGATATTTTTAAAAGTGTATTTCATATGAAATTATTTAAAAATTAACCCCATTATATAAACTTCCGGTTATGCTAATTTTATATATAAACAAATATTATTGGAAGGAAAATGTAAAAAGTATAACTTCTAACGTGCATCGTTTTCTTCTTCGTTGACATCACACCATCAACATTTCTACTTCCGGCAGCCCTTATCAGTTTTTCGGTAATTTCTAGTCTCGTCCGTTGCTATTTATTTTGCAACCATGTCGTTTTCTTTCTTCCGGGTCTTCTCCGACCTTCTACATGTTTCCTTGAATTATTTGTTTTAGCAGCTCGTATTTGCTTCCCTAATTATACTCTTTTTAAAAATAACACTTATTTTATGTTTCTTCATGTTTCTACCAGACACCTTTTGTGTATGACTTATTTTTAATTTCCATATCCGGGAGGGGATCTTACGATGGAACCACATTTCACATGCTCCTAGATGAAAGATTTGACCGTGTATGTTCCAGCCTCTGCGCGCCATGTAAGAGATCGGCATAAACCGAACATTTCATCTTTGCTTCGTTCTTATATATCGATTGCTCGATTAGTCAATAGTTAGTCTTTGAAAACCTGTTTTTGTATATATGTAATTCTGCTTCTGATTTCTGTCTCCGGGTCTACCCTGTTTGTTATAATGCTACCCAAGGAATTCTTGTAATTGCTTAATTTCTTTGCCGTTGATTAATATTTTTGCCAGTGGTTCTTCCTTGCGACTTATCATAAATTTCGATTTACTTTCATCGATGGTGAGATCGTAGTCTACTCCTGTATTACTTACTCTGTTCACTACTTCCTGAAGATCTTGTATCGATTCCGCTGCATAACTATATATATATATATGCATCTTTGTTCTTTTTTTGTTATTGTTGCTCCACTGTACTAGAATAACTGCAAAAATTGTAGCAACTTAAATTGTATTTAAAGGAAAAAGTCTGTAAATTTACAGAATCTTCGTTTTTCAATAAGCCCATCATCCACATCAAAAGATGCTGTATGGCTATAATTAACCTGATAGAAATTGTTGCAATACGGGGATGAGTTTAACTTCTGTTGCGTACCTCGGCACACGGTAGTTTGTAGTGTGTCCCCCGGGCTGCAAAATGATGAAAACGAGATTGTGAAATTACTATTTGTGAATATAAACATGTAACTCTGTCAATTAACTATATCGAAATTGAACGCGGGGTGACGCAAGTTGAATTGAAAATGAAATTGAAATTGAATTAATTCAGCAATGAAAACAGATATAGAAATACACAAAACGACACTTTAGTATAAACTGATGAGAGTGCGTCACTACATATGTTTCATGAATACGGTGACGCGTCTCATAGCATATGACGCATGTGTTTAATAACATTTGATTAGTTTGTAAATTGATGGTTGCAATAGTAGTGACGTATCAAGCTCGGGTACAGCACGGTCGTTCGTCCCTACTAGCAAAAGACTGTAGAAACGATACCCTACAAAAAGGTAGCAATAAAATGTAAAATTTAACGCGGATACCCGTAACTGTCCATTTAGAGAAATGAAAGCTTTAAATTTTTAACAACCCTGTAAAACTTGCGTTAGTAAATTTTGTTCACCATACGGCTGATTTTGATTTGTGCTTTTCTATTCCTGCACTTAATCATTCCAGCCTATTCGAAATTCCTCCATTTTGTTCCGTTTATTATACGGAAACATTGGGCATTACTACGTGCCGTTGAACTTATACCATATCTGTTGCTCATTGCAAAATGTTCCCTTTTAATTATCTGATTGTAAAGGCCTCCTTCACCGCAATGTGTTGTTCCCCTCTTCTTCCGATTCTATTATTCTGCGTATCCGATCTCTAATCTCCAGCCTTTGCAGTTCGCAGTTGTTAATTATCGATTTTCCCTCTGGTCATGCCGCCATTGCGGGTAAAATTACTCCCATTTCGTCCGACCTACGAGTATAGAAAAATCGGCTATATTGTTTGTTTCTAATGTCGTTTGTTTTGTTTGTTTTTTTGTAATTTAACGTTATTACATTTGCTGTGATCCAGAAGCTATTGGCTTCGAAACGCGTCAGCGTTAATATTCAAATTTTTTAAATTTATAGAAAGTGTGTCATATTTAATTTAAAAATATTTATCTTCGCTGTAAATTTTATTTGGAAATGGAAATAATTGGTTTACACGATGACTATAAAATAAGATACAAATACTTCAGATCTTAATGAATTTAAAGATCTTGAAGAAAACAACATCCGAACGAGTTCCATACGGCGTTATTGAAATACCGAATGCCATTAAAACACATTTTAAACCTTTGCGGCTTTTTTGTACCAATCGGTCGTATTATTTTCCGTGAAAACCACGTCACAATTTTTTTTCCCGTTGACGTTTCGAACATTCATCATCAGAAAACACACAATGAGCTGAACAACGTCGTTGAACCCTCTCCTTAAGTGTGTTCGAAACGTCAACGGGAAAAAAAATTGTGACGTGGTTTTCACCGAAATTAATGGACGCGATTGTTACAAATGTCACATTATTCATTTTTAAATGTATATTCATTATCGAAAAAAGTGGGATTATTCGATCGTTCATCGCTGTGAAGTTCACATTAAAATTTCCGACTAAGATCATTGGAATGTTATCTTTTTCTGCTTTTTTTTTCTGATTTCTTTATAGATGCATGTGATGCACCTCAGTATATATCGATTATTCATCAAGGATGATAAACTGTGTAATTTCATTAATTTTTTTTTTGAATAAAATATATTAAGATAATGATAACAGATAATCCTTTTACCGTTGTGCATACAGTAGCGCACACATCGTCGACGTTTAATTCTCGCGTTGTCACTGAATCGGTAACTTTCAACGTGCAACCGTGATTTTCAGAACCGTACAGTAATGAATTAGCCTTTTTAATCAATTTGGCTACCAAATCGGAAGTCACGAGTTCATGACTTGTCTCGTTCCGGATCCGAATCGCTCCCAGGTTTATACCTAATCTGAAATTGAATATTGGTTATACCAGAGAATTATCCCGGGGGGAAAGTAAAGACGAATAATCCAAAAGTAGAAAGGAACTGGCCGCCCCGGTATTCTCCTTAGATCCATTATGAAAAGCTTAACTTCACAATATCCGTCATACTTTATCAAGGATATATGGCACTTGATTTACTTATATTATATATATAGCTTACGTTAACATTATCCGAAATTTCGTGAAAAATTGCAACACGTCCAGCCCTCGTTTGAGTTCTTTCATATTTATTAACACTTTTAAAATAATTTAGGATATCTATATTTTCGTCATTTTCCAACCGTGTTTCAAAGTTGTTAAGTGCCATATATCCTTGATAAAGTATGACGGATATTGTGAAGTTAAGCTTTTCATAATGGTACTAAGCATAATGGATCTAAGGAGAATACCGGGGCGGCCAGTTCCTTTCTACTTTTGGATTATCCGCCTTTACTTTCCCCCGGGATAATTCTCTGGTATAACCAATATTCAATTTCAGATTAGGTATAAACGTGGGAGCGATTCGGATCCGGAACGAGACAAGTCATGAACTCGTGACTTCCGATTTGGTAGCCAAGCACCTTAACCACTAGGCTACCACGCTGCCAACCAGGTTTTAGATAGCAAATAAAAAATTACAATTTTTCAAGACTTGATCCTTCAAAACTAAATGATGAGCTTATAAACTTTGACGGGGTTATAAATAGGCAGTATTTTCCCTTCTATCATCGTATGTTAACCATATATGTATATGTTGTGATCTACTATTATTAAACTTTTGGTCTGCAGGTATTTCTAAATCTTTCAACAGATTTTTTTACTCTTCCAAAAAAAGTTTCAAGTGATAGTACAAGGAGAAAATGATGGCAATTTTTAAAAATTTTCGTTATTAGGATACCGAATCGCCTCAACTTTTTATTTCAATATATATATATATATATACGTTTTTTATCTAGAATTTATATTTTTACCTAAGGTGGTAAACGTTTTATTCAAATTGTCTTTATTACTTATAAAATAGTAATACTTTTTTTTACCTATGCCGGTAAACATTTTTTATTTAAATTTTTTTCTGTCTTTCTCGTTCTAAGTTCCAGTGAACGAGCATTAGAAAAGGACGCATTTAGTTTAACAAGCGGAGTTTAAAAAATGTCGTTAGCTCGACGAGTTAATTCTCGTATCTCAAAACTCGTAGTGTCGCATAAAAAATGCCACGTCAATATAACTCGAAGTAAAGTTCGCTAGTTCAAGTTTTATTGCATTTTTAACTGTCAACAATTATAATTATCTTTAATTAAATATCCTTCTTATAAAGTAGAGTACACCGCTTCATGTTACACCGTTTGCTAGAGCATTATATCAGATTAATCATGTTACTTTTATTGTGTGCGTGTCTGTGTATAGGTCAGCAGTATATTAAAAAGTTGAGACGAGAAAATGAACAGTTACGTAAAGAAATTTGGAATCTGCGGGACCAGTATGATAGACTGGAAACAGTTCTTCGAAGTAAGCAACAGCAGGTAATTTTACCGACACTTATATACTCACGTTTTCAGTAAAGGCCAAAAAGCAAATAATAATTATAATAGCTATTTTAAAATACTTACAGAGTGTCGAATCGTTCGGATTTGATCAGTTCATTTGTTCTCAAATGCGACTTTTTCGTATCGTACAATTTTGATTAATTCCAATAGAATACAGTTACTTTCCAAAAAATACTTCAAATGGTGGTTCTTTTTTGTTTTTTTTCAAATATACACTGAACCCGTTTTTTGTTTATATGCGCGCATGTAAAAACAAAACTCGTTTGTTTTACTTGTAAATTAGAAAAAAATATTCTAATCGACTTTGTACGAAACTCTTTGAAGGAATTAATTTCAAATTCTTTCGAGCGATTGAGCGAGGAATTTTGCGATTTAAGTTGTTTAAAATTTTTAGATAAATCAAGCGAGTTTACACAGTTGGTATAAGCAAAGTTGTGCTCTGCGCGAATTCTTTATAAATTAACTGGTTGTAAATGGTTATTATCCAGGCGCGGATCCAGAGAAACATTTTGGCGAGGGAAATTATATAATTACGTAATATCTTACACGGTAGGCGGTAGATTTTTTTGAGAAATACCTTGCTTCATAAAGAAAATCAAATAGAGCGACCTTTTGAGAAATTTTTAAACATGTGTTTTAATAATACATAATTATTACAATTTAATTTAAATTTTGTTTTAAAAAAAATTATAAAATTGTAGCTAGAATGGTAGTTTAGAATTTGAATAGTAGACGTCAGAAGACGATCCTCAGCGCAAGACTATTGATACGACTCCAGCTTTTTCTTTTGCTTTCCAATAAAAACTCTAGAACATATCATGTCGTTTTGTTCTTACTTTTTTTTTTTTTTTTTAAACTTTAGGATATTTCGCAGTTTTTATAAATTTAATTTTCTCTCTTTTGAGATCCTGGCCCTTAAATTGTTGTAGCCTTAACATGACGCATTCACTGAGCATCGCATTCAAGTAACACCACGATGAGAAGTTTTATTTTATTTTTATATGTTACTAGCTGGCTTCCTCCGAATTTGCTTGTATATTTTAATATTTGTTTAAATCTTTCATTTTACCTCTTTTTAAGTGAATTGTATATTACCGCTAAAGATTTATTTCCACTATTTAGTTGTTTTTTTCTTTGAGCATTTACTAATGTAATAATTAAAACAAACTTTAAGTACATCCCACAGCCACAAACGGCAATAGTTGGTGGGGATTTTTTAAATAATATTTCCAGTATAGTAGGATATTGAAATTTGTGTTCTGTATCATTCTTTAATAACTTCACTGTGATTTAAATTTCTAAAATATTCTAATGAAATCTACATTTTTACAGAACATTACGTAGTTATTGAATTGTTTAAGGAAAAATCAATAAATACTATTATAAACAATTATTTATAATGTATCGCGTTTAAGTAAATAATATTTACAATTATATAGTAATTCAATTTCTTTGCCAGAATATTCATTAAAGTCAACTGAATGCCTTTTTCTAGAGATCTTGTTATAACTTTCATCACAGCTATCATTCGGTTTTTATACTTTATTCGTTATTTTGCTCACATCATTCACTTATTCTATAAACTGCCCAGTTGCTTATTCAGTATCCATTGCCCTTGGATTCTCCCGCGTATTAATGTCTATTTAAATCTTTAATTTCTATATACATATATATATATATATATATATATATATATATGTATGTATATATATAATGAACTCTGTTTTTCGATTAAAGATTTATTCCCTTTATTCGATTTTCCTTTCTTTGAGGAGTATTAGTAATACAATAATTATAACGAACTTTAAGCACATTCCATAAAAAACCACAGTGGTTGAGTACGAATTTAAGATTTCAATCTAAATAATATTTCCGATAACAACTAGCAAAACTCTTGATGCAAGATTCTTTATTAATTTCGCTGTAATTTCGATTTTTAAAATACATGTTTTCTGGTAGAACATTACTAATATTATTATATATTGCACAGTTACTACATTTCGCATAAAAATCTCTATATATCTATATAATAAAGCGCCAAAGAAATAAATAGATGAAAAATCCGGAAAAAAATAGATGAAAAATCCGGAAAAAAATAGATGAAAAATCCGGAAAAAAATAGATGAAAAATCCGGAAAAATAGATGAAAAATCGGAAAAAAATAGACGAAAAATCAAAAAAAAATCCTGAGACCGTTCTATGGCACTTAGAAAGCTATTTTTTTTTTTAATCGACAGCTCCAGGTCAGTGGCTTTTAGGAAAATTATAAGATGTCCAAAATTTTCATACCTCGGGGCTCAAAACAAAAAGTAAATAGATCAGAGCTAATCGAATAAGATCCATTAACAATCACATGAAAACGCGGTAGTATTTACCTATGGAGTACCGCGCTTCTACCACCCATCAACCGGTACTGCGTTTACCCACAGAGTACCGCGCTTCCACCCGTCCGTCAACCGGTACTGCGTTTACCCACAGAGTACCGCGCTTCCACCCGTCCGTCAACCGGTACTGGCTTTTCGTTCATCGTGTATTACTCATAGTGGACGAAGACGGAACCATATCTTTTGTTTTGTTTTTTTTTTAACGATCCGCCTTTTGTTTCATTTTAAATTTGAAAAACGACGTTGTAATTTTGAAGTTGGTGTATTTTTGGTGTATTTCGACGATTTAAAATCAGAACAAGGTGCATCTACCAAGTGTTCTGTGAGCAATAAACTTACAAAAAATATTAAACAATGTAGTACTGTTGCATGATTAAAACAATAAGCAAAAACAAAAAAAAATCATTGTTCTAAGAGCAAACTTGGTCACGACGAAACTCCCACAAAACGGTTTTTTTTTTTTTTTTTTCGGGCGGAGCCGTGGGGTAGTTGAGCCGCAAAGCCCCCCTAGTGTATATATAAAAATGAATGTTTGTTTGTCTCCTATGCATTCCTGTACTGCTGGATGGATTGTGCTAAAATTTTCAGGGTATATATGTGTTGTCCCAACGAAAGGTTTTACCTCCTCTCATTTACGAAATGTAAGGCTTTAAGTAGTTGAAGTGCAATCAGCGGTACAGAAATGTATAGGGACGAATAAAAAAAAAAAAAGAATTTTTATAAAATTTTTAAAATAAAATAATTACCGTGGCAAATATTATAAAAATTTAAATAAAATGATTACTATGGTAAATAATAAACTCTAGGCAACATTTTATTAATTTCTGGCGTAAGTAAATGCACCACGTTTACTGTTTACTTCACTTGTTACGTTGCTGAAATCATCAAACCTCCATGACATGATCTAAATATACAAAAGTGTCGCGCTCCTAGCCTAGCTGCTGAACTCATTGATCCTGCAACGGAATTTTTAATATCTGCTAGCGGGGGAATGTCATATTTATACTCAAATTTGAAATCTTTACTCAACTACTGTTATTTTGATTTTATGGTAATAAAGTAATTTTAATCAAGTGTGCTCTAGACGGAGAGGTTGAAAGCTATGAGTGAAGAGGATGTTTTCATGAATATGTGATTATGGGAGATCACCGTGGGATTAACTCAGCCCCTTCAAAATGTTGGCTGTATGTGCTGCTTAGTCGAGCGAAACTTTTTGTTAGATCGCGACAGACAACTTATAGAAAGATCGATAATCTTCAACTAAACGTGAAACGTGTAGATCATTTTTTGTCGGATGGTGATAAACACGTCCCCCCCCCCAAAAAAAAAAAGAAAGAACCTTTAAAAAAATATAATTCCATATAAAACAAAAAATTTTTTTACGAATTTCCAAGTGTAGATTTAAACAGCAGGTATTATAATACACGGGCGAAGGCGCGAGGAGCAGCTAGTATTTTAATAAAATTAAACAATACTAAAGAATTATTTATAATGTAACCTTTTTTACGTAATAAATACTTGCGATTATACAATAATTCAGTATTATAGTTGTCTATGTTTAAAAAACTGCTTCCCGTGACTTCACATTATTAGCTGAAATATTTATTAGAGTTCATTGAGCTTTATTTCTAAAAATCACATTGCTTTCATCACTACAATCATTTGTTTTTTTCTACTTCTTAACTATTCTATTTCTCCGATACCATTCACACTTATTCCGTAACCAATAAAGAGCACATTTTTGTTTTAACTGCACCTGAAATTAATAAAATTTTTATTTAGCATTTATATTTATATCATGATAATCGTTGGGTTTTAAATTTTTACATTTAATTTATATTTACCACGGTAATCATTTTATTATATTTACGCTTACCGCGGTAAACATTTATTCAATTTTATTTTATTTTTTATCGAGAGGGTGTATTTTATTTTTCCATTTTCCCCACTTCATTGACAAAACCCCTTACAGATCGGCTAAACCACATGGGAAAATCATTAATTACAGGATTTTCCGCGGGAATCAATCTATCCAATGGTGAAAACCGGAACGAAATCAGTTCGGTAGTATTGGTGAGATTAGCACACCAGGAGAAATAGACGAATAGATTTCCCGACACTTTCATTTATTTATCTATACATATATATATATATATATATATATATCTATATATGTAAAAATCCCGTGTCTTTATGTTTGTGCAGGATAAACTCGGAATTTACTTAACCGATTTTTATACAATTTTGAAAGTACATGCAATTTAGTCCAACTCTTAACAGATAGCATACTTTTTGTTTTAATTATTTACATAAATATTTGTTATATTAAATAATTTAATCAATCAATTAAAAGAAAACAAATTTAATTGTTGGCTATTACTTTTGGCTTTAATTATTTACATAAATATTTGTTATATTAAATAAAACAAATTTTGACAATTTTATTATTTTTTGAGCATCAACTACTTTTCGTGGCGACTTTTGTGTATCGTGCAATGTTAATCGAAATGCAACCAGTTTATCGCCGGCGCATGGCGTTTTTATCGATGAATGATTAAATAAACGTTTTTTCGCTGTCGTTTACAAAAAAGTTCGTGTTATTACGGAGTTGTTGTTTAGGGGGGGAAAAAAAATATTGTGCGATATTGTGCGGCATTTAATTTATTTATATTTTAGTATATTTAATAAACGTCCTGCCTTGATAAAAAAAAAAAAAAATTTAAATATTCCGACAACAATAGTGTGGCAGTGATACAACTCTCTGACATTGTTGGGCATGTAAGTTGCTTTATATTTCAGTATGAGATAATGCCGCGGAGACAATCGAACCTCAACAATGCGCGTAGCAGAAATGCACGGCATATGCGTATTACGAGAGCTACTGAATCGGAAGAAGAAATTGTAAGAATAAACGCAGCTCAACGGATCAGACCAGCAGAAATTCGAAGTCAAGAAACTCGAGAACAACGTGATGAACATCTGCGACAAGAGCAGCGCGAGAACGGCACGTGGCTGAATACAGAGAACGCGACAGAGAGAGGCAAGACAGGTTGACCAAGAACATTGTGTACAAATTAGTGCTTAGATAATTTTCAATTTTATAAAATAATATAACTAATAGTTCGAAACCAATGTTATCTGCCTCATTTATAACATTTAATTTTTATGTAACTAATTTATTTAATATATATTGCGTAAATAAGTCATTGATTACAGATTAAAGTTAAAGATTAGATAAATAATATGTAAATTCAATAAGTGTACATTAGTTGAATAATTTCATTCTCTACATATGATTCAAAATCGGCTAAATAATTTCAGGTTTATTAGTAAAAATTAATTTGGTTGCATCAAAATAATAAGTAAAAAATTAATTGAATCTATTATAACTACTAAGCCACAGCAACGCGTGGCTGGGTCAGCTAGTATATATATATATATATATATATATATATTTTACATGGGTAGATAAACTAGATAAATACATGTGTAGTAATGCTGTTTTAAAAATGGTCAAAGTGTGTCCTGTGTAGCTGCGTGTATGTGTAAATATTTTTAGATATGCGTGATTTTGATGTTTTTTTTTTTTTTTTAATTTTCTAATGACACACATTTGTTCAGGAAGAAAAAAAAGTAATTTTGTATTTTAGCCAAAATAGTATAGCTCATCAACCCCTCCTGATGAAACTTATCTAACTGATTAAATTTCATACCACTTAACTGTACAAGGAAATGATTAAGCGAGCTTGTTTTACTCTCAGGAATATGGGGACTATGAATATGAGGAAAATGATTACGGCGATGGTGAAGATGGAGATAACGGTTCGTTCGATGAATTACCGGAAAATTTCAGTACCGGTCGTTTATCAAACAAAATTTTAAGCACGGTAGAAGAAGAATCAGAAGAATCGCTTGATGATAATGTTGCAGAATTTAACGTAAGTAACTCAAATTTATTATTACCGTAATAATAATAATAATAATAATCAATAATCAATAATCAATAATCAATAATCAATAATCAAAATATATAGTCATTGTTAAACACCGTTAAAGTTGATTTCTTTTATACTTTACCATTTAGCATTCACGACTTCTAATTACGTTAGCTGTTTTAGTCGGGGAATTGCTTTTTTAATCTTTTCAAAATTCATTCAAATCCATCCTTTTAAATATTCGAAAAGAATTAACAGTCTTTTAGGTGCGTGGTATAACTGAGGAGAAAATTGTTTGAAATAATAATAATAATAATAATAATAATAATAATAATAAAATATATTATATTTACCGAATAGCAGATAAAAAAGAAATATATTTATCCTCAAAAACGTTTTCAGGCGATGCCCATCTTTAACTGGAAAAATGTAAATTAACATATGTCGCCAACAGATTTTTTTCGTTTTTATTATCGGTATGTTACACTTAAAGAACTTTTGAAATTGTCCCCGCAGAGAGAATACCAGAGACAAAGAATGTGTACGCTTTCGTAGATGTAGCAGTTCTGGTGTCACTTATGTGCATAGGTAAAGAGGACGCGCTTTTGCGGCGATCCGAGGTTTTAACACGTTCGGAAAAGAAATATGATCGACTGATCAATGTCGGTGAGACACGGAGTTAGTTTTACTGGACTTAATTTTAAATAACTCGGGCCGGAAATTTGCCACTGATCGCCGGATAGGTACGCGATTGGCGGAGATTAATTTCACGGTCGTCGTTGTTGTGGTCGTTTCGCTTTAGTCGTGAGTTTTCTGGCGCGCGTTATGGTTTTTCTTAGGGGGTCTTACATGATGAGTTGGCCGGAATGTTAGTCCACTGTCTTCCTCTGATTGGTTTTGCCTATATTTTGACCAGTACCGCGCGTTAGCCTAATGGTTAAGGTGCTTGACCCGTTCCGGATATCTAGGACACTTTCAGATATATATACCTAATCTGAAATTGAATAGTGGTTGTATCAGGGAAATCTGGGAAAGTAAAGGCGAAACTCAAGTAGACAGCAACTGCCCCTAATATTCTCTTCAGATCCTTTAGGCCCATTATGATAAGTTTAACTTCACAATATCCGTTATACCTTATTAACGATATACGGGACTTAATTTACTTTTTACCGCCAGCATGAACACTTTTAATTTTCTCATATTTTATGAGCTTTATATACATATTTCAGCTTTTTTTTTTTTTTATTTCTAACTATGGGATTTTTCTTTTTCTCCTATTCTTGTGAATACCCGCAGTATTGCAACAATGTTCGGTAACACCCAATTTCACATGCGGAGATTCTCCTTCTGCATTTTCACATTTCACGCAAATATTTCAACATTGCCCGTACGTAACATCGTATTTTTCTTTTTAGAAGTTCATATTCACTTTTTTCATTTCTTAGCACTCTGCTCAAATTATTGAACGCTTTCTCTACCATACCAATTCGTGCTCTTATTTCTTTCAGGTTTCTGTTATCGTATTAAGTCACTTACTTTCTTTCTAGCTTTTGTGTTTCTATATTTATATATTTACTTCTTTTTCGTCGCTCTTCGTGAACGATGATTTTTATTTTATTGGCGCCACTGTGTTGTGGATTGAGAAAGTTTGTTCAAATCAGCTGAGCGCGTAATAATTAAAAATCCGTAGCTTCACCTTCCAAATCAAATCTTAAGACTCTAATTTCATTTGCAATACGAATTCCGTTTTATTTAAATGTACCTCTTTTTCATTAAAATGCGTGACCCTTTACACCGATCTAGTCTTAGCTTTACCACGTCTTACTGTGCTTATTGCATCCGCTCTC
Organism: Icerya purchasi; assembly: GCA_039619475.1. Classification (NCBI taxonomy): domain Eukaryota; kingdom Metazoa; phylum Arthropoda; class Insecta; order Hemiptera; family Monophlebidae; genus Icerya; species Icerya purchasi. Next base: position 207,082,057 of record CM077115.1, read on the forward strand.
TTCGCTTTTTTCTTTCGGCTATTATTCGTTTATTAGCTTATTTTATTTCCTCAGTTTCTAAACTTTTCCTCTAATATAACTTCCGTTCGCTCTAACTCTGCGCGTTAGTTAAACCTCCATCGCCGACATGTCCCTCTAAAAAAAAAAGAGATTATAATATCCGTTTACAAAAAAAAAAAAAAAAAAAAAATTATCAAATTGCGTCTTTGTCTTTTTAGCCTGTGGTGTTCATTGTTTTTTTTTTTATTTTATTTTTTTCGCATGTCGGCTAAGGACATTACCCAATCCAAATGTATTATATGATAGCACTAATGATTATATAGGAAAAATATTAGAAATGGAACATATGAATGAAGCTACCAAAGAGGAATAACCAATGGAGACGGAAAAGAAAGCATTAAGCGCTGTAAGTCGTAGGATAAGACGCAAAAGACCGGAATACAGTATCGCGCGTTCTGAAGAAATGAAACGGGACATTCAATTTAAACGTGATTTGCATCTCAAATGAAGAATTTTCTTCTGACGGATCAAACGAATAATAAAAGAAAACTGGATAATGGAGAAACGGAAGAGCGAAGTAGAGAGCAAGCTGTGATTTAACCGAAGTGTCTAATTATAGATGAGATTGTTGACCGCCTGATGTTTGGGGAAATTAAGAAACTACGGGGAAAAAAAAAGAACGAATGGGTTGTATGGCTAAATAAAAGGAACCGGGATTAGAAAATGCAGAAGGATAGAGATACTAACAGTCGTAGAAAGGAAAGAAGAAGAAGACTTTGGGATGGAAAATGATTTATGAAGCGACCGTCTGCAATAGCCGAACGTGGGTTAACGAGTTAACTGGTTGCCCGAAATTCCAGAATAACTGGGATAATCTATAATAGATCAATACGGGCAGAGCGGGAATGAAATAGATGTGAAATTAAGGGGAGCATATGTGAAGCGCGATAGGATCAGCGGATGGTTTAGGAACGGCAGAATCAATGGTTCATTAAAAAGGTATAACTATTACGACCTTCCCTCTTTCTAGCTTTCTTTGGAAGAAACTAGTTTCTTTTTTTACCATTCCCCGGCAATTCTGTTCTCAAAGACACTTTTTAGAATCGCACATATTCTATTACTTGTTTTTTTCCTAGTTTTTAACCGCTTAAATTTCTCCGTCGACGATTATATGGGTCAAGTTTCCGAATCTAGATGCAATTTTTAAGTATAGTAATTGTTTTGTATTTATACGTTTTATATATCAAATTTAGATTATAGTCGTTCTTTTCGATTTTCTGTATTGTCATTAATCACAAACATGACAGAAAATTTGATTATTATAAATTACATTAATCATCGACATGTTGCGGAGTTACTACATGCTCCGTAATCATGGCAATATTAAAATTAAAGTTGTTGATTACATAAGTAAACGAATACAAATACAACCTAATTGTAGTAATTAATATAATATATGGGGTTACATACTCCATAATCATGGAAATATTAAAAGGATGTAGCGAGTTAAGATAGTGCAAAAAAGGCCCTCAAACCAGTCGTTATAAAAACTGTATAGTTTTTATAACGACTGGTTTGGGGGCCTTTTTTGCACTATCTTGCATCGGAAAATACTATCATCCTGAAAGTTTCAACTAGCCTCTAAAGGGAGGGGCGGCTAGGGTTAAAAATGTAAAATCAGGTTTTTTGATGATATCTTGAGAACCAGTTGGCCGATATTATTCAAGTTAGGCTAGAATTGAAGATATTTCAGAACTTTATTCATTAAAAAATATTTTCGGACTTATTTATCAACAAAAGCTAATCTAAAAATCCATTTGAAAATTTCAAAACGCTATAAAAATAGATCTAAAACAAACACCTCGTTGGAAAAATTGTATATCATGTATTTTACGCTAAACTATCCCCATGAATTTTTTCAGATTTTTGAAAGGGCCTTAAAAATAATAAAAACCGTTTTTTTCTTTTGCATTTTCGGTCAAATTTAGCAGCTATAAGCTGATAAAAAGTCTTATTTTTAGTCTCCGATTTATACAAAATCACATGATAAGTACTTCGCGGTACTTTGGACGCAAAGAATATGAAACAAAACATTTAAATCTCATTTTTCTGCTGGTTTTTCATTTTTATGGCTCACAAAACACTGAAATGATCCATATTCGTCTTGATTTTCAACTAAAATAACTTCTAAATACGCTCCAATATATTAAAAACAAAGAATTTTACGAAAAAACTACTCCATTGAATTCATTCGAATTTTTAAAAATTGTGAACACCCCTTAAAAACCAAAAAAAAAAAAAAAAAACTTTTTTTTTGCAATTTTGGCCACATTTAGCTCACACAAACTCAAAAAAAAATTTTTTGCTTCAGTTTTATACAAAATGGCATAATAAGTACTTTTCAGTATTTTGGACACGTGAAAAACCAACAGAGAAATGAGATTTAAATGTTTTGTTTCATATTCTTTGCGTCCAAAACACTGAGAAGTACTTTTTTTTTTTTTTTTTTTTCGTTATATACCATAACCAGCGATGAAGGTATACAAAATATAACTTGTTGAGTAACGGAGCTTTTATCACTTAAACCGTTACTTTAGTTCGGATATAAAATGTTTAAACTAGTTGTATAATATTAATATTATCATGTCGTTTTGTATAAATCGGAGGCTAAAAAAATTTTTTTAGATCAGCTCATAGTTGCTGAATTTGACCGAAAATGCAAAAGAAAAAAACGGTTGTTATTATTTTTAAGGCCCTTTTAAAAATCTGAAAAAATTCATGATGGTAGTTTAGCATAAAATACATGATATATAATTTTTCCAGCGAGATATCATTAACTTTAATTTTAATATTGCCATGATTACGGAGTATGTAACTCCGAAACATGTCGGTGATTAATGTATTTTTAATAATCAAATTTTTTTGTCACTATTGTATTTTATATGTTTGAAAAATGAAATTAATATCGAGTTTGAAGTTTTATCTCGCGAGCGTGAGTTACTTTATTATCATCTTTTAAAAATTGGTCTTTCTGCTCCTTTCAACGCCTCTTATGTTCTTTCTCCACCTATTCTCTCAGTTGTTCCTGTCCTTGATTCCATTGTCGACAAAATAAAAATATAATTTCTATTCTATTCCATGCATCTATTCCTTTTTGCTGGGCTAATGCTCTGTGGTAGCAAACCCAAGGGGGGGTAAAAAAAAAAAAAGAAAAAAAGTTCATACTTGTAAGTTTAATATTTGGTTTCATTATGGAACATCAAACCTTCAATTGACTTCTCGCACTGCCTAACGGTGTCAATTGCTGCGACCGCCAGGAAAAATAATCAAAAGTCTAAAGTTGGACTAGCGTGTCTGGTTTTTTGCTTAGCCATGATGATTACTTGTTTTTTTTAGCATACGGTTTTTTATTAGCTGTACCGGTTTCATTCACGAAACGTACAAGAATACATATAAAAAATCCGTACGTACAGATGTGGTTTATGGTTTACGTTTGTGACCTCAGCGGGGTGCTATGTTAATTTTCCGTCTCAAGTTTCCAGCGACGTTAAAGAGTGGGTGTGAATATCGCGTGTTTACTATGAAAAATGTTTATACGACAAGAAACCAAAAAAAGATTTCCTTTCGCATGCATATCATTTGTAAACATTAAAAGCAGACTATTCCGATATCTCGGCCGGCAATGTAGATGATTGGATCGCGTCCAAAATTCGTTCAACTGTTACCGGGAAACACTCAGTGCATCTACGTAATGAACGATTGTGTAGCGCGTGGAGGAACGAGGTTTATAGTAAAAGTTCATCTAATTGGCAACACTGATACCGGGTTAGCATTGCGAGGCTTATTTATGAATAGCAATGATAATAGTAATAACGAATAGTAATCATTATTAGACGGAATTTATTTATAGTAATGACTAGTGGTACGTGCGCGGTCTACATAAACTTATTACAACATAAATTTAAATGTGCCGTTTTATTTCGTTTCTTATTTATACGCACATAGAGGCACATACGCGCGTATGCATGTAGCATTTTGTTCACAAGCCATTAATTCTTGCCTTTGTACCTACTTCCTTTTATCTCTTGCCGGTGTAGGAACAAATTGTTTCAAATGTCCATATATAGTCATATATATGTGTGTTAAAAAATAAACAATCTTTCTTAGACGTTCGCGCTGTGTACATTTTTGTTTTCGTTTTTTCGAATTGCTTCAGAAATGTCGTACATTTATCGAATTAAGAATTATAATAAATTTTTGTCTTAAAAATACATTATTTTACTTTTATTTTATACGTAAAAAAATAAGAAAGAAAAACAATATAGAAAATTCTGAACTATTTATCTTGTACTTGTATTTATCTTAATTTAGAGATTGGTACATTTAGACTGACTATTTTGTCGAAAACTGTTTTTAGAGAAATAGCGTATTGCTAAAAATGCAGGATTACTTTCAATTTCATTTACTTACCTTCTAATCCTTATCGTTTTCTAAGCCGCATTTTATCCCTATTTAAGGGTGTCGTGTTACGCACAATTATGTATTGTGCGGTAGATAATAGATGCATATACATATATATACATAGGTATATATATATATATATATATATATATATATATATATATATATATATATATATATATATATGTAACATTCTTTTGCCAACATGTTACTCTGAATTCGATCTTCTGCTGGAGGTTAATTATTCCTTACAATATTAAACGAAAACACTTTTCTTTCTTTTTTTATATATTTCTACTTTTTCATTTCTTTATTTTCTTCAAACATTCCGATAATTTTCTTGCACGCTCGGATAAAATAACTTAATCATCTTTATCATTACTTTAATTAAATTATTTAGTAATAAGAAATATAAAGGTGACAAAATTCGCGGTGAATTCTTAAAATATAATGCAAGTAGAATATATCCTCTTAATGGTGTAACGTTAATGAGTATAAGGAATATATGTATATACATATATATAAACTCGGCCATTTTGGCCTCGTAAAGGAATGTGCCCCTTGACCCCTCTTGATTTCATTTCTGTCTCTTCTCTTCTATACTTTGTATAAAATGATCAAAATTTACAATGTAATTCTTACTGGCGTCAACACAAAAAAATAACATAATCACAATAATCCTATCCCAACATTTAACTCTCATTATATAAAATTAAGATATTGTTTGTTACATATTTCTTTACATAAAATTGTGACATTTTTTAAATAACAATAACAAAAATCCTATAAAATATAACAAACGTTACATAAAATTGGGACATTCTGCGTTACATAAAATTAGGACATTTTTTGGGGACATTTTTTTGGGACATTTTTTGGGACATTTTTGTGAGACATTCTGCGTTACATAAAATTGGGACATTTTTTCGAATGGGGGATAGCCTAAGAATTACATTGTAATATATATATATATATATATATATATATATATATATATATATATATATATATATATATATATATATATATATATATATGTATATATACATTTATAAATATACATATTAATTAAACGTAATTCTTAGGATAACCCCCATTCGAAAAAATGTCCCAATTTTATGTAACGCAGAATGTCTCACAAAAATGTCCCAAAAAATGTCCCAAAAAAATGTCCCCAAAAAATGTTCTAATTTTATGTAACGCAGAATGTCCCAATTTTATGTAAAGTTTGTTATATTTTATAGGATTTTTGTTATTGTTATTTAAAAAATGTCACAATTTTATGTAACGAAATATGTAACCAAAAAATGTAATGAAACAATATCTTAATTTTATATAATGGAAGTTAAATGTTAGGACAGGATTTTGTGATTATGTTTTGTTTTTCTTTTTGTGTTGATGCCAGTAAGAATTACATTGTAAATTTTGATCATTTTATGCAAAGTATAGAAGAGAAAGACACATAAATGAAAGCAAGAGGAGTCAAGGGGCACAGCCCCTTGCGAGGCCAAATGGCCGAGTTTATATATATACATATATATATATGCGATGGGGAAAAAAGCTTTCAACGACATATACACACTTATTACGCAAAAAACAATGTTCATCAGCATACGCAAAAACATAGTTAAAACTCTGGTATGGTCAGTGGCGCTTTACGGTGCAGAATCATGGGTAATTAAAAAGTGAGATCGCGATAAATTAGAAGCATTTGAAATGTGGTGTTGGCGGCGCCTACAGAAAATTAGTTGGGTTGAAAAAATAAATAATAAAGTAGTACTAGAAAGATTAAAGGAAAAAAGAAGTATACTACAAAATATCCGCAAGAGGCGACTTAAGTGGCTAGGGAGTATTCCATCAGAACCAAAGTATCCTGAAGGATGTTATTGAAGGCAAGATAATGGGAAAAAAGCCACGCGGAAGACCAAGAATAACACTCATTGACACAGTGCTAAAAGAAAGTGGAATAACGACTTATCCGGAATTAAAGAAGAAAACCTGTGACAGGCTTGGATGGAAGCGTTGATACATGGGGCGAACCAACCGACAGGCTGATACACTGATGATGATGATTTATATACAAGGGCGTTGTCAGCCGATGAGTAGGGGGGGGGAGATGAGTTGCCAGCCGCTGGGAGGGGGCAAGATGATAGAAAAAGGATATGAGTTATAGGAAAAATAAAATTTATAAGTTATAAAGGTTTAATATTTTATTAAACAAGAATAAAATCTTAATTAAAACATAATTTTCGTGGGTTTCTGGAAAATTGTCCAGTACATTTTTAGCTGTACAGGTATAGGTAGTGAACTAGGCACAATTATTATATGCAACGCAGGTGTACGTACACACGCAAGACTACATTCGGAACTGATTAGTAATCGTTTGATCTATCGATATACAAGTGTAGTCCCGGTGTGGGTCTGCTGTGTGTACTGACCTAGCGCGCATGTGATGTCGTACATGGTGGTTTGCCATTGCTTTCCGCGTGATTATTAGGCGATTATTTATTTAATTTAATTCTTGTAATATTGTTCGTCGTCGCTCGGGATCGAACCCGTGACCTCCATATCGGAAGTCAAGCGCTCTAGCAATTAGGCTATCGCGACGACACACAATATTTATGATATAGTACATTACAGACAAATCATTTGTCTTCGAAAATATAACCTGCTTCCTGTCCTCAGCTTCAGTTTTCATCCATTTTTTTTCATCACTGTACCGCGATTGTTTCCATAATTAGACTTTCATTTAACCACTCTCTGCCCCCACCTTCACGTTTTCGTCTCGCTCCCCTGATTGTTCCCTTCATACATCTACCCTTCCCTTCATATATATGATACAAATCATATTTTCTTTGAATGCATCGTCACTGCAGTTGAACGTTGTCTGCTGTACTCCAAAGTTTTGGCTTTGGGTCTTCCTGCTAATTCTTCTTTCCTTCTTTCATTCTCATCAGTAAACTTTAATTTCTAAGTCTAGTCGATTAAGTAAATATGTATCGCGCAATTATATTCATACGTATCAAATAGCAGTCGGTGTCAAATAAAGGGCGTTTGTCCCATATCTTTGAGCACCAGTTCTAAAAATTGTAATGAACTTAATATTCAAATTGTCGAATGCTATAATCCGTCGTATAAATCAATTTTTAAGCTCTTCATTTCTGTTTTACAATGAGTATACATGTTCACATATAAAGAGAGAGAGAGAGAGAGATGAGAATAACATTCCACTGCATTTCAATCAAAATTAATGAAGCCTCCATAAAGATACAAGGTGAATTTAAGAATTATATTTAAAAAATAATTTATCATGGCCACTGTTCTATTTAAAGAATGTTATTTAAATTAATTATTTTTGTCAATTCGGTGCTTGCGTGAAAATTTAATGACGCATGTTGCAGATGATTTTAAAATACTGCTAATTTCATCGCTCTATAGTATAAAAGTACTTTTAGTCGTTCTGCCATTTTTAGAAATTCCATTCTCTAACCACTTCACCTTGGATTACTTTATTGTTCGTTACGACACTGTCATGTTTCCTTATAATTTCCATTTCCCCTTTGAGTTCTCTTTTAGCTCGTCTCACATTTGCCTGCGTTATTGCAATCATATCACAGTATTTCTATGTTTTTTCCTGTTGCGAATACGAGTACTCTTCCCAGTTCCCCTTCTTCTTCATTGTAATTTTCATATTCGTTTTCGTTTTCTGCACGGCTTGAGTCGAATTCTCCGTGCAGAGTGCGCTGCTACTCTTCTGGTAAGACTTCCAGTTCATCGAGACTCCTCCGTTTTGGTGGTAATCGTCGTCGGCGCATTCTGCGCATGCTTTTTTTGCCAGAGCCTCTCTCTCTCTCTCGGGTAGTTGACTTAACATACCTTCAGAACGTCTGCTAGCTCTGTCCTTAAGTTCTGTGTCGAAGCTTCTTCAGCATATTCTGCTGCTGTCTTCTGCTTTAATGTTTCAATTAGCACTTGCGTAGTACTTTCTTCTCTGTTTGACGGATTTATCTGATTCGACTGAGTGAGCCCTTTTATCACGACAACATTATTATCACTCAACGTACACGCTCGTCATTGCACATGCCGCGTGCACTCCTGCTTCGCACGGATTGACAGTTTCCTACATACGTTCATTGCGAGTTTTGACGTGAGACGTCTTAAAAATCGCTCGTGAAACGAAATAGTGAAACAAAATAGTGAAACGAAATTGCGCAACGCAACGACTATTATTTTTCACCGTATATTATATGTATTTATATACATTTATGAGTCGTCGAGATAGCCTAGTTGCTAGAGCGCTTGACTTCCGATGCGGAGGTCATGGATTCGATCCCGAGCGACGACACAGAACTTGTTACAAGAATTAAATAAATAATCGCTAATAGTCACGTGGAAGGTAATGGCAAACCACCACGTGCAACATCATATGCACGCTAGGTCAGTACACAGCAGACAACACGGGGGGGGGGCTGCATTTGTGTAAATTGGTAAAAATCAAACGATTACTAATCAGTTCCGAATGAAGTCTCGCGTGTGTACACCAGTGTTTTGAATACAGCAATTGTCAAGAACGCTACCTGTTCTGTACAGCTAGATTGTACAAATTGGTAGTCTCGAAATCGAGCTAACGAACGAATAGAATAGAATAGAGTATTCATTATTATATTTTATTGCTCTAAATTATCTATTTTCGGTTTTGTTTTCTTCTTCTCTGTAATTTCAAGCATAATTCACCGACAAGTGCATTGTGATCGCTCCCACAATCCATACCCGGATATGTTTTTATGTCTTTTGTCGATATTTTTCATCGTTTTTTTTTTTTTTTTTTATATATACGAATCTATCTGATTCCTCATTAGTCCATCAAAGTCCATGTAGCCTGCGTTCATGGTGCTTGTAATTAAAGTTTGCTAGAGATAAATTATTTTGTACATAGAAATTTTAAGAAAGGCAAATACTACGTCTCTTTATTATATATAAAATAAAATGTTTAAAAAAAAAAAAAAACCGACTTCAAGATTTGTTATAAAAATTTAATAAAAATGCACTAAAAAATAATTACTCACGATAGGAAAATATATATCACAGTTATGTCAACTTAGAGTGTGATATTATCGTAATTCTTATATAATAATAACTTTTTATTCGATAAATAATATATTTCAGAGTGATATTATGGTAATTCTTATACAACACTGATACCTTAATTAGAGTCGGCATCAAATTCATATTAAAATAATAATTAAAAACTGCATTAAATATTCATTAAATTGTTCCTAGATATTGTGATATGTAATTTAAATCGTACCCTGATTAAGTGTTGCATCAGATTTATTTACGTGTGATTTTTCCACTCAAGTTCATCGTTTTAATATATAATCCAAAATATGTTACATCATATTTAACTTATACAAGTACTCAGCGTGTTTTCATACACGAAATTCGCCGCGTTTAAGTTAAATCTATTTTATGCGGACTAGAGATAAATATTATACCGTCATCTTGCAGTACTTTTTTTGCCGATATTAAAAAATATCCCCAAACTGCTAATTGGAAATCCCCGTTTACAGTTCATCCCTCTCCAGTCGAAGTTTACAAAATCTACCTATTTATTCCAGTCTCCGCCTGCTCAACCATGGTATTTAGGTTTCCTCTGCACCTTCTTCGTTCAATTATTTCGACTGTCTGATGTCTCCGATCTAGTCGCAGTTGAGGAGACTTACCGCTTCAGTGTATCGTTTCTTCGTTGTATCTGCTTCTATTTGTCCATTCTGTTCCAAGAACACAATCGTGTGTCTCTGAACATGTCCTTCTTAGACTTGCAACTCTCTATTATTTAAAAGGGAATCACTGTACTTAGAGTCGCTTTATTCCTACTCCATGCTGTGTACCCTTTCTTTTTTACAGTCAACACTAATCATTCCGATTATTGCGCGCTTGTTATCCATGGTTCAAGAGCCCAAGACTAAAAAATAAAAACAAAAAACAATAGGTCCTAACAGAAGTACCTGATTTTGATGTAGCCGGTCCTTACAACAGGACTTTGAAGTCTCTTATTAGTACTATTGTAGGATAATAAGGCGCAAAATTTTTAATTCATTACACCACCGGTATAAACACATTTCTGCTAATAATTTATCTGTTATTTTCCCTTTTTTCTAATTTTAAATTAAATAATATACAATATTCAAAGCTAAATATATTGTTAATAGTATACGAGAGGATAAAAACATTTCAATATTGTTAACATATATTTGTTTAGAAAATTATTTCTAAAAAAAAAAAAATAGAAATTTAAAATCGTGGATCGATAAGGTCGATCGTTATTATGAAGGAATATATATGTATTATGTTTATTTTATAAGTACCTAAAAAAGACAAAAAATGCTAAAATTAATTAAAACCCGGTAAATAAAAAAGTACCATGATTTGAAAACAATACACGTATGTTCAAACAAAAAAATTAATAAAATATTTATTTACAAATTTTTATTTTAACAGATAGGAATAGCGGTTAATAATGATACAAGAAAAGCAATTTTTACCTGTGTTGCGCATAGTCCCACATTTGCAGTAATAATAGCCCGCCTTAGTTGGTTTTTTATGAATTCCGGAACAAGTGATGTATTATTCCCTTACTGCTTCTTTCATTTCTTCCCCCGATAATATAACTAAAACACGTTCTACTTTAGAGTATTCAACTTCTGAAGAAGTTTGCAACGTATCTGGACAGTTGTATACACAATCAAAATGAGATATTTCAAATCTGTCTTCTTTCTTTTTAAATAATTACAAGCTAAAAATTCGTCAGTTCCAATTATACCAAAGATACAGGCGAACATCTGGGTTCACTATGCTTTCCCGAATGCTAAACTGTTCTGCCGTAAATGAGATTATATGATAACTGAACACGCTGAAATAATTTTCTACAGACTTTGGTTTTGAAATTTCTTTTACACTGTTCGATCATCGGTTATTGTTTTGTTTAAGCAGTACATGGGTTTGTTGTACCACATGTGGCTATGAAAAAAATGAACCTTCCAGGAATTATCGCTGTTTGGAGGGTCTAAACGATTACGCCTGGGTAATAATAGTTTTAGAATGAAGCATTATATATTACCGATTACCTCTTTTAATGACGTCCGGAAACCGTTTTTTTAACCTTCTTGAAATTGTACCAATCAAGGCCGTGTCCACGAGGCGTGGGGTTTAAACCACCAATTAGAACTGAAATAGTTCCTATAAATACATGAAATTTTGAAAAAAATTCAAAAATTTAAAATAAATATAGATGATTTGTTAGAGTGTTCTTACATTAAAAAAAAAAAAAAAAAAGGAAAAATATGCTCTATATTTTTAGGTACTTCAGTAATATCTTAAGGAAAAACTTTTTATTACGAGTATAATCGATAACATATGTGTAATTTTTATTAATGTTCATATACGGAGGGTAATTCATTTATGTAAATTATTAATACATATAAATCAAAATGATGGAAATTATTAATAGTATATGAATATTAGTGAAAAATGTATATTGTTATTTATAAAATAAATATGCCAAGAAAATTCACAAAACCCCCTCCTTTCCAAAATCCTGGGCACGGCTCTGGTATCAATTATTAATTTTTGGGCGTATTTGTATTGCATTTTTTATTTAAAAGTCTGTGCGTAAAGTTTTGTTCATTTCTGAAATTTAAAACCTTTATAAAACGGACAGAAATAAATATTTTTCAAAACAATTTTTTTTTTTTTTTCGCTAGCTTTACACTTCACGTACTTTTTAATGGCACTAACCTTTATATAGATCGAGCAACTTCTATTATCAGTTAAACCAAATAGGGCATCGTGTACGGGCACGAGGACTTTGTACGTTCTATCATCAAGCCACCTCGGAAAGAAAAGATGAAATTATAACTATATACATTATTAGCCAGAATATTAATTAGTACATACATAATTGGCAAATGAAGAATAAAATAACTAACACGTTCGGCTTTAAGATCATTCGAATTGCTTTTGCAGAAGACGGGGATGATATAAATTGATGATTACAGAAAGTGAACTTCCATTTAAAAAAATAAAAGATGAAATTTCTAGTTCTTTTTTTTTTTTTTTTTTTTTTTTTTTGTTTTCAAAAGTAATTTATTATCCCAACTATACCATTATATACGTGCATTTTCTTTTTCAATTCTAAACGAATGCTCATTTTCTAAAATTACACTTTCTCTTTAGTCCGCTCAAAATGAATTTATATAAATAAATAAATCCTTTAAAACGTTTTTAATATTTACGGTATTTATTTACTTAGAAGAAAACACAGTTCGCAGTTTTTAATGATAATAAACTATAATTAAACCAATATTTTTGAAATAAATGTATCTTTTAAATTCGCTATAAATTAAAAAATATTTTTTGTTCTGACTGATTTAAACCAAAATGGCTAAATTATAACAAAACAACATGAGGCACTGAATAACATGTAAGTACATAGCCACGCACGCTTTTTTACTATAGTTTAACAACCTTTTGAAATAAAATGTTCTCTATTTTATAATACATTTCTTTTAAAATATTTCTTTAGTCTAGTTATAGTTTTCAATCAATGCTGTAAACTGATTTTTTATAAGTAAATATGTAAGTACCATAAATGTCAAACGAAAAAAAAAAAAAAAATTGTTTTTATTTCGTTTTGATTAATATTATTAGTGAAAAATTTTAATCTATTTTCCTTAAATTTCTTGTTTATTAAAAATGTGACACTGTCTGCAGTGAACCGATGGACATACGTAGAAAGTTACTTTTCTGGAGCGCTATCTATCGTTATACACTGTCATCGTGGCGCGAGCATTATAAAAAACACTAAAAACAGAATTAATTTTGAAATTTCTGTTTTGCAAGCGAATATCTTAAATCGGTGACCGGATAAAAGCGCGCAAGACAAAAGCGCACAGGACAAAAGCGCACATGATAAAAACGCATCGGACAAAAGCGCACAGGACAAAAGCGCACACGGATAAAAGCGCACACGGACAAAAACGCACATGGACAATAGCGCACACGGACAAAAGCGCACACGGATAAAAGCGCATACGGATAAAAGCGCACACGGATAAAAGCGCACATGGATAAAAGCGCACACGGACAAAAGCGCACACGGATAAAACCGCACAGAGATAAAAGCGCACACGGACAAAAGCGCACATCGATTTGCAGAACAGGAGATAAATTATTAATTTTTCCGTTCTCGGCAATTGCATCATTTGTGAAAAGGCAAAACTGGACAGTTGCCCCGCAAAGAATTTAAAATTCAAAAAAATTATTGGTGATCAGCGAAAACAAAGTAAAAATAATACAATTTTTTGTATGATTCACTAGTCATTTTTCTGTTTTTTTTTTGTTCTTATATGTGTATTTGTTTGTTAATAATCATAGTGTCTATTGACTATGACCGCTAGGAAGTTACCGTATATAAAAAATAAAATTTGTATCAATAATGTATTCAGGGGCGTCTCAAGCATGCCAAGTTGTGGGAGTGGTGCATAACCCAAAATACCGATTCATGAATTCGTATAATTTAAAAATAATTTTTTTTATACTGTATAGCTTATATAACAAAATGTTACATGGTGCTTTTTAATGATTTTCTTTAAACTTTTACAATATGGGTCTTTTATTTTCTACTTTTGCAGTCAAAACTGATTTAGATCGAACTGTGAGGACTAAAAATATTTTTAAAAAAAAATTTTATTAAAAGAAATCTCACTTTTTAATGCTAAGCCTATAAGACTTTGTAATAATGCTTTACTTTTTCAAACAGTAAGGGTAACTTTTATTTTACACTGTTTTATACTAACCGTTTCTTTATAAATTGTTTCAACTGGTCTGAATTTTCTTAATAATTTTTGCTTTTAAATTAGTATCGAAAAATTCGCAACTCTTTGTTAACTTGGTAAAAGTTTTCATTATATTTGACACTTCTATACCGTCAACCGTTTGTTTGCTTATTTCTTCTTCATCATTTTCATCACTGTTGTTTATTTGACTCTTTGCTCGCGGTTCCATTGCTGATTAAAACAACTGTTGCAATATTTTTGTCAACGTTTAATTATTCCTTTGATAATAAATTTCCCGATGATCATTCTAATATTGTGAAAAACTTGAACTCTGTTTTTATTCCGCAATACTTCAAACTTTTGTATTAAGGGAATTTTACTTACTTTCATTTTAATATGATCAGAATAAAATATATAAATATAATGACTGAATGATTTAAAACTGAACAGAATTCGCTGTTAATTAAGCGGCTTCTATTGTATAATTCTTTAAATTTCTACAAGTCTGTTGTAGTGACCTAAATTGTACGATTCTTGGCCGTTTTTAAGAAGTTCGCAATTCGACCATAGTTGCAGACAAATACATAAATTAAATATATTTGCACTTCCTTGTTACTAGGTTAATATCTTGATGCAGAGGGACTAAAAACGTACACAAAAAAAATCTAAAGTTTATTTCAATGAAATAGTTCGGAAATTCAAATTATGGTGAAGTTGTGAAAGAGTTTCATGTAGAGTTGAGAAAAAATACGTCAAGAACATTATGTTTGGTTTACTTGTTACTTGAAATAATCAAATTTCGTACTTTCAGCTAAAATTCATCTGCTTTTAAAATTGATAATTTTTAATTTCTAATATGGGAGAAATTAATTTTTTAAAATAAAACGAGCAGGGGTCGATACCTGAAAAGGACAATATGCGTTGACTTATATGAAGCAAATGTTATATTTTATAATAGAAATTAATTGCGAAGTAAATTTCGATTTTCGTTTTTATTTTTTAAAGTTTAACTTTGATTACAGTTTGACTGTTTTATGAGTATTTATTTTATTTACTACATTTTATCAAGAAAAAAGTAACATTAATGAAAACAAACGGTTTCCGCTTATCATTGTATGTGAATGATTGAAAATTAATTTCAGCGCTGAAATGATCGCTCACAAGACGGTGACAATAAAAAAAATGATAAAATAAAATGACCAGATTTGAATGCCATAGGCAGTAAATTTTATGATATAAATGCAATTTTTGAATTACTTAAAAAACTTGTAAAATCTTCGCAAGAGTTGAGAAGCATTTGCACGTCAATATGTAAACGTTCTATATGTTCCTTCAAAAATTTAAAGTTACATCTATTATATCTATTATTAATTTGATTCAAGAATTATTTTTTTTACTGGAATTGTAAATATTTTTCGAAAAGGTTAAAAAATTGAAAGAATTTTAAATAAGTCGTCATGAATACAAGAAGTAAAGGCTTCAAAAACAGCACTGTTTTTTTAAAATGGAATGTTATAAAATCTTCATCACATGTAGTCTCCCCAGGGCTTCATCACAACTTTTTAGCGCACAACGCACTTTGTATTTGAAAAATCAGCTTCGGGATTATGAATATTTTTTACAAAAAGAACCAGAGAGTTGATCAATGCAGTAATTTGTTCATCATTATTCATTTTTTGAAATATTTTTACCGTACTTCGAATTAGTTGTATAACATCAAACCAATTACTGAGTTCTCCGTTCAATGATTCCATTAAATTTTTGATTTTAAGCATGATACTTTTAGCAAAAAACAATGAACAAATAAAATCAAAGATTAACTTTTTTTAAGCGGACTAAAGGTATAAACATGTGTTTTACTGTCAAAATCTTTATTTGTTTTAAAATACGAATTAAATTTTTTAAAACAATTCTCAGCCTTAGCATTGTATTATAAAGAACTTTATCATTTGAAAATAACGTTTTCTAATATTGGAAAGAATTTGAATTAAAGTCACTGTTGTCGACCGAAATTTTAAACTAACGAATTTATTGTTTACACAAAAAAAAACAACAGATGATCGACGAAAATAAAAAAAAACAAACAAATCTACTAAAATTCTACTCTTTATTAATTTTTCATGCAAATTAACAGAACCTAACTTTTACAAACAACAAAAGTAAAAATAATTTTAAATTATTAAAATCACAGAAGGTATCGACCCCTGCTCGTTTTATTTTAAAAAATTAATTTCTCCCATATTAGAAATTAAAAATTATGAATTTTAAAAGCAGATGAATTTTAGCTGAAAGTACGAAATTTGATTATTTCAAGTAACAAGTAAACCAAACATAATGTTCTTGACGTATTTTTTCTCAACTCTACATGAAACTCTTTCACAACTTCACCATAATTTGAATTTCCGAACTATTTCATTGAAATAAACTTTAGATTTTTTTTGTGTACGTTTTTAGTCCCTCTGCATCAAGATATTAACCTAGTAACAAGGAAGTGCAAATATATTTAATTTATGTATTTGTCTGCAACTATGGTCGAATTGCGAACTTCTTAAAAACGGCCAAGAATCGTACAATTTAGGTCACTACAACAGACTTGTAGAAATTTAAAGAATTATACAATAGAAGCCGCTTAATTAACAGCGAATTCTGTTCAGTTTTAAATCATTCAGTCATTATATTTATATATTTTATTCTGATCATATTAAAATGAAAGTAAGTAAAATTCCCTTAATACAAAAGTTTGAAGTATTGCGGAATAAAAACAGAGTTCAAGTTTTTCACAATATTAGAATGATCATCGGGAAATTTATTATCAAAGGAATAATTAAACGTTGACAAAAATATTGCAACAGTTGTTTTAATCAGCAATGGAACCGCGAACAAAGAGTCAAATAAACAACAGTGATGAAAATGATGAAGAAGAAATAAGCAAACAAACGGTTGACGGTATAGAAGTGTCAAATATAATGAAAACTTTTACCAAGTTAACAAAGAGTTGCGAATTTTTCGATACTAATTTAAAAGCAAAAATTATTAAGAAAATTCAGACCAGTTGAAACAATTTATAAAGAAACGGTTAGTATAAAACAGTGTAAAATAAAAGTTACCCTCACTGTTTGAAAAAGTAAAGCATTATTACAAAGTCTTATAGGCTTAGCATTAAAAGGTGAGATTTCTTTTAATAAAATTTTTTTTTAAAAATATTTTTAGTCCTCACAGTTCGATCTAAATCAGTTTTGACTGCAAAAGTAGAAAATAAAAGACCCATATTGTAAAAGTTTAAAGAAAATCATTAAAAAACACCATGTAACATTTTGTTATATAAGCTATACAGTATAAAAAAAATTATTTTTAAATTATACGAATTCATGAATCGGTATTTTGGGTTATGCACCACTCCCACAACTTGGCATGCTTGAGACGCCCCTGAATACATTATTGATACAAATTTTATTTTTTATATACGGTAACTTCCTAGCGGTCATAGTCAATAGACACTATGATTATTAACAAACAAATACACATATAAGAACAAAAAAAAAACAGAAAAATGACTAGTGAATCATACAAAAAATTGTATTATTTTTACTTTGTTTTCGCTGATCACCAATAATTTTTTTGAATTTTAAATTCTTTGCGGGGCAACTGTCCAGTTTTGCCTTTTCACAAATGATGCAATTGCCGAGAACGGAAAAATTAATAATTTAGCTCCTGTTCTGCAAATCGATGTGCGCTTTTGTCCGTGTGCGCTTTTATCCATGTGCGCTTTTATCCATGTGCGCTTTTATCCGTGTGCGCTTTTATCCGTGTGCGCTTTTATCCATGTGCGTTTTTGTCCGTGTGCGCTTTTATCCGTGTGCGCTTTTGTCCTGTGCGCTTTTGTCCGATGCGTTTTTATCATGTGCGCTTTTGTCCTGTGCGCTTTTGTCTTGTGCGCTTTTGTCCGTGAACCCTTAAATCATATGACACGCCTACTAATGATACCGAGGATACGGATAAGGGGGAAATTATTTTAGAAATAGTCTTAGTCGCTTTTAAGCAAATTATGTGTCAAATTATAGTACTAAAATTGTCGATTATTTCGTATTTCTGTATTATGCATTTAATATAATTCTGTCCGAGAAACGATTTTTAAAACGATAATTTCTTCTGTCGTTAAAAGCGTAACGTGAAATATTAGGAAGGAGTGTGATGCAAAATATTAATGCAAAAAACAAATTTGGGATCCGCCTTTACTTTTTCAGATTTCACTGCTGCCCAGTTCAATTTCAGATTAGGTGTATACTACTGGGGGAACAGCGACTTGTACCTAGAACGAGACAAATCTCGATAATCTATTACAAATATGATCTGGTAGCTAAGCACCTTAACCACTTGTTCTGAAGTAGTTTTTTTTTTTTGAAAATTAAATTACATATATTATATACGATTCGCAATTAGCAATGGTTAAAGAACCTTAGTGGCCTTTCACTTAATTAGTCTCTCAAAAGACACGTTAATCCAAAATAAATAGTAATAAATAATAACAAAAACAATAAGAAGAAACGAAAAATAAAACAATAAATAACCAGAAAAGGAAATTTTAACTCAAAATAATTAAAATATAACTTCTTCAGTAAATGACCATTTCAGTTATCGTTGACTGTATTTGTCACAAATTTTCTTTCTTAATGTGTGTCATTAACAATTTCTATTAATAATTCCCATTCATTAATATCCATTTTTCTGTTAATTTCTGCGGTATACTTAACACAGTGACGCAGTATATGCTCCATATCTTCTACTTCTCCACAAAAATCACATTCATCTTCGTCAGCTATTTTAAATCTATTTAAATGGTAATTACAAGGTCTCCATGTTGCGTTAAAGCTTGTGTTACGAAGTAGTTTGGATATGTTTTTTTATTTTTAATATATAGTTTTAGATCAGGAATTATTAAATATGCGTATCTCCCATTTTTTGCCAAATCCTATCTTTCTTGCCATCTTCTAAATATTTCTTCTCCCCTCAGAGTTTTTTTCATAATATCCCAATTTACTACATTTTGTTTACTATTCATATCTGAATATTCTGCTTGAATTTTCTTATTAAACAATTGGCTTTTTCTTCTATCACATTAAATCAATGGAGATTATTTTTGTTATTACTTGTAATGTATTATTAGATATTGTTCTATAGACAGTAGAAATATTAACTAAGAATTTTCTTTGCTGTGCTATTATAATCTTTAATATTGTCTTACTTATATAGTTGACGTATATACTTGAAGCATACAAATACATATTTTGAACGGTAGCTTTATACAGGATTCTTTTCTGATTGCTTGCTATACTACATAGCTTTGCGCCTAAGCGCCAAGTACTTTAGCATATATTTTTAATGATTTTTCATTTAAGTATTTAATGTGTTCTTTGAAATTTAATTTTTTATCAATTATTAATCCTAGGTATTTAATACTATTGAATAATACTAGTTGCTCATTTGAAATTTTAATTTTTCCTCTTATTGATTTTTAAAGCATTTCTTTAATATTAACCATCATTGCAACACATTTTTCTGTTAATAATTGTATGCCTAATTTATTAATTTCTCTATTAACTTCTATCAGAATTTTCATTTGTGTTTTTAATTACATGTTTATTTTTGACTGGAAACATAAGAATAAAATCGTCAGCATAGTTTGCAATATATACTTCACTGTTGTATTTTTGAATTTTTTTATGAATATATGCTGCAGCAATATTCCATAACGTGGGTCCCAGAACAGAACCTTGCGGTATCCCACAGGTAAGTTTATAAATGATTTCATCATTTTCATCATTTATTTTAACAGTTCCGTTAACAACGATATTTATTAAAAATATTGGTAATTTTATTTTTCGTAAAATTTTTATAAGCATTTTCCAATGTAAGTTATTAAATGCAACAGTAACATCCGATGATACTAATAATGTGTTCCACATTTATTTAACTTATTACATTTTATGTTTTCCAAAACAGAATATATTGCCGATTCTGTGGATACAACTTCTCGGAATCCAAATTGGTTCTTGTCCAAAAATTTTTCTGTCTTAAGGAAATGTACAATAAGCTGATTTATATACTTTTCAACTACTTTACTTATACAATTTTTTAAAGTAATCGGCCGATATCCTGTAACTTCACTAGGGGATTTATTCCGTTTCTTTAATAATTTTACATTATCCATCTTCCAAATTTCAGGGAAATGCTCAAATTCTAATATTTTTTTAATAATTTCAATAATAAGCCATGGATTATATTTTTATATATATATATATATATATAGTTTTCGATGATAATATTATTAATGCGATCATAGGCTGGAGGTTTATTGTTTTTTAAATTAATTGTGTCAACTATTTTAATATCCACATCTATTCTTCTTTATAACATTAATACTTTCCGTTACGTCTGAATAGAAAGATTCCAATAAAATTTTAAATTTATCTTCATTTTTATACCATATTTTTTTATTATAATTCAATGGCGGAAACTGTAGTTCTTTAAATTTATCAAAGACAATTTCCATATGGTTTCCCCCAAATTATATTACTTTCTACAAACTTTTTCCCTTTTTCATTTTTTGAAGATTTTAATTCACATTTCAATTTTTTATTATACTCTTTCAACATTGTAGAGTATATTATAGATTTTTTTAAATTACCTATTCTTTTATATTTTTGTAGCTTCTTTCTAATAATATTAATCATTTTTCTGAAATCACTTAACTTCGCGTTTTACCAGTGGTTATAATATCAAGCAGTAACATTACATTCGAGCGATTCGTTAATAAGTTTTACGAAAATATTTGATAAATCAATATGATGGTCTTTTCAAGCTGATATTTATCTGCGGATTGCTCTATTTGTATTTTATTCCATTCCAACTGTAGTAGTGATCTCTAATTTAATTTATTACTTTCTCGTAATTTATATTTGTAATTTTTTTAACTTCATTATCACTCTTTTCAGAAGTATCCATTGTTATCATTTTATGTTCACTTTCAAATATATCATAAACATAAAATTAGTTATTTCAGCATTTATCTCATTTCTAACCATCATCGGATCTATTATACTTTTTCCATTTTTGTTTTCAAATATATATTCTCATATTTTCCTATTTAGAATATGGAAATTATTTGTTAGAAAGTTTAATTGGAACTTCGCTTTTCTTCTTGTTATCCCTACATCTTCTAGTTGTGGAAGCCGTATATTGAAATCTCCGATAAAGATGATGTTTTTATTGTTAACGGCTATGGTACTTATAACATTTAATAGATGTTAAAATTCAATTTTTTTATTAGGAGATAAATAAACAATAATAAATATTATTTTACCTGCTTTAATAGCAAGAACATCGACAATTTTATAATTAGTATAGTTAATGTAACTTAAATTGGCTTTTATGATTATTGCCGATTTTCCATGCTTTAACCGCTGGGAATAGAAGTTAACTTATTATTATTATAAACGTGTGGTTCCGAAAGTAGTTAATACATATTATAATAGTAAGATCGAAAAGATAGATTTATAAATATACGGATACAATTTTGCAGAATACACACCTCTAAACATTCTACAACTGATTTTGCGGCAGATCTGCTAGAATTGATTGAAGTTTTCCACCTTCAAATTCCGATTTAACTACCACAGAGGCATTTCTTTCAGGCAGAACTGATGAGTATAACGATATTACTTTACCACTAGCAAAAAGCTAAGTGGATGGTCTCTGTTCCGGTTATTTTTATGTAACTGTTGCAATTACGTACCGACTGTTGTTCTAATCGCTTTAATTTATTTAAATTGCGGAACTTTGTAACGTTACCAGAAAAAAAAAAACCCAGTAATCTAAACTTTTTGAGGATAATTGTATTTTGATTATTCTTTTTGCACGAATATATTTGTATTATATTCTTCTTTCGGAATATCTTTTAAAACCTCCCGGCGTGTAATTTTATTTATAAAAAGCAGTAACAATTTCTTACTTCATTTCCATGAAAATAAAATAATCTTTTCTAAAATTTAAATGTACGTGTTTTAATCGTTATTGCTAAACAAAATTTTCTTTACTTACTTCTGTTATATTGCCTATTGCAATATTACGGTCAAATTCACGCAAAATTTATTGAAATGAAATAACCGACATAAAAGTGGTAAAAAATATATGTACCTACTTACCTTTTTAAACGATAAATTTAATTTATAAATGTTTTTTCGAGTTATTTTTAATGAAACTTAATGTAAAATTCAAAAATTATAATTTGAAAAATTAATAAGCTTTTGTTTTAATTTTTAACTGATTACGTGTAATATTAAACAGACTGATCTCTTCCACCAAGTGTCATCGTTTTCGATATTGCTTAATTGCTTAATTTTATTATTTAAATAAAAATCAAATTTTTTCACCGTGATGATATAACACGCAATAAGTTTTATAACACTTTCGAAATTTCCGATCTTTAACTTTGAAAAAGTATTGCCACATGCATTAGCTTGATTAGGTACCCCCAACAGGATATATAAAAGAAACGCGGAGAATTCAGATCCGGTCGTACTTAAAAAAAATACTGAGTATATACATATATATATATATATATATATATATATATATATATATATATATATTTATATACGAGCATACTTCGATCGGATGTTATCAGCACACTTTTTGTTTAATTTTTAACTGTTTTGCAGATTTTTGTTTTCGTATATAGCCACCTTTTTGGCGCTTGAATTCCAAAAGAGTATCTGGCCGACGATATAAAATTCTAAAAAAACAATTAATGTTAATAATATAATGACTTGCGAAAATTGTTTGCGCTCAAACTCTACTATGAATTTTAAAAAAAGATACCGACTCGACGCAATATAGCGCACAGGGTAATAACAAAAATGTAATATTTTAATATTATTTAATTTTTCTTCCCAGCTTACATGTTTTTCATAATCCCGTAGCCACCTGATAAAATTATTTTTC
The DNA here is from genome assembly GCA_039619475.1 of Icerya purchasi. Taxonomy (NCBI): domain Eukaryota; kingdom Metazoa; phylum Arthropoda; class Insecta; order Hemiptera; family Monophlebidae; genus Icerya; species Icerya purchasi. The sequence continues at coordinate 207,105,354 of CM077115.1, forward strand.
TAGCTATTTTTCGAACGTTTTTTTTTTCTTTTTTCTTATATTTTTTCGTAATATTTTTGCACATCATAAAACCATCCCGAATAAGCATTTGAAATAATACACAATACACACACACACACGCACACACGCGGACAGACTTCTTGTTATATCACACTCGGTGTTGTCTCCAACGCTGACGTCCGTTTGAAAATGCATACACATTGATCATAATAACGGGCTGACTTGAAATTGTCACCAAGCCAGTTATTTCTGGGTACCGTTTAAACTGCGAACGAGAGAATTCGGTTCGCTTGAAATATCGTTCGTTCGTGGTTTTTTAATGTTCCTTTTTTCATTCACTCTTTGCCATTTGCTGTAATCAACGATTGTCTGTTTTTTAATCAATACGTATGTATCCCCATACATGTATGTACATATAAATATATATATATATATATATATATATACACATACGTACACTTATATATATATATATGTATATACGTTATATAAATTAACATATATTACACTCTCGCTTATATAGAATTTTATTTTACACTTTTCCGTAACAGTTTATTATTATTAATTAAAAATTCTTTTAAAAAATGATGATTACTTCATCATGTTATTCCTCAAGACCACACAGAATGTGAGCAAAAAGTAAAAACCATAAAATAATTTAATAAACTATTTCGAACGCTTGGCGTACTAGAAAATATTTTAATATCCCATGAAAGTACTTACATTCATAGTTTATCATATGCAAATATAATACTTTCATAGTTTGTTAAAATATTCTTCATAACGATTTCGCAATTGCTATTTGTGCTATCTCTCCGGTGATGACCAAGTGGATTAGAATGTGTGTGTGTACACATGCGTAGATGGTTCATGTTTCCGCTGTAATGATCTTTTCATATTTTCGATTTCCCAGTTGATAGTGTGTAGCAATCTTAAAAATATTTAGTGTAAAATTAATGACTGTATACCGTTAACCGGTCATTAACAACGATTATTTTAAAAAAATACGTCAACGCTTCCCATTTGCAACCGTGCTTCTGTTTATTTATTTTTTTGTAGAATAATTTAATTTATTATTTATTTATTTGTTGAGATTTACTCATTTCTTATTTACTTTGCAATGAATAATTTTACGACATTTTTACTGAATATTATTAATTTCGATCGAAAAATTATTTGTTCAGTAGAAAATGCCGTTGCTCATTTTTGTTTTATTTTTTTTTTTCTATTTTGTGGGCTCATTTGACATTATCTTAAGAACTAGGGATGTATAACAGAAAGAGAAAGAAAAGAGAGAACAAAGGATGCGCTTTAAGGGGCAGGTCTATTAGTAAAAGGGACGAGTAGAAAAAAGAACGTTTCGTAGCGACGGAGAAACGTTAAAAAAAAAGAGGTATGACCAAAAAAGTAGGGAAGAAAACAAAATGGTGAAGATATAAGTGAGAAATGAAAACCTGTAATGAGGGCAGTGTTTACCCTTTTGTCGAAAATCACTGCGGTATTTTATTTCTGGTCGCTATTAAATTTTCATTATTTTTTATTATCCTAGTCGATTGGTTCGAACGCGGTCTAACTAACGATTCACCCCTGTTCCGTTCAATTCAGATAGACTCTCTAGCCATGCTGAGATTGAGGATAATTCGACGGGTTCATTCTTTGGCTCGCTTGGGGACTTTCAACGGTCATCTTTTTCGAAAACTTCCCGCACGCCGCATTAATCATCTATTTAAATATTTTCACTTTAGCTATTAAATGATATTCGTTCTTCTGCGACCCTGATTGCTTTGATTGTTCCATTCAGCCTTTACTTTCCCCTTGATTTGGTAAGTTTTCTTCTCAGCTAAAACACAAATCCACTATGTGTGATCAGAGACAAAATCTAAATCACACCTGATTTAGATTTTGTCTCTGATCACACATAGTGGATTTGTGTTTTAGCTGATGATGGGTTATGCTCGAAAACGTTACTAAGTAAGAAATTTATTTTATTCTTATATTGTTTGTTGCAATTGTTTATTATATCAGTTATTATTAACTTATTATATTTTTATATTTAACAAACAGGATGGAAAACGATTCTTTATTAAAGTTTTCTTCTCTTTGACGTTCCCCGATCACCGCTAGATGTTATCTTCGTTTCGTACAGAGCTTTGTCCTTTCGTTTCTTTTTTTCATTTCTCCCTTATCTCATTACCGCGATATTCTTTCCATCCCAACTCTTCCTCCTTAATCAGTGTGATACCAACCAATTCTGTTTGAACGTTCCCAACTTTCCTCTCTAAATCTTTTTTCTCAGCTTATGGATCTTAATCTCCCCACTCTGTATGATACTTATTTTCATTCCATTCTCTACTTGTCCGTTCCTGTTTTAGCCTGCTTTATTCAGTCTGTCTTGTACCAAATTAAATTGTAATTTGTTGTGTTGAAAGAGTAAAAAAAAAAAAAAAGTAAAGATGTAAATAAAATATTTTCATAGCCGATTTTTTTTTTTTATATGGTGGTAAAAAGTGTGGCTCCCGCGAATCATAGTCTCGGGGAATTGTTACAAGTGGCTTCCGAGATACATGATCAGAAGTTGCGGGAACTTAAATTCCAGCCACCAAAATCCATCCGCATGTACTAGAAGCTCCGAGGCTTCATCACTTCGACGTCGACGATGACCACTTGCCTAAGGGCGATATATAGGACTGAAGTAGAATAGACCACCGAGGGCAGAGCAATATAATGTATATGGAGAGAATCTTCACGCTTCCACATCGATTGTTTTGGCCCAACCAGCGTATGTCTGTACGCCAATGTCAGAGTAAAGCAGGTTCTGCAACGCCGCCTGCGACAGTTTTTCTAGTTTCTCGAATCTCTCAAAATACTGACCGCAGATGATGATGACAACCGACGCTGGCCACAGATTTTGGTCACCGATAATTATCTGGACTATGAATGCCCATCCCGGACTACATGAACGGGCGACTCGGAGGCACCGCCATATGCTGTTAGGAGTTTAGGATGTTACACCATCGGCGAAATCATTTTTCTCCTAAGTCGCCTTCACGCTGGTGATGGCAGTGCCTCCGTCGCGACTCTGAAGTATGTACAACTAAAGAATTTTGGCGCCCGGTTAAAATTTGTTACTATATTATTCTTCATTCTCCTCTGCTCCCACCATATTTTATCATGGAGTAACACTCGCTATAAACAATATAACATCGATATCTCCCGGCATCCTCATAAATCGTTAAATACCCTCTCCATTGTTGAAATATACTCCACGATTGTAATAGACCAGTGGTGTAGCGGGAATTTCAGGACTGAGGAAGCGCCACAATCAAATACTTTGTTTTTTCACATAAAAATAAGCATGCGTAAAATTCGGTTAAATACAGAGCGGAATTAAAAATGAATTAAGAGGAACGAAATGTCTCACTGTCTTTTTTTAAATTAATTCGATTTTCCTGCGAAAGTGTCCGTTACATAATCACGAAAAGAGATTTTTGTTTCCCCTAATGTGTTTCATAATAATTCCTTTTCAATACTAAAGAAAGCTAATGAAGATAGTCACTCCGTAGCATGAGTATTTCTTAAATACGTTTTTATTCGTTTCACTGCTGAGGAGAACGATCTTTCTGCATACGAAGTGGTTGCCCCGGGAATTGTGGTTATTAAACGAGAAAGCTTGTATACACTTCTGGAAAAACATCTATTACACCTGAAGCGGTCAAGTATAAGATGCATCGCAGTGCCCTTAAACAGATGTTAGAATCTTGAAAGTACACTTTTGAAACTTGCAAGATCGAACGATTTTTCGTAATTCTGTTTTGAATTTAAAAATTCTTCTTCCAGAAAATTTCATTGGAAATCTAAAAAATTAAATTTTTTTTTTATTTAAGAGAATTAAAAATGTTAACTTTGTTACATCATTAAACCCCGATTATTAGAGACATATTTTTGTTTGCGTAACATTGATATAATTTTTAAAAAAATATCTTTTTCCATGATAGCTTTCTTTCTTCCCCAAAAACTGAATCAAGTCAATATTCCAAATACTTATTTTTTTGCTTAGAATAAAAGGCAAGCCCAACAGAACACTTTTTTATCTTCTCACAATAACCATGGGGGGCATTGTTGCGCATAACCATGGTTCGGTTGAGGGTTTAATTAACCTTGAGAAAGTTTGACACGAGGACCAATGGGCTTTCCATGAAGACGTGAGATTATTGAAGATTATGTTCGATAGATAAGGTGGAGGAGAATATTATTAATTTAGCTGAAAAATGGTGAGCGGATAATTTTTATTTAAATTTTTATTTAAATTTTTGTTTAAATTTTTATTTAAATTTTTATTTAGTGGACTAGCGCCAAAATAGACTTGTTATCGGCCTGAAAATTATCCCGTATCTCACAAGTCACTGTCCCAGTAGTATACCACTTAATTTAACTACCAAACAACTCATTTGGGACAGTTTGTACTTCTCTATTTAACCATCTCTTCCTTCGCGCGTCTCCGTTTCTTCCCTTTTCTTAAACGCTCCACAGTCTCGGCTATTTGTCGCCTTCGTTTCAATCGTAATCTTTTTCCTGCATCATTTTCTCGCTTTTCTTCTACATTGTCAAATAATCATGTTTTATTTCAATGTTTGATCTTTTCCGCTGAACAGTCTTTCTATTTTTCTCTACTAATTGTAAGTAAACATTTGCAATCTCTACTCTCCTTATCAGTGTTTCTTATATTTTCTCATTTTAATTCTGCTATTCTTTCCTTCGAATTATTTTTATCCTCCGTTCTTTTAAACTTTTAAAAAGACAACTTTATTTTTTTCTTCCTCCCATTTCATGTGCTAATGTCCTCGTCGAAGAATCCATTTGAAAAAAAAAAAAAAAAGATCAGCTGAGAGAAAGAAACTAAGCCAGTATCGTCTTCAGATCCGTCAGGCCTAGTGCATTACAAATACCCCGTTATATACTTTATTATATTATCAAGACTATATACCCGCTTAGAAATAAAATATCAGTTTTATTTGTTAGAGTCGACGAGCCCTGTCGCCTACATATTTTACATAGAAAACGTTTCATCAGGGCAGAAACCGATTCTAATCCGGATAAATTATGATAAGGTTAAAAATTTTGAGCAAATAAAGAATATGTTTTTTTTTTTTTTTTTTTATTGGCATTACCAACTGCCGCAAACGGAGGTACTGGCTTATTACAAATCATGCAAAGATGAAGCTTGAGAACAAGCGTCTAGTTTACCTCATGGTGTGTCATGCATCTAATATGAGACATAAAACATACAATTAGAGACAGATGTGCTGAAGCGTCAAACCGGAAAATAATGCAAACTATTCGAAATAATTTCATTATCCGGATGATAATCGTTGATTCTAGAACGCTGCGCGCAGATTTTTACAAATTCTAAAAAGTATAATAGACGGCTCGTTAATTTGAACCAATAAACATCGAAATACAGAGGAATTGAAACATTTACTTACAAATAAAGATAGAAGAAGGCTTAATGACTTAGTTATTAATCTATATATATATATATATATATAGATAAATAGGCAAAAACAAAACAGTTCAGTACCTTTTTCTCCTCTGTTTATTATCCGACTTTCTTTCTATTCTTTTTTTTTTTTTTTTTTAAGTTTAGTAGCTATTGGGGTGATCTTTAACAGTAAAAAAATTTTAGAAACAATTTTTTTTCCTTTTTTTTATTTAAATAAAAAAAAAATATGAAAAATGCAAGAAGAAATCGCTATAGTGAGTAAATATTAAAATGTTTTAATTTTTCTTAATAATCATCATTATTGGCTTTTTTTACAGTGTACTAAATCTTAAAGTGACATTCAATATCAATAAATGAGATGAGGGTTTTTTAAAAATTGTGATTTACTGTTATTTTATTGAATTTATTTTTTATTCAATTATAACGGTACCAAACTGTTTTGTATTGTAAGTACACATAAAATTATATATGTTCTCAAATATACAATGAACGAATGTACAAGAGTAGAAAAAAAGGATTTTGGAAATATGTGTAAGTTCATATATGTATGTCGTTTTCCTCAAATTTTGAATAATAATTGTGATCGAATTTCGACCAATGGGCAGACACTAGTAATATTTATTATACAACGTATAAGTTGTACAAGTAGTTAGTGAAGGGTACAGTTGTTTAAACCTCTGCAATCGTTTATTTTGCTTTTAAGTGAAGAATATTGGTTATTTAAAATATAATTTTTAACACTGTAGTGCACAGCACGGAGCGAATGAACCGGGATCATATATTTCTTTTTTTTTTTTAGTTTTTGAATGTGAAACTTACATTACTCGATTAAGGATAAAAGTGTTGAATATCTAGGGAATATATGAAGCGTATATTCCGGATTTTGTAACCTTCAATACGATATTATTGATTTCGAGGCATTAATAGAAGAACAAAAAAAAAATTAAAGTGTAATTATCTAACTTACCCCGAATTGATGATAAGTAAAATTTTTAAGTAAAATCCACCCCAATTTCTTCCGTCAGTCAACTCTATATAGAAGTGTGCTTTTCTAAGACTCCCTTAACGAATAAAGTGCTAAGCTCTGTTTAATGAGATTTTTTATTTTCACGCGAAAGCTCGGCGGCAAGATATGAGTGTATAATTTTCATATTCGCCGCACCGGTGTGTGTCAATGCTTTAACAGCGTGCTAAGAGCTGTATTGCATTCTCCTATATTAGTACATCCATTATAGATTATAGTAGCCTGATAGTCTAGTATGGTTGCGCTCGAGTGCCGAATAAGAGGTGTGGTCATGTGATTTTCGGGAGTTGTCTTGTTCCGGATGTGGCATTGCTGCTGGTTATTATGAAATTGAATTAATTATCCACAAAAAATATGGGAAAGGAAAGACGATTGCCAAGGAGGAATGGACAGTACCGGTCCAATGAATTCTCTTGAGATCTATTAGACACCCGATAAGTCGAACTTTAACTTCACAATCCAAAATACCTTATTAAGGATGACTCATTTTAATTTTTTACTTTATTTTACATTCATTATCTATAGAATGTGGTAACCGAGCAAAATAATTTGGCCGACAAAGAAACAGCGTCAGATTTATCCTTAGCGGTGATTCCGATTTTTGAAAACATCGATTCAAATGACCAGCGCAGTTATTCAGATAGTGAATCCCGGGTAACGGAACTCGATAAAAATTCGTCAGTAACGTTCGCTTTTAAACTCGAAGATGCTTTAAAGGAACTAACGGTATGTAGAATAGATTTGTTTTTAATTTTATTTTGTTGGTCGATTCACTACTGGCTGAAAACATTACAGAATTCGACAAAATTCTTTTATTTTTTTACTTTGTTCGCAGTTGTACCGTACTGAGAGCTGTGAAAATAACACATAGTTGTAAGATTGACTTTGGTGAAAAATTAAAAAAAAAAAAAAAAAAAAAATATCGTGGAAAGAAATTCTATTTTAAATAATCGGTAATTAAAAATCGAATCGGGAGCGGTAAGAAGGTTATATTAAACTGAATACAGATTTTGTAATGCGATTTCATCGTTTGTTAATTTTATCCATAATTAGTCGTTTTAATGTGAGGGGACTATTATTTATTGCATATAGTTTTCGTTAAAGTCTGGTCAAAGTCGATAGAGAGCTACATCCAAAAAACTGTAAAAATAGGTAGAAGGCCAAAAAATACCTGCACATAAAATTTATTATAAAGCTGGGGGAAGGTCTCCTCTCAGTTTTGTTAAAAAACGTATAACATTCCAAATGCGGTTAAATATAAAAAAAATACATCACTTACGGAAATTCAAATCAGCACTCACGTACACGTCTGGTAATATGCATAATGATCAGTCCCATTACATACGCGACTTTGTTTTATGTTATATATCTTTATATGAAGAGAGAACAGGCTGAAATCTCGATATATGTATAGCACACACTGTCCCAAGAATTTTATTCCGCATCAATTGCCTTTGTAAAACGTCGAATGTGTGAGATTTTTTAAAAGTTCCTTTCATGATAGTGTAAAAAAATAGAGATATATTCTTATTTTAATCATTTCATTGCGTCCGAATTATATTTTGTACCGCTTAAAATTGAAAATCTTTCGTATTTCGACGAATTAACACACCCGATAAAGTCAACTGATAGAATGTATTCAGTTATAATGATAAAACCTTAAAGATGCTAATATTAACTTAATGCAAAACGCCTTTTTTAGAATTATAAGAACATGCACACACTGGTATACAAATGATGTTAATGTGGTGCCTATAATTACATAAATTTTATAACGAAATATAATAAAGAAATTTCGAAAATATTAAAAATACAATAAGAATTAAAAGGATGACTATAGAATTCGTTAATAGGAGGATGTTGTTTAAAAAGGTTTTCTTTTCTGCTGAAATTGTCAAGATACTCGAGTGTAGAAGATTCTGCGGAGAAACATGATCTGCAGCATGTAACATAAAAAAACTTTTCTTTTTTTAAACAACATCCTATTAACGAATCCTATAATCATCCTTTCAATATGGCCGAATTCAAACTGGAATATTACCCTGCAACAGTATCTCTGACAGTAAACCACCGATAAATTCTTACAGGAGATAAAATGTCTCCCGTTTTTTTTTTTTTAAATTTTGAGCATGTCAGCTAAGGACGTTACTCTGTCGCATTAATTATTATAAAGGAAAAATATTAGAAATGGAACACATGAACGAAGCTAACAAAGAGGAATAACCAATGGAGACCGAAAAGAAAGCATTAAGCGCTGGAAGGCGTAGGATAAGACGAAAAAGACTGGAATACAGCATCGCGCGTTCTGAAGAAATGGAAGGACATTCGAACAAAATGTAGTTCGCATCACAAACAAAGTTTGCTTCTGACGGATCAAACGGACAAAGAGGAGACTGAGTAATGGAGAAACGGAAGAGCGACGCAGGAAGCAAGCTGTGGTTTAACCGAAGTCTAATTATAGATGAGATAGTTGATCGCCTCATGTTGGGAAAATTCTAGAACCAAGGAAAAAGAGGAGGAATGGGCCTTTATGGATAAGTAAAAGGAAGCAGGATTGGAAAATGAAGAAGGATAGAGATACTAACAGTCGCGATGGCAACGAGAGGAAAGACTCCTGTCTTTAGCTAAAAGATTACTTTTGAATATCTATAACCGGATATGGGCATATCCGTAAAAGTTAACTATTCACTTTTTAAATTACTAAAAATCACGCTACAGCCGAAACCATTAACAGCGGATAATTGAAATTCTGTATGAGCGCATACATCAAAGGTATAGAGTAACGAAACTTTTTTTCAAAATTCGAACTTTAAGCTGTGAAAAGGGGTTTGAAAAAAAAAAAGAAAGGAACGCGTAAAGTGCACCTTCATTAAAACAAATAGGTTTTCTAAATTATTACCCTGCAAGAAAATGGTTTACATTGTCTACTAAGTATGCATTTTTTTTTTTAAATAGTCTAAATTTTAGGAGTAGCGAAGGGTTGGTCCACATCAACGATGCTTATAATGCGGAAAATTATGAAAATAACGTGTAAACAACCAATATATAGAAAGTGGAAATTACTTTAAAATTTTCAACTTTGAGATTTTTTTATTTTACGCGGGCGCACCATCAGCTTTGACCCAACAACTGAAAAGCCGATAATAAATTTCTATCGAGAAACAATTAGAGCTGGAGATTAATAATGATAATGGAATAAATGAATTACTGCTGGATATGGGAGAGAAAAATTGAGTGAAGAACTATAAAGCGTAGAAAGACTCAGATACAAAATCTTAAAATACCGGAGAAATAGTTGAACAGCACGAGCGTGACATTCAAAAAAATAAAAAAAAAATGATCTCCATCGTATGTGAAAAAGAAAAAAAATTTGGAAGTTAAAAGTTGATCTTAATTCATCATTTTAAAAGATTCACATTTAATAGTCGCTGCGTAAGTCAACTTTTATTTTTTTCCCTTACTTTGTAAAAGCATTAATCTGACTATAGTGTATTATTTTTTTTTAATCGAGAATTTTCCCCATTAGAATGCAGGAGAACTAGAGGAACCTCAAATTTTTAAAATTTACGGGCTAAAATTTTGTGAAAAACATACATATCAAGTTCCTAGAAGAAAAATGAATAATGGTACATATTCTGTAGGAGCCAAAGAGTTAAATTTTTATTTTTTTTTCTAATCGATATCATTCGTCATTATAATATTGAAAAACTATAAAACCGTTAGAATTTTTCAAAAATTCAAAGTTCCGAATTTTTAAAAATAAATATATCAAACTGCGAGATAGAAAATTTTGAAAAAAAACTTACAGCCGGTTCCATATAGTACTTAAATAATTTATATATATTTTATTAATCGACGTATTTTCATTATCGAAATATCGAGAAAATAACAAAATGTAAATATTTAAAAAAAATTTAATAGCCCAAACAATTTTTTTTTTTTTTTTTTTAATTGATTCGTCAACATGGACATTGGCCGAAGAAACAAAGGGGTAAGAGAAACTCAGATCCTTACACGATCAGAGATAGTCAACAGAAAGGAATCAAGAGCTAGAATAACCGAAGGAGAAGGAAGGGAGAGAATGAAAGAAAACTAGTTTGAAGAGGGAATAACGGTTTGTAAAAGGAAGGAATAAAAAGAAGCTTGTTCAGTATTGATAATTACGAACAAGTGAATATTATATGATCGGGATCACAAATACATTGATTGCTGGTGGGGTGCAATAAGGAGAAGGCACGAGATAATAAACAGCGAGGAAGGGAGCAAACTATGCCCAAAACGCAGGCGACAAATCGCAGAGAGGTTGGAACGGCGCATAGAAGGAAAGTTAATAAACCAGGGGAAGCGTGGAAGGGAAGGTTGAGAATAGACAAGAAAAAGGAGTTCGGGTTGAAGAATGAGGAGACTAAATTTTTATTTATCATTGAAAGGTAAATATCAAGAAGAAATAAGAATGAGAAGGACCGGAAAGTCCGAGTGCTGCTAGTTTCTTGATGTATCATTTAATATTTGTTTTTTGGCTGTATTAATTCTTTTAATTCTTTTTTTATTGTAAAGACAAAAATTCAATTAAACATTGCCGCGTAGAGCTATTTTGCTTATGATTTTAAATACTTCGCATTATTATTATTATTATTATTATTATTATTATTCATTTCAAAAATAAACCTTAGGTGGAACAAGTTATAGACGCCTTAGAAGAAGGCTTAAAAGATGCCGAGTTCAGCATGGACGTTGTGAAAAGCGTTCGATTAAACGACGATCATTGCTACGTCACCGTCAAAGAAGAATTAGACTGCGATAGCTGTCGTGGAATAAAACATCATTTAATCCAAAAGAAGTTACACATAAATGGCACATTTATTCAGCTTCATCCGATATTGGCAAATACGATAGTCTCATTACGTGTTTCTGGAATTCCGCATCAACTCCCGGACCGACATTTAATTAATGTATTTTCTTCTTTGGCCGATGTAATATCAAGTAAGTGAAATTGTTGTTGTTGTTTTTTTCTCGTGCCACTCCATTGTAGTAATGAAATAGCGAAAAGAAAGTATTTTTACAATAGAAGCGCATAAGTTATGTAGGGCATATTTAGAGGGTATACTTTTTTTGATTTTTTATGCTACAAATGACCCCCCAGAGGGCTTTACTGTTAGGTTAATTTTATCAAGCACATTTTTTTGCTTGTCAGAAATTATATATAAGAGTCGTATGTGACCCTGATCATGTCTTCTTTGAGTTCTTTTCTTTATCATCTGAAAGGACAGCAGCTCCATACGTGGAGCTGCTGCCCTTTCAGATGATGTTCCAACTCCATATTGTATGTGTGTCCTTTATTCTCTCTCTCTCTCTCTACAGAGTCAACGTTGATCATCGCAATTGTAGCAAAATTCCTGTCTTCTTTACTTCATCATATTAAGATTTAATCTCTTCAGTTATTAGTTCGCTATTTTTTGTCCGTTTTCTGGTTGCCATATTGTTCGTCTGATACACGTCAACAATCTGTTATCACCTTACCGAATAACCTGCTCATTTCCATCTGAATTTTTAATACGTTTCTGTTACAGCCTCTTATTGATTTCTTCTAATTTAATTCTATCTTGTCGAGTTTTTTACCTGTCCACCCGATTGATCTTTTCCCCTTTCTTTTCACATTTCTCCCCCACAAACATCATTACCTGTTAAATTATGCAGAGATTACACGCTTTTCTTTTGAAGCGTATGTCCTCCGCCTTAATTTACTGCTCAGCCGAGCCATACCATTTGTATCTTTAAAAGTTAACGGGATAAATCTGTCTTTACATTCTTTACATATTACCTTTCGACAGACACACAAGGTTAAATAGTTTTAAAAAAAAATTGAATTATTAAATTAAATTCCGGAAAAATTTTTTAAAATGATAATCTGAAATTTAATAAGCACGTTGTCCAATACGTGTTGTCTATTGTTTGTACCCGGTGATGCACCTGGCCGAAGGAGATGAATGTTTGAGATTGACCTTTAGCGCGGTGGTTAATGGAAATTCAAAATCGACGCCGATATGTCTTATCCGTTCCACCGTTTTATCACATTTTCTTCTGGAAAAACAATACGAAAAACACGAGTGCGTTTTTCACGTTTCATTGTCCGGAATAATCGCAACAAGTATCGTCCGTGTTTTTGGTTCGCATGGATCCCATCACACACGTTGAAATGCAGGGAAATTCATTCGCGGATACGGCGGCAAAAGAAGGCGCATTGTTCTTTCCGGTATCGAACATTGGAATTTCGCCAATGGATCTTAAAGCTCATGTAGCGCAAAAATCACTGCAAACATGTCAAAAACAGTAGGCCAACATCCCAAACACACGAACAAGCTGCGCTAAATTATTCGAGATACTCTCTATTCGACCATAGAAAACCTCGTTATTCACCGATAATCAAAAGAATCGTTGTCACAAGACTACGCCTAGGCCAAAACCACTCATAGTCACCTCCTGTCTAAAAAAAACCTATCCCACTGTGTTTCAATTACAATTCTCCTGTTGCCATCCAACATTTACTCGTCAGCTGTCCCGCCTATAATTCATAGCGAGTAGAAAAGTTCTCCAGTCGTCCAACCTTTCCGAAATCCTGTCTGATCGCCACGACAAAATTGAACGCCTCCTAAGTTTCCTCAAGATCACTAACCTATTCCATTCTATCTAACTCTTATCTTATCCGTGCCTCTGGCCTAGGTGGTAGTATACGGAACGTTAATCAGAGAAGAAGAAGAATCTGGTTAAATTCTATTAAAATATGTTTTTGACGTGTGTTTATTTAAAATTTTTTACTGAAGCCGTAAATTTTCAAAAAAATTTTGTAGGGTTCTATTCTTTTTTTTTTTTTTGTATATCTATCGAAAATTTCAAATTATCCGTTACGAAAGTTTTCACAAAGTTACGAAGAGATTTCATTTATTAATGACGATTATAACCAAAGTCGAATAAATTACCAAATTGCGGAAACTAAAGTTCACCTATAAGGCAATGTAGCTTAAAAATTCTGGTTCTACACTGTTATAGTCTGGCAGGCGATGCCACAAAATTGACACTTACTAGTAGTAAACCTTTCATATAAATTATTGTAAAACACAAATTATGGAAACAGATAATTTTTCACAAATAATACATAAAAACCAACATGTTTCGGAGTCAGGAATAAGCGCGTAGTAATTACCACGATTACGGAGTATGTAACTCCGGAAACATATCGATTTTTATGTATTATTTGCGAATAATTAAATTTTCTGTTTTCATAGTTTGTGCTTTATAAGAATTTTGTATTAATACAGAATGTGCACTGTAACGATTTTAATATTAGTTTGAAAATCTATCTTTTATTTGAAAACCTAGTCATAGTCATGGCGGTGGGCTTGACCGCGCCGTATCGTTATAAACATGATTTTTGAGAATCAAAAAACTCTCAACCGATAATAAATACACCAAACTTGTGCTGGAATGCTTGTTAATGGTGTAGTTAAAATAATCGAGGTCGCCATGCAGTTGTCAGCGAATTTCGGAAATATAAGTAGTTAAATCTACGTTGAGCACGTAGCGTCTGTTGTAACTTTTGACTGTTAGTTGGCCAAAAACGACTGTGAAGTTCTATCGGATAAGCGTATTTGTTAGGGGGATTATTAATAATGTAATATAATTAAAAAAGAAAATTAACTCTACACGCAAGTGAGTATCAATTTAGGTGCTAGAAACAACACGTACATCCTTCGCAAACAAAGTGTCTGTAATTTCTGATTTCTTTCAAGTACTGATTTTCATATAAGAAGATTTTTTATTAAGTTAAATTGGCAACTTTTAATTAAATACTAAATAAATTTACTTTTGAAGTTAATTTAGCGGAAAAACTGTTTTCGGAACCACCGAATGATATTTCTTTTGCCCTAGGCAAAATACCGTACCGACATTAAAATTCCTAATTTAATCCCCTTTTCGAAGGGAATCGGTTTTATAGCTTTTCGTCTATAGATGTCCCCTCTGCTTTACGTCTGACCTATTACCGATTAACGTTTAAAAGGGTGTGCCCGAGGCGAACCAAATACGCTTCAGATAATATTTAAAATTGGTAATTAATAATCTTTTTTCCTACGCAAATTAAATGGGTTTAACTTTTGAATTACTATAGGGTAAAATGTAATTATTTTAGCAGGATCGGTTAAAATTTTATTAATAAAAAATAAATACATTTTTATTTATTTATTTATTTATTTACTTATTTGTTTATTCATTTATTTATTTATTTTTTATTTTTTTTTGTGCTATCAAATCAGGGCTTAAGTGAAATTTTTCGTATATCTTCAACGAGTAGCAGCGGAATGCTCCTGCTTAAACGGAAAAGCCACTCCCTATCCAACTACGCTGCGGTAATTGGAAAAGAAAAAAAAAAAGAACAAGTATTTTAAACGGTTCCGTATCACTTTAAAGAAATTATCACGAAAGAAGTTAGGTACCGTATCGGCACGGCAAAAAATAATATTCTTTATTCTACGTGTGCAATTTTTTTCTGACATTTTGCAAATTTTTTTTATTCTTTCCTCCCTTTTTTCGAAATAATTTTTAGTTCATTCAGATTTGTGGGGGTAATCTTTTATTATGGGAAATGCGAAAGTTACACACATTTGCCCAAGACACGTAACGATTTCCTTACAAAAGTATATTCACATTCAACTTCATAACAACTGCCTCCCTCACTTCTCATGCAGTTATTTAAATACGGAAAATGTTACAAAGTGCCGTTTTCCATTAAAATGTTCGACGCTATACCATTTATGTTCCATTACAATGAAATGTGTGTTATTTGTTTCTCAGGTGATATTACGAGAGTAACGTACAAGGGAATCGATACCGGCGATCGATTAATACGGTTACAATTACAGCGTGATCTTTGTTCACAGAACGAACCGACAACGAAAAATACAGCTGGGTTGTTACCGCGACGAAAATCATTTAAATCGCAGTTAAAGATAAACTTGAAGGTTCCGGACGAATGGAATGCTAGCAAAGGCGGAGCTGACGTTATGATTAACGCCGAATCGACGATCAGCGATCAGAAGTCAGTTTGCAACGATGAAAAATCAGTCTGCAGTGATGGAAAATCAGTCTGCAACGATGGAAAATTAGTCTGCAACAATGGAAAATCAGTCTGCAATAATGGAAAATCAGTCTGCAATAATGGAAAATCAGTCTGCAACAATGGAAAATCAGTTTGCAACGATGAAAACGTAGCTTCGAACGATAACTTGGCTAAGGGTGAAGCATCAAAATTAGACGGTTCCGGGTGTAGTTCGCAATCGTTTTTTTCTAAGAATACCGGCGTAATCTTGAACGAAACTGTCGCAGGTGATAGCGACGGCACGAATTCAGCAATCAATTCAACCGGCACTAGTGACGTTATGCGTGTCACTGCTAATAACGCTGATTTCGAAAGTAATTCCCCCGATCAGGAAAGACCGGGCAACACCTATCCCATTAGCAATAGTAGGACTCACTTTTTGTCCAGGCAGACGTCCAGCACTGACCTAAAAGAAAAGACAACCGTTGCTGCTGGTGCAGCCATCGGAACAGCGGAGTCACCGGTCACTCCACCAACACCGACTGGGAAGAATTCCATAAAACGATCTCAAAGAGGAAGTAGTTGCAAATCGCTTACCGAGAATTCCAGCAACATCGCGCTTGCAATGATACGAAAACCATCGGTGAATTTTAAGAACAACAACAGCAACGCCGACCTCAGACGACCTTCTTTCGATTACTCTATGACGGTAGCCGACGGAGTCACCGGTGGCCTTAATAAATCTTACCGGGAAAGGAGTAACAGCGATGCCAGCAGTAAAGCGAGCATCTGCAGACGTAGACTAAGCGTTACTGGTCACGAAGAAGCTGGGAAGATACCCTGGTGTGGATGTTGGGGGACTGGATGCTGTTGAATGAACACGATTTTTTCACAGGTTCATCGCAGTGTTCAAAATTGATCTGGAAAATGCTGTGATTGGTTCTTTGCGCGCATGTGCGTATGCGAAGGAAAATTTTTATAGTTATATCGGTGATGATTTCTCTGTTGCTTTGTATATTTACTAAATATTTTAGGTATATGTGTAAACGAATAGGCAATATACATTGTATTTCGCCGAAAGAATGTGTATAATTCAACATTCCATTCGAAATTCCCTAGAGATATCTGATTAATTCGGAAACTGATAGAAATTATTGATCTGGAAGAAAAATCATTCTTGTACACGATTAATTGGGTGAGAGACATATCTGTCCATACGGGCGGCTTTTATTAATTACAATGAATAAAAGGATGTAAGGAACAACTATAAAAATTGTTATTATTGTTGTTTGTTAGTTTTCTTTTTTTTTAATAGTCTTTAACGAACCATCTACGCCTGGGGTCTCAAAATTAAGAGAGTGCAGGAATCGAACGATATTACGGACCGTAAAAGAATTGGATTGAAGTTGCGGTAAGCACAGAGACAGACTGCGCTGGGCTCTGAGCAGGGTAAGAATGTGACTAAAACGGGATCAGATGAAAGAGTCGAGACGTTGCATAGGAACTGGTAGAAGAGGGAAATTCAAAGTTTAATCAATGCAATATTTTTTTTCCCGATTCAGAATGGAAAGGAAGTCTCAAATAAAGGATAACGATTATAGTAGACAGAAAGTGATTTTGTTGTTTAAACTTCCTCGTATTCGGTTCAAAGATTTAATTGTAACGGGTTTTAGGAATGTTTTTATTGTTTTTGATAGAAGAGAAATAGAAAGATTTTGATGGAAGCAAGAAAGCTTTCCTAGCGCTCGGTCGATGGTCTTATTACTGCCGGAGGTCGATCGGGCAAAGATACAAATAAAAAATATGAAATTTGAAATCAATTAAAGACATCGCAAAAAAAAAAAAAAATAGTATTATGCAATTGATTTTTTTTTATAAAAGGTATACGGTTTAGGACACTGAACGAATCCATAAGGATAAAATATTTAGGAAAGAGCGGAGCTTACTCGAAAGAATTCAAGGCCCCTAAAGATAGCAAAGGATGTGGCAGAGAATGCAGAGCTTTGAAAGACAAAATTGATGAAGGGGGTAGAAGGTATAAAAAAGACTGATCCAAAACTGTTTTTGGACTTTGAACCATCGGTGAAGTAGCATATCGCGAACAATTTATCGATGAAGGATGTGGAATTGTGATATTTCAGATTAATAATACCCTGGGAATGGATTTGTGTAAAAGAAAGCGCAGGATTAAGAATAAATTTGTTAAACTGAGAGAAAAGGGATCGAAATTATTTCTGATATTGATTAGTTAGGAGCGCGTGTGAGAGTTTGATTTAGCAGAGTTATAAACATTTATCGGAAGATTTGGATTGACAAGGAGAGACGGAAGAAAGTTAGCTGTGTTAGAATTTGTGTCTTCTGAAATAGATGCAAAGTAATCCGGAGTCAGTAAGACTGGCCAAGGGCTGTAGTGAATGTTGGACAGTATCTAAGAATAGAGAATAGCAGAATACTTTAATCTAGAACGGATTAATGACTGATGAAATAATAATAAAATTTTTTCCGTTACCTCCGTTACACCTGTTATTAATCCTTTTTATTATACTTAAAACTTTAACACGTAGAACTTCTTGAGATTTTTTATATATATATAAATATATATATCCGCATCTTGAAAAAGTGTGCTTCTAAGCCGTTGACAAAAAGATTTGAGGAAGTTTAGCCAATGGAAATCTACACACGTTGTGTTTTCCACTTATTAAAATGTGGAACCTCATTCGGAAGCTATTTTAAAGAATCCGTTGCGACATCGTTGTATGATTTTAATTCCTCTGTAACTGTAGAGGACGAATTGAATGTAATTGTTAAATCATTTCACAAAAGACTGAACCGTACAAGAGGTCGCGAACGGTTGTTTAATAGCTAGTGAGAAAAGTGTTATGCTAAAAACACGCACCCTGGTGGTTTATCATTTTCCAATATGGGGCAGTTATGAAAAGGTATTACCTAAACGCGATTTAATTTTCGTCTGTTCGTTAAGAAGCTTTGGATAAATGCATAAGTGTGTAATACGGTTAATAAATTCTGTTTAAGCGTTGAATTGTAGATGTATGATTAGTAAATGTCGGTATAACACGAGGAAATCGAATGTTAAAAAATTTTAAAAATCCATGGAAAATCCAAACCCGTGGAAATTTTATTTTGAATGATTTTTAATAGTAAAGGATATTTCACTCACTGTTACGTTATCTGAAATACTAGTGTACTAATAAAGGTAGGTGTAAAAGGGTTTGATCTTAAATACAATTTAGTACTCAACAAATTAACTTTTTCTTCATCAGAATAAGCGCATTCATCTAATATGTAATCATTTGAATTGGCTTATTTTTATTTAATAAAATCTCACGAATGGGCCGAACTACGAAGCGATATTTGCAAAATCCATATTGACGTTGAGTAGTTTTGTTGTTCTCTCAAAATTCGAAATTAAACTTCTTTAAACGATTTTATCTCTCTAATAGTTTTCCGAAAATATTCTCGTTAAAGAGATAAGGCAGTAGCTAGTTGCTTCGGTTCTGTTTTTTTTTTTTTTTCAATATTGAAGTTTTTCCATTTTGTAAGAAAAATTCCCTTACTCTATAATCTATTCAGGATATTCAGTAGACACATATTTTTGGCTGATGGGTGTGTAGATACTTTAACCTGATAGGATGATGTCCAGTACTGGCAAAGTGTTGGAAATGTAGTATTAAATGCGGTGTTTTCCTTCATATAGCGATATGAGACTAGTTTTCTTCGTTACAAGAATTAAAAGCAGCTGGAGTAATTTCTGTCATTTGTTTGAGATGGATACCTTTTTCACAACATCTGAAATTAGAGGATACGATGGAAAAATCGGAAGCCAACAAATTGACCATCTCGTTAATGTTACCTTTGGATATAGTTATAATTTTTTTCATTAATTAGAAGAATCGTCCTAAACTGGTTGGTGGAAGATATAAAATCTTGCCAGCATTTCTGTTTGGATGATCTTATACGAGTACAAACATACACATCGTTTATAGTATCAATTAAATTTGCTTAATTATGTTTTTTTGGTATTCTTAAAGCCCTTTTTTAGAAAGATTAATAGTCTTCGCAATTCCAGCAAAGACCTAATTTTTTTGACGGGAGAGTTCACAAAGACAAGGATGTAGCTAAACGTTCAGCTTCAGTGATCTTTTTTAATTAGGAATTTGATATCTTCACCTACATCATCAATATAACACTGTCGGCAAATAGCTTATCATTTTGGGCAATATGAAGGATGACAATTGAATGTGTTGTAGTAGGGAATGCAGTGGTCGCTATCGTACAGAGACCGATCTAAGTTTGCCAATCGATTTGATCAATGAGATTGTAATGTAAAGTTTCAATTGAAAAAAAATAATCCTGTTTTCCGATCGAAATGATCGGTTGTTCATATTTATTTATTAAAGCAATATTATAATTGAGTAAGTTGTTGATTTAGTTTCCTTTAGAATTTTCAGCTCCACGCATGAAACTGTGCACGTTATAATCATCGAGTAGGAGGATAAATGGTTTTGATGGTAGATGTAGAATTTCTACAAATCGTGTTGTGAGATTTGTTGGTTAGCTGGTATGTAAATATCATCATGATAGGCTTACGTTGTAGGGCACGGCATTGCTCAGAGGAATTAACTGTTTGAATATTTGAAGTGATTGGAATTGCGTGGGGAATAGAGTTGTGTATTAATAATTCGGTAAAAGGTATCATCGAATCTGAATGGCCTGCAATTACGAATTGCAAAACTAAGACAAAGTTTCATTTGAAATTCTTGCATGCATATCACTGACAGTTGGTGTTAAACTATGGAGACTATTTTTTAACCAGGTGCGGAAGTGCACACCGTTTATATCCCATCAGAGAATTTTATCCACGATTCATTAGATCTATTTCTGCGTCAACTTCAACTTGGTTAGTTTGTTTTTAATTTGTTGTTCCACTTTGAAATTTTCCAGGATGGATAATGAGTTGATGAGGTTTTATTTATTTTTTTTCAAATTTAAATTTATTTGTTTAATTTCCTCGGCATAAATTTTTTTTACTAAATATATCAAAAAAACATGTCATCCACCTAAAATTAAAAAATTGCAACAATTATGTATTTTTAAAACATTTTTAAATTTCTAAAGAGGTTGCTATTTGATTTATTTCTCAAATCTACTGCTTACCACACCGTATAAGATATTACGTAATTATATAATTTCCCTCTACAAAACGTCTCTCTGGATCTACCCTTGTATATATATATAACTCGGACATTTTGGCCTCGCAAGGGGTTGTGTCCCTTGACCCCTCTTGCTTTCAATTCTGTCTCTTTCTCTTCTATACTTTGTATAAAATGATCAAAATTTACAACGTAATTCTTACTGGCATCAACACAAAAAAAAAAAAATAACATAACCACAAAAGTCCTATTCTAACATTTAACTTTCATTATATGAAATTAAGACATTTTTTCATTACATATTTCGTTACATAAAATTGTGACATTTTTTAAATAACAATAACAAAAATCCTATAAAATATAACA
The DNA here is from genome assembly GCA_039619475.1 of Icerya purchasi. Taxonomy (NCBI): domain Eukaryota; kingdom Metazoa; phylum Arthropoda; class Insecta; order Hemiptera; family Monophlebidae; genus Icerya; species Icerya purchasi. The sequence goes on from CM077115.1 coordinate 207,126,506, forward strand.
AACGTTACATAAAATTGGGACATTTTTTAGGGACATTAGCGTTACATAAAATTAGGATATTTTTTCTAATGGGGGTTAGCCTAAGAATTACGTTGTAATTAATACATAGATAAATATATGTATATTGATATGAATTTGGTATCTGTGTGGCGCTGTATTTTGGCGCTGTTCGAGCTAGAACATATTATTTTCGGTAAAAGTCGGTAATTCATGACCCCTCGTACATCGTTCGAATTTACCGTCGTCACTGTCTGTACGTTTCAAGGATGGGCTAAAACCTAAATCCCCGCGGACATTCGGACGACGAATATGGCGGGACGAAGAATGCGTTAGTGTCTTGGTGGCTGAGGCCGATAGTGAAGAGAGTGACACAAGTCCGGGGGGTGGGGGTGGGCTCTAATAAAAGCTGAGCTGAGGAGAATCGAGTTGAAAGGAGGTTTTGTAAATCCCACCAAAATTAAGCAGAGCAGCGAGTGCGGTGTACATTTAAGACAGCAGTCAATATGTGCACTGCACGTAGCCTTTTTCTGACCGCTTTGTTCTCCGTCCGCAGATCGACACATTTTTCAATTTTACTCGCAAGCACACGTCATACGCTACACGTTTTTCAGCCACAGTAACGCCATATTAACCTGTTTTCCGTCGCTTTTTGGCCGGTTTTTGACGTGAAATATATTTTAAGCGGCGTTTACATTAGCGTGATACGAAACGTGAAAATGAGCCACGATGGTGAACCGCGAACAAGTCTGAAAATGGCACATTCTCAGTTCTTCACACCAATAAACCCATTACTCGATGCAAACATTTGAACATTTCAGTCTTCTGCTCATAAGCCTTCTACGTCACACCATTTCACCCGTTTATACTGTAAGGATTGTTAATGATCTGTGGGGCGCTCTGTCGTTGAGATAATAAAATCAAAATTGTTGTTTTTATAAGACGCTTAAAAAAAGAAGGCGGTGGATTGATTGCAAGGAGAGAAACAATAGGTTTGTCAAGGACACCGTACGTCCGGTGAACTTATATTAGTTATAATTAAGTCCATAGGTGTAACATTTATACAAATCTGTTATAGTATAAATTAAGTTTCTCTGTTATAATAAATTTTTTCATAGAGGCTTTGGTTCTTTGAGTGGGGAATGTTCCCTATCCCCCCCCTCCATGGATCCGCCACTGCATTATTCCATACATTTATGAGCATGCGCAAACAGGAGTGGAGGTGTCTGAGTGGATAACGCAAAGAACATTTCTGAGAATCATTAAATCAACCACCGAGAGGTGTTCTCCCGATTACATAAACAAGAAAGAATATTCAATTCTCAGTCGTCTCCAGACGGGACATACTGCTGCGTCACATAATTATCTTTACGTCAATAACGAGCTGTTCCGTATATATATGTATAGGCTGCCAAACGAAACATCTAATTTATGACTGCAAGAAGTTCATGCATAACGCGGGGAGGCCCCTGTGCACGAGATCCTCTCCAACAGAAGTGCAATAGTCAAAATTTTGGCGATTGCCAAGGAAATCAGTCGTGTAAAAGTCGCATAGCTTTCTATGAATAGCCTGAGCAGTTGAAGGCAGATCATAGAGATGCAATAGTATGAAAAAAGAAAAAAAAAGTCAGCATTGTTGCGACGAAAAGAACAAAAAAATAAAAATAAAAAACCACAATAAAATAACTATTATCCATTTATTATTTTTTTTGTAATAACCGTATACGGCTATAACAACTTTCCCGACGCTGCTTAATCCTTTAAAAACATTTCTACAATCATTTAAAAGTATTGCAGGCAACAAAACACGCAATTAATCTGCACAAAATTCAATCGTGAATGCCATTTACGCTTCCCCATACGTCTGATGCAGGCGAAAAACCAAAAACATGATTTTACTATTTCCTGATGACGAGGTTTCAAGGGCGCAAGACATTTGCCACGGCTGCTCACACGCGGCTGTTGTGGCTAATTTCAGTCCTTTTTTCAGGTGTGATTCAACGCTAATGTAGATCCCGATTTAGTTTTTCACGTTTTTTTCTAGTTACCGAGTTCAGTCGGCCATTAAGTATACTGCGACCGTTGAAAAATCGAATAAATGTACACGTTTTTCTAGTATTTTCTTATTTCACTTTCTCGCGCCAGTTTTCATATCGGAAACTGTGTTTTATTATTGGAAATAATTACCATTCGGGCCCGCATCCATGGTGAGATTTCTCGGAAAGGATTTTCGCGTCTGCCACGTGCCGAATTTTGCTGATCCTTCTTCAGTTACTTCGTGAATTCTTCGTCGTTTATTTATTTTTTTTCATTAAAGCTTAACGCTCGGAAAAGTTTAAGTGCTCAATTCGACTAGAAAGTATCATGAACTTTAAAAGGCAGGCTTGATGGTCACCTCGACCTAAACGTTTCAATATATATATATATATATATATATATGTGAGGGATGGATGTGTGTATGTATGGGTGTGCGCAAGTGTTAAAATTTTATAAGAGACCACAACGAGACGGTTGACGCAACAAAAACCATCTGGCTAGGCTGCTGAACGCAATAATCTGATTCCTAATTTCATAGGCTGCAGTCCGAGCTAGTTCGTTGGATGCATTATTTGAAATGACCCCTCGACATGTGCGTTTATTTCATTTCACACTTTTACTTTCAAACGTTTTGTAAAATTAAAAAAAAGGGGGGGGAGGGCCCGGGGGGATTTTATCGTTATTGTGAAAAATATACGAGACTAATCTCTTCAAACAGCTGTACGCAGTTAACGCGTAGTGTGCGTTAACTCTATTGAGCTTCAGAAATGGTCAGTATTTGAGAAATAATAAGGATCAATTCTGCGCGGTTTGGAAACAACTTGAGAGGCCTTTTATTTATTGTGTAGCAGGTTTTTTTTTTGTTCTATCTGTTTTAAACGCCATCGGCGGTTTTATGTACTTGAAGAACTACAAAAGGATTTGTATAATAAAATTCAAATTATTAATTTAGGAGACACCTTTCAGAAGATGCGCTCCTGAAAATGCATCCTCCATTAAAACTTTAAACAACTTCAATATTGCAAATAAGTCGATCTATGCAATATATAATATTTGGTCTCGAAATCATGAAAATAATGGAAATCCCTTTCAGCTTTCAGAAAATGGCTACTTTTTAAAAATACAATACTTTTTACTATTAAAGGTTGTTGCTATTTCGTTAATTATCGCAATTTTTTCTGATGGTTTCTTTAGATAATCTCAATATCTTTGTTAAAAATTGAATAGGATTTCATTACGTTTAGTTGAATGAGTTAATAGTCGGCCATACACGTACGGTTTTTTCCGCGGATTTGGGCGCACATTTTAGAAAATGCAGGAAGTGTCTCAACGTTAAATGGAACGCGAGAAGTCAGACTTAATCGGTAATGGAAATCTCTGTAAACCGGCGGACTTGCCTTTGGCACGAACTAAAAAAGCATGGTTTTGTCCACGGACTTGCGCGCGCAGGTTTACTCAACAATTTCGCTCTAGCATCACGACTTTCTTAAAACTTAAAGAAAACTGTTTTTGTTTGTTTTTTTTTTACAATTTTAATACGATCATTATTATTAATTTAATTTTTATTTTTTCGTGTTTAGAATTAATTAGTAATTTCGTATAGTGAGTTTCGATTGGGGATTGTGCAATAAAGACGTTTTCGTTGAGTTTATTAATACAGTGGTCGTCGGTTATTGCGTTCACTGGTTTATCTGATCAGCCGTTTAATATGATCAAATCAAGAAAAACGAATTCCGATCACAAAAATATATGCGCTTTTAGTCGGTTTGTATGATCAGGTAATTTAATTTCGCCGTTTATTACGATCAAGGTTGGACACATATTTACCAAAATAATTATTGCAAGTGGTTTCCGAAAAATGCATTTTAAAACTACTTAAATGGCTTATTGTGTACTGTAAACGAAAAATGTGCCTAAATATTGTTGAATGCGTTTTTGCGTTATTTTGTAATTTGTAATTTTTTCGTGTTTTGAGGTAATTTTGTACAGGAAATTCAATAGTCCAGTGCTGTATCTTATAATAAAAATCAAAAATCAACAAAAATATTTGACAAACAAAGAATTATTGATGCATATTACGTACTAACCCATGGCCTACTTACTGTCTATTTCATTAATGCAGTAAAATATGCAGGCATACTCACGTATGTTCATTATGTAAAGCCTAAGTGATGGTTCAGTCTATTGACTATGCGATTTTCGGATAATATGATCGCCGCGTATTTCGATCAACACCTGAAATCCTGACGTGATCAGAATAACCGGCGTCCACTGTAGTCACAAAATCCTCATCGATTGTTCCAAATCTTTGAAACATCTCCCTCTATTTAGGAACGTTAACACGTAGCTATCAAACGTTCCTCTGCTGACATGGCTTCTATTTTAACTATAATATATTGCTTTATTAAATCACTCCATAGTAAAGGAAGTAAATAATCAAACGTAATTGGATATATATCCTTAAATTTTTCTAAAATCGTGAGGATCATTTTTTTTAGATTTCTCATTTAATGAAGGCAAGTAACTTATCTGGTTTAATACGTTTTTGAGCTACATTATTTTGCGTATTGAACATATATATATATATATATATACATATATGTATCTACTCGACTTATATTATTCAGGAATTTCAAATATCCTGTTACTTCATCAACGGATTCCGGAAGTAGTTATGCATTGCTTAAATTTTAAGGAGGCTTGCTAAAATTCATTGCCCCGGAATTTGATAAATTTATTAAAAATAAAACAGTAAAAAGATGTCAATGTTTTTTTAAAAAAATTGTTTATGCGAAAGTATCGTTCACTTTTTTTTTTTTTTTTTAGTAAACTGCGCTCGTAACTTACGCATGCACCAATTATATAATAATTAAGAAGTTTTGTGATGAATAAATTTAGTACTTTTACAGATACATCTCGAGAAATGAAAATAACACGCGAGTGGGTTATTGCGTTTCGCGGTGTTCAGTCACTATTTTAGTCGAGTTTTCTTTTGTTCTTTCTTGCTTTGATATCTAAAGATAACTGTTTATCTCTAAATAATGTTTTTATTTTATAATTACAAAGGAGCAACGATTGCAATATGATTGAAATTTATTATCAAAAACCAGTGCTCTGTGAAAAATGTGCATCGTTTGTATCGACCTGGTGAATCAACAATTCGTGCTGTTATCACCAAATTTCGCACCAAATTTGGTGATAACAGCACGAATTGTTGATTCACCAGGTCGATACAAACGATGCACATTTTTCACAGAGCACTGGTTTTTGATAATAAATTTCAATCATATCGCAATCGTTGCTCGTTTGTAAGTCTTTCCATGATGAAATGGCAGAGTATACTGAAAACTTTTCACTTTGACAGATGACGTTTGGACGCCAATACCAACCAGTGTTGCCAACCTGAAAAACTTAACTCTTAAAAAATCACCCTATATATATCTAAAGACTTAATTTTTGTTTTGGCCACTACTCGCATAATATTGCGCATAAGTGGCTTTTCTCTATAATAATAATAATAATAATAATAATAATAATAAAGTGTCATTTGATTTGATATAAATTACATAGCACAAGACAAAGCACGTTTTTGTTTTTTAGTGGGCATAATAAAAACTACCTTTTTATACAACGTGAAAATCACAAATCTAATGTAAAACTGTTAAACTGTTGTGATGTATCGGTTTTAACGATCATTTGAGAGATCAGATAGATTTATAGGCTTGCCTGTACAGTTAAGAGTTGGTACAGTTCTGGCTTGATAGGTTTGCCGGCAGGTTTACCTTTCGTCGTTAATAAACAGTGACAGTTCTGGTCTGTACGGTTATCTGTACGGTTCTCTGTACAGACTTGCCAACAGGCAAGTCCGTGGACTCACCTTTTCCGTCTAAGATGAAGCGCAGTTTTAATCCGTACATAGTTTTCGCCACGGTCCAGACTTCTGACGGTTAAGTCTGCAGACAAAACCGTACTTGTGTGGCTGGCTAATTGTGTTTCTTACTGGTTCTTTACATTTCCATAGATACGATTGACCGGGGTGAATCGTGCTGTTAGAAAGTTTGTTTTACGTAAATATTTCACAAAAGCTTTCGCGTTTTCCTTATTTTCGACTTAGCCTACTCGCCGCTTTCTGAACAATAACATTTTTTTCACTAATTTAATCCGAAAAGGGAGAAGAGGATTTTAATTAACTTTTTATCAATATTTTTTTATTTTAGAAAACGATTTTTCGATTTTTATTATAAATTTCGAATTTCATTTTTAATAGGTTATCCTCCGGTGGCTAGTTATGAACTTTTAAGTGATACTTGGGGTCGTTCTTAATTTCGTATTATATCCTTGGCAGTTTTGTGCAACAACTTTTGTCGCCGAGGGATAATCTGTGTTATTCTGAAGTTGATACATGTGTTATCTTAAACAACATTTTAATCGTGATTTATGTTTCAAATTTGACTATTTATGAGTCTAGCCGTTCTTGAGTTATTGCACATTTCAATCTGGTGTTTTTGTTGTTTCCGAACCATCGTATAAAGATTTCGTACATTATATTTATATGGAAACGTAATAATCGAATATATATATTATGTTTGCAATTCATATAGCCAGTATCACCTGGCAACATGCTTTCTTTGAACTTGTTACCTTTATTATAATTCCCCTTTCGAAATATTCCTAACACCTGAAATCTCTTTCAGTAATTACCTTGAAGCCTAGATCGTTTAATATTTTTTTCTCCTTTTCTTTCGCATTATTTGGATATGTCGACTGTTAAATTTGTTTTAAATCATCATCATCATTATATCCTCAACCATTCGGTTGGTGGACAATCTATTCGTACATTTTTTTAGATGTACAGATATAGGTTGTATACTAAACAATTATTATATATGCAACCTAAGCAATTATTATATATGCAACGCAGCATGCGAATTTACATTAGAAATTCGTAACATATATTGGGTTTCGGAATAGTTTTTTAATGATATTGTAACTAATATAACACTCATGTCCAAACTCTAATTGGAGCTTAAGTGGATTTCACGCGAAAGCGTTATTCCGTTATCGGTAATGAAATATTTCTAGTTTTTGTGTTGTAACTGATTATATCGTTACAACTGCGCGGCGTAATTAATAACGAGCAACTTGCTGGTAGTAAAGAATCCATTAACCGAAATAATCCGATAGTTAATTTCGAACAGTGGATTGACAAATGATTTAAAATCAGTCACCTTCTTGTCTTCAGCTCCCACCGTCTAGGCCTAAACCTGTTCATTTCGTTTTAAACCGCGGTATTCATTAGTTTGCGAAAGCACAAACAGTTAGTCCAAAGCCGTGTAATGAAATAAAATCGTTTTTGCACAGAGCATACCAGGTAGCTGACACATGTCTTCAAAGTAATGGTAACGAAAAAGTTGCTGTAAAAAAACTAATAAAACATTCACAAGAACTATGATAGTCATGAGGGACATTGTTGTTTTATCGTGCAACACGGTGTAAATCGATAAGTTATAAAACAAAATACCGAATGAAATTGAATTCATACTCGCGAAAAAAAAAAACAATAAAAAAGTACCAGCAATCGCACTTCAATTTCAGACGTGAAGTGCGTAACGCAATTGAAAGAATGGAGGAATATAGAGGAGTTTCTTAAAAAGTTAGAAAAGACCCGCGGCGACCCTATAAAATTGAAGTCCGCGATAGACAAATTTGTCCGCCAACCGAGATTTAGCAGATAAAAGAGAAAAAACGAATGCTTTTGTATTAAAATCAACACTTATCAAATCGAGTACAGCTATGTATGAAACAAAAAGATGTTATATTAATGTAATTATAAGAGTTCATCATCGTATAGTGCCATACTTAATTACTGAGGGTTGGCAACTAACTATTCGTACATTCTAGCTGTACACAGACACGTAGGCATAGTGTACTAAAATGTGTTAATACTGATTTATTAATGACTACATATGCAAGAGAGATATTTTTCTAAATAAAATAAATACTTTTGTTAATCACGATGAAAAAACTGGTGAACAAAGGTTCCGTTGATGGCGATTACATAAACTAACATCCGCTGCCTAAAAATCGTATTTCCTTCTTAATATCTTAAGATATTTGGGCGCATTGTATCAGAGTTTTCGTATAGCGTCATAAAATCTTTAGTCCTCTTTGAACTTTTTTTTTTTTTTGAATCGAAGTGAAGTAAAAAAGCGTTTAAACCTTTCGTGAATTGTAATAAAATATTAAAATGTTTTCAGAGAATTGTTTTTTTTTTTTTTTTTTTTTTTTTTGGTCGGGGATCTGAGAGGCATGTTAATTTAGTGGCGCAACATGTGAAATATAGAAACCGATTTTGTTACGTATATGTCAGAAGAGAGATTTTTAGTTTCAAGTCAAAAAATTAAAATTGCATTAAAAAAAATTGACAACGAATTGGAAACTTAAGTCTAATTATTAACAGAGATGCAAACAAAAAAATGTAAATTAATGTTCAACCGTATAATATGGTTTTGAAATATGAAATTGTGCTTGGAAACATTATTTGCAAAAACTTAAAAAAACACCTTTCAGTAGCAAAATTTATTTAAGTGTAACAACAGTATAGATTTACACATGTTGTACAATATTTACGCATAACCAATTTGAAGTTAGTGACGAATGCTCATTTTATTAGTGATAAGATGATGTGTTATGAAATAATTCTGAAAAAAAGAAAAAGAAAATAGATAAAAATTGGACATTATAACGTGTATTATATACAATCATTCACATCGTTTTTCAGGCTTAACGGAATTTTTTAAAATGCATTTTACGTCCATACCCTTCTCATCGAATTTACCGGTGTTCGATTAGAAATTTAACTTTCTATATTTTCTCTGTGACTTTGTTCATGTGGGAGATTTTTTTTTTTTTTATAGTAGTCTCGTAATAGTGGTTGATAAAATTATTTTTTGGGAAGCTATATGAGAGATACATTTCTGTGTCTCGTAGACACTTGTCTAAATCATGAAAATCTTGTCTAGCCGTAAAAAGGGTATTCTTCTTTACATACTGAAGCGCTGTTGACAAAATTCCAATAATAGCCTGGGAAAATACGATTAAGTCTGGCTTAAAACGTAAACCATTTACAAAATTTTAACAATATTAATGAATAAAAAAATTACTATTGCAATCTTTAAACAAAAATACAACATACCAAAACCCAAACGGTACGTATATATGTATAATATAAGGTTAAAAAAATAGATGAATAAAAAAAAAACAGCCTAAATCTTATAACAATTGAAAAATAAAATCATACGAACATCAAAAATAAATAGAATTAAACAATAATGGTGAAAAAGGAACAGTTAGAATTCTCTTAAAAGCATTCAAAATTTAATCCTTGAAAGTTTTAAGAAAAAATACAAAACAAAATTCAGCTATTACTAGCGCGGGGGTAAAAAAATGACTAATAAATAATAGTTCAAAATTTAACTAAACGCACACTGCATCAACTCCCCTTTTTCCGATTATATCATCCTAAAAATTGATTTCGTAGATATTGTTTTTGTCATTTTTTTAATATATATATATATGTATATAACTCGTTCTGAGAAATCATACCTTAGGGTGAAAAACGTAATTTTACGCTAGACGCGAAAAACGGTCAAAAAATTGACTTTTTTAAAATTGAAATTGAGTTTTTAGTGAGAAGTTATTCTATCATGTTTTGACTACACTGTGGCGCGAAGTTTTGTAGCCGTAGGTAGATGGGAAGGCGTGTAATAGACGGCCAGTCGAAGCAGGTTTGGAACAGCTGTTAAACATGTATTTATTGTGCCCTTATAAAATTGGATTGTTTGGTGTTAATCATCAAGGAAATTATTCAATTCCCGAGAGTGTCGTCTCACCAGTAAAGGCTCTAATTGTGTCATCAGCTTCTTACACGATTTCATTGAAAGAAAAATAGCATAGGCGAGAAAGAAATGCTACTACATGCTCTGATAACTGCTGCGCTCAGAATAAAAATCATTCGATGATTTGTATTACCTTCTCTTTCGTGTGTACTTCTGAAATTAAATACAAAAATCATTTTACAATTTAATGAACATTTAATGCAGTTTTTAATTATTATTTTAATATGTAATATGAATCCCTACTCTGATTAAGGTATTAATAATATTACGATAATATTACCATTTAAGTGTTATATCACACTCTGATATATATTTTCTAATCGGGGTTAATTATATTTTTTACTTTCTAGTGAATTTTTTTATTAATTTTTTTTTGAATGAATCTTGAAGTCGGTATTTATGTTTTCTAAAAAAAACATTTTATTTTACAAATTTTAGCATGAATTTTTTTCTTGTTAAAAATCAATTTTTTTTTTCACAATAACAATTGGCATACACAATTACTCACATAGACGCAGCAAGCGGCGCGGGCAAATGAGAACATCATCAATGTAGTCGAAGTCAATTAAATACGCATTATTAAGAAGGGGGTATTGTTCTAGTCTAGAAATATGAAAAAATCTAAAATTTTTTTTTTTTCACATTCTGATAGTTTAGACACTTAAGATAATATGTCCCTAAAAAGATTTTTCAAAATTAAAATTATATTTACTCAGTTATAGCTATTTTCGTGACACAGCAACTAAATCGGCTCAGTCGGACCGGATCAAACTATATATAATAGACATTCTTCGACTGCCTGAGGATAAATCAAACTCTTTTATACATTATATATATATATTTAAAAATTGATTAAAGGCCATTGTATAACGTATTTTGTTGAAATATTTTCTTGTTTAGTGTTCAGTTCAAGTTAGTTTCGTTTTAATCTTCAAGCAACGCATATGCCTACTCTGTGCACAGTCCAAAAATATAAAATTTTGAGAGAATATTTTATTTATTAAGTGTAATATGGATGAAAAAAGTAACAAAAGAAGTGCTGTGTGTCCAGATAAACAAAAAAAAAAAAAAAAAGAACATTCAGACTGTCAGGCGGGACTCGGATTGAACGTTTTGAAATTCGAGCTTCTGCTGCTTCAAAAGAAGCTAGGTCTGCTCGTCTAGTTTTAGAACTTCAGAAAATGTACAATTTGAAGTAAAACAAGGTCCATTGTATTAAGAAAATCTAAGTATAACGTATCGTTCTATGAAATAGACTGCCTGAAACTTTACTTGAATCTTTGTTCTCTACTCTCTAACGAACGCTCCTTTCTTTACGCCCAACTTTTAGTTTTGCGTCTTCCCTTTAACGCTACCTATATCCTTTCCTTCCCATTGCCTTCAGTTATTTCGTTGCTGCTGTCTCTTTGTCTTTTCCATTTCTGACCGCCTAGCTATATTTAGTTCTATCTCTTAATTTTTCATGTTGTTGGGTCAAGGCCGCTGGCGCGCCCAAGGTAGGAAAAAAAAATAAAATAAATACTTGAATCTTTCGAAACTTGAAACTCGTTTTTCTCGAAACTACTTTTTTCAACACGGTTGACATGATAGCTCAAGTATCTGATGAAACGATTTACTTGGAACTGGTTATGGATCTTCTTTATATATCCCTCTATAGCCCCTACCAGAATAAAGGCAAAATTTTGATTTTTAATATTTTTAAAAAATTTAGAAAAGTCAAAAACAGGTGGTAAAAAATCGACTTTTTTTTCAAACAGTCACCATTTTACGAAAAAATTGTTTTTTTTTCTTCTCTGATGTAGGGACTATAACCACATCCTTACTAATTAAGAATTTTTTCTTTTTGTTTCGTTTCAGGTGACTAAAAGGGTTAGAATCGTGTCAACCAGGACCCCCCCCCTTTTTTTTACCCCTTCACTTTATCAGCCTGTGACTTTGTGAATTTTAAATTTTCTCCTTTGATAATTTTTTTGTGTATTCTTAAAACACGAATAAATAAATGGGGTAAAAAAATGGATAGTAAAAATATTTATTATTATTTTTTTATTGAGCTTGAAAAAACTTCCTAAATTTGTGTCTCTAGACTAGAATACCCCCTTAAGGATAACTCAAAAACTACTGGTCAGATTTTGATCAAATTTAAATGGGACCACGTGAGAAGCACCAGCTTTCAAATAAAAGAAGAATCATCAAAATAGCTTCATCTAAAAAAAAAAAAAAAAAACCAGTCGAATTGAGAATCTCCTCCTTTCTTTGAAGTCGGTTATAATCAAAGAAAAAGAATATATCGGTAGAAATTAATAACCGTTATCATTAAAAGTGTACTGTTTATATCTACGAGCTAAAAGTCCAGCTGAGTGCGCGGCAGTCTTTCCACTATTCGATAGGCACGAGAGAGAAATTGTGCAGTAGATAACAGATGCATCTCGGTCTAAAGATGATGATAAGGTGCGTGACATCCTAAGTACAGAAGAATAAAATGAATAAAATGGTGCTCGAAAATATTTTTGTTTACCTCAGCGGCGGAATATTTAATAAATAATGAGATAAAGAAGGAATAAACAATAAATGAAAAAACCAAAACATGTGAACAACTGTCATAAAAATGTCACACAGATGATAATAAACACGAGGAAAAACAAGAGAAATGTTTATGGAAAAAGATAAAAAAAGAAAAATGAAAACGTAGCCTCGAATCCTACTACTATTTCTGATTACGGAAAGGGAAATTATCTATATTGAAAATAAGAATATTACTGGTATCCATTTTTTAAAAAAGCGCTGTGTTTTGCAATTAAGTGAAAAACGCTTTGTTCTTTATGTAATATTAAAAGTGATCGAATAATTTTCACTTATAAAAAGTTGCTAACCGCAATAATATTTTTCAAAAAAAAATGGGGAAAAAAACGTGAAAAAAACCAACAAATAGTCTTAATTACTAAAATTATGCGTAAAAAAGAGGTATGCATAATAATAATAATATTAAAACAGAGAAAACGACCAAATACATTTAAGTATATTCGGTAAATTTTTTCAGATATTAATTAGCGCAAAACAATAGTTTGTTTTTTTTAAAAAATTATTATGTTTCTCACGAATAATAACGAATTTCTGTATTTGAAATATTGTAAAGGTTAGAGTATTTTATTATTTCGTTTACACACACACACACACACGTGTAAAGTTGTTCTTGATACATAACATGTTTAAATATTTACATAAATAGAGAGCTATAGTAGTCCGGTAATAAAAGTTTTGACAGTAGTACAAAATAACATTTCGTCTTCAATGTGATATTTATTAAATGCAAGCGAAGAACACTAAAAAGGAATCAATCAAATTTCTTAAAATGTAGTGAAAAAAACAAAACAAAATAGAATAATACAAATAATCTAACAATAAGAACAAGATTATCGTTAAACATAATAATAAGACTTGCACACACACACACAAATGATTATTAAGCTATATACATGTACATAATGTACATATAGTTTCTAAAAAAAATTACGAGATCTTTTCTCCACATCAGTGAAATATCCGTAAAAATATAAATAACGTAAATATAATGTTGAAAATTAATATAGATACATTTTAAAACTGTATGTACATCTTTTCTCATATATACAACAAAAAACCGACTTTTCCTTAATATATTTGCGCTTTTATGATGTTAAACTTTACAAAAACAATTATCTAATTTATCTATTTAACAAGATATTCTCTTTTCTGTAAAAATTATTATTATTATACCAAAAAGAGGAAAGTGCATTTTTTTCGTTATAAACGAATTAACGTTTTGTCTATAAAAAAATGCACCTATCATCGTTGTAAAATACACGAACAGTATCCATAATTTAAATCTGTAGCTTATACTTTAATAGAATTAAAAAGTAAATTATTATTATACGAGAAAGATTTCAAATAGCGGTAACTAATTATACGATTTCATTAATCAACGTGCTGTTTACAATACAGTTCTTTTAATGACTTTAATTCTTCAATCAAAGCTTTATTTTGATTTTCCAAAATGGTCACCCTGTTTTCCAGGCACTTGATATATTCCTTTTTTTTTCTTCTGCATTCTCTCGCAGCTTCGCTAAACGAAAAATATCAACAGACTTTTATTAATTGTTTACATAACATTTTACCAATAGAATATTAAAAGTTAATACTCTCAAAAATAAATAAATATCATTGGATTTTATCATTCAATCTGCCTTTTAAATTTATTTTTTTTTTAAAATAAATACCCACATTTGACAGACGGGGATTAATGGTTTATTTACATGTGGCGACGATATTTTATTTTCGAAGCTGCTTTCAATGTTGAATTACGTCTCCTTAATAAAAATTATATTAACGGAATTGAAATGGTTCACATCAAGGGCGGCGCCAGCCGATAGGCCGAAAGGGGGGGGGGGGGGGGTCAAGATGAGTTGCCAGCCGCCAGGGGAGGCAAGATGATAGAAAAAGGATATGAGTTATAGGAACAATAAAATTTATAAATTGTAAAGGCTTAATATTTTATTAAACAAGAATAAAATCTTAATTAAAACATAATTTTCGCAGGTTTCTGGAAAATTATTCATGATTACGCGCCTATGAATACTCATTATGGGCAGTTGATTAAAAAGTTTTAAGGCTTCAGGGGGCAGCTGCCCCCCTGCTCTCCGCTGGCGGCGCCCATGGTTCACATTATTATGCAGAATTACGGTAACAGAGCGCTTGCTACACGCGATTATTTCTCGAAGCAAGTAGCAAGAAGCGGAAAATACCGTAAAAACATTATGCGAGCTGTAAAGTTAATAGCATTTTACAGTAATACTCTCGTCTTTGACAAAAACAAAGAAAAGAAATTCCTACACTTTTTACGTTTAAATTAATAACTTTTTTAGCCATAGAAAAGTATCAAAAAAAAATGAAACACACTAACGTGGAAAATAGTTTTGTACCGTAAAAATATGCTGAATTTTGGGTTATGATTAATCTGATTTAAGTAAAAATTCTATTTAATGTATAAAAATAATAGAAATTATAATCGCAATAACAAACATCTTCTCAGATTAAATATGAAATTTAATATTTCAAAAATACAAGTATTTTAACAAGTATCTCACATCTTTCTGAAGGAGAAATTAGCTTTCCAATTCAGGTTGTACCTACACACATATTCTCACTAATATTATTTTTTTATTGCCTCTCTGCTATGATATCATTCAGATCTCCTTTATATGATCGAGCAATACATAAAATATTTTTATCTCTCTATTAATGATTTCCTTTTTCCTTTTCCCGATGAGGATGGAGGATATGTCCTGAATGTTTCTAAAATATTCGTTTAAATTCAATATTAATGACTCATTAGCCCGGCCAGTTTCTTCTTCCGGAAGGTTCCTTACTACATACATTTCCATCCATCAGTATAAAGTTTTTGTCCTCTGCAGCGCATTACCAATTATGGTTCAACTCCTACCACTGCACATTCTCTAACCCGGATTCGTTTTACTTGTCCATCGAGCCTTCTCTTCCTCTTTACTCCAGGTTTCTCGACTTTTCCCTTTTATGCGCCGCTCCAGCATTTCGGCGATATGCCGCTTCCGCTTTGGGCACAGCTTGCTTCCTTCGTCGCTTTTCCGATTCACTCTCGCGCCATCTGCGTGTTGTCCTTTACATTCTCCTAACAGCCACTTTGTATTTGATCCTGATCACATACTTTCATCTGAACAATCTTACTTGAACTCCTCTCTCTTATCAAGCAATGTTCCCACTGCCTATATTCTTTACTTTCCTTCTCCTTCTGTCGTCCAGGCGCTTGACACATTCTTGTTGAATGTTTCACGCCGCATAAAAATCTGATTTTTCTTCTACTCCCATTTCTTGGGCTAATGTCCTTACTGTCGAACCCAAATAATAATAAAAAAAAATTAAGGTGTTTGTTGTTATTACGTTTGTAATTTTCACCATCTTTTTATCGAGTAAACTTTTGGTTGTTGCAAAAATTTTTACAATACGAGAAACCTGTTTGAAAGATCTGTGTATTTAAAAATAAGCATGTGCGCGTGTTTGCGGAACAAAAAATAACTTTATTCAACTAACCGATTCTTCAGTAGTCTCAGTTCTCGTTTTCGAATTTGGTCATTGGAAACTGACAAAGCTGCAAACTTTTGACCTGGACCTATGCATTAAGAAACACAGGCCACATTAAAAACTAAGTACTTCGTCAAGTGCAAGCTGCATGCGTGCGTATTCCGCGCCACACACACACACACACACACACATACACACACTACTACCGCCCTTATTTTCAATGAAACTTGAATAATCCGTACTCGATTATAGTGTAAATTAATGAACAGCGCAAACGCTCAGTTCCGTCTTTACCCATAGGCTAACGAAACCCGGACTTAGAGCCCCCATCTCGAGGGGGCCCCTTAAGATGGAATAAAAAAAATTAATTCAGAATTGATATTTTACATAGTGTTTTTGAGCAATATATTAATGTTTAATTAATAAAGACATAATTAAAAGAGTTTTTATTACATTAAAAAATACAATAATTTACAATTTTCTTCTGAATTTTTTTAGTGCAAATTCAGAGATAATCAAAATTTATCCTTTCCAAAATAGATCTGATATTCAATAAACATTATTGCTATACTAAATTTAGTCTTTTATCAAGCATTATGCTTCTATGCTGATTTTTTAGAAATTTGAGTGCTGAAAAACTTCTTTCCCCAGTAGTGCAATTTGTGACTATTATACTTAAAAATACATATTGGAAAGCATATTGCTATATTAGGAAATGTAGAAACTTGCCTAGTACACTACCTATATCTGTACAGCTAAAAATGTACGAATAGGTAGTCGCCGACGCTCAGAAGCTGAGTATGGCACTATAGAGAGAAACTATATAAATTGATTTTTTTATTCCGGTGTACAAGTCCATTATAGATAAATTGTGCTTTTCTTTTCTGATGATTCTAAGTAAAATTTAAAGTGAATACATTCAGATGTTAAAGATTCCACATCTATATCAATATCACATTTTTCAGAAAGTGTCATACAATTTTTCTTTATTGTTTCATCTGCCATATCTCGTAAATACAAAAAAAAACTAAAATTCTCATGTAACGATATGCTAACTTTCGTTTTTTAGAGAATCAACAATGGGGAAAAAAATTTCGACTTTAAGTTTATCTATTTCGTTAGGAACGGTATCATCGCTTTTTCCCTCGAATCTCGTTAATCTAACATTTCGTGCTTTCAGTCTATCGTTTTTTTCATTAATTATTTCATTTTTTTCAATAAATGTTTTTGTTTCGCTCATATGTCATCGAACTTGTTTCTCAAATTATGAAGGTATTTTTCTAGAGAATCGAACAAGTTCACACTTGTTTTTAAACAGACTAAAGCGCCACTATGTTAAAAGATAGCGGAACCAGAATGGGGAAATTAAGAAAAATCTAGTCTCCGCTGACAAACAGAAGGTATGCTCTTGTCTTCGGGAGAATACCTTTCGACTCTCGAAAACAAGAATATGCCTTTTGCGAAGTTAGCGGGTTGGCAACTCGGAACGTTAAAACGTCAGGTGGCTTCTGTTTTGTTTCGATGGTGATGCACGTCGGTCATCGTGCTGCAATATGTATTTTTGTATAAAATCGTTTTCTTTAAATGGGCCCCCAACCGGCGAGGCTTAGGGTCTCCTAACTCTTAAAGACGGCACTGCAAACGCTCGTGAAAAAAGTAATCTAAATCTTATCACTTTTGCAAAGTATTACTAATATATATATATATATATATATATATAATAAAGAAAACAAATTAATGAGAGATGGCCAATTGTAAAACTTCAATACAACAGAGAATTTTTGTATAATATACAAACAAATTTCTAATGAAATATTACGGCTACTGCAAAGAAAAAACAAAATCTCTGCTCGCAACGCTGTACTACAGTTTCTGAAGTAGACGGCTGTGTATTGTGTTATACTATCACTTATTCTACCGCTGATTAAATTATCACTGATAAAATGAACGAGTAAGAAACCTATTCAACGGGTATAACTCAAACGCGTAAGACTTTCTAAATTATTACATTTATAGCTTATGTATTACTATCTATTATTAATGGCCAAAGATAAAACTCATTGGCTAAAAGATAGTTAAGTGACTCACACTGAGTACTACTGGTTATGAAAAAGTCAACATCGAGGAGACTGATACTGAAGCATCATCGGTTCCGGAAGGAATTAAAAGTTTTCAAGCAGACATGAAAGAATTCAAAACGTTTTTTTCTTTTTTATCCGACAAGTACAACGATATAGTGAAAATTAATAAGTCACTGATTGAGGAAGTGAAAGGTTTGCCACCCTCACGGGACAGGTGCAAAGGAAGGACGTAGAAATTAGACAACTTAAAAACGTAATAAACGAGATTAACCAGTATTCATGTCCTGAAAATGTCGAATTCCGTGGAATTATAGAGAATCATAATGAAAATCTTACGGACATTGTTATTCAAGTTGCGAACAAATTAAATGTTGTCATTGAAGAAAAGGATATCATGGCAGTACATCGACGTCCAGCAAAACATGCCAAACTGCCCAGACCGATAATAGCTAATAAGGGGGAGACGGTTAGCTGATCAAATACTGAAAAACAGAAGGAAAATTAGAGATCAGTACTTCAAACTTAGTAAATAGAACACTAGTATTTGTTATAAAAACCTATTCAGAAAATATCGGAATATAGTTAAAACAGAGACAAGGAGTGCTAAACAGAAGTATTATCGAGGTCAAATAGTGTTAGCAAAACGGTGATAGGAAAAAAACACGGTGCATAATTAATAATATTGTTAATAAGGAAAGCAAAATAACAATAGACGACTTCATTATAAAACATTTTGAAAACAGTGCAATATGAACAATTTAGTGAGAATACTTCATACATTCAGTTGAAGAGCATAGACACAAATCAGTTACTGAATAATAACTTCAATAATTCATTCCACCTGCAAATACATCCCAAATAGAAGCAATAATTAACGATCTAAAAGTACACAAGACTTCTGGATGGGACGAAATTGGGGTAAAAGATATTAAACAAAACTGAAACATATATCGATCTATAAAGGAAGCGAACACTCCAGATGGGCTCAAAAAAAGTATATAAAAAAGGTGTGCAAAATCAATGTGAAAATTAGCTTCCAATAACAATAATGCCTGTAGTAGCTAAAATATTAGAAAACTACGTTGATAAACATTTAAGAAATTACACGCAAAAATTAAAAACAATCTACTCTATGAAAATCAACACGCATTTAGAGAAAAAAGTCCAACGATGATAAACAAGAAAAATATGGGTCTATGCATGGGAAAGCAATTTTTAATTATCTTCATTGATCTATCTAAAGCGTTTGATTTCGTTGACCATGATCTACTGATTAACGATTTAGAAAATCTGGTTATTTTAAATAATCAACTAATGTGGTTAAAGAATTATATAACGAATAGGAAACGCATGGTTGAAATCGCAGGTACTAGTAATAGTAATGAAAAAACTATTCAATATGGGGTAGATCAAGGAACTAAACTGGCTCCTATCCTTTTTCTAATATACACTAACTCATTATATAGGCATATTAAAAATGCAAAGGTATATGTTTTTGCTGATGATATCGTCTTATTAATTAAACATAAAATGTTAGATCTAGGTGACGGATTTCTTTTTTGGGTGGGGATGGGGTCGTCAACCAAAAAATTTATTTTGCAGAGAGGTTACTTGCTACGATGAATTTTTTTCAATTTGTTTTGAAATTTTCAAAAAATTTCAGCAAAACTAATGTTAATAAGCGGATGATAGAAATAACTGCAAGCTGTAATTAAAATTATTTTAAAAGAAAATGACCGAATCTAAACAAAATAACAAAAACTATATGTGGATATAGTTTGTTTTATTTCCTTTTTTTTTTTTTTTTTGGCTCGGCAGAGTACACCATTTGGGCAAAGATTTCACGCCGTGGCTATGTTAAATTACCGACAATATTTTAAAAATTGTTTTGTAATTGACAGTCAATATGCTCGTATTAAACATAAAATGAAATAATAAGATAAAAGAAGTATACGAAAATCTTTATTTAAAAAAAAAAAAAAACTAAACCGCAATTAATCGCATTAAGCGAGTAAAAGCAATTATAATTTGTTTTTTTTTTTAATGAAAGTAAAAAAACGTATCGTGAAGTATCGTATTTACTATTTTACTTGCTTTATTTACGCTAGTAATAATTTTCGAATTGACACCTGTCTAAAGTATCATGTGACACACAATAAATTTAAGTGTACCATAGAGTGTTTTTACATTCTGACATTTAATATTGAAAACTGGAAGGTCCGCAACGTCAGACTTTTTATGTAGTTTCATTACAGTTCAAACTAAACGGAAAAAAAGGGAATGTATCTCAAAATCACATCTTCATTACAATTTTAACTAACTCCTGTAAGGTGAGGAATAAAGAGTAAATTCGTAAAGGCGCACTCTTTAGGCTTTACTGCTGCAACAATACAGATTTTTTTGGCGCAAACAAGGGTCGTAATCACTGTGACCTCTTCCAGTGTGCGCAAGCTGCACACCATAACTGATTTTGATTTCAGTTTTTCATTTCACTTAATTTTCATTTTTCTATTAATAGCAAATGATGGTGCATTTTAAAAATTCAATTCGGCTTAATCATTCTTGTTTCAAAAATATATATCGTTTCACCGTAGAACTCTGCACTATTGAATGTTGTCGAAAGTTATATATAAAGAAGGAATTTTATTACGTAAAAAAAGATAAAAAGGAATACATTTAATTAGTATGATTATTTATCTTTCTATAAAATAAAAACTGTTTTCTAATTAATGCCGATTTTTGAAAAAAAAAAAACTTGATAAAAAGGAAGGAAAACAAAACACCCTTTTACGATTTGCAGGACTGATCAAATTAAATGAACGCGTACAGAAACGTGAATTAAAATGAAGGAACGCGGTCAACGATGTGAAATAATGAAACAGTTGTACAAAAATATTACAAAAGATAGCGCTGCATTTGGAAGAACAGAATTATTATTTTCGGATAAACTATGAAAAACGATTTAGCTAAAAGACAATTCCTCGCGTGCCGAAAAGATTTAGTTTATTCAGTTTTACTAAATTTCAGTAGACTTTAAAATTTCGATTAAAAACTTAAAGAATTATCAGAGATTACTGAACACGCGCTTAGAAATAACATTAAATATACTCTAAAGAATATTTACGAAATGATGAAAATAATGTTTTTTTAAACTGTAATATGTATAATGTACGTTAATTACTTAATGAGATATAATAATAATTATAAGAACCAATAAACATTAAATAAGCATAAATATCCCTGCATATGTTTATTTAATGTTTGTTATTAACTAATTATTCGTGGATTTTATTGATTTATAGATTTATTTATTTCCTTATAGTTAAACAAATTATACTGTCTCGAAAATTCAAAAACGTAAATAATTTAATAAAAGAAAACTTCTAGAATTATTCAACAGTGGTTAAGAACCTTTTAAGAGTGAAGTTTCAATTTTTTTTTCGAATTTTATTTTTTCAGAAACAAAATACCCTTTTGTTGGCTCCGAAAAGAGAATTCTGAATGTAGCTTTTAACATTGTACATACATACCTACATATATGTATATTAATTATAACGTAATTCTTAGGCTACCCCCCATTAGAAAAAATATCCTAATTTTATGTAACGTTTGTTATATTTTATAGGGT
The DNA here is from genome assembly GCA_039619475.1 of Icerya purchasi. NCBI lineage: Eukaryota > Metazoa > Arthropoda > Insecta > Hemiptera > Monophlebidae > Icerya > Icerya purchasi. Next base: position 207,148,237 of record CM077115.1, read on the forward strand.
TTTTGTGATTATGTTATTATATTCATATGGACCGATTTAGAATTAGGTTGTAAATTTTGATCATTTTATATAAAGTATAGAAGAGAAAGAGACAGAAATGTAAGCAAAAGGGGTCCTCAAGGGGCACAGCCCCTTGCGAGGCCAAAATGGCCGAGTTATATACATATATATATATTATATATATGTACATATATACTGAGACGGATTAGAATGAGCCGAATTATTAATTGTCAGTTTCAGTTTTATTTCACTCAACTGTGCGGCGAAAAATTACTCGTTTGTTCAGCAGAACTCTTTTTAGACCGACATGTGTGCAACGACCGTCGGTCTCGAACTGGGGACTTTATACCTAGGCATATTTCAGTTTCGTTACATCATCTTTATGGCTTAGTGAGAGCATGCAGCAATTCTAACACAAAGCAGTCTACGCGGGAATCCAAGATTTGCAAAGACGTCACTAGTGACGTCACATCCAAACATTTTAAATTAAATTAAAATTATTTTGTTCGTTTCATTGTACTTAAAACTCTGAATACAAATAATTTTAAAATATCAAAATTCCATTTATTAATATTTTCAGTTACGTATATTTTCTTGAGTTTTTAAAAAATTTTAAATTATTTTTTCATTAAAATAGAACTGATAGACAAATGAGACACATTATTTTAGGATAAAAAAAGAGAAAATGTGTCTCGGGGCACAGGGCAGACGTGAAACTTCAATGACGTTTTTCCAACTTCGATTTAAGGCTATAGTATTAGTATCAAATTTACCTAGAGTGAGAACCAGATGAAGAGATCTGTGGTTCTTATAAACACATATCTATGAAGTTTCACTTAAAGATTTACAAAAATGCTCGATGCCTTTCTTTTTCCGATTCTTTATATCCATTTTTTATGTTTGATTAATTTTAAATTTCTATTCTTTATATATACATATATCAAAGTGTTTATTTTTTATTTTGTTGTATCAATCATTCGATTGGTTTACTAATAGAAGCGAAACGGTTAAAAATTAAAGTTTAGAGTTTAATAAAATGCAATAATAAGCAACATATATTTTAATTCAATATATTACTGGATATGTGTCTATTATGAATTTTTAGAAGTACTAATACTTACTGTTCAGAAGAACTATTAGATATTCATAACGTACGCTCTCTTGCTCGCTCATTTTGCGTGTTAACTCCTCATATAAGGCACGTCTAAATAAATTTCACTTCGAAAATGTTGGTATCTTTTATTTAACGTTTCGAAGTTCTAATTGTATATTAACTGTACTATACGTATTGAAGTGAAACTTCAAAAGGAGCGAGTGAGCATACGTTATAAATAACTAATAGTTCTTCCGAACAGTAAATATTAATACATCTACAAATTTTTTTGTTAATTAAACTATTTAATTAGGGTCATAAAATAAATATTGCGTTTACTGCTTCGAGCAGTATTTTAAGTTAATCATTTTTAAGAGAGGTGTACATAGCCGGAAAAAGAATGCGAAGATCGGTGATACAGAAACTTAAACGAAACTTAAATACGTGTGAGATATATTTTTCGTTTGCAAAGAATTACGAATAGCGCATTATGATTAATTCAAATTATTACATGCAGCGTATTAAATTCAGACAAAGAAATTATTTTATATTTCATCAATTATAAAAAGATTTTTAATAAAATGAATCGGCAGTGTTTAATTAAAACATTAAAAAGGTATAATGCTAATGGTAAAGCTTGGATTTAATAAAAAGCTTAATTAGCAATGAAAAGATAGTATTAAATTATTACAAAGCAAATCTCCCCCCCCCACTCCGGTGGGGGGGGGCTCACCAGCAAAAGACATTTGACAACTAGCTAAGGAATTACTAGATAGAAATTCCATATTTGAGATAGAAGATATGGCAAGGATAGACACTATATTCAATGATGGAAGGGAAAATATAAAAGGAGCACAATAAGGAGTGACTGAGTTGCAAAAGAGGGTTCAAGAAAAAAAAGGCGGACACTCAAAGAAGACGTGGTTAACAACATCGCAGACGAAAGGTTCATCCGGATTGAGTGGAAAAACATGGAGAGAGGTAAGGAGAGACGGATTAGAAAAATAGGAGGGGTATGAGATATGCCAGATAGTACGATGAAAGTTTTTAGGAAATAGTAACTTTTCATAAAGGTTAACCATTGTAAATAGTGAAGCGAGGTAGAGAGTCGGCCTCCTCGTTTCTATGAATTCCTATATGACTAGGGACCCAAAGAAAGTCTATTTGAGTAGCAAGGTTACTGCGTAGGTTTTAAATAGGGGAACGAATATAGAGGATAATAAGATTACATGACGGGGATGGGAAGCAGGATGATAGAAGTTTAAGGGCGCTGAATCAGAAACAATTAGAACTTTAGGGGAAGGTGAGATACGTCGCGGAAAAGATAATAGCATGAAAAATAGTCACAGAGATTCAGCGTAAAAGATAGAACGGAAGGTACACAGGAAGTTTGATTATGTTGGAGTGATTTATGGAGGGAGAAGCAAAGGAGCTACCAACGCCACACTGCGATCTTTTGAGCCATCAGTGAAGATAATTAAATGACGAGGAAAAAATGAAAAAGTGAAGAAATTGAATTGTTGGACGGCGGCGGAAAATACTTGGAAAGCAAATGTAATATTAAGAAAATGTTTTGTCGCCGAGATTGTTGAATTATTATACTAGGGAAATTGGAAAAGAATAATGACTTATATACAGGGTTGTTGCGGGGGGTACTAACATGTGAGAGCTGATCTCGACATGGTTTTTAGTCTGTGCACAGATGGTCCGCTCGATTCTAGTTACTACAAAGTAGCGTTGCTCATTTTTTTGTGTTTTTTGTTACTCGTATCGCTATTGGTTAGGTGCGTTTATTTTTTTTTATTGTTATTGTTAGTTTGAATGTCATTTAAAGAAAAACAAAATTGAACATTTTCTAGACCCGAATCGCATTTAACTCTTAAATACCCATTAAAATGGAAATTGCTTGTTTCCTCGTATTAGTAGCACTTCGTCTTCGGCCGGCTCGTGGCCAGTGATGGTTTGCTACGTTAATCGATGGACACAGTTGTACCTGCCACAGTGATTTAGCTTTCGTTGTTGGTCTCAAAGCTTTCTTTCCTCTGCGAAAATTAAAGTTTTTTTAGAAAAGCCTAATATTCTCCAGGGAGGTTTAGGGTTATCCGAAGTCGCCAGTTCGAGAAAAATCGAGATAAATTAATATTTTACATTGGCTCTGGGAATAAGAACAGTCATCGAATTAATCAGTGTATTACAGAATATATATATATATATATATATATATATATATATATATATATAAAAAGGCAACGAGGTAGCCTAGTAGTTAAGATGCTTGGCTACCAAATCAGAGGTGTCATAGGTTATCGAAACTTGTCTCGTTCCGGATCCAAGTCGCTCCCAGGTATATATCCAATCTGAAACTGAATATTGGTTATACCAGAGAAATCTGGGAAAGTAAAGGCGGATCCCAAGTAGAAAGGAACTGGCCATAATATTCTCATTAGTGCCGTTGGGCTTAGTACCATTATGAACCTTAACTTCACAATCCCATCGCCCTTTCATGGGTATGGAACTCACTTTACTTTTACTTTATATATATATATATATAAACCCGGCCAATTTGACCTCGCAAGGGGCTGTGCCCCTTGACCCCTCTTGCTTTCATTTCTAATTTACAATGTAATTCTTACTGTCATCAATACAATAAAAATAACATAATCACAAAAATCCTATTCTAACATTTAACTTTACATTTTTCGTTACATATTTTGTTATATAAAATTGTGACGTTTTTTAAATAACAATCACAAAAATCCTATAAAATATAACAAACGTTACATAAAATTGGGACATTTTTTGGGACATTTTTTAGAACATTTTTTCTAATGGGGGGTAGCCTAAGAATTACGTTGCAATTAATATATATATATATATATATATATATATATATATATATGTGTGTGTGTGTGTGTGTGTGTGTACACTTTCTTCAAATATTATTAGAACATCTTAATTTTACATTACAATTTTAAAAAATTAACATTGTTTCGTGTTGTAAAATACTTAAATGCAAGGGCGTCGCCAGCCGATGGGGCAAGGGGGGCAAGATGAGTTGCCAGCCGCCAGGGGGGGGGGCAAGATGATAGAAAATGGATATGAGTTATAGAAAAAATAAAATTTATAAGTTGTAAAGGCTTAATATTTTATTAAACAAGAATAAAATCTTAATTAAAACATAATTTCCGTGGGTTTCTGGCAAATTATTCATGATTACGCGCCTATGAATGCTCATTATGGCCAGTTGATTAAAAAATTCCAATGCTCCAGAGGGGGGCAGCTGCCCCCCCCTGCCCCCCGCTGGCGACGCCCATGCTTAAATGCGATATCAGATTAAGATCGATTAAAAAATTTGTGATTTAATTTTCTCTTAGAAAAAAATATATCCATTACAGTCTATGTTTCATTATTCCCTCCGCAGTGTTATTTGTGCGATAGAATTCGGTCGTTTTTTAAAATCATTTACCTGTAAATGTTTTTCCTAGTTCATTTGAAAGGAAAAATTGCCCATTTGGACTTGGATATTCGGCGTTTGTATCATTGGATGGTGAATAAATGACGTTTGAATGCGCCGAAATGCTGGTGGTATGACTTTGAATAGCGGAACCGGGTGAAACTGCAAAAAAAAAACATAAAATTAACAAGGTGTATAGATTCGTGCTGTAACAGTTATTTTATTTTTTTTCTTTTTTTTTTCATCATAAAAGATAAACGAGACAAGTAAGTACGATTCTTATAACATTACACAGAAACTACCCAATCGAGAGCTTGCGACTAAATAACCTGACGTTATTAAATATATTCTTTACTTGACGTTATTAAATATATTCTTTACTTGCGAGATGTACGGTGTTCGAATGTAATAATGATTCTTGAGAAAATCAGGAAAAACGATCAGTATTTATGTTTCTCCTTATATGCTTCACAATTAGAGGTATTTCTTCTCGTAGCAACCTAGAAATTTGCTACGCTCAACTAGAGAACTAGTTTTTTGAATGTGTTCGTTCATAAGCTGGTTTGAAATTTTCAACCATAATAATCACACGGAAAAAGGGCGGGAAATGGTTTTTTTTCCGGTACATTTACATCTACTGAACCTTACTGATTTCCGAAAGATTTGCTAAATTTTAACTGATAATTTTCAATTTAAAGAATTTACTTTTGACATTTTTATGTCTTTGCTTTGGCACATAAACTTGAAAAGCGTTACCAAATAAACGTCACGAAATGGAGCGTCACGGAAAATCGTTACGAAACAATTACCGTAGTAATTATAAATTAAATGTAACTTTAGTCTCGTGTAAACCATTTCTTTCCCATGAAAAGTGTTATGGATTCCGAAGCGAACGAGAGACCAACTCGCGTCGGCTCGCACCAACGTGCACAAGATGAAGCTCGATAAGACGGGTGACCGTACAAGATCGAGCTCCTTATTGACAAGCCGCACATGGTGCAAGTAAACATCGATGTCACCGATGGTCTCGTGAACGGCGTGTTAGGCCTGCTGTAGTACATCGAACGCTCTCGCGAAACCGACAAGATAATTCGAATTTGGCTAAAATTCGACAACGTTAAAATCGGTAAATTTCTACGATCGGAAGTTCGGATAGACACTGTGTAGCGTATCCGTGTATCTACGAGCATTGGATGCCGATCGGCTTACGTTCGTCAATGGTGACGCTTCCTAGTAAGATGGTTACCTGTAAACGATCGACATTTCCACTCACACCTGCTTGCGGGATATCGATTCACAAATCGCAAGGCAGTACATACCCGGCGGTGGTATACGAATATTCAAAATCGCACGACCGGCAACTCGTGTACGTCACTCTGTCTCGATGTTCTTTGTACGAAGGGTTGTTCCTAACGAATAGGAATGGGAACCACTGATTTTACCACGGACGCGAAAAACAGTTGAAAGACATTAGAACTGAGTTTGAACGTCTTACGCGTCATCGTTTGCGGACGCACGCTTCCCACAGTCGAGATTTTGTGGATCGTTCACGTACTCGGTCTGTCGATGCTCTCACACTCGCTCGATATAACGTGTGACTTTGTTTATACCTTCGTGCAGTTTACTCGCTCTCTCAGAGAAACGTGGTTATCAAACGCCGATTGCGATAAATTTGAACTTGAAAGTTACTCGCTCGTAAATCGGCACAAACGCGACAACGGCGCAAGATGGCTGGTGGTATAGCGATTTACGAAAGGAAATTGGATTTGGACGCTCTGAAGAGCCGCAGTCGGCCACTGATTCGTATAAATTAAGAAAAAAAATGGTCTCGAAAAATGTAACGTGATATCGATGGACGTCGGTGATATATGCAAAGCCGAAACGATGATCGATGGAGAGCGTCTGTTACTTTTTTCGAAGTACCTCTCGAACGGAACAACGTTGAACGATAAGATCAATTTCTTTGAGCGTTACCTACTACCGAAGCTGTAAGTTTCTCTTTATCGATGAAATAAAGCTGTACGATTTACCGATCATAGTCTGTGGTGATTTCATCATCGATTTCCACTTGGACGATGGATTGCGATTCGATCAATTCATCAGTGAAACGTTCGGTCGTGAGAATTCGGTGGACCTTTCGACAATGCGAAATATTATGACGTGCATCGACGGAATCTTTAATCGAAACTTATCGAACGTACAACCGTTAGCTTACTTGTGTCGTACTTTTCTCACCGTCGGCCATTACTCAGTATTACTACTAACTCTTTACGATAATGATGTAAATAAGGAACCACCTTGTACTAGCGGTAGTATTTGTTGAATGGATATATTTTTGCAAATACATTGAAATATAATATGTATAAAGGAAATCACAGGTTGCACGGCGACATTCTCATATCGACGGAGGCCGCGAAGCGAACGACATTCTAATGTCGGCGGACGCCTGAATGGCTGTACAAAACCTACTTCTTTTAAGGGAAAACATGAAAATGTCTCACTGTGTTGCCGACTTGTACGCAAGCTGTTTTGTTTTCACAATACCTTTAATTGAAAAATACTCTTGGCGAAAATTGTTTGTAATGTTCTCTAAAAAGAAAGCTAAAATATAGTAGTTTTTTTCATTTGCTTTTGACTAGAGATAAATAACTAATTCCAGAAGTAAAAAACAATTAATTTTTTGATTATTTCGAATATTTTTCAGGAACAAAAAAACAAAAGAAAACCCAATCGTTTATTTACCTTCTTTTACCACTGCACGCAGATCGATGATTAGTGATTTCGGGTAAGTCGGATCACTCTTTGCTCAATAACATGTTTCCAAACATTTACAAACTACCGTTCCTTCACCTCAGGGATTTATTTTATTTTATTATTTCCAGTATGTCGTCAACTGAAGTGTAATTTTATGACATACAGCGTAAAAAACAACTTATATCGAGGACATAATTAACAATATCTACTTACATATGTACAACTATGCCACATATATTTAAAAAATGGCCAGTTATAGATTATTCTAAATATCGTTTTCACGATATCGCTTTATTAGGTTATCTGTTATTTTATGGATTACGGAAAATCATTATTCGTACTTTTTAATTACTGATATTCGTGATTGTTGCGAAATGTATCTAACAGTCTTTGAAAAACAACTCTAATTTCATACTTACATTCAATTTCCACACCGGTCAAGTCTTTCAATATTTTCTTATAAGATGGTCTCCTTAACAACTCCCTTCTGCTGCGACTAGCGTTGAATTCTTTGTTAGCGCTAAACGCATTACTATCTTGTCTTTGTTCGCCGATTTCGGAAATCATCTGCTAGATTTTTTGAATAAACAAAAACAAAAACAATATAAATACGAATATATGAGATATTTTTTTTAATGAAAAAGGAAGTTTAAATTTTCGTATTTACATACATACATATATATATATATATATATATATATAAAAATATATATATATATGTATATATATATATAAATATATATATATGCGTGTATATAAAACTTTTGGGTGGGTTAATTTTCTTTTAAATAGTTCTTTTTAAATGAATGGAATACGTGTAAAAGCATCACAAAAGAAAATTTAACAAAACCCGTTCCCCCGGCAATTTAATTTTCCGTACAAGTAATTTTCTGAAATTAAAAAAAAAATTTGGTCATAAATTTTACTTTAAGGCTAACATACGCCTCTATTTTTGCGAATTTCAGAACTGCGAGAGAATTTTTTTCGATAATGGTCCATGCTTTTAAAACGTAGGTAGAGGTTGAGAATTAACTAATATTTTTATAATTTTCTTATGACTGCGGAATTTTTCTTTATTTTTTTAAAATTTACTCATTGTATTCTCTGTTATATTCGTCTTCTGCCTGATTCCTCCCTACCGAAAATAAAAAAGACTTATTAAATCAAGTGGAAGATATAACCGAAAATATATAATGATATTAAGTAGAAAAAATACGAAAAAATTCCTAAATTATAGAAGAACCGTAAAAATAAAACATTAGTAAATTCAAAACCTTTACATAAGTTTTAAAAGTATGGACCTTTATTGAAAAAAATTCATAATCGATATTGAAATCCGTGCGTAGATATAAAGAGCGAAACGCGTAAGTGCTTTTATCTTGCAAGAACTTCGATTTGAATATAGTTACAGTAATATAGTAAAAATTACATCAACGTATTTTCAACATGTAGGTATAATACATAAAATAATTAATAGTCTAGCAAAGATCAAAGTCTAAAAAAATGTCAAACGTTTAAATTATTATTCCAAATTAATGGCGAAATTGATTACATCCAAAACAAAAATAAAAAAGGACTCTCTGGCTTCAGCCGAAACAGAAAACGCTAAGGCGGTTAGTCGTAGTCATGGGAAATCGCATGGAGAATAAACAATTATAGAAAGTCAACGATTATACAAATTTGGCGGTTATAGAAATTCAACGATTATACAAATTTGGCGGTTATAGAAATTCAACGATTATAGAAATTCAACGATTTTAGAAATTCGCAAAGAATAGTATTACTAAAGTGAACTTGAAAGTGAATATTTTTATTAAACAATGATATGACACTTTCGGTTTGTTTGAAGGTCTCGGTTTTTGAGGAGTCAACTGATATAAATTAAATTTGGTATTGACAGTCCCTGTCCCAGCGCTGTCGATACGAATCTCCCCGATTCTTTCCAGACGCGATGTTCTCAGGAATTGCTTAATGCGAAACTCGTATCCGAAACTCGGGTTTTTCTTTTCTAATGAAACTATATAAAAAAAAAAAAAAAAAACACTCGAAAAGTTCAGACTCTCAGTAGTGTTTCTTTTATCGAAAACGCCTCGATCCACCTTCTCGATCATTTGGCTTCTCATTAAACTTTCGCGAATGCGGACGAGGCTCCCATCCCGGGAAGCGGCATCCCGGTACGGACCCGAGTGCTCAAAAAATTTAACTCGTAAAACGTTTTGAAATAGAACTTTTTAAGACAATTACATGAAAACGAGCGAAAAAAAAAAAAAGAAAAAAAACATACAGAATTTTACATTAATCTAATTAGATAAAAGTTGTAAAGTTAAATGCTATACTGTCGGCACTATAGATATATATTTCATAAAGTAATTAATTCGTAATATTATGCCGAACATAAATAATAAAATTATTATAAAAATTATATAAAAAGCACACAAATCACATTAAAATTATTTAAAAAAAAAACATGACTAGTTTCGACGATAAGTCAATGTTTTTTTGAATATTTTTAATATAACTGGTGTGTTTTTAAATAATTTTTATGATACTTTTATTATTTATGTTCGGCATAATATTGTGAATTTATTACTTCGTGAAATACACATCGTGTATATACCTATATATATATATATACAAACAAGGGCGTCGCCAACCGATGAGCCGGGGGGAGATGAGTCGCCAGCTAATGAGCCAGAGGAGGGGGGGGGGGGGGGCAAGATGCTAGAAAGAGGATATTATAAGAAAAATAAAACTTATAAGCTGTAAAGGCTTAAAATATTTTATTAAACGAGAATAAAATTTTAATTATAACATAATTTTCGTGGGTTTCAGGCAAATTGTTCTACTACTTTATTATAAATGTCTTCCAAATTGTCCTTGATTACGCGCCTATGAATTCTCATTATGGACAGTTAATTAAAAAGTTTCAAAGCTTGAGGGGGAGCAACGGCCCTCTCTTGCCCCTCCCCCCTGTCGACGCTCATGTATATATATACTCGTATATATATATATATGTAAATAAAAATTATTCGTATTACAGCTCCAATGAAAAATTACGAAGTTGCGATGAACTCGAGTTCGATTAGCGTCGGCGGTATTACTGTTGACACGACGGTCGCTTTCCGTTAGACCACCTGAATGGCATTAAACCAAATTAGACAAGATAAAAAGCGCCGTCGTGAGAATTATCTTCGCACACACAAAACCCCCGGATACGTTACTTAACAATTAAATCGGAAATACCCTACCATGATTATCGTTCTCATTGAAGTTTGTTGCACGACGGCACCTGTCCCAGCGACGCGTACTCACCATAGATGCGGACCATTGCGACCGGTATCAGTCCCGTTCACATCACCTCTATACTCTACCAAATACACGACCGAACACAGATCCAACATATCGGGAAAACGCGGATGCCGGCAAAGCAGGCATCCCCGTAATTAGAGCGGATAGAGTAATAGTCGATGTGCGAGAGATCGGAAATTAAATGAACCAATTTCCTCTTCGATGAACATCCTTCAAAAAATGTCGCCACAAACCCCGAATCCGTATCGCCGATATGTGTGCATTCCATTAAAGTACAGAAATAACACGGGGCATTTAGAAAATATCAAGTTCTTGTTGTCGGTCGTGGAACGAGAGTGAGGGGAAGAATCGCTACTTGTAATTCTTAAAAAATGTTTATAACATCATTTGAAAAAAAGGGAAATATTATTTTTAATATATTTTTTTAATAACATTTTAACAAAAAATTTAATTTATCTAATTATCGATATTAATATCATAATTCCGCATACATCTTGTATTCAAAAATATCACCTAACCATATTTTACTATTATGACTAGTAATCAATCAACAAATGTGTAATGCTAGAACATTGTATTCATAATTTTTTGATGACTCGCGGCAAATTGTACCAATTTTTCACTATTCTTGACTCTGTTTCTACAGCAAAACTACACCGATGCATTGACGAAATTACTAGCCTGCATTTAAAATCACCTGTTATAATTATGATCTCCCTATAATATCAAGGAGCATTAACAGCGTTTCATTTAATTTGTAAAATCTGTAATTTTGGCTTTTAATCTAAATGAATATGATTCGGTCGGTACAGGTTATACGATTATAGAGCCACAAGCTATATACAATTGATCTGTTTGCTATTGAAAATATGAATTCATTTCTATATCTTTTCAATGTTAATTTGAAGCATTCGTGACATAATTACGGTCATCGAAATATCTTGTCCAATTTTATAATGCATTTTACAGCTAAACCGCATCATGTATTGGGATGATATTACAGAGACTTAGTCCATCTTCGTAATAGTTTATTAGTCATTAATGAGACACGCACACTTTGCTGATGACTAACTAATTGATCTCCCATTGCTTAAAACGGGGATGCCAATTATAAAGACTTCATATTTCAATCGCAGGTAGAATTTCTCAGAATATTTCCGGCAGCTACGTATATCCAACGTATATACATTATCGCGAGAATAACTAAAGATGTGATCTGTTTCAGGTAGCTCTTTTCAAATATATTGAGCTCTTACACTACTACGTTCTGGGACAACCAAATGTTAGTGATTACGGCACATATTTTTTCACGATAGTTACGATATACTATTGGTATTTTCCAATAATTACCAAACGAAACATTTAATATATATGTACAATATATATATATATATATCAGGGGCGGCTCCTCTGAAGGGAATCAAGGGCGCGAGCCTGCCTGTGTGTTTTCAAAAAATGCATATTATTTAATTACTTCAAGAAAAAAAATCAGTGTCACAGAATAGAATTTTTAATTTTAAAATAATCTTTTTTTACAACTGTGCATTTTAGAAGTAGTCGCAAAATATGCATTTGGCGCGATTTGTTAAATGAACACTAAAACAACCGCCAACAATTATCGGATTTATGCTTACTGCGCTGGAACTGCACAATCTGCTCGTAATGTAGTATACCGTCAAGTTCGTCAATAGCTGATTTTTCGGTCGCATGATCATAGCAACCAATAATATAGTACGTGGGCTCAGAATATTTGAGCCTCCAAGCCGTATATAAAATACACGCGAAAAAAGGAATAAAGCCGAGAAGTTTCCCGAGCGTAACTTAAAGGCATCTGTGGGCTCTCGAAAAGTGAGCCTTCATCTATTTTACACGTGATTATAACCGGTTTTAACAATACATCCGCGTCGCGCGTCGTCTGTTTACCTATTGAAGCACACTGTTTTAATTTGTTGTTTTTTTGTTTCATTTCTATCCTTAGGGATTTCTCTTCTTCTTTACATACTACATTTTGCGATATAGATTTTGTTACTTTTGAATGCAAGAAGCACTGCTCTTTGTCGATACTTGTTTTACAGTGATTTTTCAAACGTTCGCTATTATTCATTTATCTAATTAAACGTTTAAATTTAATTATTAACGTTAATTTTTAAAAAATGATGTATAATAAAATTAGTAATATTTTAAAAGGAAATTTTAAAATGCTTCCATTATCACAAAAAGTTGGAATTAAGAAACTAGGAGGGGGAGTCCTACTCCCATATTAAATTTGAATTAACAAGACAAAGTAAGTACCCGTTCGTTTACAAGTCATTTTCCAAAAGAAATTTATAACAAATTCAAATGGATACGTAGATGGTGAGGTAATTAATAGCTTGTTTTGTTTTCCTTATGTACTATTCTTTAAAGATGGAACCGACATATGTCATGGGCACGATTAGGATTTAATGATCTAAAACATTTAAATCAAAGAACAAAAACGTACAAACTATCAGCTCGTCATATGAATTGTTGTATGGAACTAGCTTTCATGGATTCAGTAAATATTGCTTTTAAATCAGATTTTGTTTACAGGTTAAACTTTCTGAAACATAATGAAGAAGTCAATAAAAACAGGTATATATTAAAAATAATAATTAACTGCATAAAGTTTTTAGGTAAGCTAGAACTGGCTCTAAGAGGACATAGTAATTTATTCAAGATCAGATTTTCAAGGCATTGATAATTGTTTAAATGTGATGTGTCTTGGATATTTCAAAATGAATTACGTAAAAAAACATTCAGCGAAACAGTGAAACTCTATTTAAAATTATTCTAGTTACTCCAATGTCAACTGCTGAGGCAGAGCGATGTTTTTCCACTCTTAAAAGAATAAAACTCTTTTGAGGAATTCAATGAGTGAAGATCAATGGCTTAGCAATTATACCTGTAAATAAAAGTAATATAACAGAATTTGATGAAAAAGTCCTTAAAAATTATGTTTCAATTAAAGATAGAAGATTAAACTTTTTATCTAAAAATTAATCTTTTAAAAATTGATTTTAGTTATCATATTTTTCACTTCTTTTTTTTTTTTTAATGTTCTGTTATGTATATAATTCGTGTATATTTTCTCGAATTTTAATTCGTTGTCGTCGTTAGTGCCGTTTCTCCTCGACAGCAGGAGATTTTACGTAATATACATTTCGTATTTTGGACTATTACTTAAACAAGTCTCTTTATGCCAAGTCGTAATTTTCAACTTTCTTCTTTTCCAAAATGACTTTTTCTATTACTGTCTCTATACATCGACATAAGCAATCCTTCTTTTATTTTACAAGTATTATTCCTTCGTTGACGCTATGATTATCCGTTGTTTTTTTTCCACATTTTGTAGAACTTCATTAGTTACAAAGTGCACTCAACAGATTATCACCTTTTTTTTAATTAAATCAAAACTTTAACGCATTAAACAAGTTTTACTTAGTTTAAAAACATGCACAAAAAAGCAAGTTTATGTCATTACATTTTATAAAATATTATAATTTTATGTTAGAGCCCCCCAAATTTACTTATCACGAGCCGCCACTGATATATATATATACATATATATATATATATATATATGTTTATATATGTTTATATATATTTAATTACTGTTATTTTTATGTCGAGAGTAATACAAAAATGTTACGTAACATTTTTGTGAAATACTTTTGTATTGAATACCTGGAACCTTTAATATGTGAATTTTTCTTTGAAGTGAAACTTCTTATCGTGCGCTAGGGAAAAATTTTGGTACGGTAGGAAAAAATTTTCGTTACGCGTTACGCGTTAAACGTTAAACGTAAGGTATGTAATAAGCATAAGTGAAATAGACCAATGATAATGATACTTTTTTATAAATGTATATATTATTTATTGAAAATGAAAATTTTGTTTATACTGATACCTTTTCTATCCTAATAATTTTTAACCGACTTCAAAAAAGGAGGAGGTATTCAATTCGACTGTATTTTTTTTTTTTTTTTTTTTTTTTTTTATGTGTGTTACCACAGAACTTTCTTCTAGATGAACCGATTTTGATGATTCTTCTTTTATTTGAAAGGTGGTGTTTGTCATGTGGTCCCATTTAAATTTGATCAAGGTCTGACCGATAATTTTTGAGTTATCCTTAATAGTAATGCGGGAGATTGACACTTTTTGGATGCTTTTCATTCATGATTGTTTTCACCGTCGGATTAGATTTTTGACTTAAAATACTATAAATTTGCCAAATTACCATGGAAATGTAACTTTTGATGTTTTCACACCGTGGAAATATCTGTTCTTATTAAAATGTTTTAATTTAATTGAATAAAAATGCACTAAAAAGTAACGAAATAAAATGCTTTTTTACAAAAAATAAATACCGATATACTTGAAGGTTTATTATAAAAATTTAAAGATGCACTAAAAAGTAAAAAATAATTACTCCCGATGAGAAAAATATATATCAGAGTGTGATATAACACTTAAGTGGTGATATCGTAATTCTTATACAACATTAATTTTTTGGAGTTGGCATCAAATTCATATTAAAAGAATAATTAAAAACTGCATTAAATGTTGATTAAATTGTTCCTAACATGAATTTAATTCCAACTCCAAAAAGTTAATGTTGTATAAGAATTACGATAATGTCACCCTTAAGGTGTTATATCACACTCTGATATATATATTTTCTCATCGGGAGTAATTATTAAATTTTTATAATAAACCTTGAAGTCGGTATTTATTTTTTGTAAAAAAGCATTTTATTTAAAGTTGAATCCAGTTTGTTCATGTGCGAATGTGAACATATGAACGAGCCGCCACTGTGTTTAATAAAAGAAAGAAATTGTTTTACCGATTTCCATAGAAAATAAATATTCTATTTTATTTTTTTTTTAATTCGCTTTTTTTCATTTTTATTATAATTCTAGCTATTTTTTTAAGCACAGTTTAAAATAATAATGATAATAATGATAATAATGATAATAATAAATGTGTTACTTATATATAAAATTAATTTAAAATAAAACTTTATTATAGAATTTAATACATATAAGCCAAAGAAGTTTAACTTCCTCCGCGTGTACACACTGATACACGCATCATTTTTTGTGTTCTTGTTTTACATTTTTTTTTTTGTCATGTGCTTATAAGACATTCATTTTATTATGCGAAAAATGACAGTTGAAACTGACTTCTGTAAGGATTAGAAAAATTATTGTCTATGGATCACAAAGATGTCCCCATTTGGACAATTTGAGAATTAAGCAAAAAGCGAGAGGAAGCAGACAAAGAATGATTGAACTGCAAGCAAATATTGGAGGTAATACGAAGCGGCAAAGCAAGGGAATGAACAAAGGATAAAATGTAAGACTAGGTTAAACGGACAGATAGAAGGAAAAAGTGCTGGAAAATAATGGATCTCATATACCGCGAACAATGTTTAGAATGGAACTTTTTATATAAAGATAAGAAATTAGAGGCAGGAATTTTAATAGAACAAAAAAAAAAGGCGAGAAGGTACAGCAAAGCGAGCCAGAAAATACGTCATTTCGTTACCCTTCACACGCACGGAGGAGGACCAAGGATACAAAGCAAATCGATAATGAAGTGAGAAAATATTATAAATAAGAGAGAGCGTATATGAAGAATGAAAAAGTTACAGAAGTAAGTAGGAAAGGAAGAACGAATAACCGGATAAAATAATTGTAAGAAGAGCGGTTGGGGGAGATATAAACACAATAGAGCGTAGGATGGTCATAATTTAGGCAATAAAAATAGTACAAAAGATATGAAAAAATTCAGAGAGTTGATATAAGGAAGTATGAAAGAGGCTTCGACTTTTCATTAAATCACTGAGAAGCATCGGTAAAAATGGGCTTGTGGGTGAGAAATTGGAATTGCGTTCGGGAATTCCTGCACGGCTGCTGATCAGCAAAGGAAGTTGAACGGTAGAAATAAATGGAATAAATTAGAGACTAAGGAAATTTGGCAAAGCTGAAGGGGAAAAAAGAAGAGGTTACTAGTAAAGATTACAACTTTCTAAGAAATAGTTCAGTCGCGAAAAAGACGTGAGATGTGATGGGAATTTTCCTGGAAGGAAGACCGTAGTTTTGTAAAATAGAGAGAGAGAGAGCGAGAGGGATAAGAAGGGAACGATTACATGAACTCGGCGAATGACGCTTAGATAGGAAGCGATTAAATATGATCTACGAATGGATAATGAAAGCGTGCAGCAAGAAGTAGAACGATAAAGTTCCATCCAGGCCATAAAAGAATATTGCCAGTGCCCACGAGCAACCGAGAGTCCGCGCTGATTGTGGAAATTAACAAAAAAGTGTCTTGCAGAGTTGAAATAATTTGTTTTTTTGAAAAATGTGATTTTTTTTCAAATTCTTTTATAATTTTTTTCTTTTTCAAACCGATATCGCATAAAAGATAGTCGTAGAATGAAAGAAAATAATCGCAGAAGTTATTTTAAATTATTATATATTCGTAGAATTTTCGCAACACTGAAGGGTGCTCCGAAATCAAATTTAGTCTTCGAGACAAAACTTCGAGAGTTAGACACCCGATAAAACCAGCGAAAAAGAATTACAGAAAAACTGAATCCTTGCGCTAGCTCTGCTATCTTATCGCGGAAAAAGAGAAAAACGTAACAATATATAATATGTTTTTACATTTTTTTTTTTGTTTTTCCGAGCCCGAGAATACCACAACCATCATCGTCGCCATTTTAAACAAATTTAAAAATGTGAAAATAAAACATTAAAACGAAACATGTACAAAAATTTCCTTCATAATTTCCATTTCATGTATTAAGGACACTTGCATATTTCATCATTCCCCGAGTACTTCACATTCCTCCTTCTCACATGTAAATTCTACCAGTTATTATCTCTCCGGTACCGTCTATTCAAACGATAGGATTAAAAATGGAAATGTTTTCAAATAATGTGTAAGAACAGAACATGCTACGACAAAATTTCCGCTAAAATTTCTAATCTGATGAATTCCGATCATTTTCAGAAATTTTCGGAAGTTTATCCTTTCATACCCTCGGAGACAATGAAGCTTGATTCTTCTCCGTATTTGTATGTGCATGTGAGTACACACAGCGAACAATTTGTTTCCTTTTTAAAACTCGCAGAATTTGAATTTGAAAAGCAAAAAGCATCAGGAAGAAATTCTATGTATTGACGAAATAAAACGACTATTTCGTATAAATTTCATGTATTATTATACAAGCATTTGTAAAAAAAACAAACTATCAGCAATGACGAAATAAAAAAAAGACATTTTAAAATGAAAAAAAATAAAATAACCTATATTAAAAATTTACAGATTCCTCTTAGCTTCCTCATGTCACACAAATCGCGCGTTTTTATAGCTCAGGGTTGATACTTGCCGTAATCTTTTACTTTTGTACAGTATCCGAGCACTCCGATGCAACGTATCGTCGTCCATTATTTTTCTTTACTGTGCTCTTGATTATAATATGTTTGAAATGATTTTATCATAACATCCTGCTTTATCCCATCTGGTAAAAATGCATATAAATGTCCTCGACCCATCTTGGAAATAGTGTAATTATCATATAACTTGCAAGCTTCGGTGAGCGAATGACTTGATCATACCAGGTCTTAATTGCCACAGCACTATGACAAATCGTACTCTATGGTGCTGACAAGTTACCGAATCGCATACACCAAAGTATTCTGAATGTTGAGACGGATTCGGCATTTCTTACGGCCTTTGTCAACGCTGTCCGAGCTAGAAAATAATATTTTTTGGCAATAATCATTAACTTCTCGGCGGTCTCGGCAGCGGGCAAAAGCGGCATGGTTGTCAAAGACGCTTTCTCGGCTAAAAAATCGAAGGATCCCGGCACAGATGTGTTGACCGCTGCGCCGGGATAGCGAACTGGTTTCCATGCGGGTGGCCGAAAAGCGGAGAAAGAGCCTTTCCTGGCGGTATAGGCGTTTGAAATGCGTACCGAGCTATGTTGAGCCGGCAGAAGTTTTTTAACAAAAAAACCCGAAAAGAAATACCGGCAGGGTAATCGCCGCTAAATAGAAATTAACAACCAACTTTCTAAAAAGATCCTTTTGGCGGTGTTTTTTTTTATTTGTTAATATTTTTGTGTAAAATTAGTCGTCTTAGCGAAAGGCAAGAGGACATCGAGCGATCCTCGCCAGACACATTTGAGTCTCTCGCAAGAGTCTCTTGCAAGAGTCGCTTGCAAGAGTCTTAGGCTGAACGTCGTCGAGGCTCCTTTGCCTCAAGCAACTCGTCGCGTTGTCGGTTTTAAAATCGTACGTGCTCTGCTGCACGCGTTTCTTGTAGAAAATTTTTTTTTATATGTTAATTTGTTCAAAAGTATACTTCTCGGGTGAACGCTAAAATCATCCTAACAATTTTATTATAATTTTTTTTATCCTAGCGAAAATATACGCGTCTAAAGTCGAAATCTTTCTTATTGGACACGGGGTGGGTCCCGGTGACATCTCCGCCGCGGAGACTTTCTTTTTTTCGTTAAACCTTAGGAAGGCCTAAAGCTCTACGAATTGAGTTTCCGGTAATGACACACCGGGGTTAAGTGTCATTGGCGCCCGAAATCTTTATTTTCTTTTATTTGTTTTATGCTTTTTTTTATTTTATCATCGCGGAGCTGGTCAGTTACAAATGTCGCCCATGAACAGGGACAAGAGCGATTAGTTACAAATGACTACCGGAACAGGGACTTGTGAAGAGAGTGAATTCTTTACAAATGGCGGCCCGAACGAACAGGGACTCGATAGTATATAGATAGATATACGTTACCTGGTACGAAAAAGGAAGCAGCGGTTTCATCGGAGAAGGATCTGCCAAGCGGAAACAGATAAGATTTTATATTATTTAATTCTCTCCTCGGCCTACTATAGTTTATAAACGTTTTACTTTCTCGTGGCTCAATCATTCAAAATTTTAAAATTATCTTTTCTTGTGTTACGAATTATTTAAAATTTTTTCTCGAACCGGAGTTTCGAAATTATGTTTAAAATTTTAATATTTAATTGCCGATAGGTAGGCCCGAATTGTCTTATTTTATTTTAATTACCCTGCATCAGGGATGGAGAATGAGGATTTAGTCAGAGTGGTGGTGACCCGGGGTAATTACCGTGACATCAATTTAAGCGAGGAAGGAGATGCACCGCATGAAATCTCGGATCGTCTCTCGGAGACTGTGCCGGAGGCGACGCGTCGCACCCAAGAGGACCCCGGAACATGCTCTGCCCAATCCCCGGCTTCGGTATTAAACCAAATTTTGGCCGCCCTCAAAGAAAATTCTAATAAAATTGAGGAAAGAATTAATGAAAACAATAAAATTATAAACAATTTTAAAGAAGACGTGAAGAACAAATTTGAAGAACTAAATAAAAAACAAGTGGTTTCAATTAACAAATTCGATATTTTAGAAAACAAATTAGATGTGGGACTCGAAAAACCTAAAATCGAAGTCGAAGAAGAACTGAATAAAATACCCGAAGTTAAAATTTACGAAAATAATCAAGATCTTAAAAATGCTGGGGATGAATCTGCGGTCTCCAGTGAGCCGACGCAAGGTGAGAAAGTAGAGAATGAATTAGTTGAGCGCATCACTATGCCAATGGAGGATGATGAGAAACGAGTGAAAAGTGACGAGGAACAGGGGCTTAATGACAATAAAAATTATCTTAAAAATACCTATGATAATAATGTTGATAATAATGACAATAATAGTAGGGAATATAAAGATGTCGAAAGCAATAATAATAATGATAATGATAATTTTAATAGTAATGATAATGGCAATATTAGCGAGCAGACCAATATGAATAATCAGGACGATCGTGTTGATCTGGTTAAAATAAATTTTACAAGTAACATGAAAGATCCAAAAACCGGCAAGAAAATACGTCACAAGAGAAGAGAAGCAGATAAATCTAAAATTGGAAAAACTAAATACAAAATCGGAAGATCTATAAATAAAAATAATAAACATAACAATGAACGAAAAACAAAGAAAACCAAGCCCAAATTCAATTATTTAAAGTCCGAATATACAAAAGATTCCAAGGTAAGTAATAATAATTCTCGCCGGTCGTGGCGCTGCTCCCGTCGTGGATCCTGGTGGTGGAAGTATCGGCGGAAATAATTAATTAATAATTAAAAAAGCTAGCCGATTTTCCCGGAGTACGACGTCAACAGATCAATTAAAAACCAATACGCAAAAGATAAAACAAAATGTAGCTAGGGATCCGCTCGATGAAGATACAAAGAAGATAACTTCTCTAGGAAGTATTATTTAACATATTCCAGTCGTAGATAGAATTTAAATTAATCATTAAAAATAGATAAAATTATTATAAATTGGCCTGAGCACGAGTGTGAGTAACTGTTTTAGAGTAAGTATGACAGGTGCCCTGTGTTGCTTCGATGGAGAGAAGTATGTCGTGTGCAGTATCATTTTTTTTACGCTTTAATGTTATAAGTCTTCGGAGACTTTGTGTCCGCGTTCGTTGATTTTCATGCGTAATAATTCAAGGGGTAGTTCCGTTTTTTTTTTACAAAGAAATTTTGGACAAGTTACTTGCGTCTAACTCGTCAATGAGCCTGCTCAAATTATTGCAGCCGGATATTTATCTATGTTTGAATTATTCATCTAATTTTCGAGTAGTGTAGGCCAGATTTCAACTTCAGTCAGATAATTCGTCGATTCCCCGAAATTTGTATGTTTGCGGTTCTTTTTCTAGTTTCTCGTTAGATCAGGTTAGTTAGTTTTTCAGACGACTTATGCGTCAGTTTTCACTGGAATTTAGATCAGTAGACATTTTTTTTTTAATTTCTGAATTTTTTTTTTGAAGCAAAGTGTATTCGATTTGCGAGAGTGAGCTCGATTCGTTCTGATTTCGACCTTATATAAGTGTGTATCACCCCTCGCTTAGAAAGTTGTTCATTTTATTTAAATTCAAAATTTTATATTTTTTTTTATCTGGGCGTTTCGCTTCGGATCTCGGTTTTTTTTGCGGTTTTTTCCCGAAGAGAAAAAAAAAACTGGTTACTCGTTCGAACATCATTGAGACTTTTTATACTCGTATCTACCACTCTGATTTTAAACTCCTGCGTTTACGTGCGGTGTGGTTGAGCTTATATTAAATTACGGAATTAAGAAATGTGAGTAGAATCGGCGTTATGTATTAGGATTAGAAAATGTAGTTTGTTTTAGCTTTGTAGCGAATGTCCGCAAGGATGCGGCCATTCACTGGATAATAACAGGTTTGGAGCTGAGCACACATAAGTGTTCAATATAAAATTTGTATATATAATTTGTGATGTAAAATGTATAACTGTTTTTCTATTTAGTTTATGTTAATGCGTATATTAATCATGTAGCCCTATAGAAATTGCGCGTCGGCGCACATAGTTAAAATTTTTTTCGAACGTCTTTCGGAAATAGTATTTTTTTTTGATTTATAATTTTGCGAACCCCGTGGGGTCATCTAGATTATTAGTGACGCATCTGTTGAGTTATCAACTAAGAGTTTTTCTTCCTCTTTCGCAATGAATTTTATTATTTCTATAATTTAATTGCCAATCTTGTGGGCATCGGGATACTTTGATTTCGGATTCATTTAACCATTTTGTTCCTTTTTCTCCCATTCTCTTTTCATTTCCTTTCTGGTTTAACTTCCTCACACCTTACACCTAACCTCCTGCCAATGTGGGCGGACGTTTTAGTTGTCGGTCTGCGTTGTTAACAGTATGGACATTGCTGTGATAAGATTATTTACATATGGCAATGTTCTTCTCACCGGTTCTTTTCGGTCTATTTAATATTTTCTTTCTCGGATTTTTTGTGAGCTTCTTTCCATCTCTTTTCTGCTAAATATATTGTTTTTCTCTTTCTTTGCTCTATGTTTTCCATTCACAGCGTCGCTAGGCGGATCGGGAGGGATTTCCGGTCGACCCCTCGGGCTCTGTGGGCGCTGCTAAGGCAAGCGTGGCCATATTGTTCGGTGGGGAGAGAGTGTGAATACCTGGTACTCCGGCGGGGCTCTATATTTTAGTATCTTTTCTTCTCCGTTGTACGAGCTTTCAGTGTAGTGGGCAACGTTGAACGTGTGCGGCCACGGCATTGGGCGTAAGTCTCGGCGAGAAATACGGAGAATAACAATTTTAATCGCTAAGTGGTGAACCGAATCGGTTGGATTTATTGTGGCCACCGAGTATTTCTGGCGAGTGGGGTCAATTGACGCCCGATACCGGTAATTGCCGAAGAACTCGACCTAGTGGCACAACGATACCTTATAAGCCATAGGAGCTTTCCCGACACGGGGTACCGGGGAAAAAGGAAATATGGTGGTGATTCTTGGCTGGGATCTCTCCGTGGTGACGGTCTAATGGCGAATTTTGCTTTATTCCCGCAATCCGATCGATACTTTTATCTCAACGATGTACCTATTTCTTTTGTTTGTTTTTTTTGTTTCCTATTTTCCTCCTTTGCGTGTGTTGTTTTTCTTGTATTCTATTTTTTCTGTCAAAAAAAAAAAAAAAAAAAAAAAAGGCGCAGGACGAAGACGCAGAGCTCCGTTCTCATATTGGTAGTGACCTCAACTGCTCTCTTTCTATTTTGATAATCATTTTTTTTTTTGATTTTTCTTTGCTCGTTCCGGAATCAGGTAACGATAGCGTCCCGCAAGCCCCACAATCAAGACAGGCAGTTAACCGCTTATTTTCTTATTTTTCTTTTTAAATACATTCAATTATTCTCAGTACTTTTGTTCGGGTCAAGACCCTGTTTCAGAGTTCTTATTGTCCTGTATTTTATTCGATTATTTTTTTTTGTCAGTTAGGCGTTTGGGTCGATCTATTTTAAAATTTAGTTCACTTGTATATATTTTATTTGTTATTGCCACTGGGACAACGTGTGAGTGTGAATGTACGACCTTTCGGCCGGGAGCGGGAATGTCGCTTACAGTGTCCGCAGGTCGGAGTGTGATTAAAATGCGTGCACACCAGGTCAGGCTAGAATAACAAAGTTATAAAACATTTTTTTTGAAAATCTCGCGAGTTTCAGTGCCCTGGTCATGTAAAATTCCAGATGTTATTCCTTTCATTTTTTTTATAATTATATTTGGTGTGTTCTTGTTCCTTTTCTTCTTTTTCTTATCCCGATGGGTGGTGTGCGCCCTAGGAAGGTACACAAGGTAGACTCGACGCCTAAGGAAGGCCGAGGACCGGCGTGGTGTCCGGTTTACAGATAGAGAAGAAGATTGTCGGAAAGTTTGATGGATTATTTTTTTTATTTTTTTTATATTTTTTTTACGGGGCTCCTCTAGGTAGGCCAAAGGAAGGTCTATCGCGCGGTCCGATCGATGATGAAGATGAAGATGAAGATAGAAGATGTAGATGTTCGTACCGTCGCGGGGACATGTTGACGTCCCATAAAATAAGATGGTGAGCGTTCTCAGGGGGTGTCTATAGGGGGTCCCAGTCTTGTCCACCATTAGGTTGGGTAGGCCACGTGGGGGGATGTGTTCGCGCGATGTTCCAGCGCCGATGCGAGAGGGTGTCATTGGGGGGATTAAATTTCCACTGCGTAGGCCAACGGGGGGTTCCGTTGCGTAGTGCGTGACTGAGTGCCACTTTCCGGGCCATGGGCCAATGTTTATTAGTTAATTTGTTGTTTTGTTTCGAGTGGCTCAGTTGCACGCATTCCGCGTATTATATCAGGGGGTGTCTCGATATATATTTTTTTATTTTTTTTTTTACCCGTCCAAAAGGGGTACCGGTCTTGTCTGCCGCGCCTCTCTCTTTGTTAGGAAATTTTTGTCGTATTCTTCATGTGTTCCTGTATCTCTCAGAGGACAATGAGCTCGCGAGGTATAAGATATCAACGAATTTATTTTTTTGTTTTTTTTTGGCAGTTATCTAATCAACTTGTTTTTTTTATTTCAATTCTCAATTTTTTTCAGCTAATGCTCACGTTATGAGTTTCTTTTAAACGTAATTAAAATTTTTTTGTATTGAACCAGCATGGAAATCGATGTTAGGGTATTCTTTCCGATATTTTGTAGTTTGCGAACTGGTTTCAGACGGGTTGTTTCCCGTATTGTTTTGTTATTTTGACGGGATGCGTCCCGTATTGTTCGGAATAGATACTCGTTATCTCTCATGTTTATTTTGGTTCCATTTTGTTTTTAATTGTTCTTAAAGTTTCCGCTATATGTTTTTTTTGACCTAGTGTGGTCCCAGTGGTCTGTGAGAGTGGTGTACGTGTGATAACTTAAGGGATGATTTGCGGCGTACATGAGCGGGTTTAGATGGTGGAGACCTGTTCAAGACTCCGTAGCTCGGAAACGGCTTGTCCGAATCCTTTCGTTCTTGGTCACCTGAATTCTCATCCAAAACTCCTGTTTTGGATGAAAATGAGGGTGGGGCAGTGAGACGGATTCGGCATTTCTTACGGCCTTTGTCAACGCTGTCCGAGCTAGAAAATAATATTTTTTGGCAATAATCATTAACTTCTCGGCGGTCTCGGCAGCGGGCAAAAGCGGCATGGTTGTCAAAGACGCTTTCTCGGCTAAAAAATCGAAGGATCCCGGCACAGATGTGTTGACCGCTGCGCCGGGATAGCGAACTGGTTTCCATGCGGGTGGCCGAAAAGCGGAGAAAGAGCCTTTCCTGGCGGTATAGGCGTTTGAAATGCGTACCGAGCTATGTTGAGCCGGCAGAAGTTTTTTAACAAAAAAACCCGAAAAGAAATACCGGCAGGGTAATCGCCGCTAAATAGAAATTAACAACCAACTTTCTAAAAAGATCCTTTTGGCGGTGTTTTTTTTTATTTGTTAATATTTTTGTGTAAAATTAGTCGTCTTAGCGAAAGGCAAGAGGACATCGAGCGATCCTCGCCAGACACATTTGAGTCTCTCGCAAGAGTCTCTTGCAAGAGTCGCTTGCAAGAGTCTTAGGCTGAACGTCGTCGAGGCTCCTTTGCCTCAAGCAACTCGTCGCGTTGTCGGTTTTAAAATCGTACGTGCTCTGCTGCACGCGTTTCTTGTAGAAAATTTTTTTTTATATGTTAATTTGTTCAAAAGTATACTTCTCGGGTGAACGCTAAAATCATCCTAACAATTTTATTATAATTTTTTTTATCCTAGCGAAAATATACGCGTCTAAAGTCGAAATCTTTCTTATTGGACACGGGGTGGGTCCCGGTGACATCTCCGCCGCGGAGACTTTCTTTTTTTCGTTAAACCTTAGGAAGGCCTAAAGCTCTACGAATTGAGTTTCCGGTAATGACACACCGGGGTTAAGTGTCATTGGCGCCCGAAATCTTTATTTTCTTTTATTTGTTTTATGCTTTTTTTTATTTTATCATCGCGGAGCTGGTCAGTTACAAATGTCGCCCATGAACAGGGACAAGAGCGATTAGTTACAAATGACTACCGGAACAGGGACTTGTGAAGAGAGTGAATTCTTTACAATGTGGATCACCAACACTAGATAACCGAAATATGTTTTCCCACTTCGTAGTCCAGATCACGCAATTGTTCTGACTCTTCGCTCAGTTCCGATGAAATAAAGTTTCGCCTATATAGTTAATGCGGGATAATATGGTAACTATATCGCGACTATAAACATTTCTTTCCGATAGGGAAACAGGGAAGGGTTATTCAAGCAGCGACTTACCAGTTTGTACTGTAAATGCGGTAATTGCTGACATGCCCTGCGGCTCTTGTACAACTCTAACCACCGGACATAATCGCAGCCAGTTCAGTTACTGCATATCAACCATCGGGTACTATGTAGCGGCTAAAATCTACAAAATATTCGAGTATATCCATCTGATTCGATAGTAATACTATGATGCTATCCATTTTATATGTGAAAGGTGTTGATGCCGGTGATGAATGTGCATCACCTGATTGTGGCGGTGTAGCTGAAGGTGATGATAGTGTATACTCTGAAAAATACTCATCTACGTCATCATCAGTATTATCAAAAAGATTCTGAAAAAATTCAGCATTGTTAACGCAATTCAAGAACTGCTCACAGTCCATGATAATTTTTTTTACCGTATTATAAAGTGAACAAATTATTAATCACAAATCTTAATAATGAAAAGAACACGGGTTTGAGAGAGTATAAACGTATTTAACATGTAATAATTATTACTGTCGGACCGAATAATTCAGTCCGACGAGTTAACTTGACGTCTGACTCCTGAATAGGGTATGACTGATGAAATATTACATTAGAAAAATCATGTTCCGTCGGTGAAAGATGGTTGTATCCGCACATGAATGAAGTTGACAAGTACTTGGATGTGTGTATACGTGTGCGGGTGTTTGTGATAACGTGTACATGTGCAAGTAAGACGTAGTCTTGTGAAAGGTATACGATGCAATAAGAAGGTGAGAGCGTCAAGATCGGGTTTCGATGGTGCAAGTGCTTTCGTAAATGTAACAACTATGTTGGATATGGTGATGATGATGTGACGTTCGTGAGCTCGGGAAAATAACAATATATATATATATATATATATATATATATATATATATATATATATATATATATAACATATCTGTTGGTTTCTCCGCCATCCACCACCCGCGGACGCGCCTCGTTCCGGTTAGAGCTCCAGATCCAGAGGGTGCAAGCAGTAGTGCAATGGGACACGAGGATGCAGATAGGGAGCTTGAGGAACTTCCCATAAGAGTCTGCCGAAATCCTAAAACTGTCTCTCCCTCAGCGGGGCTAGGTCGCCGTAAAAGCATTAAATGCTGACTCTTCAACAGCAACTCAAACCCAGAAGCGTCTGCCTCCAGTGGAGCGGCTACCTGGTCAGCGTCTGTACTCCATGTTAGGAGCGGCTGTAATATTAAGCCTACGAAAAATCGTCCCGTCTTGTGTGAACCTCTCGACTTGCCTTGCCACTGGGAAAATTCGTTCGGACGGAAATGGCAACATGGTTGTTGGTTTGCCTCCAACTTCTGTGATATCTCCGAAATCCATATATTATGCACAATAAGTAAAAGGTACAAGAAAGGTAGAGGTTAAATTTTGGAAGTAGGGTAGTTTACTTTGGTTAATTTTGATAACATCCTGTAAGATTTGTCGAAAAACTTATGGCGCAATGCAAAAAGGAGGTGCAATATTTAAAGATGGGGAGAAGAATGAAGGTTTCGATGTGTGTAAAACCTGATGGAGTGTTTTTGTGGTATCCTGCAATAATGATGATACGGAAAAAATTATATACAATCGTTAAAAATGATTTAAGCGATTAGTTAATTTTTAGTACCGAGATACTGAGACTAATTTTAATACGTGACGTAGGATTTTTTCGAAAAAGTACGATGGATGTAAACAATAACGAAAAAAAAAAGGAATGTATTAAATATTAATTCTTGGAAGCGGGATGGTATACCTAGAATAATTTTGAAAATTGATGACTTATTACTTAACATGTATGACGCGTGCAGGAACAAAGAGTCGCGTTTGCATGATTCTATGGGAGAGATGAAATATTACACACGAAAAGTAAGAAGGCTGGATAGAAGAGCGGAATTAATTTGTTGATGTCAGAATGGTGTATTTAGATTAATTTTGAATGTTTATTGTTGGAATTTTGAAAAAATCTGCGCTATGAGAAGAAAAGTAGATGGAATATTAATTTTGATGGCTTGGTAATGCGCTTAGACTAATTTTGAAAATTCATGATAGGGGTTAGTGTGGCAGCGTATGGTGTGTGTATCTTTCGTAGATGTAGCAGTTACGATGATTTTGCAAACTAATAATACATGCCTCGATGATAAAAAATATGTGAAAAATGTATTTCATAATATTGTCATAAGGATTGGAATCGTCATGCATATGGACATAGTTTTCGCAGGTGAAAACATCCAGCGAACTTGGGAAAAAAAGCTAAAATAAAAGGAATAATATGTACGATAGGCAAAAGGAAGGCTGAGAATTAATTGTTGGTAAATAATGTACTCGGATTTATTTTTAAGACTTAGCTCTGAAAAATTAATTAACTAGAGTTGATTGAATAATTTTTTAAAGTAAAAAATTTTAAAGGGGAAAACGTTGATTAAAAATTAAACAGTGTTTATTTATACATTCCTAAGTTTCGGTATTGATACGATAGATGTAGCGGTGGGCTTTCGCGCTGGATGATGCGGTTAAATAAATAACGAATACAACCGTTGGCGAAGATCTCGACGCAGTTTGGATATTTTTCCAGCAAGAGTTCTTGAAAGACTCTTTTAAGAACGTCACTTTCCAACTTCTAGCAGGGTATGGTTAATTCTTATGACAGAATCATGCTCCATGGTAGTGCGACAGGTAAATTTATATTGATTAGAGGATGCCGATGGCACGGTTAAAGAAATGGAACTGTATTAGTTCGTGAAAAATATTGCTTTTTATTTTGCTTAGTTTTTTCGTACATTTTGGAACTTTGCTTTTTTTCATAATTCGTATAATTTGTGTATATATTTTTACGAAATGAAATTACTCGGCTTAAAATATGCGGAGAAAAAGGAGTTTAGGTTGTGTTTTTTTATTTTCAAAGCTACAATTTCAAAAATAGGAGCATATCATTACTCGAATCGTCGCCGGTATAGAAAATGATTTTACACCAGAAAGTTCTGGGTAGGGTCAATTTGTCGATGAAAATAAACAAAAAACATAAAAATAATGCAGTAAAATTTGAATATAAGTTTCGCTTCATTATTGATTTTTTTTTTTTTTTTTGGGCTCGCTAACCAAGAGCATTGACCCATGTCTACATATATATATATATATATATATTTTTTTTTTTTTTTTTTTAAATAACTTAAATTTTAATGCTATTCGCTATTGAGTAAAGGAAGGATGCAATTATTGGAAAAATGACCTGATTTGGGAACGACAGTATCGACGAAATATTGTAAGGTGCGGGAGCATTGAGTTGTAGTAAATTAGAGTATAGTACGGATTGTTCATTAAATAATGCCGAGCACTCAAAAAACACATGATTAGCGTCACAGATGTAATTATTCCCTGGTAAGTGAAGAGGACAAAGAGGAGATAAAGACGGAAAAAACCGGTGTCGTGAATCGGGAAATAGTGAATGGTTAAATCGAAGACGACATATGGATACAATGGAGTTACGTTGAAGAACTTGATAGCTATGGAATCATGGTTTACGAGGAATGGAAGGTTGAATAGAAAGATAGAAGGAATGCGGAATGCGGATTGGAAAACGATCGGGCATACATGTCGGACCAAAATTTTGAGTGTAATCGCTTCATTATTGGAAAGAAAAAATAAGTAGAACATTTGTGACTAACAAGAAATGTGAGTGCAGATCTAATATATTCTGAGTATGTATGCGCCGATCAGTTATTCAAGAACGTATCCTTTTATGCGAGCATTAAATTGATCTGTAGCAACTCTCGTGAATTTATACCATAAACAAGACGAAAACCAAACTGAACGATGCGCTACTTAAAAACCACGAACCGCAAAAATGCGATAGTTAGATTTTCGAAAACATATTTACTCGTATTATGAAGCAGTTCGCAGATGGGTGACGTGACGATGATCGAAAACGCAAATGTACGGTTACAACTTCATATTTTTTTTTTTTTTTGTTATAAGCATGTATGCGGCGAATAAAATATAAATTAATATAAAATATAGAGCTCGTTTGTTTACAATGATTGTTAAATAAAAAGTGACAACCGATCTTAATTCGAAATCGGGAAATCGCTTTTCTCGCTTTTTCTCATTCGTAAAGTCCTTTATTATGCTAAAAATATCAAGCTTTAGTGCCATTTCATTTTTTTTTAATAGATAATGTTTTCCTAAACTCGAGAATTGTTCTTGTAATAATATAGTTGACCTTAAATATGTTTCTATTAGAGTTTTCCTAGTTTCGAAAAACTTCTTTCTCCACCAGTTACCATACGACTGTTTAACATTGCAATCCATACATTTGCGTATAAATTTTCCAGTCTGAACTGTTTGATGAAATTAAGTATTAAGAGCGGATTAATTTAATTTTTAGCATTTTCATCAACCAAACGTTTGATACTTATCAGCCTTTCGCATCTGACGGCGATCTATTGATATCACTCACAGTGAGATTCTATTCAAGATTTTACAGCAATTGAGAATTTTTTCCTGAACGCTTAAATTATGAAAAAATTCTCCCATTAAACTGTTTAAATTTCTCATTAGCTGATGCTGAAACCATATACATGGAAGGGATTAAAAAATTCAGCACCAACTTGTATTGAAAGTAAATACATAATAGGGGCTCGCGCCAATTGACATTTTATACGCCTAACCCTTTTAATAAGTTTAAAGGTCAACCTTCAATTCTTCTGTCGGCTCTTTTGTTTTAGTAGTTTTAACCTGAATTAAAAAATGTGTTTTTCTATAATTTCCTATGAATAAATAACTCGTTTTTTGAGATATTTGAGCAATTATCTGGGTTTTTTTCTCGTTTTAAGTGATTTGCTATTTCGATTTGAAATAAAATGTCGTACTAAACGATTAAAAAACTTAAATTTTAATCAGCCCTGCTAAAATAGGCTCGTGCGCTATATTCGGATCGTAATCTTGAATCTGTAACAATTCAGTGTTTCATGAATATCAACTATTTGAAATATTAATTTTTACTTTCCCGCGCTTGTTACACTGATTTTTTCGAAACAAAACAAAAAACAAACAAACAAACAACAAACTATAGCGTTATTTTGGTTAAGTATGGAGACGAAGAATCTCGATTGCATCCGATAAAAGCTGGTGTACGTCAGTATAGCATATTGAGACCGTTACCTAATTTATACAGCTGATATACCGGTGCAAAATAACGCACGAATAGCCCCACTTTCGCGGATGATACAGCAGTGTGATTTGTTCAAATTCGTCGCAATAGAATCAGCCGTTAATACACTCTCGATATGGTTCAAGCGGTGCGGCGAATAGTAATTAACGAGAAAAAATCTACCGGCGTAATATATTTACAAATAAGAAAATTCGCAATATCAAAAATATTCATATTAGCAATCAGGTAATTCCGGTTAAAGAATCTCAGCAAAATATCTCGGAACAATCCATTTGGATGAACAAATTAAGATGGAAAAGCCATATATAGATAAAAAAGGAAACGAATTCTATATAAAGCATAGGAATATGTTCTCATAGGAAGAAAATCCGAACTATCTCCGGAGAATAAATTACTATTGCGGTATAATCAAATTCTAAAACTTATATTGGCGTACGGAAGTCCACACTGGTGCTAAACAGAGTAATAAGCGATAATATAGCGTTTCCAAAGTAAAGCACTACTAAGAACAATTGCAGACGCCCTGTGCTAATAGCAATTTTACAATGAACACGGATTTTTAAAGCTGTCGAAGAACAAATACAAGAAATAGCTCGGGAATATGGCATTAAACAAACTAGATCATCGCAAAAAAAAATCCTTAGCCATTGGTTTACTAGACAATTCGGCAGAAATCAGACGATTAAAAAAGCCGATAGATTTATTATAAATGAACAGTGATAATTACAAAAGTATTAAAATACCGCTAGCGGAAATCTTTATCGCTGGATAAGGAACTCCACACAAATCAGTCATATTGTGTTAAAAAAATTGCTATATATCGCAGAGCTAGTTGCGAAATTGCTGGAAATAAAAAAAAAAAACACAAAAAAAATCTGTTGGCGGTAATAATTTTTCGGAATGTACAAAGGTAGCCGCTGATACGTCATGCACACATGCTCGTAGACGCAAACAGAAAGACGTATTGAAATCAAAATTAAATCAAAGTACAATTATTCAAAATCGAATATTTACTTTTCGACATAGATTAACACTGGCACCCATTTTCTCACACCTTAAAACGTGTTTTGTTTTTGTTTTTTGTTTTTTTATTTCGTCAACACAAAAAGATCTTCAGACATACTTCGAATCCAAGACGCACAGCTGCTTTCACTTCATCCTTCGAAGCGTAATGGTTACTCTTGAAGGCCCTTTTTCATCACTCAAAAGGAAAACAAATCGCAGACGGGCGGTGCTGAATTGTGTACAAGTGGAGTCGCTGTATGGACGTTTCGACTGAATGGGATGCGTGAGGCTTCGCGTTGTCTTGTTGCAAAATCATCGAGTTTCTTTTTGTTTCCAAAGTTTTTTCAAGATCTCTCTGTACGTTATTTCTCAGTGAAACAAATCGTCCACGCACATCGTCTGTTGCCTAAATCAACCTACGTTACGCTGTTAATCAGAAATACTTGCTTTACCGAGTTCTCACTATCGCTAAGTTTCAACCGCTGCCACGGAGTATCGTAATAAATGCTTTAGATTTGCCACCCAGCCTTGAACACCTTCGCTACATTACCTGCTCCATTTTCTGAATTGTTGAAAAATCTGTTTTCAAGTAGTAATCCGTACACATCCTCTATGTTAAATGATTAAATGAGTTATAAGTGGATAACGAACACTAAATATATTCATTATATTCACTTAGTGCTTGTTACTACTTGTTCATAATTTTATTAGTTTTCCCTTTTATATTTTGCATAATGACGAGGATTAAAGGTAACGCGTGCACTCTAATCCGAAGAGGAGGACATATGTTGATACTTGTATTTTTCTTTATTTTTTTTTTTTTCAAAATCGCAAAATCCAATATGCTCGTAACTAATATGTGCAATATTGTTTAAAAACCGCATCGTACATTTTATCGTTTTCGTATAAACTTACAAAAAAGAAATATAAACTTAATAAATACTTTTTCCTATAGTCGCAAAATAACCGTCTGTGTTCAATAATAAGTTTAAAAAATCACTGTCTCAAATTTTTGTAGTTTTGATCTATAACGTTACAATAAACAGGCGCTTATAGATGAAAACAATTTAAAAATAGATCTCACTGGTGGCCTCTGAAGTTATATTAATTAGCGTGTTATATTTTGCTAAAATTCATCGCGAAAGAAACACGCTTTAATTAGTCGGCACATTGTCAACTGTTTCAGTTGATGTTATAAAAGTTCGATTAAATCATTCCCAGTACGGATTTTTAAAAAGCGTTTCTAGCGCCATTTAAGAAGCTGAAATTTTATTCGTAATACCTACGAAATGAAATTTCAAATAAAATTTATAAATTAACAGGCATCAAAATATTATTTTGCTAAAATTCTGTATGAATGTTGTGTAAATATACCCGGATCCCCCCTCCCCCCCTTTTTTTATAAATTACTATTGTATCCATTGGTTGATCCCATAGGCTATTCGTGTTAAAAAATACTTTCAACTATTCTTCTTGCTTCGCATTTATCATCTTTATCCTTTCACACAACTCATGACTATGCACTTTGAAATTACTCGAATACATATACAAAATAATAAGAGAAAATATTATGCAACTTTTAATGAGGGTATCGGCTAATTTTATTCCATATAAAGAAACTTTTATATATTATGCGAGTGAATTTTTGTTGAAAAATATAATATACATATATATATATATATATATATATATCTGTACACTTCAGCCATCCAATTCCGATTACATACATGTGATCCGGAAAAATAGACAATATGAAAGTGTTAAACTTAAAAGTTGCAAAAAAAAAGGTCCTTTTGACCATCCAGGAAATATTCCTTTAACACGGTGTCATTATACCCCCCCCCCCCCCGGGGGGGGGGGTTGTAAAAGGATACGTCGAGTTTGACGAATTCTACCAGATTAGAAATGGCATTCTATGAAGAACATTACAACGAAAACGACCAGAAGTTTTATTTATTTACCGAAAGGTGTCGCTAATTATCGAATTATAAAAACGCACGTGTCAAGGATACTCGCCGCACTATGCTCAAGGACCGGTATTATTCAGTTCGCTAGAAGCTAGAATTTCGGTTACGACAGTTTTCGGCCTGCGCTCCGTTGTCGAACATGCAGAATTGTTTCGGGTGTGATGCACGTTTGCTTTTAGAATTCCGTGCACATATCACGCACGGAATCCTGATAAGTTTAAAAACGTCAAAAATATCAAATTAAAATATGCAATAGCTTACGTTGACACTTATAAACTTCGAAATTGCATCATAAATTACCATTAAAATTCTCTTTAAAACCGTATCCATAGCTAACAACCGATTATTACTCCGAGGGGGAAAAAATCCAACAAACCGCCAAGAATATATAATGTGAAATTTAAAAAGGACCTCAAAAATCACCCTTAAAAGGTCCATACCTGATCATCAGATAACAACTCTTTAAAAGTGAAATTCAAAATATTAAAGCGCAGAGAAACTCTTTGATAAAATCAAAAAATTACGGTTAAAAAATTATCTAACTTCCCAGCTACCACCCCTTGGGACTGAAAACAGTATTATAAAAAATAATCTTCGCATAAGCAATGAGCAAAAAAAGTCCAGGTGACCAAAACGTATCTGAAATATAGGCGCATAAAAGAGACCGTTTTACGGGAAAACTATAGCCGAACTTACTACAACTTCAAATTTAAGCCCTCGGGCCGGCCGAAAGCTCGAGAAAGTTACGAAAAAAATAGTATTTTCTTTTCCGGGCGTGCGAGATATATACATAGATGGAAAGATCACATTATTTGTCGGGAATGAACCCGTATTTCGAATTCTTTGATGAAACGTTCCCCACGCTCACCGCGAAATATAAAATAGGAATAAAACGTGAAAAATCCAGAATATTACAAAAACTTAAAATTAGATTTCTTTGTTTTGAATTTATAGTGCATTATGTAAATATAAACATAATGATCGTCTTTACGTTAACATACGGGGAATCTTCAGCGCATGAAACATTATGCTTGACTGAGTTTGTTTAAACTTATTAAAACGGAGGATGCTTCCTTATGACATCTAGCAGAATGTTCAGTGCGCTTAGAAGAACGTTCGCTCGAAAATCACAGAAAAACCAATTAGCTGGCCGGAACTTGCAAATTCCTCGACACAAAATGTGATTAATTTTTCAAATCGTATAGAATATGCTAGATTGAATTTTTTTCTGCGAGGATATACGTGATAGAAGGTTTCTTAATGTTTTCAGTATGAAAGAATTTCTTAAAAACCGTAGCCGTCCAAACAGCGATAAAACCGGTTACATACAAATGCCGGACGAGTTATTCAGATGTAACAACACATTGAAATAAATTAAATTATTTCTTCCGTTAAGACTAATCCTTTTCATTTTAGTTTTAAAATAATAAAAAAAAATTTGATTCGAAGAAAGTAATTTATGTGGTTAAGTTCAGTCGTAAAAAATATACCTATATATACCAACCACTAACGGATTAGTTATAATTACGAAAAATACGATAAATTTTCTAAAATACTATAAATATAGCACTTAGTGAGAAAATAAATTGCACGCGGAATTCGGAATTATAATTCCACTGCGAAAATGATTCTGTTCTATAAGCCGAAATAAAATAAGGCAAAGATGGATTGCTTTATTTTAGACTTTCTATGGATTCTCAGTCGACACTGAGGGCAATGACACGGTAGATTTTCTAGCTCAGTCGGCCGTCCTCAATGGTCCTTTCTTTGGCCACCTATTTGCAGCTTCCGACTTGGTCCTCGTTTCCTCAATCAACCATTTCAAATTTCTTATTCTCTAATCCAGCCTCACACTAACATCTGATACAGCCGGCACCCAGTTCTCAGCATTGGTTTCTTTCCATTCCGTTCACAGTCGTCGTTCTGTACTATTGTCTCCTTAATTAGACTAAGAATTAATCATTCTCTTCTCCCCGCTTCTCGTTTTCGTTTTTCTTTATTTCCTTCACCTTATTATCCTCTCTCACAACTCTGATTTTCCTTCTGAATGCGACGCAAATCATGTTCTCTTCGAACGTTCGGCTCTTATTAGCGTACGTTCCCTTCCATATTCGAAAATCTTAGCTCAGTCTTCCGGCTTCTTACAGTCCTTTATTCTCTTTCCTTCCCATCTTCATCAATAATTCCCTTACGTCTCGCCGTTATTCTTTCCATCTCCTGTCGTCTCAGAATCTAACTTCTTAATATAATACATATTCAAGCGATTAGGTCAAAGTCAGAGGCGAGCCCAAAAAAGACTAAATTCTCGACTAGTATACGCATAGAGGGTGCTTAATGAAATAGAAGCGAAGAACTCATTAAGCAAAATAACTCCTCCACCTGCTTCAAAGAGTCAAAATTGTAGGCAGGCAGAAGTGGTTTAAGTGTGAATAATAATTACAAAAATGTATAAAATAAACCGTTTCCAATAGAGACTATCAGATGTTCGTCTCTTATTAGAACGGAAAAATAAAAAGACTGCTGATGATTATCCTCAGTAGTAAAATCTCGAATTGTTTCTGAAAAATTCCCGTCGATGGAATTTTTTACCGAACTTGTTCAGGATAAAATTACGTATTTTTATAACTTTATTTTGATAGCCAAACTTTCCCCGCCGCCTAACAATCTACACTACTCACAACGGTAATTAATACGGCCATAAAAATAATTTAAGCTGAAACTATAAACCGCCATTTGTAATTTGTAATAAAAATTAGTTTATTACGCGGCGGCGCTGTTACATTTAAAAGTATGATTTGTTTAAACGAATCTACGTATCATCGAGCTTAAAAATCGCCACCTGACTTTTTATCAAGCTGAAAACTATTTTACAAATGTAACAATAACCAAGATACAGTCTCGTATCAAAAAATAAAAAACAAAATAAAAGAATAGAATTATCTGGTTATTGAATACGAGATAGGCAGCATTTCCTTAAAATTTTAGCCCTACGACGAGTAGTAATTTAGCTAATTATTTATGATGGCATTAAGAATTAGCAAAAAAACACTTTTCCATTTTCTTCCGATTTTTTAACACGATCGATAATTTAAAAAATTAGAGGAATTCATTTTCAAAATTATATTGTTCGTCGATCAAAAATTTCGTGTAAAAAAAAACAACTTCCTCTAGCCAGAAACATACCGGGCGGATTCATTTAAATGTGGCAACCATTTTTTTTTTTTTTTTTTTTTTTGGCCCGGACCCAATTACGTTTTTCTGGCCAATAATTCCCCACAATCAACATAAAATGAAAACCTAAAAAAACATATAATAACCAGTAGATGGATAAATAATAGAATAAAATAAAACTAGCCACTTACATATACAAAATAAACTTTAATGAATAAGGAAAGAAAAAAAAAATTAAATAACAATCCTGTTTCCTTCAATAAACCTCAAAAAGAAAATCTCATCACTAGAACAAAGGAGATAAAAAATACACAGAGGAGGATAAATACCGTAGGACATGAGGTCTTTAGAAAATACACAAGTCTCTTGTTGCCCAATTTAGGCGCAATTAAATAATAGGTGGTTAATGTTTTCTCTAAAATTTTGTCGACACTAGGTATTTGCCCTGTGTTTGAAAAGTTTAAACCCAATCGGCAATGGCCAAAGCGGAGACTACACACAACGGTCACAAACCTACCGATCAAACTTCCATCAGCAGGATTTAACCTTCGTTAGAACGAGCAGTTTAATTCAGCATATTTAAAATACATCCCCCTATATATGTGCTGTAATAACCATAGCAGTTTTTCAACGGGAGCCCTTTAAATTGCAACGATTACGTAAGCACAGTTTATCGCGAGGATATCCAATCAATTCTTATTCAGTTGTGAGGCTCTAACGATGGCTAGAGTCTGTCTTTTTGAAGAACTGACGTCCTGGTGGTTCATATCCTCCATTCTACATTTCCCAACTACTTGTTTCCGACAATCATACGTTATCTTATTTTCATTTATTAAAAGGAACGGAATTATTATTTAAATAACTCGATTAATGTCTAACAAGGAGAGGTCACGATCTGCGAGTCGCAGATTTTGTTGAAATTTGTATATGTATATAAATATAAATATAAATAAAAAAATATGTATGTAAACAAATACACTCACCTATATATATATATATATATATATATATATATATATAAACTCGGCCATTTTGGCCTCGCAAGGGGCTGTGCCCCTTGTCCCCTTTTGATTTCATTTATGTCTCTTTCTCTTCTATACTTTGTATAAAATGATCAAAATTTACAACGTAATTCTTACTGGCATCAACACACACAAAAAATAACATAACCACAAAAATCCTATTCTAACATTTAACTTCCGTTATATAAAATTAAGACATTTTTTCGTTACATTTTTCGTTACATATTTCATTACATAAAATCATGACATTTTTTAAATAACAATAACAAAAATCCTACAAAATATAACAAACGTTACATAAAATTGAGACATTTTTCTGGGATATTTTTTTGGAACATTTTTTCGAATGGGGGGTAGCCTAAGAATTACGTTGTAATTAAAATAAGAGTGTTAATGAATATTAATTATAATTAAAATGCTACAAACTTAATCTTTATTTACATAATTTGGGGTGATATAAATCGTAAAAACAAATAAAACAGCAATTCCTGCGACATTTACTACGGCATATAAGTTACCACAAGCGCAGAGTCCTTTTGATTTTTCATTTGAAAAACAAATTTCATTTACGTTTGAAAATATTTCACGTTTATCTGAAAGTTTAGAGGAAAACCAGTCGTTAAATAATTTAAATGTTTAAAAATTGTTATTATATTTATATAGTCGTGTATAAAGAATTGAAATAATTAGATAATGAAAATTAGTAATTTAAAATACAAGATCAAAAATTTTACGTGACATCGGGTGGATTTGAACCCGGATCTTATTTCCGAAGTATATGCAAATGAACATCACTTTTACCACTACACCACAAATTAAGTTCATTGTGCTTTTTTCGTGTTTTTATTATTATATAAATGTAATAATTGACGCGTTTAAATTTTTATTAAATTAAAATTTGATTTTTTAGAAATTATTTTATGGGTTTTTAATAATTTTTTTGTTTAATATACTTCATTTTAGAATAGACACTATTCCAAACCATCTGCATAAAATAAATATAAACATAATCTGCAATTTTTGCATATTTTTGTCTAAACGGCTATATATATATATATATATATTATCCGTTAAATGCGACTGTTAAAAATGTAAATTTCTCGCGTAAATCAAAAAGCTGCATTTTAATATTTTACATAAGTAACAAATTACAAAAAAGGAATAATATTATATAAAACAGTGATATTATCAAATATCTATAATATGGTAGTATTATTTACAAGGATATGCTAAAGTTCAATAAATTTCGAAAATTTTTAGAAAGCATACACAGAATATCATATCAAACTAATCAAAGCTTACAAAACAATAAATTATACAAATGCATTAGTTATAGTTGGAATATTCATACTTAGAAATAGAAAAAAACATATGTCAATATTTTTGCAATCAAAAATGGATTAAAGGTAGAACAAATTTTCGAAAATATCACGTATACAAATCAAAAGATATATAGTAGAGAATAAAATTTTAACAGCTAGAGAATTTAAAAAATTTATCAGTGAACAATATATAGAAAAGTTTGAAACGGTGTGGATAAATCATAACGGAATAATGAAAAGTTTTTTTCCAACCATTAAGGAGAGACTAAATAACACGGAATATACTCCAAACTTTTACAATGTACACAGTTTATATCAGGACAGGGAAATTTCGAAATCTATCTCAAAAAATTTAATATAGCGGAAACTGAAAATTGCATTAGATGCAACGAGCAGGACAGTGTATATCTTGAATGGATGCAACATTCTAAATATAGAGATAGCGGGAGAATGTGGTGAATTGGTACGGAGAAAAAAGGAATCTTTTCAATAAATTGATCAAAAAGGAATTGGAATACAGGATGTCCAATATTAATTTATAATTAATATTATAGTATTTTAAGATTAATGATTGTACAATGTGGGGTGATCCGAAACGAAATTAGATGGTTTTCACCGCTGATCACATTAAATTTTTATATTTAAAATAATAATACAAAAAAAAAAAAATAAATAATAATAATAATAATATTTTACACAGTTCATATACTTATGGTCTTCTTTCGATTTTCAAAATTTCATCAAAATCGGTGACCCGCAGAACCTTTGTAAGTAAATGTAAATAACGATGATGATAAGGATAATAACAATTTAACATTTGCACATTTCCTTACTTCTGTGAATTTGTCTCACCTTCTTTTACACTGTAACCTTTATTTACTTGGTTACTCAGAGTTGAATATTCTCCTTCTTCTCATCGGGCATTGTGAGCACTACTACGCAGTTATGAACAGGTTCCCGGACGGGACTTATTCGGAACAATTAATAAAAAAAAAAATAATTATTTTTGACCGTCGAGTTTTATCAAGCATTGTGGAGGCACTGCTTTGCAGTTGTTGCCATATTGCAGGATGGTGACTTTGTTAATTTAAATTTGTTTCTGTTTACTTTCTGTTTCTGTAAAATGTCATTGAACATTGGGGGCACTGCTTTGTAGTTGCGGCCATATTGTGAGATGGAGTGTTTTCTTTTACGCTTACCATTTAGTATTATAGGCAGGCAATAAAATAGTTTCACGCGAAAACAAGAAAGTATTTTTTTTCCGTGCATTCAAAATCTGATTAGAACTTTAGCCTACTGGCCAAATGAACTGTAAAAAAAGCCAATAAAACTCATTTAAAAAAATGCAACAACTTTGCTAATAGCAGAGTAATATTTTCCCCATGCAGTACGTTATAATTTAAGGATAACAGTCGAATAAACCGGTTTCCTTATAACGGCGGTGAGAAGTGAAAGACTTCATTTTTTTCCAAGAAATATAAACTGTACTGGTGAATGACGTAGACGAATATGAGTCGGCAACTACCAACAACAAAAAAGAAACAATTAAGAGTGTGAATCATAAGTGATCAATACAGCACACGGAATCACGCACGTGAACGACAAACTAAACGTGCTTTAGTTACCGCTCGCCCGCTATTGCATCACATTAGAGTAAGATGACGGGCGTTTTTTTTCCTTTATTTTATTGGACAAGTCAGAGCAGCGGACGTTTGCCCATTAACTGGGAAATCCATATTCTTGTTATTCCTTGCAGCGTTTAAGAAATAGCCGAGCTAAAAATTGTTTTTTCCAGACAAATGTTGAAGAAAATTTTGATTTACGTTGAAAAATAAGGCGAAAAAAAAATTTACTACCAATTTAAGTTTTTTTTTAATGATTTTTAAGTAATAAAACCAGTTTGAGAAAAAATAAAATACCCAAAGAAAGTACGAATATGACTTTAGATTACATCGATACATTATTGATAATGTAATGCGTGTCGTTGAGTGGACTTTGATATTTTTATTTAAAATT
This sequence comes from Icerya purchasi, assembly GCA_039619475.1. Classification (NCBI taxonomy): domain Eukaryota; kingdom Metazoa; phylum Arthropoda; class Insecta; order Hemiptera; family Monophlebidae; genus Icerya; species Icerya purchasi. Next base: position 207,190,225 of record CM077115.1, read on the forward strand.
TGTAATATTTGAAATTTAATTAATATAATGTACGAAATATTTAATATATTCTCTAGAAAAAAGGTTTTTTTCTTTTTTTTTATCGAAAAAGTCAAGCCGACGACAGATTAGACATTAGACACGCATACAAGCCGGCAAACATGTATACGGATAGCTGATGCTAAAATATCGGCGCACCTGAGACCTATCATTTAAAATCTGTCAAATATACGTCGTGCCTACACCGGGATGCCCTCAACTAAATCTAGCCTAGTCGTAGCTCGCGGAATCGCTGCTCTTGTTTGTTATTCTTAACTCATCCAATCGTTTTCCTTTCCAGTCTTCTTCTGTTCGCCTTGAATCATCGACTTTGTCTTTTTATTCTTAATTCGCCTGAAAAAAAAATTGCACCAGAGTTGATAAACTCTAGTTGTCTAGACCCGCCCGATCAGTGAATAATTCGTGGATTCCGGATGAATAATGTGTGGTGCGCAACGACTTCTATATTCTCCTTCACGTCGCTCCATAATATTTGCGCTCCGAAACTGTAAAGTCCTAATTACGAATCTTAATTCAACTTCCGACTACTAACCGAACGTACTGTACTGCAAATGAAACGCTGGACAGAACGTAGACCCCAGTGGACACGATCATTAATCATATATTTAGTTGCCTCCCCCAGATCTGCAACTGTCCAGCTATAGGGACACATTTGTAAAATAAGAACAATAAGCGAATAATTCGGATGAAGAGGGAAATGTGTACGAAAAAACAGAAATAAAGTCCGCAATTTGGAACATCAAAAAAGTTGCTCGAAAACAAGGACAGACATATCAACTAGGAGATCGGTGTGCTTGTTTCATAAACAGACGATATCGGGTAGACATTATGACATTATTGACCGTGTGATAAAGAATGCTGCTGTCTACATTTTATACTGTGAGAAAGTATCCCTGCTCAGGTCAAAAAAACTACATATAGCACTTAATAACTTACACTACTCAAAAATCAACTGAAGTAAAAAAGAATATGTCGAACACTTGACGAAACCGGTCAGGCTAATTTATTATATTTATATATGGTTTATTTTTTAATGTTTTTACAATCTAGATTATGTTATATATTTTTGTGAATTATTGAATGTCAATATGTTGTTTGTGTAACAAAAAATATAACACCAGTAATGTTAATGGTAATTTTTTAAAAATATAGTGCGGTTTATGGCAGAAAAATACTTATAATGAAGTAATTAAATAAAAACGACCAATGCCAACCAATAAGCCAGAGGGGGCAAGATGAGTTGCCAGCAGGCAAGAGGGGGAGAGATGCTGGAAAGAGGATATTATAGGAAAAATAAAATTTATAAGCTGTAAAGGCTTAAAATATTTTATTAAACTAGAATAAAATCTTAATTAAAAGATAATTTTCATGGGTTTCTGGCAAATTGTTCTACTACTTTATTATAAAAGTCTTTCAAATTGTCCATGATTACGCGCCTATGAATACTCATCATGGCCAGTTGGTTAGAAAGTTTTAAGGCTCTATGGGGACACAGCTGCTCTCTGCCCCCCGCTGGCGACGCCTATGAAAAACACCGACATGTTCCGGAGTAAAACATGTATTCATGGTGTGCGGTCATCCTGCTCGTAGGATATTAAAAACCGAATAATAAAAACCACCTCTGTGAACCTGAAAAAACCTTCCCCGATAACGTAAACCGGAAAAAGATGTTCGTATTATTTCCAAAAAGTAGCAATACCCTCTGAAAGGATAAGGGTACCATCGAAGCTTTACGAAAAAAAAAAAAAAAACAAAAAAAACCCGGACAAGAATAATTAAGCGTGGAAAAAACGGCAAAAATGTCAGTATACGACAGGGTTGCTCGCTATCCTCATTCTTCTTAGAAGAGCAATCGGTGGAATTAAGAATAACAGAAACTAGTATCACACAGTATAAGAAGAAAAATTAATCATGCTGAGATTGAAAAACGATACTGCCGTGGTGCTGACAGATAACTAAAAAAAAATAAATAAATAAATTGGAGAAATCCTTCCAAAAAAAGGAGTTGCAATGCATATTACAAAATTATAAAATCAAAATAAGCATAAACACAAAACGAAAATATCAGTATGCGAGAACATCAACCGAATTACACAGAACTAAAAAAAAAAAAGGTCAAACAATTCTCGTATCTCTAGATTTTCAGAATGGAAGAAGCGCCCCAGGGATGTTAAAGTTAGCGCAAGCAAAATTGCCGTTTACCAAAAAGGTGCATCAATTCTGACTTCTCTATCAATAGCAATGACCAAAACAATAATCACTAAATCTGTTTATTTCACTCATTGTTTTCTTTTATGTTTATTGTACAGTAATTAATTTTAAACACCAGTTATTATAATAACTTCCGTGATCATGAAGCTTTGTCTTCGAAACGCGTCGAAGTATTTGATAAAAAATTAAATAATTGTTTTAAATTGGCGTTTAAAATTAATTGCTGTACAATAAATCAAAAACAATAACGATCGAAGCGTTGCGGTGTATGGATGTGTAAAACTTGGATCTTATCATCCAAAAATAATATCGCTGGAATTTTAATACACGGGAAATGCGGTTCTTCGAAAAAAAGTAATAAATTTCAAAATCACCATTAAAGAAGTACCGAAAAAACGGAAAGAAGCCCCCCTAGTTAATACACAATTATCGGAAGATGATTGCAACTGGTGGGACATACTGTACGACAGGAAACTTGAAACCGTAATAGAAAGTACTACAGATTGAGAACAAACACAAGAAGTAGACCTTGCCCGATGATGAAGATTATAAAAAAAACCTACGTTATTATGTATTAACGGGGACCCCCCCCCCCAAAGGGGCGAAATATCAGTTTACGAATTGAAAACAACTCTATCGATGAAGTTAAAAACCACAGTTAAGGGGTATGGAATTAAAACAATTAAAAGAAGCGGGAGGAAAGTGGCACGTGTTTAAACAAAATCGAGGAAAAACCCACGTCAAGGTGATCTATTACAAAATCCCCGCGTGCATTGTCCAACAATGTGGCGAAAACTGGCTGTGTTAAGTCAAGAATCTCCACACTTTGTAAGAGAAGTTTTATAAAGCTGCATCGAATAATAATAATCTAACGATCGATAAAGGTGATAAGTTGCATTACCGAAATCATGATGATGTAGTGCAGCATCGAATAAGCGTCTAAAAGACCACCCCGTAAGACGTCGGACAAATATATAATATATGAACCAAGGGCGTCGCCAGCCGGAGGTCTAGGGAGGGGGGCAAGATGATAAAAAGAGGATATGAGTTATAGGAAAAATAAAATTTATAAGTTGTAAAGGCTTAACATATTTTATTAAACAAGAATAAAATCTTAATTAAAACATAATTTTCGTGGGTTTCTGGCAAATTGTTCATGATTACGCGCCTATGAATACTCATCATGGCCAGTTGATTAAAAAGTTTCCAGACTCCAGGGGAGCAGCTGCCCCACCCTCGCTGGCGACGCCGATGATGTGAACAAAACGATGATCTATTGCTGACGTGAACTTTTTTCCTCCTCAATTCGGAAGGAAGAATAAGAGTTCTTAACGACTCGATAATTTGGCTGCGGTAAATACAGGAGAACCGCTCTTCTCAATGTGGCAAGAATTAAAAAGTTCTCCTGTGAAATGTTTAAATTAGCGCAGCTCTAGTATCGTTAAAACATAAAAACAATGCTAATAATATTAGACTCCAGCGTAAGAACTTCAGTCTCAGATACCATTTTCAAGGCTGCTAAAACAACTATTATTCCTATGTAGTGCCCAAAAAGCCACCACACTACCATCGAAAGGGTGCAACACGACGGTGTTCAGAAATCCCAACAGCAATTCAACGGCATAAGCGTACGCTGAAACAACACGAGCGTTCGACAACCCAATGTCGAATCTGATATTCAGAACGTGAATTTCTCAGTTTCTTACCGTTCCGAGTGGTTTAAAATTTCTCAACGACTTGTACTCACATTTCTGTCTGATTAGGTAAAAAATAACGACCCAACATCAACATAATATGGTTAACTTGTTTGCACATTGCGATACTGTCGATGAATAAGACATAACTCGGGGGGCACACCACCAGAATTGCGCACTATATACAGAGGATCAAAAAGCAGTTCATTGATCTCCGCACGCGAATTTCGCACTAGACTTTTCCAGGTTTAAACTATTGAAAAAAAGAGGAACGAAAACAGTACTGGAATAATCGCTGTTTCTGCTGATGGGCGCTTCATTACGGTATATTTTTAATATTTAATTCCGATTTACGTTTCGCGATTTTGTTAATAACGAAAAAGGATATCGTTTTTTTTTTTTCTTTTTTTTTTTTTTTTTTCTTTTAAATAAAAATATTCCCATCGAAATCACAATTTTTGGTAGACACTACGTCAACATTAACGCACCTGTTTAAAGTTTCGAACACGTTTACACGGATAAAGAATCTTTCAACGTCGTGCTTGTTAATTAATAAAATATAGTAATTTATTACAACTATCAAAATATAACAAACAAATTTAAGAATAAAATGAAGGCTTACTTAGAAACCTTTTAACGGCTATAACCCATCATTGGTTAAGCACTGAGGTCAAATAGGAAATAAAACGGTTCATATAGTATAAATCAAAGACGATTATACGGTGGTCCATCATCAGACATTAAACTAAAATCTAACTCGTTCATTTCAGCCGATTACGACTTTGTAAATTATATTTAAAAAAAATATATATATATATACATATATAAAACTCGGTCATTTTGTCCTCGCAAGTGATTGTGCCCCTTGACCCCTCTTACTTTCATTTCTGTCTCTTTCTCTTCTATACTTTGCATAAAATGATCAAAATTTACAACGTAATTCGGCATCAACACAAAAAAAATAACATAATCACAAAAATCATATCCTAATATTTCACTTTCATTATATATAATTAATTCATTTTTTCGTTATATTTTTCGTTGTATTTTTCGTTGTATTTTTCGTTACATATTTCGTTACATAATATTGTGACACTTGTAAAATGACAATTACAAAAATTCTATAAAATATAACAAACGTTACATAAAATTGGGACATTTTTCTGGGACATTTTTTCGAATGGGAGGTAGCCTAAGAATTACGTTGTAATTAATATAATTTACGAAGTCGTAGTGGGCTGAAACGGGCGAGTTAGATTTTAGTTTAGTTTCTGATGATGGACCACCGGGTAAAAACGTGTTCGAAACGTTGAATAATAAATGTGGTGTCTACCAAAAATTATGATTTCGTTGAGAATATGAACCGCGAAAACTCTCTTTGCATATATTGTTATTAAAAATATTCGTCTATTACGGTTTTTATTTAAAAAGGTATAATAAAATTGTGTTTAAACATTTAGTTTTTTTTATTTTTCGTTACAAAATAAATATTATTATCCTTTTGATAAACATTTACTTTCTCATTTATTTTTTGATAATTAAAAATTGACTTTCGTTTTTTTGCCGGTCAGATCAACTTACAATAGTTAGGCGGAACCACTAAATTTCTAAAGTTAATCATTATTTAACTATATGATTTCAAAAGAGTCTCATATCTGTATGATTTTAAACGTGTAGTATATTTTACCACTCGACACAACGGCAGTTTAAAGTTTTTCTCTATTTGCGAGTTACCGCGTTTTTACTGTCAAATACATTAAACTTTCGTATATTTTAATAGTTCTACGCTATATCATTAAGTATTTATTATTATTGAGACGGTTTCAAAAACAGGGATGAATATTTTTGAAATACTCAAATACTTTTCGGTGGAATTGTATAATTAGAATTTTCTAACATTCTTTTGTTTTTTACAGTTAGAAATGGAGAGTAATAGTTTAAACAATATCCTCCGGATTACTATGATTTACTGTTGCACACCGGATAATTTTTGATAAGATGTGAGTTTTTTTTTTTTTTTTCCAAAGTTCCGATAGCCATCACTTACGAGAAAACATTTTTTTTTCTGCTGGTTTTGACTCATGCTTCGGTGGCTAATTTTTAGATTGTTATTGTAAATATTTTTATGACAATTTTTTTGATTTTCGTTGTATATTTCTAATTTCACATTAATAGGTCCCCTCAATGGCAAGTAATGAATTTTTATAGATAGTTTAATTTCCGTGTTATGTAACTTTGATGGGTTTTTTTCGATTTTTCGACATCTAAAGTAATCTGCTGTCTCAAACTTATACCATATCTTAATAAGTGTTCTCTCATATTGCGATACTTACGCGTGAAATTTCGATTTAACGTGTTTAACTGTTCCGGAATTGTTGTATTTTTCAATTTTTATACGACTTCTAAACAATCTTAGAAGGACAAATAAAATACACGCCAAACGGTTTTGTCAACATTTTTTTTAGAAATCACCGAAAAAGGGGGGACTTTTATTCATTCTTAATTCCTTTATCGGTTTTATAAAATTCGACCATTTCTTTTGAAGGCCCTATTTAAGATTTGGCGCGAAACTCCGGTGCTCCCTCCGCGGGAGTATGTTTTCTGTGCCAAAGAAAAGTATAAATAAACAAGGACAAACGTATCCGTAGCTCAAGATTCTGATGCATTGTGTGTAATGTTGCTTTTCGGGGACGACACAGGCGAACCGAGGGGGGGGGGGGGATTTAGGGGTTCAAACCCACCACGAAATGGATTTTTACGTTGCTGTATGGTCGCTTTACGGTCGTAAGATGTTTTGGTACCAGACATTCTGACAGTACGACTAACTCTATGTATCAGTGTCAATTATTCTCAAAATGAAAACGAACAGAAGTAATCTTAATCCTTACGCATTCAGAACTATTGTGCGAGAAATTATTAATAAAATATAATTACTAAGTAAAATCCTTTTTTCCCGTCAAGTGTTTTTTTTTTTTTTTTTTAATTGATAGACCCCCAAACTAGCCTGGGTACGTCTATGAGTGATGAAGTTAAATTTTTAACCCAATCTCCGTACATTTCACTCGGTGTGGCACACCAGTTTGTGTAAAAAAAAGTGTCTTACAAAATATTTTCGTCGCGACATATTGAGATGGATATCAATCGCGCTGTGTAGTAACTAGAAATTATATGGAGCTAATCTCAGATATTCCAGCATCAGTTGATGTCTCATTATTGTCTTATCCATTTATTGCAAGATGTAAACGGAATAGTGTTTTTTCCCAATAATTAGTCTTCTTAAACTCGGGTATAAAATGTAAACCACTAAGCAAGGTTATTGTACTATAAAAATTCCGCGGCATTTTTATAGTTCTAGCAAGTCTAAAAGAATTCCAGGAAGCAGTAGCGTACAAAATTTACATCATGCTCCTTGGATAAAACATAATCTATTGATTCACGGTGAACTGTGAAAAATACCTGCCATCGTCTTCGAGGAAGACATATTACTATCTTCATGTTCCGAAATTACTCTAACGCACGTCATTTATAAGTGCCTAATGTTTTCGCTGCTATATCTTCACTGGAAATCCGTAGTAACGCATATCCGTAGAGCCTGCAAATCATTGTGCGATAAATTTTACCGGTACATCTAGGCTACACTTTATTTCCCGCATTATAGTAACCCCTCGCCGCTTAAATACAGGTCGTAAGGGGGAACAGCCGAATAAAAGATTAAAACGATTAGTATAGTTATCGAAAAAGTTGTTTACGAAAGGAATTATAGGTATTAATTAAAAAAAAAAAAGAAGATAAATTTAGTAAAGATAATTTGTCAATAGTCCTTGAGCAATTTTTTACTTCCTTGGGACGAAAGCGAAAAGTCTCGTCTTTCGGTGAAACATATGATAATATTCTTTCATCACGAAAGAAATGACACGTGACGGACTTGTATAACCAGGTTGCCGTAATTGGCCGTACAAGCAATAATGTTGGCATGCGCAGTATGATTTATAACGAGCGGTTACGGTACAATTACCCGCAAACTTACGATTGGCGGAACAGTCGTAAATTTTAAACTTACAAAAAGGTAACCGAAAGAAAAAGGTGGCCACAATCAAAAACGGGCACGCTATAATCAAGTTCTTTTTAACAAATGAACAATAATGAAATGAACAGATCAAAAATCAACACATAAAGAATAAAAAACATTTAAAAAGGGAATAAAAAATGCAATCATAATTCAAAAATTATTTATACTCGCTGCATCCAAATAATCCCTCTGGTACAAAATTTCGTTAAAACCAATATTTTTTTAAAATAAAAAACGGGTATGTATTTTTTTTTTTTGCGCGTGTACGTACGGGATGTTAACCAAAAAAAAAAAAAAAAAAAAAACATTGGCCCAGCAAAATGCAAAAGATGTATGAAACCGGGGATAAGGGACTCTTGTTGGGTATGGAACTTGTAACATAGGAACAACCGAGAAAATACGAAAGAACACAGGAGGCACTAATAGGAGAAGTCGGCGAATTTTAAGAACTAAGAATAAATGCTCGCGGCCTAGACAGGAACAACGGAAAAATATGTAATCTACGTCACAAACGTAATAGGAACTGCAGGATGCATCGAATAGGAGATAGGAAAAAGGGTTTTGATGCGAAAGAGAAACAAAGATGACGTGGTATATTTAAATTCAACGATCGCCGGGGGAGAAAGGGGCAGTTGATTTATTTTCCGCCCTATCGGATAACGTTAAAAACGATGCTCTTTATTTTTAACGTATTTTAATTTTATAAATCATTTTCACTAACAAATTCGTAATTATAATACATCGGATAAAATCAAATTCTTTTTTACAAAAAATAAATACCGATACTTGAAGGTTTATTATAAAAATTTAAAAATGCACTAACAAGTAAATAATAATTACTCCCGATAAAAAATATATACCAGAGTGTGATATAACACCTTAAGGGTGACATTATCTTAATTCTTATACAACATTAATACCTTAATCAGAGTCGGCACCAAATTCATATTAAAATAATAATTAAAAACTGCATTAACTGTTCATTAAATTGTTCCTAGATATAGTAACATGAATTTAATGCCGGCTCTAATTAAGGTATGAATGTTGTATAAGAATTACGATATCATCCTTAAGGTGTTATATCACACTCTGATATATATTTTCTAATCCAGAGTAATTATTTTTTACTTTTTAGTGCATTTTTAAATTTTGATAATAAACATTTAAGTATCGGTATTTATTTTTTGTAAAGAAGCATTTTTAAGTCAATAAATCCAACCCGACGGTGAAAACAATCATGAATGAAAAGGAATCAAAAAGCTTCAATCTCCCGTATTATTAAGGATAACTCAAAAACTACCGGTCATATCTTGATCAAATTTAAGTGGGACCATATGAGAAACACCACCTTTCAAATAAAAGAAGAATCATCATAATCGGTTCACCCAGAAGAACGTGCTGAGGTAACACACATAAAAAAAAAAAAAAAAAATACAGTCGAATTGAATACCTCCTTCTTTTTTTGAAGTCGATTAATAAGTATATTTCATGATAATACACACACACGCATATATATATATATATATTAATTACAACGTAATTCTTAGGCTACCCCCATTCGAAAAAATGTCCCAAAAAAATGTCCCAGAAAAATGCCCCAATTTTATGTAACGTTTGTTATATTTTATAGAATTTTTGTTATTGTTATTTAAAAAATGTCACAATTTTATGTAATGAAATATGTAACGAAAAAGTGTCTTAATTTTATATAATGAAAGTTAAATGTTAGAATAGGACTTTTGTGGTTATGTTATTTTTTTTTGTGTTGATGCCAGTAAGAATTACGTTGTAAATTTTGCTCATTTTATACAAAGTATAGAAGAGAAAGAGACAGAAATGAAAGCAAAAGGGATCAAGGGGCACAGCCCCTTGCGAGGCCAAAATGGCCGAGTTATATATATATATACTTTCATTTTTAACATCGTCTCTGATTTTGCCCCAATAACATTTTTACACCATGAGGTATGAAATTTTTCTTCGATAAAAATACTCGGCGCCGAATATTCGCGGCCGGCAATATTATTATTTTCCGAATCAAAACGCAAATTAAAATCGCTCGAAATAATAAATAAATCTTAATTAAAAAAGGCTAAATTACTTCGCGCACTGCTGATCTTAATGTTCTCTCATTTTCAACGTCCACCCCCCCGCACCAAATTTCCCCCGAGAACGTATAGACATATTTTTGTGAAAAATACAAAATTTTAAAAATTCCAGATTTTCATAAAATTACTAATAATAAAAATAAGCGAGATTTTTAAAAATTCATTTTTCGCCTGTTGTTTCCTAAATAGATATAGATCGAAAACGGGGGCAATAAGCTAGCGGGGGGAGGGGGGGGTCCATGGACTGCTCCGGAAAAACTTTTGCACGTTTCATCGTCGGTTATTTATGTACTCGATATTGTTTTACTTTGAGATTTAAATTCCTGCACTTCTGCTGCGCCGTCGTTGATATTAATATATTAACGATAACGCCATTCTTCCGACAAGCGCTAGTAATATAAAAAAACGCCGGCTATTTAACGTTGTTTTTCGAAAAGACCGCATATTTTACCTTTTTTAAATAAAAACATATTTTAAAAGTATTTAAAAAATAGTTAATAATTTGTTTTAAAATTCAAAAGGATAGTAAAATTATTAACATCCCCACATGTAGTTCATAATTATTTTTTAAATACTTTTAAAATATTCTAATTTAAAAAAAATTGTTTTCATATTATTATTATTTGTCGAATATTTTATGTTATTTGCCCACTTAGAAAATTAATAGAATAAGCTTATGCTTATATTCTTTAAATAGTAGTTTCATTATGAATAAATTGATGCTTTAAAATTCCAAAACTTTAGGTAAAATTATTAATATCCCGATACAGTTTATAATTAAATTTTAAATAATTTAAAAAAATTTTCATATTTCGGTTTTGAATATTTTATGTTATTCGTATAAATTGATCGATAAGCCCTTTTTTCTGCCGACTCAATAAACATGGAAATAAAACGATTTTTTTTTTTTTCAAAAAATTACTTTTATTTTTTTCCACGTATACGTTTTCGATCAGTTTGTAGATTTGGGAGGTTATTCTATATTAAAAAAGGCATAAAAAAAAAAAAAAATAGTTTCAAAATAGTAACATAACGTCATTAGAAAAAAAAAAAAAGAAGAAATAATAAATTCGAAAAAAAAAAGAATTGCCTGTTTCTAATGGTTATTATAAAAATTATGTGAAATCTTTTCCTAGTATATTATATACCTCTAAGATGATTTCTAAATTTCATTCAAATCGGTCAAGCCGTTTTTGAGAAGTATTTTCATGTTTTTCATTTTTTTTCGATTTATTCAAAAACCAAAAAAAAAAAAAAAAAAAAACAAAAAAAAAAGGATAAAATTCTGTGATACAGATATTCTCATCTGGGGCCGATTCATTATGCTTGTCGACCTGCCCGGCCTTTAATATGTATATAAAAACGATATAAAACTAGAAAACATGCTAAAAATCAATAATACAAAAATAAAACCATATAGATCATAGAACAAACTTGTAAAACTAGAGAGAGCCGAGGAGTATCTCTCGAAGTCTAGCTGGGGTTTTGTCCGCGGACGAGGTTTGAAAGACAGAATTTTTCTATACACACAATTTTGTTTATTTCGCGATAACTACAAGATAAAATTCGAAATAAATAAGAAAAATAAGGAGCTGTTCCCGAGAAATATTAAAATCAAACTGGTGATAGAGATAGGTTGCTTAATTAAGAAATATAGACAAGAGTCCCTGCTTTTTTAATAACCTATTTGTTGAAATTTATAAATTTTAAGTTCCTCGATAACAATGTTTTTAGTTCTGGAGCGTACTCGGTATAGCCAATGAGATGAGCCATGCCCGAAAAAGGTTTCTTTAAATTGAAGTATTTTGTATTTTTATTAAAGTAAATTGTGCTAAAACTTATTTATTAGTTTTGTATTTCGGGGGAATTTATTTATTCTATATTTACCTAATTAAAGAAATTAAATAAACTTGGCGGCTCAAAAATGAATCAGAAACAGGGTGGACGAACAAGAACAATGGAAAAATAACAAAAACCGATGATAGATGAGCAGTTGAGGAAGTTTTTAATGAGGAATACTATATCTGTATTGTTCTAGATAATGCCGAGAACGAAGAGGGAAATTCGATGTAATTGTGTACATTTCAATTTTAAACTGGAAATTTAATTGGTAATCACGCCACAGGTAGGACTTAGCCGTAGACGAAACCGGTTTCGTTCTTATCACGTATATGTACAATGGTGTACGATCATCGAAATATCACAAAGTGTACCACCCGCTCTATCGACGTCACAATTTATTAAAAATACATATATATATATATGTATGAGAAAAGAAGCAATTGTCTTCAATTAAATTTTTTCGTTGAAGTCGTTGATCGACACGACGTTCAAAAAACGTATTTTTAATTAGCGGGGAGGACGACGGATCTACGTCGAAACAACAATTTTTAAGGTGACAAAGCCACTACCGACACAAAACAAGCGAGTATGCGATTGGCGAATGCGGCCAGCGGAAGGACCAGTGGCAATATCTGAAAGCCGATTATATTAATCTAGCGTATACGCCAGCTGTGTGCAAACGCGATAGATTAACGATTATTATAATAATAAAAATAAATAAGCCGCCCGTAGTGAGGAAAAATAAATAATTCTGATAAACTTACACGAGGCTGCTGCTGCTAGTGGTCAGAGTGGCGGTAAAAGCTCAGATCGGTTGGCCGAAAATTATAACGCTAAACACAATTAATAATAATAACAACACGGAAATCCACGTAAACATTAAAACATGTGCTGATTGCGAATCTACACCGACAGCGTTTAGAACAGCAAACGGAGCACCCGCCAATTCTAATATGTTGTTGTTATATAGTCCGTTTCACTCACACACACACACACGGACATTTATATTACGCTTCCTCTTATCATTCAACACTCAGCACCTCGCATACTTTCAGTGTCCACCTACACGCGCGTACGCGAACACAATTTACAACGCGGCGCCCTATAAAATTCCCTGTTTTCTTATTTCTTTCGCTATTTTGCTGCGCTTTAATTACGCAAGTGATAAGAGAAAATTCTGCGAGTACTACGTACGTACACCCCGGCGGGGTCAATTTCGAAGAAACGGGTAGAGAAGCTAAGAAAGTGTTTTTGATTATTTTTTTTTTGTTTTACTTTTTTTTCGCGAGAACCCCAGCTACCGTATTAGGCAGCGTTGATTCGTTCGATTATTACGTATACCTGGTGACCGAGCTACGACGTTCAGATTTATTCGCAGATAAAACATTTTTCTAGTTAGACGTAAAAAATCAGAGATAATCGTCGAGAAGTTGATAAAAAAAATATGTGCATTTGCTGCTGGTCAATTCTGCCGCGCTTTAATTTTTTCTACTCTGGGATAACTTGGACTAAATCTCTTAATTCTAGCAGCCTTCAAGATGCTTTTTTTTTTTTTTTTGTTTAACATCTCAACCGTGTTATTATTTTCGTTTAAAACCTACACGTCAGACATATTCATCGAACAGACAAGCATTAGTATCTTCAGAACAACAATGAAGTAAACGATGAACGGAAAATATATACCAATTTTTTTATCAGATAGCTACATTACTGATATGAAGCGAGTTTTTTTTTTTTTTCCCTTTGGGCGTGTCAACTCAGGACATTTACCCAACACAAAGGACTAACAAATAATGAAACGTAGGGACTTGATAGTTAGATCAGGAAGCGATTAGAAACAGAAGAAATGAAGGTAGCCAATATAGGAACAACAGATGTGGCGCTATCTTAAATTTAATGATACCTGACTGGTTGTAGTTTAGTTTTACTAGCTAGAGCTTTTGAAGGATGTAGTGTAGGGCTTTAGTCGGTACAGCTAGTTTGCGGTTTTACATCTTTTTTTGGGGGGGGGGGGGTTGGCCAACCAAAGGCGGCTACCCAGGACAATTGGACTGTATTAGAGATTTTAATCTAGGGTAAGAAATCGATGAAAGAAAAAAGGCACCATCTTTGCAGACGGCAGAGTTAAGATATAGGAAGCATTATAGGCAGTAGAAAAATTCAGCTTTAATAGCTGAACGTATAAGATATTACGTTCGGAGGAAAAACTATTCAAACAGCGCGTAGTCAGGATCACAAACGAAGGAGCAGTCGCTAGAGTACAATGAACACAATGAGCGGACGGGAAACGAGCAAAACAATACCGTGAAGGTATGGGAGCAAAGTATGATTGAACAACAGACGGCTGATAGCAATAATGAAAAAAAACGTTTAAGGGTAGTAGGAAAATAATAGAACCAAGAACAGGAAGGGGGTCTAGGCCGAATAGAAAGATAAAATGAGTTAGGAAAAGAAGCGAGGATACACATCCGACTAAAGTCTAACATGCATTCTTTCGGAGAAGGGGGAAGTATGTTGTGAGCAGAAATCGTTTTAACAAAATGTGGGGAGCGTAACGCTGGTGCTAAAGGAACCATTGTCTCGTTACTATCAGTACCCACATGACACTTTAGACCCAAAGAAGGTCGATGGAACTGGATTGGGAAAGGGAAAGACTATAGATGACAGAAAAACAATAAAGTCGAGGGAATATGAGGGAAACGGGAGTAGCTTGAAGATTACTTTTGTAGTCCAAAATGATCAGGTATCTAACAGAGTATCGAGTTGAGGAAATAAATGTAACTGCTCGAAGAATGGCGTAGACGATAAAGCAAAAAGCCGGCAGCCTGAAGAATTGAGTGGAATTACTAGCTGGCGAGAAAAAAAAAAAGCAGCTACTCCGCCTGAACTCTTGGAACCATCAGTAGATATTAAGGAATGAAGAGTAAATGAGGAATTAATAAGAAAATTAAAATGCTTGATTGGCAGCTGCGGAGCCAGAAGTTCCAAATGATAAAGGGAGAGAAAAGAGTTTTGAAGGGTGAAATAAAATAAGGAAGTTTACTATGGGAAGTAGTATAGGAGGAGATTTTGTCTAAACGATGAGAAACGAGGGTTGAGATAGGAGATTTATTAGGAGAGAAGCGCCATTTATGAAAGATAGATATGAGAAACGAATCTTAGAAAACGGAATGGAAAGATTTTTCACAAGGAAACTGTATACTAAATGTGATCGGCGGATGAACAACCGGCTGAACATTAGATTCAACAAGAATAGTTGGAATTGGATTAGAATTGAGCGCCGTTAAGCAAAAACGAAGAACCACATCTTGTGTAGAATCCAATTTGGAGAGGAGAGATTTGGAGGCTTTGCCATATATGAAAGAACAGTAATTTAGTTTAGATAACACGGTTGATTCGTTCAGCAGAATTAGGATCCCATCTCGTATGTCTGCGACAAGAGTCCTGGGTTTTATATCTTAAAAGAACGTAACGTTAATTTTACAAATTCTAATATTTCTAATTTGTGTTATTTATGTAAAAACTTTTAAAAAATCTTATGGTTTTACCCTTTTATATGTTACAAACAATTTGGATAAATAAATATTTTTCGCGGTTTTCTGACAGAGAAATATTGAGTGACTGGCGCCCGAATTTTTTAGCAAGAAATAGGGAGCGTGGCAACATTAAGCATACAGATATTAAACAAAATCGGACTGAGACAATAGCCCTGGCTTTTACATCTTAAAAGAACGTAACGTTAATTTTGAATTTGTATTAAAGTCGCCTTAGAAAAGATACCCCCCGGTTCGTATTTTTGGATAATCAGTCTTCGAAAAAATGAGTTTGTATGAAATTAATTGGGGATATAATACAATTATTCCTATTAATACATATATGACTATTGTATCCAAAAAATAAGACCAGTTTTCATTTTATTCAAAAAAACTTTTATTCTTCCAAATATATTTCATCGCCTTTTCTCCGTACACAATACACTTAAGCCAATGTGTTTTCCAATCTTCGAGGCATGCCAAATAGTCACCTTCCGGGATATCCTTTAGGCGATTCGCGTTGAATCTCTTCAATCGACTCGGACTTTTGAGTTTAGGAAATAGCCAGAAGTCACGCGAGGTGCTAAATCAGACAAATACGGCGGTTGCGCGATATTAGTTGATTTTTTTTTGATAAAAAACTCGCGAAGAATGTGAGATGGCACATTATCGTAGTGTAAAAACCAAGAGTTGCCCGTCTATAAATCCGTCTCTTTTTGCAAATGGCTTCTCGTAAACGATGCATAACACTGAAATAATATTCTTTGTTGACAATTTGACCTGTCGGAAGGAAGTCATAATCACTACTACGGTAATCAAAAAAAAACTGTCAACATTACTTTGACTGTTGAGTGACTTTGGCGCGATCTTTTCGCTCTAATATTCATTCGACTGGTTGGTTGTTTCCGGGTCATAAGATCCAAGTCTGATCTTCTGTAATTTTTATAATGTGCCGGTAGTCAGAAATCATCTCTTCGCAGATTTTAACGAGACGGTTTTGTCGAAAAAATTGAGTGTTTTTGGTACCACCGATCGAGATTTGACACGTTTCTGAGATCCAAAATATTTTTGTAAAATGGAGTTGACTGATCCACTTGAAAAGCCGACATCATCAGAAAGGTCCCCCTCTAATTGTTAATTGACGGTTTTCCAGCACCAAATCCCGGATTTGTTGGACGTGATTTTCATCGGTAGTGGTTGATGGCCCTCCGGGGTGCTCTTCGTTGCCATCAACTCATTGTCGGTCTTCTTTGAACTGTTTACGTGCTACCCTACTTGTAAACATTTCTTTTCGACAAAGTCGAAGGCCTTCTGCAACATTTTAAACGTTTGCGCAGCAGAAATTCCATTTCGTAAACAAAATTTAGTGCAACTTCTTCGCTCAACAAAATCGGACATCTCGTCGAACTCACTTTTTGCGTCGTACAAAACCGAGTGTAGTTCAAACACTAAGGGCGATTGTTGGGCACGGATGTTTGTCACAAAAAACTGGTCTTACTTTTTGGACGTATGCCGCTTCCAATGTTTCTTTGTTTCATTGTTGCTCTGAAGATGCGGATAGTGTCTATCTGTTCGATAAATATGTCCGACGCGTGTGAGTTTCACCGAAAATAATATTAACACGGTGGTGTGAACTACGAAAGTTTAAAATTATACTTTTATCTTTGAGACTTTTGTTTTATTTTTTTTGTTTTTTTTTCAAACATGCAAAAGACCACACGTTTACGTGTTACGTGCCTAAGAGTTTCGGTAGTTGCATAATACTGTTCGCACAGTACATGCTTTTTTTTTTCTTTTTTTTTTTTTTTTTTTTTTGACTCACCAACCAGGGACTTTTATATAATTAGGAAAAGAGAAAGAATCAATTATATCTTGATAAGGTATCAAATTGTCTTAACAGGAAGTAATCATATACCAGGGGAATAATGTGCAGGGAAGGATTAAAGGTATAAGATACGGAGTAGACCAAGTCGCAGCAAACTGGAATATAGAACGCTCAACAGAATGAGATGAACACTTGGTAAATCCATAATTTGCAAATCGAAAACACGCGCTTCCTTTAATTGAAGAGTATTCTTTTAAATCCTTTAAAGAATTATCCTCGCATCGTCCGTTAATGTCTGACGTAGTTAAGAAAAAACGGCCCCTCAACGTGTGTAAATCACTGACTGTCTGGGGTGGGCTGGCGAGGGCTTGTGTCGAATGTACACACACTGTGATACTGCACTTGACAGATACTAATGGTTGCCGGCTCTTCAATCCTGGGGATGTTGTTAAGCCGAAAATCTGTGTGGGTAAGACGATTACTGAGAGTTTTCGCACAAGAGATTCCACTCACGGAAAATATTGTGTAGCTAACTATACGAAAATATGTCTCGGGTTCTTCTCGTTGCAAATTACTAAAATTTGTACGGAATAATATATGGTTAGCCATGAGAACTCGTGTCAGTGCTTCCTTAATTAGATCATTTGCTTGTCCAATTTGGCTTAGTACTTTGGCCAGCAGGTCAAATTTAATGCGCGACAAATATTTATTTCCGGGTGCCATTATATTTATTTTGGCTCATTATTATTATTATTAATTTATTTGACGCATTACCGATTTATTTATTACGCCTCGGTGTATAATTATTTATTTATATTTCATACATTTCGGCGTTTCTTAATTGATTATTTTGATTTACGTGATCGCTCATGTTGTTCATGATTTACGGCATTGTTAAAAATGTCTCGTAGCAATGTATCACACTATATAACGGCATCCTTTTTTTTATTTATTTTATTTTTTTGGGGATTGTCAACCGGGGGGGGGGGGGGCTTTACCCAGAAACAATTAGAAATGGAAAGAGTCAATTATATGGTCAGATATCGTTAAAAGGAAATAATCAATATAATAGGAACAATGTGTGAAGAAGGAACAGATAGCATATATATAAGAGGCGCAGTATGGAATAGGAAGACCGAGTAATGGAATAGAAAGCAGAACGCTTAATAGAAAGAAATAAACACTTAATAAACACGTGATCCACATCGCAAACACTCTCTCTGTTTGATTAGATAGAACAATATAGAGAAGCAACCAATGAATAACGAAAACGGGAGAAGGATACTATAGAACGCAGACGAATAACGGAGATAACAACAGAATGACGAAGTGATCCTACAAAGAGAAGCACGGATTAGCAGAAAGACGTTGAGCGGACAGAGAAAAAGAGCAATTGTTAGAGGAAGATACCATAATCCGAGATGAACTCTTAAATATTTAATAATAATTCTACTTTGTTTTAGGGTTAGGCATTTAATTTCGTGTCGTTCATTACGAGGTCCTTGTCCTGCAAATTATAAATTATGTTATTGCTTTTATTAAATTTTTTGTTCATTTACGTTATTGTTGAGACGCAACGAATTTTTCAAAGTGTGTTAAAGATAACTTTACATTTTCGCGGCTTCTAAAATTCATTGTATTATTATTTTCATTCCGGTACAAAGCAAAGACGTCAAAAATATTATCAGCTAACGTTTGGTAATATTCTCCATGCATCATCAGAGTCAAAACATACTGCAAGAGGAAGCGTGGAAAAAACCTAGATCGTAAATATACATATCGAAAGATGATTAGTTCCGGGCATCTGATTGGGTTTTTCCACCGTGCATAATACTTACAATTACAGTTCTCTCTAGCTGGGATCGATTTTAAACTATTTTTACACGTTTTACTATATCGGTCGCCTCTCTTATTAGTCGTTTTCCCGCGTGTTTTCGATACTAGCCAACATTTTTTTGGTGTGGCTAAATTTAATTTCGTGTTTATTTTTCTCTTAGAAAAATTCGTCAATTTCGAACATAAAGAGAAAAATAAACACGAAATTAAATTTAGCCACACCAAAAAAATGTTGGCTAGTATCAAAAACGCGCGGGAAAGCGGTTAATAAGGACGGCGATTAAAATATTTTTTTAATCATTTTTTAATCATTTTTTTATCATTTTTTTATCATTTCTTATCATTTTTTTATCATTTTTTCATTTTTGAGCACGACAACTAAAGGGACATTGATATTTCTGGTAAGTTTCAATGTAGGAAAGCGGGATATTCTAGCCGAACGAAACACAATTATCTAGTCAACTACGCTACGGTAGCTGACAATAGAAAACCGTAAAAAAATTAGAACAGAGAAGTTTCAATGATGAATGATATGCTCGGAATTAATGATTTTTCGATAGGTATTTATAGTCTAAGTTTTTCCCACGCTGCCTCAGGGTATGTTTTGGCCCTTATGATGGACGGAGTAATTCGAAAAGTTGGCTGATAATATTTGTGACGTTTTGTACGGGAAAAAAAGTAATAATATAATGAATTTTCATGTTTTTTTTTTTTTTTTTTTTTTTATTTGGTATTTAGTGGCGATGTTATTTTGGGGTATTAGTGCTAAGATTTAGTTCTCTATTCGTGTCGCAATAGCCTGGTTAGCAACTAGAGCGCTTGACTTCGAAAGTTTCGGGTTCGATCCCGGGCGACTACGAGAAATTATTACGAAAAATCAAATTAAATTAAATACTCGCCAATAGCAGGGGCGAATCCAGAAGGACATTAAGGGGGGGGGGATTATATAATTACGGAAAATCTTCTACGGTAGGCGGTAGATTTGAGAAATGCCCTTTGTTTCATAAAGAAAATTAAATATGTACCTCTTTAGAAATTCGTAAAAAAGTGTTTTAAGAATACATAATTATTACAATTTTTAATTTAACTTTTGTTTTACTTTTAGGGGGGTGAAAAATAAAACGAAATTATAAAATTATACCTTAAATATGGTTGTTTAGAAATAGTAATAAAGATAGTATTTTTATTAGACTTTGCACTTCTTTTTTATTTTCGTTACTAATCCGATCCGAATTCTCTTTGTTCGCGAGCAAGTTCAAATATATATATATTTCTCATTGAATAATTTTTAATTAAAATTACAAAATAAAAATTAAAAATAAATAAAAAAAACATTAATAGTTTTACTAGAAAATAGTATTAAATATTAATTGTTAAAATCTGTAGGTAAAATTCATAGAAATCTTTTATAGCATAAATTAAGTTTCTTTGTTGTAACAATCTTTTTTTCATAGAGGCTTTGATTTCTTTGTGGAGGTGGATGTCCTCTCCCCCCCCCCCCCCCGTCGATCTGCCACTGCTGCTAATAGAATCATATGGAAGGCAATGACAAACATGCATACCATCATCATACGCGTGCTAGTTAATACGCAGCAGACAGACACGGAGCATTGAATTTGTACATCGATAAATCATCCGAATATAGTTTTGCTTGTGTGTACACACTCGTACTGTATATAACAATTGCTATGAACACTAATACTTATGTCTGTACAGCTGAAATGTACGAACAGGTAGTCGCCGACGCTCAAGAATTAAGTATGGCTCTATAAAGAAGAATTATTTACGTATTGCTCGCGTGGTTAGGATTATCAAGTATTGATTGTATTTCAACGAATTCTGTATCGCTCTCTAATTAGTTTTTTATTGCTGGAACGGTGTTCGTGAGCACCGAATTTTCGTTTTTTTTCGAGTGAAGCTGCTAACTTTGACAACTGTTTTAAGGCAGATTCGTGAAAGTTATCGAGTTCTTTTTCTTTTTTTTTCTTTCAGCCTGTTTCGGTTAATATGTTTCTGCTATATTGTCTTTTTGACAAAACAGTCTTTCAAATTACGTCGGTGTATTATGCGGTCTGTAGTGCATTTTTTTTAAGATGGTGTTACTTTCAGTCAAATAATATCTGGGTATTATCCTAGATTAGCGTCTTACTTGAAGACTTCACATTGCACAAGTTTGAACGAAAATGCGAGCCCGTACCCGTTATCGGGTCGGAAGTCTTCATTAAACCTATATCTAAAAACGCTTCTTTACTGGACGGCCATCGTCCCAATTTGGAAATATGGAATAACAAATACTCGGATAATTGAGCGACAATAGTCCAAGATATTACGCATGCCAATATCCAATGAGACGTTACACATATCCTAACTCAGAAATATAAAAAGTTAATAATAACTGACATAATAAACAATTATAACGAACAATATAAGAACAAAATAAATGTCTTACTTAATAACGTTTTCGGGGCTTAACCCATCATTAGCTAAAACACAATTCACTCTATATGTGATCAATAGTGTGATTTCGAACTTGTCTCCGATCACATATAGAGTGAATTGTGTTTTAGCTAGTGATGGGTTAAGCCCCGAAAACGTTATTAAGTAAGACATTTATTTTGTTCTTATATTGTTCGTTATAATTGTTTATTATGTCAGTTATTATTAACTTTTTATATTTCTATATTTAACAAACAGAATGGAAAAAGATTCTTTATATCCTAACTCATTTCACTATTCAGTTTAGACCTCCTTCCTGTTCTTGGTTCTATTATTTTCCTACTACCCTTAAACGTTTTTTTTCATTATTGCTATCTGCCGTCTGCGGTTCAATCACACTTTGCTCCCATCCTCACGGTATCGTTTTGCTCTTTCCCCGTCCGCTTATTGTGTCCATTGTACTCTGGCGACTGTTCTTTCGTTTGTGATCCTGACTACGCGCTATTTGTTACATTCAGCTATTAAAGCTGAACTTTCCTACTCCGTATAATGCTTCCTACGTCTTAACTTTGCCGTCCCCAAAGGTGGTTCCTATTCTTACCTTTTTTCTTTCATCGATTTCTTACCCCAGATTAAAATCTCTAATACAGTCCAATTGTCCTAAGTGTGTTGGCTGAGCTCAAAAAGAAAAAAAAAAAATGATCTCCACGTTTCTATCGATAAAGTTTACATGGCACAATATCAGAAATTTTTCAATCTACTAAAATTCCATGGTAACGCCAACACATTAGGAAAATGTACGTACAGACGGTGTACGGAAACCCACCAAGAAGATTAAAAAGAAGATGGTGTCGGGATGTGCTACAAACGATAACGGAAGTACCGTTTTAATATTAATCCTATACAACTAGTTTAAATCCTTCATATCCGACACTAATGTAACGGCTTCAGTAATAAAAGCTCCATTATTTCCAATGGGGAGAAGGCGCGAACAACATGTTATATTTTGTACACCCTCATCGCCAGTTATGGTATAGTATACCGGTACAGTGTGTGTGTAAAAAAAAAAAAAAAAAAAGTTAATGTTACTAGGTGTTTTTTGTTGTTTTTAATGATACTAGGTGTTTTTTGTTGTTTTTGATGTTACTAGGTGTTTTTTGTTGTTTTTAATGTTACTAGGTGCTTTTTGTTGTTTTTAATATTACTAGGTGCGTTGCAGTTAGGTTTTCCTTAATATTCATTTTTTTTTCTACTTCCCAAATGTAATTCCCTTTTTTTCCTTATGTATTTTCGAGCTGGTTTTCAGATTCTTGGGGTCGCTTCTTATTTTTTTTTTTCGGTGGTGTTGTAGCTGTACAAATTATATAGGTTTTGATGTTTTTCATAGGAGTGTCTTCGAACGTCACTTCTACTTGGTCTTACGTCTTATGTTTTGTCTTACTGATGTTTTTCCGGACCAGACTCGTGATGGCTATCTGCATTTATTCTTTTGTTTCGGTTGTCCGTTTCCTGTAATTTTGTCTCCAGTATCTTGCCGATTTAAGGATCGATGTTTCTCGCACCGGCTGTGACATGTTTAGTAAAACTTATTAGTTATTATGCCTTCGGGATTCTTTTCGTCCTTCCTTTCTTACATCCATGTCAGTTCCCGCGGTACTTGGACACTAATCTAGGTGCGAGTTGTTCTAGCGCATCTCGATACCTACGCGTTCCGCTACTACTCGGCCGAGCATGACTTGCCGGAAATTTTTTTTGGAATTTCAACTCAAATCGAAAGATCCTGTTTGAATGAGTTTTGCGGCAGGGCAGTGAAAGAGATTAGAGGGGGGCCGAATTTTAAATTGCCAGTTTCGACCTTATCTCATTCAATCGCGAGAAATCGTTTCTTTTGTTCGGCAGAACTATTTTTAGACCGAGTTAAAAACAACGATCGACCTCGATCCGGGGATTTTACGGCCTAGACGGATTTCAGTTTCGTGTCGTGACATCTCTGTGTCTCTTGGTGAGAGTGCACGACGGTACTTTAACTTCGCCGTTTTGTGCGGAATTGTTGCGGCAAGTGCTGACACGTGTGAACTGATCCGCATCAGTTGAGTGCACACGCTCGTGTGGTGTTAGTCGAGCAGCGCGTCTCCCAACACGGTTTTCGTACATCATACAGATGGTTCGCTCGTTTGCTCTACGAAGTCGCGCCATATCACCCGTTTTCCAGATTGCACAATCAGGTCAAAAAGGTATCACTAATGCCACGAAGAGGTCGATAATGTATTTTTAGATACCTCGCTTAAAATAGATTTCACAGAACAACACCACGTTCGAGTTCGTTTTAGTTTTGCTTTGTTTTTAATGTGTAAATGTAATAAATAGCATATGCGTTCAAAAACATGTACTTTTTATGGTTTCGATTTTTTTTTGAAATGATCGATATTTGCGATAAGAAAAAATATATGTACATCTTTCTGAGTGGTTTTGGACGGCTTTGGGCGCTCGAAGTAGAACACAATATACTTTCGACACGACTATTATTGAGACACATTGGAAACAAAGCAGCTTTCCGGAATACTTGTCAAAGTGATCACATTATATGTATATACATATATTATACAGAATTAAATAATTCCGTTCGCACATTTAAACTAAGCTTCTAGCAATGATATAAGAAATAGGAAAAAAGCGCATAAATTCGAAATGACCAAAGTCAATTTTTTTTTAGTAAATAAAATATTACGAAAAAATTGTTTTTCACGGGTTGAAATAACACGGTAATTTTAAGAATTATCCGAAATTTATACGCTAGTAATTTAATATTTTAATTGAAAAATCGTAAATAATACTTTAATACATTATGCTGTTGTACGATTAAACACACAGTATCATCAGACAAATGTCCAAAGGACTAATCCTTAAACTTACATTGATTCTGCAGAAGTCGTAATGGTGACAGATAAGCGCTGGCACACAATATGATGTAAGAGTTTTCAGTCGATCTATTTATTTAATATATTACACGGTTTTGGCAAGAGAGATCTACTTAATCCCCGGCTGCTAGTCATGTAATTTTTACAGTCAATTGACTACACTAATCTTCACCAAAAAAAAAAAAAATGTCGTACAAGTGTGACGTTACAGATTTTGTAACGAAAATTTTTTATTGCATCCGTTACGTAAGAAAAACACATAGTAATTTACATCTGACAACGTTACTCATGCATCAAAAAGTAATATGAAAGAACAAAAAATAGAAGCGTTATGAAAAACCTTTTCTATTACGTTTTGAAATAAAGTGCTATCAAAACGATAAGTTACTACTTTTTTCCTCTTAAAAACGACGTAAATGGAAAGTTTTACTCTTCTTCAGAACTGTCATCTGAGCGTCCATCTTTGGTGGAATGAATCAACTTATACATATACATACATATATATATATATTAATTACAGCGTAATTCTTAGGCCACCCCCCATTCGAAAAAATGTCCCAATTTTATGTAACGCAGAATTTTCCAATTTTATGTAACGTGTTATATTTTATAGGATTTTTGTTATTGTTATTTAAAAAATGTCACAATTTTATGTAACGAAATATGTAACGAAAAATGTAATGAAACAATATCTTAATTTTATATAATGAAAGTTAAATGTTATTGTGTTGGTTCCATGAGAGTTTGTAATCAAGCGTCATGCCAAGATATTTAGCTGTGTCTGAAGAGGGGATCACATTTGCGTTTAGTAAGATTTCGAGTGTTTTAGGGCATTTGTATTTTCTGTTAGGATGCCAGTAAGAATTATGTTGTAAATTTTGATCATTTTATACAAAGTATAGAAGAGAAAGAGACAGAAATGAAAGCAAGAGGGGTCAAGGGACACAGCCCCTTGCGAGGCCAAAATGGCCGAGTTTATATATATTGTTCAAAACCATTAATTACAACAATTTATAATTTATATAGCAGACAAAAAGTAGTTGTTAAAACCAATGGCATCGAGTCGGAAAAAACAGAGATAAGTAAAGGAGTGAGGCAGGGATGCTGATACACTGATGATGATGATGATGATGATGATGATGATGATATATATATAGGGTCACCCAAAAAGCTTCGACAATTTCAAAAATTTATGGAAATATTCGGTTAATAGGTAGAGCGCGACCACAACGCGCTCAATGTTTGATAGAAAACGTCAATTTTATTCCTAGTATGCGTCAGTAACTATGTCGCATTGGCCAAAGCAGAGTCGAATGTTATTTTCGAATGGATGAAATACATGTGCAACAGGAATTCCGAAACAACATTTTAATATTGCTCCGCGAAAACCGATACACGAAATCGTAGCACAATCTTAAACTGGATTAAAGGCTCCGTCAAGTGTGATAGTCTGCACATTATTCATGAAAAACCAATGCACAATCCGTGTGTGACAGTGTGGGCCGGCGTTGTAGCGTAGGGGATGACTCGGGCCTTTCTTCTTTAAAAGTAAAAATCAACACGGAGCAATATGTGAAAATTACTGAAACCTTCATTCTCCATGCACCAAACGTAAACTACGCTTAACATGGTTGCAGCAGGATGGCGCTACTTGTCTCACACGGCAACGCGAACGATCATCTCTAAAGGCTCCACTCTCCGTTCACTTCCCTAACCTATTGGTACCTGACTTATTCCTATGAGGATATTTAAAGGCTAGAGTCTACACTGCCAAACCGCACAATTTGGACGAATTAAAGGATTCAAGCCGAAATGTCATGGAGGATGTGTATAATAATTAGGTGTTTAAATGGAAAGCATTTGACTGATGCAAGTTTTTTATTAAAAGTTGAAGACTTTATTTTCATGTGCAGTTTTCTTTTCTTTCGATTTTTTAAACCAGATTTATACGAGTTTCAAATCGTCGAAACTTTTACGGGGGGCCCTATAAATACATTATATAGGTATATTACATATATATATATATATATATATATATATATATATATATATGTGGGTAAATTTATATTTTAATGTTTTTTTTGCTATACTTTGCGCTAGAAAAAAAAAGAAAAAAAAAGTGGTCTTGTTCATACCACCATGAACACCATGAAGCTGTTTAAATTTAATACGTTATCATCCCCCTCTTTTTTACTTGATATATATTATTGACAACAAGCACGACTCAAATCATAATCAGATAAATTTTATTGACAAAATCATCGAATAGTTCGATAAGATTGTCAAAAGTTTTAGCTTACATAGTGCGTACGGTTACGTTTCACAGTGCTTAACTGAATGTAACCCGATTTCGAGTATAAGTTTACAGCATTGGTAATCGAAAGAACAGATTTCAACTGTACAATTACAGCGTCATCAATTGTCAATTTAATAATTTTTTCATTATGGCGATAAAATTAATCTTATTACGAAAAGAGAAATATTCTGAAAACATTACTCATGAAAATCCTATATAATTATGATACAGCTGAAAATAAAAATGTTCACACACATAATTGAAATATAAAAGCAATTTACAAAATTTTCTGTTAAAACTATTGTTTAAAAGAGAGTTATATAATCCTTGATTTTTTTTTTTTATATATTTGTTCATTATATTATATTGAAAAATAAAATTTGATTTTCGGTTAAGTTATGAAAAATGGAAAATTTCTTTACATCTGCTATAGTCAAATTGTGTTCGATTACCAATGCTGTAAACTTATACTCAAAATCGAGTTACATTCGGTTAAGCGTTTTACAGTTGATACAATCCTAAGCGTATTTATTACTTTCTATGAAATTATTTTGTCGCAATTACCGAAACAGCTGTAAAATGTAATAGTTTACGAAATATGACTTCTTACTCAGTTTTATATATTTGAATTTAATTATTATTCCACATACCAAAAACACGTATCACATTAGGGTGCAGATCCAACGCATAAAACTCGTTAGTGCTGAGGTTGACTCTGCATGATTTCCAAATGGTTTACTGAATATTAAAACTAATTTCGTCAAAACCCAAAAACATATGGTAACTTTTTTATCGAAATGCACGCGATCGTTTTAAATATATTTTCCCTTTCGAAACGATAATAGTGAAATAAACAATTTGTGTACTTCAATTCGAGCATATTTTAGGATTACCGTAATTTTACAATTTTTAAAAAATATTTATGTAAAACTAATTTATAGCTACACTAGATGCATTTAATCCACCGGTGTCTGTAATTCTGTAATTGTTCTCGATGTTTTAAAATTTTTGACCGTATGTTTGAATTGGCTCGTATTGCACCACCGGCGACCTCATTGTTCAAAGTTTTGTTTACTGTCTTTAATTTTTTATACTAAAACCTCATACTACGTATATAATGAGAATATTTCCTGTAGAGAGATAGTTATTGCGCGTAAAGAATTATGATGATTACAGACGTCTAATAATCAGTTTCGTTTTCTTTTCTTATGTTTTTTATTTCGTTGTTTTCGACATGCCCGGAAATATTTAGTAAACAGAACTCTGTTTCGCTCTATCGATACTCTATGATTTACTTTCATCTATATTTGAATTTGCCATTCTAACGTTGTTAATTGCTGATTGGGGAGAGAGCGCTATTTATTTTGGTTGAAGTAAAACACCGCTGTACAATAGGCAATGGTAGCTGGCCTCACTACAGAGTCATCGCTGTGTAAATGAGGTATAAAAGTGACCCCAAAACACTTCGTCTCTACGTGTAACTCTCTCGGCTATAGAATGTAGATCAAACGTATTTTGTTTTCACTACTGATAAGGAGTGTAATTTCGGGACTTTGTTAGAAGCCATACACATCCTGAAAATCCGCATTCGCGTTCCAGCTTCCAGAAATATGGAAATGATGATGATACGCGAAAAACTACTCTCTTTTTTTAGCAAAAGGAATTATTTTTACCATTTGCCACCATTTGCTACTATTTTCTACCATTTGCTGCTATTTGCTACTATTTGCTACTATTTTCTACCATTTGCTACTACTATTTTCTACCATTTGCTACTACTATTTTCTACCATTTGCTACTATTTGCCATCATTTTCCATCATTTGCCACCATTTTCCACCATTTTCTACCATTTGACCTTTCTTTTTACTGGGTTGAGAAGATTTTAAAAAATTACAACGTAACATTGCGCTGTTATTCTTTTGTAATTTGCGCATTTGATTTTTGCAGTATCGAAATGGAATTTCTTTTTTTTTCTGTTTTCCGCGATACCAAAACCATTCATCTAGGAAATCCTGTTACGAAATTATGAACATTGCAAGAGTGTATTTTTAATATCGAAGATTTTTCTTTTAAGACTTTTTTTCGACAGCTGAAGTGCACTCAGTTTTTGAAAAATCTTTTCAATTACAAACAAAATGATCGATTATACACTTTGGTTTCTTTATTCGAATCAACATTTATCCGTGGTAATTGACATTGAAAATATGTTACCTTTTTTGTCTCGTTATATACCTTTTTTTTGCTATTTTCACGACCGTCCTTAATGTTCCTTCGGACAAAAATTAAATTTTCGCCGACTCTTTAGGAGCACTACAAAGCTCTTGCTCGAGTTTCACAAACAGCACTTAAAATAGCAAAGGAAATTGGCGATATCTTAAGCAACGAAAAAGCTGCAAAAAAAGCTAATTTCTGAGTAGGTATATTCGTAATGTACTTAAAAATGTCGATCTTCAAGGTGTACACGACTTTAGCAACAGGTAAAGATTACTCGGGAACAAATATTTTAATTTGTATAGTAAGTCATCGTAATTTATCGAAAGCTTATTGAACGTCGAGAAATGACACGGTACATCCTTTTTTTGTCTCCAAATTATTTTCAATTACACTAAGCACCTTATGCAATTGATCAATCGTTTGTCCTCAATAGCTGATATTTAGGGTCACGAATTATACGTCCCGCGTATTCTACTTTTTTACTGTATTCACCAGTTCCCGATTTTTGTCCATACGCAACAGTACTTCTGAATTTTTTATCTTCTACGTCCACGACGCACACACACACACACACATTAAAAATATTTTCGTAACCCCTCCCGAAATTTTGGTCTAGATACGGCCCTGATAAGAATTACTATAATATTATTACTCTGAAATATATTTTTTAGCACGATTATTCAGCCCTTCTGGTTATCTAAAATAAGGTTTAAAAAAAGATTTTTAATTAATAAGAACATCATTATAGCCCCCCTATCTAAGAAAAAACGGATTTTTTTCTTCTTGCAAAATGACGCCTGTCTAAAGAAAAGATTAATTTTTCGACCTTTTTGTTTTTATAATTTTTAATTTTTTTTAAACACTAAAAAACATAATTTTGATATAAGAGTGACAGGGGCGATAAAAAGTTATTATATATTGAAAGTTGATACAGAATTTGAAGTAAATTGGTTAAATAGAACTTGAGGTATCATGTCAACGATGTTGATGCGTTTTAAATGTAGTGAAGTGTGCTGGATTCTGTGTACGGCTTTGTCTGCGTGTAAATGCAATATAACTTTTCACTTAATGTGGGAACCGCTGAAGTTTTCGCCGTCTAAGTACGACAAGAATAACAAAATGACAGTTGAGAGTAGAGAAACGATCACTGAGAAATTCCATCAGATGACTGTAGCCATTCGTTGTAATAAGATGATATCCTTTTCAAAATCGTACTCCACAAAACCTGTACATAAATATTTATAAACGTTTTCCCTTTTTTTTCTATGTTATAATCGGTACAAAATGCATAATCGTGTCAAATTTCAAACGAAATTCAAACTATCTGAGATATATAATTTAGCCTTTGCTGGGTGAATTTCATAATCACTGTCTCTAAAAATAATTCCGAAATATAAGAATCGGGGTTTAATCACAACCGATATACGCGTGTCAAAAAATGCAATATTTTCAATATCGTTTATGTCTATATCGATTTATACAACTAATAGTGTGATATCTCGAACATTATATTTCAGAAAAGTACAAATATATATATATAGTCTTTTAACACTTGCGAGATTACCGAAAATAAAAATTCTTCCGATGTAAAAAAAAATGTTGAAAAAGTTAATATTTCAATATATCAGATTAAAAAATATTAAATTCATCACATTCTTTATGGATAAAAAGATAGATTTCGGGTGTCCACCTTTTTTCTCCCGAGTATTGACTAGGTAACATTTTTTTAAATGTTTTAAATATCTACTCGGCTTTTCTTACGAGTTTCGGTATCGCAGTCCAACGCAGATCAAAATGACGTTTTTACTTCTGCTAATTGCAGCCGCCTAACGTTAAGTCCGATCGTAGTCTGTATGATTGTTCGAGCAGTTATTGTACGTTTCAGTAATTAACATTAATTATGCACACACGGTTGGTGACGTTGACCTAATTAGAAAAAGGGAAAATTTTGCTTTGTTTCGTATATAAGGCTTTGTATAAATTCTTTTTAAATATTTTCTAATTATCTATATGAAAGTTACACAAGGCTAAAAATCATACAGCACTGCAGTAGCTAGAGAGGTAATTTTTCTTTTTAATTTCTTCTTCGTCAGGTTATAGGAAAATTATGAAATCTCAAAAATTATATAATTAAAAAGTCAAAATTTTAAAAGCAGTAAAAATCAAGTTTTAAGAAAAAATGTTTTTTTCTAATACTCCTCAGCCCTCTCTACGGTAACAACAGGATTGTTTTTTTTTTTTTTTTTTGTTTAAGTTAACGTATTTTTGTCTTTAAAATAACGAAAAAATAGAAAAGTGCAAGAATTTTACAATTCAAGGACCCGTTGAATTTGGGAAAGTACACACACCTAAAAAACCGGTAAGACGGAAATCTAAAAAATGTCGCCCTTCCCAGATTTAACCACTCGCCAACAGATTGGTGCTTAATACGGGTCTCGTTTCGACTCCAACGATTTTGCCTCGTCTTATTTTTAGGTAGATGTAGTTTCGTGTTAGTGAGTTTTCAATTTGTTTTTTCTTTAATCGATATCATATTTAAGATATTAAATAATCACTGAACTTAAAAAAAAAAAAAAAAAAAACATCGGCGAAATCATTAATTAATTGCAACAGTTTTCGATGCCTTTTTTTGTTCATACATAGATCGATTAAAAAAACGATATCCTTGTATAAAGAATTGATTTTTTTTTTTTTTTTTAATTATGGGCACGTCAGCAGACATTTAGCCAACAAAAAAGATTAGAAGAATAGAAAGACATACGGAGCGATGGGTTATATCGAGAAACGATTAGAGACGGAAGAAATGAAGGCGGCTAACAAACGAACAACAAAAGGAGATGAAAAAGCGAGAATGTAGCACTGTAAGGAGTGTAGGGAGGCCAAGGCTAAGCAAATTGGAATAAAAGATCGCGCGTTCTGTAGAGATGAAGGAACATTTGAATAGTACTTGCGTCACACGTGACATTTAAGGTAGGAGGATGAAAGGGACGACGCAACGAGAAGCCGGGAGCAGACTATGATTACAAAACGAAGACGAACTATGGAAGAAGTGACAGAACGGCTGATACTGGGGAAATTGATAAACCAAGGGGAGACACGGATGGAGATAAAAGGAGTCGTCAGGGTTGGAGAAAAAGGACGGATAGAGAGATCAAAAGCCACGGTGAGAACGAAAAGAGAGAGAGTAAAGACTTTGGGAAGGAAATCTGCCTATGAAACGACCATTTTCTGCGGCCGTAATGAGTCAGAAAAATCGTTACCGGCGATACCATATTAGTCAGGAATCCAAAGCAGGTCAATATGGGTAGAACGGGAAGCTAATTCGCAAACCTAGCAAAAGAAAATTAACTTGTTCCAGTCCGGAATCGACTAACACTCATCAGCGGTCGTTGAAATAATAAACGGGTTTGTCAAAAACTCCGGACAGCCATTTTTTTAATGAATATTCCATACGATCGGTCTCTGTCGATTGAGTTATTTCATCCCTTTTTTTTTTTTTTTATCTATTTCGCGATGGGCATGGTTTTCAACGACCTATTGGCACGTAGACAAAAGGACTTTCGATTTCGTAAAAACAAAGAAACTCTGTATAGCGATGCATTCAGGATAGAGGGCGGTTGATAAAAAATATGTTAGTCTTTCGTGCGGTATAATTCATCTGTATTATTATTTCACCGCATCTTAATAAATGATTATATTCGTACGTACACACGATTCCATTTTCTTCGTTTAATTTTTCGTTTTGAAAATTCCGCGTATTGAAAATCTTCGTTGACCACGATCATACTTTACGGTTTCATTACAATCGAATATGTTCAATCAGTTTTGACTAGTGTGATACATATGTTGTTGCCCAGAAGAAAGAGCAGAGCTACTGTTTTTTAGAATCCGGTTGACTGAAGTTGAAGTAATATTGCGGGGGACACGATAGAAAAGAAACAA
This sequence comes from Icerya purchasi, assembly GCA_039619475.1. Classification (NCBI taxonomy): domain Eukaryota; kingdom Metazoa; phylum Arthropoda; class Insecta; order Hemiptera; family Monophlebidae; genus Icerya; species Icerya purchasi. The sequence goes on from CM077115.1 coordinate 207,223,187, forward strand.
AACATCCAGCGGAAGTTTCAATTTCATACTGGGTTCATTGCTTTCTAACAGCTTTTTTGTTGTTTTTTTTTTTTTTTTTTTTTTTAATTGAATTAATTATTTCCAATTGTCAAACAGTTGGCGGCGCGCCATTCTAGTAAAATTTAGACGACCAATCTCAGTCAATTTCTTTTTAAAAAATAATAATTTTTCGTCAAGAACTGGTTATTGTTTTAAAGGGGGTTTTTTTTTTTTTGTTTCTCTCCAGAGAACTTACCATCGTTTAGAACTGTCCATTTATTCAATTTGACTCTGAAAGTCCATTGGGTACCTTTGGAATAGGCTGAGTAAAGTTAAGATGAAAAATACACATATTGCTGTACATGGTAAAGTGGTGCAATACACCAGTGTGGGGAAAATGTCGCTTGACTACATTTTCCACGTTTATAAACAGATGGCAACAAGAATACAATTATTTTATGATGTATTTAAGCTCATAGTATTTCGCCAAAATGTTACAGAATTATCACTTTACTTTCAGTCGATTTTCGAACACGAGTAGGAATATTTCGTGTCATCTAAATTTTTCAATCTGTTCGACCGTTATTTTGAATTCTTCTTCTCTAATATTCGTCGAAAATGTTGTGCATGGACAGTAATAAATACTAGGGGCATTTGAAAAGTACGTATACAACCCTCAGGAAACGAAGAAAAAGGGACAAAGCAAAATCGAAAAAATATTTTATTATTTACGAAGTCTTGCTATACTTTTCTACATAATCGCCATATCGCTGCAGGCATTTATCATAACGGGAGATCAACTTTTTTATTCCGGTCGCGTACCATGTAACGTTTAAATTTTGGAAGAACACTGCGACCCCGTTTCCTTCAAAGATGATGTATCTGGAAAACGCCGCCCAGCAAGATCTCTCTTCAAGCCAGAGAAGGCATGGTAGTCACATGGGGCGAGATTTGGTAAGTACCGGGGGGATGTTCAAAGACGTCCCACCGAAAATCAGCAAGCAGGGACCACTTGAGCTGCAACATGGCAAGGCTGCGTGGTACCCACCTCGTGACAAACTTAGTCAAGTGAAAATGTTCTGTAAGGATACGATAAATAGAAAAACGACCCATGCTAACATACAAGAACCGCTATCTCATGGTAAAGATCAGATACTGTATCGCGCGTCGATCTTTGTCCAGGAGAGTGCGTACAATGTTGATTGTTTCGTCGTTAATACGATCAAAAGGCCGACCACTCCGCTCGTCGTCGTGTGTGTGTCCGTTCTTCCCTCTTCAAATTGCTTTACCCAGCGATATAAAGCTGCTCCGGTTATCACATTTTTGTCTACATTCGCTGCACCTAAACGTCGATAAATTTCGTCACAAGGAATCTTTTCAATAGTTATAAATTTGATAACTGCACCTGCGTCATACTCATCGTTTTTTCGCTCTAAAACACGTAAGTCACAACCGATCGTTTCCAACCATTAAGAATACATTGTACAGTAACCTTGAGAAACATGCCTAATCAATTTCATCGCTTCAGTGTTACCGTGAGTGGAAAACGAAAATGTGTATACTTACTTTGCAAACGCCCTACGTAGTAACAAATAATTTGTGATATTTAGACGGTAAGAAACATAATTTCTTTATTTATCTCTTTTTTTTTAGTTTTTATGGGCAGTAGAAGCAATACGCCACAAAACATGCGGAGGCAAAACGCCACTGGCATTTTAACCCGAAAATTAAAATAAAGTTTAAAAAAAAGTGAAGAAACGGAAACATGTTTGTTTTCGTTGTGATCATGCAACTGTATACGCTTGCAATTGACTGACAACATTCACTACGCATTTCGGTATCATTGTTTCTAGCTTCGATATGAGTCACTTCTCACTTGCATTATTCTTTAACTGACCGAGTCATACTGTGCGCGTACAAATTCTTTTTTGACCCACTGTATATGAAAACTGAGTTATAATGTAGAGTTGGAAGTTGTTGGACGAATTCGTTACCTCTTGTTCGCTCGCGTTCATATTGGCAGCTTGCTAATATCTATTATTCCACCAGACCCGTGAGACCATTCTCTTATTATCTCGATAGATTAATAAGTTTTGTTTCTTCGCGGTGTTATTTGATCGCTACTTGATTAAATTCTTAGTTTGTCTTTACAGTGTTTTCTTTCCGGTTTCATTTTTCCTTTTTGCACTATTAGGACACGGAATTAGAATAGAAAAACAAATCGAGCGTCGTGGAGTAAGGACAGTTTAACCCCGAAGCTATTACTTCGGTTTGTGATGAAAAAAACCCACATGTTTAGAAAACCGCCAAAGAATACAATATTCCATACCGTACGTTACAACGACACATAAAAAGGACAAATCTCCAAGATGTAAGCTTGGAGCCCCTAGTAGTTTGGAAAAATATGAAGATAAGTTAGTAAGGTATAGAAAGCAACTAGAAAAGGCAGGGTTTCCTCCAATTAGCAGCCACATTCGACAATTAGCTTTTACATTTGCGCATAATGCGCGGCATCCATTTAGTAATGTAAGCAAAATGGCTAGTCGTGATTGGTTCAAAAATAACGTCATCCTGATTTATCTGTCGGAAGAGCTCAAGGAGTTTCGATAGCTAGAAGTCTTGGTATGAACAGCAATGAAGTAAAAGTACGATCTCATTTAGATATCTGCTAAAATTTACAATACGGATGAAACTGGAATACAGTTGAATAATGAAGCTGGAAAAGTTACGTCTACTAAAGGAACCAAAAAACAAAAAAAAAAATGTTCACTCGGTAGTAACATCTGCCGAACTATCATTGTCATTACGTGTTGCAATGCAGAAGGTCACTTCATATTCCACCTTATTAAGGCAACGCTTTAGGAATGAATTTGAAGGTGATCTGCCACCAGGTTGTAAGGTGAAGATGAACGAAAAATCTGCACATATAACTAAGGGCGTCGCCAGCCGATGAGCTAGGGAGGGGCAAGATGAGTTGCCAGCCGTCAGGGGGATGATAAAAAGAGGATATGAGTTATAAGAAAAATAAAATTTATAAGTTGTAAAGGCTTAATATTTTATTAAACAAGAATAAAATTTTAATTAAAACATAAGTTTTCCAAATTGTCTATGATTACGCGCCTATGAGTACTCACCAATGCCAGTTGATTAAAAAGTTTCAAGGGTCCGGGGGGGGGGGTAGCTGCCCCTCCCTGCCGCCGCTGGCGACGCCCATGCATATAACTGCAGATGTATTTTTGGAGTGGCTTAAAGATCACGTTTGGCCTCGTAAAGGCTCTAGAAAAGTATTGCTAATTTTGGATGGTCACAGCTCTCATTGCTGTCAGTGCGTGTCTTGGATTTTGTAAAAGAAAATGTGAGATTATTTTGCTGCGCTTACCAAGTCGTACCACTCACTATTTACCGCCTTTGGATAGGTACTTTCCTAAATCGCTAAAAAGCTGCTGGAAAGCAGCTGTAGGTAACCGGATATTTAATTGGTAGGCACGTCACAAGATATCAGTTTGACGTCAAACCCGTAAAAAGTGCTTGGACGTCGGTTGCAACTGTGAGCAATGGTGCTAAGGGATTTAAGGCTTGCGGGGATATATTTCCTCTCAGTCCGCAAATTATTCCACATTATGCTTGTGCCATTTCTGACGTAGCTGAGGCTAATTCTACTCCGATCGTAGCTGAGGCTAATTCTACTCCGATCGTAGCCGACGCAATTGATGCTACAGAACATTGCACAAATGATAACGATGCGGCTGAATGCTCTTTTGAAGAAATTAGGTGCCAGTGCCAAGATTAAATAAACCTAAACCATCTCTGCTCGGGCACAATTCTAACTGAAGCTGATCCACATGGAAAAAGTTAGAGGTGAAAACGAAAAAAAAAGAGAAGCAACTAAACAAATAAATCAAGATAAATGTAGGAAAACAAAGGCAAAAGAGATAGCGAAACAAACAAAAGATCAAAGTGATACTTCTGATGAGTCATTAATGTCCTACGATGATGCATCTTTGGGATAGTAAGATTTTGAATTGTTTGTAAAGCAAATTATCATAATAAGAAGAGGCGATTGGGTTCAGTGTGGAAATTGTAAAATGCGGTCGCACGAAGATTGCTGCGAAAATGGATTTTGTTCTACTTGTGGCGTTTGAAATTTATTTTCATTTTATTGTAAAAATATTGTAATATATAACTGTATTATTGTTATTTTAAAAAATGCGTAATTATTTATTATTTGTAGGACTTTCTGTGAAGATGATTTTTCTCGTTAGAATGTGGCGTTTTGCCGCCACCCATGTTTGTAGTGGGGAAAACGCCACTTTTGCATTGCATTTTTCCATTGTAGTTAATTTAATCGGTAAATATAACGGCGTGGAAAGGAAATAAGGATTGAATGACAGAGTTATATTTTTGTCTGATTATATGAGCCGGCGGGTTCTTGATGTAAAGCGAAAAGAGAGAATATCTTAGCAGCAGAATAAATACTAGCGGTGAATCTAGACCCCCCCCCCCTCCCAAGCCTCCGTTATTTCTGCAAGACAGAAAAATGTTAAAATGAAATAAAGTCGACACGTACAAAAGCACGCGTACAAACAAAACCAAATTAAGGAGCTATTTTTTTTTTCAAATTTCAAAACGTTGAAAATCAAATTATAGAAAATTGATATCTAAATTTCGGAAAGATAATTTATAAAAGGAATAATGTAAAATGAATTTAAAAAATAAATAAATAAAACGGATTATTAAAACTTAAAAACTATAAAGTGAAATATATACAACAGCGCCTTTGTCTAATAACAAAAAAAATTGACATGATTTCAAATGAAATTACAACCGCATTAAGAAATTTAGTCAATACGTATTGCTCACAATAATAGAGACACTCTTCTAAAGCACCGATCTAATAATCGCTGGTTCGTTGCACTACCGCCTCTGTACCGATTTTTGTTAGTCGCCAGACTTTTCGCTAGCGGTGTATTTATAAATTAGCAGCGTGAATTTCGCCATGTCCTCTAATTATAGCGTAGTCACAGTGTCGCATACATGTGGTGAAGTACCTGATTCTCGTAATAATAATAAACTTCGATCCGTTGCCGGTGTACGTAACTTTGCACAGGTACTCACGACGTCTGGCGAATAAAACACGAAAACGAACGAATCATCAAATCGGAATTCAACGATTACTCGAGACAAGTGGCGTCTAGAATATCAAGCATTTTTCTTCGCATTGACTCTCAGATTTCTACTGGCAAGCTTGAAACGTGTCTCTTTAGCCAGATTACTCACTGTTGCCAGGGAAGTACTGGTAGATTTCTTTCTTTTTCAATTTCCTTTGGTACTTCGTTACATGACTACCTGAGAATTCGTTACCGATACATACACATTTATTTATATACCGCAAAAATCGATTATGTTATACACAATTTCTGCAAACTGTCCGAATTTCATAAAGCCATAGGTCAGTCTCTTTTGTACGTAGATAAAAAGTTATCTCTTATCACTAGCTGGCGGCGGCACAGAACTTAACTTGAAAATATTTTTGCAGATGAATAGAGAGAAAAAAAAATTGATCCTTTTCTATAAAGAAATAAAATTTGTACAATGCACTGTGCTATTCTTTGTTTTTCTTATGTTTGCTAATTAACACGCTAAATACTTATCGTAAAATTAACAAAATTATTGAAAATCTGCGATATGCATAGTATAATAGAAAATTTTACAAAAAAAACTGCTACCCATCTGGCTACAATAAAAAGCTAAAAAATTACAAACTTCTTCAAAAGCAACTTTTTCGAAATACATAATAATTTTTTCCTCTTTTTTACTCTCGTATTTATCTTTTATCTTCCATCTTTTATGTTCCATCTATTATCTTCCATCTTTTATCTTCCATCTATTATCTTCCATCTTTTATCTTTCATCTTTCAGTATCGTACTTGCAGGCTTAAGGGAAAAAAATTGCTATTTGCGCTTGAATTTAGTGAAAAATACTCGTATTATGCGCATAACTATGATTGTCAATAAATTACTATTCGCTTAATCGGTGAAAAATTATTACACAAAATATTTTCGACAGAATGTCTAGAAAATCTTAAACATTAAAAAATTATAATAACTTATTTGATGAAACGACGAACCGGTTATAACTACCAGATTATTCATCCCCTTCAATTATAATAGATTTTCATTCTATGCACATATATACAGGGCCATATCTAGACCAAAATTTCGGGAGAGGTTACGAAAATATTTTTATAAATATATATATATATATATAAACTCGGCCATTTTGGCTTCGCAAGGGACAGCGCCCCCTGACCCCTTTTACATTCGTTTCTGTCTCTTTCTCTTCTATACTTTGTATAAAATAATCAAAATTTACAACGTAATTCGGCATCAACACAAAAAAAATAACATAATCACAAAAATCCTATCCTAACATTTAACTTTCATTATATATGACATTTTTTTCATTACATTTTTCATTACATTTTCGTTACATATTTCGTTACATAAAATTGTGACATTTGTAAAATAACAATTACAAAAATTCTATAAAATATAACAAACGTTATATAAAATTGGGACATTTTTTTGGAGAATTTTTCGCGTTACATAAAATTGGAACATTTTTCTGGGGAATTTTTCGCGTTACATATAATTGGGACATTTTTTGGGGGCATTTTTCGCGTTACATAAAATTGGGACATTTTTTCTAATTAGGGGTAGCCTAAGAATTACGTTGTAATTAATATATATGGGGTGTGTGCGTATGTGTATTGTCATGAAATATATTTATTTATAAATAGTACACTAAAGTCTTGCAGTCAATTATTGTATATGCAATATTTGAACACTACAATAAAAACAAAAAAAAATATTCGTTTCCGTAGAATTCATAAAAATTTCAATTTTCTTTTTTTTTTTGTGTCAAAAATTAAAAGGAAATAAATTTATTCTGAATTGAACAGTCCATTTAATTCAAGCAGCTATTATTTCGCAGACACTTCAGGGGGGTTTGAACCCTAAAAACCTCCCCTCAAATACGGCTATGCATATATATATATACACATATATATATACACGTACACAGGAGCGCAACAATCTAACAATGTGAATAGGTGGTGTTCAAAGCATATGTCTATCGAAGAATAATAATAATATATATACATATATAAAAAATAGAAAAACAATTTTTCCAAAATTACAAATGTGGCGCCAGTTTTAAATGTATTTTTCATCAGTTTACATACTTGTTCACTTTTTATTAAATTTTGCGCTAAACTGTCCAAATATGGTTTTACGAAAATTTGGTTGCGTAGAATCAGTAGATGTTAAATTAAAACGTAGGCTTTCGCTGGGGGGTGCTTATCAAAATTGAGCGGGTGCCCCGGCACCCTTGGACCTTCCGTTGTTGCGCACCTACATATATATATATACACATATATATATATATATACACATATATATATATATATATATTTTTTTTTTTTTTTTTTTTTTTTTTTTATTATTACTTTAATAAGGAAATATAACAAACTAGAGTAGCCTGCGAATTAGCTTATGGCTACCAGTAGCGATTATTTGTATATATGTTTAATTTTAAATAATTCAGAAATGAATACAGGAAATTGTTCTAGTAGAATAATTTCATTTAGTTGAAGTGCACAGTCCATCATATACAATTGTCGCAGGTGGTTATACTTGCTACACGTGTATATTATATGCTGAACATTTTCTACTTCATTACTTTTACAATTACAACATTTACTGTCTGAAATAATATTTAATTTATTTAAAAAGTATCCAATGGAACCATGACCAGTGAGTATTTGAGTCATATAATAATTTACTGTAATGTTTTTATTTTTAAAGCGTTTTATTACGTTAGGAAAGAACTTATTTATTAATTTACCATTTGATAGAGTATCGTATCTTGTTTTAAATTCATTAAAAATTTGTAAATCAACTTGCTTGAGAAGTTCTTTACTTATAATACCATTATTTTCTTTTTTAGCATTAAAAATTAGAGATCTCTTTTTTATGTAAAGATCGATAGGTAAGACCCGTGCTATGGTCTGAATTGCAATATTTGAAGCAGTTACATATGAAGAAGTTAAATCAATTAGAAATTTCCGACAGTTGGAGTTTACGTTATGTATTTGTTGTTTAGTTAACCGGTTATAGTAGACACCAGCACAATATGAGTATAATGACTGCACTAAACCTTTATAGAGTATTATCTTAGATTTATAATTTAGTCCCCATAGCTTACCGCCAAGGGATTTAAAAATGTAATAATATTTATTAACCTTATTATTTATGTACTGTATATGCTTATTGTACTTTAATCTATCGTCTAAAATGAATCCTAAATATTTAATATGGTCAGTAGAACTGAACGTATGATTATTAATTTTAATATTATTGTAACAAATTTGGTCAAGGTTTTTGTCTCGACCAGGTATCACCATTATTTGAAATTTGGTGATCTCAAATTTGAGGTTTAAAGCATTTACTATTGTTTTAAGTTTACAAATAACTTCATTACAATTAGCAATGTGGGACGACAGAGTCGAGTTACTAGATAAATGTACGTTGTAGACCAAAAGTAAATCATCAGCATAGCTGTATAAACGTAGGCCTGCGTATATATTACTTAATTTAGAATGGATATTAGAATATAAAATATTCCACAAGACCGGTCCAAGAACTGAACCTTGTGGAACGCCAAAATTATTTTTAACATCAACAATGTCGTTTTGATAGGCCCACTTTACTCTCCTGTTAGTTAAATAATCGTGTATTAGGGTTATTACGTTAAAACTAAAACCCATTTACAATTAATGTATCAATTATCACTTGACGATCACAATTATTAAATGCTCCCTCTATATCAAATGAAATAATAATAGACGAATTATTCCGTTGTTTGTTTTGTAATAAATTATCAGTTACATCTGCAATAGCAAGTTCTGTAGAAAAGAATTTTCTAAAACCGTATTGGTATGCATTAAGCACGGATGTGCTGCTAATTTCGTTGTTTAAAAATTTAAGAATAATTTTTTCATAAACTTTACTTAAGGAATTTAATAAGCATATTGGCCTATAGCCATTTACTTTACTCAAATCCCTGCTTGGTTTGTTTAACATAATTAAAGTAGCACATTTCCAAGCGGACGGAAACATATTAAATTGTAATAGTTTATTGTAAAGTGTTAATAATAAATTTGGAAAGTAAAAAAATATAATTTTAATAACCTTGTTAGTTATACCATCCGAGGACGGTGCTTTTCTATTAGTAAGATTTTGTATAATTTGTTTTAGTTCAAAATATGTTACTTCAAACTGCTGTTGTTTATTTATATCTGTGATTTTATCTAATGAAATAGAACCAGTTTCTTTAAAATTAAAAAATGTATTCATTAGTAAACTCATTACACATATATATATATATTTATATATATATATATATATATACATATATATATATATATAAATATATAAATATATATATACATATATATATATAAATATATATATACATATATATATATATATATATAAATATATATATATAACTCGGTCATTTTGGCCTCGCAAGGGACTGTGCCCCTTGACCCTTCTTGCTTTTATTTATGTCTCGTTCTTTTCTATACTTTGTATAAAATGATCAAAATTTACAACGTAATTCTTACTGACATCAACACAAAAAGAAAAACAAAACATAATCACAAAAATCCTATCCTAACATTTAACTTTCATTACATAAAATTAAGATATTGTTTCATTACATTTTTCGTTACATAAAATTGTGATATTTTTTAAATAACAATAACAAAAATCCTATAAAATATAACAAACATTACATAAAATTGGAAGATTTTTTTGGGACATTTTGCGTTACATAAAATTGGGACATTTTAAACGTAATTCTTAGGCTACCCCCCCCCCGCCTAAGAATTACGTTGTAATTAATATATACACATATAATTTTTTTGTATAAATTTTAAAAATCCATCAACCTTAATGCACTCAAAGGTATATATGTTCGATATGAAAAAAAATTATGAAATATATACGCACATTCCTCAGCCGTTTTTAATAAATATTATCGAGAAAAATAAACTGATTAAAATCGCAAACCTTCAAGAACATTCAATTACGTGACAAGCTGCCCGAATGGTATCAATGCATCGAGTATGCGGCATTACTGAGAGGTAGTAGAAAAAAATTAACCGAATAAGCAAGCTAATAATATACGCACGATTTTTAAGAAACGAACCACAAAGTGAAAAAATGTAAAAATTTAAATCGCGCGAAACACCACGTGTTCAACCTGGTCACTGTCTGCGTTCTCCTACAAGATCGGTTTCCGAATTTTAAACATGCGATAGCGACAATTTCGGCTAAAAAATTTTCACACAACACATTCGACTAACTAAATAAATAATACGAATTCAATGTTCTGCCACTATCCCATGATGTAGGGAACTTGGATTCTCCTTCTCGTTCATTCGCTCTCGCCGCACACGCTAACAACACTAACAGCAACACTAACACTAACACCCTCTGTTGATTGTACCTCTCTCTCACTCTCTCTCACTCTCTTCCGCAGTGACAACCATTTCAGTTATGTACGAAAATCAGCATAACTAACTGTATGCCGCAACCAGCTGCGAATTGCGAACCTATGTAGCATCAGGCCGGCGAGCGCTCGTCCCGGCCGGTCCGCGTTGCGCAAATTAGAATTCAGCGCCACGAAAAACGATGTGATAAGAGTATATCTGCTACCATTATAACGACCTAGTGTTGTCATCAGTGATAATAATAATTGTTATAAAACTAGCGATAATGTAATGATACTAATAGTTATTATAATTGATAGGCAATCCACCTGCCGCCGTCGCTCCTTCTCGCCGCTAATACTTCGAATAATTAACTGTGACGTCACTTAAATCACTAAACAACACGCTTCACCACGGTGTGAAGGTCGCATGCTCTACAACAAATAACATCGACTTTGAAATTGTTCGTATTTCTGTGTCCCCGTGTTTTTACGTATAGATCGTAATTCAGCGCGTGCCCCTGCACAGGATGCCGCGGATATTTACTAATCGGCCTAATAAACGATTCGGAATTTTCGCTTGCAATACATAGGAAAGTACCCCCGTGATCCTCATTTCATTAATGAAATGTAAAAAAAATTATACCATACCGATGAAATGGAACGTCATACCTTTTTTCCTTTATACCTGTGGGGGGTTCGGTATATGATCAAATTTCTACACATTTTACAGCGCCGTCTCTTTATATGCCGGCTCTTGCGCCAATTATTATTACGGAATTTTTATCAGCGCACGACAATTATCTCCGCGCCTACGCAGCTCATTTTATCGGAAATACTTCTTATCGGATAGCAGCTTTCACGTGTGAAAAAATTTAAAAAAACCCTCTTAGGAAGGTACCTCTAGTTGCTTCGACCGATTACGTACGGAATAAGCAGTGGCCTGCCAACGATTCACATTCAGGGAGGGCAAAAACATAAATCACCGCTATACATAGAGAAGTCTATTTACATTAATAAAAAACGAATGCAGTTTATGTAAATAAAAAAAGGCCTTAATTACCAAGTGGCATAATAAACGATTTTCTTTTTTACTTTAAATGATTTTCTCTCATCGAATTTTTATTTTTCCAACTATCCGAAATTTCCGGTTTTTGTTTTCTCGGTTCGGTGGCTACCTTGTTTTATTTTTGCAACGACGATATAATATTTAATATGGTTATAATAAATATCTTTAAAAACACAGTTGTTTCCGAAAATTATTTATTATGAGTAATCACTGTGAAAGCTTTAAATATTTAATTTAATATGGTTGCTAAAATGTTATTAATTCAAACGATCTCTCTTCATATTTATTCATCTTTTCGTTTAACTTTCTCGGATTTTTACGAAATAACCGTTATATATACCAGTATAACATATATATTTTTCTGAAAGCGCACCCGCAGTTTATTCTCTGATGAGGCGACCGCCCTTGTAGCCACCCCGTTTGGCACGCTACTGGGAATAAGTATAGATAGATCAAACTTGTTCGTTAAAATGTATAAATATAAAATACATTCCCCTTAATTAGAAATGGTAAATAAGTATAAATTTGTATTTTAATAAATTCAAATTAAAATACCTTAATTTAAAGAAACATGTTCGAGCATAGCCCATCATCAGCTACTATCAATTTATAAACGCACTCACTGCTTTTAATTAAATGTGCACTGTGTCTATTGTTAGTTGATGATATAGGCCGAAAACGTTTTTTTTTTTAATTAAGGTATTTTTTAATTAGAATTTATTAAAATATTTAATTTATACTTATTAATTGTTTCTAATTAAAGAGAATTTATTTATATTTACGTATGGAATAAGGTGTTCGTAAATGTTGTTAACCGAAATTATTCTCAATCATCGGATTGAATTCCAAAATATAAATACACGATTGATAGCGTTAAGAATAAACCAAAAAAGTGTTTAAGAACATTAAGATATACGATTCAGTTATAGTAAAAGAAACCGAACACCGTTTAATAAAACTTAAAAACCCTTTTTGGTTTTTAATAAGTTCCAAATTTAGAGATTTTTGTTCCTTATTACACACCATGAATATGAGGAAGGGGGGGGGGGATTTTGCTCTAAAACATGTCCGCTGTTTTAATATTTCGAATTTAATATATTTGTATTAAATTCGTGTTATTCAAGTATATAGAATAACATAAAGAGCGCGTGATATTAATAGAATTGTTTGTGTGTTTGGTCTTTTAAATATATTTTAAATAGTTTATATAAACTAATATAATTATATCAGAAACTCGTAGATAAGACACCGCAAAAAATCAAAACCTCCACGAAAAAACTTGGTACAACAGAGAAACTTTATACTATAAAAGGTTTGTATAAATGATACCTATGGATTTTTTAATAACTAATATTTCATACTGTTTTCTAGTAAAACTATTACTATTACCTTTTTATTCCAATTTAAACGTGACTGCAATCGATCTTTTGCCTTTCTCATTTATTTTTAATTTTTATTTTGTAATTTTAATTAAAAGTAATTGAGTAAGAAATATATATATATATTTAAACAAAGAATTCGGATCGGATTACTAACAAAAATATAAAAGGATTAAAGTCTAATAAAAAAGTACTATCGTTCTATTTTTTCTAATAATTTACTATTATTCAAATTCTAAACTACCATTTTAGCCACAATTTTATAATTTCGTTTTATTCTTCACCTAAAAATAAAACTAAATATGAATTATAATAATTATGTATTTTTAAAACATTTTTAAATTTTCTATTTGATTTTCTTTATGAAACACAAGGGGGGTATTTCTCAAATCTACCGCCTACCATAGAAGATATTATGTAATCATACAATTTCCTTCTGGATCCGCCCCTGATCTACTATTGCCACTGTTCGCTGAATTAACTTGTCGTCCATTATTTAGTGTAATCCGATTACCGTAAGAATAGTCGAAGAGATTTTACCGTTTTATAAGTAACTCTGATTTTAGAAAATATTTTCGTCTATTAACATTACTCGTATTTTCAATTTTCTAAAAAATACTACCGGGAAGACAATTAGAGTGTGTCTTACTTAAATATCAGAAATACATATATGCGGATATTTTAGTGTCCACAAAGTAATTCACTGCATAATGTAGATATAGATTTGAAAAGCTACGTGTTTTTATATTTGTGTATATATATATATATATATATATATATATATATATATATATAAACTCGGCCATTTTGGCCTCCAAGAGGCTGTGCCCCTTGACCCATCTTGTTTTCATTTCTGTCTCTTCAAAATTTACAACGTAATTCTTACTGGCATCAACACAAAAAAAATAACATAACCACAAAAATCCTACTTTAACATTTAACTTTCATTATATAAAATAAAGACATGTTTTCGTTACATTTTTCATTACATAAAATTGTGACATTTTTTAAATAACAATAACAAAAATCCTATAAAATATAACAAACGTTACATAAAATTGGGACATTTTTTTGGGACAATTTTTGGTACATTTTGCGTTACATAAAATTGGGACATTTTTTCGAATAGGGGGTAGCCTAAGAATTACGTTGTAATTAATATATTTATATATATATGTATAGTAGACTCCCGTTTATCCGATATTGAACTACCTAATTTCCATCTTACTCAAAAAGGATTTCATTGATTGATAATGTACCGTCACATTCTTCAATTCAATTATTAAAATGCAAAGGTATTATTGTAAAATTTTTACCTCCAAACACAACGGAGCATTATTCAGCGGAACAAGGAAAATAATCGTACCATTCAAAAGCCATTATCAAAAAACTTTGTTCTAGAAATTTTGTTGAGCTCCGAGGATAACGGCCCTCACGAACTGTAAATTATGAAAGATGTCATTCTGTTACGCGGGATGCCGTTACAATAAGTACTCTAATTGTAAGTGAAACTTGGTCTACATTTCTGATATCATCTATGAAAACGAGTCAACAGAGAAAGATAATGTGAATGCAAAGAAGTAAAGCCTGGTGATCTGGATAAAAAAATTGGTAATTGAAAATGGACCTGAAATAATGATGATTGATAAGGAGATACTGGAACTCCTTCTTTCTCTCTCTATATGCGTACCGTAAAATGTTCACGAAGAAAACGAAAGAAAAATTTCTCCCGATGAAGCTTATTCAGCATAATGAATTTTAGCTAGACTTAATGGAGAGGCAGCCAGCGTTATGGTTTTAGACATTTTGATATTTCATAAATGGAGGAATTTGGATTTTGATCAGCGAATCCGCAAAAAAAATCCAAAAAAAAACTGAGTTTGGTAAGCGATTATTTTAGAAATATTAAGTTTTCTTTTTTTTCATTCTCATACGAGATTAACGTTTGCAAAAAATTTTTCGTACTTTTCTTTTTATGAAAAATAAACATCGCATGTAGTACAAAGGAGTTATTTTTCTTCCAATAAAATTTCCTTGATTTTTACCATTTATACAACTATGATTTTTAGAAAACGGTAATTTTCAGTATAAAAAGAGAACGGAAATATAAGCATAGAGAGTCGGGAGTACAGTAGCTATGTCTAGTTAACTATAAAAAAGTATATTCTTCCAAAATTAAATTTAACGAATGAAGACAGTAAAAAAAAAAAATTATTTAAATCATAAAATATAATTTAGAAAATTCAAATCAAAATTTACAGGTACCAAAAAAAACGGTTGCTGTTGTTTAAATCAAGAAATTATTGAAAACGAAAATACTGAATTTGGTTGTTTAGTTGTAGGAAAAGAGTGTATAATAACAAATAGTGCAAATTTAATCTTTTAAATGAAGAAATTAGTAAAGCCGGAGTAACTAGAAAATTTAATAAATCAACTGAAGCGGTAAAGTCTAAAACAAGTAGAATCATCATCATCATCATTCAGTTCTAGTCAGTTCTGACCGTTATGACTTGCGAGCGCGCTCCACTATTTCCGGTCTTGAGCTGTGCTTCCGATCAATTACGTACTATTACGAATTGCGATCCGCCTTCGCTTATCAACAATGTAGCACTCTCCGCTGCCGGTGGGTTCGTTCCGCTATCAGTTTACAACAATAACACTAATACTAATAATAATCAGAACTCTGATGACATACTAACAACAAACAATAACAGAGGTGGTTGAAAACAGAAATCAACACACTCCGATTTATACGCCGTTATCATCTCCGTTTAATATGCCATTCGAGAATACTGATACAAATATTAACTCTCAACGTAATATACGGGAAATGATGAAAACATTTGAAACGTCCATAAGAAGATAAATGATTATCACTGCATTGAATTTAAAACACGGTTGGCAAGAAATAAGAAGAATTCAAACCAAAAAAAGAAATAGATCTCAGGGTGTCTTAAGCACTCCGAGCAGCTCTAATGATACTAGATCTAAAAGAGTATTTACAACAACGGAAAATTGTTTCTCTACCCTTGCTCCTGAAGGTGAAAGTGAAAATTACAAAATCGGTGAAAACGTAAGCATCATTAAATCTACCACACCTCCGCCTGTTATGGTTTATGGAGTAACGAATTATAGTAAAATATCAGCCGACTTTAAAAAAATATTTCCAATAGACAAAATAAGGTGTAGATCTCTAAGTAATAGACGTGTTGAAGTTAAAACCGACGAAATTGATGAACATTGTAAATTAGTACAATATCTGAAAACTAGCGGTTTAGCGCACGTATCAAATTAAAAATGAAAGACCTTTCCGAGTTGTTATCAGACACCTTTATTATCGTCTAAAATTGCAAGATATTACATCGGCTCTAGCTGAAAAAGGACATTATGTCCGCAATATTATTAACGTTAAACATCGGGTAACGAAACAGCCCTTACCCATATTTTTTGTCGACATCGAACTACATCCTAATAACAAAGAAATCTATAAATTGCAGTATCTTTTAAATATGAAAATAAATGTTGAAGCTCCTCATGTAAAAAATGAAATTGTTCAATGTGCACGCTGTCAGTTATATGGGCATACAAAAAAGGATTGTAATTGTGTCAAATGCGCGGGGTCTCATTTTACTCACGAATGTACCAAAGACAAAAGTGCGCCTCCTACTTGTGTTTAATTTACGCAAATAACCGTCTGGCCAACTACAAAGGTTGTTTACTATAAAAACAATTACAACAGCTCCATACAAATCCAATCAAATCACTTATTAGATATCGTTAAGCTCACAGCGGATCGAACCCAATGATTCGCATATGCAGCAACAATTAGTAAACCAATCTAACTTGCAATTTGTACCTGCGACGGAACAACTAACGAAAAATATTCCTAATAAGCTTACCTATGCTCAGGTAATCTTAAATAATCGAAATACTGCCTGCGTCCCGCTAACAGTGGCATCGAGCAAATATTAAATTCGTTTCTTGTTGAGATAAAATCATTGTTTAAAGAAATGATTCAACAGAATACAATGTTCAGTAATATAAGCAATACTATTTGTTCCTATCAATAAAAATTGATGGACAATACACAGAAAGCGTCTTATAAAATTGCTTCGTGGAATGCAAACAGATTACTACTACAGCATCAACCTTGAATTAGAACACTACCTAAATGTGTAAACAATATCGACATAATACTTATCTCGGAAGCCCGGTGGTTGACCGACAAAAGTTACATGAAAATATCAAATTATGCCGTTTATTGATATCCGGTTAAAAAAGCTCATTCAGGAACAGCCATCATCATTAGAAAAAGCATTCCCCACTGAGTAGAAGAAAAATACGGCAAAGGCTACTCGCAGGCAACACGTGTCACAATAAAGCTAAGAAATAATCCGATTCCATTAGAAGCCGTTTATTGTCCACCAAAGCACAACATACAACAGCAGGTATTTATAGATTTTACTAAAATAATGGGAAATCAATTTATTGTCGGAGGTGATTTAAAAGCAAAAAATACCTACTGGGCCTTGCACTTAACCTACAGGACGAAGCTCAAAAACGGCTATCGACTCGGAAAAATGCGATATAATATCCGGAGGCCAATCAACATACTGGCCAACAGACATGAATAAAGTACTTGATTTGCTCGACTTTTTTTTACCAAAAAAAGGTATCTCAAGTAATTAGATGGCAGTTGAAGACGATCTATCATCTCTATCCTCGGACCGCTCAATCGTTCTACTATCGATTAATGTACACAAGTATGGCCCAAGGAATATACAGATTGGTATTATGTAATAAGTACAAAAATTGGGATACATTCAGAAACTTGCTGGATAATTCCGTAAATCTTTCAATTTTTTGCTAAAAACCACAGAAAATATAGATGAATCTGTTGACGTTTTCGCAGCCCAAATAGTAAATGAGGTGTTCATAAAAGTTTATCGTTGGTGAATTATTACACGTCTCCACAATCGTTGGTCTATTTTGATTCTGTGCGTAGACAAGTAGCAATTAAAGAAACAGCTGAGGAGACGTTAGATGCGAACAAGATGCTTAACTGATAAAGCAGCTTTAAATAGAGAGATCAGAAATTTCAAGTCGCTACTACAAAACTATAAAAACAATTTCCATTTAGGGAATATATGTCACAAATCTGTCGCGCTAACGAAGGACAGTGTAACTATTCGTTGTGGAGAGCAGTTAGGTACGGAAATAAACCAATACGTAGAAATGAACCGGTAAAAGCACTTAATGGTAGTCAGATGATGCTGCTAAAGCAGATCTGTTCGCTATACAAGAAATTTTTAAACCGCACAATACAAAATCGCCCGTCGAAAACGTTGTCTATGATTATTTAAATCAAAGTTCGAATAATCTGACAAATAAAATCAATTTAACTTCGCGCCAGGCGAAATTAATATGGTAATAAAGAAATTGAGTAACAAAAAAGCACCTGAGTACAATCTCATAACGGGAGGACGCATTTTGAAAGGAAAGTCAAAGAAAGCGTTGGTAATGTTAACCTATATTTATAATGCCATTGTACGGCTTCAATATGTTATTCCTATATTGTGGAAATTCGCTAATATTACGATGATTTTAAAACTAGATAAACCTCCTCAAAGTACCTCTTCTTATCGGCCAATTTCACTTTTATCAATTCCGGCAAAAGTTTTTGAAACACTCTTAAAAAACAGAATACAAAAGTTCATAGACAAGAAAGAAATAATACCAAATCACCAATCTGGCTTCCGAACTAGGCGCTTGACAGTATAACAAGTGCACCGGCTACTTAGCAAAATTGAAGATACATTTGAAAAAAAAAAAGGAGTACTTCGGCTTTTGTACAACAGGCATTTGATAAAGTATGGCATCCGGGAATACTTTACAAGTGCAAAAAAATGCTACCAATTCGGTATTACAATATTTTGAAATTTTATTTACAAGACAGATATTGTTCCGAATTATAGTAAATGGAGCAGAATCATCCATACATAAAATTAAGGCAGGTGTACCTCGGGGAAGTGTACTTGGTTCTCTCTTGCATTTATTGTTTACTTATGATATGCCAGAAACAGATGATGCACTACTAGCAACTTTCGCCGACGACATGGCAATTACGGCAACGCAAGAGAACCCAGAGAAGTCCACAGAAAATTTACAAGGTGTGCTAAATAAAATCATTGATTGGCTAAATAAAGAGGAAAATAGTAATAAATGAAAATAAAAGCAAGCCCGCATTATTTTTAGAAAAATTGTACGTAACAAATATCATATACCGGTAAATAACAAACAAATACAAACATATTCATCCGTAAAATATCTTTGAGTACACCTAGAGATGAGACACTTACGTGGCTTCATCATATCAAGACAAAAATAACGGAACTTTATCTAAAAACGGGATCGCGTTCCCAAATACGTATTACGAATAAAATATTGCCAAACCACATGGTACTAAAACCGATATGGTTGTATGCAGCTGAATTACAGGAATACGCTTCTAAAAGGATAAACAGAGTACAATGCTATCAAAGTAAGGTGCTATGATCCAATGATCAGGAGCACCATGATATGTGTCCAACACCGAACACTACATCAAGATTTACAAGTGAAATATGTTACAGAAGAAATAAAGTTAGCATTTAAAAATCATTTGTCGAGGTTAAAATGAAAACGCTCTTGCAACGAATTTACTACAACAACCAGCCCAAGTTGCAACAGATTGAAAAGAAGGAACGTTATTGACCTAGCTTGATTATTAAATAAATAAATTCGTGATCAGCTGATGATCTTGAAATTCACCATCTTATTAACATTAAAATCTAATAAATGACTCTATATAGTCAGTTTTTTAGATGTGAAGGGGGAAAAAAAAAGCAAAAAAAAAAATATTTTCATTGTTTAGGATTCCGTGCACATATAATGTACAAAATCATAATAAGATGGTTGGGAAATGACAAACATATCAGATGCAATTCAATACCTCGGAATGGCCTGAGATTGTAATTCAAATTTGGAACGTAAAAATTTGCAAACAAAATTCTTTTTAAGATAACCTACAGCTTTAATGGATTTCTTCCTGAAAAAAACCGTCAAGAATTTACAATATGGAGTTTGCAACTTCAAAAATCACTTGAAAATTCAAAACTCACCATCAGATAATCCTTTAAAAGTGAAATTCAAAATATAAAACAAAAAGCAGAAAAAATGATATGACAATATCTCACACATTTTTTAACATTTGATTATATAATCGAAAAATAATTGGGTTCGTATTGACGTACATATAATAACCAAAAAATCGCATCGTAAATTTCTAAATTATTGCACCAAAGAAAAACCAAAAAAAAAAAACTGTATATATGATAACTTGAACGAATATTTCGCTATGACAACAATCAACCCCAATTACTATAGCACATAATTAGTAAAAATACATAACATTCTCCCATAGATAAAAGAAACATATCTAAATTAATAAATTACAGATTCTTTTAAATACTCTGGGAAGCATTGTTCTCCCTGCGGGGCATACGTTGTTGTAACTAGAGCCATCTTCTCTAGTAAGTAGTCACTCAACCGTCAGATTAGTCCTACCGACGGAAAAACGAAACAACAATCACGTGAGTTCTGTACGTCCACGTCGTGCAGGGTGGAAATTTTCTATTCCACGGGCCTAGCGTTGATGAGAAAAACTAAATATCAAAACTCACAAAATGCACAGCTGATAGGAAAACAAAGGAGGGTTCACTTGTCGAAGGTGTTTCCTCTAATAAATACTGTTCAAGCGTTTTACTGCGTTAATGACAGCAGAGACTATCAACTACTCGTTTGTGACAAGGTGCCCCAGTCGGATTGATGCAGATCAATTTAGAGCGAGTAAGCGAGTATTCGGCGCCTTAAAACCGGGTCCTTTCGGCTAAGGGAGTAAATCCTAACAGCAAA
This sequence comes from Icerya purchasi, assembly GCA_039619475.1. Lineage (NCBI taxonomy): Eukaryota > Metazoa > Arthropoda > Insecta > Hemiptera > Monophlebidae > Icerya > Icerya purchasi. Next base: position 207,244,146 of record CM077115.1, read on the forward strand.
TACTCCGGTGGAAGGCAACGGAAAATCACCACCGTAAATAATATGGTACGTAAAGATAATTGTAAATAAGTTGTACCCGTGGGATATGTTCAAAAAAATATATCAGGCAACGGGTGGTCTTCTGCAGCAATGCAGTATAACTCGAGTTCCCCATGCCCCCCCCCCTCGATGGTATGGAACTCTGCGGGCGGGGACATATGTACTATAAAACCTGGAATTTTTCCTTGTAAAGTCACTGACTCGACTGAAAAGGACTGAGAACAAGATCAATTTCTCGGGAAAAACACGTTAAAAATCCTGAAGAATAATATAAGAAAAATAGGTACTTGGAATGTTCTCGTAGTTTATAACAAAGCGGAAAATCACTCTTAAACACATGTTGAAAAAGGTGTTTATTTATATTTCACGCCGAATCCGTTATATCAAAGTAAACAAAGAGCGATGGTGTAACAGCGGATTATCACAACCTTTTTCAGTATCTGTTCATTTACATCTATTTTTCATTTGTACTTGCATTCTAGTGCTTATAGAGCTCCTTAATTGGTATTAGATGTAAATATTAAACTTCGAATCATTATTATTCCTAAAACAACGCCCTTAATAGTTCCATTTGAAAATAAAAAGAATAATCCTATTTCGAATTTCATAAGCTCCGAGTTAGTGATTAATATGATTTTCACTTCTACAAAAAAAATAAAATAAAACGAAATAAAAACATACTAATAACGACTAACAAACTCTTTTTTTTTATTAACCCCTGATACGTAAAAAGCCCTTTGACTCTGTTTAGGGATTATGAAATCTACATCATCGCACACAGTTAATGCCGAATACGCCTCCGGTAAAATTTATTCCAAAATATACCGCGGACAAATTTTATATAAAAAATAAAGAAATCCGCCTTCATCCAATTAATAAGCAGGAGCATATATATTAAACAACCTACACCCAAAGACTTATAAGCTTTAATAATTACTCTAAATTAAGAAATTACAAAAATATTAAACCAACGCCACACTGGATGAATTTTCAGGAATCACTTTGCTGTTCACAAGTTTAATTAGATGCCAAAGAATTATTTAAAACAAACCATCCATTCCCGAATTATAACAGTTTGAAATATTAAAATCTCGTTTAAGTGATTACAAAATTATCTTAACATAATTTACGAAAAAGCCTGTAATAGTTGCAGAGTATAGAGTGCAATAGATCGCATTATTCGGCAAATCTCGATTGGTGCCAAAAACGCTCAATTTCATGGAAAAACAGCGCCGCGTTGAAGTGTGTGAAACAATGCTTTCTGACTATCAAGATAAAATGAAACGCATCGTAGCTGGAGGAGACTTGGATCTACCCGTACGATCCGGAAACAGCCGATCAATCGGGTGAATACCGTACCAAAGATGAGCCGAGACCGAAAAAACAGCGTCAAAGCAAGTCAAAAATCAAAGTCATGTTGACAGTTTTCTTCGATTATCGTGGTGTGGTGCATTATGAATTCCTTCCAACCGGCCAAGCTGTCAACAAAGAATACTATTTGGGTGTTATGCGTCGTTTGCGTAATGCTGTGCGTCAAAAAAGACCGGATTTGTGGAGAGACAATTCTTGGTTTTTGCATAACGATTATGCACCATCTCACACTGCACTCGTAATTCGTGATCATTTCGCCAAAAACTCGACCCATATCGTTCTATAACCACCGTATTCGCCTGACTTAGCACCATGTGACTTTTGGCTATTCGCTAAACTCAAGAGACCGCTCCGTAGACACCGTTTTGAATCGATAGAAGAGATAGAATCCGAAACAAAGAAGGAATTGAAGGCTATACGAGAAGAAGACTTTGCAACATGTTTTGAAAATTGGATGAAACGTTAGCACAAGTGTATTGCATCCAGTGGGATTACTGAGGGGGATGAAATTAATTTAGAAGAATAAATAAAGATTTTTTGATTTATAAAAACATTCCTGGTATTTTTTGCCCGATATATATATATATAAATTTATAAATTTTTACGGAATAAAAACTAAAAACAAGAAAGATTTATAAAAGAAATAAACGCTTTTCGTAAACCGTTGAAAGAAAAAACTGGCCAAATGGTGAATAGCTAAGCTGAAAAAAAAACAAATTAAATGGTTAAACAAAATTTTAAGAACGCGTAATTTACAGTTCGTTACGGCCCAGCGGCTTAATTTCGAGATTGGAAATTCAAAAACTTCAAATTACCGTAATATATAGCGTCTATTTATAAGCTTGTTTAAAATTTTTAACTGTATTACTCGTGCCCCAAGAAGGCACGTAATTTTTCAGCTTTTCTAAACTTTTCGACAACTTTGAAAGTTTCGTTAAAGAAATAGAAGTCAAAAATTTAAATAGAAAAACATTAGTGATTTTTAGAGATATTCTTTACATTTTTCAAACACAAAAAAGTTATTTAAAATATACTAACACTTTCTTCTGTTTATTCATATATTGATACAAATCGCGCCTGCAGCGCGATCTTTCCAAATTTAAAATGACTATTATTTCGTTTCTAAATAGAGTATTCTGGCATTATCTTGTTGCCGATGTAATGTGGAGACTGTATTATCGAATCGTAAACCTGTATATGAACATATTTAGCTGGTACAGTTATGGGCGTAGCTAGAGGGGGGCAAATACTGCCCACCCTAGAAAACTCGTTGCCTCCTCTAGAAGAATCGTCCAAATGTCACACGAAGTAAAATTTGAAATCTATGAAAATACAATGTACTTCGAAATTGATACCCCGTGATTATCACAATAATTTCGTATGTGCATGCAGGCCATCCGACATACAACCAAAGGACTACTTGAAAATAAATATTTATAACCAGGTTATAGACAAAATAAATGCCAACTTAAAACTGCGGTTTGAAAACGTATCATTAGCAAAGGCAATAGACGCATTTCTTAAATTAGATATGGAGAAAGCAGATGATTTTTTTAATAAAATTACACGACAATTTTAAAAATTGATCCTGTAGCACACTTAATGCGAAAGCTACAATAATGAAACTCCAGTTAAAAAATTGTGGAATAAATGCAGAAAGTTTAAAAAATCATATTAAAAAAGAAAGTGAGCTCCGCCAGTTGCAAAATAAGTTTCTCTACAATGAGGCGAATAAAAACGTGATTAAGAACAACTACGCTCCAAAAAAGATGTTTACATACATATATCTTTCCTGCATATAGAGAATAAAATAGTCAAAAACACCATAACAAAATGATTCAAGTGAATTCACCGGGAAATGATCACAAAATCTCTGTTTTAGTTTAACTGTGATTTATGTTCCAATTTTGAAGTTTGTAAGTCAAACAGTACTGAGGTTATTGAATTGGTATTTTTGTTATTTCTAAACCATTTATTATAATTACTATATATTATGTTTGTACGGAATCCTAAAAATGAAGTATTATAACTACTTACATAACAGAATAACGTTTTTTTTTCTAGGTAATTTCCTTTTACACCCAACACTCTGTGCTAAACTTGTTGTTTGTAGATTATTCCAATTGGTCTGCTCTGTTGGTAAAAATTCCAGTGCCTTTTATTTAACGTAACAAATGTTCCAACTGCGTTAAAACTCTTGCCAGAAACAAAGCAACAGCTCAAAGAATTTCTTCAACTGATATCAAATAGCTTTCATAATTCAATGTACCATATTTTATTTTGTGGAAGTCTTTCCAGTACATATTATATTTTTTAATATTCCCTACAAATAATAGTCTAGCAAGTCTGGTGAGTAAAATGAATAATGGATTAGACTCGTATATTTACCAATCCATCTACTAGGAAATATTCTACTTATTTCAGTTCGAACCAATCTTGATGTATGTGCGGAACAACTGCCCTTTTGAAACCAAAACTATTGGCGTTCGCCAAGAGAAATGTTTTTCAACAAAAGTGGAAGGTCTTATACATATATATATATATATATATATATATATATATATATATATATATATATGTGTGTGTATTGATACGGATTCAACATTTGTGGCGTTATTTTTTGGCGATTCTCGGATTAAGAAAGTTGATTTAGGCCAAAATCATTCACTTTTCAATCTCTCGGGCATTATCTTATTATTTTATTATTATTGGCTGAAGTGTATCAAGGACGCTTACTCACTGAAACCTAAAATCCCGAGCATAGCCAGATATTCAGTAAGTTGGGACTGTGTAAGTGTGTTTGTAGTAGTGGCTAGTGGCAGTAATGAAAAGTAGATTAGCGGCGAGTGTACCGTTCGTTACAGAGCCGAGTAGTGTTAAGTTGAAGGAAGATTTGTAAGTCTACTGCATGGTCATCGCTTCAAGTTTTATGCGGTTAGCTTAAAACTCTTTTAGTAGAATCTAATAAACCTCGCTAATTAGCTGACCAAAAAGTAAAAGAATCGACCAATTTAATGAGACTACCTACAAAAATGAGAAAAGAGCAAGCGACTATGCAGGCATATTGTGTAAACAATTATGTATTGTAGTATAAAGAGATTGAAGGTCATCGGTGATTTATATACACCAACGGTCATGCGGAAATCGTTGGTCACTAAGGATCACAATATACTCGATGACCGAATCTTAGAATGAACGGCATAACGCACCTAGTTCAGTTGCCTCACGGATATCACCTTAAGTTTCAAATGGCCTAGAACTTATCACTCCAAAATGATTATCAAGACTCTGAAAATCTTTGAAATACCGTGTCGGAAGATTAAGAAACAATTACGGAAATAAGCTAAAAGACGATATGACTCGTTTAGGCAATATTTGCAGTACTAGACTGGAGATATCGTTTATCACAAGAACTCTCAGCAACTGAAACTAGGTCGTACCTGGGAAAGCCAGGATATCATCATTGCTTAGATTTGGATGACGCATACGTCTTAAAGACCGCAACAAACGATGTTTGATCAAAAAAAGTCATTACTACAAAAGTATCGAAACTGCGTTTGTGGAATGATCATTCTAGGGTATCTATTGATAACGGGGCTGTCAAAAACATCAGTGAAACAGAAGCTGAAATCTATCTACTGGTTCACTAGAAGCATCATTAGAAATCGGATTAAAAAATTAGTCACTAAAGCAAGAAGCTACATCATCCAGTGTGTCTGAAATTGTAAAAGTACTTGGCTACAGCGAAGATAGTACGCTTGGAAGATTATGACAGTGCTGCACACCGTCAAAATGGCCAAATGTAGTCGACACGATTGCGACGGTTCCAACAAGTGTATTTCTTTTGCTGTTGATAAAACATGGGCGAATGTCGAACAAAGATGATCTAATTTTTTTCAATGTTAATATGTGTGTATACAAAGAATAATCGTATGTCATAATCTCGAGCGACCGTTTCCTGTCTTAGGTTAAGATAGTAGTAGTTGGAGTTGGTAGTAATCGAAGTGTAACTGCAAATGTACTCAATCAGATTATGGTGATTTTCCATTGTTCAGGCTAATTCGTGCCAATTAACTTCATCTCAGACCGTCAATTTAGTATCAGGCAAGATCATTTCACAATTGAAACGCCATACTTGGGGTAATCAAAAACCATTTTGAAAGTATAAAAATTCAAAAAATACTGCACTACTGTATTTATTAGTATGTAATAAGTATTTGATAAAGTTTGACCTGGAGTCTATTGCACAAGACGAAAAACTCTTCCCAGAAGACAACTATTTTTAACTGTCCAAGAAGAACGTTTTAGAGAGATTCCCACTGAATTACAAATTTTCGAAATCATACTACATTTAGTTACTGATCTTAACTATTGCCGGAATCGAAATACAGTAAAACCCCGATTATCCGCGTTAATCGAGGATTCATCATGCACGGTTACGGAAAAACACGGTTAACCAGCCGCCTGCCGTTCCGCGAGTTTTTATGTATCCTGAGCCTTGCGACCATACATTTGGGTCGGGAGGCTCTTCACTCCATTTCATATTATGAAATGATAGCCGACCATCTACGATTGCAAATTGTATAATTTTCTGTATTGTTTTGTTTTAGGTTTTATAATAAATACGTATAATAGTATACCGTATATGAAATGATACCTGTGATACAAAACCTCTTTTAGCGAGAAGGAAACTGGATTATTTAGACTAATTTAATTAAGTAAATACTATATAATATACAGAAAATTTATAAAATTCGAAATTTTTATTCATTTTAAATACTGTATTAATGACAAAACGAAGAAATAAGAACACAAAGTAGAGTACAAACAAAAATTAAATGAACGTAACGTACACAGAAAAAGAAGTGTTATAAAAAGGAATAGAATTAGACTACGTCATATTAATTTTTATTAAAAAAGTCAGTCTCTTTCTTGTTTGTCGGGAATCTCTTTCTGTTTTATCTTCGTTTGGAAATTTTACTGCAGAATGTCTGTGATCTGTCTGCTGTTCGAAATTCGTGATCACAATATGCATACGGATCCAACGCAGTTTTACAGCTTACTCGCTATTCTGGTACTCCAGCGTTTCCACTTCATCATCATTTTCCGATTCAGAACGCGCATTGATTTCATTTAAAATGTCTTCATCAGTAAAAACACGCTTAAGTAGGATCGATTTCATAATTATCTATCCACTCCTTCATATTTTCATCATCAACATGTTCAAATTCCTTCCCATCACAATTTTTGCAGGAAGCACGCGAGTTTAAAGAGATGCGCGGTTAATCCGCCAACCGGTTGAAACACACACGGATAATCGCGGTTTTATTGTACTTTATAAGGTAATCCTGAAATTAGTCCGAACGTATGAGACCCAACTATGGGGACACGTACTTCAGACTCAAACATTACAACAATACTACGATTTTAATTAAAATTTTTGAGATATATTCACAAAGCATTCTTTTTTGTACCGGATGAAATAATCTATAGAGATACTGGTGTAGAATAAGTGAAATAGCTTGCCTATATAAATAAACTGTAATTTCATTTAAACTAGTTGACTACGAATTGCAAGATTATGGACAACTATGGTGATTTTAAAAATTCAAACAACAAAGTCACAAATGAAGATTTATATAGACAGACTGTAATACTTAATTTTTGATATTAGTACCATCGTTGAGTATTCATACCTTTATTTTTATAAAACATGCACCTTGTACCTTTTACTGTCCTATCCTGATGCAGATGATAAATGAAAAAAAAATGTGTAAATTTTTTATATAAATATAATTGAAATTTATAATTTAAAATAAAGAACAAAGAACATCAGATCTTATTTTAAAGTGTGTTAGTGTAAAAATTGTTTAAAGATCTTAAATAATTATCCATAGTTTTTTCAAACTACTTATTACAATATTATTAAACGTGTATTAATATTTTTACTCTTTTTAAATAAATTTAATTTAACCGATGAGTAAAAATACAGATTAATTACGTTTTTAGTTTATTAATTTTATTATTTCGCTTATGTAACTGCGAATAGGTTTATTTTTGTAGTCTCAGTATTCGGCAGTTGACAAAATAGTGAAAAGCATAAGCATCATTAAGAAGTATTGTATCAAAAATTACAAAATAGAAATTTATTTCGCTGTTTTTAGATGTGTCATTTATAATGAAATTGTTTCGAAATTATTCCACCGTTTTAATGTTTCAAATGCATTGTTCGCAAAAAAGCTTCTATTTCGAAATAATTGATACTTGATGTTTTGAAGCGGTATTTAATTATTATTGCAGTCTAACATCAACACTCTAATTTTGAAGAAAACATTAAAAATGTTCTTTTAACGTATTAGTAAATAAATTTTGTTTAAAAAATTATTCGAAGTAGCATATTGTGTATAATATCTAATAGTTTATTGTTATCAGTAAATTGTAATTTATTCAGTGATACGAATGAACTGTGAAAGGAAATAAATCATGTAGCGGTGACGGTTGTGGTCGAAATTATATATTGCCAAATTATCATTGAGAAGAAAAAAAGTTTTAAAGGTTATCGTATTTAAATTGCAGGTAGAATTTTAATTTATGCATTACACTACTTTAGTAATATTTCAGTTTATTTAATTTTCGCCCGCATTCGTATTAGGATACTCTGCCGTGTGTTTTTTTTAGTGTTTCTATTAAATTATTTCGATATGCCTAGCCGGTCTTTTATTGATTATCCGGAAAATTCTGATTTTCCTATACAAAATTTACCATACGGCGTATTTTCAACTGAGGAAAATGTAAATATATAGATTTATTCACTGTTTATATTGTTTTTTATAATGAGACTATCGGTTTATTTGCCCATTTTTAAAGTTAATCATTTTTATCGGGAATTATTAATTATAATTATAATTTTTTGCTTAATTTTGATAACCATGTTTTAAGCATTTTTATCTGATTTTAACAATTTCGCTCTTCCAAAGTGATATTTAAATTATAAACTAAGTACTGTATAATAAAAAGTAACCAATACAACGTATAGATGCACAAATAATTACAAATTATACAACATTTATAACTGAATACAGTGAAGAAAGCTTACTGTAAATAATTTTTATAATTTACGTTCTTATGTAAAAATTTTCAGTGATGTGTGAACATTACTAATCTAATTGTAAATGGATTGATTAAACTATTTATAATTTAACCGTTTAAAATTATATGTGTTCATTAAGTCGTCGGTATATTATCAACTGTAACTTATTTTCTAGGATGAGCATCGAATCGGAGTAGCCATTGGAGATTTAATATTAGACCTCAAGTCAACTAAGAATATATTTAATAATGAACTTCTGATAAAAGCTTTTCAACAGGTAACATTAATACTTTTTGAGATGCGTAATGAATTATTTACTAAATTTATAGTTACTACAATTACTAGTTTATAAGATATGTTCTAAATAAATAAGTACTGTTGGATTAATGTAATGTTGATTTTCAATATATAGTAATTGTAATTATATCGTTTGTTAATTAATTATAATAATGTGTCAACTGCATTGTATAATGTATATGTGTATTATATCGTATCTAATTTATTTTATTATTAATTGTATTTTTTTGAGTTTATATTTTTGGGTTTTTCGTTACATATTGAAACATTTTTACATAAATTTACGTTTGAAAACTATTTTGGTTCTTTTATAAATTGTAATCTAAATTTTTTAGCAAATATCGAAAACTTTTTTATATCTGATGAATAATATTGTTGATAATCCAGTTTTTCGTATGTTTTACAAGAGAAAGATTATGCACTGTTATCATGCTTATTTACCAAAATGGTTTGTTATTGCTGATACTTTCTTTTTTTTTCAATTGAAAAAATTCTTCCAGATCTGAATACAGAGTTTAAAAGTAATTTTCAGTATTATTTTGACTGCGGGTATTTGTACAGAGAAGTTTCATTAAATGTTAAGCGGCCGTAGCCTATATATAGAATGAAACATAGTTGTTTTTACCTTAGTGGGAATATTTATTTAAAGCTAAAACGTAACTTCACGGTTGCAACTTATTTTTCTAATCGAATTTATGCCATTTCATCCGCAAATAAAGTCAGTATGCATATTTAAAAAAATAATTCTTTAATTCCAAATTATTTTAATACTCATATATATATATATATATATATATATATATATATATATATATATATATATACTAGCTGTGTCCCAGGGCTTTGCTCGTGTATTAATGTCCGTTTAAATCTGTATTTGGAAATTCATAAAAAAAAATTTGCTTTATCTGGAATTGTATTTATGTTAAGATTTTTTCTCTCTTTGGGAAACATATTTATTACCGTCCAACAGAAAATAGTCTTCACGTTCTACGTTTAGCTGAAGATTATCGATCTTTCTTTAACCTGTCGGTCTTGATCTAACAAAAAGTTTTGCTCAACTAAACAGCACACACAGCCATCGGTTTGGAGTTACTCACACGGTGATCTCCCATAATTACACATTTAAGAGAACATCTTCTTCACTCATATCTTTCAACCACTCTGTCTCAAGCTTTTTATTAAAATTAATTTATTACCGCAACAACAAACTGCATTAGTTGAGTAAGCATTTTAATACTCCTGGTAGCAAATTATTAAAAAGTGTAAATAGCATGTTAATATACAAGAATGAAATAGTACAAAATCATAACATTATTAATGATAATAATAATTGTCACTATAGATAAAAATGTTTCTGTTTTTTTATTTTTAGAATTCGTTAAATGATTTTATGTCCCTCAGTCACAATGAGTGGAAAGAAGCACGAAAATCTTTGCAGTCGTATCTTTCTGCCGAAAACAGAGATAATTTCAAAACTAGGTGTAGTATTTTTAATTTCATTTTCTAGGTGTTAATAAAAATTTAATTGGAAAGAATCTAAATAAAAACACCCGGTTTTTCACTATATCGTTGTAACGATAGAAATTAACATTTAATTTTATGTAATTTTGTCGGTTCTAACAATATCCGTTTCTATAACCCCGATGTTGTTGTCAAACTTCCATGCATATCTTTTAGTCATTAATTATAAGGTTTGTAATATTTATTAATTAATCAGCCTACTTTGTTTATGAGGTATCATTGTTGGATGAATTACGAGCGGAGAACGAAGAAGATTATGTATTTCAGCTTTTTTTATAACCTTTTTTCTTTCTTTTTTGTATTAAAAATCAATTATTTAGTGTGTTTTGATATTGCTTATTTAATTTTTGATATACATTATTAAACTTAAACAAGTACTTGTTGCATTGTAAAATTTAAAAAATGTTTTAACATGGACAAAATAACGATGTGTTTACAGCGTATTCATTAAGCAGTCGGACGCTTTTATGCATGTGCCAGTTGAAATAGGAGATTATTCAGATTTTTTTTCTTCTCCTTATCATGCTAAAAATGTCAGTAAAATGTTCGGCAAACAGTTATTTGGGGACAATTGGTAAAGATATTATTTAGAGGATTTTATTGATTTTTTTAATTTTTAAATTGCGCTTTATTTGTTGCACATTTGTGATATATGTTGCGTGTACGTATGATTAAATGTTTTGTCGCAGAGCGAACACATAAACAAGCAAATAATTTAAAAGAAAAAAAAAAAAAAAGAACGATTCAAATTAAGTTTTTTTTGTTAAATTGTAGTAACCGTTTTTAAAACAGGAAGAGTATTCCAATCGCGTATCACGGTAGATCTTCGACCATTGTAATATCAGGAACACCGATAAAGCGTCCTCAAGGTCAAATATTACGTCCGGATAGTAAATTGCCGATTTTTTCGCCAACAAAATATTTAGACTATGAACTGGAAATGGGAGTGTTCCTCGGTGGACCTCTTAATAAATTTGGAGAACCGTTATTAATAGATGATGTAGAAAAATACTTATTTGGTTTTGTTCTTGTTAATGATTGGAGCGGTATTATTGTTTTCAGTTTTAATTTACTCTATAAAATTACCGATAATATGTATTTTTTACATTACCATTTTCAGAAAGATGGAATTTGTTAATTTTTATTTGAAATTATTTTTTCTAATTTAATGTTATTTATAAATCTGAAAGAGTTTTTCACTTGAAATGAAACCTATTTATTGTTATTAATATCGTAGTAATTTTATTGATTAGTTTTTATTTGTACAATTTCGAGGTAAAAATTAGATGATTTTCTTAGAAAAAGAGCAATTTAGTTAGGAAAATAATCATTATAAGTTATAAATTTACGGAAGTAACACGGATTTAAAATTTACAAAATTGCACAACTACAGACTTTTGAAAAAATACTTTGAGCACACTTGAGGTACTTTAAAAGTAAATTACATTTGTTTTGTATCACCGACAATGGCTGAAGAAAATTATTAATTATTTTCACCTATATGTATATATATACATACATATATATATATATATATATATATATTGGCAGTAATAAGATAGTGGAACAATTAAAAAATATTTTGTTATATTCACCCGGAGTAACAGTAAGACGTGAACAATCGGTATGAAGAAAATTTGCTTTATATGTAGAAAATAAAGTGGAAAGGAAATTATTCTAAATTTGTGATGTTATTCATTGTAGTTCGTTTAAGCGAGAAATGAAATATAATACGTATTCAGAAAGATAGAATAGCTCATCGGATTTTAATTATCCAATTAGAAGTTCTCACTGTTTTAAACCTCGATGTTTTATTGCAAACCAAACATATTAATTCATTTAAGATGACTGTCGATTATTTTAAACCATTACTTAATATAAAGAGAATAATACAAAATGCACACAACAGAAAGCGACAAATAGAATTAAGGAATAAAATAATATTACAAACACTAAAACAAATACTAAATAAACATAACATAGTGGAAAATTGTTTTTGGAAATTTCCCAGATTCTGATCATGTATTCTGCGTGTTAAGGTTAATAATTTTTTTTTTTTTTTTAAACCAAAAATAGTTAAATTAGTAATTCCCGAAAACCTTCATATCTAATCAGATAATTCCATCGCATTACTCTTTTATTATTATTAAATTTTTATAAACACATATATATATATATATTTATATTTTTTAATTAAAAGTCAAACAATTAGATTCATTTGTAATAATATTTTCTGATTTTCTTTTCCAGTTGAATGAATTAACTAGATTTCCTGCAGATTCCAAATATTCAATACAAATTTATCTTTATTAATATATTTTCTTTTTGCTTCTTGCTGAAGATGGGAAATTCTACCGAAAAGACGTTTCTAGAATATTCATTTTAAGATGTTTGTGTCATAGTGTTTATAATTTTATTATTTTATTAACTACTTAAACACACAGGATGTGAAAGAATACTTCGTAGAATTAAAGAACATTTAAAATTTTTTTTTTGTTAAAATGCTCCATGATTCTTCCGATATTTCATAAATGATACTTTTAATTAGTATTTTCCCTCTCATTTTCGATCAAATGTATTTAAGGTTTCCATCTTCTTATTGTCGTAAATTTTTGTTTTATTTAATCGTCACGAACTTTACAAACTTGAAGAAATTATGTTTATCTACGTCGTGAAAGTTGAACATTCAGAAACTGAATAGTAAGAATTCTCAACTCTCGTGTAATTCAAATTTTTCCAATTTAAAATGTTTCATTTAAATCGAGCAACACTGAGTACATTTTCTATAGATCGAATTAAAAATTAGATAAAAAGTAAAAAGTATTTTCAAAATGGATTTTATATTAAGAAGTTTCTCAAAAGATGGTGTCATGTTGAAAATATAATTCCATCCTAGCCAAAGACCGGCTTGCATCTACTCTATTTTAATTTTTCCTAAATTATTTTATAATCTTTTCTTACTAAACTGTTGTAGTGTTTAATTTAGTTTTCATTAATCGTTTTTACAGTCCTCAACACTTTTTCAGTCGATAGGAAAATTATTCCTACAGCCGCATTTATTGAATTACATATATTGAAACTACTTTATAACCAGATACATTTCCTATTATAATTTTCTTTGAAATTGTAATAACTTATTTTTATTTCTCTTATTATCGGAAATGATGTTGCCGAAATTGCCTCTCAGGAGTTGCGAGAAAATTATTCACACCTGCTAGAGTATATATTTTATGGTTGCTATGACATTCAACGCGCCAATTTTTTGCGCATTTAAGATTAACAAATACAACGCGATTTTAAAGCAGTTAAACGCTTAGTTTTATCTGTCAACGAAAAATTCTAAAATGTTATGCTGTATGAACCGAAAATAATAGACTCGAAAAATGTATTTCAATTAGACAGATATAGAAGAAAACAGACCTTAAAGCAAGACTACTCCGACCGGATGAATAGATAACAAAACAACAAAGAACGTACGAACTTGATGTCGGGCAATAGAAAGTAACCAAAATGGAATCTGATGGAGAAGAATCATACGAAACGCATTAAGATAAGAGGTCACCGTGCTTAGTAATGAAGTGAACAATTTTGAATAAAAAAACAAAAATAATACTTAACTTATGTACCGTATAAAAAAATATCCTATAACAAGTTATTAAATTATTAAAACACTTATTGCGCAGAAAAAATAAGTTAATAATTTCTTATACTGTTTTTACACCAAACGTTAATTTTAAAATACAATTCAAAAAAAAAAAAAGAGAAAAAAAGGTTTCTTATTTGCTGAAATTTACAACAAAAATGTTACATTGGTAGATTATGAGTAGGGATGATGCTAGTCTTTCAATAATTATAAGAATTCGGAATAACTAATATAAATACTTTTTCCTACATGTCGCCCATATACATGATGTAAGTTGATTTAGACATTGCCGCTTTGAGAAGATCTAAATCAACTTACATCACGTCGATCACCAATTTCCCCACTATATATCAGAAATGTGCGTGAAAAATTTTCTCGGAGCTCTCGGTAAACATCTGTATATTGTTGAGCAGTATTTGGCTATGGATCCGTAAATAGATTTATTAAAAGGTATTCTATTTCTATTATAAAGCTCAAAAGTATTTGAGTGTAGTGATTAAAAAAGTTGTGCTTAACTAAACTGGTTAAAAAAAATTTTGAACGTGAATTTTATTATTTAGCGACTAAAGAGCGATAATATTAAATTGTATTAACGTGCATATTTTATAAGAAAATACGATATTATTTTGATAACAAATGAAAAATTTATTCAGCTAGGGATGTGCAGTCGTGGGAGTCGGTGCCACTTGGTCCCTTTTTAAGCAAAAGTTTCGCTACTTCAATTTCTCCGTGGATTGTGACAACAGAAGCGTTACTTCCGTTTATTGTCGAAAACTGTGAACAAGTTCCAGCACCGTTGAAATACTTACAACATAAAGATAATTATAATTTCAACATTAATTTGGAAGCCTTTATTAAAAGTATGTTTTATTAGAACTAATGTAGTTGGTTACGATCAGAGTTATTATTGTATGCTATCTTGCTTATTAAGTTATATACAAATATAAAATAAATTGAACACCGCAGGGTGTAATATAATTTTGTAACAAAAACATAAACTAAAATTATAATAAAAAATAAGAAAGAAGAAAGCCGACTAGTTTTAAGGGTATTTTGTACATTTAAAGGCGAATAACATTAAACATAACTAACAAATATATATATATAATATATCAATAACGTCATCAGTATAATGAATTAATATATTAAATGGTAAATTGTAATAAATAATAAATTTTAAATATGTAATAACTGAATATCGCCTATTATTTTACGTATTAATATTAATTTTACACGATATATTATTATGTTTGAATAATTTTGTCATTTTTATATGTATATGAATTTTGTCCAATTTTTGTGATTACATAATGTAATTGTTTATTATTATTTGAATGAAATTTTCGTATTTCTAATGTGCATATAAAACTAATAATGATTTATGCAGCAAATTAATAGATATGTACACTGACTTCCAAAAAGATAAGCACAAGTAAGAAATTTCATTTTTTTGCAACTGTGGAAGTAATAAGAACTCTATTAATAGTATAACATCACAGCCACACAGATCATACAATATAAAGAAATGATCTCGAAAAATATATCAAAAAAAAAGGAACTTATGTGCTTCCAAAAAAATCGCAGAAAAGCGAAAACGTAATGAATAAATGCACTACGGTATTTTTTTGATAGAAAACTAAATTAATATCTCGTTGAATATCCTTTTTTACTGCCGATAATTTTAAGGTAAGTATTCCTTGTCCGGCTTCATCCACTCCTCTCCAAGTCTTTTTTCGAGCTCTGTCTTAAAAGTAACCGGCGTCTGATGAATTCGACGATCTAGTTAATTCCGCAAGTTTCCAATATTATTTTTTGCTTAGACGTAATGCATTTTGATCATTACAAGCTGCTTGCTATACATCTATGAGTCACCGCCATTCCGATTGCTCTCAACCGTGGGTTTTCCCATCTTTCATCATAATGGGGATCTTTTTGGGCGTTGATTTTTTTTATTTTCTTTGCACGGGTTTCCTTCTTTTTTTTTTTTTTGTGCTTTTCTCGTGATCTTTTCTTCTTATTACGTGATCCGTATGACTGTGATGGTGTACTATTAATAGAATTTCCCCCTTTTTCATCGCGTTCTTTATTGCCTCTATAGTTGCAAAAAAAAAAAAAAAAAAAGAAATTTCTTTCTTGTTGGATCTTTTTGGGAGTCAGTGTAGTTGTAATTTTTAATTTTTAATTTTTAATTTTAACTTATAATTTATCTTAACACTTATTATTATCTGTTCTGTATATATTTAAGTATGTTTAATCTTATATTCTACAAGTGTGAATGTGAAGTATTTAAAACTGCCGGCTGATTTTTTCTTTTTTTATTATAATTTTAATTCGTATTTTTTCTACCAGATTATATTATTATTTAAAAATAAAACAAAATTTAACGATACAAAAAAAAATTAATTAAACAACAGATAAAAGCTGATTGCATTTTAGTCATAAATTATAATTTCCTCACCCAGGCAACCCGTTCAAATTATAGTCTAAAAAAACACATTTCACATTCCTCCTTCAAATGTAAACGAGCCTTAAACTGGCCCTTTTAATTTTAAAATTGTCCATATTAATGTATCATCATCTACTATTTTTGATTCTAGAAATAACCGGAAATTTTAAAAATATTTAGTACGATAATAACCAACTGTAACTTTTTCAATATTTCGCAACTTTATTAGGAGCAAAATTATTTTTTTTGTCCACTGAATTAAACAGACTACTTTCAATTTATTTATATTCATTTTTTTGTTTTTGTTTTTGATATGTGAAAAAACAATTATATTTCTTTTTTTTTTCTGTTGAGAAACGTCTGCTTTAGGTTTGGAATATTGAGAGGAGTACAACCTCTGATCAATAGCATTTTGCGGTTCCCGGACATTTTCTCTAACGTTAACGTTTTGAATGCGAAAAAACTCGAATACCAAAAATCCCAACACCTTTGTTGCGGAACGATATTTATTCATTTACTTCTTTTAATTAAGTTAAAGTAAAATATTATGTCGTAGTCTACCACTTTGCTTTGGTCCTTGTATGTTTCACAATGTTTGGAGATTGTATATGATTTAGCAGTTCTAATCATTTGCGTTTCAGAACCATTTTCATACTTTTCCGAAGGCTAATTCTGCCATGGCTACTTTTAAAATTTCAATATTTACGTAGGATCCTACTCATTCGTGTGCAGTGTTAAATCTTATTTTAATCACTTCTCTAGACTCTAGGTGGTAAATTTTATTGAATGTGTAGAAATATGTTAGGGGTCAGCAGAAATCAATTAAAACTAAAATAAATAAATCAACGATTCGAAGGAAATATAATATATATATATATTTAAATTATAGTTTCAAATAAATAGTTCGGATTCTTATATTCATAAATACAGATTTTTGAAAAATAAAAAGAAAGTACTTATCAAAAGAATTTCTTTATTAAAAGGTTGATTCGCGTACAGTAAATAGTATTTTATTAATTGTGCAAATAAAATTATTTTATTTTCGCTATTAGTAATTTGATTTCTTCATATTACACTTCAGGCAATGACTGTCTGTCAAAAATTTGCACTACTAACTTCAGATATCTTTATTGGACTGTAAAACAACAATTATGCCATCATGCTTCGAATGGTTGTAAAATGAGGCCAGGTGATCTATTAGGTTCCGGTACGATAAGCGGTCCTGTAAGTATAACGAGATATTTTGATTAGAATATGAAAATAATTAATAGTTCGCGATTTTTTACTTCATGGTTTTTATCTTTTTAAAAAAGTAAAGATGAAATATGATATTTCTTGAAGCATTCACGACGAACTAAAAGTTAAGTATATTATTATAAAAGTTGCTTTATAATTTTTAATTTTGAAATATTGGGTTAATTAAGCAAAAATTGTAATAATAAAATCTATTCGGAATTTGTTATTAAAAATGCATGAATGACGGAGTAGTGAAATGTAACTTACAAGTAATAGGTATGTTAAAATAATCAGTTTTCTTTCTTTCTTGTTTTCTATCTTTTTACACTTAATCACAATGTAATTGGAGCATAGCAATATCTTAAATATATTTTAATTATTTGCAGACAGATGATTCGTTAGCCTGTTTGCTAGAAAGTACACTTTCTGGAACAAGATCAGTTAAGTTGTCAAACGGAGCGGAGAGAATATGGTTGGAAGATGGCGATCAACTTATTCTGACCGGTAAAAAATTAATATTTTTATTTATATATATTTACATATATGTATATAATACATATGTCATTTTAAATGAAATTATTCGATTCATTCTAAGGAACTGTAATCATTACTGATGTTTTTAATCTTTAAACGACCGCGTAAAATCCATAATTCTGAATAATTTTCTGTTTTATTGTGGTAGGATATTCGCAAGGTGATGGATACCGTATCGGTTTTGGTTCATGTACTGGTAAAATATTACCATCTAATAGCTAAACGCATAAAATGTTGCTGTTTTATTCTTAATCAATTTTATTCGAACTTTCATTGTTCTAGGAACAGCAGATTTATGCGAATAAAAAGGTCGGTAAAAAAAAAAAAACGTAAATGGGTTTTAAGAATTTTATGAAATAATTTACTTAGAGTATTTTTTCTAGTTATTTAATTTTAAAAAATAGATAAATAAATTTTTGTTTTATTTAAAAAGCAAAACTTTTGTGTACAGTTATAGGAAATGTAATATGAGGTATATTTATATTCATTCTTAATAACATAAACTTTCATCAAAAGAGATGTATTCTACTCCTTATCAAAATACTTGTATTTCCGTTCACAGTATAATAATATGTTTTAAGTACTCAATCGAAATGCACTTTCAATGTTGAAAGTATCTGCCCACATTATGTAAAATTTAAGATCTGCAAATACACAGTACTATAACATTGTTTTAACAAGAACCAATGTACTTTATTGCAGATAACAGTATTTGTAGCATTAAGTGGGGTAAAAGATAACAAAAACTGTATTATTGGTATTTATTAGTTTATTATTAGTATATTATTAGTATATTATTATTATATTAGTATATATTTATTTTACTTACATACAGTCAAAAAAAACAATTTACAACATTAGTGAAAACAACCATGCGCGAACAATGGCTTAATAAAAAAACATACAATAGCGTGTTACAGAACGATATGCGAAAAATAAGTTAAAATCCTCTATAAATGTATATATAAAATAATATCAACTGATAATAAAATCATGACATATAAAACAAAGAAAACAACAATAATAATAATGAAATAATAAATAAACAAATAACTTAAAAACTAAGGAAGTTTTATAAACAAAACAACATTAAATGAAAAATAAATTTATAATTGGTTATTTACCTGTCTTCTCTCCACCACGGTATTTCAATGTGCACAATCGTAACTTAATGGTTATTCCAGTGATTTATATAATCGATTAGATATTTGCGTCTTTTTTTGTAATTTAAAAAATGCCTCTTTAGTTGTTCTGGTACTTTATTGTATAGTATTGTTCCTATATATGTAGAATTCTAGAATGATACTTATTAAATCTGGGTACGCTTGCCTTCTCAGTGTTGGACTCTCTGGTTATTTCATTTACAAATAAAATATTAAAATAAGATTTATTTTTTAGAACGTACTGTAAAAATTGTATTTCATATAGTTTACGAAGATCTAACAACTTATCGCCAAAAAATACTTTTTTACCTTTTGTAATCATTTTAAAAATTGATTTTTAAAGTTGACATAATTGTTTTAAAAAGTAATTTGGTGCACAGCCCTATAACATAGGGGCGCGTATATTGTTGTGTATATCCTGTAAAATTGGTAACTATTAAATATTTGATTTAAATAATAAAAACGATAGTTTAATTTGCATAATTTCGATGTTAAATACACCTCGGATGTTTATTCCATGCAAGTTTGCAGTCTAACTGAAACCCAAGATATTTTATTACATGTGTTCTTTTTAACGTCATATTATTTTACCATTTAATTTTAAAATTGTCCCATGTCGGTTGTGGAAGATGACCGTATATCACATAATTAGTTTTATTTAAATTTAGAATTAATTTATTTTCTTTGATCCATAAATGTACGTTCTGTAGGTTGCTACATATCACGTGCTCCATATTGATTATATTGGGTGCATTAACGACTAGAACAACATCATCTACATAACAATGTATTCTTCGATATACAGTAATAGTACATAGGCTATTAATATATATTGAAAATAGTACAGGCCCTAATATACTACCTTAAGAGACACCGTAATTTATATTAATAAATTCACTATGATTGCTATTTAATTTGGTGGCATATTTTATATTAAGTAAATAAGATTCAAATCGATTATATATCTTTCCACGAAAGCCACGTGTGTTTTGTAGTAAGATACGATGGCTAACTAGATCGAAAGCCTTATGAAAGTCTAAATATATCGCAACTACTGAATGACTAACTTCTAGGTTTTCAGCGATATAAGTATTATGATGAAACAAAGCATCCTCCATACCTTTTCCGGGTAAAAAACCATATTGATTAGGACTGAAAAAATTAGTGTGGGAAAGAAAATTTAACATTCTACATTTGATTCAATTTTCAGGAATTTTAGAAATCGTTGATAAAATACAGATTGGTCCTGTAGTTAGACGACTTATCCGTAGAACCTCCATTTTTATAAATCGGAGTAATTATTCCTAATTTTAAACTATCCAGAAATTTTCCTGAATGAACAGACACATTAAATAAAAAAGTCAACGGTCTTAGAAAAAAAGTTAAATTTTCCTTTATTAATATGATAAAAATGTCATCAAAGTCATAAGATGCTTTATTAGGCAACGAGAGGATAGCACTTCTTACATTACCTAAAGTAAAGTCTATAAAACCAAATGTTTTTTGTTTTTTTTTATTTATTTTTAAAATAAGTTGTGGGTCTTTATAAGGCAAGTATGTCCATTGTGTGAGTGCCCGATACTCTTATTAATGTTAATTCAAAACACAAAATTACAACTATTCTTGTTTATTCTATACATCATAATATTAGTCAACCTAAGACTAAATAAATTATAACATAGTACAAGTATATAAATATATATATATATATATATATATATATATATATATATGCAAATATGTAACGCACTGTAAATACTCATCTACATACTGATACATGCGGGCAGCTAAATATCTTCAAATCAAAAAAAAAAAAAAAATTATTTTGAAGAGAAATGACAGAGGAAGGAAACAAAAAAGGACGAGATCAAAAAAATAAAAAAAGAACATTAAATGAACATTATAAAATAGAAATATTCGGGATGTATCTTGGGTTTTATTCTTTACACCATTCTTTCAGCTATATACTTCCTTTTTCCACACACCAAGTTTTTTTAGTTTAATATATGATGAGGGATTGTACTAATTATAGAGTCTGCTTAAAACGGGATCATCAGTGTTAATTCGCAAATTTACGCCTCGAGGATAAATGTAATATGTATTACTTTGGTTTCTCGTTAACCGAATTTTTTGTCTGGATGGTATTATTGACATTAAATTCTAGTAATCTATGGTAGAAATAGTACATCTGGGGGGGGGGGGGGGACATTTCGTTGTTTTCCTTTCACACATAATTTATCTAAAGTCGTTTTGCTTTCAGTAGATTATTTTATTTATTTCCGTTTTCTTATCTTCATCTCGTATTTTAATTCTATAAAAAATTCTAGACATTATTATTGAATTATAGTCTTTTACGTTCTCAAACGGTGGACAAAAACATAAATGAATATTGTTATTCACACGAAGTTCATGTATGCAATCATTATTTCCATTAATAAGGCAATATCATCAGAAAACATACATATACCTTTACATTTTTAATATGCTTATATAGCGAATTAGTGTAAATTAAGAAGATAATAGGGGACAATATGGTGCCCTGACCTACTCCATATTGGATAACTTTTTCATTACTTTTATTTCTTGCGATTTTTACTATACTTTTCCTATTTTTTATTTTTGTATATTTAAATTGTTGGCGTAGAAGCAAAATAAATTAACACAATTAGAGAAGTATACGAACTTAATAGGGCTTATATTGCATTAGAAGAAAAATAGTAGAATATTCCAACAATCCAGAGGAATGAAGCAGGGTGATCCAGTTTCTCCTGCATTGTTTAATACGGTACTTGAATTTGCTTTAAGGAAATTAAACTAGCGAATGAAAGGAATAAATATTCATGGGCAATATTTATCAAATCTTAGATTCGCAGATGATATAATTTTATTTACGGGATCTGCCAGTGAACTATCAGTAATGCTGGAAGAATTAAATTATAATTGTAAAAGTGTAGGTTTAGACATAGATTTTTTTTCCTTTTTATCTGCATACAATCTGTTCAGCTGAACAATAAGTAGCAATGTTATTTTATGTAAACTATGGTGGAACGCTTCCCAGTGATCGCTCTATTCCTTATTTGTATGTACGTTATTTATTGGATTATGTTGAGCTATACAAATTAATGTCTACGGACGAAATTCCGGTTCAACTGATGTGTCGTTTCAATCGACTGAATCGTACGCTATTCTGCGAAAGATTAGCTGCTAGCGGATTGATGTGGTTTCCAAGTCGATGAAAGTATCTTCTAGCAAAGGTCGTAATTACTTCTTTAACCGTTGGAATGCAGAGGTCTTTGTGTATATATCATCATTACGGACAAAAACCATGGTACCGCCAAAATATCTCGTAGGACACTGAAATCTTTGTATAATTTTAAGATTTGAAATGCTCGTCGTTCCCCAGATTTGAATACCGTATTTCCACACAGGTTCTAAGATTTCCCTGTATAGTAGTACTTTATTTTCAACCGATAAAGATGAATTTTTGTTCATTAACCAACAAAGGCTACGGTATTTGATATCTAGTTGCTTTCGTTTTGCAATAATATAGTTCTTGAAGGTGAGCCGTTGGTCAAGATGTAACCCGAGATATTTCACAGCACATGAGTTGGGAATTGTCTGCCCATTCAGCTGGATCGGCAAATTTTGCTCTTTCGTTTTGACTTTCGTTAACTGCAACTCTCCACTGTTTAAGCCATTTCTCCACATATAGCAGATGATTTTAGAGCTCTTCAGTGGCTATGATGTGTTATCTCGGTGAGTTGATAAAATAGCCGTGTCATCAGCAATCATAGCTGTGGTTGTATCATTATTTTCTGGGAAGTCGTGTGTATAAGTCTGATACAATATGGGTCCCGGTACACTGCCTTGTGGTACTCCTGACATTATAGGGTACATTCGTGAACAATCACAATTTACATTTACACGAAAGTGCCTTTCTGCTAGGGAGGACTTTATTAACAGATAATAGGAATGAGGCAGTCGATGTTTCAGCTTATACAACAATCCTATATGCCAAACCTTGTCAAAAGTTTTCTCAACGTCGAGAAAAATCGCGGTACAATATTTCTTTTCTTCAAAGCTTTTGCTATGATGTCGACTATTCTTTAGACATAAATAGCAGCAAAACAAAACTTCTTACTAATAGTACAGTAGAAAAAATTTGGTTTAATGGAAAAGAATTGGAATATGTGCAAGAAGCAATTTATTTAGGCCAGTGCCTTTCATTAGACAATCGGATGGATAAAGAATTAACACGAAGAATTACTGTAGCATGGAATAAATTTTGGACATTAAAAGGAGTTTTAAAGAATAGAAGTTGAAAAATCAATTTGAAAGCAAAAGTGAATATCTTGGAAAGGTACTTCGTACCAGCTCTGTTATATAGTTGTCAAACGTGGTCAGCGAAAACTATACATATTGACAGAATTAATCGAATAGAGAGAGGAGCTACGGAGAGATCTATTCTTGGAATTAGAAGAACAGATAGAATTCAATGGAAAACAATAAGACTAAAAACAAAAATAAAGGATATTGTGAAGAAGGCACTCTAAAATGGAATTGGGCCGGTCACATGATCCGTCGGGGTAGTTTGGCCGCGCATGTAATCAAGTGGATCCCCGTTGACAGCAGAAGGAGTGTAGGCAAACGACTTTAGGCAGCGCATGGGTTCTGCTTGGCTGTGGTTTAGTTCAGATAGAATGGTTTGGAGGAAAACCTGCAAATTATATGGCATGGATCTTGACAACTAATTTTAAGAAAATTTATTAATTCTTATAGTGCCATACTTAATTCCTGAGCGTCAGCGACTACCTTATTCGTACATCTCGGCTGTACAGACATAGGCATAGTGTGTTTATAGCAATTGCTATATGCATGTACGCAGGTATACACACGCAAGACTACATTCAGAACTGATTAGTAATCGTTTGATTTATCGATATACGAATGCAGTGTCCCCCCCGTGAGTGTCTACTGTGTACACTGACCTAGCGCACATATGATGTTATACGTGGTAGTTTTCCATTGCCTTCCACGTGATTATTATTAGCGAATATTTTAATTTAATTCTTTGTAATAAGTTCTGTCGTCGCGCGGGATCGAACTGACCTCCGTAACGGAAGCCAAGTGCTCTAGCAACTAGGCTATCGCGACAACTAATTAAATTTAGCGGATAGATATAATTATAGGTGTATGTGTGCGAATGTATGTAAATATGTGTATGCATATATCAGAATATGCATGGGTGGGAGGCCATCGGCTGATAGTCGGCGAAATAAAGGCTTATTTATTTATTTATTTATTATTAAGGAGTGCGTTAATTGCATGTAAATAGTCTATAATTTTGTATTTTCTGTCATGATCAAAGATGATACCTGCTCGTTAGAGGGATAAATAAATAATCGGTGTGGTACTAAATAAGATTTGAACCAGTTATACGTAATGATGCATAATTTACATATAATTCGTGTAATAAAATTCTGTAGTTAACGATGTCAAAATCTTTTCACGAATTTAAATAAGCAAACCTATAATAGAAGAACTTTTTTTTTTTTTTAGTTCCGATCTTTTTTATTATTATTATTAACAGTATATGGCTTCGAAAGGAACATTATGGCTACATTTCCCTAATAAAAAATCGGTTTTTTATGAAAGTTAAAAAATAAAATAAAAACGGTATTCATACTTCAAGTGCGCACTTTAAAAGTTACATTTTATCTTCGACTTTCTAAACAGGTGTGATTACTTTGCGGAATTTATACCAATTTTAATAGAGATTCATCGAATAAGCATATTAAAGCTTTGGCGAAATATGCTCCCTTATGGATGATATTGAGATATTTTTCCTATATTTTAGTTTATCGTAAACACAAGTGCGATAAACCTAAATAAATTTGAAAATGTAGTATCATTATTTTTACATTTAAAAGCATGAAGTTCAATCGTGTCCGTACAATTGTTGATTATCCTAATGTACTAATTTAACTACATTTTTCTAAAAGAAGATTATCTTTGAACGATAGATGATTAAAACGAAGTATGCCTTAAAAAGAATGAGGGAAATTTAACGTAGTTGATTTATTATAAAGTTCATTTTAAAATTCTAACAATTCGTTGGAAATTAATTATGCATACCTTCCTTTTCGAGAAAGTTTATTTATGAATTTTGCACATTTTTCAATTTCTGTCAAAACATTTTTTATCACGGTTATGAACACTCCTCCCCAAATTTTTCATCGACGGATAAGTATTTGATATAGTCTTTCAAAATAATTATTTAATATTTCTTCTCTAAAGAAAACTTCAAAAAAAAAAGTCTCATTACTGAACTGATTGTATATAGTGTTCTAAAATTTTAGAATCTACGTATAGATTTCGTCGGAAGAGCCAGTTGTATTATACATGTATTTATAGAATGAAATTTTTTGATAGTAATGTCGAAAATATAAATTCAAAGAATTTCATCTGTACTTGTTTTTCTCTTAAATGCTATCGAATAATATACCGTGATTAAATGATACATAATTTTCCTTTTTTTAAAATAAATAATACATTTATGTGTGCGTTTATCTGTATTGAAATCAATTTTTCCTTTTTCTTGAATAAATATCTGCTCCAGATAGTCACCGAAATTGTCCTACAGAACAGATTTAATGTATTAATGACGTAAAATTAGTTCTTAGCCCAGAGTGTAGTACATTTTTTGTCCAATGAATTTTTTTTTTTTTTTTAAACCTGACCTGGTTGTAAATACCATTTGGCCACGTCCCGTTACTTTGTGTAAAATAACAAAGGTTGAATGCTGTGTTGTACAATTGCTAAGATTATCCGTATATATATATATCTATTATATAAAGCTGCAAGAAAAAAAATCGTACAGACCGTTCTATAGTAGCTAGAAAGTTAATTTTTTTTTTCAATCAACGTACTATGGTCTCCAGAATACAGGAAAAATAAAAAACCCGAAAAACTTTGCTATTTTGAGACCAAAGTTTATGAAAATTCCCGCTTAAAGCGATAACCCCGGAAACTAAAAAAAAGTCCACAGCCCTTTCCATGGTAGCTGAAGGGTCAATCTTTTTTTTAAATGATGTATTTCAATCGTTAAAATATAGGAAAAATACGAAACCCCCAAAATTTTGAAATCAAAGGACCTAATTTTTGAAAAATGTGAAAATCAAGTTCTAAGCAAAAAATTTTTAAAAAATTCCACAGCCGGTTGTATATGACTAATAGTATTAATTTTTGTTTTAATTTGCATACTGTGGTCTCCGGAATACGGGGGAAATATAAAATTAGAAAAATTTTGATATTTAGTGACCAAAATTTGGAAAAATACGCGCCTTAAGCGGAAGTACTGGAAACTAAAAAAAAGGCCACAGCTCTTTCCATGGTAGCTGGAGGGTCACTCTTTTTTTTAAATCATGTATTTCAACCGCTAGAATATAGGAAAAATACGAAACCTTAAAGATTTTAAAACTCGAGGGCCCAAATGTTAAAAAATGTGAAAATCTAATTTTAAGAAAAATTTAAAAGAAAAATTGTACAGCCAGTTCCATATAAGTTACGGTATTGATTTTCTTTTTAGCCTGTACACTAAGGTCTTTAAAATAGAGGGAAAATATAAAATTCGAAAAATTTTGATATTACGGTTCCAAAATTTTGGAAAATACGCGCTTAAAGCGGTAAAAAAAGTCTACAGCTTTTCCCATGGTAGCTGGAGGGTCACTTTTTTTTTTTAATGATGTATTTCAATCGCTAAAATATAGGAAAAATACGAGAACCCCAAAATTTTAAAATTAAAGCGCCCAAATTTTGAAAAATGTGAAAATCAAGTTTAAAAAAAAAATATTTTAAAAAATTCCACAGCCGGTTCTATATGAGTTATGGTATTGGTTTTAGTTTCAACTGCACATTAAGGTCTGCAGAATACAGGAACAATAAAAAACTCGAAAAATTTCGATATTTAGAGACTAAAATTTGGAAAAATGTCCGCTTAAAGAGGAGAGACTGGAAACTAAAAAAAAAGTCCACAGCTCTTCCCATGGTAGATGGAGAGTCACTTTTTTCTTTAAATGATGTATATCAATCGTTGGAATATAGGAAAAGTACGATACTCCAGAAATTTTAAAATTAAAGTGCCCAAAATTTTGAAAAATTTGAAAATCAAGTTTCAAGAAAATTTTTTTTTAAAAATCCCGCAGCCGGATTTATATGTGTTACGGTATTGATTTTCTTCTTAACCTGCACACTAAGGTCTCCAAAATACAGGAAAAATAAGAAATTCGAAATATTTTGATATTTAGGGGCCAAAATTTGGGAAGATACACGCTGAAAGCGGTAAGATTGGAAACTAAAAAAAAGTCCACAGCCCTTTCCATGGTAGCTGGAGAGTCATTCTCTTTTTTAAATACTGTAATAGAATTCCTGGAATCTGCGGAAAATACGGGAGCCCTAAAATTTAAAAGTTAAATGCACATGAACGGTTTGATGGAATTTCTAAATAAAAAATTCGAAGAACCAACGAAAGAAAAAATAAATAATAAAAATCTAAACCAATAGATATGGTAGATAGTAAAAATAAAAAAAATATCTCAGACAAAATATTACAAATATTTGTTATTATCAGAATCAAGATATATGTGTTTAGATAGATTAGGGTAAGAATAGTTTGTTGATATACTGTGTAAGGTGGAAGAAGAAAAATTACGGTTTTTATTAGATTTAATCAAATAAAAATCCTAAGAATGGCTACTCGAAGTGAAATAGTCGAATGTATCGCAGCTGAAGGAGCTCTAAAACCAGGAAAAATTTACCTTCGGAGCTCATATACACATGGTCCGCGTTATGTGCAATTAACATATCAGGGTGGCATGACAGTCGTTGCCAAACTAGGTAAACCAATGTTTTTTATTAGGATAACGTACAATCCTAATTGGATAGAAATAACATTAAATTTAAATGAAAAGCAATATCATATCGATTGTGCAGATTTATATTGTAGGATATTCCAATTAAAATTAAATAATTTATTAAAAGTTTGAAAGTCAGGTGAAATTTTCGGAGAAATGGTTTATATTTATACGTAATCGAATTCCAAAAAAGACGTTCTCCTCATGCTCATATTGCTTTAAGAGTAAAAAATTCGACCGTAACTAATGAAGAGATTAATAATTTTGTTCAAGCCACAATTCGAATTTTTAAAATTTGATTCTTTAAGTTTTAAAATTTTTACCCATTTATTCATTTCTACATTATAAAGGCGAAAATACGTCAATTCAAAAAAAAAAAATATCTCTACTAGGAACATTTTCTCTATTTTTAGCTTTATATCTAATGCACCCGAAGTATTACAGTCGTGGGAGAAAAATAAGAAAAAAGTCAATAGCCCTCATAACAGCTACAGCTTTTTTTTTTTTAATCAACGTCGTTTCATTAAAACACAAGAAAAACATGAAATATCCAAAATTTTAAAATTTAGGATTCCAAAATTTTAAAAGAATATAACAAAAATTATCAATGTTAGTTACAATGGAAATGTAGCAGTTCCTGAAATTTAAATATTTAAACTGTGATTATAGAACATTGTGTCCTAGACGTTTCCGTGTGAACAGAGTTAATATAATAATATATTATTCCTGACAACATTTATTTATTTATGTATACTGAATCATTATTGAAATCCATGAGCATATATAGTTTATGAATTTATGAAAAAATACCTGGCTATTGCGAAGAAATTCTTTCTTCTTAATACTGTATGGCTAATTTCGTCGTTATATTTCACCGAAATTATACATAAGTAGGATTAATTATTTAGTCGAGTGATGATTGATCTCTAGAATCAGAAACGCAGTGAACTGATACCAAAGTCAACCATCATCGCACTCCAGCCGATAACAGTGATACGTATTGTTTTAAATATTTCCTTTATACTATGCACAAAACTTTGTATATTATTATTATTGTGTTGTTCTCTAGCGGTCGACTGACAAAGAAAGTGCTTTAAATTGTAATTAGAATATCGAATTTCAGATAACCTATCGATATATTTCAACTTTCGCTTACTGTATTGATTTTCTTTTTAACACGCATACTAAAGTCTCCAAAAAGAATTAAATTCAATATATTCCTCTCACATATATTACACTGCTAGCGCTTTCAGTTTTTCTGATATTTTAATCTAAATCCCACTTTTTTAATTGACGTATTGGTGTACTTCTTTTTTCAAACTACAGATTTTATGAAAATTTACAAAGTAATACAGTTTAAAGTCCGAAAGAACGGGCCGCGAAGCGGCCTGCGAGACCAATTCCCTAGTATATATATATAAACTCGGCCAATTTGGCCTCGCAAGGGGCTACGCCCCTTGACCCCTCCTGCTTTCATTCCTGTCTCTTTCTCTTCTATACTTTGTATAAAATGATCAAAATTTACAACGTAATTCTTACTGGCATCGACACACAAAAATCCTATTCTAACATTTACCTTCCGTTATATAAAATTAAGACATTTTTTCGTTACATTTTTCGTTACATATTTCATTATATAAAATTGTGACATTTTTTAAATAACAATAACAAAAATCCTACAAAATATAACAAGCGTTACATAAAATTGGGACATTTTTCTGGGACATTTAGCGTTACATAAAATTGGGACATTTTTTCGAATGGGGGGTAGCCTAAGAATTACGTTGTAATTAATATATAAATGAATGTATGTATGTATGTTTGTCCCGTATGCGTCCTGTACCGCTGCACGGATCATGCTAAAATTTTCAGGGTGTATTCGTGTTGCCGAAACGAAGGTTTTAAGACGCGGCTGAGTTTTCTACTCCTCCTTCACGAAATATGAGGTTTTAAGTAGTTGAGATGCGACTAGCGGTGTACAGAAATGCGTAGTAAGTCCCATACCCTTGATAGAGCGTCGGGATTGTGAAGTTAACGTTCACACTAAGCCTAATGGATCTGATGAGTATATCGGGGCCAGTTCCTTTCTTTTTCGGGGTCGCCTTTACTTCCCCAGATTTCTCTGGTACCCAATTATTTCAGGCTGAGTAAACTATACGGGACGAATAAAAAAAAAATTTAATTTTTATAAAACCTGAAATAAAACGATTACCGTGGTAAATATAAATAAAAAGTAAAAATTTAAATAAAATAATTGCTACGGTAAATAATAAACTCTAGGTGACATTTTATTAATTTCTGGCGTAAGTAAATGCATTGTGTTCTGTTACTTCATTTTTTGCGTTACTGAAATCATCAAACTTCCATCTTCTCTTCTGGTGCCATGTTTGTTGTCGAACTTAGGCGATCATCTGGATGACATTTCTATAGGGGCCTCCCTGTCGCCAGCGAGTCGGAAAAGTTCCTCAACGCTGCTGTCGGTCCACTGCCATACATTGCACAGCCACGATGATAATCTTTTACGGCGGATGCGGCGTTTCCCTTCAATTTTACCCTGTATGATCCTTTGCGCCATTCTGTACCCTCTAAGAATATGTCCGAAATATTCTAATTTTCGTTGCTTGATCGTTTTCAAGATTTCCCCCCGTTTTTTTTGGAACTCTTGACGGTACTGTCTCGTTGGTAATATGCGCAGTATATGTAATTTTTAACATTCTTCGTAAACACCACATCTCAAAATACGGTTCATAGTTTTAACTTTGAGCGTCCAAGCTTCACAGCCATAGGCCACAGTACCGACCAGACGTATCAGCGGCTCATCCTCAACCTCAGCGATTTGTTTAGACTGCATAGCGTTTTTTTAATTTTGATGAACGCGCTTTGTGCTTTTTCAATTCGGCTTTTAATTTCTCCATCCGCATCTACTTCCTCGTTCAGCCAGGCTCCTAAGTATTTGAAGTGCGTTACTCTTCCTATTTACTCACCTTGTATGTACAATTTCGCTTGCCCGACATCCTCTCGGCTTACTACCATCAACTTGATTTTCGATGTGTTTATTCCGATCCCTTTCTGTATACAGGCAGCATTTACGGCGTCCACTAATTCTTGCATATCTTCCGTCTTCTCCGCTAACACTGCGGTGTCGTCTGCGTATCTGATATTGTTAATGATCTCACCGCCAATCCGGACTCCTTTTGCTCCTCCTTTTCCAAGGCTTCTGCAAAAATTACTTCCGCATATATATATATATATATATATTGAATAGTGTTGACGATAATACACAGCACTGACGTACTCCCCGACGGACAAGGATGTCTCCCGTTTGCGAATTGTTCCCAACTTGTACTACAGCGGTTTGACATGTACACAGATCGATCGTCTAATTCGCTGTAATATTTTAAATAGTTCGTTATGACACGCACTTTGTCAAAAGCCTTCTCGAAATCGACGGAACAGACGAATACAGTTTTCTGAAATTCCCTGCATTTCTGAAGTAATACATTTATACAGTATAAGGCGTCTCTGGCGCCGAGTCCGCTGCGAAAACCGAACTGTTCGCTCCCCATCATACTTTCACATTATGATCTAAATATACAAGTCGCGTTCCTAGCCTAATTACTATACACATTACACGGAGAGTTTAAAAAAAGGTAATAGAATTTTTAATATTTGCTAATACTCAAATTTGAAATCCTTACTCAACTATTGTTATTTTGATCTTATGGTAATAAATTAAAATTTAATAAAATGCTCGAAACGAGAATTCGAAAGATATGAGTAAAGAAGATGTTCCTTTAAATGTCTAATTATGGGAGATCACCGTGTGAATAACTTGGCGGCCCCTTCGAAATGATGGCTGTGTATTCTAGTTGCGCGAAACTTTTTGTTGGATCACAACAGACAGGTTATGGAAAGATCGATCATCTTTAATTAAACGTGATACGGGAAGACCATTTTTGGTAGGACGACAGTGATAAACATGTTTCGCCCAAAAGTTTGAGAAAGAATATGTACGTAAGTATAATTCCAGATAAAACAAAAACTTTTTTATGAATTTCCGAAAAGTACGAATTTAAACGGACATTAAAGGGGGTGTAGGGTCTTGGGGGTAAAAAAAGAATGATTTTTTGTGAATGTACAACATCACAAGAATATTGTGTCAAAATTTCAAATAAATCGAAGCAAAACCAACGAAGATATGGCATTATGACTGTGCGCCGCTCTAACTCTACTAAAAGAACGAAAACAACTATCTGGCCCTGACGCACAACGAGATTAAAGAGCATATTTTTCAGTCTCTTTTGTATAATCCCTTAATTGATTTTTTTCGAAAAAGATTTATGCAGGTAGGTAGATGTTTATAACTACACTTTGAGACGGATTCGGTACACGTAGTGCTATCTCTTGACGACTCTGGTCGTTTGCACTGCTGCATCGGGGTAGAGACACACTTGTGTCTGAGTGGTAATGGTCGAGGCACTGACTTGTGCTTGCGGCGGAAAGCGCAAAACTGTGTGTCAAGTAACGCTGAGCTGAGCGAAGATTTTGTATGTTAATCAAGAAAAAAGGAATGTGTAGGACACGTCCAGAAGAGAATGGGGACCCCTTTGCGCGATTTAGTAAAAAAAAAAGTGTAATAGATACTGAAAC
Source organism: Icerya purchasi (assembly GCA_039619475.1). NCBI lineage: Eukaryota > Metazoa > Arthropoda > Insecta > Hemiptera > Monophlebidae > Icerya > Icerya purchasi. Next base: position 207,277,051 of record CM077115.1, read on the forward strand.
TAAGGCTGCAAAGAAAATACAAAGAAAAACACTTTCCGGTAAAGGCAAACTCACTGCTAAATTGACTGATAAACTAACGCTTTACTATGGTCGTGCCATCCGTTACAATTCTCATTCTGTAGAAGAAATGAAGAAGGCCATTTGGGCGACTTATTATCACTACGCCTCAACTGACAAACACTCACTCTACCAAATGATGTTCTAGAAGGGATTAAACACCAATTTATGAACATTTGAGCAAAGATGCCCTCCTGGAGCGATGTATTGTCGGATTCTCTCAAAACAATAATGAGAGTATCAACCAACTTATTTGGAAAATTTCGCCAAAAACTGAGAGTGGTTTGACAATTATTGTTGAGTTTGCAGCTCATGTGGCTGCGTCAACCTTCAATGAAGGCTATGTTGCTTGCCTAACCTTTCTGGAAGAGATGGGAATTAGTACAGGACCAAGTTCTCATGAATGGGCACAATCAGTAGACAATACACGAATGAGCAAAGTGGATGAGCGAACGGCGGAACATACCAAAGAAGAGAGAATTCATCGTAGGCAAGAGCAAAAAGATGCTTTGGACATTCTAAATCAAAGTTCTTCACTTTATGGGCCTGGCATTGATGATTCTGTGTGAGTATAGACAAAAATTACTACCTTATTAACGTTTAATTTGTGATTTTATACTATAAAAATCTTTAAACGCGTTTTTCTCGAAACAACGTTTTCAAAGCTGGTGCACTCTGTGACTCAAAATCTACTGCACCGATCGTTCTGAAATTTGATATACTATTTTTATAGATAATTTGCAAGGTAGCAACGTCGAGCTTTTTTTTCAAATTATTATTTATTTTACAATAACAAATGGCTAATTTTTAAATTGAATTCATAATGAGATGAAATCTCTGTTCTTTGATTTTAATGAAAAGCTTCTCCGTAATATATTGTAAGTGGAAATTTATAGGTGGTTTTTCCGCTTCTGCTAGAACGCAGTGTCAGGGGCGGACCTCATAGCACCTAGACATAATCTTAACTCTTTATTTTAAGTAGTTTGTAGTTTTCTGCTGTCAGTTTTATTGAAGCGATGAATGGACCAACATAATCCATATTTGATCATACCGTATCTCTACAAATTATTAAGGCCGAGTTAGGGTGATCTCCTCAATTAATACCAAAAATAGCTCGAAGCATATGTTAAACCTTTTTCGATTTTATTTATTAAGTATTTCGTTTCTTCGGACCAACCCATTTTTACATTAAAAACTACTTCAAGATATTTACACGAAGATTGCGATTTTAAAGATCTATTGTTTATTTTAATTAAAGGCGAGGAACAGATCCTCAAATTTTGCCGATGTTAATTTTTAATTTTTAATTATTTAATAAATATTCTAGTTTATTGATGGTTTACTGAGATTTCTTTATAGCTACATTAATTAAAGGTACAGAGGTACAACTATATCATCTGTGTATTGTATTATATGGGCAAATTTAGTTTGTACATTTTCCAACTCTTCCGAATACATAATGAACAACAGTGAGCTCAAAATACTGCCTTGAGGTAGCCCCTTTCCTGAGTAGACGTGTTGATACATTTTTTTATTGCAGTGCGCTATTGGTTTTCTACTATTATAATAATTATAAATCCAGTTAATATATATTTATATAGGACCCTAAAGTTCCCCCCAATTGCCTTGGCTAATATTGTTAAGTTGATGCTATTGTATACTGATTTGAAATCTACGAAGATTTCCATAGAGAACCAATTTTTTGTCAGTATAGTAAAAATATCAAGAGTGAATAAAGTTAAAGTATTCCGTGCACCAGTACCCTTCTGAAACCATATTGTATTTTTTGAGAATTTATTGTATTTAAAAGCATGCCGAATAGTCTTTTATTAAGAATGTTTCCCGGTGCGATAATGATGAGATTGGTCTGTACGGTGAGTAACCCTTCCCCCCCTCAGATTTAAGTAGTATACGGCATATTGCAAGGGGCAATAAGGAACCTCTAAAATTTTTTGAAAACAGGTCAGAAAATATTGCTTAGCTACCGTAATAATTTAATAGTCCTATATAAGGAATATTATCAAATCCAACACTTGTATTTTTATTGTTATCTATGCTGTTATCTAGTTCGTTTAGTGAATCTTTTTCCCTAAGCGTTCTATCGGATTGTCGTTATACCGAAGAGGCGGCATCGATACACCGATTGGACTTTCAAAAACTTATTTATAAAGTTTTTATTTTTCCATAAGGTATTTTTATTATAATTTTTATTAGAGGAAGGCTTTTTTTTTAAACCTTCGTAATTCTCTGAGACAACTTCTTTAGACTTATTTGGGGTCCAATATCGTTACAGAATCTTCTACACTCGTTTCTTTTGATATTTTTTAAGGCTTCTTAGTAATAGCGTGCTGTTTTTTATAATTGATGTAATTCTGCATTGAAGGCTCGCTGTTAAATTTTCTGAGAACAGTCATTCTTAATACAATTAGCCAATTACTGTATTTCACCATGTTCGGTAGTTTATGGTTTCCCCTTTTTAGGATTCCGTACACGTGTGATGCACGGAATTCTAATAAGATGGTACAGAAACGACAAAAATATCAAATAAAAATCAATAACTTACGAACGGTATAAACGTGAAAATTGGATCGTAAATTACAATTAAAATTTTCTTTAAGACAATTTGTAACTTCTAGCAAACCGATTATTACTTCTGGCGGCAAAAAAACCCCAAACAAACCGTGTCAAGAATATAATATAATATGGGGTTTAAAATTACCTTAAAAATCACCCTTAAAAAAATCATAACTCATCACCAGATGATAACCTTTTAAAAGTGAAATTTAAAATATTAAAACGAGGAAACTCTTTCATAAAATCAAAAATTACGATTAAAAAATTATATAGACCTCCGTTTGGGCCAAAAATAACAAAAAAAAAAAAAAAAAAAAAGATGTTCACGTAAGCAATAGCCGGAGTAAAAACGTTGAGGAAACTAAAACGTATCTAAAATATATGCATAAAGGACACCGCTTTATAGAAAAACTATCGACCTTACAACCTAATATCTCGGGGCACCGAAATCTCGAAATTTTTGGAAAACATTTTTTTTTTTTCCGGGCATTGTAATATATCGTTGGAAAGATCGCGCTATTTGTCGAAAGAGAAAACGTATTTGATTTCCTTAACGAAACTTCCAAAGTTGATTCAAAAAAGGCGCGAAAAATCACGTGTTTATCCTTCTCTATGGCGCGCAAATATTATAGTAAAAAATTTTGAACAAGGTGCAAAATATGCGCATTGCCATATATTTCTTTAGTTTGGAACATCTGGGTTTCCAATTTTAAAATAAGCGGGACACCAAAAGCTCGAAATTTTTGAGAAAAATAATTTTTTTTTCGAGCATATGATATATCGTTAAAAAGATCGCTATTTGAGGAAAACGAACCCGTATTTCTTTATAAATTAAATTATCTCTATCCGTTTAACCTATCCACACCGCACAACATTATTAACATTATATAATAACAAAATTTATACATTATTGTTTTCCTTAAATTTAAAATGGTCCATATATTATATACATATATATGTATATATATATGTATATAATAGCTCATCGAATAATATTTTTGTTTGACGTCGGTGTATTGTGCATAAAAATATTTTTGTTCTATTAATAGTAGTCCCCCTGAAGCGGGTCCATTAAATAATTTAGTAAATCGTTTTTTTTTTTTTTTTTATTAATAACAAGTTTAATATTTAATTGTTTTCTAAGAGTTTGCAACGACTTTCCAAATAAATTATTACCCATCGTCTTATAGTAGTTTTTTTCAAATTCATTAGTAGCCCGTGTTGGGTGAGAGATGTTTAAATCTATAGAAGAACTTTAACACGTTCAATGCCGATGACAACACGTGGTTGTCACATGTAGCAGGGCGCTGATCGCCTATGACAACACATTGTTGTCGTCATGCAGTTGTTCTATTTTAATTGATGTTGTCTTTATCAGCCTTATGCGAACGTGTTGAATTTTTGTGCGATCTTATTTGTGAACACTTTTGCTACTTTTTGGTATATTGACCGACAACAATACGTCATTGTCACGTTTTATCGCAGCGGAATTTCCGTGTGGCTATTAGCGACATACCAGTCATATGACACTGGCATTGAACATGTTAACTACAAGGGAACGACTGTATAAAACAGATAGCTCTGTGAATTTTACTCATTCTCAAACCATAATTTAAAGCTAATTTTGAATACCTGAAATGTACTATTATTGTGTTTTCTAAGGTGACTACCAACTTTTTAACTTTACCCTTCTGCGCGAGGCTCGTTTTATTTCAGAAAGAAACGAAAATGTAGGAAGCTGTAAAGGATGAACTATATCTACTTCTAATACATAACCTACAGGACCGTTTTTATCCAAACTACGTGTATATCTAAATAGAATAATGACATGACATGCCCGTTTCTTTGCATCTGAATATAAAATATTAGCACTACTAACTGAAGAGGTAGACGAAAGGTATATCAGGGCAATGCAGTAACGATAAAGAAACATTCCATGTAAATTACAAACAGATTTTCTCCCCAAAAAGGGGGGGGGGGGTTGTAACGTCATTTAAAAAGGCAGAAGTAATATTTTTAATGAAATTTCAATATAAAATTTATACAATTATAGATATTCGTATACCACTGTATAATCCTAATTTATATATTTATAAATACCCCCCAAGTATCTTTTCTTATTTATCATTATCGCCCCCACCCCCCCATCTATCCTGAATATATATATTTATTTATTTTATTCTTGCAACTTCGTACACCGATTTCCATTAACTGTTCTCATCTGTGTACTTCTGGGTATCTTATTTTTCCAGCCATCGGCATTTCCTTTAATCTTTCGTCGTTTTATTTTATCGGTGTTACTCATTACTTAAATGCGATATCTCCATTAATTTTGAATGGGAAACAGTTTTTCATTTTCTGAGAATTTTTATTTTGCTGCTTTATATGTAATCTCGTATAATCTTTAAGAATATCGGAAAGATAAATTGGCTTGTCAGCTTAATAATGAAGCCTATTATTTCTTTTGTCTCTCCGTTATTACACAAGGGAGGAAGGTGCTTTTTTTATTATTTTTAACCGCAATCAGGCAACTTATAAAATATCGTTTTTCAAGTTTTCTATCGTATCTGAACTTTTAAAAATGGTAGAAAAAGAAAGAAAACAAAATTTCACATTGTACGGCTTCCTTCCGTAATACGAATCTTTCCGAACTAAATTAGCTGTCTACACGAAGTAATCTTATTTTTCAACAAAATAACCGGGGTCGTAATTTTGCCTTTTATATTTTCCGTTATTATTTTTAATGCCGTCCAACGTCGAATTTTAGTCCGTATTTAAGTCGGCAGATATTGCGATATTCTTTCAGTAACCGATAAAGAATGTTTACGATCAGAGCAGCCTCATGTTTAGGTACGGTACGATGCTTCTTTCTCTTAGCGCATGTTTTTCTGTACGCAGTAAGTACAAATAATTATTTAGATTTTCACAATTTCAATTTTTTTCTGTTCTAATGCAACTTCTTGCAAGGTAGTTGGCGATCAGTTTTTTTATCGCTTTCTAAGGCTTTTTTTTTTCCCCCTTTTCTTGGGAAGAATTTCTAATGGTAGTTTTACTCGTCACCTTTGCCTTCAATTTTAATTTTTCCGACACTCATTTTATCCGAATAAAACAATTTTAAAGTGAAAAGAAATCGGCTATATTTTAAGGAAAAGAGATAGTAGAATGTAAGAAGCGCAGTAAGGGGTGGAACGCTTCTCAGCAAGAAGGAATACAGAGAAGAAATGCTCTACAGCAAGAGGCGAACACATTCAAAGATTAGTGTGTCATAAAGTACCGCATCATTTGAATAGGAAAAAAATACGGGAAAAGGAGAAGCTAATAAACAACGAAAACGATAAGAAGATAATAGAGCGCATGGCTTCAGAACGTAGGCGAACCATAGAGACAATAACAGAACGGCGAAGTGAAAGAAACCAGAGAAACCCTGAATTGGAAAATAGGTTGAACAGGTGAAATGAATGATTATTAGGAAACGTCCGACCAAAATTGGAAATGCGAGGCTTCTTTTACACAGTGGTAGAAGAGGTTAGAGGATGGACTTTTTCCAGAAAACGAAAAAGATTAGCAATCTTAGGCAAAAAAATTAGCCGTTTCACTACCAAAAATATCTGAATAGCTAACGATACATGGTAAATATCCGGTACAAATGAAATGGAAGGAAGAAAGAATATGAATGCGTGATCGTATAAATGAAGTCGCAGGAATGATCAAAAGTTTCATTTCTTTATGCAATTATTAGAAATTTCCCTACTACACTTTTATTATCGGTCACCGTAGGCTCTGTCACCATAGCAAGATTCTGTTGTGAGAATTGACCATTACCAGAAATCGGAAAAAACTGTCGCAGTGCCGTTTTCAAACGAGTCTTTCAAGAACTTTTAGCAAAACATCCAAATTGCGTCACAACATCTTTGCCGACGGTTCTAAACGTGACTCCTTTGTTGGCTGTACATTATTTAGCGACGACATTGGCGAAATCCGTTAACCACCGTTCTATCCCGTACTATCAGCGGAACTATTCGCGATTAAACTATAAAGCCTCCGATTTTCCGGATAAGTCGTTGATTCTTACGGACTCATACAGCGCACTCCAATGCCTACAGAACTCATATATTCCCAGCATCCTCTAACTAACAAAATCATCTCGCGCCTAACCCCAACTGGATACGTAACATTGGCATGAATCCGAGAAGGCATTGCCGGAAATGAAACCACTGACAGAACTGCGAAACAGAAACGGCCTTCCTCTTCTTCCAACACCGAACGCACACCTATCTTCGGCGCTGCTTTCAAAGCCATCGAGGTGGGTGATTGCTGGTCTCCGATATTTGCAGAGATCTCGATCCGTCAGCAAATAAATTAAGAACTATCGCGAACCCATCTCGCAAACGTTTTCATTACGGCGCTCCGCCCCAACCATAAGGAAGAAATGCTTTTTACGAATAAGACATGTACTAGTTTCACTCACGTACATATAGGCCCTTCTCCACTGTGCACTCCTTTTATTTTTTATTTTTTTTTTTTTTGTGGACGCGCCAGCGGCATTGACCCAACAACAATAATAAGAAAACTAAGCTAAAAAAAACTAAATAACTAGGCGGTCCGAAATGGACGCAACAAAGGACAACAGTGCGGACACCACAGGAGATGAAGGAAAGGAGAGGATAAAGGAAGAGTTATATAGGGAGACCTAATGACAAGAGCTGACTGTATAAAATGGAGTGTTCGTTACGAAGAGCAGGACACTCGAAGAAAATGTGATCAGCACATCACATGTACGAGAGGAGAATCACAATCGTGAAGAGAACAATAAGGATAAGGCGACAGAGCATAAAATCGAAAGCGGGAATAGAGAAGTAGAGAATGATTGATCCGGAGACGAATTAGGGAGACAATAGTAGAGCGACGACCGAAAGGAATAGAATGGAATCAAGGAAACGACGAATCGGCTGAATAAAACGGTAATCCGAATGGCGATTAGAAAATAGGGAGGGATAAATATCCCGCCAAAGTCTGGCGTGATTGGAGGTGGATAAGGAAAGGATATCCGAAGAAGGGAAATGGTTGAGGTATGAATCAAGGCGACCAGCAGAACGAGCCAAAGTGCTCGGTTATCTGTTAAGCACATTCTGGTTGTTCGATATCGTGATTTTCGCGTAAAATGCAACCTACCGACCTCCTTGGACGGCATTCTGGGTGACGACGTACCCGCCGCTGCTAATCATCTTTTCAAAATTTTTTTTCGAATCGATAAACTTTACGAGATTTTATCATAACCATCAATTTCGTTGTACCTCTCTGACCGTTGTCGCAGTAGAAACACGTTGAAAGGAAAAAATAAATAAAAACAAGTTCCGAGGGAAAAATTAAAAAAGGCCCCAACCCGTTCTATGCTAGCTACCGAATTACTTACTTTTCATCATTAGAATGTAGAAAAAAGAAATATGAAACACACGAATTTTAAATTGAAAAGCGTAATTTTTTCAAAATAAAAGTAGCGACCGATGCGAGTGACTTCAAATATCACACAACGTATCAATGATAACGTGCATTTGAAAAATAACCATCGTTGATAAATCCGTTTACAGAGCATTAAATTTGAAACATTTTTGTGCGGCACATTTGTACCGGTTTTTTAGTTTTTAAGAGATTTTAATGCAAATTTGTTTTATTCTTGTTCTTTTCTGATAAACACTCGTGGGTACTGCGCTGCCATTTTATTCTAAAAATTCGCGAAGGAAACAGTGCCAAGAGTTGGGCTGCGAGGTAGCCAGTAGTAGACCTAACCTCCTACTCGTAGTATATACATATAAATATACGCATCTTCTTCAAATTCAGACGTATTACTTTTATCTTTACCATTTTTTATATTTCCAAAAACATTTCTAGGCTATTTATTAGGTCAATTTAGTTATTTTATAATGCTTCCGTTGTTTTTATTAAATAATTAACAAACCGGATCTACATGTATGTTGCATAAAAAATATGCGCATATTTTCATGTCGATGAAGTTAGTAACAATTAAAAACATACCGAATTTTGTGATCCATCTGATTCTAACAAACATTATAAATCTATAAAATTAATTTCAAAAAGAGTCACGTAATTAAAATAATTACAAAATCCTCCAGGATAATTATTTGCCTATTTAAGTCACTGCTAAACACTAGCGACTATTAATGGAAAAAAGCAGCTGATGACCGATCACATCCCTTTGACGTTGGCCTTCACCCAAAAATCAGCCAAATTTTCGACTTCAAACTCGGGACAGTTCGAGTACGTGTCCCCGTAGTTTACCAATGCGAAATTAACCATACATGGAGGGAACGGAGAATTCGGTGGTACTACTTTTTTTTTTATTTATTTTTTTTTTGGAATTAAACGACCACGACAATACCGCTGACCTCGGAATTTCGGCAACTACAGGATGCCGATAAAAAAGAACACAATGTTATATCATGTCAACAAATCGGCAAGAGCTTACTATAAATTCTACAGAAAATAATGATATCGAATTTTGATGATCTCAAAAGACCGTTCGTAGTTGCCTTACTTCGAGAATAAAATTTTATTCATTTATACACTTCGTTTAATGAACACCTGAACACCATCCGCCAGACGTACAGCATGATTCGCTAATGGTGCGTACGGCCGGGTATATATCATATTAAAACAAATTCAGTCAAGCATGGTGTTTCATGTGCCGAGGATTCCCCGTATGTAAGACTATAATTACGTTCACGTAATACTAAATTTGATGCAAAGAAATCTGATTTTTTGCGCCATAAAAAAGTAGAGATAGGTAGTTTTTCGCGCTTTTTTAAACTATTCGCCAACATCGAACGTTTCGTTAAAGAAATGAAATGCGGTTTCGATCCCGACCAATAGAGCGATCTTTCTATTAATATATCACATGACCGGAAAAAAAGTATTTTTCTTTTTTTTTTAAATTTCAAGCTTTCAGCGCCCCGAGGAGGGGCTTATTTTAAAATTAGAAACCCGAATGTTTCAAACTAGAGAAATATGCGGGGATTCGCATTTTTTTAACCGTGTCCATAAATTTTTAACTATAATATTCGCGCACCATAAAGAAGGATAAACACGTGATTTTTCACGCTTTTTTTGAATCAACTTTGGAAGTTTCGTTAAGGAAATCAAATACGTTTTCTCTTTCGACAAATAGCGCGATCTTTTCAACGATATATCACACATGCCCGGAGAAAAATATACTTTTTCCAAAAAATTTCGAGCTTTCGGCGCCCCCCGGGGCCTAAATATAAGGTTGTAAGGTCGATTATAGTTTTTTCCTATAAAGCGGTGTCCTTTATGCATATATTTTAGATACGTTTTAGTTTCCTCAACTTTTTTACTCGAGCTATTGCTTACGTGAACATCCTTTTTTTTTTTTTTGCTGTTTTATTAATTTTTTTTATCTTTGATTTTATGAAAAAGTTTCTGCATTTTGTTCTATATTTTGAATTTCACTTTTAAAGGGTTACCATCTAGTGATGAGTTATGATTTTTTTAAGGATGATTTTTAAGGTAATTTTAAACGCCATATTTTATATATTCTTGACACGGTTTTTTTGGGGGTTTTTCGCTACACGGGGTAATAATCGATTGGCTCAAAGTTGTAGATTGTCATAGACAGAATTTTTTATTGTAATTTATGATCCAATGTCGTAATTAATAAATCAAACCGTTCGTGAGTTATTGTTTTTTTTTTGTGATATTTTTGTCGTTTCTTAACCATCTTATTAGCATCCCCCCCCCCCGTACATTATATTCGTATGTACGGAATCTTGAAAGTAGTGGTAAGCTGTAAAGATTCATTTGGGAAAATTGCGAATGTCTACTGCACAGATGTCGGTCAGTTTTTTGACCCGCGGACCAGTACTCGATAATATGTGGTCTATGTTTGATCTTCAGTCAAGTCAATAAGAACTTTCATTTGCTCAGAGCAAATGTGTAACATACAGTTCGATCTTCACTTAAGACTGATATTTTTGTCCTATTATTCACTGCCGCAGTATCAACTCGATTATTTTCTCAACAAACATTTAATTGAAACTGAATATTGTAATTGCCTTAAGAGACACTTGCTTAGCAAATAATCGATTTTATTTCTTAATTTACACTTTAATAATCACTCTACGTAGACATGAGAACAATACAATCTTTTACGCCCTCTCCAAAAATGATAATATCCGGAACTCGTAACACCGGTAATTTATTGAATTTGTTTTTAAAAGTCGGAACTGGAATTATTGGCGTTCCATCAAAAAACGACACCTTTTTAAAATGAAATTTCAAAATTAAAAATTTTTTTTTCTACTTGTGTAATATGCAGGAGTTTTTTTTTTCTTTTTCATCACTCCGGTCTTAGAACCACAATTGGTGTTTGGTTAACTAAATCTTGACTTTTTCTATGTGAAGTAAATACTTCCTCATGTCTCTTCTCATTAGAAAAAGACATGATTTTTAACTAATATACTAATAATTTACTATTATTTTACATTACACACAATAAACAATATTAATCACAGTAAAAAAAAAAAATAACTTTTACAAATTAAGTCCGTTTCATGGCATTGTTCAACACAAATTAGGTTTGAGCGAGTGAAATTAATTCCGTGGATGCTGTTGTAATTTTCTCGGGGTTATCCGGGTAATGCGTCTCTACATCAGTATCTCTTGAGTCTTCTTCGCAGATTCCCAGGGAGAGATGAAGAAAACATACTGGACGCTTCTATATTTTCACTGAGTTCAAATTTACTAAAGAACGTACTATATCGAAATTTGTAATAGTCTTGCACGAATGGGATCTTCAAATCGTGATGGAGTGTTCTATTGGACACGAAATAAGGAGCGTTAGCAACTTGTCTGACAAGGAGAGGTCACGATCTGCGGGTCACCGATTTTGATGAAACTTTGCAGATCGATAGAAGACCATGACTATATAAACCGTGTAAAATGTTAGAATGCTTTACGCGAGAAATTTAAATATTTAGAAGCCGAATTTAACGGATGATATACATAGAGCCGTTTAGACAAAAATATGCAATAAATTCCAAATCATGTTTATATTTATTTTATGCAAATAATTCCGAGGACTGATTATTCCAAAATGAAGTGTATATTAAACAAAAAAATTATTAAAAAACCATAAAATATTTTCTAAAAAATCAAATTTTAATTTAATAAAAATTTAAACGCGTCAATTATTACATTTATATATTATAAAAACACAAATTACAATGTATATGTTTTATGGTGTAGCGGTAAAAGTGACGTCTATTTGTACATACTTGAAAGTAAGGTGTCTGGCTTCGAATCCCCCCTCCCCCGCGCAGTGTCCCGTAAAATTTTTTTGATTCTTATATTTTAAATTACTAATTTTTAATTAATTATTTCAATTCTTTATACATAAATATATGAATATAATAACAATTTTTAAACATTTAAATTATTTAACGACTGTTTTTGTGCATGGCTTCCCTCTAAACATTCAGATAAACGTGAAATATTTTTAAATGTAAATGAAATTTGTTGTTTTTCAAATGAAAAATTAAAAGAACTTTGCACTTGTGGTAATAATTCATTTATATGTTGCAGTAAATGTCGCAGGAATTATTGTTTTCTTTGTTTTTATGATCTATGTCACCCTAAATTATGTAAATAAAAATTAAGTTTGTAGCATTTTAATTATAACTAATATTCATTATGTATATAATGAATTTGTTGTGTATAAAACATATTTATCTTACGCTTTATTATATTTATGTAGTTATGTATAAAAAATTGAAATAATTAGTTAAAAATTAGTAATTTAAAATAGAAGAATCAAAAAAATTTTACGGGACACTGCGGCGGGTTTCGAAGCCAGACACCTTACTTCCAAGTATGTACAAATAGACGTCACTTTTACCGCTACACCATAAAACATATACATTGTAATTTGTGTTTTTATAATATATAAATGTAATAATTGACGCGTTTAAATTTTTATTAAATTAAAATTTGATTTTTTAGAAAATATTTTATGGTTTTTTAATAATTTTTTTGTTTAATATACACTTCATTTTGGAATAATCAGTCCTCGGAATTATTTGCATAAAATAAATATAAACATGATTTGGAATTTATTGCATATTTTTGTCTAAACGGCTCTATGTATATCATCCGTTAAATTCGGCTTCTAAATATTTAAATTTCTCGCGTAAAGCACTCTAACATTTTATACGGTTTATATAGTCATGGTCTTCTATCGATCTGCAAAGTTTCATCAAAATCGGTGACCCGCAGATCGTGACCTCTCCTTGTGATTATTTTAGAATGAAGCTGTTGAATTCTGTTGATATTGCTCTTGGACGTTGCGCCGTATACTTCGATGCCATACCGCCATACTGGCGCCAGTACGGATAGATAGATTAATCTTTTGCAAGACATGCTCACGGCAAACTTCCTTCCCATAAGGCTATTTAAGATTTGAAGTCTTGAGCGAATTTTTTGCCTTGTGTACGCGATGTGGGTCCTCCACGTTAGACGTCGGTCCATTGTTAATCCTAAGTATTTAGCGCTGTTGCTTTGCGGAAGAACATTTCTATTTATTTCTACCTGGGGACAGGACTGTTGGTTTAGCGTAAAAGTCACCTATAAACTTTTGGAATAGTTTATTTTAATCTTCACTTTCTCTGCCCATGCTTCAATCTTGTTCAAGTGCTCCTGCAACAGTAGTGAAGCACGCGAAGGATCACTATTTGCCGCTAAGATGCAAGTGTCATCAGCGAAAGTCGCTGTTGCCGTGGTTTTTAGTACTGGAAAATCCGCCGAGTACAAAGAATATAACGATGGCGCAAGTATACTTCCGTGTGGAACGGATGCATTTATATACTGTATTTTCCGGACATTGATGAATTTATCTTCACTACAAAACTCCCTTCTTGACAAGAAGCATTGTATTACCGCATAAATATCATTCGGCAGAATGTTCTTCAGTTTGTACAGGAGGCCTTGAAATGCCTGCTCGACATCAAGAAAGGCCGCGCTGCAATATTGTCCCCTTTCCAGTGTCGAAGCTATTTTATCGGTAATCCGATGAATTTGTTGTACGGCCGAATGTTTTGCACGAAACCCAAATTCTGGTGATCGGGCAAGATCTTGTTTTTTGAAATTACTTTTATAATTCGATCCTGTATTAACATCTCAAATATCTTTGACAATACACTAAGCAAACTAATTGGCCTATATGATGAAGTTTTGGTATAATTTGGATAGTGGATTCTTTCCAGGTTTGGGGGAAATATCCTGTTCTTAAGATAGCATTATAAATATATGTCAATAATATTAGGCTTTTATTCGGTAGATTTTTAGCTATTTCAGCGGTTATAAGATCTTTGCCTGGAGATTTTTTGTTTTTTAAGCGTTTAATTTTATTTTGTACCTCCTTCGGCGATATGTATTTAGTTGGCCATGTTAATTGCAGAGGTACCGAAAGATATTAACTGATATTTCGTGTTGCAGCTGACCCTTTATTTCAAACGGTTTAAATGTATTGAACAGGTGCTTCCCAAACGTCTCAGCTTTATCCTCATCGGTTTTAGCCCAATCCTCATTAGGTTTCCTAATGGATTGGGGTTTGGGAAGTTTATTGATAAAGGAGTTTGTAGATTTCCATATCGATCCGTCTTCCGGATTTAGTTGTGCAAAAAACTGTGAGTATCTGAAATTTTTATATCGAATTATTTTATTCCGTAACTGTTTTTGTTGCCTGTTATAGAATCTTTTAAGTGATGGGATTCTGTTTTGCTGCCATTGAACTCTTGCGTTTCTTGCTAATTTAATTAGCTCCTTTATTTCAAACGGAGTATAAAATAAATGAGTTTCCGACAATCTATCCTCTTTGGGATATGAAGTATTTGTTTTACACGCTTCATGGATACTGCTTACCAAGTTGATCACTGCATTTTCTATTTCACTTGAAGCTTTTAGAGGAATATTTAAATTGGTATTATGTTCAACTTGTTTAGCGAATCCACTCCAGTTTGTGCTATTATTTGTTAAATAACTTTGCCTTGGTTTGGGTATCGTTTGGATGGTGATGCATGCTAGGACTGGTGAGTGGTCTGAACTGAGCAGAGGCAGGGATTTGCAGTTCCAATCGACCTGATGTAAATTTTTTGTTATAATGAAGTCAAGTATGTTCGAAATGCGGTTTTGGTGCTTAGGCCAATAGGTCGGCTCATCTGGTCCTACTACCTGCAAGTTGTGCTGTCGAATTAAATTAACCAGCATTCTACCTCTGGAATTGTCCTTTCGACATTTCCATAAAGTGTGCTGGTTGCATTAAAATCTCCTCTTAATATTACTCTGGTTCCTAGGTTTTGGAAAATTGCTCTTATTCTCTCCTTGGGTAGTATTATGTTCAGATGACAATTTATTGCTGCAATAGTAAATTCTGATTCCACAGCCCTGATGCTGACTGCCATCAGTTGATAAGCGAAGGAGGCTTCTGAATGAACTACATGATGGCTTAACCCAGTTCTTACTAACACTGCCACGCCTCCGTGAGCTTTCCCATCAGGATGAGAGATACAGTAGGTATTATAGCCAGCAATGTTGAAACTCATCGTTGATATTAAATGCGTCTCGCAGATTAGTGCCACATCTAATCTATGTTGATGGATGAATAATTCGAATTCCGCTTTCTTTGATATTATTCCGTTAGAATTCCATAGCATTAATGTTAATGTTTTATTTGTTATAGTTCTATTGGCCATTACACTAGCTTATCCAGTAGCTTGTTTAATATTGAAAATAATGGATTAATCAGCGCTTTGAAGTCATTTAACATTGTGTCTAAAGCACCTATGATTTTGGTTGAGAATTGGTCCATTAGGTTGCTATCTCTGAGAATACTGCTGGGATAGCTCTTATCACTAAATTTATTGCCGCCGATGTTGTTGCTGGTTTCCGTTTTTGTAAACGTATTTATTCCTATATTTCACGGGTTTCTGCTTGTCGGAGATTTACTTGGTAAGGAGGGGAAGTCTCGCTGGTTTACTTCTAGGTTTTTTATAATGCGATTTCTAGGATGTGTTTATTTCTCATATACTACCCGTTTGTGTTCTGGACACCCTCTATAGTTTGCTGGATGATCACCCCGGCACAGAGCACAAGTTGGTTTCGCGGTAACGTATTTTTTGCAGTATTTAGAATCATGTTTGTTACCACATTTCATGCACCTAAATGGCAGTTTGCAATAATTGTGCAAATGGCAATACAACTGACGTCTCTTACACTGCATAAGTTGTTTTTTGGTATTAAATTCCTGAACCTCTACGCGCGTGTATAATAATCCATTTAACATGAAGATTTCGTCATTTTTGGCCGACTGGTTCAAATCGACATAGTGCATAGGTAGCTGAGATTTGTTTCTCGGATGTATAACGTTCACAACGTTTCGGACGCTGAAACCTAATTTTTCCAATTCAGTTTTAATTTCGTTTGTGTCCGTAGACGGATGCAAGTTCCGTATAATGACCCGAAACGGTTTTTCATCTATTAATTGATATGTGAAAAAATAATAATTTTTCGCTTGTAACAGTTTAATTATTTTACGATAACTGTCCGCATTTTGGGGGATTATAGTGACTCCAGTGTTTGTTGACTTCAATGCAAATGTAATGTTTTGATCGGAAAGTAAATCGGTTCGGAGAGTTAAGATATTGCTAATATTTTTTACTAATATGGGAGGTATTGTTTTGCTGGATTTATTTGAAATGTTTACCGAGTTTGAGTCGTTAATTCGATTTTCATTTGCGCTATTAGTAATATTGGTCGCGTTTAACTGTGACGAGTTGACGATATGTGTTGAATTCGGCATCGGAATAATTGGTTTATCGCTTACCTTTGACTTGCTGGTTTCGTTTTCATTAGTATTGTCGTACTTGCTGTCATTATCATCATCAAGCGCTAAGAATTCGTACCTATTCCGTCTGTGCGGTGGCGGTGTAGAAGCCGGAGGGGATAGAGAAGAGCCAGCATAATTTCTGATGACTGATCTTCCTCTTTTTTTATTTTTAACGATGTGCCACTCATCTTTGGTTTCATGTAATGATAACCGAATCGGCGATATCTTATCAGTTTTAGCTGACGAGGACGGTACAACTGTAGCGGAGCAGTGTAGCGCGGGCCTGGTCGTATAGCTGATGAGTTGCCGCTGTACTCGTAAAAGTTTGGATGCTGCGGCTCGCAGCTGATGACGGTCTACCGTTGTCATCAGAGGAACTCTGTGAAGGGGTAAAGAGATCTATTTTCGGGGTATCCTATCGTGTGCAACTACGTAATAGTCATACGACGAGTGATCGTACGATCTGCATTGACTACCTACTTTATAAGTATGCAGGAGGTTAAAAGTTAATTTAAATTGCTTTCAGGTAATCAGTGTTAATTTTTGAAAATAGGATGGATTTTGATGAATACAGAATAAAAGGTAAGATTAATTTCGCAACAATCGCATATTTCGTTAAATTCGTAATATTCTTAAATATTCGTTAATATAAATGCAAAAAAAAATGAAAAAAATAAAGCGAAACTCCAAATGTAAACGTGTGGTAAATGCAAGCTAAAATTTTAACGGTTGCAGGGGAAATTAGAAATTTTTATCTTAGTGATCTATAGAACTGACTAACTCCCCGTCAACTCAGTGTGCAGCCTCTAAGGTTTCCTTTTCTTTTCTTATTATTTTAAATGTCCACGCATAAAAAAATAATATCATCGCTTTTCGATGTAAATTTTTATGACGTTAAGATTAGTTACGTATGTTTGGATGTATGTATGTTTGCGAAATGTTGTTTTCAAAAATTAAGTTTACTAAAAATAAATCATGCATTTCGTTGACAGATGAACATACGGAAAATCAACTCTGATACGCATTCGTAAATATCGAGAAAAACTTAAAAATACTAAGAGAACAAAAAGGGAAACAAATCTCATTAATTATTTCTTACGAAACTAGTTTTGATGATTACTTTTTTAGATGATTACTGTTTCATTAATTTATATATAATAATAATGATAATAATAATAATAATAATCAAATCAAGTTTATTATTATGCATATTCCATCTATGCGCAAGTTTGCACGAGCGATGGCTATTACAAACAATAAAAATTTCTTGAACAAAACAATATTAAAAAACTACAAATAAAGCAAATAAACTTCTAAAACTATTCATGATTATTAAACAGAATAAAATAAATTTTCACCTACACACGTACACGCGCACACATAGTTTATATGCTGATGATACGGCTATATACTGTAGCTCGTATAGAACGTCTACCATTTATAATCGTCTACAGCTGCACAGTTTTCGGGTTTTAAAATTTTTGGAAAAATGGAAAATTTAAATTAATTCATCTAAAATAGAAGCTATAACTTCTTACTTGTAGATATCCCATTCTACTAGGGCAATTGATTATTAATGGCACCAGGATTAGACGGGCTAATCATGTTCGATATCTTGGTGTAATTCTAGATAAAATATTATCTTTTAAGGAACACTTAAATATGCTGAAGTGAAAACAAATAGAACCATTGCAGTTTTGTACCCAATTATCAATCGGAGATCTTACTTGAACACCGCAAACAAGCTTATTACCCATAAAAGTATTATTAGACCAATTTTGGCTTATTCAGCTCCAGTTTGTTGCTCGATTTCGAACTCCGATTTTAATAAACTTAAGTTGCTGCAGAGTAGATGTTGTCGGTGTATTTTAAACGTTCTCCGCTGGACTAAAATAGATAATATGCATAACTGGTTACAATTGCCTTATGTAAAAGATTTTATAATTAATACAGCAAAAAAATTTTTTCATGGCTGTTCCTACCATAGCAATATGCTTATCAGGAATATAGGCGATTATAATTCCGAGCAACTAACCCGGATGTACGTTAAATATAAGCATCGTCGGATTAAACACAATTTAGTTAGTTAGTGATATCTCTAGGCTGTTAAGTAATGTTTTCAATGGTAACAATTGGTTGTCATTTTTGATCATTTTGGATTTTTTGTTATACTTTTTTTTTGCCCTTCGTATTTTTTTTTTTTTTTTTTTTTTGTATAATATTTATATTTTTGTTAACAATACGTAAGTGTTCTATTTTATCACACTAATGTAATGCGGTTAAGTCTCTTTCGAGCTGGTACGCATTTTTGTTTATAAATACTGTATTACTGTACTTAGCTAAATATACGTTCTGTTCTGTTCTGTAAATTAAAAATATAAAGATAGAATAGTACTCTACAAAGCCATTTTTCGATCAATAACAGAATACTACAGTATATTTTCCAGTTTTACGAGAAAAAGACAAGAATAAGCTGTTAAAATTACAAAGGAAAATATTAATAGGAACAATCTCTGGTTATCGCACAATATCGTATACTTCAGTCAACATCATAGCAGGAATAATGCACCTATAGACTTAAAGTTAGAAACTGTAAACCCAATCAAATCATGGAAACAAGAAGAACTAAAATTTTAGACAAAAAAATGTTGCGAAAACAGATCAATAAAGTTAATTCAAGTAGTATACGACACTCTGGCAACTCAGATGTGACAAATCAAAAACTGGCAACGTAACAACACGGGAAATAGTTCCAAACTTAGTAGAAAGACTACAAATGAAACATTTTTATACCGATTATAACTTCACTCAATTTTTAACCGGACATGGAAATAATAATGGGGTGTCTATATGAAACGATTTAAAATTGCTGAAACAGACATCTGTATAGACTGTAAGGAGGAAACAGACGATTGCTTTCATTCGATTTTCGAATGCAATAAGTTTAAAAACGAAAGAGAAAAACGGAAAATAATAAAAAAACCAATAACCGAAATACATAAAAAAAACTTTTTTAATTTGATCAGCTTTGTCGCAATGAATAACAAAACGAAACACATCAACAACAAATAATAACAGTAACAATCAGAAACTCTGGCTGAAAAACCGCAAGGTACAGCGGAGTAAATAAATAAATAAATAAATAAAAAAAAAAAAAAAATTAAAAAGTAATTAATTATCCAGACAACTCCAGATACATACATATGTAACACATATGCACAAATATGTAGTTAGGTATACAAACACTTATAAACTTATACACATACATATACAGACACTCGTTGATTATGTATATAAAAATATAGAGATACAAAAACTACACTTGCCATCTTAGTAAATAGTAAAAGGAAAATAAAATAAAACAAATCAACATTTAACAAACTTTTTTTTTTTTTATTTATATTCGTAAATTTGCGCGAGCGATGACTATTGTAAACAATAAAAATTTCTTGACCAAAAGAATAATAAAAACTACCAATAAAGCAAATAAACTTCTAAAACTATTCATAGATTTATCAAATGTATGATATATGGTCATTAAACAAAATGAATACTCACCCACACACGCACACATGGTGTAAATTAAAAAATAATTACATAAGTGTCCCAACAACACCAGATATACAGTGAGGAACATAAACATTGAGACAAAGGTTAAAAAAAATTGAAACAGGTGATATACGGAGAAAAAAAGCAGGTATAAATATCTAATTTGTTGAAAAATGAACAAATGAACACCGCTGATTATAAATATGATAAAAAGAAAAAGAAAAAATAAACGTAAAACAAAAAAATTACAGCCGATAAGAAAAAAATAAGCAACATAAATATTGAGACAGCAACATAAACATTGAGAACTAAAATTTAACACGAAAAATTCTAAAATAACAGTTTCTCAATATTTTGTATGCAAACCTTTTGCTTGAATTACAGCACTCAAGCGTTGCGGCATCGACGAAACCAGTTTTCCAAGATACACTACTGGAATTTGAGCCCATTCTTCTTGCAACCGTTGTTTGAGATGGGTAGCACTAGTAATGGGAGTTTTCCGAACCACTCGATCTGAATAATCCCATATATGTTCGATTGGATTAGAATGATTACAATCGGGTGATTGAGGTGGCGTCTCGAGTACACGCGGGCAATTATATGACAGTCATAGGCGCATTTTATGCGCCTTGTGTTTAGGATCGTTATCCTGATAAAAGTTAAACGCTTTCCTGGTGCCAAATTTTTCAGCAGACGCATGTAAGTTGTGCCGCAATATATCAATATACATATCGGCATTCATTTTATCATCAATAAATACCAGCGAGTCGACACCGGAAGCTGCAAAACACCCCCAAACCATGAAATTTCTACCACCGTGTTTAACCGTTATATTGAGATTTTTTTTTTCTAATTCGGTATTCGACTTTCTCCACATTTTTCCATTTCCATTACTCCCAAAAATATTGAATTTCAACTCATTATAAAAGAGTACATTATTCCAAAAAATTTCAGTAACATCACTATACTTTAATGCGAATCCTAGGCGTTTTTTCTGATTCATCGTACTAATAAAAAGTTTGAATCTGGCGGTGCGCGAATTATAACCCGTCTTTTTAAGAATTCGGCGTATCGTTTGCCCTGAAATTGTACTGCTACTTCTTGCGCATAACTGGGTAGCAATTTTAGGGACACTTATTTTTGGATTTTTTGCAACACAACGCACTATAAAACCTCATCTTGAGCCGATAGCTTCGCAGTCGTCCGGGGATGGCTTCATAAAATTGATTCTGCTTTCTTTATTGAACCTGTTAATAATTCTATAAACAGTAGCTCGCGACATTTTTTGATAGAGAAGTAATCTCTTGAACCGGTTTTTCTTCCACATGATGGAACAGCACTAGTTGACGCTTATCAAACGTAGTGTTTGACTTTTTTGACATTTTTATTTCGAACACGAAAGAATTTTAAATTTATACGTAAGAACTACGTAGCTGCGTACTATAAAATAATTGTTAAATAACGTAGAGTATTGTTCAAGCGCGTGCATGCATTATTAGCGTTTGCAGTGAATCAGGAAAAACCCAGCGACGTCGGTAATAGAAGGAGTCACGCTGTCTCAATGTTTATGTTGCTGTCTCCTTACGTATTTTTTTCGTATCGGCCGTAATTTTTTTGCTTTACGTTTGTTTTTTAATTATTTTTTTATCATATTTGTGATTGGTAGTGTTTTTTTGTTTTTTTTTTCTTGTTTGGGTTTTTCCCTGGGCTTGTCAGCAACGGACGATTATCCATCAACATGTTTACATAGCAGCAATTAGGAGTAACAAGGAATGGAATCTAACAAAGAATGCTATACCAAGGATGAAGAAACAATAATAATCAACGTCGAAACATGCCAAACGTATGCATCCTGAAAAGAAAAGGAATGACATTATTTTAATTCTTGTAATAAGTTCGTCGTCGCTCGGGATCGAACCCGTGACCGCCATATCGGAAGTCAAGCGCTCTAGCAACTAGGCTATCGATTGCCGAAGGTAAGAGCAAAAGGAGTTAGCTGTCCCATACCATGGCCACATCTGCAATTACAGAGCCCACAGTACGAACGAACAAAGGAATCTGGCTATAAATAATTAAGGAAGAAGAAACACGGGATGTTTAAAAAGCAGTTAGATCCATCAAGCACGAAACCTATATAGAACACAACGCTTAGCGTCCGTAAACAATTATCCGAAAGTTCAATGACTTTCTCCATCATTATAAAGCAAAGTTTATAGTTCTTAATTATGAAACATTAATCATACTTATGGCGCCGACTGCGAAAACAGCGCCTACCATTCTGTTAAAAGGAAATAAGCAGAATTTACACCCAACACTATGGCTACACTGCAACAGCAGCGCCCGCAGTGTCGGCTGACAGGGAGTTCACCTATCTACCGTTAGGGCCGCAAATGCGACAGCGAGCCCGTAAAATTAACTGCGAGCTGTGCCTGTTTGTAACTGTAACTGCAACATCAGTGAGTGCTTCGTTTAGAGAGGAGTTCATTAAAAATAACTGGACACGATAAGTTAGGAATGCCAAAGTGAAAGAGAACTACTGAAACGATTAGATCTTAATATAATGAAGTACGGAGGATAGGAATTTCGCTAAAATTGGTATGATCAACGTTGACTGTAGTGAGAGAATAAAGGGCACGCAATATGGAGTTGGAACATCATGTGAGAGAAGCTGCGCGTATAGAGCTGCCCTTTCCGATGATAAAGAGGAGAATTCAAAGAATACATGATCAGAGTTACATACGACTGTGTTATCGATACACAGCGGACAAATAGGAGAGGACACTATGAAGAAACGATACAATGAAGCGGGAAGTCGACTGTGATCAGATCGAAGACGGCAGATAGCAGACATGATGAATCGGGGAAGGTGCGGAAAATGTAGATACCATGGTTGAGTAGGTGGATTGGGGTGAATGGAAAAAATATTGTGAATTAGGACTGGAGAAGGATGATTTATAAAAAGATTTCCAATTGGCCTTTTGGATACATTTTGCTATATTTAATAATTCGTGAGAAGGAATCCGTCCGACTGGCCGCCCAGAAGAAGTAGCCGAACGAGCAAGATAATCCGCCTTTTCGTTGCCCGCAATTCCGGCATGACCAGGGATCCAAAGAAAGTCGATGGTTAATGAGTGCAATCTGCAAAGGCTAAAAATCAGTGATCGGATGCGCAGAATAATAGGATCAAAGTAGGAAGGAGCATATGGAGAGGATATACACTGAAGGGCGCTTTTGCAATCAGAAATTAGGAGGAACATTTTACATTGAGGAAAACATGGAATGAGCTCGATGGCACGTAGTAATGCCAATGTCTCCGCATAATAAATTGAACAAAATGAAGGAATTTTGAACAGGCTGGAATGGTTAAGAGCAGGAATGTAGATAGATGCACCCACTCCGTGTGCCATTTTGGACCCATCCGTAAAAATTAGGGTATGATTAGCAAAGAATGATGAAACTGCCTGGTTAAATTCATAAATTGTTGCATGAGCAGGGAGATATTTTACATAAGAAGGCAAAGAAAAAATATTAGGAGAAGGAATAACATTTAATATCTCAAACTGGAAAAATGGAAGTTTATGGAAAGTTAGGATGAAGGGCGAAAACTTAATAAGACGCGAAGCAATGTGGCAGAGAATGGGAACCTTATTAGGGGAAAAACGCCAATCTTGCAAGAGAGAAGAATATGCAGGGACAAGATTGTTTGAGTAAATATGCAGACGTTTAATAAGGAACCGATACGCGAGATAAGATCTACGGATAGATAAAGGAGCCACATTAGCCTCTGCTAAAATCGCAGGAATAGGCGTGGATTTTAAGACTCCTAGACATAAGCGCAGGGCTGCATTCTGAACTAAATCTAATTTAGCTGGGGGAGAACGAGCAGCAGTACCATACAGAAAACAATAGAAATCAAGTTTGGATCGAACAATGGATTTGTAGAGCATAAGAAGTATCATAGGATCACCTCCCCAATGGGAAGAAGATAAAGACTTTAAGATATTCAAACGTTCTAGAGTAGACGAATGGAGGTAATTAATATGCTCAGTAAAGGATAAACGACTATTCAGAAAGATTCCTAAGTAGCGGAAGGAGGAAACAACCGGTATAGGGGTATTGTCGATATTTATGTTGATTGACTCAGGATTATAGGAACGAAATGTGAAAACAATGCCTGAAGATTTTGGAGGAAAGATATATAGATGGATTTAAGAAAGAGAACTCTGCAGAATGTACAAGGATTCTTGCATGTTATTGCAAGCATTTAGAATGCTAGGAGCAGTTGAAAAAAGTAGAATATCATCTGCAAAAAATAAGGAAGTAGAAGGTAGATTAAGAGAGGCGACACCAAGATAATAAATATTGAAGAGCGTAGGACTAAGACAGGAACCTTGCGGGAGGCCTCGAAAAACCTTTCGTGACTCTGAAAAGGAAGGAAATCTTAGAGTAACAGTTCTACTTAGGAAAAGACTTATGATTAAGGATGTGAAATGAGAAGGTAAATTAATAGATAACATTCTGCTCTTAAGAGTTGGAAGGTGGACGCTGTCAAAGGCACTATAAATATCAACAAAGGTAGCTAGGGTATAATTTTTCTGGATAAACGATTTATAGATGTGGGACAAGAAGAAAGAAACACAATCAGTAGGACCTCGACCAGAACGAAAACCATACATGTTGTTAGGCAAGACATCATTGTTTTCCAGCCACCAAACCAGCCGCCGGTTCAACGTTTCCTCAGACAACTTGCAAGAGAAATGTAACGGAAGGACGAGGAATTAATATCCTTGGGGATGGGAACGATGATAAAGGATTTCCATGACGGAGGAGCGGAACCTAGATGGAGAATAGAGTTAAATAGATTTAAGAGTATTTTAAGATAATATTCAGGAAGATTCTTAACAACAATATAAGATAATCCGTCTATCCCTGGAGAAGATTTAGGATTTTTCGGGAACGCTGATAATAATTCATTAAAAGTGAACGGGAAAGTTAAAAAATGCTCAGAATGGCTTGCGGCAGAGATAGAAAGGTCAAATTCATCAAAGTTAGTAACATAGGGCGGAGCAACACAATCAAAGAAAGCAGCTAGCTTGTTCTCCGAAACGCCGGAAGTAAAGGGATTTAAGGACTGAGGGTTTCGGAAAGCCTTAGCCAACCTCCAAATTTGTGAGAGAGGAGTAGATCTAGAAAAGGAAGAACAGAAAGCAGCCCAAGACGCCTTTTTAGCCTTTTTGAGAGTAAATCGGAATTTGGCATTAGCTCTTTTGTGAGCTAGGAAGTTTTCCAGAGACGGAACAGCTCGAAAAATACGAAACGTGGATACACTGGCTTGGTGTGCAATTGAACATTCCGCATTCCACCATAAGGACGAGACGTAGGATCGCCTGATGCTCCCAGAAGGAGATTTTTGTGGAGGAGAAGACAAATCTAAAGCTGATGACTAGACATCGGATTATATGCACTATCAAAATGTCAAAATATGCATGCAAATATGCACTAAAAAAAAGCGAAATATGCACAAAATATGCACAATCGAAATACCATTTATTATTAGAATTTACGTTTATTTTCACAATATATTTATAT
The DNA here is from genome assembly GCA_039619475.1 of Icerya purchasi. Lineage (NCBI taxonomy): Eukaryota > Metazoa > Arthropoda > Insecta > Hemiptera > Monophlebidae > Icerya > Icerya purchasi. The sequence goes on from CM077115.1 coordinate 207,302,732, forward strand.
ACATATATTAATATCAATTGTAATTCTTGTGACAATAAACAATAACATACTTTTCAAGGTTTTCTGCAGCAAACTTGTGACGTTTGTCACTTAATATTAATTTGTAGGCTGAAAATGACCTTTCAACGTCAGCTGACGTTACCGGACAGAACTTGAAATTCGGCGCCATTTCTACAGAAACCTCTTCAGGTAGAGTTTGCCCGGTGCCGTTAATAAATGCGTCAACTTTCTTTATTCCTTCAAGACCCGGGTTTTTATATCGAATAGCATTTAATTTGCCACGGACCTTTTCCGATAGTGAACTCGGAAGTGCGTTACTCTGTTCAATCATTTTTTTCAATATTTCCAAGGAATTGCACAGAGGAAGGTTTTTAGTTTCTAGTCTCTCAATGGCATCGGGTATATTGCTGAAATGTGTTGCAATAAGAGCAATATTTTGTTTGATTGAAGGATCCTCAAATGCCAGCTGGCTTGAATTAATTGCAATGGCTTCTGAATTGTCAAATTGACCAACTACTTGTTTTATAGCCTCTAAATTCTCAGCATAAAACAATACAGCTTTCAACCAAGTTCCCCACCGCGTTAATATTGGTTCTGGGGGTAGCGCTAGGTTTGGCAGTCGCTCCTTATATGCTTGTACTCGCGATGGTGCTTTTAAAAACACTTTTTTTGTAGAAGAAATCAATTTATTGACAATCCCGAACTCTTTTCTGATCTCTTCTGCAACTCGATGTAATCCGTGGGCTAGACAGGTGATGTGAAGCAATTTTGGGTAGAATACTTTCAGAGCTTGACCAGCTTTCACCATATAAGACGCACCGTCAGAAACAAAAACGCATATTTTCTCGTCCATAGAAGAATCAGGAAATAGTAATTTGATAGAATCGTTTATGAACCGGGCGATAGTTGAATGGTTTGTTTTTTCTAGGATCTTGCAGGCAACCAAATGGGGAGTAGAGGGCTCTTTGGATAACTTTCCAACAATCAGATTCGCTATATATCGTCCACATGGATCTGTCGTTTCATCAGCTGATATCCATATTAGATTGTTCGAAAGATCGGCGCGTATTTCACTTAGTACTTCATCGTAAATATGTGACAGGTAGTTTTTTCGAATTGTGGATTCTTCAGGAATTATCTGATTAGTACAATACTTCTTAAGGAATTTTTGACATACTTCGTTATTTAATTGATGAAAAGGAATATTACAAGCAACAAATAACTCACATAAATCTTTGTTGAATTCTATTTTCTTTATAGTATCCGAATTAGAAGGCGAGCTATGAGTCAGCAGTTGTTGTCGACTTCTTGTACATTTATGTCTTGCATCCATATGGGAAGCAGTACTCACATGTTGATCGATCTGGTATTTTTTTGATGAAGGTATTCGCTTGTCACAAACCTTGCAGAATATCACAACGCCATCAGTCGTAAATTGGCCTGGGTAATTTTTTAACCAAGATTCCATTAGAGTCTGGGTATTTTTTTTCACTGGCGGCATTATTTCAACAAAAATACGATTTTGGAAGGAAGGTAAACAAACACAGCGAGCAATTGAATGACAAGAACAAGTGAATTGCGCGAGTGAAGCAACGAGTGCGGTATGCCTCCCACCGCATCACGCCAACGCTTTGAGTGAGGAACACATTAGTAGATTCAGTGTGCTTGCTGAGTGCGTGCGTGCGTGCGAGGCGGATGCATTGGCTGCGTAATACAACACGCCTAACACGTTTAAATACTGAAATAAGCACTGTCAGTGAAAAAGTACTAAAATATGCAATAACGCTATAAAAATAGCGTTATAAGCAATTTGCATATGCAAACATGCAAATGCATATAATCCGATGTCTACTGATGACATTAACTGAACGAAGTTTTCATACTGAGGCGTAACATCTAAGTTAGGATCAAATCTGTAGGAAGAGGAATCCAGGAACGAACGAAAATCAGACCAATTAACCTTTGAAACGTTCCAACTAGGAGAACGGGATTCTTTTTTTTCATGAGAGGAGGAAGTCCCATGAACGGGCACAATGATAGGAACATGGTCACTACCAAAGGTTCCATGAAGGGTATTCCATGCACATTTCAGGCTTAAATTAGGAGAGGAGAAAGTTAAGTCTATAGAACTGTAGGAATTTTGGTTTTTGAAATATGTAGGAGAGCCGTCGTTGAGAACTACAAGGTTGTAGTCTGAGAGTAGAGTTTGAAGGAAGAAACCATTTCTATTTAGTGACGAACTACCCCAGGCGGGAGAACAGGCGTTCCAATCCCCGCCTATGATAAATGGGTGAGGTAAGAAGTCAAGAAGGGAGGAAAGAGAAAGATCCTTTAGGTTACACAGGGGAGGAATGTAGACAGATACAAAATGAAGGGGATGAGAAATATTAGCGAATGTGTGTAAGATAGAAATATGAACAAAGTTGGGAGAGGAAGAAGGACTAGGGCCACCTGGGATGTCTAAATTATGGGAAGAGAATGGAATGCCAAACCTAATGAGGATAGCTGCACCACCATAACCATCTACGCGATCTGATCTAATTACATGAAAACCCCTAATTGAAAAAATTGATGCTTTCGGAAGCCATGTTTCAGACAACAACGCTATACTTATATTATGTAAATTTAGCAAGCCTTCTAAGGCTGCCTTATTCGCCCGGATGCTACGACAGTTCCATTGAATAATATTAAGTACAGGCGTCATTTAGAAGATAAGAAAAAAGGAAGAAGAAGAAAACAAAAGAGATGGAACATTATGTAAGGAGGGCCAATGAAAAATTTGGCTAAGAAAAGTGTAAAGAGAGAAGTTAGTTTAACTAAACTGGACATTGTTGGACAAGGAGGATGCAAGATTATCAACAAAGGAAGCAGAAGAAACTATGTTAAAAGAAGAAAGGAGCTCCGTAATTGCTGTAGATAAGATTAGTAGTGTTCATTTGTTCGTTTTTCAATAAATTCGGTATTATACCTGGTTTTCTCCCCCGCATATCGCCCTTTTCATTTTTTTAAACTTTTGTCTCGATGTTTATGTTGCTCACTGTATATGTAACACACATGCACAAAGTTACAGGCAGGCACATATACACACTTATACACTCTTACACATATACACACACTCGTTGATTATGTATATAAAAACTGCACTGGCCATCATAGTAAGTAGTAAGAGGGAAATAAAATAAAACAAATCAAAATTAAACAAACTGTTTTTTTATTTTTTTATTTTTTTATTTTTTTTTTCCTTCTTTTTTTCTCTTTTCTTCTTGTATTTCTTCACTTTCTTTTTTCTTCTCTTCTATTCTCTTCACTTTTCCTTCCTTCTTCTTAATAATAATAAATAAATAAATATATACATATTTATTAATTTCTTTTTCCTTTCTCTGAAGAAATAAACTTGCTACATGCGGCCCATAGAATAACAATACACATTGGTCCGCGATATCTTTCCGGTAGACTGTCTAGTCTCTTGCCATTGATGATCAGTAATGGAAAAGAAACAGAAAATTCTGTTTCTACAATCTGCAATAGTGCAATAAACAAATTTGTAAATTTTGCGAAATAAATTACGAATTGATAAACTAACGATATAACATCGTAATCTACGTCATGACCAGCACTGTTTTAATCGACGATATTCTCGAATGCGAATGATTTACATCAATCGCCGTGTGTAAAATTAGTTTATTTTCGTTTTGGTTAAGTTTACCGTGGAATATTTTCTAATGCGCCACTTGATAATCTCCATTATTGGTCTCGTCCGAGTGCTTCATTCGACGCAAACTAGGGAGCATTCAAAATTTTTTGTCACATCTTCGCTTCAGTAGGTTGTGTAATCGTCTTATATGATTCTTCGAAGAGGAACATAATCGAGCGAAAAACGTTGCGTGACGTTTCTAATACGATACAATTTTTTAGTTGTAATTCGAATTGATACCTTTGATAATTCTATCCTTTCCGATAATTTCATCATCTCTAATTGTCTTTCCTTGCTGAGTCACATCCAGATTATTGGTTTTACCATCGATCTGCGTATCATCAGTTTGCTTTCTAGTACAAACTTATTATCAGTGTTACAATCCGGACCGGAAACCAAAGCTTCACGAATTTTTAATGGAGGTACGCGTCGCGTCCATGTTGATCTCTTGTTTAAGTGAACACCGAGTAATATCTCTAGCATTTCTCGCTTAAGTAATGGTGTTCCAATTTCAAAGATGCTCTGGCATTAGTCCTGTTTAAAATACAAACGTTATGTGACTACTTTTTCGAGTGTTTATTTTTAAAACCCTCTTAGTTCCAAGACGTAAATTCAGCAGCAGCGCGTAAAATGTTTCTGTAGCTTGCTCTATGCAACAGAATAATCTAAATCTGTCGACATTATGCAGGCATCATCAGTAGATGATAATGAATTTATGCTCACATCGATTGAAAGTGTTATTAGGATAATAACGTAATCAGTACAGTAGAAATCCATGAGAGGAGCGTTTCTCGTTGTAATTAAAACTAACAGCGAAAGGAAAAAGAAAAATCAAATCAAACGAGCTAAAGCCATAGATGGACTCTTAAAATCAGCAAGGAAAGACAATTAGAGATAATGAAATTATCGGAAAGGATAGAATTATCAAAGGTATCAAATCGAATTACAGCTGAAAAATTGTATCGTATTAGAAGCGTCACACAACCTTTTTTTCGCTCGATTATCTTCCTCTTTTGGTATAGGTTTCTATTTGCTTTCTCAGCTTCCAATATTACCCTTCTGTCTCTCATTTCCGGACTATGATTTAACCTCCTACGTCTCTTCATTTTCCAACCCGGATTCCTTTTTCTTCTCTATTCAATCTTAAGTCGCTTCCGTTGGTTTTTTGACTTTCCCCCTATGCGCTGCTCCAACCTCTCTGCGTTTTTGGCATTATTCTTCCTTCCTCGCTATTTATTCTCTCGTGCCTTCTCCTTATTGCCCATTACACCCCTCCGGCAATCATTTTGTTTATGATCCCGATTATATAATGTTCGGTTGTTCGTCGCATTCAACTGAACAAGCTTCTTTCTATTCCTTCCTTCTACAAATCGATATTGTTACTCCATACTGTGCTTCATTCGTTCTCTCCCTCCCTGCTTCTCCTGTTATCCTAGCTCTTGATTCTTTTCTGTCGGCTATCTCTGATCGTGCAAGGATCTGGGCCTCTCTTCCCCTCTATTCCATTGTTCTTGGGCCAATGTCCATATTGAAGAGAACCCATACAAAAAAAATAAATAAATAAAAAAAAACATTTTATAATATTTGACAAAAGATCGACATGGCCGTAATTTCATTTAACGTAATTCTATCAATCATTAATCGGATTTTCTTTTCTTTTTCATGCGGCCTTTTGAGGAATGAATTTTTTGTCCAATACATCGTACATATATGTATAATCTGAGCAGTATGCATGTTCCCCTCTACGCTCCTTATTTATACTACACAACAAACTAGAGAAGGGACATCATGAATTAGACACATATTCAATAGTCGTTCAGGAGAGTGCTTAAAAATCGTCAAGAGTTTGACATCGTAAGGCTGAGTTGTCCTATCTGCTTTCGTTGAGAATATCCGTATGTGTGTGGGTGATTGGATTTCATCTGTGTGCTTGTTCGTGTTTTTGTGTGTGAGCATGTGAGAGTGTGTGGATATATTTTGGTACTCATTTGTATTTTTCATGTTACATATATATATATATATATATATATATATACATGTATAGCTACATACGTGCGTATAACTATATTAATTTTTTGTGCACGTGCATGTAGCTATGTAATGTTAATCGTACGATTTTCTTTATTTTCTTCTTAATCATATTATGCTATGCAGTAATTGGCGTAAGCTGTTACAATGGCAGATTGTAAAATAAATAGAACAAACATTACCTTTTGAAGTAACAGTGGCGTCTTCAAAAAAAAAAAAAAAAAAAAAAAAAAAAAACAGCGTCCCCTCTCACAGTTGCTTTGATGTGTAAAATTGAAAACATTTTAACTTTACTGTACTTAAGTATACAGTACGGACCAATCGGGAATTATTTAGGGATACTCCACTCGGTCTTTATCCAATTCGCGTGCAGTTTAACAAACCGGTTGAAGTTCGAAATAAATAAATACAGTTTTCAACGGTTATTTTCATCATGAAAGTATAAGAAACAAGTTAATAGTTTAAATATGAAAGAACAGAAGTTGAAATCTGTGATAATTCTAAGAGAAAATGAGAAAGATGTTTGTTTACATTTCTTGGTATAGTAATCACTAATATAAAATTAAAAAAAAAAAGAAAACGGAAGAACTTAAATTTAAAACATTTTTCTTACGTACATTATATCCTACTGCGGTTTTAGTTTTTAAAATCCAAATTTCATTTCATTTCATCCACTTACTTAGAGTACCCCATCTTTTTTTTTGTGTGTGTGTGTGTGTGTGTGTGTGTAAATAAATACTTTTAAGCACTGCGCTGCATTTTACTTTAAAAATTCACGAAGCAAAACAATTACAAATAAAAAAGTTTGGGCTGGGAAATGGCTTTTTTTTAACCCCCCTTTGGGCATGTCAACAAAGGATCTTCGCCCAAAAACGACACGAGGGAGAAGGATCAGTTAAATGTAGAGTCGGTGTCAAATATTGATAGAATAAAAGAACTGAGGATAGGAACAACGGAGATCGACGGAAACGATAAGATATACGAGGCACAATAAGGAGTAGGGTGTTTGAGTGATAACAGATCAGAGTACATAGAAGTAGATTATATTAACGAAGGATGGACATTCAAAGAAGATATGGTCAGGATCACAGACGGCTTCGTCGTCAGGATGGAGAGGATAATTAAGGGGATAAAGCGAGATGAAAACGAAAACGTGAGGAAGGAAGAAGAGTATGATTGAGACGTAAACGGATAATAGAGACAATAACGGAGCGAAGGAACATCGTCAAACCAAGGCCGGTTAGGAAGATTAGGTTGGATGAAAAAATTTAAGAGCAAGGTTGATTAGAAAAGGAAGAAACGTAAAAAAATCTGACCAAAATCTAACATGAAACTTTTTACACAATGCGAGTAAATTGGGAATTTTAGAGAAAAAAAAGCGGGAGGATACACAGCAATCTGAGCCAAGGAATCTGCCATTTCGTTACCCTCTATCCGAATTATAACTGGGGACCACCCAAGGCATATCAATACGGATAGCATGAAGTGAGGAAAGAATGTGAATGAGAGGGCGAATACGGAGGATAAAAAAATCAGAAGAGTGAGAATGTGAGGAAATAGCTTTAAGAGCACACATGGAGTCGGAGATAATTAAATATTTAGAAGAAGAACGATGGGAGGAAATATAAATTAGGGAACGTAGAATAGCTATTAGCTCGGCTGTAAAGATAGCACAAAAAGGAAGGGAGACGAAAAGATTCGGAGAAATTTATGCTCGGAAGGATGAAAGGAGCTCCAACCCCATTGGGCCCCTTCGAATAGCATGGTCTCCTAGTATATATACAAATACATACATCTCTATTAGATTTAGACAATATATGCTATGTTTATCTTTACTCTTACGCGTCCTAGGGGAAAAAAAAGAAAAAAAAATCTTCACTCTTTTGTTGCTGAAGATGGGATAAATTTGAACTAGTTTCTAGGATCAGGTCAGTTTAGCGTTGGTTGTGTATGTTCATAATGTTCCGTTATTTTTGTTGAATAATCTACAGGTATATTTTATATTAAAAATACACAAATATTCGTAGTGATGATATGCATTTATTACACTTACATATATTTAAAAATAAACTAAAAATCCGAAACAATGGTTGTGAAAAATTTGAAAAATTGTTCATAATTTACTCTTTCTCGCTCGACGAATTCACTGCAATAGGCAGTCCGAAAAAAACACATTTTACATTCTACATTTCAAATTTTACATTTCCGGCACAGTAGAAAACAAACCTTACTACTCTCGTAAGTGTGTATAATTGCGTCAAATACAAACAAGAAAAAAACAATTACTTTTGAATCTTTGACATCATGAGCAGATTAACAAAGTAAACTTATTATTATTATTATTATTATTAATAATATTGTACTTTCTTTAAAACTCTATAAATTGTCAGTATCTAACTACATATACTAAATTTATATTTCTAATTAATATCCCTCTTGTTGTTAACAATTCTGATATATAATAAAGTTCATATTTAACTTTACTACCGTTTAATTTAAATTTAAAACTATATATTAACATAGAATTTTAAATTATAAATTAGGTCTAATCATTAGATGTATTTAGTTTAAGTTCATGTATTAACTATTAAAACCGCATAACAAATAATTGTAAATATGGGTTAAAAATAATGTTTATAAATCAATAACAGTTTCACTAAATTTTTAACTAGTTACTTCTTCCAAATGTGTTAAATTAACGAAACATAATTTAACCCATGTAACTGTAGCAACTCATGTGTATATATATATATATATTTATATCTTTATATTATATTATACTGATTTTTAAATACAACACTGTTGTTACCATTATAAGTATTTAAACCTATATAATTTTATATTTAACGTTAAATTAGAGGAGATAATAACTTCTCTTATATTATTATTCAATACTATTACTTAACCTTAGCCCTAGCAAATAAGTAAAATTATGATTGAGGTTCTCATATTGGTCTCTGGGGCTTGGGGTTTAAGTGTACTTAAATTTAGTTATATATATTAAGTATATGCCTGAACTTGATAAAACAAAAAACTGTAAACGTGGGCCAATTAAGTGTATTGAAATTCTATAACTTAATTGTCTGATTTTTTAAACACAGATTGGCTCGTGTCTAATTGATTGCGTCTCCGCTGCTCATGCTTTCACAGCGCATGAGTAGGCTTAAAATGTAACGTTCAATTTTCTAATTGTACCCGTTTTATTTGTTTTCATGTTTTATTTGCTAGCATTGTTTTTATTATATTCATTTTATATTATATTCATTTTATTTTATTTTGGGCTTTGTAATCGTATCCAGATTTACTATCAATGTAATATCAGTTCTTCTTTTTATAATAATAATCCCACTGCTCGCGCAGCCATGCGCATTTGTGGAATTTATGTTTTCTTGTAATTTCATATTAATTTTTTACAGCAATAAATTTGATTTGATTTGATTTGATTATTATTATTCGGAATGTACTTGCAGATATTTATATATTAAAGAAAATGTTTTTGTTTTACTAATCGTTTTGGTTTTTAATTTAATTAATATATTTAATTTATCCAATTTTCTGAATATTTATTCTCTTTTCATATATTATTCATTTGTATTTATTGTTAAAATGTTTCGAATTTATCCATTCTGTAACGATTTGTTGATAAGTGTAAATAATAAAAAAGACACTCTCTGTTTAACAGGTAAGCCGTTTTACAGCAGATTTTTGAGGTCTGCAATGATTTTTATGCAAAAAAAATATATGTGTTTGTGTGCGCGGGAACACCATTTAAACCCATGACCTGTACAAATAGCATAATTTCATAAATATGTAATACTTTTGTGTTACCATATAAGATAAGAAATAGACGTCCTTAATACACACAGGTAGTATTCATTCATGTGTTTATATATTCACAAGTGAACCTTGAAAAAATTAAATCTAATATTTTTAAATATATTTACTACTCACATACTACTATTAGAAAATTAAATGTTAAAAAGAGATTTTAAAAACTGTCTAAAATTCTTTTATTGTGAGTTCTACTTGTATGCGCGTCTGAAAAACATATAAATATAATGTATTAGTGTGTTGCAAAGATAAACATGATATTATGTTAACGCATTTGTTACATAGGCTTGAAATCGAATAAAAAGATACTGTTTGTAAATTTTTGACATTAAATTTACTTTTACTGTGACAGCATTGATTAGAGATGAGACTGTTCGTTTTCAATTATAAATGTATACAAGATTATTGGTAAAGTTATTCAAAACTAGTCGACTTTTAATCACAATTTTAATATACATGTTTTATTGTTTATTTAATTTATTTTTGTAATATATAATATTAATTTATGCACTAGTTTTAAATATAGTTAATTACGTAACATCAAATTAATTAATAACAATCGCAGTATTTTTACTGCAGGGGATTATACATAACATGCTTTTACTATTTAATAAAAATTTCCGTGTGAAATTTGTTTTTTGATGAACCTATAACATATGTATTAAGTACTCTTTTAATTCTGTAGGTAAAGAGATGATTGATTATATTGCCGATTACTTAGAAACTATTCGAACTAGAAAAGTCTACCCAGACGTTAAACCGGGTTACCTGAAAAATTTGATACCTTCAACAGCTCCTGTAGATGGCGAATCATGGGACTCAATATTTGCCGATGTGGAGAGATGTATTATGCCGGGGGTTGGTATTTTACTTTTTTTCACATTTAACCATAATTCAATCAAATTCATATTTTTATTATTAATAATAATTATGATTTGTTCTTCATTTCGAATAAGTAACAATATTTACTGACTTAATTAATAAAAGCATGCACATTCCTCACTGAAAGCAAATCATATACCGATTTCAAGATTTATTATAAAAATTAAATAAAAATGTACTAAAAAGTAAAAAATAATTACTCCTGATAAGAAAATATATATCACACTGTGATATACCTTAAGGTGCTTATCGTAATTCTTATATAACATTAGCTTCTTGGAGTCGCCGTTGAATAATTCATACTACAATATCAAAGAACAATTTAATGAATATTTAACGCAATTTTTAATTATTATTTTAATATAAATTCGATACCGACTCTAATAATTACTAACGTTGTATAAGAGTTACCCTCACCTTAATACTGATATATATATATGATATAATTTCTTATCGGGAGTAATTATTTTTCACTTTTTAGTGCATTTTTGTTATAATAAACCTGGAAGTCGGTATTTTTTTTTGTAAAAAAACATTTTATTTTACAATTTTTAGCATTACACTTGAATTCTTTTCTTGCTAAAAATCAACTTTTTTGTCATATTACTCTGACTATTTTATTCTTAAAAAAAGATCGATTTCTTTATTTTGAACTGCATTTCCGCAATAAAAATATCAAAAGCCACATTTCCATGGTAATTTGGCAAATTGATGGTGATATTTTTTCACGTTTTTTGACAAATACTCAGTTTATAGTATTCATCAATTTTCATCAGCATTTACATGGTCTGAGGGATGCACTTTCTATTTTAGACAAACAATTAGTAAAATCGGTCCGTATATCACTCTGACATATATTTTTAATCGAATAAAAAATTAATGTTGCATAAGAATTACGATAATATCACTCGAAGTTATATTACACTTTGACATATATATTTTCTTATCGGGAGTAATTGTTTTTTACTTTTTAGTGCATTTTTATTAAATTTTTATAATAAATCTTCAAGTATCGATATTTACTTTTTGTAGAAAAAAAAAGCATTTTATTTTATAATTTTTAGCATTATACTTGAGTTTTTTTCTCGTTAAAAATCAACTTTTCTGTCACATTATTCTCCATACTTTATGCTTTAATAAAAAAAAAATCGATTTTTGTTCTTTTTAGCCGTCGCTTTGCCCTGTCAAGGACGCTTACTCGGCCAAACCCGAAAATCCCGTCCCCGTTCGCTCGAACGGATGTATCGGATGCTGAGACTGCATCGGTGTCTCTGTGGTAGTGCCGAGAGATAAGGCAATTACATGTGCTTGCGGCGAAAGCGCGTATCCGTGCTATATAATGGCATTGAGCTGAGCGAAAATTTTGTACTTATCCCGCCAAAAGTCAGGCAGGGAAGTTAGTGCGGTGATCTACGCAGAAGTCCTCAAGAAACTTCGGCGCGTAGCCTTTGTTGCATCGTTGCGTGATACACTGTTCTAGTCGATCGCCACCCGTCATAAAACTTTGTGGATACACCGCTTTATACGTTTTTTTTTTTTCATGTTTTTTCATATAAATTTTGTGGTTTCATTAGCTAATCGCGTTTTAATTTAGTGTCGCGGTGTGTCTCTGTACGGCTGTATTCCGTTTATGTGAAAATTCATGTTTTTATAAGAATATACACGTTTTTTTGGTCACGATTTTAGTTGATTGATCACGGTTGTGAGATTTTCCGTATGGGGGGGGATATTTACGACCGTGGTGCAAAAAGTGAATCCTCGACTTTGCTCTGTTCGGTTATTGGGGTTTTAAAAAAGATATAATTTTGAGAATCGTAAAAAAGAAAGAAATATAAAAATAATGAAAGCTTAATCCCGCCGAGGGAGCTGTTTGTAGTTAATATTGGCGTCCGTAAATCTGAAGGAGAATTAATTAATTTTTTTATTGTATCCGTGAGTTAAACTTTGTGCTTTTTCTTTTTTCTTCTTTTCTTTCACCGTGTTTTGTGGCTCACAAATTTTTTTAAAAAATTAATAAGAAAGACCAAATCCAATCGTGAAAGTCAGTTTACATCAAAATCGAGGTCACATCAAATTGGTACCGAACAGAGGGACCTGAGTTCACATTAATAATACGCAGTGGCGTACCCAAGGGGGGGGAGGGGCTACGTGGCTGCAGCCCCCCCCCCCGAAGAATAAACGGACATTGTTAGTAATGGCCAAATTTGTTATCGGCAAAATTTTTGACAATAAAAATTAATATTTGATAAAAATATTTTTAAATAATACATTTTACCCAAAAAAATAAATATATAATATGTGCTTTTAAACATGCAGTTTTATATAAAAACAAAAGTTCCGTGTTTTACATTGTTTCGGCAATTCTGATCGACGACGCATGTGGCAGCACTTCCCTACGTCAGCTGCCAAAATTTATTACAGGGACGGTAATCTTATATAGAAGACAGGGAATTGTTTTGTGAAGCCACCATTGACTACGGTAAATTTAATTTAGAAAATCGGCCTTCAGAGAATAAAGGAAATTTCAGAGCCTTATTAAGAATTCGAATTCTAGCTGGAGACCATTCACTGAGGGTGCGCATTTTGAAAATTGTAGAAGAAATGCTACTTACATTAGTCGGAAAATTCAAAATCAAATAATCGACGCATGTGACGAAGTAATAAAAGGAAAAACTGCTACTGAAATCGGGGAAGCTCAATTTTACGCTGTATTTATTTCCGAAATTGAACAATTTTCACTTTGCTTCAGATATTTGAAGCAATTGGGATCGGAATATATTATTTGGAAACAGTTCTTCCAATTCCAAAAACTTGAAAGACAAACAGGTAAAGATATGACGAATGAAATTTTATTAGCTTTAAAAAAATATGGCATAGATTCCACTAACATGCATGGGGTAATGATGGAGCAGCTGCCATGCGATCTAGACTCAATGGTGTTGAAGCAATTATATCAGAGCAATAGACTACAGTGATCTACGTGCATCGCACGTCACACTCTTTGAAAAGCGTAGACAAGTGTATTAATCAAAAACGTAGAGAAGTCTTCCGCCGTAATTCGACAAAAGCAGTTAAAAGAGATGGCTCGAGAGGTACGATACTCTATTATGATTTTCCTCTAATTATTTTATATGGTTATTGATTCGCTCGAAGAAATCTCATAGTGAGACGATAGAAATGCATCAACTGAAGCTGTTAAATTCTTTTCAAAGTCCAGAATTTATAATATCATTATTATGCGCAGAAAAAATTTTAAGTTATACTTTGCCGTTGAGTCGAAATTTACAAGGGATTGAGTCTGATTAGGCTATCGATTTGGCAAAATCTGGTTTAATGCAAATTAAAAGGGAAAGAGAAAATACCGATGGCTGCTTCCATATCATATTTGAAGAAGCCCAGAAAATTGCTGATTCATTAAATATTGTCATCACAACTTTCCACGCAGTTTTCAAACAAACCGCGAAATGTAATTTTCAGACAAAAACTACCGAGAGACATTATTGTTGAAGCAGCGTTTATATTCCTCGGGTGAGTAAATTTATCAAGCAACTAAATTCGAGATTCTTGAAGCATGAAGCTATACTTCCTAGTTTTTCTTACTTAATTCCCATGGGATGTTTAATAGGCGCGAACAGAAAGAATCCGTTCCTACAGCTATGTGAATTTTATTACAATAATTTCTTCAAAGGCTACTCTCACGTCGCAAACTGAACTGCGGTACCAAAAATTTTACAATTCTCCAAAGAATGCATATATCGACTTACACTTGTGCGATCGAACTATACTTAAACACGTTCATATTTTATTGAAAATCAACGAGCTCTGCTGAAAGGTCATTTTCTATCTTAAGGCGTCTAAAAAAGATACCTAAAAAGCACCACAGATGAAGATCGACTAAATGGATTGGCGCTTTTAAATATTCATTGGCAAATAAATGTTAGCACAGATGAAGTTACCGATATGTTAGCGACGAGAAGCCCCCAACGTCTGGATTTCATTTTATAATTTTTTGTTTTTTGTATTAAATAATAGTAATACATGTGTACAATAATAATTCCAATTTAAAATAAAAAAAAACCTCTAGCAATTTTCAATATTTTGTAATTATAGAATTAATCAGAATGTTGCTAAATAACGGCTGAAATGAAATTTTAAGCGGAAGAGAGAAGAGAGAGATATATAGATAAATCAGACATGTTCCACCTCCGTCTATACATTTTCCTATATGCTAATCTTAGCCCTTCCTCACCCTGATAAATCCTGGGTGTGCCAATGTATACACACCTATATATATATATATATATATATATATATATATATATATAAATACATACATGCATACAGATATAGATAGTATTCATGAAAATTCCATATATAAAGCGAATTATGTGACTACTAATAAAACAGATTAAACATTTGATTTATTGTTACACATGAACAGTCCAAGTCTATTTGTATCTATACCAACCTACACACATAGTGCCAGTCAAGCTGGGCCCGCGCGTACAAATTTTTAATATAAAAATTAGTTATTCATAACGTAACCAAAATGCACCATTGCGCCGCACCAATCAGAAATGTCACACTCCAAACTACAAAGAAGGTGGTATATCCAGTCTTTATGGAGGGAAGTTGTGCCCCCCTCCCCAGTTGGCGAATTGTGAAGTTGAATACTTAAATTATTCCTTACATTTTACAAAACATTATCCAAAGTTCTGAAAAACGTTATAGGAGGTAATCTGCTAACCTTGACCGATTAAGATAGTACTTAAATTATTCTTTATATAATGTACTCTATTTTGCACCATTAACTTAAAAATTGCCACCATTACCTAAAGTCCTGAAAAACGTCATGAAATTGTTACGATTTTCGGATTTTCGGTCCTTCTTTGATAAAAGTACGTAATAATTTTAAACAACCAAAAAAAAAAAAGTTATACCGGACAAATTGCGGGCGCCAGCAACACTTGCCCACGGTGTGTTGCAACCGGAATCGTTCTGCCGCGCAGAGTATTAGGCTTTTATGATGAGTAAGAAAAACAACTTCGCGAGCCCGCCACGGAGATATTGCGATCTCCCCAAACACACGCGTTCAATAAAATATTTCTAATGTTGCAAATCGCGTATATTACAAAATTTACAAAAAAAAAAACACAAACAACGGACGCATACAGCATTGATGCAGACTAGAAAATTATACGAAAAAAGGGTGTGACTGAACATAAAATTTCTTCACCGGAATTAAAATTGATTTCACGGAGAAGTAACCCGACGACTAGATAGTACGCGATTAAAACGGTAACACAGGTAATTGACCGCACAACAAGATTTAACACATAAGACGAACGACTAGCTCAGTTAATTCGCAATAATCGGCTTAATATTTTACTCTAAAACTAATGGTACACTACCGAATCCTTATCAATTAATAATATAGCCGTTACAGCGTTCATCTTCACACACGGCTCACGCGGCCGACAGGCACTATCCTGTTGTCGCAGACCGCACATACCAGGACACTTACACAACCCCTTAATACTTCCCGAGCCGAGAAATTCGACGAAAATCAGAAATTACCTATTCGGTCGTGTAAATATCCCGGCTGTATTCTCTGACGACGATGAATAATAGGATTAACGCCGAGAGATCGAAAATTAATGATTTTAATCGGAGAATAATTTCTAGCTCGACATCATCGCTAGATAGCGCCGTAAATACCGAATCCGTATCAATATATATCTGCTAGCCACCGTCAAAGTTGTTTTCAAAATATAAATTTTATTCTTTATGTCAATAACCTTTGCTGTTCCTTTGTTTTTGCCAAGGAAGGTCCAGGTGCTTTGCGTGTTTGTAGCAGGGATGCGAAAATCAGCTCCACTAAAGTAATTGGATATGTGTTCTTTCCGACTATCGGTATATATCCGCTTATTAACTCCGCCTCCGACAGAGTTATTATTAAAGATTTTGACCAAATTTCATTGAAGGATTTTTTTAGAAAATGTAAAATGTTGACATAATTAAAAATAAGTTAATGGAGCGTAATTAAAAATTATTCGCTTTTAAACGAGAAGTTGTCAGTGTTGTGTTTCACAGCACATGGTCAACTTGTTTGGTTATAAATTGGAGCAAAACGAAGCCACGCTTCTTAATAATTAAATTAAGGTTATTGCAAGTTGATTTTTAGTGTTAGCTCGCTCAGCCGCCCGCAATGGTCCTTTCTCCTCGACTCTTTCCCTTCCTCAGACATTCTTTCTCTATCACGCTTTAATCATTCCAGACTTTGGTCTGACATGTATCCCCATCTTTATTCTCTAATCATTATTCATACTACCGTCTTATTCAACCGGTTTTTCCTGCCTCGGTTTCAATCTATTTCCATCTGTCGTCGTTCCACTGTTGTTTCCTCAATTAGGCTTAGAATCAATCATTCTCTGCTCGTTTTTTCTCCCTTTCGTTTTTCTTTAGCTCTTTCTCCTTTCTGTTTTCTTCACGCCTCTGAGCCTTCTTGTATTTGTGATTCAAATCATATCCTATTCGAATGTTTTGCCCTCTTAAACGAACGCTCCTTTCTTCACGCCCAACTTTTAATTTTGGGTCTTCCTACTCCCTTTAACGCTACCTATATCCTTTCCTTCCCATTGCCTTCAGTTGTTCCGCTACTGCTGTCCTTTGTGAGTTCCATTTCTGACCGCCTGGCTATTTTTAGTTCTATCTCTTAATTTTTCATGTTGTTGGGTCAAGGCCGCTGGCGCGCCCAGGGTAGGAAAAAAAAAGACTTTTAGTTTTCTAATCACTTTATATGTGTCCCTTTCTTCGAATTTTTACATCGGTAGAGTTTTACAGAGGCGCATATGCGTAATTTCAGATTATGAGAATGGAAAAGTTGTTTTGTTTCTTTTTTTTTCTTACATTTAGAAGTTACATAAATTATCGGGTTAAACTTTTTGAGGCATAAAATATTCAAAAAAGTGTTGGCGTTGTTTTCTTTTTGGGCGTTTTCGTTATTTACGACATAATTTAATATACTTGTCAATTTTTGTTTTCGGTTTTGCAGATAACTCACTGGCAATCACCTCACATGCATGCATATTTTCCCGCATTAAACTCGTTTCCATCACTCTTGGGAGATATGCTGGCGGACGCAATTAATTGTTTGGGATTTACCTGGGTAATTTTTAAAATTCTATTTTATTTTATAATAGTTATTAATTAACGGTTTAAAAAGTTTCCTTCGTGTTATTATTGTTTTAACTGAAAAATATGACTGTTTTATTATGTATCAAATAATCTTGATACATATGGTATTGTACGTACAGGATTAATTAATAGTTCCGCATTTGTTGGTTTTTTTCTATTGTTATTATTATTATTTTTATGTTAACTTTAGAAATAAACTGGGTGAATATTAAAAAATACACAGATAATAAATTATCATATTTTAACTTCTAAGGTAGAATCGTACTGATAATTGAAGGGATAACTCTGCTTCTGTATTCTTACCTGAATAAAAATAAAATTAAAAAAGAATACAAAAAAAATGTAGAAATAATGCAAGTAATCGAGTATTACATATTTTACATCGCTATAATACCGTTTTCTATGTTACAGAGTCTGCTGGTTACTTTAGTATCTGTTAATAAACTGATTTGGAATGTAATTTAACTCTTCATTTATCTTATTAGTACTTTTTACGCAATAAATCGAATTCTTATTGACCAATGATAGCAGACGTATGATGACTTCTCTTTATTAATACTACAAGTTAATTGCAAAGGTGCGTGGCGGACAATCTTGAAAAATACATCTGCAGCCGAATCATAATGTATAACAAATATTTACTGATACACTGCTTATTACGATCCGTCTTCATACTATTACGATATTTTCTGCTACTGTGTATGTATCCAAGTTTTTCTGGTAAGCATATGGTTAGTCCAAATGCAACATAGTGTCGTAAATTCAGCAAATTTATTTTGACAAGTTACTTTATATCGTTAGTTTCTAAAATATATGCCTCCAGGGAACGTTGGAAATATTAAAAAGAAGAGCCATGATGGCTACAGCTTTAATTAGGGAACATTTTGTAATCCGGTGTAAGCGTGAAAAAAGTTTATTACACAAAAAAATTTTTGTACTTGTTTTATTCGTTGTATAAATTAAAGGTACAAAAATGTTACACAAAATTACTTTATTTCTCTTACCGATGTATTTCTTCGAGTTAATTTGAAAGTATTTTAAGTTAAATGTACCGTTTTTCGCGCTCGGTCGACAAGGATCAAGGGGAGTCAGCAATTTGCGCAGTTACGAACTTGTTTAAGCAACTGACCGACATAATCTAGCCTAACACTGGCAACGCTGCGTCGAAAATCAGTGAAAACTAGAGTGCCAGCGTTGACTGGTACACTATATATCTAAACACCAGGTCCGTACGGGGTCTGATGAATACGTATCCGGAATGCAGTTCACAAACCTGCGATTTAGTTCCGGATACGTATCCGAAGAAATAACGAGCTTGCATATCATCATTACCGGACCGGTGCATCGCGGACTATTCAAAGTCTATAAATGAAAACTTGAATGTACCAGTAAGGGTACGGGAGGACTCGAGTTAATCTGTATTACTGCAGGTAACCGTCCATTGGGTAATGCTTTCTTATGGGAGCACCTTCTCCATGGATTCAGCAGTTCTACGAAATTCTTCACGTGCCATGCCTGTACTAGGCAATAATCATTGCGACGATTTCTTCCCGTTCCCTTCGCATGATTTTTGTCACGGTTTACTTCTTTAGCCGAAGGATCCCGTTCTTAGGCGAGAGATACTCTCGCCTTCTCGCTCCAGATTGATAATCATCAATCCGACCGGGGGCAATTTTTACGAGCGAGTTATTGACAGCCTGCTTGTTAGAGATGCAAAGCTTAACAGTGTGTTTATGGTAGGAACACTTTCTTCGGCAAGTGAATTCCCCCCCCCCCCCCCTCTTTACTGTCGTGTATGTGAGCTCTTCTTTAGCTTTCCTCATCAACCCCAAAGCCCGCTGATAAGGAAATTACGACCCCGCACGACGTGGTCACGTAGAGCTTACTGGATGTTGCTTTGTTTCTCTGCCACGGTGGGACTAGCACCGTATTAACAATTGAATGACTGATTACTAAAGAATTGAGCTTTAGTCACAGACATATATATACATATATATATATATATATATTAATTACAACGTAATTCTTAGGCTACGGGGGGTGATTCGAAAAAATGTCCCAATTTTATGTAACGTTTGTTATATTTTATAGGATTTTTGTTATTGTTATTTAAAAAATGTCACAATTTTATGTAATGAAATATGTAACAAAAAATATAACGAAAAAATGTCTTAATTGTATATAATGAAAGTTAAATGTTAGAATTGGATTTTTGTGGTTATGTTATTTTTTTTTGTGTTGATGCCAGTATGAATTACGTTGTAAATTTTGATCATTTTATACATAGTATACAAGAGAAAAAGGCAAAAATGAAAGCAAGAGGGGTCAAGGGGCACAGCCCCTTGCGAGGCCAAAATGGCCGAGTTTTATATATATATTTATAATATATATATATATAACTCGGTCATTTTGGCCTCGCAAGGTACTCCGCCCGTTGACCCCTCTTACTTACATTTCTATTTTTTTCTCTTCTATACTTTGTATAAAATTATCAAAATTTACAACGTAATTCTAAATCGGTCCATATGAATATAATAACATAATCCCAGAAATCCTATAAAATATTACAAACGTTACATAAAATTGGTATATTTTGCGTTACATCAAACTGGAACATTTTTTTCGGACATTTTTTCTAATGGGGGGTAGCCTAAGAATTACGTTTTAATTAATATGTATGTTTATACCGCGTTGGAAAACCTTATGGAATAAGTTGTAACGTGTATATTACAGGTAAACATGTAAAATAAATACATTAAATTATGGCCAGGTTGGCATGAGAGAGAATGTGAGTGTGCCTGAGAAATGCTGTTGTTGGCCAGGGATGAGAATGGGCCATCACGAACCGTCGCACGGTGAAAGGAGCATTTTTTGCGTTCAATTTCGATTAGTGCGAGTTGAAAGGGAAAGGAGAAAAGAAAAAGTTGCGATCGAGATGTTTTCACGGAGTTAGTTGGCTTTTTCGCAATTATAAATCGGAGTTGTCCATCGTAGTAGTCTGCTCGCTCGTTAAGAAGGTATCAATAGTCTAAATTATGCGATGAAAATGGTTGAAAAAAGTCTAAATTTCGCGCTGTTAATATACAGCCTTTGTGAATATTGCACAATATCAACCGTAGAGATACTAGCTCAACGTGCACCGGATCATCGTACAATTTTGCTTTTATTTTATTTAATTATTCATATTAATCGTCGTAATATTTGTTTATAATATTTGATATTACTGTTGTCTGTCAGCGCCGGTCGATCTAGAAAGATCGCGGTGTATAGGGATATTTCGCGACGTAAAATTTAAAATATGTAGTATCGTCTACCTAAATAATAATTAATAAGCTTAATAATAAGCTTAGATGGGGATCAGCGAAAGTGAAAGTTCAGTCGGAAGGTTCAGACTTTTCAAGGATTCCGGAAGGACACAATGAAGGAAACAGGGCGAAAGTGGACAGAAGAAATGAAGAAAGCGCACTCGGAAAGAATGAAAGAATATTGGGCAAACAAACGAAAGAAAATGGGGAGGAACGAAATGTAGCTGGCGTTATTCGTGTAATATGTCCGTGGTCCCCAGATGGTCAAAGTCAAAAAAAAATAAGCTTAATAATAATAATTTAAACTGCAATGAATAAATAAACCTACGAACATCATCGCATAATATCTTGGCATCGTTGAGAGCATAATATAACGAGGATAACGTTTCAAAGTTTCAATGTGAATGGAACTAACAGCTGTACAGTGCGATTGGTTTCCGCGAAATTTATTGATCATTATTCAACGAAAGACTAATATGCTTTCTGTAATGTAAAAAGGGGGAAAAACGATTAACTTTTATGCGCAGGTTTAAACGATGATTATTTTACTTTTTTAATTGTCAACATTTCTTCTTAGTTCATTATGCTTAATGCAATATATATTGATACGGATTGCGCAGCCTTTGGCCGGATAAAGAATAAAAATTAATTGTTTTGTTTCGGTTGATCATTTTGGGTACAGAGATGGCGCCAATCACCTATTTTTTTTTTTTTTTTTTTTTAACCCCCCTTTGGGCATATCAACAAAGGATCTTCGCCCAGAAACGAAAGGAAGGAGAAGGATCAGTTAAATGTAGGGTCGGTGTCAAATATTGATAGAATAAAAGAACTGAGAATAGGAACAACTGAGATCGACGGAAACGATAAGATATACGAGGCACAATAAGGAGTAGGGAGTTTGAGTGACAGCAGATTGGAATACAAAGGGGTACGTTCGTTCACGAGGGATGGACATTCAAAGAAGATATGGTCAGGATCACAGACGGCTTCGTCGTCAGGATGGAGAGGATAATTAAGGGGATAAAGCGAGATGAAAACGAAAGCGTGAGGAAGGAAGAAGAGTATGATTCAGACGTAAACGGATAATAGGGACAATAACGGAGCGGTGAAGCGAAGGAACATCGTCAAACCAAGGCCGGTTAGGAAGATTAGGTTGGATGAAAAAATTTAAGAGCAAGGTTGATTAGAAAAGGAAGAAACGTAAAAAAATCTGACCAAAATCTAACATGAAACTTTTTGCACAATGGGAGTAAATTCGAAACGGGAATTTTAGAGAAAAAAAAGTGGGAGGATACAGCAATCTGAGCCAAGGAATCTGCCATTTCGTTACCCTCTATCCGAATTATAACTGGGGACCCAGAGCATTTCAATGCGGATAGCGTGAAGTGAGAAGAGAGTGTGAATGAGAGAGCGAATACGGAGGATGAAAAGGTCAGAGGAGTGAGAGGGGAAATGAGAGGAAATAGCTTTAAGAGCACACATGGAGTCGGAGATAATTAAAAATTTAGAAGAAGAACGATGTGAGGAAATATGGATTATGGCACGTAAAATGGCCATTAACTCGGTCGTAAAGATAGTACAAAAGGAAGGGAGACGAAAAGATTCAGAGAAATTAATGCTCGGAATGATGAAAGAAGCTCCAACTCCATTAAGTCGAACCATCTGTAAAAATAGCCATATGGGAAGGAAAAAACGGGATTCGATATAACTATGGAATTCCTGTGTAACTGTTGGATAGGAAAGGGATTTGGAGGAAAGAGCTAAATGTAGAATACATTGGGAGGATTGGAGAGATCGGAAAAATTGAAAGAAAAGTAAGGGAGATTGTTATAAGAAATTGTGTAGGATAGAAAGGAATTCAGCCGCAAAGCAATGTGGGCTAGAATAGGAATTTTCTTGGGAGTAAAACGCCAGTTTTGCAGAATAGAAAGATATGAAGGAATAAGTTTGGAGGATGATAACGGTAAGCGTTTACACAAGAAACGATAACCTAAATAGGATCTGCGAATGAAAAGGGGAGGCGAGTTAGACTCAGCGAGAACTGCTGGTACTCGAGAAGATCTAAGAACACCAAGGCAAAGACGAATACAAGAATTTTGAATTATATCCAGCTTGGAAAGAAGTGATTTTGAGGCAGAGCCATAGATAAAGGAACAGTAGTCGAATTTGGAACGGATAATCGAATTGTACAAGGAAATAAGGAGAAAGGGATCGCCTCCCCATTTTGTTAGAGAAAGAGCTTTCAGTAAGTTTAGTCTTTTAAGGGCAGAAGAGGAAAGGAAATTAATATGTTCATAAAAGGAGAGACGACTGTTGAGAAATACACCGAGATAGCAGAAGCATTCCCCACGAGGGATAAGATTGGAGTTTAAGGATACAGAGACTAAAGCGGGATTAAAAGGACGAAGAGAAAAGACAATACAAGAGGATTTTAAAGGGGAAATAGAAAGGTTCAAAGAGGAAAGAGATTGTTCCAAAGTAGCTAGAGACGAATTAACACTTTCGTTAGCATCTACGATATCACGGGATGAGGAAAAGAGAAGAAGGTCATCGGCAAAAAATAAGGAAGAGGAGTTCATAGAAAGAGAAGCAACAGAAATAGTATAAATATTAAAAAGAGTAGGACTAAGGCAGGATCCTTGTGGAAGACCACGTGAAACAACTCTTGTAACCTCGAACGAAGAAGAAGACAGGAGAATAGTACGATTTAACATCAAGTTAACAATGAGGGAACAAAAATGCGTCGGGATGTTAATTGCTATCATTCTATCTCGAAGAGTAGGGAGATGGACATTATCAAAAGCACTGGAAACATCGATAAAAGTAGCTAAAGTGTATAATATCGATGAAAGATTTATAGATATAGGAAACAAACAGACTGGCGCAGTCAGCAGGACCTAAGCCTGGACGGAAACCAAACATATTAGAAGGAAAAACATTATTGTGTTCGAGCCACCAGACCAGGCGCTTGTTAAGCATGCCCTCAAACAGTTTCCTGAGACACGATGCTATGGAGATCGGACGAAGAGAGGAGTTTTTCTTAGGGATAGGAATGATAATAAAGGTGTTCCAGGCAGGAGGTGTGACTCCTCTGGACAAAAAGGAGTTGAATATACAAAGAAGGGTTCGCAGAGCAAGATCGGATAACTTTTTTAGGACAAAGAAGGGAATACCATCACGACCTGGAGTGGGGCTGGAAGATTTTTTGAGAATGGATTTTAATTCATTAATATTAAACGCAGAGGAAAGAGAATGAGAATTAGGGTTTTCCGTAACAGGAAACGGGCAGGATTCATCAACGTTAGGAACATAAGCAGGAGCAACAGCATCAAGAAAAGAAGACAAACCGTCGGAGAAAATAGTATGGATAGAAGGACGTTCAGAAGAAGGGAATTTGAAAGCTCTGGCCATTTTCCAGATATGATTGAGAGGAGTAGTTCTCGAAAAAGATGAACAGAAATTTTTCCAAGAGGATTTCTTAGACGATTTTAGAATAAACCTTTGCATTGGCCCTTTTGTGGGCAAGAAAGTTTTCGCGTGTAGGATTTGATCGGAAAATTCTAAATGTAGCGCGACTATGATCGAAAGCGGCATTGCATTCTTCGTTCCACCAGAGGGACGATGCTGATCCACGATGGCCTGACGATGACGGTTTACGGGAAGGAGAAGACAGCGATAGAGCATTTGTAATCGAATTTAGGAATAGATGGTAATGGAGTACAGGATCAGAGCCATCTAGAAGTTTAGGAAGCGTAGAATCAACTAAGGAGTGGAACAGAGTCCAATTAGTTTTCGATAGGTTCCATCGAAGGTAATTGAGAGGTTTAAAGCAAGGAGAAGAAGGAGGATTCTGGGGAGTAATTAGAATAGGAATATGATCACTACCATAGGAGCCCATGAGAGTTGACCATTTGTAATCAAAACCAATAGAAGGAGATGAGAAAGTTAAATCGAGAGTACTATAACTAGATGCGCTCTTGTAGTAGGTAGGAGAGAGATCATTAAGAAGGACTAAATCATTAGAAGGAACAAGATTTTCAAGAACAGTACCGTTGTTGTTATGGTTTGAGCAGCCCCATGAGGGCGACCGAGCATTCCAGTCACCCCCAATGATGAACGGATGCGGGATAGACCTGAGGAAAGAAACGAGAGGGAACTGACGAAGGTCGCAACTAGGGGGAACATAAATAGAAATAATATTAAGCGGACGAGCTGCATTGGAAGGAATGGAAATGTGTACAATATTAGGCTGATTAGGACTAGAAGGGGAATTAAAGGAAACATCATGAGATTTAAATAGAATGCCGTTCCTAATAAGAATAGCAGATCCACCATAACCATCGTCTCGATCGCATCTGATCATCTTATACCCACGAAAATTAATATTCATATCCGACCGTAGCCACGTTTCCGAAATGAGAGCAACGTTAATACTATGAATGTCTAACAGACCCTCTAATGCATTTTTGTTGGCTCTAAGGCTGCGACAGTTCCACTGTAAAATATTAAAAGTACCCGGCATAGTAAATTATAAAAGGAAAAGACTTGAGTAGGGAAAGGAAAAAGAAATAAAGAAAAAACAAAAAGATAGAGGGGGAGGAAAAGGAAGAGAGGCGAAGAGAGTGCCAGAAGAAAAACAGCAAGGTAGAGTAGAAAAGAAAATAATTACAATATAAAAAAGAAAGACAGAAGGAAAGAAACTTTAATGGATGGAGGAAAATTGGGGCTAGCAAGATGAGAGGAAAGTTAATAAGAAAAGGGAAGGAACAAATAAAAACAATTAAACAAAAATAGACTGTTGATGAAAAAAGGACGGCGATGGATGCTAGACTGGAATAAATAAAAGAAAAAATGAAAAGTAAGGAACAGGATTTTAGAGGCAACGGACAAAATGATTCGGAGCCCATTGCAGCTAAGTTGCATAACAGAGCGAAATTCGTAGTCGCTATGATTCTCGATAATTGTCTCAACTTTTCGAGAATATAATGTAAATTACAATAGCGTAAAACAGTGCCAAAGTGCTGCGGTCTCAAAAATATTAAGACAAGAGTACAATGCAGAACGACACAAATAAAACCAATATATCTGAGCCCGGCAGTGATTTTAGTCACAGCAGCGTCAGTACATTGAAATGTGAAAAAAGCAACTGCTGCTTGTCCGTCTCTGGGCAATACATTCAGGAGTCTTAAAATCTGGAAAAGGAGGAAATTAATATGAAAGGAAATATTGATAGTAATAATAATAGTGATCATACAAAGAGAATAGGGAGAAAACAGAAAATGGAAAGAAATAAAGACAGAAAAAGCAGAGAAAAAACGAAATGGGAAAGAAAAGGCTAGCCCCGGTTGCATTCACTTTCACTTTATAACGAAAGTGAGAAGAAAGACTAATTAAGGTGAATGTAGTTAGATAAAAAGAGAGGTAGGGAGTCAACAAGGGAAGGAGAAGAATCAATGTTATTGGACGCAAGAAGATCTAAAATCGCTTCAGCTATAAAATTTGCTGTAGGAAGAACACTAGATGAATTTGGAAGTAGAAGCGGAAGTAGAACTAGAAGCGTCATGATCTAATGAAAATTACTATTAATGGAGGTGGAATTACTAGTAGAAGAAGAACTATTAAAAGCCCAACCATTAGAGGGCGACGGAAGGCGGTTAGAAGGAAGAGCAGGAAACTGTGGGGAAGGTTTAGTATAAGATTTAAAATTAGGACGTTTATGAAAAGTTAGGGATTTAGGCCGCGGAATAGATTTAGGAACTGTATGAGAGGACTTAGAAGATACATTAGGACAGGAAGCAGGCAACGAAGCACGGTCGGCATATGAGAAAGCCTGGGAGACTAAATTACTATTTTTAAAATTAGATGCCTCATGGAAAGAGATGTTTTCGAATGCCATAATGCGCTTAATTTCCTTTTGTTTCACCCATTCCGGGCACGTACGATTATAAGCACAATGAGAGCCTTTACAATTCCGGCAAAGAGGGGGCTCTTGAAGATTACTGCAGTCTGATAAAGGATGTTTGGAGGCACAGTGAGGGCATATATTCGAAGAGCTACGACAGTGTTTGGAAATATGCCCAAAAAGGAAACATTTCGAACACTGTGTAGGTAGTCGTACGCTAGGCGAAACAGGAAAACGGAGTCTGTAAATGGAAACAAAATCTGGAAGAACGGATTTGTGGAATTTAATTTCTACGGATCTAGTCGGAATTTTAGTACCCTCGGAGGAACGATAGATACGACGAATGGACGCTATGGGAATAGACGATTCAATCCCCTCCGTAATATCGTCTTCAGAAAACGAAGGATGGACCCCTGAAATAATTCCGATTCTGTATAAGGCGCTATTGGGAATGTAAGCTTTAATATTTTTACTGAGAAAGAAGTCAGAATTAGATAAAAAGGAATTTGCAGTCGAAGCAGAAGGGAAGGTGACTGAAATGCGGTCCTTTTCTTGAGGAGAAACACTAAGAAATGACGAAGAAACAGAATTTAATAATCTTGCAAGAGCCAAAGGGTGATTATTGCCTATGTTCTTATCGTCATCTAAATTTTCGACAAAAACAATGAAAGGTCCCGGATGATCATTTACGAAACAAGTATTGGAAATGGCGGTAATGCAACTATTATTACTAGCACTATTATTATTATTATTATTATAATCACTATTGTTAATGTTACTATTACTGTTGCTGTTGTCGTTATTGTTGCTATTAACGTTATTACTATTATTATTATTGTTAATGTTGTTAGTAGATGAATTATTTGAATTGATCTTAGTATTATTATTAACAATGTTGTGGCTGAGATGATCGACAACATGGGAAACAGGGGATGTACTAGGTTCAGCCTCAGAGAGTTTAATCTCTTTCGGTAGAACAAAGGAAATGGGCGAAAGAGGATCAACAGATTTACGTTTTGAATTACTGTCCACGTCCATATTAATAGACAAATTGGACGGTGGTTTAATAGCTTTAGCGGGACTTGGGGAGGAGGCCGCAGAGCGGCCCCCCTTAGCTGCGCTCATCTAACCAACTAAAAAGTAAATAAATAAAAATTAGAAACAAAAATGACGAAAAATTAAATCGTTAAAAAGACGAAGACGAAATAAATGAAATAAAAACAACGCTACAAGTTAACTTAAATTAGCGAAGCGACAAAGTTAATTTACAGCACAGATAAGAGAAATACACTAGAATAGTTAAATCGGAACAATCTCACCGGTTTTATCAGCTACGATGATATCGAACAATGCCGAAGAAATCGAAGACGACGTTACCGGAGAACACCTATTCTTGAGATGATGGGGTAGTTCCGAATCGATAAAGGCTAGAGGTCAGCATCGTGGTTATCTGCTCATTCCGACGGGCAGGGCGCTGTGGGCTCGTTGTCTATTTTTCGATAAAATGATAACGGAGGCATGGACAACGAGCTAGCCGATTTTTTATTTCGGAAGTCTTTGATCTCGTCTCACACTGTAATAGGTAATATTGTTAGCGGCCGCGTTATAAATGTTTTTTTTGTAAAATATCGCCTTGTGATATTCAGGCTACACGAGTTGTGAACGTGTTTTTACATAGGAAAAATAGCGGAACTACATTTAAATTTGTTTTCTTGTATAAAATTTATCATAATAAAAAGTTGGATTCGGTATCATTGACTGAAAAAAGCTGAAATCGGTGAGAAAGAGAGAACAGCGTCTTTTTAATTATCGCGTGGAGTGCATCTCCACTGACGTCCGGAATATAGGTGAGAGGAGGAGACAAAAATAAGAAAAGTTCCTCCGTCACAAGTAGTCTAATTCGTTATAATACATACATGGGCGTCGCCAGCCGGGTGGGAAGGGAGGGTCAGCTGCCCCCCCACCCCTGGAGCCTTGAAACTTTTTAATCAATTGGCATTGATGAGTATTCATAGGCGCGTAATCATGGACAATTTGGAAAACTTATGTTTTAACTAAGATTTTATTCTTGTTTAATAAAATATTAAGCCTTTACAACTTATAAATTTTATTTTTCCTATAACTCATATCCTCTTTCTATCATCTTGCCCCTCCATTGGCTCATTAGCTGGCGACGCCCTTGAATACATATGTATGGTTTTTTATTCGGTCTTTATTTTATTTCTTCCGAGTTTACTTAATTTTAAAACGGTATATTTTTAATCTATCGATATTATCAATTTAGGCCAGCAGTCCAGCCTGTACCGAACTGGAAATAATAGTCATGAGTTGGCTTGCTAAAATAATCGGTCTTCCAGATCAATTTATGCATACCGAAAATAATACATCAACTGGCGGTGGTGTAATACAGGTACGCTGATAAACGTGCAATTATTAATTATTACGCGTTAAATTCAGTTCAGCGTAATGTTGTTGTTTTTTTTTTGTTTTTTTTTAATTTTTATTTGTTCCTGTGTTCGTCTCAATTAAGGACGCTAATTTAACACAAATGAGATCAGAGCCGTGCCCAGAATTTTGAGAGGTGGAGAGGGAAGGTGAAAATTTTCTTCGCATATTTACTTTGTAAATTACAATACATTTTTCACTGATATTCATATACTATTAATAATTTCTATCATTTTGATCTATATGTATTAATAATTTACGTAAATGAATTACCCCCCGTATAAAGACATTAATAAAAATTACGTATGTGTTATTGAATATATTCGTAATAAAAAGTTTTTCCTTAAGATATTACTGAAGTACCTCTAAAAATATGGAGCGTATTTTTTCTTTTTTTTGTTAAGGTAAGAACACCCTAAAAAATCATCAATATTTATTTAAAATTTCGGATCTTTTTCAAATTTTTGTGTATTTGTAATAAATATTTCAGTTCTAATATGGGTTGGAGGAGTTAACCTACAAAACCCCACCATGTACATTGAATGAGATATATTTTCAATGCGCGGCAGGGTGGGATTTGAATTGAGTCCCGCTTGAACGAAGTACTGTTACTTAACCATCAACGCTACAGCAGCTGGCTGTTGCATATACACATATTTTTAGCGTTCATCTAAATTTTTTTCGGTTTTTTGTATGCGTTTTTACGTTAACGCAAGAATTACGCTTGAACTAATTTTCATTTGAAATAATGCAACTTATTTTAATCACTAATCTCTTTTAACGAATGATATAATTCTCGTCAGTACGAGTGGAAAAACGAAATTGTTTACTTTATATCACGTCCTCGAAATGCCTAGGAATATAAGAAGGATAATTCCTACAGACAGAACTAGTCCGGAATCAAACTACCTGATTCAGATAAAAAGACACATAGATTGAACTGAGAGAAATTTAAACTACAAATAAACAAGTGAAAATAATTTAATAGCCCCGAAGATGTTCATTGAAATTGTAATACTTGAAAAAAAGAATATCTATAAAAAAGTATTCAGTAAAAACATAAATTATTCTTATTTTGTCTGTTTGCAAGTATTTTTTTTCTTTTTTCTTTTTTTTTTTTTATAAATTTGTAAATCATTTATTAATAGCGAAAATAAATACTTCAGTTTCTTAAGAATATAAAACAATTTTATCTCCGATCGCTGCCCGTTTCGTTCAGTTCTTCCCGTACACACGTCTACCACTCGTGATAAACTTCGAAACTTCTCCTTCAATTTTTCCTTCTTTCTCCATCTCCAATTAACTCTGCTTTTATCTTCCTGTTCTTCGTAAACCTTGTCATTAGATCGCGGAATTTCTACAGAATCTAAGCTCTTCTTCTTTCCCTAACCATTTTACGAACTTGGCTGATGGCTCCAAGGGACCGAATGTAGTTGGCACAGCTTTTTTTTTGTCCTTCTTTAATCTACTTCCAGTCCACTTCCCTTCTTTTGTTTAATCTTTTGCGCTGAGTCCAATGCTATTCTGCATCGCCTTCTTTTTATCAGATCTTCACTTGTCTCCGGAAAAATCCTCATCATTTTGTCCGATACTCAAAGAGCGTACTGGCAGGCTACCCCGCATCTGCTTTCTTCTCATACTCAACCGACTATGTTATTCACGCTCCCTTCCTATCTTAATAGAAACTGATATCTTTTGAATTCTCGATCATGCCAGAATCGAGGGAAATAAAGTAGTTGACTCACTCGCTCGGTCATCTTCCTCTTCTGGTAAGTTTCTCTCCTTTTTTTTTAATCTTCAAATATTATTACCCTCCTGTCTGCAGCTGCTCATTCCAAATTTTGATTTCACTCTTACGCTTCCCCATCCTTTAATTCGGCATTCATTTTTATTGTCCATTCAACCTTCGCTTCCTCGCTTCTTCTGGTTTCTTGACTTTTCTTCTATGCGTCGCTCTAATCTCTCCAACGATTTGCTGCCTGCGTTTTGAATTTGCTCTCTTTATCGCTTTTCCGTGTTAAGGAGACGCCTTGTTTTCCATTGCACCCCTCCAAAAACCATTTTATTTGTGACCCCGATCGTATAATGTTTTTTTTTTTCTTTCTTCTATCGGGTTCATCCAAATAGATATTGGCCCAAAAAAAGGGAAAAGGAAAAGAGGTGGAATCAGATGATTACGCCATCAGATATAGAGTATAGAAAAGACTCAAGTGCCGGAATAACCGGAAGACGACTACAAGAAGAGAACAAAAGATGCAGGAGTAGGAAGACCGATTAGGAGAAAAGAAAAGTACAAAAAAGAGGATGTTCGAAATAAAATACGATTTGCGTCGTTGTGAGAGGAATGGTGAAGGGAACATATAGAAGAAGGTACTAGGGGGAAGCAAAAAAGAGATGCAGAAAGCAAACTGTGCCCTGATAGATTGCAGAAAGAGTTGAACGCCGCATGGGGGAAGAATTAAAGAGATGAATCCGGATTTGGAAATGAGAAGGAATACGAATTGAATCGTAGTTTGGAGTGAGCAGCTGTGGAGAGGATATTAATATTGTGGGATGAAAAAACGACCGGTAGAAGAAGATGAACGAGCTAGTATATCGGCTGAGTCTTCGACCCTAGAGTGTCCACGAATCCACAGTAGGGAAATTTGGATAGAGTGAAGAAGGAAAATGTTGTGGACGAGAGAGTGTGTGCGAAAGATTACACGATCAGTAGGGGGAGAAGGAAACGGAGATGAAATAGAACACTGTGGGAATTTGATGAAATGAGGATTTTATGAAAAACTAGTAAAGAAATAATAAAAAGCACGTCTCTGAGGATAGACTCGGCTTAGGAGATTGTTCGTAATTATCAACTGAACAAACTTCTTTTTATTCCTTCCTTTTACAAAATTGGTATTCCCACTCCATATAGTGCTTCGTTCATTCTCTACGTTCCTTCTCCTTGTGTCATCCAAACTCTTAATTCCTTTTTGTCGGCTATCTCTGATCGTGTAAAGATTCCGAGTCTACTTCTCTCCTTTATTCCTCTGTTGTTCCTAATGGCCACGTGGACAAACCCATAAAGAAAAAAAAAAAAAAAATCACGAAAATTTGAACATTTTTCTGTCGGATTTTATTTCGAATTTCGGTAAAGTACAACTTACCGAGATTGTTTTAAAATAATATTTAATTATTACATATTCCAACGCGTTTCGAAGTCAGTACTTCGTAATTATGGAATTTTATGATTACACGAAGATGAAGTATAAATACCTTAATAGCTTAATATTACAGTGATTCTCGTTAAAATGCTATTAAATTTTTATTCTTTTCTTAGACGACGGCTAGCGATTCAACACTAATATGTTTGTTAGCTGGTCGGACCGAAGCTATCAAAAGGTTCAAATCATCAAGCGACAACAATGTGGAAGACGCTGAGATAAATGGTCAACTGGTCGCCTACTGTTCCGACCAGGTATTGTGACACTTGAATAAAGTATAATATATTCATTTTAGAGTATCGTGAGCTGAATTACCTTTTTATTTGTTTATTTTTGGTCTTCCAATCCCAGTTTCGGTAAATTGTATATAGTGACTAGGAGAAGATTCGTTATATAAAAATAAACGAAAATAAAGGCTTTGCTTTCTTTCTTTGTGAATTTTATTTTAAATAGTTTACTAATCGCAGAAGGCGTAACCCTGTACGTAATTAACATGCTGAACTTAAATTAAAATCATATACCGTAGATACGGGTCGCGCCCATTGTATTTCTTTACAGTAATGCGTACAATAATAACTAGAACTCCTCTATCTTTAGCTTCAACTCATTCTCATCCGTTCCCTTTTTCAATGAATGAAGCAGTTTATAATAAAAATTTGAAGTGTAACACAGCGAAGAAGAAGAAGAAAATTTAAGGATAACAGAATAGATAATAAAAAACGTTTATTATTAACGAAAAATGTTTTTTTTTGGGGGGGGGGAGATCGCCAGTCAAGGGCATTACCCAACATTAACATATTGAGGAGCGAGTTGTATTCTCGAAATCTACTTACTCAGGGGATTTTGTAACTAGCCAGAGTGCATGTTTAAAATTCATTTTTTTCATTTCATTTGGTATCTTCTGTAATCGTTTGTGCATTCATCAGTTTTATCGTTTACCTTTTTTAAAATATATAAATATTCCGTTATAATTTTTGGTTGTATATAATTTTCCATTTTATTAATAACTTTTATTTGTTGTTTTTTATACTCTTTTTCCCCCTATTTCTCCTGCTCAATCAAGCAACATCGTTACACCGATAGCATCATTTAGGATTCTTGTTTCGCAAAAGCTGATGATCTTTCCAATTGTAATCGTTTGCATCCCTAGCTTTAGTTTCCATCACAGTTTTTATAATAAATTGACCCACCGGTTAATTTTAATTAATAATTCACTCGTTAAAAAAAAAAGGATTCTATTGTATATGAGTATAAAAAATACCATTCTTTAGTAAACACTTCAAAATTATTCACTGTTTCCATATATGTATATATATATTTTTTTTTTTTTATCATTTGTAAACTGTTACCACAAAAAATATACATTTTTATAATAAATTTCTAAAAACTAATGTGACTTTAAAATTACTACTAAAAATTAATATTATTTTTGTAAATGACGAACATATATAATTATGTATAATATATTTTTTAATATTTAATAATAGAACCAAGGACAGGAAGAGTGTCTAGGCTGAATAGAAAGGTAAAATGAGTTAGGATTAGAGAAGGAGCGAGGATATACATCCGATCAAAGTCTAACATGCATTCTTTTTTGGAAGTATGTTGTGACCAGGAATCTTTTTAACAAAATGTGGAGAGTGTAACGCTGAGCGTGCTAAGGAATCCACCGTCACTTCGTTACCATCAGTACCCACATGACACTTGGGGGTCCCAAAGAAGGTCGATGGAAATGGAACGGGAAAGGGAAAGACTATTGACGAGAGAACGTATACGGAAAACAAAAAAGTTAAGGGAATTTTTTGTTATAAATTATTATTATTATTATTGTTGTTTACTTATCCTATTATTATATTATTTACGACTGCTCACCACGCAAAATCGTAAGCGCAAATTAACTTGTTTAATTATACTAATTCCTACAACTGATTAACAATTTTCAATATTCGCAATAACAGAATTAATTTATGTTATACACGAGTATAACTAAATGTATACATACATACATGCATACATATGTATGTGTTCCTCCCTGGAGGCACTTCGGTACAACCAGGGACCCCGATCTCTCAGGGGAACGGGCGGGACCACAGGCGGCGGATAGTGGAATGACCATCAGATATGATGATTAGCTGCGAATAAGTTTCGTAAGAAATAAATAAGCAGTCGCTGACCATGATCGGCTATTGGTGGAAAGTCTCAAGTAGACGATTCCAGTAGTGGCAGGACAATGAATTGCGAGGGCGTGGAGGGGCAACCTGAGAAGCTGCCTGATAAAACTCTACATAAGCCTGTTAACCAACTCATCCTCGGCGCGTGGAGGCCGCCGCATAAGTCTCCATTGCTACCTTTTCAGTAGCAAGCCTTGCAGTTTGAGTTTTTCCTCAAAGGCTAGGGTGTCACCCCGGCTGGTTAATTCGCGGTCACAATATCGATGTCAGCTAAACTTTTGTTCTCGTATTTAATATCAAGATTCGACCAGGCAACATACGTTTGCATCTTCACACACTATTGCACATCTTCCTACCGAACGCATAAACACACACAATATATAGATAATGCTGATAGATTTCTAGAAAATCCTTAAGACGGTACAGCGAACATCTGTCGATTGACTCAATTCACCGAGTAACATCCATTTCTGCCTTGATGGAATTACTACAATTTATATATATAAAACTAAATGTAACATTTCTTATTAGTTAAATAATAATGTAATATAACGAGATACAATTTTTATTGTAATAATTTCAATTCGTAAACCGTTTTGTTCTATCTAAATAATGTACATAGTGGGAAAATAAGAAATAAATTTGATTTTAGGCACACTCATCCGTTGAAAAAGCCTGTCTAATTGGTCTGGTGAAACTGCGGTATATAGAAAGCGATGATGATTTTTGTTTAAGAGTAGATCGGCTTATAGAAGCAATTGAGGACGATAAAGAGAAAAATTTAATACCATTCTTCGTAAGTATAGTACAAATTAAAGCACGTTCGCATTCGTGTCCGATTAATTATAATTAGTTATTTCGAAATAAAAATAATTTAATAACTATCATTCTTTTACGTCGACGCTGAAAATTTGATAGAGTTTTCGCAGCACAAATATATTGCCTATAAAAGTTGTAGATAATGTGTCTACATTTAAAAATAACATAATTAAATTTTAAAAGTCAATAAGGGATTACCGCAGAGGCTACTTTGATTCAAAGCATTCGACTGAATGACAATTGCTCGGTACTGAATGTTGAAATATATAGAGTGTTTTTCTGTTTAGAATATTTTCTTTCAGCAGAGCCTACATCACTGAAAGCCCTGTTGGTATCTGATTCATCCGCGGCGCTATCGACAACCTCTAATCCTCTCACCAAACATTCTTTAACAATTCGAACCCAGCAGATATTATATAAACTTATTAAGAGAGAGTGCTCCATTTCCTTTTTATGGGAGCCCAGCCATACTGGGATTCCTGGAAATAAACGCGTCGATACATTTAGCCAAGCAGCGTTATACTGTCCCTTTGCCTAATAACAGCTCTCCCCCCACCTTATCTATCGAACGTAATCTTCAATAATCGCACGTACTCATGGAAAGTCCATAGGTCCTCTTGTCAGACTTTCTCAAGGTTAATTAAACCCTCAACCGAACCATGGTGGCCAGAAAAAAGCATTTTCCGCAGAGACTTCTGTGCACTTATCTGCTTGCGCACAGGCCACACGACCATGTCGCATAATTTTATTTTGCAAAGAATCCTCCCTCCTATGAATTGTCCTTTCTGTTGCCAAGGTGTTGCTCTATCAACTTTCCACATACTGTGTGACTGTCCAGCACTCTCACCCCATCGCCGGCCCCTTCTATTAATAACAAAACAGTCACCAACATTCTTGAGAATTCGCCCAATGCAATTTTATCTGTAACACAGTTTATCAGAACTAGCGGAATAAGCAGATATCTATAAAAACAAACTGCGCACCCTTGTATACTTCAACATCAATTTTCAAAGGTACCCACGGCGGGACCGCGGTGTTAGGTGCCAGATCGGGGAAGGAAATTACGCTCACATTGTGCTGCATAAGAAGGGCAAGGGTTTCCGGGAAGGGGTCATTAGGGAACTCTCTAGGGTAATGGGGATAGCATTTATATGGATAGGAATGGAGCGATTACGGAGGGAAAAGAGCAAGGGTCTCACGGTGATAATAGACGCTTCTGAAATATTCTAGTAGATGGGGCATCTAACAAGGCGCAAAAAATTAACAGACGGGGAGGTTCTGTATGCGCCAAGTATCGTGCGTCGAGCCGCGTGGTACACTGAATCGAGAGATTTAAGTAGGGAAGGGCTGGCTGAAGAATACGTTTCGGACCCGTAATTTATTCTGGAAATGACTAAGGGGATTTGTATATGGAGAAAAGAGTTTTCGGAGGTACATTATACTTTGCGTTTGATACGTATTTAAAGATAGATAGGAATTTATAACATTTAACTTTAACGTTGGATATGTGAGGATCCAAAGTTAGCTTACGATCAAACAGGAAAGTAGCGGTAGGATGAAAAATGAAGTGAAGAGTTTTCATGAATTAAGACGGATGGTAGGGGAGTTTTGACGTCCCCTATAGAAATCAACACGGATAGACTTGGAGAATACACAAGGCCCGTTGTTGTTACACCAGAATTACAGTTTTGCGATAGTTTTTTTTGTACGATTTCTCGAGCATTTGCTGGAAGACAGGGAAATGTTCAAGTCGTCAAAGGAGAGCCGGGCGCGTTAACCGGCGGAGCGATACATTCATTTACATATATCGTTGATATAAAAATTAAACAAGGTTGAGCTAAGGGAAGATCCCCTTGTGCGGTAATTCTCAGTATGAATGGTGCTCGATGTTGCCGATCCTAACACGGAACATTCTATTTGTTAAAAAATTATTCAGACACTTGGTCATGTTTCCAATTATAAACAATGGACCATCATTAGCTGAAACCGTACCATTTAACGTTTCTTTTTTTGATATTTCCTTTTTATGCTGGATATAAAACGGGTAATATGGTAATTCTAGAATATGTACCGCGTATGTGTTTTTAATTAGATCAGTTTAAAAAAACAAAAGCAGAACAAAATTTGAAAAAACACGTTCAAAATGAAAAGGAAATTCAAAAATTTTACTTTATCTCAGTTAATGAACTCTAAAAAAAAAAAGAACACTTAAGCGAGTAATTACGCGTACAAATTGCACAAAATAATTTTTTAATTTTCAACTAGAAAATACGTCACTATTGACCTACGTTACTAATCATTTTTTTTAGCAACGCTATTTAAATGTCTTTTATTCCAAAAATGTAGCGTGGAAATACAATTAATTCTAATCTGTTCGGTTAACCTGTTTACAATCACTTTTGCACTAGCCATGAATTGTGCGATTCAAAATACTGACTCGGTACTGTATTTCTTACACCTGCGGAAGCGAGCTAATTTGGGGCAACGCGAGCGCGATTATAAAGGAGATCGACAATTATGGGATAATTAATCGAAAAGAAGAGAAACGGAAATCTAGTTTGAGAAAATTTTACGACAAGATATTAATGAGTTAAAAGAAAAAAGGTTATTACGCAGATCCGAGAAATTGTTGAAAATGTCTAAATTTGTAAGAGCAAGTGTCTTCCCAAGCTTGTCGCGCCGCTGCTTAGATCTTACCCGTGATAAAAGCAAAAAATAAAAAAAAAAGATATTATTTAATGGGTACAGAAACGATGTTTTGCGTCTATTGACTGTAAAGGGAGAAAAATTATGCACGGAAATATAGATTCCTCAGTGATATAGACCAGGTGTAGCCAAACTTTTATCCCTTACGGGCGACTTATTCTGTAAAATGTAATCTGCGGCCGACTGTGAATATGGGCAAACAATTTTAGGATTTTTCAAATTTTTCATTGATATTTTAATAAATAATTAACAAAAATTTCAGTTTAAAAAAATATTATGGCGAATAAAGCAAAAACAAATAATCGTATTTTTCTATTTTATGAAGTACAATAATATTTATCAAATTAAAAAAAAAAAAATACAATCTAAAGAAATAAATACGCAATAAAATTTTAGCAAATGAAGAAAGAAAATAATAATTATAGTTTGTTTGTTTTTTTTGTTTTTTTTTTTTTTTTGATATGAAATACTTATTAACTTAAAAACAATACATCGTAAATAAGCGAATGAATAAAAACACATTTTTAGAAAGTTTCTCAAAATTTGGTTCATATGAACTTAAGGGACAATTCTCGAACATGATTCTAAATGTTGATCTGTGGTAATTGCGATCGACGTTTTGTTTCGATCGCGTTCATAAATGAAAATGCGGATTCACATAAATATGTTGATCCAAAGAAGGCATTGCAACAATTGTCCGAATATTCGGATATTTATCTTTTCTTATCGGTTTCCAAAAATTACAATCTGAAATCAGAGTGACTTAAGACTTATGTCGTATTTATTATTTTTTCTTCAAAGCCTGTCTAATTTGTAGTATCGAGAGAAAGTTGTTTAGTATCTGAGCTACACTTTCAACGTCGATGTTGTCATTAAATGGGCAAGACAAAAACCTGGCCATATCTTCAAGCTCACTTAATGTTAGAAATCCTCTTTCAAATTCTTTTAGAGGCAGTGCGATAATATCGGCATATTTGTCGTAAGTAAGATTCTCCTTTTATTTTTAGACTCATAAAGATTTTGATAACGCTGGAAATCACGACATTTTAATTGCATAGCACACATATTTACTTTCTCTCTTTAGATGACTTCAAAATGCTTATCATATCTATTACTGTTTTACCTTTCCTCTGTGTAGTTGCAGATTTAATTGGTGTAATTTTTCAGTAACATCGCAGATAAAAGCAAGATCAAGAAGCCATTCTTGATCACTTAATTGAGGATATGAATCAGCTTTAGTTTGTAAATGCATATATTTGTGGCAGAAGTTCTCTTAGCATAATTTTAAATTAAAACTTATTACATATAAATTTGTCATCAAACGAAATAACCTCATTATTTGCTGTCCGGCACATGAATTTGCGCCATTTTGTGCGATTATGCGCATGCGTTACGACTACAATTAATTTTAAAGTTAACATTAATTTTCATTGTTCATCGGGATAAATAGAAACAGTATGGCTACACGTTGCACAGTCTTTTCCGGTAAGAATAAATTATCGCATTCGGATTTTCATAAACATTAATTTAAGTGAAAGCAAATTGTTCAACTTTAGCTTCGCGGGCTACTTTCAAAACCTTTGCGGTCGATCGATCGACGTGTTGGCCACCTCTATATTATAGACGTTGATGCAGAAGGCACACAGTCAAAGAATTTTTTCGCGTGTCCGAAATTCGGTATATCCATAAATGAGCAGATAGAAAAACAACCTCATTACTGAAACGCACTCATAGTGTGCGATTCGGTGTATCCTTTCTGAAATGAGACCAACATCTGCCATATCGCACATGTGACGGTTGTCGCCTCTTCTTCAGAACAATCATTAATGTATACTACCATGGGCGTCGCCAGCAAGGGGCAGGGGGCAGCTGCCCCCTTGGAGTCTTGAAATTTTTTAATCAACTACTGGCCATGATAAGCATTCATAGGCGCATAATCATGGACAATTTCACGAAAATTATCTTTCAATTAAGATTTTATTCTTGTTTAATAAAATATTAAGCCTTTACAACTTATCAATTTTATTTTTCCTATAAATTATATTCTCTTTCTATCATCTTTCCCTCCTCCCCTGATGGCTGGCAACTCATCTTGCCCCCGCTGGCTCATCGGCTGGCGACGCCCTTGTATACTACACAGTTTATAGTTTGAGAGAATGCGAGTGCAATTAATTTCTCTACACGCTGAGAAGGTCCCATTCTACTGATCACACGAAATTCCGATATTCTGCCTAAACAACTACGCTGCGTTTCTGATGCAATCGTAATAACTTAAATAGCGCATTCATTTTAACAGTCCACGAGTTTACAAAATGTAGCAGAACCGAAATAAATAAATATTAACAATATTCCGTGGAAGGTTCAACATTGTGTTTTGTGTCGTAGATGCAATGAGTTATTCTACTTCAAAAACCTAAAGAGAAATATACCTGATTTCAAAAAGGTTTTTTTTTTTTCATTAAGTAATGCGTGTTTCTCTTAATAAGAAGTCGTTTAAAATGAAAAATACTATTATATATGCTATTTAAAGTTTAAAGATAAGTTACTTGCCTCGCGTAAAATCTAATACAGTCTGTTCATAGGTTTGTGCCACGTTAGGTACTACTGGCGCCTGTTCTTTTGACAATTTAGAAGAAATTGGCCCAATATGTAAGTAATTATTTTTAATAACGTTTTTGTGAAATACTTTTATTTCAGTGCTGTAAAGCGAATGCTGTTTGAATACACATTTTTCTTTTTGTTGTTACTCGGGCATCCGAGCAGTTCGGATTCATGTTTACTTCGGTTTAATAAAACTTCTGCAATACACAAATTAGACCTCCGAACTCGGAGGTGATATTTAAACATTAAACATATCTTCGATTAATGACATTTTTCTTGCTACATCTTCTATTACGCTTTTCATTCGCCGCTCTCCAGACACATTAATAACACACTTGTCGCACGGATTAATTGAGAATTGTTACCTCGGTTTTGCAGTTCGCAGTACTTTTTTCAGCTTATTATCTCCGAACGTGACCGATTCATATCAGAATTTTGATATGAGCGCTTCTAGATGTTACATAAATTATATTGATTAAGTCCATCCAGAGTTGGTCTTTGTTTTTCTTTGTTGATTGCCGTACAACGCATGTCTAGGCCGGAGGAATGAATATATAATCATGAGGTACAAATTAGTGAATTTAAGAAATGTTATCGGATTCTGACGAGCTTTGTAGGTATCGGAAAGAATGTTTTGGAGTGTAAGAAGTTGGGGTTTTAGAATTGCTCTATGAGAATTGTATTGCGGGCAACTCATACGGAAGCAATTTACAGTGTGCCGTGAGTATTACCAAATAGAAGCAGGTTGATTACTAAGGACGTAATTATGCGGAGGAATTTTAGCGCGACCCAGGACACGACCTCTTCTTTTCTACGGTTTAAAGAGTGGAGCTACATTCTGACGAGATAATCACGTGTGGCAGGCAACTTTTCTAATT
This sequence comes from Icerya purchasi, assembly GCA_039619475.1. Classification (NCBI taxonomy): domain Eukaryota; kingdom Metazoa; phylum Arthropoda; class Insecta; order Hemiptera; family Monophlebidae; genus Icerya; species Icerya purchasi. Next base: position 207,344,391 of record CM077115.1, read on the forward strand.
TATTTGTTAATATTTTCTTGTTTAGATTTAACGTTTCTGATGCATATAACCCTTCTGGTTTTACAACTGTAGCATAGTTGTCTTAGTTTTGCTCCTATGCTCATTGCTTTTTTATCGTAGACATTTTTCACCAAGTGATATGCCCGACCTAATTTACATATTCTACTATTCATTGCTTCTTCTTCTAGTCCATTTTGTTGTATAAATTCCCCTAGATGTTTAAACGTCTTAATTCGCATTATTTTTCCAGCACATGTATTAAAATAACCTGGGCTGTTTTTAATATTTGTCATGCACTTGGTCTTTTGAAAATATGGCTTTGTTCTCGACAAATAGCGATCTTTCCAACGATGTATCACTTGTCCGAAATAAAAATTATTTTTTTCCAAAATTTCGAGCTTTCGGCGCTCCGAGAGTCTAATATTAAAGTTGCAAAACCCAGATGTTGCATAATATTGTATTGTCATCTATAACAAGCATTTTTGCAAAAGGACACTTTATTAATTCATTAGGAAGTAGGTGAAAAATCGTTTCTAAAATTCCCCTCAGTTCGGCGCTCCGAGTCTAATTTTGAAGCTGGAAACCCGGATGTTGCATATTATTATATTGTCATCTATAACAAGCATTTCTGCCAAAGGACACTTTTTTAATTTATCGGAAAGTAGGTAAAAAATTGTTCGCAAGATCCCCCGCCCCATACACACACAGACAGAATGACAAAGCGAGTTAAATAAAAGGCTATAAAAATTTGATTGCACATACCCATTTCCGTCTGCTAAGTGAACGCTTCTTTGAAGTTATTACCGTTCAACAATGTTTAAATCACCTAAGTAACAGATTTTATTGGAAAAACGATAAAATCTAATGTTTAAATTGTGTGTTTTTATTTTTGCATTTGATTCTTATTACGCAAGCGAAGTTGCTGTTTACTTTTTACCGCATCCGCTGTCGGTCAAATAATTTTCTTGCTTTAGCCGGTTCGCCCACTAATGTGCAAGTTTTGTAAATCGGAAATAAGGGCTGTATATAAAATACTTTATGCTCTCGCATTTTTCTCGTTTATAGCTTACGAATTCACTATAAACCTCGTTTGGAACCGTAGAATAAAATGCAATAATATTAAATCGTCGATTCAATATAATATTATCTACTGTAATGCAAAATTGATTGCTATTTCTATTCACTTTTGCATCCTGGAAAAATTGCTGTGGCTTATTAATTATAATTTTTGCAAGTATAGTTTTTTATTATTTTCTCCGTTTTTGAAATCGATGTCGTTGAAATTGTAGAAAATAAAGAAAAAATCCTGTTATTTTTGAAGCGTTTACTTAATTTTGCAGAACTTTTTCAATGTTTCGAATGTTTTCGGAAAAATGTAATCAACCATCACGAACAAAAATGAAATATCTCAATTGATTTTTAATCAACAACCTTACAGTTCACGTCAGAAAGGCGGTTGCGCCCCCAAAACTCATGTGCATTTACATACTCGCCCCGATAAACATATTATATAGAGATCACCTTGTTATTTATTATTTGCTTTAAAAAGATGAAAAAAGAAAAAAAATCAGCTCGGAATTGTTTACTACATGTTAGTAAGAAAAAAAAAATTAAATTAAAAGTATATTATACTTTTTGTTTGAAAAATTGTTCATGAAGGTAAAAAAGAACAGTTATGGTTACACGTCGACGCTGCTTATGCTGGAAGTGCTTTCGTTTGTCCCGAATATCGGAAATGGTTGCAGGGAATTACTTACGCTAATTCGTTCGCATTTAATCCGAGTAAATGGTTAATGGTTAATTTCGATTGCACAGCCATGTGGTATGTGTTTTTTCTTGTTTTACCGTGTTCTTTTTGTTTTGTTTTTTTTGTTTTTGTTTTTTTTTGTAATATTATATAGATAAAGTGAAAAATGAGTTTTTACTTTAATCGTCTGTAAATCAAACTCTGCCAAAATTAAAATTTTTTATTTGTTAGTATGAATATTTCGCGCGTTATCTTTTAAAGTGAAAAATTAAAATTATCTGTAAATATAAATTTGAACTATCGAACAGCAACTTACAGATATTTTCTCATGGTCACTAATTTCTTCCGCAAGATGCAATTAGCGGAAGCTCCCTTTTTTCTATAGCATTCCTTTAGAATCGCATTATTTTTGTGAAGACAACGCGATCCGAAGCAGAAGGCGCTTAAAACTCGCAAACGGGTGCTTTACAATCGCCGAAAAGTGTTAAACATGCCTCCCCCCAATCATCCGATATAAATCCCGTTGAGAATTTCTAAGAACGGTTATTGGCGTCTCATTTCTAATAGACTGGAAATGAGAGAACGGCTCCTGAAAGAACGCAATAATTTTCCCGCGAATTACCTGCAAACTATGGTCGCATTGATGTCCCTTGTAGGTTGGCAGCAGTGATTAAAGCTAAAAGTGAACACACAAAGTATTAAGAGATGATATCATTTCACTTTTTTTTTTGAACTTGCGTATTATGCTTGTTCCTCTTTGTTTTCATTTTTAAATACTTATTTCGCATGCGAATTAGTACGTTTCTTTTTCGTTGCAGCGTGACTTTCTTTATTTCTCTCTTTTAAATTTTGTTTTTACATTTGTACTCGGGTTTTTTTAATGTTTAAAATAAAAACAAACATAATTTTTCCTGGTTTTGTTGCTTGAGTTTACTTTTTTCAGTCCCTACCGTGCATACATACAACTCTGCGTTGATAATAATTTCCTTTCGATAATAGAGAGCAAACGACGCCCAAACACTTTGTAAATGAGACAAGAAAATGCATGAAAAAGACAAAAATACCGAGAAAAACGACTGAAATTAAACGTCATCATGGCATGGTAAGATATAACAAAAAGTCACTGAACGCAGTATTTCGACAGCACACGTACACACACAGATGCCGTGTCGTCCCAACGCTAGATCACTGTTACAAAAGACAACAAACGAAATAATTGTCGGCGAGAGTGCGGTGAGCAGATAGAAAGTTCAGGCAATTACAGCGCATTATGGCACAACTGATTTTAAGGGATTTGGACAAGTCTTCAGCAGCTCGACGTCACTCAACTGCTGCAACCGAAGCTATTCGTGCACAGACGAGCTAGATCACCGCTTCCGGCCATTCACACAAAGACGCTTACGCTGCTCGCAGACTCGCACATGCGAAAATTTCGATCGCGCACCGGATTTCCGCTTTCTGCCTAGCAAGGATCATTCATTGTTCGTCAATGACAATGAGGATGATATTCGGGAAATGTGAATTAATCATTCTTACCGAATTCTAGCTCGAACATCGTCGACAGGTATCGCCATAAATACCAAATCCACATCAGCATATATTTTTATATACAGTGAAACTTCTACTAACGGACACTTCTAAATAGCGGATATTTCCTAATAGCGGACAATTTTAAAATCCCCGGCATTTTCCCATGAGACAAAATATAAAAATATTTCTCAATAACGGACCTTCCCAATTACGGACGCGGACACTTTAATAAGTATGATTTTGGAAATTCGATTTCTGTTAAATGGACAAAGTTTGTCAAAAAAAGTTCAATTAGTGCTCCAGATTATTGTTTAATAGACGATGGGGCACCGACATAAATTAATTGGAAGCTGAATTCATGCAACAACAAAATCCATCCGATGCATGATGCAGTAGACTGTGATGATAATAATGTTTATGATGGCAAAGAAGATACGCTACTGAAGTTGACGGTGAAATTTTAAATAATGTTGACACTCGCGTTAATTATTATTGGAAAACTAAAAAAATCGTATTTCATTCGTAAAGCTGATGCTGAAGGTTTAAAAATGATATCCGAACTATGCAAGTGCATATCGAATCGCGAATTTTAAATGAAAGTAAAATTACCGATTTTTTGTCATACAAAACTGAAATATGTTCAATACGCGCTAAGATTTACAGTATGTGTTAAAACAAAAAAAAAGTATTTTGAACATAAGCGATTAAAATTATAGATTACCTTGCGTTCCTAAAAACAAAAAGTGTGATTTATACTCTATTGCCTAACTTGTTTATCAACTAATCCTGGGATACAAACGTAAGTACTGTAGTAGTACTCTGTACATACGCACATATATTTTTATATTATACGAACATTTTTTTCTTTTTAATATTTAAGACGCATGTGTATGTCTTAAGTAAATATGTATTGTATTTTTTTATATATTACGTACTATCTTTTATATTCTTGTTAAATACGTTACAATACACAATAATGTAAATTTCAGTAAACTGTACATACATTATTATTTCCCATTAGCGGACACTTCTTAATACCGGACAAATTTTTCACAAGTTTCACTGTGTTTTATTTAAGAAAAATAAAAATTTTGCAGTCTTTGGTAGATGAATTTTAATTTTTTATATTTTCATTTTTTTAACTAATTCAATACATATAAGAAGTAATAATCACGAATACGTACATACTATATATATATATATATATATATATATATATATATATATATATATATATACATGAAGTACGCTATCACTGATTTTGTTGCAGGGTACAGAATTGCGAATCGCTGCATAACACATTTAATGTAGAGCCATTATATTTGAAACACGAGAATTCCGGTAAAGATTTTATATAGATATATATAAGTAACTTAGTCATTAAAAATTATTTAGTTAAAATATAAATTATAAAACTGTAGAAATCTATATATCGTTGAAATTTAATTCATTCGATTGTGTGTTTAGATTTTTAGCTTTTCGATTACAAAACATTAACAAGCCTTAGATAATATATCCCTAAACGGCCGCATTATACAACTGAAGGCTGTGTTTCGCCAACCCCGCCTATTTTGACTTGGGAATCCAAAATAGGCTTATTCGTTTGTGTTCTCCACCTTCGTAGTTTAATTAGAGAAGTCTTTGCTCATGTAAAGGTAACGGTTGAAAATCGTGTCATTCGTTTGTGCACCATTTGTTTTGGTTTGTACTCACCTCCTTCCCAATCTGGTAAGGGTGAGGGTAGTTCTGCCCATGTTAAGAGTTAGTGCCATTCGTTTTGTATTTCATTTGTGCACCGCTTATTTTTGTTTGTGCCCATCCCCTTCCCAATCTGATGAGGGTGGGACTAGTCTTGCTCGCATTGAGGTAAGGGTTATAAACGGTGTTATTTATGTGTGCTTTGTTTGTGCTTGTTTAAGCACCACTTGTTTTTGTATGCACTCATTCCACTGTAGAATTGGAATGAACGAAACTGGAGAAACGGTACCTTAAGAGAGTATGTGCTTCTAACAGTGTGATTTGCACTTTAATAAAATTTAGCCATCAATCTTCTAATCGGTAGACAAATCAGAATTAGCTTAATCATTTGTTTCTTCCGTCTAGCTTTTTCTAATCTATTTCATTTGAAGACGATACATTAAGAAAACCATACATGCTCTAGGTAAAGCCGTAATATACCGGAGTGTAACAACGAGTCATTTTGATTCTAATTGCCAACTGCAGTTTTCCAGTTTTGTATATTTTATAGTATTTTCTTAATTTTTCGCAAATACTTTTTTTTTTTTTAAATCGTGGAAAAATTTTCGTTGTTTATTTTGGAACATATTTTGAATTTTCTATGATTTTTTATCATTTCTTTTAAAAACTATGAAAAACGTTTATTGTATTTTTTTATTGTTGTTTTGAGCTCGTCACCCAGGCAACTCCATCCATAAATGATAGGCAGAAGAGTCAACTAATTAGAATTTAATTCGATCGGAAATAGCTGAACTAAAGGAACCAATGACAGGGACAACACCTTGAGAGAGAAAAGACAGGATATTATAGGAAGCACAATAAGGATCAGGAAGTCTTAACTTTAGGAGGAGTAAATAAAGAGAACATTTCGCAGAAAGAGCAGAACACTCGAAGAAAATGTGATTAGCACCACAGACGACTGCTTCATTAGAATGAAAAGGACAATAAGAAGAGGAAACCAAAGAGAAACGAAATCGGGAAGAATTCAATAAAATGTGATTGAGACAATAACAGAACGTGAAGAGAAGAGAACTCCGGGAACCAAGGATTAGAAGCAAGGTTAGGTTGAATTGATAGGTAGAAGGAACGATTATTGGTAAAGGAGGAAGGCTAAGTTACACGTTTAGAAAACAAACGATAGCCTAAATAAGATCTTCAAATTGATTCAGCAATCACTGCTGAAATAGGAGAGGATTTAAGAGCAGCATCAAGGGGTAGACGGAGATAGAAATTCTGTATTCTATCCGATTTGGAACGAAGAGATTTGGAGCCACAGCCGTAGATTAATGAACAGTAATTAAACTTGGAGGGAATAATAGACCTATATAAGGCAGTGAGTACAAAAGGATCACCTCTTTCCCATTTGGTTGGTGATAAGAGTTTCAGCAAGTTCAGTCTTTTAATAGCGGAACGAGAAAGATGGATGATATGCTTGGAAACGGTTAGTCGACTACTAAAATAAACACCAAGATAGCAGAAACAATTAAGACAAGGAAGAGATATCTGATTTAGGGATATATTAACTAAAGCGAAATTATAAAGACGTTGAGTAAAAAAACCATGCAGGAAGATTTAGAAGGAAAAATAGAAAGATGAACAGAGGACAGAAAAGAATTAAACGCTTCGTTGACAGCTGTAATATCCATAAGAAGAGGGGAAAAAAAGAATAATAAATATCATCCGCAAAGAATAAGGAAAGGGAATTTAAAGGAAAAGATACCATAGCAATGTTGTAAATGTTAAAAAGAGTACGACTGAGAGCTGGGGAATACCACGGGAAACAATTCTTGTAGCTTGAAACAACGGAGAAAAAATGTGGATAGTACGGTTCATCATAAGATTAATTGTTAGGGTGGTGAATTTGACCGGAAGGTTAATTGCTGCTATTGTATCTCTCAGAGTTTGTAAATAAACATTATCGTAGGCTGAAGAAATATCAATCTGTATAATGTTTATGAATGAAAGATTTATAAATATGGGGAGTAAAAAAACTAATGCAATCGACGGGACCGATGCCTGGCCGAAAGCCAAAAATGTTAAAAGGAAGTAATTAATTATATACCAGCCACATTAAACTGTACAACCTAGTCTACCTTCTAGTATCTGGTGTTCTTTGAGTTTCCTTCACTTCCCCGTTCTGTTGTCATTCTACGATTCGCTTGCGTTCTGGCTATTCTGCTCTTCCTTCCTCTCGTTTATTTCCTTGTCACCTCTCCAAATTGTCCTCTCCACCCCAATGAAGCGATGGTTTGCGACGCCGATCACATCTTTTTTGAATGTCCATTCTTTTCTATCGAAAGTTGTATTTTATATTCTTGTCTGCTGAAACACTATATTCCTTATTGTGCATCTTATATTTTGCCTTTACCTCGCTATCCATTATTTCATCCGTTCGTTCCTTTATATTGTCCATATCTGACCGAATCAAAATTTAACTGACGGCTCTTTTCTTTCTTGTTGTTTCTGGGTGTAGGTCCTTAGCTAGCGTGCCAACAGGGGGGATTAAAAAAAAGGCGCTTGTTCTTTCTATTTCTAAAAGTTTGTTGAAACATGATGTCAAGAAGATCGGGCATAAGGAGGAATTTTTCTTAGGAATAGGAAAAGAATTCCGGCAAAGCGGAGTGATATCTCTGGACAAAAAGGAATTAAAGAGGTCAAGGAGGGGGACACAAGAGATTGCTCAGATAGATTTTTGAGAATAGTATGCGGAATACCGTCTAGACCCAATGCTGTAGGACTAGCAGAGATTAGAAGAGCAGACTTTAATTTGTTGATATTGAAAACGGATGTAAGAAGGTAGGGGAAGAATTCTGTGAGGAAGGGAGAGAATAAAGTTCGTCAAAGTCAGGAAGGTAATAGTCGACAAAAGTTGAAAGACTAACAAGGGAAAAGTTGAGGTTAGAAGGACATTCAGAAAATAGGGGGTTTGAAAGCTTTGGCCAATTTCAAAATATGGTGAAGAAGAGTGGTTTTGGAGAAGGAAGAACAAAAATTCTCCCAAGAGAACTTCTTTACGGCTTTAAGTGTATGTACCTGCTTGCATTAGCTCGTTTATGAGCAAGGAAATTCTCGGCAGTAAAGTTAGAGCGGGGAAGTTTCTAAAAGTGACTCGGCTAAGTCTAAAAGCTGCACTGTATTCCTCGTTCTATGTATATTAATTTGAATTTATTTAAATTCTAAATTAATAAAAAAAAATAATTTGGTTTAATTCAACGTGTTTTAATAAAATGTGATTGACATATTTTTGAATTTCTACTCAATTAATTTAATTTGAATTGGTCTAGATTTAATTAAAGTTTTTAATGATTTTACATTTATAAACGTATTATTTCGATTTAATTCGATCTCGCTTAATTTAATAATTTTGCAATAAACGATTTTCACGGTTTTTAAAAAATATTATATTTTCTAAAAATTTTAAAGCGATGAAATAATAAAAAATCGTAAAATTGGTTCTAATTTTTTTGTTTTTTGATAGTATTTTCTTAAAAGATGAACCATTGCTAGTTTCTGGCAGATAAAAAAATATATCCATTTGTTAAGATGATTTTAATTGAAAATTACGATAATTCATTTACCTGGTTTTATGGTATTCATAAAGGAGTAACAAAATTGGAGAGGGTAGCTATAATTGAAGAAATAAAAAAACGCTTTATGAGAAATATGGATGTATTTGAACTTTTATGCCAAAGCTTATTCTAGAATAAATTTTTTTGGCTTGTCAGTATATTAATAAGTACCACTGGAATATTTGCAAAGAATTTGTTAAGTTGAAAAGTCGTCGGTTTAATTTAAAAAATAAAAATTATATAGTTAATCATCGTTCTGCTTTTTCCCCGTCCGCTTATTGTGTCCATTGTACTCTAGCGACAGTACTTTCGTTTGTGATCCTAACCACGTGCTGTTTGAATATTCCAACCCTTTCTCCGAACGTAATATCCTGTACGCTCACCTTTTAAAGCTGAATTTTCCTGCTCCCTACAATGCTTCCTATATTTTAACTTTGCCGTCTCTAAATGTAGTTCATATTCTTACCTCTTTTCTTTCATCGATCTCTGACCGGATTAAAATTTAATCCCTAATATAATTCAGTTGTTCTGGGTAGCTGCCCTCAGTTGGCCGAGCCCAAAAAAAACAAAACAACCTTCTGTTAGGTTTTTAAAATTTTTTATACCGTAAGATATCTTATAGAAATTCCGATCGTTGAAAAAAATACTGAATCATGCTTCTGCTACATGGTGAATATAATAAAATAAAACATGATTGATTAACATTTCATTTCTATGCCAATGTGAATCGGTATAATTTTAAAATGATAGATAATGAACATCAAAATCATTTGGTACCAATTTCTTCCCTTTTCTCGGCGCTCGGCTATTGTTTCTTTTGGTCATTCCCTCCTTCCCTTTTCTCGTTTTTCTTTTTCTCTTTCACCTTCTCCCTTTTGCCCTTTCCACTCTACTGATCCTCCCTTTATAGTAGACCCCAACCATATCACTTTTGAATGCCCTGCTCTTTTTCCTGAGTGCTCTCATCTATACATCGAACTTTTGGTGTTGGATCTTCCTACCCCTTTCAATGCTTCCTTTATCCTTTCTTCCCATCTCCAGCCGTTATTCCCCTCCTTCTTTCCTTTATACTTTCTATCTCCGATCGCCTCAGAATCTGAGTAAGTGATTTAAGTCCATGTAGTTGGGTCAGTGTTAACACCGAGCCTATTTAAAAAAAAAAATAAAACATCAAAATCAGCCGGCTAACTGAAGAGTAATCTGCTCTATACGTTTTATTATTATTATTATTATTATTATTATTATTATTATTATTATTATTATTATTATTATTATTATTATTGTTATTATTATTATTGTTATTATTATTATTATTATTGTTATTATTATCCAAGGGAATCATAGCCTTTGCTGGTTTGCTTTATAATACGGCTAATATGTCTAGCAAGCATTATAAATTTTCTCCATTTTGATGGTTAAGGAAGGTCCTTACATTTGTAGCGGCGTTTAATAGAATTGATTTTTGTATCATGTCTACTATATATGGCGCCAGTCCTAGGTTACTTATGTTCTTAACTAAGCTATTCGGTATTATGCCATTATTTCCAACAACTAGCGGTATTATTCTAACTGTATTGATCTTCAACAAATGCTTCAATTGTTCCCTAAGTTTTTCATATTTATTGACTTTATCCTCGAAAACTTTACTTATATTTCTACTATCTGGGACAGCGATATCTATTAACACACTTGATTTCTTCTTTTTATCAATTAATATAATATCCGGCCTATTATATTCCACTGTTTTATCCGTCAGCACAGTTCTATCCCAGTATAATTTATGATGGTCATTCTCTAAAATTTTTTCCGGTACATATTTGTAATATGGTTGCTTAGATTTAATTAAGCCGTATTTAACTCCGATTTCTTGGTGAACTATAGCAGCTACATCATTATGTCTTTTTATATAAAATCGCGCTGCTAACTGTTCACATCCGCTTAAAATATGCTTAATTGTTTCACTTTCTTTTCCGCATTTCCTGCATTTATCCGAGATATTAGGGTCTTTAATAATATATCTTCTGTAATTTCTTGTTGTTATGGCTTGATCTTGGATTGCTGCTAAAAACCCCTCTGTTTCTGGAAATAATTCACCACGTATCAGCAATTTGTTTGATAAATATTTATCCACATTTTTTTCTTTTAATTCTTGTGGGAATTTTCCATGAAGTGCTTTTGTACTCCATGTTTCTTGTAAGTCTGTTCGGTTGTTGATAAAACTAGCACTATTTAAATTAAGCGGGGTGTAGTTCTTATCCGATTGTTTTATTGCAGCATGTAAATCTGATTCCGCACATCTGTGATTGAAGTAGTCCCTCATTTTCTCTATTTAACTATTTAGTAAATTCTCCAAGTGTATTAATCCTCTTCCTCCTTCACTTCTTTTAATGTACAGCCTTTCGATAGCCGCTTTCGGATGATGCATCCTTGCTTTTGTTAGGCACTTGCGCGTCATAATATCAATTCCATCAATATCAGTTTTACTCCATCGTATCACCCTGAAGGAGTATGTTAAAATCGGAACTGCATGTGTATTGATAGCTTGAAATAAGGATTTACTTTTTAATTGTGTTTTTATTAGTTTCTTTATTCTATTAATATAATTTGTAATCAGCTGTTCTTTCATGATTTTGTGGTCAATTCGTTTGCTTTGCATTATTCCTAGGTACTTATATAAGCCTTCTTCATTCATTGATTTTATGTACTCCTCTTTCCTTGTTATGTCCTGCTATTATTATTATTATTATTATTATTATTATTATTATTATAGTTAGTTGCATAATAGAAAACTCCATGATTTTTTGGAAGCATAACCTCCTGGGTTCTATCTTGAAATTACTGTTACCAGCAAGGAGTTAAAGCTTTTCATTTATTTATTGTTAGATAATTTTGTTTCAGTAATTGCTTTATTTTTAATGTACCCTATAATATATTACATTTAATTTCATTTAATCTGTTTGCAGGACTTGGAATTGACTATATGGTAACGTATATTTTTACATTGAAAATAATTATAATTTCAATTTTTTTTTTTTTTTGAATTAGTGAGAGCGTAAACTGTAAAACTAGACAGATCTAATCGGTTTTTTAATTTTATTTTATAAAGAACGAAAATACTGAATTAATCTGTATTAGGGATGATGAAAGAATAGATAAATAAATATCAAATTAATTTAACAGATATAAGCTATGATTATCCTTCCATGAACATAATCGAAGCAAGTAGAATTTGCGTAAAACGAAATTTACAGTAAATTATTTTAGATAAAGCGATTTTAATATTCTTATCTGATATCTGATATCTAATTTTTAATATACAGTCTATCTAACAGAAGACACAATCCCCTTGCGTAGTCGTATACAAAATATTTCTGTGAAACATACCTATATGGTGACTTCAGTACTCGTTTTTTTTATAATTTTCCTTGAATTATATTAGTTCGGGGAAAAATTGTTTAGTAAATTAGAGTGTGTAGCTCATGAACACCTTTTAAAACAAATTATAAAATATGTTTGAATATAGTTATTATGCTTTTTTCTTTACTTTTTTTTCTTACAAGTAAATAGTAATATCCAGGAACCTAGTCATCGCTGTCTGGGACTTGTTGACCCGAAGCTTGTGTTCTGTGCAAAGATTCACAGCTAACTTACTAGCTCGCCGGACACTATAAACGGAAAGTCATAAGTATACACCTAATTAATGTAATTTATAAAAAGATCGGTTTTTTCGAAAATATTTAAATTGAAAGATTAACTGGCTAAAAACTATTAAAATTTCGGGTGACTACAAAATCGGAATTGTTAAATAATCAATATAAGATAACAGACAGGGGCAGCATACACAGAGGTGGATGACGGAAGATACAGAGACAATACGCGATCTCATTTTATTTTTATTGGTCTTTTACAGAACTTCCCTATCAGGAGACTAAGTAGACTCTGTCATTAGAATTTGTTTCTTTACTGCCTTTATGGTTTTTTTTTTTGTATTTTGTGTTTATTTTTAAAAGTATTAATTAATATTGCTTCCAGAAATTCTAAGGAACAAGGTGTCCCGGGACTTGAAAGCATTTCGCTATGCCCTAAACTATATTTCACCTTGCGTAGATTTAATTCCAAATTCAATTCTTTACTTGTTTTCTCTTTTGGGACGTGCGATCATCGGACTCCGATAAAGCGGGGTTACTAAGTAATCCTTTCTGGCGAAACTGGCTTTTCTAAAGTTGTAAAACATTTTTAATGAACAGATTTCCTAATCGAGGTTTTTAACGGTTACGGACAAGTGAGTAATAATTGTTAACTCAAACTTTTTCCCGAACAACTCTACGCAATCGATTGTGCTCCTTACCTTCGATCTAAGTTCCTTGTTAGAATAATTATTCGTTTTATCGAAATTATTCATTTTCTCAACTAAATCTTTTTATCTTAAACTCAACCATCTATGAACCACGTAAATGACCCCCACACACACACCTACATTTGATACTTAACTGTTCTTTTCTCTTTTTTGAATTATTTAAATTATTTATTTTTTTTACCTTAATTATTCACGACCTCGATAAGTCCTTCTTCTTGGAGTGTGTCATAATTCATCAAAAAAAAAAATATCAACCCAGATTATCAGAAACTTTCTCTTGTGAACTCCTCGTAATCTTCAATTATGAATGAATCGGGTTCGAGTGTCTTTTTCAGCGAGCTCCTTATCATTAAACTCTCGTAAGAATTTCTATATGTTCTTCTAGTCATCATTGTTCTTCTTAGATCTTGCTGTTCCATCGTTCCTCATAAGGCATCGAAAAAAATTTAAAAAAAAAAATCGGAAATGTATCAGGCAGAAACAGTGCACCGCTCGTACGACTACTTGTCAGAGTACCGATAGCCCTTCCGTTTTAGAATGTAAAATTAAAATTTTAACTAGCTCCCGTTTATTTAAGGGAAAAAATGATAAAATCGATACTATGGAATAACAACGCTTTAAACAAAATAGCGGTAAATGAGCCATTGTAATGCGTTTTAACCGAAAAATTGACGTAATTTCGCTCCGTTTAGAAAAGTTAACCAAATATCGATGATTTAACTAGTTGGGAGAGGTCGAATTGGTTCCCAGGTAAGATTTTGCTGGTCGAATTGGTTCCCGGGTAAGATTTTGCTGGTCAAATTGGTTTCTGTAGATAAACTTGATTTTCAAATTAGCTGGTCGAATTGGTTTCCGTTCTCTATGTGGTTGAAATTTTCTTTTTTTTTTTTTTTTCATTATTGTTATTATTATTTTAACTCCGCTGTACATGGCGGCTTCTCAACTAGAGTTTCTAATAGTCACTTCTATTATTTATTGTGTTTTCTTTTATTATTCATTACGTAGTCAACGAAATTAAACAAATTAAAAAAGTTTTGTGGATATATTTAAAACACACTTTTCGCTCATTTCTCTTTGCAAGCGATATATCGCACATCTATGTTGCAAGCTGTCTTCAATATTAATGTATTATTGTTATCCGTTTTTAAAAAATCTGAACTGTAAATGGAAAATACAACTAATTGTCAACTACATTTAGCACTTAATGTAGTTTTATAATACTTTACCAATGAATGAACGTTCACACAGCTCAACCCTTGTGTTTCACGATTCATATTTTATATATATATATATGTTCATAAAAAAAAGGAATCAAATGAAATCAAGGGTAAATTAAACTTAATGTTATTTCTTATGCGAAATTCGCCACTATTATCAAAAATATATTTATTTTTGGTTAAATTACCACGTTTTAATAAAGTACATAAATCCACTGATTCATCAATCATTCTAGTAACAATGGGAACCAATTCGACCTTTTTAACTTGAAAACTGATTTAATTCGGGAACCTATTCGACCACCTAATGTAGCAATTCCAGTTTATTACTGGAACCAATTCGGCCACATCGGACTAGTTGGACGGCGCCCACTGATCAGCTACACTGTCACTATTAAGAACAGATTTTATCCGAATAGTGGTGAATGTCATCGCAGTAAGCCGAAAGTGGAAAGTTTTACTTACAGGATGCACTTGCAACTGAATGCTAGCCGATATTCGCTGAGTCGTATCGATCGGGTGCGGTTGGACAACGAAAAATTTTACGTTTCAATCGAATAGACTTTTTTAATCACACCCTATTTGTTAGGATTATAAATAGTAAATGAAATGTAGGACCAATAGCAAACGATAAATAAATATATATAAAATATATTAATTTAGTGACGTTCTAAGCAGGCTCTTCTTCGGCCGAAAACGAAAACAAAAAACAACAGTTTGGTTCCGTGGTCTTATTTTTATTTTCGGCTGAAAATGGGCCTTGCTCGAACACACGTTACTAAATTGGCATATTTATTACTTATTTATATTTATCGTTTATTATCGGTGTATTTTCTTATTAAAAGACAACACAGTTAGAGAAAAAAAGACGCGATATACGAGGGATTAAAATAAAATGGAGGTCTAATTGAAATTAATTTTAAATCGAATATCGACGAATGATTACCGCCAAAAGTTTCGAATTTGTGTAAAAACATAAAAAAAAACCTGGGCTTGTAACTGGAAACCTATTTAGGGTTTTTTTTTAAATCTAATTTTGCGTTGTTTTCGAACTATAAAATATTTTTTAAAGAAAATACTGTTTTCCCGATAATTACTTTCCATTTAAAGAAACATTGCCCTTATTAATTTTTGTTCGTTCTTGCTTCCAGCATTGGCAAATTCCATTAAGTAAACGATTTCGCTCGTTGAAATTGTGGTTCGTTATTCGTAACTACGGAATTTTTGGTTTACAGCAGCACATTCGAAAGGTAATTTAGGATATCGCTATACTAAATAATAATTAAAGAATCAAGTTAAACTATATTTAGCGAATTCACGTGGTAATAATTGAACCTTCCAAAGTATAAAAATATTTGCAAATTAATAACTTTTTTTTTCGGTGTTCTTATTATCAACTCTCTATTAATCATTATAAAATTGCTGAATGTACTAAAAAAGCTTTTACATGCAACAGTGTTTAACGGTTAATTTATATTGCGGCGTATGAAAACAGTATATAAATATTTGAGTAATCAAAATATGCTTTTGAACGTTCATTTGTTATTACTCTGAAGATAAATCACACTATTTCATTTATTTTAGATTTACAAGAAGAATGCAACTATAAATAAAAATGAATTTATCGATATACGAAATAGAATAAAATGTCAACGATATGGAGAGTTTTTCTTTTTTTTTTTGGCCTGGCTGTAGATACCATCTGGCCACTAATTACTACTCATTATTAATTAAATCATTCCATTTCTTATTTTTAAATTAATCTATTTTTCTTTTTGGCCGTCGCTGGGAATCGAATTCTTGACCGCTATCTCAGCAATCAAGAGTTCACGCCACTAGGCTATCGCGACGACCTATGGAGGTGATTGAATTATAAATGTGAATTTACATTAAAGCATAATAAAAACAAACTTTAATAACAAACAATATAAGGGTAAAAATAATTTATAACAATAAATTATTTTTACCCTTATATTGTTTGTTATTAAAGTTTGTTTTTATTATACAGTTTTAACAAACAGGTACGCATTCACCTACATTTACATCAAAGCAAATACGAATTTTGAAAATTTCTCTTTCGATTCGACCGCAAGAAATTTTTACCCTCATACAGATTCTTGAGAAATTTACACGATTAAAATAAATCGAAATCATCAATTCTGTTCAGGACTGAACAGAGAATATTCTCCCCATAACATCACATGTTGAAGGAGGCATATGGAATCCTTTTGTACTTGTTCAGTTCGTAAAAAAATTATTTTAGCTTTTTTGACTTCTTTGTTTATCATGTTCCTATATTTTTGTACATGTCACGACCCTTCTCTGTATTCACACTTTTGTATTTCCTTCTTTCCTCAATTAGTTTTAGTGTCTCATTTGAGATTCAAGGCCTATTGCATTACCTGACCACGCAAAACTACTGTGTACTATAACTTCTGCTTTTATTAAAAATTTTTAATTAACTTTTTAACTTTTTTTTACTATTTTTCATTCATATCTGCCACTATTGTTTGCGTAATTGCTGGCAAAAGCAGTAAAGTTCCTTTTCTCTTTTTTTTCGTGTTTGATTTATTCGACATTGATGCAATAGTTCTTAATTATGTAAAATACATAGATAAGGATAGTGCGTGTATTTTATTTGCATGTAAATTTTAATTAAAAATAGAAAAATAGTAATAATAATTCATATTTCAAGTCCAAAGAAGCGAACGGTTAAATAAGCAGAGTTTATTGAATAAATAGTATGAGATTGACGAAATTCTAAAGAACAAGTTAAAAGACGATAGCAGTGATTAAAGATGTATGCAAGAAGGCGAAGCCAACAGCTGTGTTATTTTTTATTTGAGATTATTTTATTGCATTAATTTTTTATTTCGAAAGTACAAACAAAAATATAATATTTCATTTTTGTTCCTATTTTTTAAAATAATTTTATTTAAGAGGATATACTATTTTCTTTTTTCAAAATGTTGATGTTGCCGATATAAAAAAATGATTTTAAAGATTTACTTACGCGAATATTTAAATGTTTCGCTTTTCTTTTTCTGTTTTTGAAATTATCATCCATTGTAGAGTGTGAAATGCGCAGAACTATTTGAGTCATTAATGAGAAAAGACCCTCGGTTCATAATTCCAGTCAAACGGCATTTAGGGATGGTCGCATTTTGTTTGAAAGGCGGTAACTATCTGACGGAAAAACTGCTAAAACGGTTAAATCTCAGAGGAAATATTCATTGCGTACCTGCTGCGCTTAAAGGTTAGTTCTGTTAGCAGAGCTGTTATTATTGTTATAGAGTACCTCCTTAAAATTGTATCTGTTAACAATGTGTAATAATTCTGATGTTGTTTCAGATAAATATGTCATTAGGTTTACAGTTACGTCACAGTATACTACAAACGACGATATAATGAGCGATTGGAAAGAAATTAAAAATACGGCCAATAATCTATTAAACGAATGGAATGACATTAAAAATATAGAAATTCCAGGTGTGTGCGCATACATACAAATATATACATAAATATTTAAATATCAACAACATGTATAAGTCAACACACATCACGACACACACACATGTGCTTATCCATTTATGACTGGGTGTCCGATGTCTCTAAATAGGATGGAAGATCGCATTGCAAATCTTTTAACAAAAGAAAAACAAAGAAGCAAATATCTCAAACTTCTTTTTAGCCATTGAGTATGGTTATTTAAAATTCAAAAAGTCATTATTTCTGTTAATGCGTCTTTTTATGGAATTTCCACAAATAAAATAATTTTTAATTTTTTCCCCTACTAAATACATCTCGATGAATCTCGCTTGAAATGTATCAATCGAGAAAATTTCCGACATCTATGTTCCCCCGCTCTTTTTTTAAAAATTGGGCCGGACATTGTTATCTTCATCTTCCAAGTTAGTCCCCTCAATAAAACATTTTAATGAGCACATTTCGTAAGCATTTAAAAATAGTTCAACACACATGCGTCCCTACTTAAACAGCTAATTAACTTTTCGTAATGAAGACTATCAGTTTTTTAACAAACTTGCTCAATTCGATTCCGATGAAATATGTATACACGAGGTCTGACAATTAAGTAATGAGACTGAGTCTATAAAAATCGTACATTTAAAAATTATTCAACCAGAACATGATCGCTTTCGAAGTAGTTTCTTCGCGCACCAATACAGCCATTCCAGAGTGATTTTTCCATGCATTTCAGCAGTTCTGGAATGCTTCAAGTGCGATGTCGGATAATAGCCCTCGTCACGCCCCTCTTGCACGTCGTTAACAGATTCAAAATGCGTACTTTTTACCACTTCTTTGACCTTGAGGAATAGAAAGACGTCACGCGACGACAAATCAGGCGAATACGGGGGCTTCGGCAACACTGATATCCCTTTAGAGGGCTAAAAAATTAGTTACACTGAACGCGCTGAGGTGCATTGTCGTGATGAAGAAACCACGTTTTCGCGATATCTGGACACACTCTGTTGATCCTTTTTCAAAGTCTTTCTAGTACATCACGGTAGCAGACCTGATTAACAGTCTGACCAGCTGGATCGAACTCCTTATGGACCACCCCGTCAAAGAAGCAGATGAACATGGTCTTCACTTTTGACTTGCCCATGCGAGCTTTTTTCGGTTTTGGGGCGCCTAGCCACTGTTGGCTTGGGCGTTTCGTCTCGAGATCATACACACTTCTATAAAACGCGACACAGCTAGAGAACTAACGATCGCATGAGGACTGCAAACACATCTATCGATAGGGGAAGGATGCTACACGAAATGTAGAGGTCGCAATGTTACCATAAGCGCGGGGAAAAAATCAGTCTCATTACTTAATTGTCAGACTTTCTGTGTGTGTGTGTGTGTGTGTGTGTGTGTAATATTAATGGCTATGCCATTTTACGCCAGGGGTCATCAGGAAAAATATCCTGTCACGAAATTTTTCCCAAAAAAATGTGTCACAATTTTATGTAATGAAATATGTAATGAAAATGTAACGAAAATATTTTGTCGAACGGCGTAGCCAATGAAAAAGTTTACTCTTCTATAAGAATTATAGAAGAACTAGACCTGTTGGTGAAGGGGGCTTGCCCCTTCCGAGTACCGAAGGGCTGAGTTTATATATTAATTACAACGTAATTCTTAGGCTACCCCCCATTCAAAAAAATGTGCCAATTCTATGTAACGAAATATGTAACAAAAAATGTAACGAAACAATGTCTTAATTTTATATAATGAAAGTTAAATGTTAGGATAGGATTTCTGTGATTGTGTAATTTTTTTTGTGTTGATGCCAGTAAGAATTACGTTGTAAATTTTGATCATTTTATACAAAGTATAGAAAAGAAAGAGACAGAAATAAAAGCAAGAGGGGTAAGGTGCACAGCCCCTTGCGAGGCCAAAATGGCCGAGTTTATATATATATATATATATATATATATATATATATATATATGTATATGTATATATAAATAAAACTTTACAACGGTGTGAGAAGAAGGTTACGCCTATGAACATTTTTACCGCTCTCGCATTTTTAATTCCGATGTATGAAAAATTAATTATTTTTTTCCTATTCCACTCTTAAGTTCTTGAAATATAAAAGAAAACAAAGAGAACTATATAAAAATTTTATTTAGGAAAATCATATCATTTCACTTTACGTGACAGTTGTTACACAATTGCTACATACTGAACGAATAAAGATTATAATGACCCAACATTAAACAGTCCATTATAAATTGGTTGATAAAAATTAATGCCTCGCACTTGTTTTAAGCTTCAGTTCGTACAATAGTGATATATAGAGTATTTTACGCAGTCGCACAAATGGACATGCAGAATAATTCTTACAAAAAAACAGTTCTTCTTCTTCTTCTTAGATTAACGTGCCGTATACTACCGCCTAGGCCAGAGGCAAGGATAAGATAAGAGTTAGTTGGAGTGGAATAGTTTAGTGGTCTTGAGAAAACCTAGGAGGCGTTCAATTTTGTCGTAGCGATCAGATAGGATTTCGGAAAGGTTAGACGACTGGAGAATTTTTGTACTCGCTATGAATTATAGGCGGCACAGCTGACGAGTAAATGTTGGATTGTGACAAGAGAATTGTAACTGAAACACAGTGGGATAGTTTTTTTTAGACAGGAGGTGACTATGAGTGATTTTGGAATGACCAAGGCGGAGTCTTGTGACAACGATTTCATTCCTTCGATTGGTGAATAATGAAGTTTTCCATGGTCGAATAGTATCTCGAATTGAGCGCAGCTTGTTCGTGTTTGGGATGCTGGTCCACTGTTTTTGCCATGTTTGAAGCGATTTTTGCACTATATGAGCTTTTAGATCCATTGACGGAATTTCAATGTTCACTACCGGAAAGAACAATGAGCCTTCTTTTGCCGCAGTATCTGCGAATGAATTTCCCTGGATCCCAACGTGTGATGGGATCCATGCGAACGAAACACGGGTACTTGTACTAACAGTTGAAAATTGATGAATTACCATTTTATAAATATTTGCCAACATCATTAATTAATTGTTTTCTTTGTATTTAAATTGTAAATCGTGATTATGGTGCTATGACGCCGAAACATGTGTTAAATAAATTTTAATGCAAATTATCTGAAAAACAATTTGTGTGTCTATTACTAAAAAATATAAAGCAACGAAATGGGAACAGCAAACATTAATAATATCATTATCGCTGAAGAGTATCGCAATCATTAGTGAAACTATATTCTTGTGGAAATCTGCAGCTTCTGCTGTTACTTTAGTAAACATAAATTTTCAGAGACAAAAAATAATTGCCAACTTATTGCTAAAATAATAAGGCCTTAAATTTATTGAACTGAAATTAAACCGCAAATAATTAATAAAGAACATTTATTAAATTACAGAAAGTTTTCAGTTATTCTTATTCAAATATATACGTGCAAATTTGTATCTTTTAATAACATTTCGTTTTGAACATTTAAGAACTAGCGAGTTTTATTGTACTGCGCCAAGTGCTTCTGTGATTTTACACATTTCTTTCATATGAAACATTTCTACCGTACAATCTCTGATATTGAAAATGTGATTCCCATCCAGATTTCAAATTCATAATGATATTAAGAATTGTGGCGGATACCGAATGATTTATATTTTGCGAATTTCGACCACTACCGCGATTGGTGTATACGATTTTGATAAAGTCATTTACATTTGAGCATTTACAAAAGAAAAAAAAAAACGAAAAATTTTTGTAAGAAATTTAATTGCTAGTATGAATTTTTTATTACATTTTTCTCGCTGTTTGGGTATTGTGTTTAAATCTAAGGTTTTTAAACAGAATTAAGAATTCCCAATTTCGGGACCAGTCTGCTATTATCAAATACACCGATGTCTCCCAAAGTGGTTAACGCTAGTTATGCTGCTATATTTGATAAGGATGTTCTGTCACCTTGGAAGAAATGGATTGCCCAACTATACAATGAAACAGTGAGAAGTCCTGGCGGTAAGTTTTACTACTGCAATAGACATAGAATAATCGTCTGTATACACACTCGTTTTTTACTATTTGTATAGCTTAAAAAAGGACGGACATTGGAAACTTTTTATATAGTGAAAGTGTCACTCCATTTAGTTTGCTCTTGTAGCTTCTCGCTTTTTTTTTCCCCTCTGGCACTCCTTTAATCGCTATTTGCCAAAAGTTAGCTTTTTATTCATATAAAATTATCTAATATGTCATTTTTTTACAATCTGGAACGGTTAGGAGTACGTCCACATACTAGAGAAATGTTTAAACATGGCAAACAGTATTCACTAGATTCGCAAGTAAGCATGGTACATAAAATGTTCTTCAAAATGAATAAAAGCCCGATTTCAGAATTGTTACATTCACATCACTTTGACGGAGATTTTAACAATGCTGAATCAGATGATGATAATATCCAGTTAAGCGAAGACAAGTGATACCCTGCGATTAAACGAACAGGAAAACACAAGTAAGTGATATTTATTTTAAAATATTTTTTACCAAAAACGTTTTACACTTTTCCGAAATTAATTATTCATAAATTCCAGCATTAATTTCCCCCAAAGAGTATAAACAAAAAAAGTGAACTTGCCAAATTAAAACTGTTGTAGTCTGTTTATAGCTTACTTTTACTCTGATCTTTAGTTCAGCAAGTTCATTTTGGGGTAGTAAATTTATTTGAACTATAAATAGACTAGTTCAATTCATTTTTTCAAACTTCATTCGTTTTAGTTAAACTGAGCTCATATAATTCATATTTTCTATTGTAATTACACAAATTAAATTAGATGATAAGTGTTGAGATTTTCAATTATTCACCTCAGAATATCCTTTAGTTAGCCAAAACACACGCTAGTTAAACCAACCCTTCAGCTAGTAAATAATAACGGACCAAAAATAAATATTTTAATTCTAAAAAAACTTAGTTATATCTTTGATTGCGTGAGGCCGTTAGTCATAGGTCAAAGTTAATAATAGTTTTGTTATTATAGTTTGGGACTGGTCATTGTGTGAAGTTTTCTTTTCACTTGCTGACAATCGATCACAGAGAATAGCTTTCAAAACGAACTAAGCTAGTTTATGGAGTTAATATGTTTCCCCTCTAATCTCTCTAATGATAGGATTTAAACTAGTTACCAAACTCTGCAATGTCTGCTTACTTTCACACTACAGCAACTCAAAATGCCATAATGTTAGAAAGGAGCAGTGATCGATTGTTATCTTATCAAGCGAATCATTGTAAATAATTAGTGAAAAAAGAGGGGTAAATAAAACCACAAATATAAATAATACAAAATGGAACAAAATTAGGATAATGTACTTTATTATTTTAGTTGATGTGCAATGTTTACACAGTGACATGAACTATATATGTATTGATTTAAAAGGATGTAAAATGAACTAAACTCGAGCTAAACTATTTTTTCACGACTTTTACAGTCCAGCAGTGTAATTAATTAATTTGTTCTATTAAATCCTTAGAATATTTATTTTTAATCCAATATTATTTCTCGTTTTAATGGTGTGTTTTTTGTGTAACTAAAGAATATTTTGAAGCGAGTAATTGAAAATTTCAATATTTTATCGTTTATAAAATTACTAGCTGACCCGGCGAACTTCGTACCGCCCCAGAACCAATAAATATTGTGTTAACTTATCAGCAATCAATACTCAAAAAAAATTAAGTTCAATAAATGTACAAAAATCAAAATGAAAAGTATTTTAATTACATTGAAATAAATGTAATTCACGTGGCAGCAAGGCATTATCCCCCTTAATAACAAAAATCAGTATAAATTTACTTTGAAAAATTGAAGTAAACTACTTTTTGGAAACATGCTTTTTCGGACTATATCATCAGCTAACAACACATAGTACACACTCAATTTATATACTTTTTAATAAAGTGTGTACTCTGTGCAGTTAGCTGATGATGAGCTATACACGAAAAAAACGTGTTTCTAAAGTAATTTAATTTCTTAAAGTAAATTTATACCCTTTTTTAGGATTTCGTACACATATAATGTACGGAATCCCAATAAGATAGTTCAGAAACGAAAAAAATATTCTATTATACAATAGCTCGGAAACGGTTTGACTTATCGGAATCGGATCATAAATTACAATTAAACTTCTCTATCTATGACAATTTACAACTTTAAGCTGACCGATTACCCTGGTCGGCAAGAAACCGTTTAGAATATATAATATAGAATTTAGAACGACCTCAAAAATCGCCCTTAAAAAATTCATAACTCATCATCAGATAACCGTTTAAAATCGAAATTCAAAATATAAAACAAAACACAACAGCCCTTTCATAAAATTTAAAAATTACGATTAAAAAATTATTCGAACTCCCCTTTTGAGCCAAAAATAGCAAAAAAAATGAATTTTCTTCATAATTTTTTTTTTTAATTTTGTATTCTGCTATTCGGAACGGACACAAATTCAACAAATCAAAGATCATAAAAATCGGTCCAACCGTTGATTTAACTAACCCGACTTTGTTTTATATACAATGCCTGTCCCACAGAAAGTGAGAGTAACTTTGGTGTGAGTAGTACATCTTAAAGCCCATTTAATTATCTATCGAATGCAACAAACCGGGAGTTTCTACCTCCCGGGGGTTCGTCGTGCAGCATCGATTTGAAAAAAAGTGTTTCGTCGACCGCCACCGTTTTTTTAGACAAAAAAATTACAACATTTTGGAAGAAACTGTATTTCAAAGTTTTTACATAAATTATTACCCATCTTCATTATTCATATTAATCTTCTCGAAATAGACACCTCTCGCTTGAAACTCGCCGACAGGTGTTCTGTTTAAAATGATCTGTACCGCATTCACGACTCCTTGATCGGTGTCGAATATTTTTTGAAATCGCGCTATGCTATCGAAATATTGTTGAATTACCGAGTCGAATATCATCAGGATACGCTTCTTCTTTTAATAAATCCAACGTCTCTTTATCCGTTTTTTGCAACCAACAATAATAACGAATCACACACCGCTGTTTTTGCTCGATACCTTTCTTATTCATGTTGACAACACAAAACTGCACGTGGTTTTCACAATTTGCGCCTTACTCTTTCGACTATAAAACACGTAATAATGCTCGTAGAAACGTCCGGTTTGTTGCATTTGACAGCTGATGGAATGACCTTTAGGATTATCTGAGTGCGAGACCCGTTACGATGCGTTTTCAACCTGCCCGCTCCGCTTGAAAAAAATTGTAAAGGTTGACAAAACACTTTTTTTTCAAATCGATGCTGTGGGTGTAGAGGTGAGGTATGAACTTCCGGTTTGTTGCATTCGATTGCTAATTAAATGGGCTTTAAACGCGCTGTGAGTGGTTGCCTACTCACACCAAAGTTACTCTCACTTCCCGTGGGACAGCCATTGTATATAGATAGTAGACCCGGCCACGCGTTGCTATGGCTCAGTTGTAATACGTTGAATTAATATTATAAAACTAATGTTTACTGATAAAGATAAAAACGATTTAGCCAATCTAAAAACACACAGGATTGAGCCTTCGAATTCACTTTCCGGATGGTTGGAAAATGTTTTCAATGACTGCACATGTTGATTTTTATAAATATATTTCTATGTGTTTTTTACGGGCATTTAGCAGTCAAAGTGATAGACGTCTTTTTATATATAGCCTTTTTACAACATCTTAAAATTTTTTTTCTTGCTAAGATAAATAATAAATCACAATATTTATACGACTGAAATATAAAATTGGCACTCACCGCACAAATGTGAATATATTCATACACTATTACTGAAAGTTGCGAAAATACCGAACACATTTTAAAAACGAATACATATGGATAATATGCGAGTAACCGACGGGCAGATGAAGCATATTTACCGAAACGAAAACACGAATAGGTCTGAATAACTCGGAACACGAAATACATGCAAAAAATGGTTGATGCACTTATTGTGATGTTTCCGGTCAATCTTTCGATTTTCTGTCGGTAATTAATTTTTCGGATCAAAGAACTTTCAGTTGCATAAATGTCTCATTGTTGGGACAATCGCTTTGTGCTTCTCAAATTTCTTTCGTTACCTGATGGCCGGACATGTGTTTCATTTTTTTTTGTCGTTCTCGCGGTACTTGTGAAGTCGGGTCGTTTATTATGTTCTTTTCTTTTTCGCGATTTAGGGTGTACTATGTTTAAGAGAAATGCAGACCGGTTTGCACTGTACTCGCTAAACAACCATTCGCCTACATTGACCATTTAATGACGGAAAATGTAGTCCGCTACAACTCATAAATGTTAGATGTAAGCACGTCTGTGATCCAACCAATTTGAAAAAATTTCCGACTAAATCACTGGAAAATGTAATAAGAATATACTGCACATAAGGGGAGTTTTAAAATGTGCACAACATATTCTCAGTAATTCACTTTCACAAATAAATATATAAATACGCAAAACATTTAATATCTACATATAAATAGGCAGTCTTTTTTCGTTTATTAACCGATTTTCTTCTTCATTTTTTGTTTGGTAGCTATTAAAAATCAGTTTTCTTTCTTATTTTAATATAAAATTTATACCAAAAAAAATAAAAAAAGAACTGCTTGTTACGATATTTTCGATTCATTTGTTGTTTTTTTTACTGCATGCGTAGCGCATGATTTCGGTGCCGTCATTAAGCGATCGCCCGCTGATCGGCTGAGAATCAAAGACCGAGACCTTTTTTTGCCTATTCGTTCCTCGCCGTTTCAGGTATCTGAAATTACCCGCTCGCCTGTTTGGCCTACCGCATAGGCGAATTTTGTAATTTCCGTGCAACTTTTTCAAATTTTTTTTTGTACGAACCTAATTTAAATTTTAGCCAATATTTTAGAAAAAAAATCAGCTAAATCGGCCGAGCCGTTCTTGAGTTACACTTTTTTGTGAATTGTGCAATTTTGGTGCAATTTTTTTAATTTTTTTTTTTTGCAAACCTTCTTCTAAGAATTACGAATACAACAAAAAAAAAATTATTCAAATCGGTTCAGCCGTTTTGGAGGAGAAGCGAAACCCACATAAGGCAACTCATTTTTATATATAAGATATTGTATCGTATATAATAATAATCACGGAGAAATTAATTTAAATAAATAAATGCATAATTGTAATTTCCAAATTAAATAAATGATGAATGACTGTGGAAAAACTTTGAAAAATTTTTAAAATCACTTTAAAAAGTTTAAATACGCTGAAAATGTTTACTTCAATGTTTACAGAACGAAGACGCAAATTCAAATGATCGAGGAATTTGAATTTTCTATAACTAACCACCCTCAAATTTCTAGCTTGTCCCGTTAAAAACAGGTTTCTTCGATGCATATACCTACAGAAGTCGCTTCCGCAAATTTCGTAGAAGATCGGCATTGTTGCGGTACATTTACGACGATTAGCCTTACAATGTGACCGGACGGAAAAGATACTTCCGTAATGGTTATTTATGACCCTTGAAGGTTGCGGTATAATATTCGTTTTTTGTATCGGTGACAATCGTTATCCGCTTTGTGCAAACGATGATGTCGGCAAGGGACAATGAAGAAAAAAGGATATGATCTTTTAGAGGACAGTTTTTTTGTTCACTTTGTTAATTGTTCATCGATAGTCAGACCCATCTTCGTTATTTTTTACGATGACACTGATGCGACCGAGAATATATCCTTCTTTCTTACACATATACATATACATACTCTCTCACTCACTTTTCATATTATGAGACTTTAAAGCTTTTCCAGTGAACTTTTCTAAAATTTTCTTTCACACAAACCTTCTCCTGGCAATAACGAATACAATAAAAAAAAAAAATTAACCAATTCGGTGCAGTCGTTCGCAAGTTATGGGCGTACATACTAATCGACGATTCATTTTTATATATATAGATATGTAAAAATGCAATAAACAAATGGAAAATAAATAAATATATGTTAAAAATGATTATAATACTCTCCAACATGTTTTGGAGACTACTGATTCATAAGCATGGCGAATGTATATCATTTAATTTAATTTTTAATCACAAAAGAAAAAATTATTTACATGAGCTTAACTCAACTAAAATGAATAAATTAAAAAAAAAGGAACTAAACTCGTCTTTTGGTAATTAAACTACTCCTAATCTACTATGAGTGATTTAATTTTTTCATTACATGGGCTTAGTACATTGTGAATTTTAACTTCACAATCCCCAACGTGCTGCTAAGGGTATGGAACTTATTTTACTTTACTACAAATTGCAGTTGATTTTATTATCAAGAAGGAGTCATATCATTTATGTAACTTGTCATAGCAATTTTAAACAGTATACCGAGCTTAAGTTATGGGCTATAGGAAATCAAAAACACACAACACTTATTTCATTTCCTTAACTGGAAATAAAAAAACAACATAATTTAAATAGGAATATATTTTTTTATTATTTACTTTTAAATTACAAAATGTATACACATTATATTACAAAATATAAATAGAAGGAATGAAAATAAAAATACATTTAAAATATTAAAACATTACACGATTTATCCAAGGAACAAATTTTTGTATATTTGTATAGACTCCGGGTAAATATTTGTTTCCACATCCTATTCCCCATGACACTAAACCAATTAATGTTTTCTTACCATCTAGAACAGTTGTTAATGGACCTCCGGAATCTCCCTGCAAAATGTAAATATTGCGTTGTTAATTTATTTCTCCTATATTTAATGCTTTTACAATGACCGAGGGAGTTCAGTGCATATTTCAGCACTTGAATGAAAAATATTATTGTTTAGAATTTTTTACAAACAATGCCTTAATTATTTTATAGTTTGCAGAGTAAACGTTGTTTGTTGCTATATGTGCTAATATGAAAAAATGGGCTCTTTAAAGCTCACTGTGAGTAGGCTTCCATTCCTTCCATCACATTACACGAGGAAGTTCATCATGATGTGAAAATTATAGGTTATAGATCTTTACATGAAGCGGTTGACTAATGAAAAAAATTAAATATAGAGTTGGACTTTTAGGAAAATATTTGACAAAAAAAAAGACAAAGGCTTATCCTTTAGGGCTATAACTGGAATGGGGAACAAGCAGCTAGCAGATAAAATTTACTTTTACAGCCGCTCTCACAAGGACTATGAGCTAAAAAAATCTTGGAGGTAGGCAATTGACCAACCAGCACTCTTTAACAGTCAGAAAACGGAAAAATAAGAAGACCAACGATGTGGCCCTACAGAAAGTTACCAGTAACACTAGTAAATGCATGCTACTGATGGCTGAACAGCAGAATTTTACCTGATTGCATTCCTTTTGGACTTGCATCTAGAAAAATACTTGGTGATTATTAAATCTGTGGACTGAAAAAGAACGCTGGAGGATGTTAGAGTTATTCTGAACTCTTTCCATCTTTAAAGCTGAAAAACTTAATGCAATTAGAATGGCAGGTTGGTGCCTAGGGCCCAAATGAACAAAATTAATGGCCATAGAAAAGTAATTCAGAGTGATGACTGACTTGTAAAAGCGAACTAAAGGAGCTACGACACAACATCTAGCCATATTCTGTTACTATAGAAATATGAATGATAATAAGACTAAAGGAAAGGCGTCTGTAGACTGACCGTTATGTACACTGTTGATGACAATCTATTGATCACGCAGTGTTATAAATGACCCAAAAACTGTGAAAGTAACACTGTTGTCTGTAGACTAAGGATGAGGTACATATCTCAGTTTGTCACTAGAGTAAGGTGCCATCATCCTGTGTCCTCTGTGAGAAGCTAAGAGGCCCATCAGCATACAGCTGGTGGTACCAAATACTTAAGTTACACCAATCATATCTGTTCTAGTAAAACGGACTGCCTACTTTGTGGTAAAGGCATATGTCACATTGGAAAGTAATCTGGTCAAAATAGGTCAGCTAAACACTAAGAAACTCCACAGAGCAAAAATTGTTGATTAGAAACATTTCATATTTTCAGGGCTATAACTTTCCAAATGAAGTAAAGACGTTTATCTTAAATTAATTCATCAGCTCAGTAGAATAGGCTGTCAAGGAAATGATATTAAAGGAGTGAAATAACAAATTATATACGTCTGTTACATTACTCGTATGTATTTAACGGCCAATAGTTGGCTGGTATGAACCAAACATTTTACTTGTGAGGTTATCAAGCATAGATTTATATTACATCAGTTTTGATTTTAATATAGACCTTAAGACACTAAGTTGCAGACTTCAGTAATTCATAGTATACCGTTTCATAGCTGCACACATCAATCGTTACTAAGTGATAAACAATTTGAATCTCAGGAAGGTCCGAAGTACCTATCTAATCCAAATGCATTTTAATTGCAGAACAAAGTGTGTTTTTTTTTTGTTTTTTTTTGTTTTTTTTTTTTTTTTTTTTTTTGAAAAACCTGTCATCTCTTTTGTAACAATCAATTAAAATAAGTGTGCTGCAGCCATTTACTAGAGTAGATCAAGTAAAAGATCTTTCGTTCGGGTGTTCGGATCGGTCTTTTGTTTGTCCGTTCAACTTTATCTCTTTCCGCGTTCAACAATTGATAAAAAGTATTCGGTGAGCTTGTTCCATTTATTTATCTAGTGTAAACTTTCAATTATCTACGTAACGTTTATTTAATTTACCTCTATTCTTATTTCTAACGCCGTTGATTTTTCGTTACCGGTATTTCATTTATTAATTTAGCCTTATTTTAATTTTTGTTTTCTTCGAAATCGTTTTTTTCTTTCTTTTTAATTTAACTCCTTTTCCCTAAGTTGTATGAGCTCGGCTAAGGGAGACCGTTCAGCGGCCTCCGCGAATGATGTCAAATCCTCCAAAGTTAATGTGAACCTAAACAACATGGAGGTTGACGTTTCCGCCAAATGTAAGCCGTCCAGTTCCCTTTCACTGGTCGCGTCTTTGCCTAGTAAAGATCTGCGGCTGTCACTAAACGACGTAGCAAACCTTCCCAATGATAGTAAGTAATGGTATTACTACTACAAATAATAATAATAATAATAATAATAACAATAATAACCATAAAGGCACCAACAGTAAAAATAATAGTAATAATAGTAATAGTAACAGCAATAACATTAATGCCATCAAAAATTTAAATATCAAAAGTCCTCAGGACAATAATAACAGTGATTGTAGTAACAATAATAATAATTCTAACACGCCGATCAAAGTCAACAGCTCCGGTCATATTTACGATATTTCGGAAAATATTTTTCCGTCCGATTTCCCAGAACCTTTCAAAGTTTTCGTTGAGAACTCCTTTGTTGATAAAAACATTGGAAACTACCACCCGTTTGCTCTGGCCAGGCTCATCAGCAAAGTATCTCTGTTGTCTTCCCCTCCATTTCTGCCGCCAACAACTTTCTGAACAATCGCTCCTTTTTCAATTCCCGCAATCTCAATGCTTTCATCCCTCATAATACTCTATGCAGAATTAATGTTATTTCTGGAGTTTATCCTTTTTTCTCTGTTGAGCAAATCAAAAAAGGCCTTGAATCTTCTATTCCTGTCATATCTGTTCGTCATATTCTTCGCTCTTTTGATGGATCCAAAATTCTCACCAGAAGTATCAAGCTAAAATTTGCCAAGTACTTTCTCCCTGAGTTTGTATCTATTTATAGACTTCGTTTTCCACTTTCCTTAAGTACCCGCTCTCCCACCCGGGAAATGTTTCCTTTTTGGGTATATCGCAAGTCATTGTCGCAGCTCTCATCCTTCATGTTTTCATTGTGCCTCCAAGCATCCTTCCTCTGATTGTGCAAATCTCCAGGAGCCCTCTTTTTGTCGCAACTGCAAAGGGAGTCACAGCTTGTTCGATCGACTCTGTCCCGAATTGCAGAGGCAGAAGGGCATAAAAAGAAACATGGCTTTCGAGAACATTTCTTTTCACGAAGCCGCTAAACTTAAATCCTCCAGTTCTGTCTCTCGAGCCTTCTCCTATTGTAATCGCGCTACAGCCCCTACTTCCTCTCTGAGAGCATCCCCCAAAAGTTCTAAATTCCCTCCTCTTCCACGTCCTAAATCCCCCACCTTCCACAAAACTTCCAAACCCAAATCTCATTCATAGCCTTCTCCTCAATTTCCCATCAATTGGTTGCGCTCTGAATCATGGCGATTCCCTCCAATCGAATCCCTCTATATATTCCAGTCCCTTGCCAGTTTCTCTTAGTCGTCTTTCTCCTGGTTCCTCTCATAACGATTCTTCTTTTATCGACCCCAATCTTCCCACAGTAATCATGGAACTCCTCGCTTCGTTTAACATACGTCTTCCGACACGTTCCTTAATAATCTTTCAGCCTTTCTATCCAATCATGTTCATTTTAATTCTTTCATTTTTCTCTTTCGACTCTGTAACTTTCCGCAGTTTTAATATATATTTATTTTTCCTTTATGTTATATGGTTATTTCATTACGGAAGGAAGCCTATAAACTGGTCGTTAACCCAATTTGTGCAAGTATTTCTCCCGTCTTTTTTTTTAACACTGACGATACCCATAATGGCGAGGTACCTACAATTTTTCCTGCATCCAATCTCAGAAGGTCTTCTTTTGAATACACTTGTTCTCCTTTTACCAACTTCTCCTTTAAGTTGCAAGATCGTCTACAATCGATCTCCTCTTATTTATTACACCCTTCCTATTACCTTTGCATTCTTTTCTTTTACTTTAAATCCAGCTCTGTCTTCTCCCACTTCTCTTTCTCATCCTTTTAGTTCCTTTTCTTCTCTTTCTAGCTAGCATGTCGCGGTTTTCACTTTGAACATTCTGAAATTGAATTGCCGCAGCTTACAAGCTAATAAACTAAGTGTAGAGTGTTTATTAGACTTTTGTAATATCCATGTAGCGCTGTTATCTGAAACTTAGCTTAAATCCTCCTCGTCCTTGCATTCCAAAGGTTACTCTCTAGTGCGATCTGATCGTGTGGATGGGTATGAGACACAATCTATCCTATCTGTCTCACAATACCCCGCTTCTTCCTCTGCTCTATCCTAACCTTTCTAACATTATTCATATTTCACTTGAAAATATTCTCCCGGATCCTATACATATTGCTTGTGTGTACATCCCCCCAACTCCAGCCTTTCTAGTCTTCCTTTGTCCTCGTTCTTTTTATCTTTATATGATTCGTTCATTATTAGTGGGGACTGGAATATGCAATCCCCTATTTGGGGTTGCGCAGGGTGCAACCCTAATGATGTGATTCTAGAAAATCTCATTCTGAATCATAATCTTTTTCGCATCAATGATCGTTTCCCTACTTTCTTCAAACATCCATCTTCCAAAACTAGTTTTTAGGTGAACACTGATATAGGAAATATGGTGTATTGAATATTTTGGAATTCTGTTACATTGTTACATATTTATTATAAAATCTCACGCACTGTGTAAATATAGCAGTTGTTCTTTTAGACCACATATTTCAGACAATGAAGTAGTGTATTTACCATCATTGTGCATTACACAGTACAATTTTTCAACTGAAATACAAATATTAATAGAATGATGTTCACATAGTTTTATTAAAGCATCACAAAGATTCAAATTAATTAAGTTTTCAAAATTTTGAAAGCATCATAGCATCAAATGAGTAGGACAATTATCAAATCAATATATGCATGAATTCAATGCTGAAGTATGAAGCCAAAAAATATAGTGCACCAATACTTTCATTAGGCATATGTGAACTTGATTAAAGTGATATTCTAACTTCATCTGAAAAACTGTATAATAAAATACACCATGATGGCAAACATTGCTTCACAGACTCACATTTATGTGGTGTGAAAAAAAAAACTCAAAGTCTGTAACAGTGTCGATTTTAGAACATCATTGACTACATTATTATAAATTTAAAAAAAAAAACTATACATAAAAGAAAATCAAATGCAACAACAATCAACGCATTTAATTAAACTTACATAAACACAGTCCCTAAGTAAAACACTAAAAACATTAATAGTGGCTTCAACTTGATGTAGACAATTAAAAGCATTGTCACGTAGATCATGAAATTAAACTTATAGGCACAAAAAAAAAAAAATGCGTTTTATGTAGTATTTTGAAATAGTAAAAAAAAAAAAGAAAAATCCCTTTTTAAAATATAAAAATAATAATTTGAAAGAAGAAATTATCACTAAAACGCCATAGCTGCTGTTCTAATTTTACATACACTAAAAATAAATTGGGTGCTGGTAAGTTATTAGCAACATGCAGGAGTGAATATAAAAGTGGACGGTAACTTATAGGTATTGAAATAAAAAAGTTGATTAGACCTTCTCCACACTGAGTTACAAGTGAGTTGAAATCAAACTACAAACGTTTATATATTGTGTATGAGATATTTAAAATTAGTTCTTCATTTGAAGAAGCTAGAGGTTCATAGAGTGTGAAACATTTTATTCTTGTCACTGCATTATTATTTGCGGTTCATCAATTCTGTGAAATGGAATCAGTACATTATAAAACCACATTACTCAATTAAAAAGTATAAATTTTATAAATTTAAACGCAACTCAAAAAATGTTAGTAATTATTGGATAATATGTTCCATGTTTATTATGATTATAAATAAAAAGATTAATAAATATATAGGTATATATATATATATATATTAGAAATAAAATTCACATTAAACACCATGTTTAAAATATTTTCAGTTAAAAACATAATGCCTACCATAACTTTTATTTCTAATACTAATCATAAATGAAGTTTTAAATTTTTAAATATGCCTCTTTTAAGAAATGATTAAAAGCGATTAATTTCCATACCTGGCAGCTGTCACGCCCACCTTCTTTGTAACCGGCACACAAATATACATCGCGAATGACTTCGTGCCTTCCAGCTGTTCTAAACCAAGTTTGGCATTTTTCATTTGATATTACCTCAACATCTACTTCTTGAAGTATTGATGGAGTTGCTAGAACGCCTACGTAATGTAAAAAATACATTAACTCAATTTTGAGATGTATTTTTCTCACACAAAGTGTTATTTTCAATTACTTTCTGCAAAAAATTAATCAATATCGTCAGTATAAAAAAATCGAATAAACAAGAAGTTAAAAAAATGTTTCAATAAAAATTATGAAAATGATTACACCTGCACTAAACTTACAATGTTTTTATATACCAAAAGAAATGTGTTACAGAGATTAGAACGAACATAAGAAATTTTGAAATTCATATATATACAAGAGTAGAATTTTTATTGCGTTTTATAAATGTGATAAAACTGTGTAACAGCGAAGTAAAAATTAACAACCTTTTTAAAAAGAACAGCCTTCAACAAAATTTAATATTTTTAATAGCAAAACAGTCATAATGGATGCTGAATTGTAACTAAAAATATTTTTTATCGCTTTTATTAGAAAATTTAAATACAGTAGAATCACAAAACGCAAGTCTGGTGTAGACCATAAAGCCATCATGTCAGGTTATTAGAAATGTTAACCTTTATAAAACGAATAAAAAAAGAAATTATGTGTAATATAAAAAATAATTTCCTGGCATCGCCATGTGACTTCAAGTTGTTATAGACGATTTGAAATCAAAAAAAAAATTGCTAATAGGCCATGCATTAAGAGAGGAAATAACGCTTAAACAAATGTAACCCGAATTTGAGTGTAAGTTTGCAGCGTTGGTAATCGAACGGAAAAGTTTTACGGAGCGACGTCGGTCGTGATGAAAATTATTTATGTTTATATTACGCTCAGCCGAATCGTAACAGGATTTTATGTAGGTAGAAGTTAGTAATGATAATACATACTAATAATCGCAGTTTCTAGAATAAAACATATTTCGAATTTTACATTAAGAAGAAGTGTGTACATCAGTTTTTTCAAAAGTCTCAAAACTTACAGAGGTTAAATACTAAGTATTGTTTCTTCTTCTTCTTCTTCTTCTTCATCCGCCGTCTCCGTTACGAAGGTTGGCGATCGACACGGCAATGTCTTTTCTAGACATGACAGATCTGAACATTTCAATGGGCGAACAAACGATGAAAGTCATTTGTCCACGAATTTAATGGGCGCTCTTTTGATCTTTTGCCCAAAAGCTTTCCTTCCATAATGATGAGACGTAAAATCTCATATTTTTGGCCTCTCATGATGTGGCCTAGATAACGTAGTTTACTTTCCATTAAGGAAATGTAATAATTCCGGGCGTTTATTGATTCTTTTGAGGACTTTACGTAAATTAAATAATAATATAGGTGTTATAATTTCATTGATGTAATTGTATTTGTGTATCAATTTTTTTCATCCAAAGTATAAACTTCGTCAAACAATAGTTTTAACAAAAAATTTTCCGTTGGAAATTCAATGTGTAGGCATTTTTATTTTAAGCAGTATTACAAATATTGTAGGTTCCATGTATATAATATTTTCATATTTCTTTTTGTGATATAATTTTTTATCTTCATAATAAAGAAACCATTATTAATTGCTGTCTGATGGCGCTGTAATCGCTCAGTGAAAAATTTTCCGTTCGATTACCAACGCTGCAAGCTTATACTCAAAATCGGGTTACATTCGTTTAAGCAGAAATAACTTACTAAAAATAGTTTTAAATAGGAGTGTTAAAGGGCGAAAGAAAGGGAATAGCGTGCAGAAAATATTGAAACACTTAATTAAAAATTGATGTTCAAAAGAAAGGAGGGAAAACAATAATTAGCAACTATAACTGAAACAGAACTTTTTATCCCTGTTCATCTTTTATTTCATTTTTCTTCATACTTTTTTGAAGGTATATATTCTTGTCTCGAATGAATTCTATTTTATTCGGTCTAGTCATTTACTTAATTCTTTCTGTGATTTACTTCCTACATCGGGTATTCTTCTTTTCAGAAAATTCAAGTAAAGTCTTCTTTTTCACTTCAGATTTCAGTGAATTTACTAAACTGTCCGATAATTTGGACCAACACTACACTGATAAATACTATACTATGCTTAAAAAATATAACTATATCCAGCTACTTCAAAATTATAAGACCGGATTATTTAGTCTTCCTCTTTTGGACATATTTAAAATTTCATGTAATTCTGATTAATTGGAAAAATCTTCTCTTTTTCTTTAATTCCTTTTTCTATTTATCATACGTTTTTTTAGTTTCTTGACAGATAATTTTCCAAGCTACACTTATACGTAATGTACAAAAAAAAATGATAATATTTGTGCCATTTGAAAATACTCTGTTCATAAAAATTAGCGGAAAAGTTTCGACGTTAACCTTCATTATTTTCTTTAAGCTTAATTTTAAAGTGTAAAATACGTTTACAACTTATAAAATTTTCTAACAAAAATTATACATACGCTAGATAAAAATTATAATCTATGA
This sequence comes from Icerya purchasi, assembly GCA_039619475.1. NCBI lineage: Eukaryota > Metazoa > Arthropoda > Insecta > Hemiptera > Monophlebidae > Icerya > Icerya purchasi. The sequence continues at coordinate 207,381,432 of CM077115.1, forward strand.
ATCGTTATTCATACACTAACCATACTTCATTCTGCCCCAACCAGCTACTGTGGCCATTTTTCCCGAAAGATTAATATCCGGGTCTGGAAGGCATACTGGTAATATGTGCGATTTAAATGCTACATCTTTATCAACTTTGATTAGCGCTATATCATTCTGAAAATCCACGGGGTTATATTGTGGATGAACCTGTAACAAACAAGTATCGCCTAAATACATCTATTTTTTACTTCTTTTTTTTTTATATATATATATATATATATATGTTTTTTGGTATTAAGAACAAGGGCGTCGCCAGCCGATGAGCTAGGGAGGGGCAAGATGAGTTGCCACCCCCCCCCCCCCCGGGGGGGGATGATAGAAAGAGGATATGAGTTATAGGAAAAATAAAATTTGTAAGTTGTAAAGGCTTAACTATTTCATTAAACAAGAATAAAATCTTAATTAAAACATAAGTTTTCCAAATTGTCCATGATTACGCGCCTATGAATACTCATCAATGCCAGTTGATTAAAAAGTTTCAAAGCTCCAGGGGGGGGGGCAGCTGCCCCTCCCTGCCCCCCGCTGGCGATGCCCATGATTAAGAATAGTAATAATAATCAGTGTTGTTTTTTTTCATTTTTAAATAAACACTTATTTTCTTAAATTTAATATTCATTGATAATATATAAACTGAGAACATAATTCAAAGGCAAGTAAAAATAGATGAATACTTGTCGCTATTTATATGTATATATTAATAAATGTACGGAATAGAACTTTTTCTAAATTTGAAATACTGTAAAACCTAATAGCAAATATGAACAAATAAAATCCTTTTATATCAAATATTAAATAAACGCAAACGAATTCTAAAATTTTTCATCACTTAAGTTATATTAATATTGATTATGTTTTTTAACTTTGTATTTGGAATTTTATCTTTTTGAATTACATTAAAATGATTATTTAGTTTAATTTTTTACTATGTGTGATTTCTTCCGTAACCGCTTATTTGAATGTAAAATTTAAAAAAAATTTAAATAACTTTACAGTTACACTGTTATGTATTTTACTACACGAACAAATTAAGTATTCACAATTACAGAAAATACATGACGTTATTTATACTAGATTTTCGTTAAAACATACAATAAAATAAAATAAAATTCACAAAAATATATAAAATAGTCCGACCGGTTTAACAATTTTATATTTTTGTTTAGCATTTTTACTAAGTACACTTTTTTCTTTCTTCCAATAATATAAAAAAAAAACAGAAACCCTTTTCACTTGTTTTTTATAATTTGTGCGGTTTTCTTTTATCTGTAGGAAAACGAAATATTTCCATTTTCTCAGAAATTGAAGTAGAATGACCATTAACAGAAGCGCAGTTTACAAATAAAGACGATAGACGCTCACACAAGTTTTGTTTCATACACGGTTGCCACATCAGTAGTATTAATAACATAAATATAATGTGTCGTGTTACATACATTATGAAAAATACAATATTTTTTTCTGTTTAGAAAGTGTGATTATGAATTGCAGATTTATTTAATATTTCTCATTCGTTTTGAAAAGAGAAAATTAATGTAAATATTAATTTTTGTGGAAGATTGAGTTTTATCAATACTAGAATAACTTCTAAATAACTATTCTATAAACCTCGTGTTGAACCCCTCCAAAATACGTTTAGACATATTCGCACGCACAACATACACACGTGTGTTTATATATAATAAAAAATTTGAATTGATAAGTCTGATGATGAGAACTAGAGGAGATCCTACACTTCTCCAGCATTAGACTTTTATAAGTGAAAAATTAATTCACTTTTTTAGAAAAGAAGAAAAACTCAGAAACCGAAACAAGTCAATGAACAGAAGCTATGTCAAAAAAGGTGCTGTACCACTAACTACGTACATGCGTGTAACTCTGAACAAACTAGTGGAGTTGGAGCCGCCGCACACGCTCACTAAGACACGGAGTCCGCCTCAATATTGTTATGAATATCAACGATCTGCTCAATTTTGTTAAGCCAGCATAGTGAATCGTATTTTTAAATTATTTTCAGGCGCTAGTGAGAGTAGACTTCACATACCTTTTGATGTAATTTGCAGAGCTTACGACGTTCGAAGAAAACTGTGTGCCAAACCAAATAAATTAAAATACTAAATTGACAAAATAAACATTTCCGATGATCATAGAAACTTTTACTTTTATTGGCTGAATACGAAAAACCGATATATATTTGAGAACGTGCGATACGCGGCGCTATCAATTAAAATGACGAAACAAAGTACAAAAGAAACGCTAATCTAAAAACGGAAAAGAACGACGTTTTGATTACGGTAGTACATGGACCAGAGACAATTAACAAAGCACATACCTTCGACTATCATTCTCGCAGGTCATTTTTACAGGTAATAATACAGGACAACCATATAAAAAGCTTTTTCAAAGTTTTAACTGTTCTTACTATTTTTGAGGTCGCCGAATCCAAAACGGATTTCAATTTTTCTCTATTACATACTACATTTTCGAAATTTGCATTTGAAGTTTTCATAAATATAATCCAAGTAAATATTTTTACAATATACGTCTGATTTGGAAATGTGCCAGTGTTTTTATATATAACTAAATCGCCAGTAACAAGATAAAAAAAAGCAGACGACCGATGGGCGATGTATCACCGGCCACTCTGGGTCCAGTCTGTTTTTGCCTGTTGATCCTATTTGTATTGTTTGTTGTGTTAAGTAAAATAGCAAGCAACAGTCCTAGCAACTTTTATTATATTTGTGAAGAATATAAGAGATAAAAAAAAAACATCAAAGGAACATTACAGAATTTGCCTATTTTGATATAAGACTAGAAGATCAAGACGAGTCTTGAGCACCACATAAGGTATGTTTTTCTAAACAAAAAAATTATTACAAAACATTATTTCACCACCTTTTTCATGGTATATTGTTGTAAGAAATTTTTAATAAATAAATTTATTTCACATTAGGTATGCGTTATGTTTGCGTGGAAGAACTGAGAAGAAAAAAAAGGCCTTCAGGTATGAAGATCCCCTATGGTATGTAGAGAGAACAGAACAACTACAGCGACGACTGTGTTGTTTCTGCACTATTGACGCCCGTGAACACAATTCTAAAAATAAAAAAGTGATTTCATAATATCCAAACCTGCAATCAGCATTACGTCCTGTTCCTTGCAATGTAGATATCCCAGTTCCAAATCTACCGGAATCATTGGAAAATATTACTTCCCCAACTAACGATGACAAAAATAGGGAACCGGATGCTGAATCAAGAATGTGAGTTTTAAAGCGCCACATCGTAGTTGTTCAAGTGACACGAGTTAGACGATCTAGTCAGAGACACTTACGCTTAACAAAAGAGAAAGCAAAACTTCTTGATTCTAAGTTAAAAACAAGCACTTTTTAGCGTCGGGGACATCTTTACGTTGTTATAAATTCTACGAACAAACGTTATCACCTTTCTCGGAACAAGAAAGTAGCTTAGTTTTCCGTTCCAGTATTGTAGAATTGGTAAATCAATTTGGAATCTAGCTCAGAAAGGATGAGCGAAGATTGTTCATCGACTCGTCCAAACGAAGTTTAAAACCGGTTCTTCTATACAATGGCAACAAATATGCCTCGCTACCAGTTAGCTGTTCATCTGAAAGGAACATACGAAAATTTGCAGCTCTCGCTGAAGAATATCAAATACTCTGATCACGAATGGGGATGATTTGCGACGATTTAAAAGTATCGGGTATGATACCCTCAGAACCTTGGATCGGTAAGTGAAGATCAAGGTGTGCGTTTCCAGCAGGATATTAACGAGATGGAAAAACGATATCAAGAACGTTGGCATGTTAAAATGACCTCGGACTACTGCTGGTCGCTTCATCGAGAAACAGCAGAAGGGCCGCACAAGAGGAAAAGCTACACGCAAACCTTCATCGAAAGAAGGATCAGAGCCCATAGATTCCGAATTGTAAATTTAGTCTTTTATCTTGTTTATTAAAATTTTCCTATTTCAGTATTTTAGTATTTTGTGTACTTACACACCACGTTGTATAATCAAAAAACCTTATTTTATGACATAATATTTAACGTTACGTGCTAGAGATAAACTGGATTACATTTCTAGATTCAGCGACCCAAGAAACTGTAATATCAGCTAAAGTTTTCAAAAAAGTTTTTAAAAATTATGAATTGGCATGTGTAATTTATCTGTCCGGCCTGTGCTTTATAATCACACCTGACGGGAGCAATGTGCCTAGTTTGCGACACTTTCATCCCTCGACTAACACATACAACACATTCAGATGAAATAATAAATGATGTGATCGGTACTAAAATGACGGCGATGTTCGGATTACAGTTCAAAACAAATCTCGCTCTATCGACTACTCGTGGTGGATCGTGCATTGGTACAGTCTTCGCTCGTTAAAATTAAAAGCATCGATTCGAAAAATGAAATCAGTTACTTTAGTTATCGTAAACCGGTGACAGTACCGGTACCTCTAACGACCATGTAGAACAAACAGAAAAATAAAACGATTATGCTTTTTGTATTTCTTCATTCATAATTCCCCAGCAGAACAACAGCAGTTACAAAGTCGGCATTCAGCAAATCAGGCTGAAGCATGTTTCATAATTTTAGCCGTAGGCTCTAGGTAAAGGCGCGAAGCGACGAGTTCTTTTTTAAACCTATGCCGATTCACTATTGGACGTAGGCATTCTAATGAATAAGTTGGCCTAATCAACCGTGCTGGCCAGGCAAATCGAGTGATACATTTTATATTTACTGACCTGTTTATTATTATTATTATTATTATTATTCGAATTGGCCAACTATGGCCAACGTGAAATATCTTCATGATGGCTGTTTCTTCCTCTTCTTTTCATTCCAGTATTTCTTCATTGTTTGGCCGTGGTTCTCCTTTCTTTCATCGGTCCATTTGGCACCAGTTTTCTTCTTCATATTCTCTTCAAAACTCCGGGCAATGTATTAATTTTATTTCTCAAAAACCTGTTTCTGTTAATAATGTCATCCCCCGTGATGGTCACTTCCTCAAGATCCTTCTTAACTTCTCGGAACCATGAAATTTGCGTTTTAGAGTTTTTATCAAAGTATTCGAAAATCCTTTTTGTTAAACGTTTTGCCTCCATTCTTTTTAAATGACCGTAATAGCCTTAATCTCCTTTTTTTCATTGTGCTAATATTATTATTTTGTAATAATCGCCGCCTAGGATCGAACTCAAAACTTCCGTAACGAAAATCAAGCGTTCTAACAACTAGGTTATCGTAGTGAATATTATACATACATATAATCTTTATCAGAAATAATAACGCTTAATAGAAAGTGCTCATTTACTAAAATTTACTAATTTATTACTCACGAAAATATTTGACAACTTATTCCAGAGAAAAAATTCAATACAGGCTGCTTTGTAAAATCTCACTTTTAATATAGCAATATGGCCCGAACAAAATTATAGTTTTAAAGTGGAAATATTTATTTATTAACAGACACGCGCATTAAAAAAATCAAATATAGTTATTTCAATTTTATATGTAAAAAAATTCGATAGGTATTTTAGATTATCCCACCCCTGCTCACTTAATAAATTTCTGCATCGTCGTTAAAAATAAATACTTCTGTATACATTTTATTTGAAATTGCGGATTGTTTATATTACTTGAAAATTTTAGAAATTTTTTTATCTTAAAATTTATTTTATATCAATTTGCAATATATCATTCTTTTTTTCTTAAAAAAAGAAAATGCTCTTAAATACATGCACGATTTTCTAGTCTTAGTATATATTCATAATTCTAATTAATGGAAATCCCGTTTCACAAAAATACAGCTGCAGTGTTCATTTAGAATGCGTTCTTTTACCGTAAAGAGTAACATTAGTGAATTCAAGAAAAAGATATATATTTTTTTAATATTCAACGTTTCAGAGTCCTCGATGTACTTTAAAATAAAATAAAAATTATTCAAATATGATTCTACGCTTTAAATTTCAACTTACACAAATTTTGCTGGATTTCTAAAAAAATTAATATACCTACCATATTAAAAAGAACAGTAAAATTTTTTAAATATGATTAGAAACGAATGACAACAAATCTACATGGCCGAATATTTTGGATAATCATCTACCGCTAAAAGAACGAACTATAAAAGCCTACTCTACAGATGGGGCGTTTAATCGGAAGTTGTAAAAAATTCACTATCTCTCGTAGAGTGGCATTTCTTAGTCTTTACTTAGGCTGCCACTAATATCAATTTATAAAATTTGTGTATTTTTCTGTTTTTTTTTTCTGGCCTGGCGAGGGACCATTTAGCCACTGACTAGCAGATAGATCTACACAACAGGTTGTACCAAGATTTTATTTTTTACAATAAATTTGAATACTGTAAATAAAGTGGTCTCTCCACCGCATAAAAGACGATGCAGCGTATATGGGGGAAAGATGTTCCTAACAATCAGTTTCTTAAAAAACATAAACCTATCATTCTCAAATCTATCACAACGAAACAACAAATGATTGTTAACATCGTTCACGAAATCGGTATGAACACGGTCACTATTACACCCTGAAGATTCATAGAAATTCGAAGCTATGCGGGAATGCCCCGCTCTCAATCTGCATATAACAGTGACGAACCTATATGTATAGAACGAACCGAAATACTTTTGGAAAGGAAAAAATACCACGGTTTGGGGGGAATTGAGAGCTGGACGATATTATAATACCTACCGGTGGTCTGCGACTTTCTATATTCAATCCAATCAATGTAACTATAAAAAATTAGAAATGATAACTAAATATGGCTTATCACAGGCTAAAAAAAAATAAATAAAGAAACAAAACAAATAATAAAAGTGAAATTACCTCTTTTCTTTCCACACTATATTCTTCGTGTCTTTGTTTTTCACTATTGTCCAAAATATTCCATTCGCCCAAACGAACTTTAACATTATTGTTCGATATCCTGTTTTTGATTTAATTTAAAAAAAAAAAAATAATTTGCACATGAATATTAACATTTACTCGCGAATAGATCTACTTTCAATAGGATACGGAAAACAAGTTGGAAAAGAAATTAAATAAAATTTTTCATATATATGTACATTGTCTTCAAGTCTAAAATTTTTTGTATCGGCAATAATAAAAAATATTTCAATAAATAAAAAAGTTTTCAAACATTTTAAGATTCTCCAACGGAAAAACGAATAGTTTTTTAAACTACAGTTGACAGTTCCCGTAATCCACATTTTAATATTTCAGAACATTTGGTAGGACTTTTCTCGAATTATTGGGAATATATACATATATATATATATATATATATATATATATACAGGGTGTACGAAGAGGACTATGCAAATATTTTTATATACACATGTAAATGTATTATTATAAAATTTATTGTTTATAAATAGTACGCTAAAACCTTGCAGCTAATTATTGCGTATACAAAATTTGATTTATTTATTTATTAATTTTACAGTAGAAATATAAGTAAATTAAAATAATCTTCTTAAGTCGCAAATGCGCTCAATTGGCGCGAGTAGCGGAACTATTATTAATCGTACAGTGCATTTAACGTAGTAAATGTTTAACATAAATTTTATAGTCCATGTTTATAAATTATAACTATGTTCTTATTTAACGCACGGTTAGTGTGATTATCAATAAGCGTACATGGGCTATATACCTACATCTATATGTATTGGCACTCATAAAAATATAATTATAAAGCTTTATAAAATAATAAATTATATAGCCCATGTTTACAATAATCTATGTTTGTATACTTAGACGATAGAATATTTAGATATAAAATACGTTAATTTATAAATCGTTAAGCCTAAATGTAATACCAAAACGCACATATTTTCCCAATCCCCTGTAGTTGACAAGGAAACTTCAACAATAATGTATGAGCTAAAAGTAAGGTGTATAAAAATAATAATAATAATAATAATAATAATAGTAGTAATTAGTAAAGCTATATAGAATGAATAGAATAATGAAATGCAAAAATAAAAGAAAATATTCTTATAATTTGCTTAATAAACTAGCGAAAACTAGAGATCTTAAGAATTTACACTAAATTAAACATAGCTGGTAATATTATTAAAACATAATAAGAAAAAAATTATATTTTTGAAAGAAGAGACTTCGAAGAATTGCCATAAATAAAGCAACAGTAGTCCAGGATAGAGCGGATAAAGGATTTATAAAATATGAAAAGGACATATAGGGATATGATAAAGAGCTTTTAAAAGATTTTACTTTTTGTAGGCGCTTCGCGACTTGCTCGTTTTTTACCTTTTCTTCGGATTTTTCTTTTGTCGCCGAGTTGTTTACTTGAAGACTTTACGTTTCGGCTTTCCATATAAGACCGTGTTTATTAGTTTTCTAGTGTAGTTGTTCTCTGATGATGGTTGGTGTAATGGGCTTCCGAAACGTCAAGTAAATACATGTCCGAAAATTATTTATGATGAATTATGATGTAAACAAAAAGTGTTTACAGAGTGAATCACGAATAGTGTGCTTAATTAATACATTAAAAAGATGTAATGTAGACACGATCGAGCCTTAAATTTTGATTTAAAAAACCCGTACTGGAGACAAAAGGTTTTATTTGAAAAACATACACGTATTATTAAGAAAACTTTGCCAGGTTGTTTATTATACCGATGGAATGATGAAAAATAGAACGACTCTAGGTCACACGTAGGATTTAAAATAAACGATTAAACAATACAAATTAATTAACTCCATCGCTGGTAAATTAGTAGCAGAGTCGCAAAAATAAATGCAATAAATGATTAATCGATAAAAAAACGCGACTGAAAAATTTGTAATTCTTTTCGAACAAAACCTACACAATTAAACGTGTTTAAACTTTTTTTATAAAAAATAACCTAAAACACACGAAACAAACAACAACGACAAACAAGATCGCGTGTGGTATTAATATTTTCGATAAATATGTATATAAACGGTACCGAGCACTGGAGGTGTACAGGTAAAATGTCTATTTAGTAAAATGTATTTGCATTGACGTAACTGTTATAACAATGCACTCTATTCTCGGTGATGCCTTTGCGAATCTGCGATTTTCTGCAGAATGATTTCTATTGGATGCTGTCATTTGTGCAGCTGTACTATATATTCGATTCAAGTTTCGCTACTTAAGGAGTGTATTTTATAACTTTATTCCGTTTCCTTTTTGATTGTATAAATTTGAAAGTTTTAATTTTAGTTACAATTACAATTTTGAAAAATCTCAAGTTTTATTTATAAGCAATGGCTGGTGGTAGAACGTATCAGCAGCAATATTCGTTATTATGTAAAATAACAAATCTGATGACTTACAGAACAAAAACTTCATAAAAGCATATATCACCGGGGCATTATTACTTTACTAGTTGGGAAAGTTTAGTTATAATTAGATCCGCGCTGATGAAGTTGTGCATTTAAAAGTTCAACTACAAAAAAAAAAAAATAGTGTAAACAAAGTAACCGGAAATTCTTAGTAAAATTCCCCTGTCACATTCATTACAAATTATTTACAAAATTAGACATCTTTTATTGTTTACACCGACATGAATTTTACTCAAATGCGATTAATTTAAAATAGCCTCGAATATAAAAGAAATTAAGACTCGGAACAATTCTCAAATAACTCACTTTGAAATAAATTTATTTAAAATTAAAATTTTATCGAGTAAAAATTATCCGATTCACATTGTCGCTATTTTTTAAATACCGCATTTACTCGCGTAATTTACACACTTTTTTTTATCCTTTTTTAACCTGCCAAAAAAGGGGCTGCGTAAATTACGCGGAGAATCGGATCAACCTGCATTTTGCGGGTTATACGTAATAGGTGTGTATTTCAAAATTACCTCTCACCTAAACAAAACACACTGATTAAGTGAAATCAGTTACCTTTTTATTTCGAAAAAAATATTTATATAATAATAGATAACATAAATTCGACTACTAGCGGTAATTTACTTCTAAGAAATTAGAGACATTGTCTAGTAATGTTGAATCTATTAATGTATTATAATAACGCGAAAATATGATTTATATTATTATTTCTCTAAAAAAATGTATTCAAAAATTAGGGTGCGTAAATTACGCGAGTAAATACGGTATATTTCGACTTTAATTACTATTCAATTTCCAAAATTAATTCTCAAATTTTATAAATGCGGATATTTTAATTTATCAATTTTTGTATAATACGAGTAGTCCAGAAGGCAGTGAATTTTTTCGGTACTAATTCTCGCAGTCAGCAAACATCGATAGAATTATTCAGTTAGTAATTCTAATCAGAATTCATACATACATATACATATATATATATATATAGGTATAGGTATGGGGGGGGGGTGAAACGGAAATAGCGTTAGAATATACACAAATCCACTGCACTTTTTTTTTTTTCAGTGATAAAGATTGTTGTAATAGCAAGAGATATACTAAAGGTAAGTAAAAAAAAAATAGTCTGTCTAATCTGTGAGTATGGAAAACTGAAAAAAAATTATTCCCTTATTTTCGCAGTTCTGAAAATTTATCAGATGATGGTCCATGTTATAATAATCTGGCTAATGTGGAACACTCTGGAAGCCTTGTCAAACTCGTATAATGCTCGACAGCGTTCGATATATGGGTGATTGGTAGTATCATACCTATATGTTTTTATTATAAGAGTATTAAACAATTAAGTACAAAAAAGCAAATACATTTTATAAAGCACAAAATTATAATTGGACAGTATAATCTAACATGTGACAAATTTTCAATCTCGGGAAAATAAGAGCAAAAATTTTCCATTTTTACAATTTTGAAGATGCCGCCAGACTTATTTGCCAATTTCATAAATCAGCCAGACTTATTTGTAATTACAGTTTATGATAGTATCAATTTATATGTTCAAATTCAACCGTGTAAAAATAAGGTTTACCGATCCCAAAAATCGATGAAATTTTTGAATCCGCAAATTTTCAGCCAGACGTGCTTTCCTCCATTTCAGATAAGCCAGATTGTTATTTTCATACATTTCATGTTCAACTTTAGTAAGTGTAAAATATTTACCACTGAGAAAATAAGTGAACTTGTTTGTTTTTTTTTATCTCTTGAACCCATCCGAAAATTTTAGCCAGACTCAAAAATTGTTGTTTTGTATCACTGACAGAACAAATTAATTCATATACACTAATTGAAAAAATAAGTAGGTACTAAAAAAATTCACTGCCTCCCGGACTATAAGAAATCATTTCAATTTTAGGTTCGCAAATTGAATTAATTATCTGCGTTTCAAAAGGCGGGAACGAAAATAAAAATACGTATATCGATATATACTGAGTGCAATTTGCCGACCTCGAATAAAGTGGGAATTGAGGAGTACACATTTTTTTACTTCTATTCTCGTAATTCGACATTTACATTGAATTATTTACATACTTACGATGCGACGCAGTGAGCAGCAGTGACGATCCATCTATCCGAGAGCAAAGCGCCGCCGCAGGACAATTTCCTCGACAGATATGTTATCCTCAAAATGGCCACCTACGGAAACATAAAAATTGTACATTTACTAAAAAAACTAAGCCATGTTCATACAAAATAGTTCCCTATTAGTCCCTGTCACATTAGACACATGTAAATACGGCTACAGTCCGAATTTCGCATTTGAATTTGCTGTCATTCGATTCCAAACCCCACTGCCATTATTTTTGTTACACAAATATACATACATACACACATATATATATATATATATATATATATATTAATTACAACGTAATTCTTAGGCTAACCCCCATTAGAAAAAATGTCCCAATTTTATGTAACGCAAAATGTCCGAAAAAAACGTCCCAATTTTATGTAACATTTGTTATATTTTATAGGATTTTTGTTATTGTTATTTCAAAAAATGTTTTAATTTTATATAATGAAAGTTAAATGTTAAGATAGGATTTTTGTGGTTATGTTAATTGTTTTTGTATTGATGCCAGTAAGAATTACGTTGTAAATTTTGATAATATTTTATATAAACTATAGAAGAGAAAGAGACAGAAATGAAAGCAAGAGGGGTTAAGGGGCACAGCCTCTTGCGAGGCCAAAATGGCCGAGTTATATATATATATATATATATATGATTACAAATCTCATAGATTTGTTACAACTTCTTTTTTTTCATGCATATTAATTTTAATTCTTAGTTCGGATGTCAGCATTACTTAACAGCTGCAGGACATCAAAGTACGTAAAAAAGAAAAAAAATATATTTTTCTTTTTATTTATTCACCGCGTATAAAACAGTATCCAAATTTTGTTGAAAAGGATTTATAAAAGAAAATTAGCTAAATTAATAAAAGTGTACTTTTTTTTTACTTTTTTTATTAAATATTATAAGCGGACTAGAAAATTTTAAAAAAAATTAAAAATATTCATACATATGATGGAAATAAACGACGAATCGACGATGAAAACGACTCCAACTCGGCATATAATGGGAAAAAACAGCGAGAACCATTCAAAACATCTTATTAACCACACCGCACGATTAATCGTCCCTAGTCAAAACTACTCCGAAAACGCGGGATTTATTTACATTTTTCCCTCTCTGCTTAGTACTTGCCCACAAAAAGATATCAGAACAATCTCTACCTCGGCACGAATTGACCATCTCTCATCGTTATATGGGAATTTTGGGTTTCAGCTGAACCAGCATCTCCGTAATTTCGGTCGATTGTACTGGAATTAAATTAAAAATTACTAAAACATAATCTACATATCGCCCAAAACATCGAATCCGCATCAATATATATAATATATAATAAAAAGTGACTTCTTGACCGCTACTCTAAATGACAAGATGAGAAAACCGCTGCGAAATACCCCAAGATTGGGAGGTTCAGGCAAAAACAATTCGACTGATTACGGAAAAACATAAAACACACAATCACGGAAAAATTCACGGTACGAAAGAAATATTACCTTTACGAGAGAGACGGCATCACATTAGGCTTTTACTTTTCTTATACAACTAAATTCGAATTTGACTGATCGTTAGCAATTTACAATATGGCCAGTGAAACAAAACGAATAATAATGACTGAATTCACAGCGTACAACCATAAGTGGATTTTCGATTTTTTTTTTTTTATATCATCTTTAATATCGGCGCCACCATAAATTAATTACAATGAAAAGAAAAAAAAGGCGGAGTGGAGGAATCCAAAACTTAATTACCACATTAAATTTTTATATGTAAAAATAAAATAATGAAAAAGAGAAAAAAATTGAAAAATTGGTTCAAACTGCGTTACGCTAAAAATGATCAAATGTAAAGATGCTCAATAAGACGTACGTGGCGTAGCTACGAGCAGAGACTAATTATTTTTTAAAAGGACTAGATTTTCATTACGCGAACATGCGGAATCTTACCTAGGCACTATTTACGTGCGTCCCAACGCTTACCAAACACTACTCTTTTTTTTTCATTTTTTTTTTTTTTTATTATTTTATTTTTACATATAAAAGTTTAATCTGTTCAGCGGTGGAAACTATCCAATTAAGTTTTGGATTCCTCCACTTCACATTGTACAATCATTAATCTTATTTTAAATACTATAATATTAATATAAATTGATATATTGGACTCCCTGTATTCCAATTCCTTTAGGGCCAATTTATTAAGAATATTCATTTTTCCCCGTACCAATTCACCACAGTCTTCCGCTATCTCTATATTTAGAATGTTGCATCCATTCAAGATATACACTGTGTTCTGCTCGTTCTAATGCGATTTTCAGTTTCCGCAATATTAAATCTGTTGAGATAGGTTTTGAAATTTCCATGCCCCGATATAAACTTACCGAACTCTACTCAAAGGCTACGAAGATGAAGCTGTTAGCGACGCACACTTAACACTCTCCGAAGACAATGTTTTGGTGAGTTTACAAAATTCACGAACGCTAACTCATTATTTCCCCTTATTCCCACTTCACCTAGAAATGAAACAGCACAGAAAAAAAAAAAAGAAATATTGGCAGTTAGTTAAAGTTGAACCTTCTTTCGGATCATAGCTGTTTAGTTCCTCTTACGATTGGTTACCGACCTGCTAGAGAAGTTGTCGATTGTAACAACGGTTACCTTGTCTTGGTGAACAATTCAAAATGTTTAAAAGACGTTACCGCGAAGTTCGGGTAAAGCATTTTATTAATGCGACACTTATTTATAATTGACCTACAACCTTCGCCGTCTAAAATTACCGGAGTCTAACAATTTTCAGACCGACAGCGGAACAGGTTATCACTGCCGACAACAGGATACGCGGTATTTAAATTTTTACTTTATTAACTTATTTATATAATTATACATATTGATAATTGCGTATTTCAGCGACCGGTCGATTAAGAAAGATTCTTTCGTGTAAGTGACTTTATGAAACTTGAAAGCCATTATTGTGTATCTTGATTATAAAATAATCATAATCGTAAAATTGATATATCCAAATAATAAGAATTATCAATAATAATTTAAGATTTTTACGGTATAAGAGACCGTGATGGCATCCTTGAGTAAACCGAACAACATATAACGCTTCATTTGGCATCCCTGGTGGGGATAAAAACTAAACGGTAACGTTTCGACAATAACCAAAATGTGGTGATAATATCTGTAGCCAGAAGAAAACTCATTTTACATAGGAAAAAGTATAATTAGTGAATTATATAACGCTATTTGCGTGTTTTTATTTTCGGCTACTTTTGGAGGAAAAAAAACATGATCAGCATCCGTCCATTTATTTCAATCATCAGAGTGTGGACAAAAAAGAGACTGACCGAGATCTTGTAGACTCTGGCGATCTGTTAATCCGAGATCGTAACCGATATACCGTAATTCATAAATTGATGAATATTATAATCTTCGCATTCGAGATCGAAACATATCACCGTCATTTTCAATGACAGATTCGATGGCGACAGCCCCCTAAACCTGAATTGATACGCCGCCTTTCTTATAATGAAAAAAAAATAAATAAATAAATATATATATACATATATCGACCGGTTCCGATAACAATTTTTAAAATTAAAATCGGTTCGAATGATAAACATACACTTTAATTACGATAAAAATATATTATTAATTTCATCAATTTCAACTTTTAAACGACTGGGAAAAATATTTGGTTTCAGGCGTCCCTCAAATGTTGCCGCCGCCCTAGGCCCAGGCCTCTCAGGCCTCGGCTCCGCTACTGGTAAGCTGAGAATATTCCGTTGTACAGATTTAAACATTTGTATGGATTCCAATATTCTTTGTGAGCGAACTTTCTGAAATATAAAAGATCTTTGCTAGAGGGAATTTTGAAGTGAACGGAGAAATATAAACTATCGATTGAACGGTTTTGTCCACTATCTCATTACTATCTACATTTACACGAGCAGGAGAATCCATGCCAGTTTTTAATATTAACACCCTTTTTCGTGTAAATCCAATCAAGTATACACTGTGTTATTAGCTAAAGGGAAGATTTTGAAAAGACAAACACAACTGCTGTTAGAGTGGTCACTTAAAATAAGTAATTTTCTGAAATTTTACTAATAGCGAATAATAGGAATTTAATGATCGCCATACACTTCGCAGTAGATACTGAGCAGAAACGAGGCAAAGCGATTTTTTTTTTTCATAATACTCAAGTGGGGTAAAATTCTGAAGCAGCTTAATTGAAGATTTTGGACATCTACATTCAGGCCAGAGGCGGGTCGCTATTCTGTAAAATAGATGATTTAGATTATAATTAGAACACCTAAGCCAGTTAAATGTGAAAAAAGGCACGAGGAAAAGAAATTACGGCCATAGGACACGGAAAAGTAATTTTTTTTTCTTTTTTTTTTTTTAGGCCTGTCAATCGGGGACCTTTACCCAGAAATAATTAGAATAGGAAGGAATCAATTATATCTTTATACGATATCAAACGTTGTTAGGAGGAAATAATCAATATAATAGGAACAATCTGTGGAGAGGGAAAAGATAGGACATAAAAGGAGGCGCAATATGGAGCAGGGAAAGTCTCAGCAAACTGAAGTCGAAAACAGAACACTCAGCAGAAAGAGATGAACACTTAATGATCCGCATCGCAAACATGCTCTTCGTTTGAGTGGAGAGGATAAATTGTATAGGAAACTAAGGAATAACGAAAGCGGAAGGAGGAAGATAATAGGCTTAAGAACGCATACGAATAACGGAGACAACAACAGAACGACGAAGTGAAGGAAACAAAAAGATAACTACGAGTAATGCCAAGAGTCCTGCATTCGTAGAGCTGACAAGGCCAGTTGTGGAATTTTTAAACATTAAACTTCCTACTAACATTGATTTCCCCCTTGAACGTACTTATTAAATTATAATGATCTACCGGATTGTGTTTTAATAAGAACAAGTTTCTGTATAAGTATGCTGATCTCGATCTCGGTGGGGAGATTTTTATTTCAACCTCGAAGGCTTCGACTAAAGTAGAGATGCACGCATCAACGATTACTTAAAGATAGATATTTTGCTGGACGTTCAGTTTATTACGATTGTTTGCTAAACAAAAAGAATCCGTAATCAACAACACTTTTAATATATCCCTCCCATTCAGAATGTTCAAAGACCATGGGTCACTTCCGCAACTGACATTTTCAAATAAAGCTATTCTTTCACAGAGTTTATTGTTAACACCTTTAACTTAACTTACATTAGCGAGAACTATAGAAATACCACTTAAACCAGAGTTAATAACTCTAAAAGAAAAAGTGCAGAAATAGGAAAATTCAAATTTGACGGGGTACCACGGACCATAGCTAAACTATTGTTCAGCATCAAGGGGATACTTTTATTAAATTCTGATGGCTGCAAAACAGTACTAATACATCATCTGCAAAGGACAAAATTCGAATTGTTAAGAACACTTTCATAATCCGCGGGTTCTTCTCGAGCAGAATCGGTGCCTGCATAGCGAGGATGCTGATGAAATAAATCCTATAGATTCTGGTAAATGCTGCTATTCGAGCTGATCGCGGACAAAATAAACAAAAATTCAAAAATAACATCTTTCTTAAGTTAAACTTTTAGATTTTAACACTCCGCGCAGCATTCCTAGACTTCGCTATACGTAGCCAGGGGGTCTGTTACGGCAGCCCAATAATCATACTTAACAATTGGCCAACATGTACAACTTTTTATAATTATTAAGGAGCTTTTTGTAATGAAAATTTTATGAATAGGGATAACAGATTTCTTTTACGATGGAAAAACATTCAAGCATGTTGGTAAACGGCAAAAAAAAAAAAAAAAAAACAAAGCGAGAAAGATGGAGGAGAGCATTCCTTCGCTAAAAAGGTCATTAGCTAACTGTGTCAAGATTTCACACGTCATGTTTGATGCTGACCCGTGCCTCCGATAATAAATCTTTCATTCGTCAATTAATCCCGACATTGCATTGATGTTTGCGAAAAAATGAAAGCACACGGACGCCGAAATCACTCGTACACATCGAAGCGACTAAATATGAAGTGCTAAATCTCACTCAACGGACATCTTCCAGTTGTACCAGGCATTTAAAATATGAACACAAAACATATTGAAATATGGGAATAATTCGGCGACGCAAATTCATATTGCAACGTAAACAGCCCCCTATAACTGGGGCGTCTGGGATTGTATACTGCGACACTGAAAGAGCGCGCAGTAGATATCAAAATTCATACTTGTTTTATTGACAGTCCAAATGCACGTATCTAAATTGTACCTATATTGATGACACACGATCTAAGGATGTTGTGTTACAGTAAAGGAGTGTAAGGTTCGTTCTAGCACACAAAGGGATACGGCCGGTGCCCGAGGCACCTCCTACGAGTCGGCGCGGACCGTGGGAACTGTCCAAAACTTTCCGGCAAAAGCTCGATTTTTTTTTTTTTTTCTTTGCCCGGACCCGGAAACTAGCCAAACCCCCCACCCACCTCTCTTAGCCCACCGTCCGATCCCGCGCACCTTTTGGTCGCTAGTTTCCCTATCGTTCATAATATGTTTTTCCCGAACCTAAATATTATAAAATTAGCCCAAGTATATTTTTGATTTTTAAGGGCACGCATCAACCACCGCAAAAACGCACCGACCGGTCCAGCGCTCGCTACAGCCATCGCCGCAAAAATTCCATACTTGTGACGTTGCATGTAAACGCTCTCGGTACCGTTGAAACCGGATCTTAGTATTCTTAAACTTTCTATTCCAGTTTCTATACCTTTTTGCAGAACTACACCTCACATATACACACTTACGCAATGTCCCCCAAGTCCCTGTCATCTTCGTTCATATGCATACGTAGCCAAACGGAACAACATTTTCTGATGCAATACTGTCACATCCGATTCAAAGGTAGAGTTACTGAGTTAGACCATCGAACGATTTCATTCGACCGATCAGTATTAATTTCTCGTCGAATGTTTACACATTCTCTGACCACTATTCCTCACATGTTATTAGGATTTTTTAATAAATTTTAATGTTTTAATTTTTTCGCTTTTGTATAAAAAATTATTTTGGTCACTAATAACGTCACCGCGTGCAGTTCAAAACCTATTAATGCCGTAGAATTTATTCAAAATTTTTTCGAAAATGTCGATGACGATGTTACGTTGAGCGGTTTTCCAGATATACATAGGTGTATGTCATCGCCGCCACCGACAATGACGCAGAACTCAATACAAATTCTCAATACGATACACCATATTCTCAGTATTCGCAATATTCACGAATGCCACTACTATCACAACACAAGGAGATATCAGCCCGTCAAAGGTCGAACTTCCGATAGTGATAACTAACCGATGCGCTGTGATCTATGGGGAAGACCCGAATGACGCAGAAAATAAAAATAGCTTTATGTTTAGCAAAGTTTACGAAAAATCCATTCTCGATGTGGCGGCAGTACAACATACTACAGAATGTATACGATTTTGGCTTCATATGATTATTACCGGTACGATGGTTATCCGATATCGAAACTTTCGAACGAATAAACGGTGGATCCATCAATTTAAATTAATAGAGACCGACACAGTTCCGATACCGAAGCGAGTATAAAATATAAAATTAAAGTCAACTACGCTTTCCGCAAAAATTATTAAATCATCGCAATCACACGAATATATTAGTTAGCATGGATTAAAAAATTCAGCCAGCTTTTACGAATTCAGTCACCGAACGCTAAATTCGATCGCATGAAAGATGAATATGAGCGCAACAATAGTCTCCGGTGTGACGCTGTCAGCAGGCGTAATATACGTTGCATATAAGATATAAAACAATAAAGACACATTTTTATTTTTCACATGTTTTTTATTTTTTTTTCAAAAAACTTCACAGTGCATGTGTAAACTTTATTACAACGTAATATATGTAATAAATATTTTCATATATTTACAGCTTATTTTTTAAACATACAATTTAAAATTTCGATTTTACTATCGTTAATAAATTACCAACTCCCGATTGTATTAAATCCTCTTTTACGTTGAATAGTCGGATCAGTATCACGTGATTAGTTTTAATCAGCTTTTGCAGCTAGCTGAACCGTATCTACAACACGATGCACTTTTTACCTTTTAATTTCTTCACGAAGATTATCCAATCATTCCCTTAAAGTGTTTTTCGTATTTCTTCACGCGCTGTTTATCCCCATTATTTCCTTAATAATAAGTTTATCCAACAGTACACAGTTTCTGTTTAACTCATTTATTTATTAAGAGACTGCGAATATTCGAACTTTTCACATCATTTTCATTTTTTGAAATTTGTGTAGGTAGTAACAATGAAAGATCGCTCGAAAATGCATTCAATTTATCCGATATTTTTTTAATATGTTCTTCATACGTTGAAAACTTAAATATCGCATCATCTTTAAATTTTAACACATCTTCGCTCATCGGATTAATTTTGACTCGAAAGATCACTAATTTTCACAATGTTGCCCCGGTAATTTTACTATCTAAATCTTTATGTAAAAAATTATATTTTGCCTGTAATGCAGCCTTTTTCCGGTAACAAATCTATCCGTTGAACTTTTTCACGTACTTCACGTATTTCCGCAGCTGTGAGAGTTTTCATCTGTTTATAAGATACAATTGCAGACTCTGAAGGTTCTCGTACTAACGTTTAATAAGCGTTTTCCTTTAAAATTATCATTTCCGCTAGACTCTAATTCGATCATGGTCGGTGCTTCAGAACTACCTTCAGGCACATATTTACCGCTCTTACGAAGTGGCAGTGGCGGCTCGTGACAAGTAAATCTGGGGGGCTCTAATGTAAAATTAAAATAATTTAAAAAATGTAATGACATAAACTTATCTTGCTTTTTTGTCTACATTTTAAACTAAATAAAACTGGTTTAATGCATTCAAGTTCTGATTTAATTTAAAAAAAGATGTGAATGCATTTTGTATTTAGATTGAAATTTATTAAATAATATTTTCTAATCTATTCCTTATATAATGTACAATCCTTTGCGTTGAGTAAGTTTCACTGTTGACGTGTCCACAAAAAAAAAAAAAAAAAAATTAAAAAAAATTACATGTGGCATAATTTTGTGAAATAAGGTAAGCCAAAATATAAAATCCGGGTCTTCTAAGGTTCTTCGTAAACTATATATGCTTCTTTGCATGTAATATTTTTATTACATTTTTCTTCTGGTTCTTCGAAATATTCTATTAATTTTTCTCGATTTTCGAAAACAATATTCACTGTACGCATGTTATAGTTCCAACGTGTATTCTAGGTAATTTACGATTTACAATTTCTTGCAGTAGATCACATCTATGAGCTGAATTTGAAAAAAAACTTGCTACAGCGGACAAATTTGAAAAAAAGATTTTAATTTTAGAATCCTGGTTTGTTGCTTTTTGCATAATTAAATTCAACTGGTGCGCATAACAATGAATAAAATGACAGTATTTATATTTTTGTTTTATCTTCGCCTATACGCCATTTGTAGAATCGCTCATTATGCTCCATCGTAAGTTTAAGTAATTAGCTTAAAAGGTTAGTCTCTCCAATATAAATTATATCTAATTCAGTTTCTAAAATGTTGAACGTTTGAAAAATCACCGTGTAAAACAAGTGTCGACAAAAAGCAGTGCTTCTTGCATTCAAAAGTAACAAAATCCAGATCGCAAAATGTATTATTTAAAGAAGAGAAGCAAGGATAGAAATAGAACAAAAAAAGCAGCAAATTAAAACAGTGTGCTTCACCGGATAAACAGACGACGCGGCGCGCGACGCGGATGTATATTGTTAAAACCGGCTATAATCACGTGTAAAATTGACGAGGGCTCACTTTTCGAGAGCCCTCAGACGCCTTTAAGTTACGCTCGGGAAACTTCGGCTTTATTCGTTTTTCGTGTGTATTTTATATGCGGCTTGGAGGCTCAAATATTCTGAGCCCACGTACTATATTATTGGTTGTTAATATCATGTGATCAAAAAATCAGCTGTTAACGACCTTGACAGTATACTACACTACGAGTAGATCGCGTACAGTTCCAGCGCAGTAAGCATGAACCCGACAAGTGACAACTGTTATCGGATATTTCAGCTATTTGTTTAACAAATCGCGCAAAATGCTTATTTTGCAATTATTTTTAAAATGCACTCTCGCAAAAAAAATTATTTTGAAATAAAAAATTCATAACACTGATTTGTTTTTTTCTTGAAGTAATTAAATATTATGTATTTTTCGAAAACACACAGGGAGGCTCGCGCCCTTGAGCCCCCTAGGACGAGCCGCCCCTGCGAAGTGGCATTATATAGACTACTAAATATTTACTAAAACTTTATTATCGATTCAGGAATTTTCCAAACTCCGGAATCCTAATAATTTTCTACCTCGACGTCGGACGTTCAATTAAATATACGTCAGGGTAAGGTTTGCAATTATTCCGTATAAAAGGTACACCAACTAACGATTTACCGGTTCTCTCTCTTAACGTATACGTCGTTGGGGAAGTAGAATTCACCGTATTTATAGTAAATAATTCACCTGTCCAATTAGGAGTATAACCGTTCTCTAATAATGTTTTTTAACTTTACTAATACGAACTCTATATCACCAACTTTAACATTTTTCAATCTGCTCGGGGTAGAGAAACGACCGGTTGCTTTACTACATTCTCTCGCAATATTTTCAGCAACTTTCTTTCAACGTTCTTATTTGCATCAGCAGGTGCAAATTTTATCGTGCGATGTATTTTCGCATTATTATATTTTCTGGTTACAAGTTCAGGCAAAGCTTGTAACCAACGTTCATTACGATTAGCGGTAAATTATTTCCGCAACCAATTCTTTATCGTAAAAACGTTCTACAATACTCGCTTTAAGCGGCGAATGAGTACTATATAAATTATTATTATATCGATTTATAACAGCTCGTACTTGCGGATTATAAAATTCTATGGTACACCTGTTTGTAAATCTTTAGACGGTTCAATGCCTCTTTCAGTTAAAATTTTTTCGAATGCTTTAGCGATTATCGGACCGTTTTTTTTCTTCTTTATAGGTATAGTCCACGCGTATTTAGAAAATGTATTTATTACGGCTAATATAAATTTATTTCTCCGATTGAATCGCGCATATTGCGCCATACCGATCAAATCATCCATGAACCGTTTAATCCTAAAATTTGCACACAGCGCGTTTGATAACGTTTTCGCGCAGCTTTATGAAGTTCTTCATTGGTTATACCGTGCTGTCTTTGATGGCGACGTTTGTTTTGTAGACATATCTTTTTTTTTCCTAATACTGGTGATACTTTTTTAATCAGTACGGTAATTGGATCGTTAAAATTTTATTGTCTACGCCTATATTACCGCGTTGTTTAGATGCGTGTAGTAATTGTAATCGTTCGACTAATTCCAGACCAAAAACTCGACTAACAAAGAATCAAAGTAATACCTATTACATTCATCCTAGAAGAGATTTAAATATACGAATCGACAATACGGATGATTCGGTTCTAATTAAATTAGTGAATACCATAGTCACATAAAAAACGAAAAAAAATTAGTGTGTGGAAGAGGGAGGTGAGGAAGTGGTTGAAGGAATGGTGCAAAGATTAAGGAATTTTACTGCATCCCCTTTCCCTTTATTATTGTTGCCTTTTTTAGGGCTCTTTTAGACCATCTGTTTGTTTCCTTCCTTTTTCTTTCTTGTACATTAATGTATGCGACGTCTAATATGTAAGCGGGGTCCCCTTATGTATGGGTGTATTATTGTGCTATATATACACACATATATATATATATATATATATATATATATATATATATATTTGCGTTGATCAATATATATTTTTTTGGTTTAATACATTCGATTTACGTAGTAAAAATGATTAACTGTAATTTTGTTTACTAGGATAAACGATAATAAGAGTGTTTGGCACTTACGCAACGGGCAAAATTAACCATGTGGAACCCACAACTTATTTATTTATAAAAAAAAAAAAAAAAAAAAAATCATTCGGATCATTCCAGTACTCGACATGTTGATTTCCGAGACTTAACCCTGTTCTATCATTATTGTATATACGCTCCTCCTTCACATTTAAATGATTTTGTAATAACCTTGTCCAAGGTGCTCGCTAGTTCGAAACAATGGACGAATTATATTCTTATATTTCGGATGCAGAGTACCACCCTTTAGTGCACCAGTATTACGCAAATGAGTTTCTGTGAATTCCAGTAATTGTGTTTATATAGCATTAAATCGTCACTAGTATATTCCTTTTCATCTACATTCACTTCTAATAGTAAATGCATCAGACCCGAGGTTTACGGGAATTTCACACGGTTATTCCTTTTCCTAAATATATTTCTCCGCGACCTTTATCCCATGCAATTGGTGTTGTTTCCATCATGTACTCATCAGCAATGGGATTATATTTTATTCCATTAATTTGATCTCTAGGTATAGGATCATCTCCGTCAATACGAAAAGGACCTATTCCACTTAGATGAAATGAGCCAAATTCTAATTTATCATCTATATCATCAATTTTATCTTTCCTGACAGTACTATGCACTCTTGATAACCAATCTCAGGTGTAGATTTGTATTTCGTACCCAACAATTTATCGGATGAAATACTAGAAAATAAAGCTTAGGAACGGGTTAAAACATCGGGGATAGTAGTTTTGGTGAGAAAGCAGCCACTTGAATAACAACAAACGCTATGAAAATAGAACGTAAATTAGGCGGTGGATGTTGTCGCGGTAAAAAACAAGCAGAGAAACGAAAAACCAAAAATCAAAATCTTCGAAAGGAAAAAATTTATATTTCAGATGTTAAATGTGGCGCGGAAAGCTGTTCGCAAAGAAAAACCCCATAAGAGGATGAATGAGAAGAGCGATTAAAGCGGTTAAAAAGTTAAATACTACAGTAGCTGATATTGAAAATGTTCGAATTATTCCAATTAACAAAACTGGAGGAGCTCTTCACCTTGTACCGTTGTTATTAGCAAGTATTGCTACATCAGGAGGAATTTCATCGTCAGTATCGTCAATAACAAAAACGGTGAAATGAAACTAGAAAAAGTTTTTAATCAGGCAAGGGTATTAAAAAAATAGGAAAAGGCCTTTATTTACGACCATACAGAAGCGGTCTTTTGGTTTATATTTAGCTTCGTATAGTGATATAACGTGAGACATAAACAGTTTTTTTCGAGGTTAATTCTATACCTAGCAATAGAGCGTTAACAAATTTCAATATTTTATTTTACACGAAAAAATTACGAGTTCCAAATTTTAGAGGAGTTTACGATCCAGATGGACTGCCTACCAAACCTAAGAAAAATGAATGTACGACTATGTTAATATGGATTCGCAAAAAAGTCCGCGAACTTACTGGACTGCCTACCGAAAATATGGGCAACGTGTAGAATATTTTGATAGTTTTGGAAATTTATCCCCCCCGCCCCAGAAATAATTCAATATTTACGCAAATATGATCCGCATATCGATATTCGGCACAACAGACACATATATATCAACGTTATAATACATTTAATTGCAGCGAATTATGTTTGCGTTTTCTATTGAACGCGTTACCTGCTCCATTTCGTGTTCAATGATGCCTTCATTAGTATATAAGCACGCGCGATTATAATTTTTTTTGATTATTGTAGATATTAGTTTTATTTTTGAATACAGTATTTTTTAAATTTAGTTCGTGTTATTATTATTATTAATATTATTTTGTTTATTTCAATTTGTATAAAGCTGATACCGTCATGTCATACTTATTTCAGTTAAGTAGTAAAAGAGGTAATTTAACCAGTAATGTATATCCACCATTATTATTAGCAAATCATCGTCAATGGAGTATCGGACTAGTATCGCTAACGATAAACCATTCTATACATAATATTATGTCATTGTATTACTATGATTCTGCTTTGGCGGTAAAAAGAAACGAACCTCCGAAATCTACTATATTACCTAGTGGGGATGTTAAGATATAGATCAATATTTGGGAGAGCAATTTTTTTTTTTGTTTATTTTATTTTATTGTACCAGTGTACCATAAAGAACAAACGTTCGGTTTTCGCACCGAGCATTCCACGATACAGCAGTGCCATAGACGATGCAATTTCCTCAACGCTAGAGAAAAAGGATGTCCTGCGATTTCACTTAAAGAAGATAATATTTTTTCGATTTTAAAATATTACGCTGTCAGCATGTACCGGTGTACAGATGCATATTACGGGGCGTGCTACGTATTTTCATGCGTAGATATACTTATACTTAAACATAACGCTAGGTTTACTAATATTGTGATTTATGGAATAAGTTAAGATAGTTTGTAATTTTTGTATTTTTTTTTTTTTTTTTTTTTTTTTTTTGTAATAAACGTTAATAAGAGTGTCGGACACTCACACAACGAGCATATATGCCCTGTGAGACTCGCAACTTATTAAAAAAATTAATTAAATCCAGATCGGCTGTAGAACGTCTTCACTTCATTACCATTGGATTCCAGACGAATAAACAAAAGATAGCTCTACATTTGATCACATCAATGTAACTGAGATTTGTACTTATATAAATTCAACAATATATCCTTACGAAGTGATGAATTTAGATTTTGAACAAAAAAGATTTGGTAATCTATACTTGTTATATGTGAATTTTCAAACAATGTACTATGGAAAGGATCCGCCGCATATCCGCTTTTTATTATACCGTGTAATTTTCAAGATGAACTCTTAAACGACGGTAGTTCGCCACAGATTAGAGTAGATTTTAAGACACGTAATAACGTACCTCCAAACACTTCATGCTACACGCTTATAATACACGATAAAACAAAATGGAAAAATTATAAAAGAATGTATGTATGATGTTTTTACTTTTAGTATCATGTTGAATGTGTTTATGTAATGTTCTTTGAAGTTTATGTTAACATTTGTTTTAAACGATTGTATTTATTTTCAATTAATAAAGTTTTTATTTCATTCAAGTTTTCTCCTTTTGTTTCCGTCACAATGACTAATACTCACGATAGTCACAATGTTATAATTGATTTTCAATGTTTTAAAAATATTGATAACACGTACATCATTAAAGAACTCGCGATATTTAGACGGTGAAATTCAATTTCATCGTGTTTATAAACCACCATTCGATTGGAATACATTATCCAATAGTAAAAGACGTACAAAGGGTATAGCCGGGTTTATATGGGAAATCTGCCCTTGCGGCTTTTTCGACTCGCACTTGGGGGGATCATTTTGGTGTCGAATAAAAAAAATTTAGCCAAATTTTCAGCTCGTTAGATCTATTTTATCTATAATAAAGAATCCTACACAGCAAACGTTGCAGAAAGTTACTGCAGAAACATTAATTTCCGAGTGCCTGATAAAATTTATGATTTTTACGATAAATTACCTGAATCACTAAAGAAAAAGAAAAATGTTAAAAAATGTTTGCCATGTTTTAAACATCATAAATATGATATCCCTGACTCATTGCCGCTTAGTGCAGCTCATTCTGCCTTAATTAAAGATTGTAAACAATGCGGCCGTAAAAATTTTGCTGATTTTTTTCGGGATATGTAACCGGAAATTTTTGGAAAAGATTTTAATAATGAAGATGTAACAGTTTCAGATGAAAATTTTGTTTGCGAATGTTGGGATTAATTTTCAATTTTTTTACTTGTAATTTCCAATTTTAAAACTTTTACCTGTAATTTTTTCGGATTTTATTCTTTTTTTTTGCGTTAACCTACATAGTTTATGCTTAATATTGAAATAGAAGACAAATTATTATACATATAAATAATATTAGTGAATTGAATGAAGAAAAACGTAACATGTTACACGCTAATAACTTAAAATAAGTAGTTTAAGATAGAGAGAAAGTTTATTACTTCGAGATATTCTAAATGAGAACCAATTAAGGAAACAAACCCTGTCTAATTATCATAAATGTGTTCAAAATAGTAACAAATTATTGACATATTGCAAAGCCAATGAGTTTTAAATGATATTCGGTTCCTGGAAAAAAGGGAAATTGCTAACTGCTGTTGTTAAATAATGAATATACGATGATGACATGTTTATTTACCTTCAGCATAAAAGTGTATATAACCAACAATATTAAACAGTTTTCCATCAGTTAGAGTTTACTCAAACGTTTTATTAAGTTACTTTCTGATACATTTTCATACTACCTTTTGAATTACATAATGTCTACAGTTTTTTTTATACGACGAAAGCAACTCTCGAATTTTTTTTAGATCTTGAACAATTTACATTAGAAAATGGTCGTTATGAAGTTACCGAACTTGTTATGATCGGTTTCGATGGTAAGCAAAATCTTCATACTTCGTATAAACCATCACAACGTACGCTAGCTAAGCTTAAGCATCACTTTCAAGGGGATAAAATGAAGGCTTATTGACATTAAAGTTCGAGATGAGTGGAAAAGCTCGGATCCATATGCACGAAGATGGAGACGGTAAAAATATGCGGTGGATATCAGATTTGATTAGATCGCAAAATTTACCTTTCGAAATTGTCAACTTGGCGAAGGATTACGGCATACCATCTTTAGCAGAGCTATACAATCAGTTCAAGAACAACTTGGATATTATTCAATGTAGTTTCCATAACGCTGGAAGTGACAAAAGCCTATTATTGAGAAATGAAATGTTGATGAAGAAATGGTTTAGCTATATTGTTCGTCCATTTATGGAAGCAGCAACACAGGATAGTATTATTCAGCTTTTACAATGGTCACCGACAGAACTAGCATTGGTAAGATTTGGTGAAAAAGTTATTGATTACTACGATTATTTCCCGCTTGCTGCATTCAGAAGTCATAAAGTACGTCCTTATTTACCTTGTAACCAGCACTTTTATGGGTACCCTATTCCGCAAAACTCAGACAAATGGAATGAATACGTATTAGGTAAAGATTATTGCGTTTGTCGTCATGAAATTTTCGATTTATAATTTTTTTCAAAATATTTTTTAATTCGTTTCTCTTCGAATTTAAAATTTTTCAGTTTTTGCTTGTAACTTATCGTTTTATTTTACATATATTTTCGATGAATTTAGTTGCTAAAATTTGTATAAAATATATTTTAATAAATGAATTAATATTACCTTCGATTGTTATTATTTTGAACCTCATATTTCGTTTTCGCTCGTGTGAGGGTGAAATTACATTATATTGAAAACATTTTTCATACCTATATATTTTTAAATGAAAGAAATAAAATTTTAAGCTAATTTGTATTTTTAAATGAAATTTTATGTTTTTTTTTATTTTTAACTGAAAATAATGTAATTTTTAAATTTTCTACTTAAACTTATAGAAATAAATAAATCTTGGGGAAAAAAAAGAATAATTATGCGTTACGATCATATAATTATATCATACCCGTATACCCATATATATATATGTATGTATGTGTAAAGGGCTGTATTATTAGATTAGTATCGATTAAATTGACTAGACTGATTTTTAAAAATTCATGCTTTATTATAAAAAAAAAGAAAAAAAAAAAAAAAGAAACTAATCTAATGTAATCACATCGTCTTCCTCTTCTTCTTCTTCTTCTTCTTCGTTATACTCATTCTTCTCAACATAGGTAAACATGCTATTGAGTGACCTATATATTAATGAAATAACATATGTGTAAATAAGTGGTCGATTTTTGAAAGAAGTTATTTTTAATTTCATAATATACATTCGCTAACACATAACCCCTGTTAAAATTTCTTTATATATATACTTACAAACTGGAGCTTGACGAAGATGATTGTAGCTGTAGATTCGCCATCGCATTTGCAAAGATTATCGAGGGAGGCTGGCTCTCAACATATTCACCCCTCCGAGTATGATTAACTACTTTTATGAATTCACCAAAGGGGCGCTGTCTCAAGCAAGCCTCCCAGGCTTCTTTTGTACTCCAAAATGGTATTATACCCTTCATTGATGCTCCATTTATTATTCTGAAGTACACTTTTGTACTAATGCTTTGTATTATTATCTGTTGTAAATAAAAGAAATTTTTTTTTCATATATTACAGTGATTACGATGTAAACGAGATAATACTGTAGAGCAATAGTTTTTTTTTTTTTTTTTTTGTGAAAACATCTTATATGGCGTTTTTCGCTTGGGGAGTGAACATTTTCGAGCGTTACCGTTACGGTTACTCTTTATAAACGGTACACTTTAAGTTTGTTTTAATTATTATATTAGTAATATTCTCTAAAAAAAAGTGGAGGGGGAAATACAGGAAATAAAGCTTTTTGGAAAATACAGAAATCACCTGTATGGAAAAAAAAGAGAAAAAACAATAGATTTAAACAGATATTAATACACGGGTGAAGCTATGGGCACGGCCAGCGGGTAGGTAAATGGACTGTTTATAGGATGAATAAATAATACAATAAAAGTGGTAGATAAGGGATAAGAAACAAATAATTACAATGATAAAGCTTTGGTGGTGACCTTTAGAAATGGCATTCGATTGACAAGACTGGAAACTGTATTTTTAATATTTGCTACCAGAAATGTTATTTATACTCAAATTTGAAATCCTTACACTCAACTACTGTAGTTTGTCGTACGTGAAACGTGAAGGTCATTTTTTTTTTTGGTTGGTGATAAATATGTTTCTCAAAGAGAGAAAGAACTTTACATAAATATAATTCCAGATAAAACAAAAAAATTTGTATTAATTTCCAAATACAGATTTAAACGGATTAATAACATGTGAGTAAAGTCGTGAGTAACAGATACTATTATTATAAAACAGAAATTTTTTAAAAGTTAACTATTAGTTTTTCTTACCATCGCTTCCAATAATCTTATGTGCGCATTCGAACGTATAGCAAACGTTATACTTGTATATTTTCCACGTACATTGTCCATATCCTTTTTATTGTAAAAAAAATAATGTATATATATATATATATGTAATTAAAATTTTAAAAAACAAATTGTTTCAGAATATTTTTTATTTGCTTCATTTTTCAATTTTGCCCGCAACCGTTTTTTTTTGATTTCTAAAAATTCAATTTATAAATTTCAAATAAATGTATATTTTTCGAAATGAAATGAGTATTTCTCTTTTTCTTATTATTCTTTTTTTTGTGTTAACGTACATAGTTTATGCTTAATATTCATACAAACATATATTATACATGTAAATAATGTAATAAACCTAAATAAAATGAATGATAAAAGAAAAATTTTTATTAATGACCTAGTAAAATAAACAAAATGATAAAATATAGATAAAAATCGATGGTACAAAAAAGTGATGACGTAAAAAAAGTAAAAAAAAAATGTATATACTTATATATATATATATATATACGTTAAAATATGAAAACCTTAGGCAGAGCCAAATATACATATACATTAGAAGAGAAAAAAAAAACCATCATAAAATTAAGAGAGACAAGGAATAGCAAGGAAAAGAACCGCACGTATCACTCCATGTATATAAAATAATCCATTAAATCAGGACCGTGCCCAGAATTTTAAAAATAGCGTGGGAGGGAGGGACGGGGGATTGAAAATTTTCTTTGCATATTTATTTTATAAATAACAATACATTTTTCACTAATATTCATACTATTAATAATTTCCATCATTTTGATTTATATATTAATAATTTGCATAAATGAATTACCGCATAAACTTATTAAAAATTACATATGTTATTGATTATACTCGTAATAAAAAATTTTGCATAAAATATTAATGAAGTACCTAAAAATATGGTGCATATTTTTTCTTTTTTCCTTCAAAGGTAAAAACAGCCTAAAAAATCATTAATATTTATTTTAAATTTTTGATTTTTTTCATATTTTTGTGTATTCATAGTAACTATATCGGTTCTCATGAGGAGTACCCCCCTCGCTGATGTGGGCACAACCTTGCATTGAATCTGTCAATTTCATGAAGTAATACCAGTAACGATTTGGTCAATCCGACATGTTTAGGCATTATAATAAATTTTTCACATTCTTCTGAAAATAAATACTTTGAAGATCCCTTAGTCCTTTATACATTGCGTGTATACACTGTATAACTCTAACAGCAACATACGTTTTAAAAATATCAACAAAAACGACGGTTTCCATTGTTTTTGTAATAAAATGGATATTTTCATAAGCTACATCAACCACCCCTCAGTTATGAAAATGACTTTTCTTTTAATTTCATGCTAGCAAATTTTGTTGAACATTGAGAAACGAGCTATATCGACATCTTCAATATAATCCGTCAGGGCCGTATCTAAGGGGCGAGGAGTCAGGGTTCAACCTTCCCCGAAATAATAACTGCTTTAATTAAATGAACCGAAATACAGAATAAATTTATTTCTTTTCAATTTTTAACAAAAAAAAAAGAAAATTTAGATTTTTATGAATTTTATGGAAACAACTATTTTTTATTTGTTTTTATTGTAGTGCTCAAATATTACATATGCAATAATTGACTACAAGGCTTTAGTGTACTATTTATAAATAAATATATTTCATAATAACACACGCACACACACACACACACACACACATACATATATATATATATGTGTATATATATATATTTACAAAAATATTTTCGTAACCTCCCGAGATTTTGGTCTAGATACTGCCCTATCATTTTCTCAGGTATATTTGATATGTAGTCGACCATGTTCTATATTAAATGTAAAGCGAATAAATATTTATAGAAACATACATACAGCCTTTAATCTATTTTTTTTTGAATGAATGAATAATAATAATAAAAATTTTTCAACTGAAATAAAAGAAAAATACATATATCACATACATGAATATGAAAATATATTTGGTATTCTTATCTATATTTTTGGGTGAAGAAAAAGAAAAATACATCACTCTGTCGAAATTATAAATTTTATTCTGCTATGAAAAAATGATTTCAAAAACAAAATATGATTTTTAAGTATATAATAATAATAATAATAATAATAGTAATAAATAATTTTGGTTAAATGAAGTATCGTATAATATAGTCGAAATGTAAACTTGTAGTTTTTTTTTTTTTTTTAAATTCAGCATGTTTGATTGTATGTTGCAAAAAAATTGTAAATAAACAATATTTCAACATATACAATCGTTTAGAATTCAATATCGTAAATATATATACAAATATAGACAAAGCGCACAACACAGTTTTTGTTTATTTAAATACACATAATAAAATAAATACGAGTCAATAATAAACATGTGAATGAATAAATAAAAAATATACCCCATTTGAAAATTTAAATTAGAAGTCGTATGAAAAGGATTTTGCAATATGAATAGCATAAATGATACAAGTGAACTTATAAAAAGATTACTCTCCACTGAAATTAAGTTAAATTACCGAATAATGTATGGAATGTAATAAATCGTGGGTCGTGTGGGGAATAAAATGTGAAAATATACTTTTTTTTTTTTTGGGATCCTTACTTTGGATACTACCGATGAGGAATATACATTAAAAATCGAAATCGAAATTGAAATGGTTCGAAAATATATTTATTTTATAAAATTGTAATGAAAAAAGTTCAAAAATAATAACTGAGCGGTGGGTAATAAAATTTGAAAATTTTTACAGACTTCAAATGTGATATATATGTTACGTATAAGTAAAAAAAATTTTCAAGTACTTACTGAACAGTAAAAAGATCCGGGGAAAATGGAACTATTTCGGATGTCCTCGCCTTTTTTAAATTGTTAAACTGCTTCAAGTCCAATCAACGACCGGAGGAGTTAAAGAAACAAATTAGAGGATAAGATTAGTATAACGAAAATATATGAAAAAGAAAATAAAAACAACATGACAAATTTTCTACTAGGTTCAAAATAAACAACTCCATGTATGAATGATAAAATAAAAAATTCTCGATAGTTTCAAAATAAATAGAATAATTCAACATGTAAATATAGCAAAAATTGAAATGATAATGTTCCGAAAGTATAAAAATTTTTTTATCGGTTTCAAAATAATTTTGTGTGTGCTACAAATTAAAAAAATTTCTAAGTTTCCAAAAAATGTTACATGGGTAATAATTTTCATAACGTGTAAAAATAATCTCTTTAAATTTCAGTAATAATATACGAAAAAATAATTACGTTTTGAAGAATTCATATAATAGTAAATCATATACAGACAAACACGAGCATATCATTTAAAAAAATAATACATAAAATATGATAAATAATATATGAATAATATGTAAACAATACACAAATAATAAATAATGAAAATAGTAATCAATTTTAAATTATAGTTCAGTTCGGGTATATTATCTGAGGAATAGGATAATAAGTAAAATTTAGCGAAAATAGTGAGAAATATGAATAAATGAACGTAATATAAAATCTATGAATACATACTACTTTTAAATAATGTAGAATAAAAAAAAAAAGTATTTGAATTAATAATAATATTGAATAGATCATCCGAATAATAGCCGAGGAAAATAAAAAAAAAAAAAACAAAGTTAGAACGTTAACTTATCAATATATTTTTTTCGGAACTAATGAAGTCCTTTTTAAAAATACGAAATTCTGTTCCGAACAAAAAATACTCAGCGCGCGTCAAAATCAGAATACGCTACAGAAAATATATTGTGCGGAGAATTAACATATTGTAATAAAGAAGCAAAAATTATAAAAGATATTGACTAGTTTGAGGAAAAAATATGTTAGGGATATCCTTAATTATATATTATTAGATCTGTATTATAAAATCATCGGAATAAGTATTATGAAAACTGGTAAAAACCAAAAAAAAAAAAAAACAATTTTTCTTTTGTCACATCTATTACTAATTTATAAAAATGATAATAATTAAATTCAATTTCGAAAGGCATTATATGAGTACGAAAATAAAATATGTACAAATAGAAAAATCTTCGGATTGTACATATTACAAGAAAAAAAATTTTTGTCTTAGGTAAATATGTTTTTTTTTTATATATTTATTTATTTATTTTTTTTTACATATAAAGATTTAATGTGGTTAACGGTGGAAACCATCCAATTAAGTTTTGGTTTCCTCCCCTCCACATTGTGCAATCGTTAATATTATCTTAACATGTTATAATATTAATATAAATTGAATGTAGGTGAATACATCCTGTTTGTTAAAATGGTATAATAAAATAAACTTTAATAACAAACAATATAGATCAATAAATAGGTATTTATCTAATTTATTGATCTATATTGTTTGTTATTAAAGTTTATTTTATTATAATATAAATTGATATCGTATTTTCTGTATTCCAGTTCCTTTTTGGCCAAATTATTGAATATGTTTATTTTTTCCAGCACCAATTCACCACAGTCCTCCGCGATCGCCATATTTAAAATGTTACATCCATTCTTATGCTGCACACTGTCCTGCTCATTGCATCTAATGCAATTTTCCGTTTCTGCTATCTTAAATCTTTTGGAGATATATTTTGAAATTCCCATGGCCTGATATAAATTGTACATTGAAGAATTTTTTTGGCGTATAATAATTGTTGTTTAATCTCTGCTTGAATGTTGGGAAAAAACCTTCCATTATTCTACTATGATTCGTCCACACCTCTACAAACTTCTCTACATATTCTTCTATGATAAATTTTTTGAATTGTCTGTCTGTTATTATTTTATTCTCTACTATATATTTTTTGTTTATATATGTGATTTTTTCGAAAGTTTGTTCTACCTTTAATCCATTTTTGATTGCAAAAATATTGACATATGTTTTTTTCTATTTCTAAGTATGAATATTCCAACTATAACTAATGCATTTGTATAATTTTTATTGTTTTGTAAGCTTTGATTAGTTTGATTGCTATGCTGTGTATGCTTGCTAAAAATTTTTGAAATTTATTGAACTTTAGCATATCCTTATAAATATTACTACTATATAATAGATTAGATAATATCGCTGTTTTGTATAGTATTATTCCTTTTTTGTAATTCATCTGATTGTCATTGTTAAACAGCTTTGTGAATATATTAATAAATTTCGTAATTTCTTCATTTATGTACTTGTAGTGATTGTGAAATTTAAGTATTTTATCTATCAGTACTCCAAGGTATTTTACTTGGTCCTTTATTTGATTTGTAGTCCGTATTTATTTAAATTCATTTTGATTTTTCCGCAGTTGAATATCATCAAATTTGTTTTACTCATATTGATCTTTAGATTATATATTTCTAGTAACTCTTTTATATTCTTATACACTATTGGGGTAATTTTTAAAGAAAAATCCACTTTATTGTATAAAACCGATCAAATATTGCGAATAAAATTAATAATATTAATATATATTAAAAATGATTCCGTACTCCTCTTTCGAAATTCTCCGGTATACAGGCCTGTAAAATATATTACGAAAAATTATAATACCGAAAATAAATTAAGGGACCAAGAGAAAAAGAAATTTTACGGATATAGAATGAAATATGTAAATGAATGGGGTCAAAAAAAGAAACTACGGTAAAAAAAATATTTATTTCGAAATTTTAAAAAAAAAATTAAGCAGTATTAAACGATGAATAATATAATGTAAGAGAAATCTTTGAAATATTTAAGAAATAAAGCAGTAAATAAAGTAAAATTTATTGAAGGGTGAATAAACAAAATAATTCGAAAAATAAATAATTACAATCTTATGTAAAAATTTCGAAGCTTGTAAAAATTATCTGCAGATTAAACGAAATAAATGGAATAATTTAAAAATAATGAGTGTATACATATAAAAAAACGAAATAATTAAATAAAAATATAAATGTATTATATATTACTTACCGAAATAAATAAGATGATCGATGAAAAAGATTGAAAAACTAAAACTTTGAAAAAAAGTAAAACTTGAAAACTGAATAATCCTTGCGGAGAAGAAAAGATGATTACTCGAAGAGTCTTGAGTTTCAACTGATCGTCCTGTTCAAATTCACAAATGCTCTATAACTAAAAAGTTCGCGATTCTATCATCACTATCATCAGCTTTAACTAAAGCGTTTTTCAATAGTAGATTTAGATGTACGATTAAAATATCATTTATTGGAACAATTTCCAGGTATTCGGACAGCTAGCATGTTCCCATATTTCTATTGTTGGCAGCGATCATTTTTTAACAATAGTCTCGTGCTACCTCGTTAAGGATGTTTTACCGTTTTCCCCGTTTTTCACGGTTTATCACAATGTTCCGATTGCTTAATTAGTTATCCATCGTGACGTTTAAAAAGAAAAGGTTGCTTTTAGACGGTGATTTTCGCGAAATATCGTTTACCTACGCTGACCGTTAGCCGAGCGGGATCTTCGTCAACCGCTTTTTTTTTATTTTTATTTTTTACCACACGCGTGATGCGTATAAATATACATTCCGGTGTCCGTTTATATTATTCTGACAGTTTTAAACTAATTTTTCGTAATGCTAATGGTTATTAAATGGATATTAGTGGAAGTTTTTCGCTGTAAAGTCCTGTTATAACCGAATATATACGTACATGCGCGCTACCTCGGATCTGTAGCGGTTATCGTGGTTCAAAGGTTGTTTTGTATTAGCACTTTGTACATTTATACATGGACGTACACACTCACACATACACCCCAGCAATGTCGCACCG
Source organism: Icerya purchasi (assembly GCA_039619475.1). Classification (NCBI taxonomy): domain Eukaryota; kingdom Metazoa; phylum Arthropoda; class Insecta; order Hemiptera; family Monophlebidae; genus Icerya; species Icerya purchasi. Next base: position 207,418,683 of record CM077115.1, read on the forward strand.
ATACGCTTCTATACCTGTTCTCTCTATAATAACGAAGACTGTGTTCTTCATAGATGGCTCTACATATTTCGAAAATATACGCGCGATAAAAATGTACAAAAATAAAAAAATAATAATTGTAAGAACGAGGAACATGATACGGAAATTTCATTCAAATTTTAAATTCTAGGCTTTAAGATTCGAACGTTTTCGGTGATCTTTAAGAATTAAATCCGATATTGCCCGTAATAAATCGGTAACTTTTATTACCACTCTAATATTTAATTAATCGTTCGATCGGATAATTTTTTAAATAAAAAAATTTGAATCGGAAATATAGATCAGCGTTTAAAATTAAATAATACGATAGTGGGGTGACATATGCTTTGTAACGTTAGTGTTTATGATTACTGCATACTACTCGGAGGTAAATAAATAATGAAAAGAAAAACTACGGAAGATTTATAAATTTATGATGTACGGGTAAGGAAGGAAATTTTTTAGAGCTGTAAAAAATAAAGTATACACGTATTAATTTTTAATAATACGTGTGCGGTAACTGATAGTACGCTTTTGAAGCTATCGCGACGGCTACTGATGCGTGCGCGGAAAAAAAATAAAAACATACGTAGGCTTGAAAAAAATTATTATGAACGATACGGAAACTAGCGGCTGAAGCGTGCGCGAGATCGGTCAGTGCGTTTTTGCGGCCGGCCAGGAGGGGTGAGCGGGGCTCAGGCTAGTTTCCGGGTCCGGGCAGGGAAAAAAAAATCCAGCTTCTGCCAGAAAGTTTTGGACGGTTCCCACGGTCCGCATCGACTCCTGGGTGCTTTGGTTTGTGTGCTAAAACGAACCGTACTCTTCTACGACGGGGTTGCGTACTGTTTTCCCTACTTTTTAATCTATATGCCGAAGCAATTTTCAGTGGATCAATTAAGATCAAGGTGAATGGAGTTACAATTAACAAGATACGATACGCGGATGATTGCCTAATTGTCGCTAATAGTTAGAAAGAAGTGCACAGTCTATAGTAAAGTTTTTCGCCTCAGCCAAAAAAAAGATAAATAAAAGTGGTGGTTTTCGCAAAAATACTGGCACAATGCTAAATAATAGTAGTATATGGGGAAAGGAGCTGGAACAGGTACATCTTTGAAATTCCTTGGTACCATTTTCGGGCTACAAGCTGTGCAAAAGAAATTCGTTCGCGAACGGAACAATCGAAAGCAGTGCCCGTGAGAATGAAGAACGTTCTTACAAGAGGAGAACTAACCCTTGAATTGCGCGAAAGAATTTTATGCTGCTACGTCTTTTCCATCTTCTTTTAAGACTGTAAATGCTGGAATTGGACGCACCCTCGGAAAAATATATTGAGGCCTTCGAATTATACAAGCGCATGCTAAAAATATACTGAACGAAAAAGATTACGAATGAGAAAGTTCTAAGAAGGATGTAGAAAAAAACCGAAGCTATTGAATTTGCTAAAAGAAAATTGAAATACCTGGCGTATGGGATAAGAAAACCAAAATATGAAATTCTACGCATTATTCTGAAAAGAAAGCTGCCGGGTAAAAGAACAAGAGGCCGCCCTCAAAAATCGTGGACAAAGGACTTTTAGAGATGGCTGGACTGCTCACCCATTGCCACTTGCCGGGCCGTCATGTCAAGAGATGACATAGCCATGTTGATCGCCAATCTTCATGATGGAGTTGGCGGATGAAGAAGAAGAAGAATTATCCCATCGAAGCCTCGTTATATAATTCGCGCGTAAGCGCAATGCAGTGTATCGGGTGATGCGGTTGTAAAACTCACTCATAAATTATTCTCCCCCCACTTTTTTTTTTTTTTTGAAATTCCAACTTTTCCATAAGGAAAGAGTAAATGTTATTTGGTACAGTTGAAACATGCTGAAGCCTTCTCTAAATTAAAGTGTATTCAATTATATTAGGATATTGTCTATTTTCTAGCAATTTAACGTGGTGAGATCATTGTTAAATATTCGGGCGCGTTGTTTCTACGCTACGCTTTTGAAACTAATATTAAAACAGTCGGTAAGACAGCGTTTCATTTTTTATACCGGTGAAGAGGAGGGTTATTATACTGATGATTTTATGTAAGCAAAAAAAATTTAATCCATTATAAAATAATAAAACCGAGAAAATGTATGATTATTGAATAAATTTAATACAAAAAAAAAAAAAACAATTTCTTTTAATTTATCATAAATCATATCTAAGAATAAGGATAATATTAAATTTATTAAATTTATTTTTTATTTTTTTTCGATATACTACATTTGACGAAGTATCGAAATCAATGAGATAACAATACTGCGTAAATATACTCGGATAAATAAAACCGAGGCAAACATTTTTCTAAATAAAATTGTTTTGTAATAACAGAAATGTTTCTTTTGGGTATATATGTACATTAAGAAATAAGGTAAAGTTGATATTTCACTGAACATATTTTTAAGATAAAATTCGTTAATAAAATCACAATAATTTAGTAGTTTCCCATGTAATTCTAATTCGGTAAATAAAATACCTAATTATTGACTATATGATGATCATTTTTATTATTTTTACCCGTTACAAAGCTAAAGCTGTTATCGAAACAACAAGAAAACTTTTAATTTAAATAAATTATTTTTCAACTCACATGCCAAAACTTCGACTGCGCATGGGATTTACGCATTCTGTCTAGCAAGCATCTTTGATCGTTCGTATGACAGCCCGCGATAACGATAGCGGTGACGATGTTCGGATTAATGAGTTTTACGAAATTCTAGCACGAACATCATCGTTGATGGATAGCGGCATAAATGCCGAATCCGTATCAACACCATAAAATAAGTAAACCCAGCTTCTTCAACTGTGTTTTTGCAAACATTTTTTTAATTTCATTAAGAAACAAATACACTATTATCAATTATGTGTACCTTCTTCACGAACTTTCTTCTTAATTGCTGAAAAACGCACAATCTTATATAGTGAAAGAACCGACAACAGTTCCACAAGGATGCTTACTACATTCCATATGCAACGCAGGCACGCCGATATCTAAGCAAGTTATATTGGCTACACATTTGCCGATGACATAACGATGATTATGGCTTCACCACATATTTTTCCGGAAATATACTAGTGGTAACACAGTTTACAATACCACATTAATCGGGTATAAAATAATTAACACACGTAATTTTATTCATAAACAAGGAAACATTTTCTCGTTCTAATTCTAGACTTAAATAAAATAATCTCACTTAAAAATATAGGCGCTTAGCAAACGTAAAAATTACAACGAAGGCTAAAATGTTCGCATCTAGAACGTACAATAAATCTGTACATTAAAAAATCAGTATCTAATAAATGTGTATATTACACGCATTCCGAAATGCAGAATTATACATATAAATACGGGATTTAATGAAAATTTAAGGACAATAATTGAACGTTCCCGCAGTGATAATAACGTCCATCTTTAATGTCACACGTAAAGACATCTGAATATTCCATTTAAAGGAGGAATAAATATTGAAACTGTATAAACAGTTTTTCGAAACAAATTAAAACTGACAAGGAAAGTATTTGTCAATCGCAGATTTCGATGAAATTTTGATATGTTGTAAAGAATTTAAAAATATCAGACATTTGTTTTTTTTTTTTTTTTTTTTTTATCGGCCCATATGCGGTTTAAAAGGGGTGAAAACCACCCTTAAACTGTATCCCCCAAAACAGTTTTTTCCACATATCCCAGCTCCAACTTCATATTTTTCCATAAAACAAAATAGAGTTTGTTTCTTATAAAAGAGGAAAGTAATCCATAATGATTTAAGCGGAAAAGGTTTCATCCCCTATTTTAGGGGGTGAAAACACGTATTTTTCAGCTTAATTTTGAATAAAAAAAATTCAAGAAAAACTTGTTTCAAAACATAAAAACAAAAAATGAAGTTGACCTATTTCGGTATTTTAATATATACCTACTACCCCCAACGAAGGTAAACCACCCATAATACAAAGTAACTTTATACATGTGTTTCAAGCGAACGAAATTCGTTTAAAATTCGTGTACAGTGGAATATTTATAATTTTTTTTAAAAGCTTGTTTTCGTTTTTTTTTTTTTTTTTTTTTTTTTTTTGGTACTCGTATTTTAAGGACGATATATATATATATACACACACAAAAAAAAACAACTTCAATTCCGAAACTATTATTACAAACAGGCTGTAGAATTTTTATAAAAAAATTTTCTTAAAACATACATTTTTTTTAAAAATTTGAGCCCTTTAATTTTAAAATTTTATTAAAGAAAGAATTGTTTAATAAAATAAATGAGAACGAAAGAAACATCTGAGAAAAATTTAAATTATTAAGTGGATGAAAATAAAACAAAATTGACAGAGAAATTCGAGACTTTGGAAGTAAAGCTCGATCAAAACTTCCACGTGCACCAATTAGAAGCGGAATTAAATGTGAAACTCTGGATAATAAAACAGCAGACGTAAAGGAGGACCCGGAGTTACCGTCAGCCAGCGGCAAAAAAAATACAAGTAAATGAGTCACAAATCGCGCTCATCGACGTGCTTGAAATAATTACTGTCGAGCGGAATAATATGGTGTGCAATGATGATAATAATGACAGTAATACTAATGATAATGACGAAAATGTCAACATCGACACTAATGATGATAATGATGATAATGATGCTACTTGCACTCTTCTAAATACAAATGCAGGCATTCGGTGTAACACAAAGGTAATATATAAAGATAAAAATGATAATACGAATAACAATGATACTAAGAAAGTGAAGAAATTAAACATAATACCCGTATTTTTGCAATATTTTAATAGGTCGAATTCCCTCCAATTGATATGCTATGACCGTAGGATTTTCTGGATGCGGAAATATTGGCACAAAATTAATGTAATTCGTAAACGATTATGAGTGGGACACTCTTACATGGGGAATTTCCTCGAACGATGTTGAAAATGAATGAAATTTCGTATAAGGTAGTGTTTTTTTTTTTTGTTTTCTTTTTTGTATCGTCCGGGATAAAAAATAAATATTATCTAGTCTACGTTGTTCTTTTTCTTCTTGGCTCGGCAATGAATCATTCGGCCACCGACAAGCAGACACTTCTGCAAGAGGTTATAAATAAATTAAAATACTATAAATAAAATGGCATCTTTGCAACATAAAAGGTGTGAAGTAGGGGGTATGCGGAAAATATATATATATTTTTTTTTTTTGGGATCGCCAGTCGAGGGCATTACCCAGCATTATGTTGTGTTAATGAGAGAGAGGGAGAAACTAATTAAAATTGAATATTACTGGAAATAGAAGCCATGAAGGACGCCATAATGAAATTTCATAACTACATAATACATCTGGCACCTACTAAAACAACTAATTATAACTCGTGAAAGCTACAAAAAGTATAAAGAATATAGTAGAACTCCAAATATCCGGATTAATTGGGACCGGACCTGATCCGGATAGTTCGATAATAATGGGAAAAAAACCAAAAAAAAAAAAAAAAACGCAAAATAATTGTACAGAATACAGTAAAAAGTACTACTGTAATTGTTTTATTAACAAAAAATTGTGTTTACATTTTCTAAACATAAACATAATCAGAAACTTACGATTTTTTAAACATAGCGCCTGCGGTTTCATCAGACTTTGCTCCCATCTCTTCGGTATCGTTTTGCTCTCTCCCCATCTCCTTATTGTCCATTGCACTCTAGTGACCTTACTTTCATTTGTGATCCTGACCACGTGCAGTTTGAGTAGTGTTCCAATCTTTCCTCCGAACGTAATATCCTGTACGCTCACCTTTTAAAGCGGAATTTTCCTACTTCCTACAATGCTACCTGTATCTTAACTTTTCCGGCCTCCAAATGCAGTTCCTATTCTTGCCTCTTTTCTTTCATCGACCTCTGACCGGATTAACATTTAATTTCTCACATAGTCCAGCGATCCTGGGTAACTGTCTCTGCCCCCCTGAAATCCCCCCTCACCCCCGTAGTGATCCGGATAGCTGGAGTGTGGATAATTGGAGTTCTACTGTAATACTTTTCAATAATCTCAAATAAGAACGGATAATAATACTTGGGCAAGCAGTAATGCCGAAAAGACCGATGTATTTGCTGAATACTCTCGTCCCGTATATTGCAAGAACGCAAGAGTACATGGACGTCGCCAACCGATGAGCCAGGGGGGAGGGGGCAAGATGATAGAAAGAAGATATAGGAAAAATAAAAAGTATAACTTGCTTAATATTTCATTAAACAAGAATAAAATCTCAATTAAAACATAATTTTCGTGGGTTTCTGGCAAATTGTTCTACTACTTTATTATAAAAGTCTTCCAAATTTTCCATGATTACACGCTTATGAATACTCATCATGGCCAGGCCATTGATGCGATTTTCTGACATCGTGCTTCGCAACCAGGTTTTTATTCGCCTCAAGCTACTAAAGGATCGCTCAACAGTACACGTTGTGCACGGTAGAGCGATCAAAATTTTTAAGGCTTTATCGAATATTATGGAATCGTGTTCACATCGTCAAGTACACGCATAGGGGCCGTGCGTATGCGTTTCAAGTAATTATAAATCGTACTATCTGTTTAAATTATTTGGTATTTGATTAAAAAGTTTCAAGCCCCCCCCCCCCTGATGACGCCCATGCAAGAGTAGTGTATTAAATAATAAAGAAAACGTGAACAGTTACTTTTGGACTCAGATCCGTATATCTATCCCCATAAAATCAGTTCCCCCTATGGGAATTAATGCATATATACAAAAACATCTGCAGATAAAAAAAAACAAAAAAACAGCAGGTTATGCTCTAATAACTGCACGTACTCCAAAAAAAAAAAATCAACGAAAAAAAGCTGTAAATCGAATAATGCATATATTTAACGGCATCCATCGTGTATTGAATACTTTCCAATCTAATGGAAATTTGCAATCATCGTAATGATACATACACCAGGTAAACCAACAACACGGGCGTAGAGAAGCATCAGTTGGTTACCAGTCATTTTGAAACTATTTGAAGAACTTCTATTAAAAAGAATAAAGTCCGTTTTAGAAGAAAATAAATTAATCTCAAACTGGTAGTTTAGTTTTAAGAATCATGCTGCAACTCGAATAATTGAAGATATAAACCGTTATTTTGAAGGAAAGAAATATTGTTAAGCCGTGTTTTGGGGATATCGAAAAAGTGTTCGATAGAGTATGGAACACTTATACAAAATTAAGGGAAAGTTGCTTAATCAGAACTACGAATTATTCAAATTGTATTTAAGAGATGGTTTTTTTTTTTAGTAAACGTGAATTACACCTTCTCTCGTGTACAGGACGCCATTCGTATCTCCGAGTATCACAGGGTAGCGGATTTACACTTTGGACTTCCAGTAAAAAATAATGATAACACCACTACAGCCGTGTTAGCTGATGACACGGCTATATTTATCCGATAATCCGATTTAAATGTAGCAAACGATCAATTAACAATGGTTCAAGATGTGGGAAATTAAAGTTAACGAATCAAAATCGAGTTTTGAACAAATCTGATAATTCACCCGTTGGACTGAATGGTCGAATAAAACCGAATTTAAGTGAGACATATGTGCAACGGCTCCAAGAACACATTAATCCGCTAGCCGCTAATTTGCTAGTTAACTCTGTACCCCCGCTTTAGACGTCTTAAAAGATTTAATTAAATCAGTTACAACAAAGATCATAAGTATTCGTATTACCGATATTACACTCTCATGTACATCTCATAAGGGTTAATCACCCGTGAGTGGTAGTCCATATTTTTCTATTATTACCCAACTGATACTGCCTCTACCAACAGATCATATGCACAAAAAAATAGGAAAAAATTTAAAAAATACCAATTTTCAAAATATTCAATAATCCTTTTAGTTACCTAACAGACCAAAAATTTATTTGGGTAAAATAGTATAAAAATGTGAAATAAAATACGTGGGAACTATTTTAGATCAAAAAGCTAATGTTTACTATACACATAAATTATATTGCTAAAAAAAACTTTTATATTCAGTGAAAAATTAAAAAAAAATTTGAATCCATGTTATCAAGTTATCGCGCCAATACGTCAAAACAACACATCAACTAAAATAACTAAAATACAAATGCTCTAGAATCATCTCATAATTCACTATGGGCGTGTTAAAATCTATCTTTTATAAACGACCTTCCCGTAACTTATCCAAAAAATTATTTTGATACGTGTCCAGTAAATAAAAATATTTTCGATCAAAAAATATATCACAAAAAGAACATTTCTAATAAAGTATAAAAAATAAAAATATAAACGAATAAACTCTTACTGCATTAAACATCGAACCTTTACTAAAGTTTATAATATAAATTATCCCTTTAAAACACATACTGCTAAACTGTGACATATTTCGTAACCATAATTGTTTAATTCTTTATACTATTTCTTATGCAATTGTTTTCCAAATAACCATTAATGTTTATACATTTGAGTGTCTATATTTAAAATTTTAATGACAAGTTGGTAAAAAACGGTCTTTCGATTTATTTCCAATAATGTATTTATAAATATAGAAGTAATGTTTTCTTTAACATTATCATGTTTCTATTTTTATTTTATTTTATATATTAGGTGTTGATTTGTGAGTGGCGCATAACTGTTGAAGCTCTGGAGCGGCTTTAGACTCTCCAGTCTTACCCATTAGATCTGTATTTTCCCAAACTTGGACTATTAAATTCCGAAATTTTTAGACTTTCTTTTGCTGCATTCTGCAGACGAAAATACGCCGATTAAAAAAAACAATTTCGTAGCTATTATGGGACGTTCTGTAGAATCTTTTAACTTTCTCAAAAATTTTGACTCCTTAATTTTATAATTTTTAGGAATCTAATAAAGAAAATACGCGATTACAAACAAAAATTAACTTCCCGGTTACTACTGAAGAATGTACTGTATGATTTTTGACCTCAGCAGCTTTCTTACATAGATAAATAATTAGTTTTTTTGAAGTAATGTACATTTATTATACTTCCGTATACCTTGTACATTACGTCAATAAACCTTTATTTATTCATTCATTCATTTAAGTATTTTAATTAAACGGAATTATGGTTAAATTTATGTTTACGAGTGGTTAGTAACCCGGGACTGTATCTTAACGTGAACAAACAGATGTCCTTAAAACTTTATATTATACATTGAAAACTATAATATCTCCATCTTATATAAGTTTTCAAAATTACTTAACTTTTTAAACTTAAATTAATACGCCATTATAGCGCGCGTTCGTTTCAATATTATATTTAAAAATATCAATTTATAAATGGAATATCTCAATTTTATTCTTGAATACGATGAAAACTTATTGGAAAAAAAATGGAAATTACATCCCTAAAAACAACTTGGAAAATTAATTTTACATTCTTAAAGGATTAATATAATAGATTATGTAATTAAATACTCGTATTAATAAACAAAAAAAACGAACAATAAGTGTTAGATTATCTGTAACGACGAAATAACCTGGCATCTATGTTCTCTTAGATATTGGTAAATAGTTTACATAGGTTACTTAATTACAAATTTCGGTATTTTTATGCATTTTAATTTCAAGTAAATATCGCTTATTTCAAATTTTGTTTTCTAAATTTATTTTATATAAAATATAATTGAAAGTATGGCGAAAAATTAATTTTTACTGTTTAAACAATTCAAAATTAGAGTAAAATTGATAACAACCGCAGTCAAGGCATACCAAGTTGTCAAAGAAATCACCTAGTCAATTGAATTATTTCTTTGTTTCATAATGGTCGAGAATTTCACTATCCAAAACACGTCAATCAACGTAATTAATTGCTAATTAGTGTTTTCTGATCAACAGTTCTTCTCATTCAAATTGCGAAGCAATTAAATGTGTGCAATTTTTAAGTTGATATTTGAAAAATGACGTCGCTGTCATTAAAGTGAAACTAAAATAATATGAACCAGATATAATCAGTAGCTAGTTTTTCTGAAGTAAAACATTAACACGCATATACGCACACACGCGCGCGCGCGCATAATATATATCTAACTGGAAAATATTATTTTACTTCTAGGTCAGATCACGTTTGCGAACATGCAAATATTCACCAATAATTAGAAAGATTTTGCATCAGTAGGAGAAAGTAGTTCGTACATATTACACATATTATGTATATGTTCGTGCGTAGTTATTTTTATATATGTTTTGGTAAATCGATCTAACACATAAATAACAACACAATTGGCCCACCTGAGAGAGTGGTTTAGAAACTGTTAAATATCTCGAACTAAAAAAGTATTTTACTTATATCATATATATATAAATATATATATATATATATATATATTATATACATGTATTCCCTCAATGGCGACATGATGAAAGTCGCTGATATTAAAAATTTCCATTTCATTGTTTTGTTTTTACTTTCTTGAATTAAAAACGATTTTTAATGTTATTTCGAAATACCAGGAAAAGCTACGAAGTGGACACACGCAACTTCTTTTCTAACTTACAAAAGCAACCATTCAGAAGAAAAACATAACTTAGTAATTTACGAACAAAAAAAGAAAATTAAACGTCACTGTAAAATACGCCCGGTGTTAGCTAGAATAATTTTGCTCGATAAGTGTTATTCATATCTGTAGCTGAAACCCGGCTGACACTCTAATTTTTTCTAGGTAAAGGTCCCCCCGGTTGACAGGCCCAAAAAAAAACAACAAAAAAACCCGCTGATACTTTAAGAGTAGCAAAAGAAAATAATATATTAAAAAAGTCTACATAGATAGGAATTTTGATAATAATAGTAATATTAAGAATGATATTGCGCTATCGTACACAATGTACATAAAAAAAAATTAAGAAAAAAAATATAAACATCGAAGAGAAAAAAATTAAAAGCATTTGTAGATCAACTAACAACGGAAACATCGGATGTGTGAGTCACCGATTTTGGTTAAATCTTTTCTAGGCGGTAGAGTATTCTGTAAAAAACAAAAACAAATTTCATCGCTTTTTTGCATCAGTCCGTGAAACTGGACTTAGCGAGCTAGCGTTTACGAGGTACGGTCAAAAAGTAACGAGAATTTTGAATTTTTTCAAAAAATATTCACCTAATCTTTAATGTTTATTCCATGGTCCCTAGTGGTCCTTCTTTTATACCACGCACTTATGCCACACCGTAGTTTCAAGAAACACTGTTGGATTACCTTTTTATGTAGATTGAAATTTCGCCTTTCTTTCTTTTTTTTTTATTTTTTATTTATTTTTCTTTTTTTTAAATTTTGGACCCGTCAATCTAGGACCTTTGCCTAGAAATAAATGGTAAGGAAAGAAGTCGGTTATATTTTAATCTGATCAGAAATCTTTTTGCTAAAAAGCAATCAATGTAGCAGGAATAATTAATTTGGAAAGGACGGGATATAGGGAGCACAATAAGGAGCAGGAAGCCCAAGCCTAATTCGCCTTTATCTCATCTGCTGTTGAAAAAAGGCTGTCGTCCTTTTAGTGTCTTCTTAGGAGTTTAGGAAATAGGAAAAAGTCGCAGCTATGTCTGGAGAATAAAGTGGTTGCGGCATTACAGCGATATTACGTTTCGCCACGAACTGTTGGATAAGCAAAACGATATGCGCCGGTGCCGTAGTGCAAAATCCACGAGTTGTTTCTGCAAAATTGGGATCCGTCTTTTCCCAAATTTTATTAAACACGACGGTAATAAAAACAAGGAAACGGGAGTAAATAAATTTTTAAATTTTTTCCCTTGTGTAAATTTTTAAATTTTTTTAATAAATATTATCAAATTTCATATCATTTTTATAATAATAATATTTAAAATAATATCAAGCTATATAATAAATAAGAATAAATTATTATACGGGTAGAATAAAAGCAAAAAAATAGAAAAAAAAAGGATTGACGAGGGAGGGTAAGACTTACTAGGTGTGATCAAAAAGTACCGTGAATTTCGTAATGCGCGCTTTGAATGGAATTAATTAGTTTTCACTACGAATTTTCACGGACTGGTCTCGTACAGTTAATAAGGGGAGTACTAGTTACAAGTGTTACGCAATTTTCGTAAGGCAGTCCGGAAAGAAATGGCCCGAACTTTGGACAAACAACTCGTGGAGTTTGCACCAAGACAACGCACTGGCGCATACCGCTTTACTTATCCAGCAGTTCATGGCAAAACGTAACATTGCTGTAATGCTTATCCTCTAGAGATAGAGCATACTGTGACTTTTTCCCTATTTCCCAAACTCAAGAAGATAACGTTTGTCAACGACAGATGATATAAACCTCAAAAGTCGTTCCAACAGTGTTTTTCAAACTGAAAACTACGGCGGCATAAGTGCATATAATAATATCATGGGGGTGTACTATTCTGAACGGAATGGAATAAATATTGAAGATCGGGGGTAAATACTTTTTGGAAACATTAAGAAATTCTCTGATCACACCTAGTATACACTAGCTCGCTAACTTTTCTCGAGTTTCACAGACTAATGCAAAAAGCTGTGAAATTCGTTTTCGTTTTTTATTTTCATACTATACCATTTCGAAAAAGCTGGAACAAATCGGTGACACCCGCAATGCCGATGTTCCCCCTTGTAAGACAGAAATAATACCCCGATACAGTTGAAAATGCAAGAGTAATTACTAAAACTTCAGTTAAAAAGTTTTATTTATTCGGCCGTTGACTTGAAATATGCAAATGGCAGTTTTATTAAATATTTTTAATTACACAAATACAAAAAAAACTCATTAACGAATAAGCGGAACATTAATAACGCTCTGCCATCAAGACGACCACAACACGTGTTAATTGGATGAGCAAAAGCTTCCCTGACAGAATAATAAACTATATATTATTTATTATTCAAGCAAATATACAATCTGACGATCAAAACAACTGAATCTCATTTTATACCATTTATTCATGCATACAGCATAGCATTGCGGAAGAGACGTTCCATCGGACACTTTTCTTTCGCTACTAGAGATTAATTTTGACCATTTCTATTTCGCGTTTAATTATTTAATTTAATTATTAGTTCATTATTAGAATGAATTTATTTAGGGAAATAATTTATTAATATTAAATTTTATTCATATTCAAAATGAAATTAGATTAAACGAACATGAAAAAAATTTGTTCAGGCTATTATATAATGTTTCATTAGTACTATAAAATCATAATGTTTTTTTTTTTTTGATTATATGAGACTAACAAAGCATTATATAATAGCCTGAACAAATTTTTTTCATGTTCGTTTAATCTAATTTCATTTTGAATATGAATAAAATTTAATATTAATAAATTTTTCCGTAGATAAATAATAAACCGGTTTTCCCACATTATTTTCGGTATTATCGATTATTATAGGTGTTCTAAAATATTGCGTTATTCTGTGCACAAACCAGCGTTGAAATTAGTTTTTTTTTTTTTTTAGGAGTAGGGGTAATTCCTCTTAAAATTATTTTCGAAATTTTAATATGAGACCCTTCCACCGTGATTCAAGATTAGGTTTACTAAAATATGATCGATTGCGTTGCAGGGGTAATACTGTTAAAAAAAGAATTTCATTAATTTTACTCTTAGAAATCGTCAAATTTTAAATTAACATTTTTATTATTCCCCATAATACAGAAAATAACACCTACTAGCAAACTCGATAACCGAAGCCAATAAGTTTTCGTGGATCTTACGAACATCAAAATCACAATTTTTGTAGTCGGCTGAAACGAGCGAATTAGATTTCAGTTTAGTTTCTGATGACGCAGCGTGCGTTACGAAACATTAAACGGTTTTGTTAATGTTGACGTGGTGTCCACTAAAAATTGTGGATCTCAGCCGAAGCTAATATTAAGAGATGGAATTTCATAAATCAAAAAAGGTAGCTGTTAGTGTATTATTATTTAGCAGATGGTCACGGTAAATTTTCCGAACATCAAAAACAACAGTGTTCCACTTTCAAGAAAAAAAAAAAATATTAGAGTAGGGGTCTTCCCGTTAATGGCCGTAATATCCCATTAAAATCCCGATGCAGTTGAATTCGAAAGATCATAATAATTACAAGCCAATAATAGATTGTATACATAATAAAACCCGCGACTTGGATTTAAAATTAGCCTGATGTTTGTTTCAAAATTATGCGAAGCTACTGAATAATCTTAATACCATGATATCAAACTGGGAAAACGTCATAATTACGGTGCATATTCTCATCAAATCGCTCTGTATGTTTCGATCTACCGATACACATTATATATATATTTCCTGCACGTTACGTCAGGCTACAATTTGGAAGCTTCGTGTTTTTACATATCTTACACAGTAACTAGGTTTAGTGTTGGAAATTCAGGTATCTCTTTATATCGCAGCAGTACTTTATTCAGTTTTATTTCTGCCGAAAAAAAAAAAATATCGATGTTCTACGAAAGAATATCATATTAGATATTTTTTTTTTGATTAGTTTACTTGTATAAGCTAATCTTGGCGGATAATAATAAAAATGTAACATTGCCTCAACATGCGAACAACTTCAAAGGATACTGTTTGAAGATAGATTAGAAAATTTAGATTTCGAAGACGGAATTGACAAAGAAGATGAAGATAGCCGAGAATTTTTACAGGGAATTTCAGATGCAGAAGAAGAAAATGGATAAAAATATAAACGGTGATATTGCAAAATTTTTAATTATTCCGACGATAGAGACAAAGAACAGAAATGTAATAAAAATCCGCTTATACAATGAGTACGTTCCAGGAATTACAATTTAATTCGAAAGATCCTAATCAATTCGGAATGTTGGAGCTTCCTGTTTAGGGATAATATTTTGAACATCATTGTACAGTACACAAGTCAGTATATTGAGAGAATTATAATATTAAGATGAATTTGAAAGTGTTCGCGGGTCTTTAATTCTAGCTGAAGTTCAATGAAGTAACAAGTAAACTTTACAGAATCTGTCAGAGATGAAATTGAAAGTTTTCGTTCAGTAACGTAAAGTGTTTTTAATTTTTATTTTACGCTATCTGCGGTTTAATGATCAAACCGTTCGTGAACAAATGAAACTAATAGGTGGAAGATTGCAACTGTAAGAATTCAAAATTTGTAGAAAATTGTCAAAAGTGTTATTCCCTAGGAGAAAGCGTTACAATTGATGATAATCTAAACGGATTTCGAAAAAAGACGTAAGACAATATATGTCAAGTCTAATAGAATTTATGTTCTTGCAGTAATATACGCTCGACTGTAGCCAGAAAGAATTTATCGTTTAAGTAACCAACTAGCAGATGCGGTTCTCAGATTTTGTCAATCTACTTATAGATTAGATCCATCATTCCACTCAAGTATAATTTTTAAATTCCAGGTTTATTCCCGGTCCAAAATCCTCCTGATTTTCTGGTTACTAGGACCGTATAAAAGTTTACACGAACGTTTGAAAGTATCAGCAGAAACGAGAAAATTGCAAAGTAAATTTTTTGGCTTACTTATATATTTACATGTGCAGTATTTTTCTTATAATTGATTTAAAATGGAAAAAATTATTTGAAAAGTTAAATGTAGTCAAATATTTTTTGACAAAAATTATGAGCGCTAGAACGCCAGAAAAAAATAATCACTTGAAAGACGACGCTTTCATGTTGAAAGTAGACGATTTAACGGGGTTTTTTTGGACTTTTCGACATGGCCACCACTAGAAAAAATACATTTTTGATGATTTTTTTCGCGTTCTACAAGAAAATAAAACAATACAGGCAGCTTTTGGCATCGGAACGTGATAAAAATCGTTTTTTAAATATTAAATACATATATTTTTGAGCTCATGTTAACACTCGATCATTCTAAAAAAATTTCCACCTAAAAGTTGAAGAGTACTCGTGAATTTTTTCAGATGTTTTTAATCATTAGAACGTGAGTGAAAAAATTAAAACGGAAAAATCGATGTTTTTGGGTCCCTAGGGGGTCCAAAAAATTTTCTTTTTCACCCTTCATTTTGAAATACTTTTTCGCTCGAAAAAAAAAAAAAAGAAAAAAACAGAAAAATTAAGGGCATTTCACCATTGTTAACGGGGGATACCCTTTTGGAACAAAACCGCATGGTTCCAAATCGATCACATGCCAAACACATCGCACGTTTCCAGCATTTCAACGGTCTAATGCCGATAGAATTCATCCCGCATGTAAAATTTTCCATTGGCGTACTTCCGAATGTGCTCCTCCTTCAACTGAATATAACTACAATCGTTAATAGATACAATGATCACTCAGAAATACGTTTTTTTCTCTGATGTTTACCAATATAGAGACCTTTCCTCAAAATCACAAAATGGTCACAAACAAATTTATTGAAATTTGAACAGGATAACGTCTATCGGGCCAACTAATAGTAAATATAAGACTTATGAATCATACAGGGGAAATTTGAAACATTTCAGACACCATCAACAAAAACAAGAAAGAAAACCAGAATGACATTGGTAATAAAAGAGATGACGTCAAACATGTACATTGAAGCGATGATTATTAGGAAAAATTCAAAAAATTTATTCGCTTAACACATATGATTGTTTTGTACATATGGATAGATTATAGATGTATAAAGTTACACTCATGAAATTATACATTACAAGTATTTTATAAATAAAAATATTTATTTATTATAGATTATTAATGAAGTAAGTGAAATATTGTAATATAAGCCTTTAATATAAAAAAAAAAAAAAAAAAGAGGAATGCAATAAATGTTGTTAAAGGAGGAAAAGAAAAATCATATCTGATTGACTTTTATAAATTTGAAGCTACTACAATTTTTCATCTGTCAATTTATAACACTTCACTAATATACAATTTACTGGCTAATGTGAAAATTAATTCCATAAATTCACTTCTAACATCGTTAGTTTTCGACTAACACACAGTTTTTTCTGCCTCTCTCGTTCTATGTTCCAGTAAACGGACATTAGAAAACTAGTAGTTTAACAAGTACATAATAGATTTCGTTAGCTCGACGAGTTTCTATCTCAAAGCTCGTAGTGTCCTATAAAAAATTTCACTTCAAAAATTGTACTTTTCATTTTTATTGCTACAACTACTAGTAATGTGCCTAATGGAAAGTTAAGGTAAGACAGAGAGATTTGTGAATGCTATTACAAACCACTAATTGCCATAGTAATGCTAATGGCGTTAAGTAATCTAACGAAATTGTGTATTTACCCTATTTTTCGAGTAGAAAAATTATGTCGAAAGAACATGTAATTCATATAGCATAATACATGATGGAAGAGTTGGTTGTTGACCGACTTTATTCGGTAAACCGGAAACATGTTTTCTAGGAAGCGAGGTAGTATTCGATGCATTTAAGTTCACCTAATAGCAAAGATTAAATAAGAGGTCAGAAACGCCAATACAGACGAGTTAACATTTAAAAATAAACATTTTAAGCAATGTTTTTTTCGGCATCTAAATAATCGAGGTAAAAGTAATACGACTTTTATCCCATTTTATGTACTAG
The DNA here is from genome assembly GCA_039619475.1 of Icerya purchasi. NCBI lineage: Eukaryota > Metazoa > Arthropoda > Insecta > Hemiptera > Monophlebidae > Icerya > Icerya purchasi. Next base: position 207,436,250 of record CM077115.1, read on the forward strand.
GTATTACCGTTCCAATCACCAACCTGACTCAATTACTGAAATTGTACAACGTCTATATACATAACAATTGAATAAAGTTATCCTTAAAATTTCAAAACAATAGGAAGTAATTAACTGAAGAAAATACAATAAAAACACATTATCGGAAATACTTTTTCTGAGTTTTTTTATGTTTAAATAAGATATTATATTAAAATCCCCGGGGGTTTTAAAAATATTCTAAAAATGTATTTAATTGCTAAAATTTACCGCACGTAACATTGAAAACAATAGGAGTAAATGTTCAAGTCAAAAAACACACGACATTACGACATAATAATAATAATGATAATGGCCATCATTATTCGTATGCTGATTTTTTTTTTTTTTTTACTTTTTTATTGGGCTGGATCAAGAAGGAAGAACGTAGGACAAAAGGAAACTGAGGACACTAAGAAAGTTATTCGGGGAAGGTGGAGACGGCCAGAACTACTATGGAGAGATAGCAAGGGAGTCAAAAAAGGTCGGTACTAGAATTCGTGCAATTAGCAGTCCGAAGGGAAATAAATGTGTAGACGAAAAAATATAAAGGATACCTTAAAGGAAAGGAAAGCTCTCATATCTTGTTAGCCGTTATACCTGATTATAATATATTATATCTATTTAAACTAAATGCGCGATGTGACCAGCATAAAAAGAATTCGTATGCTGATTAAAACTAATTAGTTAATAAAAGTATTACCTGCCACGGATGCGAACCAAACAACGAATTATGTCCTCCAAGTACGCGAATACTTCTTGACTGGATCTGACCGCAACCTCAAATTCAGAAAACAATAATAATTAATAATATACACTAAAATAATACGCGTATTTTAATTCCGCCTGAATAATAATAATAATAATAATAATAATAATAATAATAATAATAATAATAATAATAATAATAATAATAATAATAATAATAATAATAGGTGAATGTGCAAGGTGCGCCGGCGAATATTTTCGTACATAATTTAATAACGATAAATATCCCGGAATAACTTTATAATAGCGGCTTAATAAAATTAACAAATTACAAAGCATTTTTCAAATGTGAATGTGTAAATTTAACGAATACAATGTATGGAATCTTGATAAAATGGGCTATATTCTTTACATCTATGCGCTAATTACATAGCAAGTCCAGTAGGACGTAATATAGCTTAAATGAAATACCGAAGGAGCTTAGGCAGCTCACTTTGACTAATTACTTAATTTTTTTTTTTTTGCTCACTTGAATCAACCGGTGTGAACAATCTTTTTTTCTTCTACTATCAGTCAATTGTTTACAACTAGTCACACTGGTATTGTACGCGTTAATCACACTGAACTAATAGTATTCATTTTTGCCGCTCTAAATTATAATTCAATTTTTCCTTTCATGATCTTCATTCCTTCTCATGTCTCTGCTTTATCCTTTTTCAAGTTCTCGACTAATTTCTATTTTTCTTGTCATTTTGTAATTTTTGCTTCTTTCCACCTTCTTTTCGTTTCAACCATTCCTTGTTTCCTTACACAGCCTACCGCTTTGTTTTGTCCTTTTCATTTTAATAGCTAACAATAATTCCTTCTTCGATGATCCTAATCATTCGAATCTTTCATCGCATAATGTCATTTTCTTTCTTTATTACGATCTGATAAAATTGTGATTGTTCCAATACGTTCCTATTTTTTATACCTATCTTACTTTTTCCGTATATTTTATTTTATCTGTGCTCCAGCAATCATCAATTGTTCAATCAGTATTCAGTTGATATTGTGCAATTGCCTCTACTCCAAAGATGATTTTACAACTATGACCGAGAAGTGATTCGAGATTCATGGTTTTATCATCATTGACGATTAATAATATCATTCTGCGATTTTAATTTTAAACAAATCACAATCGTTTCTTAACTAGTAGCCGGAAAAAATCGAAACACCAGACATCGGCACAGTTATTTATTTTTTAAAAAATCAAAACGAAATATTAATATAGCGATAAATAATTTTTGTAATTCTATTGTGAAAGTGGTGAAAAAATCAGTCCTCTAAAATTATTGTATTGTTCTGATATTAGTAACTTCACTCTAGACGATATTCCCTTATATGTAAATCGAAAATTCTGGGCTAAACGATCATACGATGTACAAGCAGTAGAGGGACATGCCACGCTTTCTAGTTGACTTTGATGGAACTAATTTTTAAGCGTAGAACACAGTATTGACATTTAATTAGATACCAAAGAACTGCCGATTTATTTGCATTAATAACCTTCCGTCAAGCGACCTGATAATTACGTTTTTTATTTTTTTTTAATAATTTCTTTTAATAAACCCAATTTAGCATATTACCCCGTTTATTTATCACAATTATTCTGTACAATTAATTTTCTAATTTTGCTGCCGGCTGAACCATGCTTTTACAACACTATATACATTTCACGATGACTATTTTATTTCAATTGATGCAATATGCGCATAACTAATCAACGCGTGCAGTCATCGATTCCCCACTTTAGAAAATGAAAAAATACCTATTATTGTAAATATTCGACATAAATTAATTCAACAAATCTGATACATATATCATTATTTAGAATATCTAATAACAATTACAGTCCTATACTTTACAATCTGCGCAAGGGTGGGAATGAATAATTTGAATGCGAGGCCGCTCTACTACAGAAAAATTCGGAATAAAAATGTACGAAATCAAGCTCATACAAATAAATTGAAAATATAAAACGAATATCAGCGCCATCCGTACGAAAAAATATGTACCATACAAAAATCTCGCAATTCTTTTCCTATCATCAGATAGAATACGCATTTCCATTTTTCGAGTCCACTTTAACATCATTCATCACATCAACGAAACATTGTTTAGATTTTATATGATCTGTGAAACTCCATCAGTAGTCTTAAAAAATGCGGTAAACTCTAGAGAATAGTGCGATTTCAAGAAAAAACAAACTTAAAGTCGGCAACGTTGTTTCAATAATGTTTGCTTACACATGTGTTTTTATTATGCGGTGACAAGCCATGATCATTATTTATGCATTTTACATTTAAGATGAAAATACCTTTTTTACGGTTGGGGGTAAATATTAAATTTGAATAATGTAACAAATCCTAGTTTTAATGGTTTTCTCGTTTCTATGTGTTTTAATATAATCAAAAGGACTACTAAATTATGTTTTGTATAGCAATTTCTTATCGAGGGTATGGAACTTACTTTTATAGCAATTTATATCATTTATTCTCGAATACGATCGTTTCACTTTTTTTATTATCCAATAAAAATTAACTAGGAACAACAAATTATGGGGGGGGGGCAATAAAACGTAAAACAAAAACTGTCTGAAAATTCCGTGTTTTTTTTTGAAGCATATGTTTATTTAAATAGTTTACTCCTTTTTTTGTTTTGTTTTTGGCCTGGCTGTGAATACCATTTGGCCATACTGCTTTTTATTTGGAACACTTTCACCAGAAAACTCAAACGTCGCAGATAGGCTAAAATTTAAAGTTTACTCTCTTTGGGCATTTCTTCATTAAAAAAATATACAGAGCCAAACATTGTGACGCAGAAAAGAAAAAGTATAAAAAAAAAATGAACATCTATAAATTCGGAGAAAAGCGTATTTCGGATTTCACAACTATGTTCATGAGAAGATAATTTCAACTCTGTCAAAAATTGTTCAAGAGTAAACCCTGAAAAAAATATTCCCCATATCGCGTATAGTTACCAAAAATGCAAACTTCGCAACTAGTTTTATTCTATGTAAAAACTTTCTATTGTCCTTATGACCGCGTGTCAACGTGAAAATACGGATTAAATAAAAATAAAATCAAAAAACAAATCGGTGGTAATGATAAAAATTGCGAAAACTAATATCAATAAATTTGTAATTTTAATGAAATTTCGATTATTTATCGATTATTTGTCAATTATACGATAACTCAGAAAAAAAAAAAAAAAAAACTCAAATAGATCTATAATTATTTCAGAAAACTTCAAAGGAAGAATCGACACACACACACACACATCAGTTGTTGAACGCAATTATTTCTCTTTAATTGAAAACGATTACTTCATAGAAGACTGCGCAGTTTAAATAAAATGTTTAAAGCAGTTTAAAATAGAGTTATGAAATAATGACCTGCCTACTGAATAACATGAAAAATAACTGATTTCCGTAAAGATAGCTTTATCTAAAAAATTTAAATTGTTATTTTTATAAATTATACGCTTATTATTTATAGTTCCGCGAGGAAGGGTTAATATTAACAAAACTATACACACTAGCTGTCAAGAAAAAATTAATCGTGTTCAAAATACGCTTCTATTAAAATTTCTGAAATTAAATATTATATTTAAATAAAATTTAAATATATATACTCGTCGAAAAAAAAAAAAAAAACAAAAAAAAAACGGGAATTTATTCGTTGCATAATAAAATAAAATAAAATAAAGAGCCTATACTATACGTTTCGGAAATCGTAGATCCATTACCGCGTGGTTGAATTTGAATTTAATTAAAACCACACACGATTACTAATCTACAATATTCGAAACATGTGGATCTTATTTTATTTTATGATATAATAACGAATAAATTTCGTGATAATTACACTAATTTGAAAAAATTTTTACACGCGTATACCGAGAAATGTACAAACGCGTACACGGTGCTTCAGTAAGTAAATGAACAAATTTTTATGAGAGATAATTTGATTCCAGAACATTGAGTTATCTGTTTTGTGGGTTATTACGTATGTCTGCTTCACTCTGGATTCACGATGCGTAGTAACGTTTTCCAGTGATTCCCAAATCTATTACTGCGTCAAAGTAACCCCACGATGAATAAAGCGTAGCGCGAAATTTCTTTTTCGGTGACAAAAAGTAAAGCCGAGTGAAATCTACCTTTAAAATGCTTGCGCAATACTGAGACATATGTATGGACGGAACAATTCGAAAGTTGTTACGAAAGAGGAGAAACAGAACCATGCAGCGATAGGCTGTTTCAATGCCACAACTCGAGGAAAACGTCAAAAAAATAATTTTATCGGATTGGTGAATCGGCATTAAAGAAATATTGACAAAATCAGGTGCTAGCGTGGTTCGAATTCGTAAAATCATCCATGAAGATTTCGGTTTCAGTAAAATTCGCGTCGGATGAATTTCCAAAACGCTGTTCTCGCAAAATAAAAAAAAAACTCGCTTTACGCTCCGAACTAAGCTGAAACAATGCTATAATCATCGAGAAGGGGCTCGATCGTAGAAATACTAATATAACAATGTGCGACGAAATATAAGAAACTAAGGGGCAGAGTATGGTGTGAAAGCTTAGCGACTCACCTGAAGTTAAGCAATTCAAGAAGCGTGACAGTACCTCGCAAACCATCTATTTCCACGAATATACCACTGAATTTCATCATGGCGCTCAAATATAAATACACCCATATATGAAAATATCCCAACAATCCTCGATGTTCAAAAGTTTGTACATCTTTCGTTTAAAAAATTCGATGAAAGTACTTTGTCGAAGTTATTCAAAATAGTTTTATAGAACTGCCTTCAAAATATACTCCTCCGCCCACATTCAGTGAAATCATCTATTACCGTTTTTAATTTGGCTGTTGATCGATCAAAATTATGATAGATCCCCCCTGTCTTCTCAAACAAATTGCCATTAAAATTCAATCATATCTCACTAAATTTTTCACATCTCGAAAATGGACAATAACGAATCTTTCTCAGTCAATGCGATATTCACTTTCTTAAAATCCGCCAGCCACTTCTCTTCTCACACTTAATCGCGCAGCAATTCCCTCTCAAACCTTTGCCGAATAAAGTACATTTTCCCCCTTTTTTCTTAGTATTATCCTAAATTTTAACATGTAACAACACTGCTGCAATAGTAAAGGATAACTCTAAAAATGACAGTACGTAAATGAATACTTACAATTTAAGAATAATAAAAATGGACACAACGGAAGTTTAGAACCAATATGAACTGAAAGACGAGAACAAAAGGGAGGCAGAAATTTTAAAAAAATTCAACGAAATATATAATCAAAAAGAAGCAAATGACTAGAAAATTTCTTTGTGATGCATACATCTCTGTCTAAAAATAAATTATTTGTAGTTTTCCCCCATCATTAAACAAAATAAAATCTTTATTTATTTTTATTTTTTTATTCTGGAGTCTTCCCTAATAAAAGCAAAGCATTTAAAGAAGGCAGATTAAAAGAAAAAATCGACTCTGTCACGATATTTGAAATTCAAGAATTTCCCAGAGCAGAATGTTCTAAAATGCTGAAAAAGCAAACTGTTGAAGATGGCAAATAGAAGAAATTGAATACAAAAAAGAATTCGAAATGGCACATTCGAAGAAGCAAGTTGAAAAATTAAAAAAGTGTAACTTAAAATGGAAATTTTTAGCAAGAGCGTTATAATATATGTATATTTAAGAAAATCAAGAAAAATCAGTGTTCATGTAAAACGCTAACAATGAGAATTTTCGAATAAAAAAGCACCCTATAAAGTCCTATCGGATGATTGAAAGGCATCATTTAAAACCACGTGGGCGTAAAAATCAAAAAGATATATACAAGTGGCTATTTAAGTCAAAAGGTACAAGAATTGTTTACTAAAAAATACATCACTTTTTCAATAAATGCGCATTATTCGTACAGTGTCATTATTTTTATTATTATTATTTTTTAATTAAATTAAATACCTTACGGCCTAATTAGTTAATAAACTTTTAAATTCAACGTGAAAAATATTACGTCGGAGGACGGGTGTTTTTTAACGAATTCTGAATCGCTGGATTCGAACAATCTTTTTTCTGGTTTTTTCTAATAAATTTAATTTATCAAATTTAAACATTTAAGGAAATCTGTATTATTTTTTGCCGTTATATTATTAAAACTGCATAGGGGAGAATGTCCTTAATAGTTAACTTTCCGTTGGTTCAAATACTTCGCTTTTGTTTGACGGAAGGCTAATGAAAATAAATAAAATAACCGAGTTTTCAAATGCAATGTACAGCAACGGTTTGGTATTAATAAGTTAATAAATATTTAAAATTTTTGTCATTTTAATAATCTTTTTCGATTGTACAAAGTTTAATCGCGTCTATGTTGTCATAAATATATATATTCGCAGTGCAGGATATCATATAATGAAACTGTAAAGGACTTTTTTCGAACCAAAAAATTTTGTGATTTCTTATTAATAAAGTTTGTGTTTTATTTATTTTTTTTTTTTTGCTAAATAAATAGCCGCAAAAACATACACCGATAACTAAGTGAATTTTATTTTTTTTAAATTTCACTCAATTATTATTTAAGGAATGTTTTTTATCTACATCGGGTACAATGCGTTTTTGGTAATTAGCCGTATCGTTAGAAAAAGCTCTATATGTAAGCACATTCATATTTGCCACTTAGCGGAATCCGAATTCACTGAAGAAAAACTTACTCCTTGTGCATTTAGCAGACAGCGTGTGACACCAGTGTTGTAAAATAAAGTGCTATGTGCGACTTATATTGTTCGAAATTAAATTAAAAACTACATAAAGGAATACAATTTTTATACAAATAAAAATAACAAGCATTAAAATTAAATAAATACTTTACGTGCGTAATATAATTTAATTTACAAACTAAATTTAAAATTTTAACATTTTCATTTAATATTCATACTCAGTTATTACACATTTTCTCATTCCAGTATCGATTAATTTCATTCAGCGGGCAAGAATAAAGTATATAGACTTAGACTAGCATTCTGTTTTCAGTAATTACTAAAAACTTATAGCCATTAAATGACTTCACATTTAAAACGAAAACAAAATAACAAAACAACGTGATTGTGACCTCTTATCACAAATTAGCAAAAAATAAAACATCATTTCGGTCTAACAGAAGAAAGTATGATACATTACCGTATTATAAAGCGACGTTTCTTTTTCTTTCAACCTAATTCCAAATAATTAAAATTTAATTAATTAAATTTAAATTAATCGATTATTATGCCGACGTACAAAAATAATCAGTCTACATTCAACGATGCTAAGAAATATATATGTATAACGCTATTACTTAATGGCTTACGCAACTTTTAATGATCCTGGAGCCAACTCAAAAAAATATAAACAATTTATTAATTTTAAATATACCTTAGGCTGCATCACACTTCTTACGAAACATTTACATGGAATTAATTTAAATAAGTACAAAACTATAGCTTGACGAAACAGATTCAATTTTTAATATCAATTTTTTCGTAAAAAAAAAAGAAAACACAATATTAAAAAAAAAAAAAAAATGATACTCGATTTAATTCATAAGTCACGTTATAGATGGTACGCAAATATATCATTTCGTCGATGCTTGTAGTATTAGTTTGAAATTATTAAATTAAATACCATTAGCAAGTAGATCAAATAGAGTGAATGCCATTCTACTATTCTTACTAATCTATACATCATGCCACAAATTTGAAACCTTACACTATTCACCTTCTTTAAATCTGATGTATTGCTGTAAATCCTTAATCAAAATATTTTGATATATATACCTATATACATACATACATATATATAACATACATCATGTGTAAAAAGTACTCGGAATTGTAAAATAGAACACGAAAAATTCATTTATAAATCAAAATTTATTTTGTCAAGTGCAATACAACTATGCCAACGTATGACTCAATCCTCCATACACTTTTCATAGGCTGATTGAGGTATTCAGCTCTTTCTACGAATTTTCTTTTATGGTCTCAATGGACTCAACCCCTTTTTCAAAGTGGTAATTTTAGCTTGGGGAATAGGAAAAAGTCACACCGGATTATATCCGAAGAATATAAGGCTGGTCCATAATATAAGTTAAAGTTTTGACCAAAAATTGTTGCAAACGATGACGTTGCGCGACGATGCATTACCATAGCGCAAAATCCATGAATCGTCTTTCCACAAATCTAGCCGTTTTTGTCGGAAATTCTCGCGCAAACCCTTCATGTCGTTTAAAAATATCATCCTTTAATCACTTCCTTCTGGAAGAGATTCGGAGTGCATCACGTCAGCACAACTTTAATTTTCGAGCAATTTAACACGGTTTCTTGGGTTTCGTCTCACTGTCGAGACGTCATGTCAAAGACTATTTGCTTGCTTGCATGTCGTATTCGTAAACCCATGTATCGTCGCCAGTTACGATGAGTTTCATGGGGGCGGAATCCGCAGAAGTTCGAGAAATCGGGTTTCCAGCTACTTGCTCTCGATGCTTTTTGTAGAGGAAATTAATCTCTTTCGGAACCAATCATCATTTCACGCTCAAAACATTAGTCATAATGTTACGAACAAACTTAACATGATGATTTTCGAACACCAGTTTCTTGATTTTGTCGTTCTTAGACGTTGGAGGTTGATCAGAACGAAGCTAATCAACTATCATTCCTTGACCCTCTTTGAATGCTTTATTCCATTCTCATGCCTGTATTTTCCACATACACGATTCACCGTAGGTCTGCAACATTTTCAGAAATTCCGTACAGGAAATTTCGTTTGACATACATAATTTAAGGCAAACTCTAATTTTTCCATTGTAAAAATCGTAGTACACTCAAAAGCATGGCTAACCAAAGCAGCTGTCACAGATCGGGTTTAAACTTTACACGGTAACTGAGCATAGTGGTGTTACGAGAAAAAAATTGTGGCGATATCTCTTACGAAAGTCTTTTAATCGATAAATTCTGGCTATTTTTTACACATAACGTATATATACATATATATTATACAGCAATACTAAATTAAAGTATTTTAATTCACTGGGGAATATATCAGATAATTTTAAAGATTATTTCTTTTTCTTAAACAAACATAAAAAGTTTAAAAAAAAAAATGAAAATCTATAAAAATTACTTTTAAATAATAATGTCGGAATTTTCCATTTCTCTTCTATTTTATTCACATAACCCGTTGTTATTATAAATAGAGTAATCAAAAAAAAAAAGAGTAAAACCAATCCGATACGCAGTGACTAACTAAAATTGTCGAAAACATGCAATGCCTCTTCACTAAGTTTGAGACTGGTAAAAGAATATCGGAGAATATTAAGTACGGAAGTCTGTATCGAAAAATACAACGAATCTGATTGCAACAAAATTTACGAATTTGTTTAAAGGAAAGAGTTCAAAACATGATTAATTATGTTATGATCATTTCTGGTTGACGGACTGTCGAAAAAAAAAAAAAAAATATATATATATATATACACACATATATAAATATATATATATATATATATATATATTCCTAAAGAAATATTTTCTGGCGACGCTGAGACGAGAAATGACCTTTTCATTTATGATTTCGACCTTGCGAGATATGAATTTCATTATTTCCAAATACCACAATAGCTCAAAACTCAAAATAAACAGTGGAGTCCGTTTTTATTAACTTCAAAAGACGGTGCCAATTACCTGACTGTTGAATGATATTTTAATTAAAATTTAGTACTCTTAATAATACGTGTAATATTTTTGTATTTTCTCTCTTTCTCATTTCGTCTTTAATTTTTCACTGTACATTATAAAAAAGAATCGGACGCCCACACGGTTCTGTTAATCTTTAAATACGTTATACTCTGCTCGGAGAAGAGATTTATTTTAAAAGTTAAAGGGACTCAGCAGCATGATGATCCAGTTTTCAAAAATTCTGTAATATGCACTAAAGTTAGTCCGAATTTAGTTGACTTAAATATAATTTAAATATCGCGTCTTTTATAGTGCTACAAGCGCACAAATCATAAACCAACAGCAGATAAGATATTATATACAATAATTACTTCCTGAAATTAAAAATGATATATATATATATATATATGTAATTTTAAATATTAAACTTTTTCTTAACTACACTTAAAATTTTTTCTACCGATTCCAAAAAATAATGAACATATCAGAAAAATTATTAATTTTACTTTTTTGAAATTTAATTTTTAAAAAGTAACATGTAAGTATAAGATAATTTATGTTTAGTTGCGAATTACCCTAATATATCAATTTGTACAGTATGGGGATAACTGATTTTATAATTCGACAACACTATGTGAGACATATATCACAACTTTACTAATGCGACTAAACAAAATACACCCGCCTCCTGGCGATCATATGCCATCGAGAATTAAAATGTTGTACAAATTGATGTACTTTTCGTTTGTTAACGTGTCAAATCACATACGAAAAAATTAAATATTAACGTAATGATTGTTGTTATTTGAAAAACCATTATACCAATAAGAAAAACTGTTTTTCGCGAATGCGCTTAAAATTGTAGTATGAATCTTAAAAAATTATTCGTAAACATGATTAGGTATACATTGAAAAATATAAGCAACAATTTATTAATTTAACTACAAATAAATATTTTGTTCCGTAACTGAAAATAAATTCCAAATTAAGCAATTTCACTAACCTTCTCACACCAACGTTAGTTGACCTTTATTTAATTTGTTCATTCCGAGGTGCACTGGAATTTTCGGCCGTTAAGATAAATCAAAGTTAGCAATATTAAGTTACGTAGAACGTTATGCTGAACGAATAGCAGAATAGGAAGTTTTAATGATGCGCGATATGCAAGTAACTGTTACTGCAAATAACTGCGATTATCGCCGTCAAATTTGTGTTTAGGTTTCATTTAATTTCCTCAGTCAACCAATGGCTTCTGGCTATTTACCTCCATTTTTTTTTTTTTGATCTTTCAAACAATTTTATATCATCCATTTAACAATTCACTTTGATATCTTTATGACTTGTTCAGAGAAACCAAAGTCACTTTAGGTTTTTGCTAAACCGATTCTTCTAAGTGGTTCAATAATTTGTGTCGCAGACCGCTGATGTACATCGCCTTGGCATTTCTAAGCTGATCTAAATTATTCGCTTCTAAGCTAATTCAGACGAGTTAATCGCAATACAGAATATTAAAAATCGACCTGTACCAATTTTACTAGGTATAGTTTTAAGGAAATCATTGCCCCGAATTGGTTTTATTTCATAAATTTTCTTTGTGACGGTCGAGACACAAAGGAAACAAAGACAGGCAAAACAAACTTTCTTAATACTGAGATGGCGATATTTTCTCCATATTTCTTCATTAATGAAGACACGATTTTCTGAGGATAAGTAATGTCTCATTATATTTACCACCATATCATACGCTACATTATATAAAATTTTAACAACAGAGAGCTTTAGATTTTTTCCAAATTTTACGACTCCGGAAAAGGTTCAGTTTAAAGTTAAATTGCAGCATCATATATGAAATGAGAAAAATCTTAACAGACTTCGAAAGATTTCGAAATTATCGAATTAATCAAAAAAGTCAGAGATTATCCGCCATCAAAAGTTTTAACGATTTCTATTTCAATCCTAAAGAGGGGCCTTTTAAAATACGACAAGTCAGAGGTGATTTATTGTGTTTGTGCATAAAAAACTTGTTTTAAGAAAAATAGAAACGAGTTAGATTGAAAGATATTCTAAAAGTCTTAGACGCATAATATTATAAATTTCCATGTCGTCATATTTAATATTCTGTAAACTTCTAAATATCGACTACCCGTATTTCCGTATAATTTTCTACATTTTTTTTTCAAAATTTTAACTACGTCACACGCCTTATTTATTTAGCAGATTCATTTCTCTTCAAAAAAAAAAAAAAAGTTAAAAATAGTAAACAAAATATTTACGCATTCTTTGAGTAATATTCATTATAAAAGCATAAAAATATAAATTTTACTAGCTTTCTATTAATGAAAAAAACTTTTCTTTCCTATATCATCACTCTACATATAAAAAACACAATAATCTAAAATGTAACCTTTGGAGGTTTCGTTTCCAAAGTATCCCTCTGTGGGTTTTTGTAAAGTAAAATGATACTTTTACAAGTTTATGATTGACCAATATATTTTAAAATAATTATTATTGTTTTTTTAAAACCATATAAGCATAATTAAAACATTAATTGATTAGTTTAAAGAATTATGATAAAGACAATTTGAAAAGCAAAATAAACGTTTTAATTTTCATAACACTGTTTGTGGCGCATAAGTTTACTTTTCTATTAGAGATATTTTTGTCTAATATCCATCAAATACTTTTATTAGAATATTTAATTAAATACGAATTCTTATTCAATTTTTTTCAGGATTAAAATAATATCACTTTGTATTTTTGTTAAATGTAAATATATTTAATTTTAGTTTATAAAAATTACATATTTTTCCACACAAATTTACTTGCTGCAATCGTAATTTGAATTTAACAGCGCTAGAACGATAAAAATTTTAAATACTTTGGAAATCAACCGAATATGATGCTGCCTGTTCGCATACAATAAAAACCCATAGGGATACTTTGGCAACGAAACGGCATCTCCAAAGATTACATTTTAGATAAGGCACAAAAAAATAAAAAAAAAAAACGGTTGACGAGAAATATTTCCCTTTTTTTTATGGAAATGTAAAATATTTCAGGAGCCAGAAAAATAATTCGAATTGGAACACCGGGGAATAGAGTTTTTGATAGTCTAACGCGTGTGTGTGTTATCGAAGCGAACAAGTCGTCAATTAAGGATTGGCGAGCGAAGCAGCAGTAATCAATAGAAAAATTCTGGCAAATGTATTAAGGGGTGTTCCAATAAGTAACAACAGCCGTTTTAACGTTAGAAACTACTCGTCAGATCGACTAGTACTTTTACCGGCATGTAGAGTAAATATTTTTTTTAAATCTACCAGGTCATCCAAAGCTTCAGCGGTTGAATCTTATTACGCATTCGCGATGAACGATTTTCGTTAGAGATTCGTATCTGCGAAGAAATTCACGCAAGGATTCGATTTTTTCACGCAAAACATAGAACGACAGCTAAAAATTATCTCTATGTGCGGTTTGAACGCGAAGGACGAAAGAAAAATGTAAGTCGTTGGGTAGCTATGTTCGAAAATAGTCGAACGTCTATTTTTGACGATGAGCGCAGTTCCCAGTTACTTCGAGTAACATTAAAAATGTTAAGATCTGACTTCGGAAGATCACTGTAAACAAATTTCGGATATGGCTCAGAAAAGGAAGTGGTTGCCGAGAAATGTCTACCATGAGCTTAATTTTTGTAGTCGCACAATGGAGGCCAAAAGATCTGAACGATGAACAGAAACTCGCTCGTATCAACATTTCTTCTAGTACGTTTTTTACATGTTTTTTTTAAAAATAAATTTATTTAACGTGACGCAACCGAAAGGTTATTTGCGACGCGGGAATAGATTTACATCAATTTAAGTAATACAAAATCAAAGATTTACACGGAGTATTAAGTAAGCTGAAACAATAACTACACTAGATTAATGTCTTGCAAGAAGTGGAAAATAGAGTTAGCATTTTCTCCAAGTATCTCTGTCACCACCGGTTCCGAGCCGAACTGTCTGTATCTTTGATCCGAGTAATTCCTGCATTCTAGTAGGATATGTTGAATTTGCGATTTGTACTCCACATTGATCGCAATATGGAGCTGATGTGCGACTTAGCAAGTACAAGTGTGTAAGGTAACTGTGACCTATTCTTAGCCTGGCTAGGATAGTTTCCTCCTTTCCTGACGTCCTGTACGAGGATGTCCACGCTCCTGTAGTTTATTATTATTTATCTTGTGTCCCATTCTGCCTGCCATAGATATGCCGCCAAGGTTGCGATTTCTTCTTAAATGTTATCGTGTTTTAATGACACTGGAAACGAAACACCCGGATACATTGGTTCGCGTCTGAAAGCAAAATCCGTCGAATGGGGACGGCCTCGCTTTGCCTCGCGCAAAGATGGCACTTACAAGAAAGATTACAATAACTTCTAGGATTATAAAAGCAAAATTTTAGTTGAATACTTGTTAAATGAAAGAACTATCAACAGGCAGACTGATACGTTGAAACTTTAACCAAGCTGAAGGGAGTCTCAACACAATGCCAATGCTTAGCGGCAGGTTTACGAATCTGTGTTGCATTCCCTGCAATTTTGTAAATATGCAATTTTACATACATAAGACGTGTTCAAAACAGTGATACATATATGTTTATATATATGCTGTACTAGTTGTCGTGAAGATAGTTGTATGCGTCGATCAGGTCTCATTGACCTCCTCTCAGTCGGTCAAACCGAAGTACAGAAAATGTTTTCACATATCGCTGACAGTTAGTAGAGCTAATTCGATTTAGACCCGCGGAATTCTTAAAAAAACGCTCTGACGGCAGATCTTCCACTGGAAATGAAGATGCACATTTTTATACTTGAAGTAAGACTAAACCATGATGACGTTTCCCCGGGTATATGCAACACTATCTGTAGAAATAGACGGCGCTACATACCGTTATGTATGGTTTTACTGAGTGTGTTTAGTACATTTATATTCGGCTTTCAAAGTAACAATCATTTTCCCCCCATCATCGGTTTGCCTTACACTTTCGTTCGTTCCAGTTGAGAAGATGGCCAAAAACTGAATAATAAGGAATAATATTTTAAGTATGAATTTTCGTCAGCTAATAAAATTTAATTAAACACCAAGTACATATAAAGTACCTAGCCGGATAAGCGGGTGTCAGAACTGCCTATGATCGGGATGATAAGTATGCCCTCTTAGTCGACACTAAAAATTATGACAATTTCCAAGTTTTCAGCCCAAAACATGCTAACCTAACCTCAAAATCGAATATTATGTGTTTTTCAGTTGTTTTTTTTTTTATGATGTCTCAGTCTCTAGTTGACCAATTTGACAAAAAACTCGAACGATCCTGTAGGAGGATTCTCAAATTACATCATGAATTTCTTCAGATTTTTATAAGCGTTTCAAATTTCAAAAGCTCGATAAAAATTAAAACAAAAAAATACGGTTTCCTCAAAATTAAAAAATATTTTATGTATTTCGATGCTAAAAGTGTCCTTGAAATTTTTCAGAATTTTTGGAATGGTGAAGACCAAAAACGCGAAAACCCGTTTTACAAGCCGAAAATAGGCGTTCTTCGTTTCGAAACTTGAAGTTATCCTTTAAAAATCTCCTAAAATCACACCGAACCTTCGGATATATTTTTTAGGTTATATTACTCAAAAGACCATGTTTTACGCACACTTGTTGTTTTTTTTCCATGTGGCAAACGTTCCAGAATCACAACGGAGGGTACCGTTTGAAGCTCGACAACAAGTTTTTATTGGCAAATGGCAATCGTTACTGCCCCACACACTTACTCAAGAAATGCTTCTATGAAGGTGAAATTAAAATATCTTGCATAAGTAAAGTTGACATAAATAAAGTTACAAAATTTTCGGACAGATTATCGATTTCATGTGATAAAGAGCTTCACGATCGAGTGACTGACTTTTCTCTATCAGAAGAACGCATAGTAACCTTTACGGGATTAACTTGAGAACAAGTAATTGAATTACGAGAAATGATGACTACCGTGAGTGTAGCTTCGAACAACAACGTAGGGTCACGCAAGCACTTGTTGTTTTTCTATTCAAACTGGCCACGAGAAATTCAAATCAGTTAATTAGTTCCATTCTTGGAATTGAACGTTAGCGCAGATAGTTTCAGATTTTTCGATGTCTGTGCTCAAAACGTTTGAAAAATATACAGTTGCAGTCGTTTCGATATTCGAACGATGAGTCGACATAAATTACTCGAACATACAGCTTCTATAGTTAAGGGGAACTATACGCGATCTCAACGATACCCAAGTAGCATTAGTATGTGATTGAACATATCTACGATATCAGAAAAGTTCCAACGATATGTATCAAAGGAAATCTTAGCTGGGCAGAAAAAAGTTTTTTTGTGCAAGCCATTCACTATATATGTTCAACAAATGGGGTTACATTGTTGCTAATTCTAGGACTATATATTATGCTAACCAAAATGAATGGAAAAAATTATGAGTGTGATTCAAATGGCTTGTCAACTGTGTCGGAAGATGGGGATAACTCTTCTTTTTTTTTTTTGTTGATCGTGGCTTTCGAGACGTGCAAACTTTTTTGGAAGAACGTAAATTCAATGTTTTTATACCGGCTCTAAAAAGGAAACGCAAACAACTTTGACCGCCGAGGAATCTAATCATTCAAGACGCATTATAATGGTGGTCCAATGGGTCGCGTTGAAGCTGTTCATGAAGTTGTAGGCATGAAATATAATTTTCTTTTATTAACAATTCGATAACAAGATGATCCCACGAGCTGATATATATATATATTGTAAAATAGCTCGATTTCTCGTTAATCAATTCGGAAAACGTTTTGTTTTTACTAAATCCACATCCGAGGAGTTATTGGAACTGTAAATAATACTCTTGCAGAGGAAGCAGAATGTGGAAGATGGAGTAAGCGAAAAGTTCAATTTCAAAAAATAAGTACGAGCGATATTTTAGATTTCTTGGAACTGACCGAAAATTATTTGATTGTTTACTGCTACTTACCAATACCGTCAAACAATATCGAATTTAGTTGAAATGATTAATGGCGAGAATGAAATTGATACGAATTACCTAAGAGAGACAAAAAATTTATATTACAAAAGTCCAAGTGCGCTCAAGACACATTTCAAAGAAAATTTACAACTGTTACGTAGGTTATGTTCCAGATTCCATTAGATATAATAGAATACGAATAGCAATGATTTCGGTAAATAACAATTTTAATTCATAATGAAATTCGTGTGACTTTGATGAGAAAGTGATTAAACGTTTTATTGCAAAAGAACGGCGAATGGAATTCGAATAGAAAAAATTTGTATAAATTTTTCTCTTTCTTTTCCTTTATTATTTTAAACAAATGAATTCAAACGTGAATTGTATGTATGCCGTTTTGCGCACATAACAGTTATTTTTTAATTAACTTCTACATTTGAAGTATTCCCCTAATAGATATTTATCAGCGAAGAAGCAGTAGTTTTTCGCAGGATATATATTTCATTCAAAATTTAATGTTATTAATTTATTTTTATTCCGTAATATCTAAAAAAAAAAAAAAAAAAAAAGTCTTTATTATTATTTTAAGATTGATAAAACCGATAAATTAAAATCACACGAACCAACTAAAAAAATTATCAGATACTGTTATAAATTTTAGTTTCAAGTTTACGTTTGTTTTTAAAATTTGTTCCCCGCCACCTCCCACACAAAGCCACTGATTCAACATCTGCATTTGGCGAACAAAACAATGTGAAAAGTCGACGATTATAACTGGAAGAAAATTTTGGACCACTTACTAGTTCAGACTTGGCCCTTTCCGATTTTCAAATATTCGTCAGGCTCACAAAGAATCTTGCAAGGCGACGCTTTAAAAATGAAGTGCAAGTTGCGTAAGTACTTCAAATCTATGGACACAAAATTAATTTTTTCATCAGGGTTTCAAACACTTGTTTTAGAACGGCCGGAAAAATATGTTAATAGCGATGAATATGTTAATTAATAGTAAAAATGTTGTAGAATTTAAAAATTAACTTAAAAATAAGCTGAGTAGTTTTTCCTCTACTACCACAACGGACGTTACTTATTGAAGCACCTATATACCAGTATAATATACATATATATTTTTATTTTTAGATAATTTTCAAAGTTATAAAGAGCATAATACTTCGTATTGTTGAGTGTTGACAAATGGAGCGAGCAGGGCGCAAACCCTATTTAATTTCATTTTTCTAAACTTCGCTATTCGGCTGCCATTGTTGGAAGAAAAATGAATGTACGAACTAACATGTAACAATTACAGATATAAAATAATACGTTAATTCGTGAAACAGGTAATAGGAAATATTGTAAAAGCAATCGTTTTAAAGTATTAATAATATATCTGATGGCATTCGTCAGCTGCTTTTATGCCAATAGATCGGGCACGTCGCGTTGAACTGAAGCCTTTTTCTATTAAGTGGTTGGCGTTCAGTTAATCGAGATAGAATTTTTCAAAAATTACTCATTACGGAAAAATATAAAAAAGCCGGGAAAGCAAAACAAAAGCTGAACACACTGTACAGATTTACCATTTCAGTCCCGGTTGCCAGAATACTTTATAACAAAAAACGGTAGATACCATAATATTTCTTATACCGTTTGTGATATTTATTATGATCAAAAATTGAAGTTGTCTCTAAACGAATAACTACACCGCACATATAACAAAACCGTTCACGATACCGAATTCTATTTGTGACAAACTGAAATGCTTATCGCAAAAAGAATAATCAGATTTCTGTGCCAACTTACCGATATTTGCGTGTGTATGGTGAAACGATTTTAGCAGTGCCACAGAAAATAGCTTCATGGTGGCGTGCAGACATAGAAAAAATTGAACAGTGCAAAGGTGCAACATTGATTAATATTTTTATTTTTAATTTCTATATGCGTTTAGTGTTCATTACCCTTATATCCGATAGTTGACGATCCGCTATGGTTCTCGCCGGCGCTGTACACCTGTCCTGCCGTTGAAGACGATGGTTTGTTTGAAGATTGTTGGAAAGACGTACTAGTGGTAACTGTTATAATTGATGGAGACGAAATCGGAACCGAGACCGGTGGTGAATTATTATAAATAATACTATTACTAATATTGTTATCATTATTATTATTATTATTATTATTGTTATGACTATTATTATTATTATTACTATTACTATTACTATTACTATTACTATTACTATTACTATTACTATTAGAATTATGATACTGGTAATGGTGTAAATTTGGTTTTGTAGACACTTGGGTATAGGTAACGATAGGTAAACTGGTGATTGAATGAACGTAGTTATGCGCTGGTGAGGGTTTTAAATATTCAGCTAATTCTGATGATACTGGCTTATGTTGATGCGATTGATAATGATGATGCTGAGAAGATACCGTATTTTGATGATTATTTTGAGAGGCACCAACGTTGTGCTGCGAAGACTGGTAATGGTGCTGTTGATGGTATCGGTTTGGTATGATGTGATAATTCTGCGACGAAGCTGCAGATGACACAGACTGAATAACGGGAACAGTTTGTTGCTGTTGCGAGTGCTGCATAATTGGTTTCGCTTGCGAACCAGTTGTTGTTGGACGCAAATTGTTACCGTAATAAAAATGGAGCCTGTTTTTATCCGGCTTTTCAAATGATTGATGTTGCTGCTGTTGGTAGTATTCGTGTTGTTGTTGCTGCTGCTGTTGTTGTTGTTGTTGTTGTTGTTGTTGTTGTTGCTGTTGTTGTTGTTGCTGTTGTTGTTGTTGCTGTTGCTGTTGTTGTTGCTGTTGCTGTTGCTGTTGCTGTTGCTGGTGTTGTAGTAACAATTGCTGCTGCAATTTTTCCTTCAAATGCAGATAGTAGTAATGTTGGAATTCCGGATGTTTCATCAAAAACTGAAGAGCTATTGTATATTAAAATACGTAGCAACAATATCAGGCAACAACATAGCACATAGGTATACATAGAGTGCGACACAAACAACTAATACTTTATAAAACACAAACAAATAAAAGTAGATGCAGCTAAATAATGTGGAAACTTATTAAAATTTGTCACACTGAAAATAAACGGTGAAAAATAATCACGTAATAATTAATTTGTACATTTCTGCATGTCTTAGAGTAGTCCACAAGTAAGGCTAAGGACGCAAACGGTTTCGTTCGCTAAATCTGTACAATCAAAAAACGTTGTCGGTAAAATAAACAGCGGGTAACGCTCAACACTTTCCGCTCATTCTCTTTTGTTCTATATTAATCTCTATCCTAATACGTTGGAAAAGAAACCTAAAACAATATCACACGGATCTCAGCAAATGGAAAATCAAATGTTAGCAAGAGGAACGCTATTATAATATCTGTTTTCAGACCATCCGGATATACTGTTAACGGCGCAACGTGTTACAGGAAGAAAAGTGCTCGATTGAGAATGTTTTAAGAAAAAAGACGACCATGCAAGAATCATGTCAGAAACAGAGGGGAAATGAAAGGTGAATCCCCCCCCCCCCCCCCCTCTGTGCACTAATACAGTGAAAATCTGTTTTAACGACATTGATGGTTGTAATCGTTATTTCCAAATGAAGCATTTATTTATATCCAAGATTTTACAGATAAAACTTTCATGAAATCTTTTTCAGAATAACTCTTTTCAGTAATTAAGCAAATAATCATTTATTCATAATTATAGTTAACACACATTTTTTTCGGCATAAGCACCGAATTTTTTTCTTTATACAAGAAAGTACAAGGGTAAAAAAATAAAACCTAAATTAACATAAGAATAAAAAAGAAGAAAAAATGACTATAAATAAAAATGATAGTGTTCGATTTTTTCTTACTTTTGAAGAAATTTATAATTTATAACTTTTTAGTAGATCGTTTTCTTTATAAACGTATACCTCGTTTTGCCTCACAACTTTTCCTACATTTCCATCACCAGAAACTAGCGTTTTATCCCTAATAAAATTCCCATCTTAGCCCTTATCTTTCATCGTCGTAGTTATTTTTCGTCCCATATAATTAATCTCCCTTACTTTTCCTTTAATTATTTTGATTTCTCACGCCCTCCCAAAGTATATTTTCTTTCTAACTCCTCCAGGTTTCCGCCCCAGGCGATTATTAAACAGGAATCTCACAGTACTATCAATTTCATTTTTCCTTCTCATGTACTCCTTTTTTTTTCACTTGTTTTTTTTTTCCTAGGCTTGTCAGCAACAGACGATTACCCATCAACACACGTAGTAACAATTAGGAGTCACAAAGAACGGAATTTGACTAAGAACCTTATACCAAGGATGTAGAGACAATGACAATCGACGTCGATAAATTACTCATCTTCACTGATGGCTCTAGAGGGCCTGGTGTTGTCGGGGCTTCCTTTATTTTCCGCGATTTTAATTCTTCCGAATCCGTTCGTCTTCCGCCTTTCAATTTTCACAAATGAATTTATGATTATCCTACGTGTGATTATTTATATTTCCTCTAATCATAACTTCTCCCACTAACTGATAATTTCCAACTCCATGAGCGCTCTTCTATCAGTTTACCTCTTCCTCTTCCGACTTCATAATTCTTCGCATACGATCTCTCATTCACAATCTTTCCTTTCATCACTCTAATTCACGTCGA
This sequence comes from Icerya purchasi, assembly GCA_039619475.1. Classification (NCBI taxonomy): domain Eukaryota; kingdom Metazoa; phylum Arthropoda; class Insecta; order Hemiptera; family Monophlebidae; genus Icerya; species Icerya purchasi. The sequence goes on from CM077115.1 coordinate 207,458,404, forward strand.
CTTGCTGTGGGTTCCTGGTGTCACAGAAGCATCGAGGGTAACGAAATGGCGAATACTGCAGCTCAGGTTTGCTGCTCGTTCCCGCTTTTACTTTAAAAAACCCCCAAGTACTAATCTATTATACTTAAGTAAGAATATTACAAGAATTAAATAAATAAATAAAATAATCGCTAATAGTCACGTGGAAGGCAATAGCAAACCACCACGTTCAATATCATATGCGCGCTAGGTCAATACACAGCAGACATAAATAGGACTGCACTGGTAGCGCGATAACAAGCGGCTACTATCAGTTCCGAATGTAGTCTTGCGTGCGTACACCTGCGTTGCATATAAACAATTGCCTACTGCACTATGCCTGTGTCTGTACAGCTGACATGTAGGAATAGGTAGTCGCCGACGCTCGGTAATTAAGTATGGTACTATAAAGAAGTATAAAGAAAGAAATTTCACTTTAAATTTTGGTCGGATACGTACCCTTCCTCCTTTACCAATAATCGCTCTTTCCAGCTCTCAATTTAACCTAACCTTCACGCTAATTCTTGGTTCTCAGAATTTTCTTCTCTTCCACTTTCCGTTATTGTCCTTATTATTCGCCTACGCTTTAATCACACTTTATTCTCCTCTTCCCATTCCTCTCATTATTGTCCTCTTCATTCTAATGAAGCAATTGTCTGTAGTGCTAATCACATTTTCTTTGAGTGTTTTGTTTTTTCTGAAGAACGTCCTTCTCTTTATTTACTTTTCCTAAAGTTAAGGCTTCCTGCTCCTTATTGTGCTTTCTATATTCTGTTCTTTCCTTCTCAGGCTGTTGTTCCCGTCATTGGTTCCTTTATTTCAGCTATTTTCGATCGAATTAAATTCTATTTAGTTAACTCTTCTTCCTATCGTTCCTGGGTGAGGTCCCTGTTGACGAGCCCAAAAAAAAATTTAATTCGTGTAATCCTTATTTAAAAATGTTCTTTATATTATATATGTATATATACAGATCTTTGACCGTATTAAGTAATTACACAAAAAAGAGATATGTAGTGTGCGTACACATTTTTTACTTTCTGGTATAGTTTAAAATTTAACGAAAGATGCTAACGAAATTATACTATTGCCTTTGTTAACTACTGTACATGGTTATATTTTTATTAAATTCGACGATTTTGTTTCTTCATTTCTGTTGAATTAGTTTGTAAGCTACTTCTCTCTCGATCACTTTACTCAGATTGTAGAAAATGAATTTTATTTTCAGATCACAAAAAGTAATTAAAATTTATTATTTTAAAAATTGTTCCTTAGGTACTGGAAATACAAGCAGCGATGACATTTACAAACCGTCATTTTTAACCGACCAAGAATATTGAAACACTTGATATTAGAAGCGACAGATGGTTTTCTTTTTGTTGTTACATGCGATACTGGACAAATTATTTACGTTTCAGTTAGCGTTATCCCTGTACTAAACCACTCCCAGGTAAAATTGCTAAAATTAAACTTATTTCTATTTCAACGAGAATATCATAATCAGTGCTGGACCAGAACATTTGTCGCCCCTGTAAGTGTGTAGCCAAAATATGTGTAGATGTGGTGCATATGTGACTAAATTTCGTGCCGCTACGTCCTATAAGCGATAATATATTTGTCTATCAAAATTTTGGCCGTAATAACCGATCGAAATTAATGTATAAACATTCGTCTCTATAATACCGGTAAGTCGCTGTAATTGATTTTACTGTACATCTAACACTACTGCTTAGCTGTTTCGGGTTAATTTTTCTTCTTTTTCTTCTTCTTTTAAAGTTTGAAATGCTTAATATATAGAAGATAAGTCTCTCCCTACATCTAAGATAAAGTTTGTAAACTGCACGGAAAATCGTCTATTTGTGAGATTACAAACATTAGCACAACATGATGCACGAATATTCCCCGATAAAAGATGCATCTTTAAAACGATACTGCACCGTGAAAACGCTTCGAACAGCAAAAAACAGGCCAAACGTTGATTTTCCGGAATGTCGATAAACTGAAATTGCACACCGTATTGGACATTCTATTTGATCGGTGTGTTCAGAGTGTACATACAAGTGAATGTACATATAGCCATAACAAGAGACCGACCACAGCAATGCGTTAAGCGATTAGTATCATTATCAAATCACCGGTGACGACATATTTCAACATGTCTACCGCAAGAGGCTCAATTTTGAACATTTCATTTAGAACCACGTGTCATAAACCGTGTTTGTAATATTAAACATTAAATTCCACGTGAAAACAGTCCCCCATGAAATATAAATAAGGTTTTTTAAAAAATTCACAACTTTAAAAGATATAAAAAAAAAAAGGAGTTGTAAATTGTAAGTGACATTCAGTAGATTGTGTAAAGTAAAATTTTACAAAGATAGTGAATGTTATGTACTAGTTTCTTAAATGTATGTAATTTATAGGCGCGGAAATATAATGGAACGTATTTTCGACAAAACCAAAAAATATAAAACAGTTAAAGGATTTGTAAAACCTAAAATTTAACACAAGCATAACTGTTGATCGAACATATCAAATAAGAAACCTGTTTAAAAAACACTAGCTTAAAAGCTAGGGGGTTTATTAGTAATACTTTACGGTACCACTAATGTCTACGGAAAAAATTTGGAGTTCAAAACTAATGGTTGTGCATTATCGAGTGCCTAAAAATTTGTTATATTTTGTTCATTGATGATCGTTTGTAAAGCATCTATGTTCATACAATGTTTTTAAGCTTGTTATAACATGCCCCTTCTCCAGTGCCGGATTAAGCAAGCGCGGGGCCCATACCAAATTCTATCGAGGGGCCTTGATATATTGAGTTCTTAAGTATAAAGTGGTAAAACAATAATTCAATACTCAATATGTTTATTTGCCATCTATAGGTTACAAATTATGTTAATGTTTAATGGTAAAGTAGATTACAGTAGGCCATATTGGACTTTGACAAGTACAAAAAGCCGGAGTTGAGATTTCTGTAGCGATTTAGAATAATTTTGATTAAAAACTAACATTTTAAAACTGACGATTAATAACGACAAACTTTTATTATTTGTTAAACTTTTACAAAGTAACTTTTTTAGATTTAATGTGAGCGAATTTAGAGATAATACTATTCGTATCGAATTTATCTGAGCAAATCCATATTCTATATTCATGAAAGAGTGACAATTCAGACATTCTTGACTCGTAGTGTTCCACCTTAATTCATTTTTTATACGCTTCAATGTCGAAAATGAACATTTGTCACTGACTAAAGTGATCCTGAGAGACAAATAAATGCGCAAAGCAATTTCTAAATTGGGCAAACATGATTCTAATGAATTTTCCATTAGGAATTTATTATATTGAATTTCCAGAGCTTCGTTTTCTGAACTGTCAATCGCACTAGCCACATCCGTTTTCAGTAGCTCGGCAATCTACACTAATTCATCGTCTAGACTATCTTCCAAATCATTTGCGTAAGCACAATGCCATAATTGGAGTTTTTTCAAAATCTCTTCTACTGTAATAGATTTTAACTGTCGAAATATTCCGAAAACACTACTAAGTTTTTGGTGTGCTTTCATGCGTTTATCTAAAGCACATAGTGTGTTATCAATAATGACAACGAACACCTCAAACCGGGTGTTTCATTTTCAACAAATTTATCAAGTGTACTAGAACCGCTAAAATGGTCATACGTTGTGTTTCACTTGCGTCGTCTTGAAGTTTGTTGCTGATATTCACGAACAGCCTGTCAGATCTTTGGCTTATGCTTCAATATCTGAAAATGTGGATCGCGTTGTTTGGACATATCCATATAACGATTCATAAAGGGCGTACCCTGTATTAAGGTTTATATTAGACGATTGCAGAGACGCACTAATCGCTTGCACGCGTTCTAAGATACCATTTCACGTAATTGTCATTATTCCCGTTTCCAACTTATTCATATTTGAAACTAGTCCGTAAGCTTGATTACGATACTCTGAGACTTTTGATCTATATTATTGCAAGTGTCATCTAACACTTGCTTGATAGTTTTAAAACCACATAAAAGTATCATCGTAGCATCAGCTCTGGCAGACCACCTAGTATCCGACAACTTTTTCAAAATCAGAATTTTCAAAGAGCTTTCGTAAGAAGACCTCAACGATGCGTAGAAGCAGAAAAAAAATTATAGACTTTCGATCAAATCGAAAAAAAATAATACTTCCGTACACAGTAGTCTGCAGCGCACTTAGCAACTAAAGGGTCTAGCCGATTAAGGGGAGTAAAAGTGCCTTTGAACCGAATTTTATAAAAAAAATATTTACATCTAGGCATGAAAAAAGTAGTTGATGCTAAAAGTTTCAGACCCCTAGTCCCAGAGGGAGCTGCTGTAGTTTCCATTTTGTGATTTTTGTTTTTTTTTTTACGATATCTCAGCCATTTTTCAATCGATTTTAAAAATTCTTATTGAAGTTTAAAAATAATGGAAAGTTCTATAACAGTGAATTTTTTCAAATTTTTAGACGCTAAATTCAAATTTTTAGAAAAAGTCGAAATTTTTAAAATTCCATAAAAAGAATTAAAAAAATTCAGGAACGACGAAAAAAATATATAACACATATTGTAGTGTAAACTATCTACTGAAATTTTTTCATATGTTTAAAAGTGGCGGAAGAGGTTAAAAAAAAATGAAAAAAGCATTTTTGGCTGAAAAACCTCTTGAAATTCAACTAGTAATAACGGAATGGATATATGTTACGTATTTGAAGATAACAAGTTTTCCTGAATTGTTTCAGACTTTTGGAACGGCTGAAACAAGTGGAACGAGTCAAAAAATAAATAAAAAGATACATTTTTGCCTGAAAAACCTCTTGAAATTCAACTAACAACAACGAAATAGATATATGTTATGTATATTATATTAAAATGATTTTCTGAATTTTTTCGAAGTTTTAGAACAGATGAAGTAAGTCCAAAAAATTGAAAACATGCATTTTTGGCTGAAAAGCCCCTGAAACTTAAACTGGAAGCAAACCATAAAATATAAGTAATACATTAGTTTAAATACATTTGTCATATTTATAACAAAGAAAAATCGTAAGTTTTTTCAACACTCTTAAAAAGTAAAGTCTCAAGTGAATTGAAGAGAGTCGCCTTCCTCAGCGCAAAAATCAGCGGCTGATGAGGTTGTTTCACTAATTCCAAAATTCCCCAGCAAAGATCTTTTATATTTCATTAAGTTTGCTCACAAAGAATATTGGAATTCCATTTCGTACGATCCATATAAATCAAAATTATATAAATCTATTCAACCGTATATCCCTAGATCACCGCGGTATGTTCCGATTTCGGATAGAGGGGTTAACAATCGTCGGAAATTTGTAATGACGATATGTCGGTTTCGATTTGGAGTTAACAGATTACCATATTCTATGGTATAAACAGGGGCTTAGTCAGTCCCCTTTTTGTCCACACCCAGATGATCAAGATAAGTTGGCAGACGTAGACCATTTATTTTTCGAATGCAACCGATACAAAAACACTCAAACAATATGATATAATTTATTAATTATTCTTAGAGTAGACCTTCCATGTAAAATAAGTTCGCTCTTGGCTACAAATAATATCGCCTTATACTGGATTTTATATTCATTTATAATGTCTTCAAAAATTGTAATTTAACCTTGCTCTAATATAATGGCCAACGAGAGTTGCATATAAGCCCCCCCCAAAAAAAAACCCTGGCGTATACGCACAGGAAATAATATGCCTCTTCATTTCGTGCATCAACGTATTTTTGTATCTATGTAGTTTTTTGCGTATTTTTAAAGTCTGTAGTTGAAATCTTACGTGTAAAATCGACAAGAGTTTCTCCTGTAATTCTTATTGCACAGGACTAGTTCTGAGCTGGCTTAGTTATTTCAAATCATTAAAAAATAACTAAACGATGGCTTCCAATTTTTTTCCCATTATATTCCCTTTTGAACAGTGTTAAAAAAACTTGTGGTTTTTCTTTGTTCTAAATATGACAAATGTATTTAAACTAATGCGTATTATAACTGAAAAATAATAATGCTTTTAAGAAATAAAAAAATATAGAGATTCTGCGCGAATTTAAAATTCCCATAATAGCAAATTAGGTGACAAATTATGTAACTTACATTTTATAGTTTGCTTTCAGTTGAAGTTTCAGAGGTTATTCAGCCAAAAATGCATGTTTTCAATTTTTTGGACTTACTTCATCTGTTCTAAAAATTCGAAAAAATTCAGAAAATCATTTTAATATAATATACATAACATATATCTATTTCGTTGTTGTTAGTTGAATTTCAAGAGGTTTTTCGGCCAAAAATGCTTTTTTCATTTTTTTTTAACCTCTTCCGCCACTTTTAAACATATGAAAAAATTTCAGTAGATAGTTTACACTACAATATGTGTTATATATTTTTTTCGTCGTTCCTGAATTTTTTAAATTCCTTTTATGTAATTTTAAAAATTTTGACTTTTTCTAAAAATTTGAATTTAGCGTCTAAAAATTTGAAAAAAGTCACTGTTATAGAACTTTCCATTATTTTTAAACTTCAATAAGAATTTTTAAAATCGATTGAAAAATGGCTGAGATATCGTAAAAAAAAAAAAAACAAAAATCACAAAACGGCAACTACAGCAACTCCCTCTGGGACTAGGGGTCTGAAACTTTTAGCATCAACTACTTTTTTCATGCCTAGATGTAAATATTTTTTTTATAAAATTCGGTTCAAAGCGCACTTTTACGCCCTCTTAACCGGCTGGACCTTTTAATTAATGTGCAAGAGAAGGAATGTATTCTGCATACTTATTTATTCCTTTAATTCGTGCTTGCAGGCCGCTGTATTTTCCGCTCATGTTGCTGGCATTATCATATAGCTTTGTCCATGACAATCTTTGATATCAATGCCATTCTTACTTAAGAAATCTAGTAAACTTTGGGTAAGTTGTTCAGCAGTATTTCCATGTCTAAGAACTTAACAAATCTCTCAACTGGCCCAAATGGTAGACATAGCGCACTATCAGAGTCAGTTGGTCTACATGCGATATATCTGGAGTAGAGTCTAATAGCGCTGAATAGTACCTGGATCTCTTAATTTCGCAAATAATTTTATCCAGCATGCTTGATGCAATTAATTTGATAAATTCCTCGCATGTTGTTTTAGATAAATATAACGTCTGTCCTTTTCTTTCATGGGCATAAGTTTGAATATATTAGGCCATAAAAACGTCAAATTCGGAAATTGAGAGCTCTTTTCGGAAAAGAAAAAAACATTTATCCCAGTTAAAAAAATTATTTAGCTTATTTTAATACCATGAGGGGACATGTCACAATCCTTTCTAAAAGTTTGAACCGGGCACACTGCAAATTATTTGTGAACGAAATTGGTAACGATCTTACTATTTCAGGATTACGAAATGATTACGAGAAATTTAATTGCAGGAAATCTCTCATTACTTTCATAACTTACATAGACTTATTACTAGAAAATAATGTTTCGGTATATGATTGCTAAATTATAATAAAAACAATGTGAACTGTAAGTCTTATAAATAAATAGAAAATTTCAACATTTTGAATCGAGCTATTTCAATTCTACTACGCATTCGCACTGAGTGTCGAGTAAGAGTGCTCGCACACGTCAGACTTTTTGTAAAGCTAATTATCAGGCCGATTAAAATTCTGTACATTTATGACTTTCTGTAGAACTTGTGCGTTTACCTTACGAAGTTATTTGTTTTATTTTCGCCAACGAAATAATCGGTTACCGATTGTCTGCAATGGATTGTCTTAGTTGGAAAAGGTGTAACGTTTCACGTGTTAGTGACATCAAGTAAATTTAATATACCGCGACTTAATAAGATTCACTCAAAAAATTACGCTCAGGCGGAGGCGAGTCTGGATACTTGGGGCCCCCTTCTGCGCAGGGCCCATAACAATTGTTACTCTTGCTACGTGATTAATCCGGCACCGTCCTTTGCACCTATTTTTAATTGCATATTAAATATGCACTTAATTTTTCAGATTATATACATACACGCACATGCACACGCATACAGGTGTGTGTGTGTGTGTGTGTGTGTTGTGTGCAATCAATACTATTTTTTAGGAGTTATCTTTATTCCGCTTTTTTGTCTACAATTTGTTTCGTTAGACTCAAATGTTAGAACTAATCATTGAGTACATAACGCGTTCTAATAAATTATGAATTGCTGGGACGCGTTCTCAATGTTTTTAAGCAAACGCTAGAGGAAAAATCGTGTTCTAATAATTTTTTTGTTTGCGCAGAATAGAATTTTGGTTATTTTAAAAAGTGACCCAAACGAAATTCGGAAAATTTAAAAATCTTATCGGGTTTTTTGCTTAATTCGTAATCGGAGCGTATGTACCCGGTACTTTACGTTTCGGATTTTCTTATCAAAATCGTATCATCATCGCACATTGAAGAGAAGTCTTGGCCAATCTGGACACTAAATTGTACAAACTGGTTATAAATGAAAGAAAATAGCAGCTTAAAACCAAACGCCGGCCAGAGGCGTATTTATCCGAGTAAAAGTCGCCCAATTTAAACCATTACAACCGAATCGAATCTAACACGGAATCGTCGCTTCGTTAAAACTTTGTCGAGGGCTGTCAAGTCTGATGGTTTTTAGAAAAAATGTCCTCTCTACAAAACTCAAGCTTCATGAGACAAAAAAATCCTTTCTTATATTTCGAAACCCTACAAATCGATTAATGAACTCTCGTGTTTCTCAAGAAAAAGAAAATATTTGTGCAATATTTTCTGATAAAAATTAATCGTTAGCGTTCCTGGCTACACAAATTAAAAACTGAAAAGGTTTTAGATTCTTATTAAATTATAGGGCTTTTTTCTCTAATAATTTTTGGTAGACAATATTGATTTAAACTATTGTTGGGTTAATTCTGTTGTTGCGATTTTTTTCACTTTTTAAAAATTGATACATCTGTAAAATTTTTGAAGATTTTATTATCACCTTCTATCGAAGGCGATGTGAAATGAGAAATTACGTTACAATAATTTTTTTCGCATTTTCGGTTGGGAATTACTGGTGTAGAGTCTGAAAAATGTCGGGTCAACCTTACTTCATTCATAATTTTAGAATTGCTTATATGAGAAATTAATTTGCAATTAATGAGAAATTAACGAGTAACAGAGAAAAATATTTTGATTACCACAGGCTGAATAATTACAAAACTATTCAATATATTTTTTATCAGCTACTCAAACGTTAGTCATGAAATGGAGTGAAATTTCCACATAAAATGCATCATAGAACGTCCGATTTTAAATAATTTGTTCATCTGTAATTACGAAATTCTTATCGCGATAAAAAACAAGAATAATATAGAGTCCAGACGATTAAAATCAAATTACCAATTGACAAATTAGATTCCACAAATCGTAATAAAAAATGTTATTTTCCATGCAAATTGTTTAATTAAATTTTCTTTATTGCGAATAATAATAGAGCAATAAATAAAAAAAATATTCCACTCACTAAGGACACGGGATCCAATGTCTTTCGTGAAAGTTTGCTTCGGTAAAGAATTAGAAAAAAAAAAAAATGAATAAAAAAATAAAAGAAAATAATTAAATAAATAAAATAAATAAATAAAATAAATAAATAAAATAAATAAATAGTTTCATTCGCAAACCAGCTAATAAACGATATATAAAAAAACAAATATAACAAACCCTAAACATTGACCAGAAGAAAAAAAAAATTTGTTTCTTATTCTTTATACAACGGTGTGTAGCGGCCATCGAAACTTTTAACACGCATCGGGCGAAATCACTTCGAATTATACCCCGAAAACACGGGATTTTTATACCGGTTTCTCGACTCTCTCAACTTTAGTGCATCTAATTGAAGTATCATCGTGCATCAGTCACGGATAAACGATTTCCGAGATAAACGAAATAAATAAATTATTTTGTAATTCGGATATCGTCATAAGAGATGGCGATAAACATACAGAATCCGTATCAATACTTACGTAAAGTAAATTAAAACATTTATATTAAAACTGTATTTTAAAAGATTTGGAAAATTTTTGTTTACATAACATAGAAAAAAGAAAAAATTAATGGTGCCCTATAATTCTAGTTTAAATGAATATAAGCAAATTTATGAATTGTACTATTTTATTAATATAAAAAAAAAAAAAAAAGAAACAAAAAATAATTATTTACTTACTGTATGTAATAAAGAAAATATTGGATTGTAAATCAGAAGCAACAAAACAAAATTAAAAATATTTTTTAAATATTTCCATACCGATTCTTTTATACAATCTGTATTATTTTAGTCCTCTTAAAAACCCAATTAACGAACTACATCTTCAAAGCCTTGCATTTTAATGAGATCTGTCCATTTAGCTATGTTCAGTTTCATTCGACGACCGTTTCGCGTGCAACAGGCGCGTCACAATGTCCTTTCTTCACCGTCAGATTATTCAGCTGAACTCGGGCATAAGTCGAACCATTTCTGTTGCGATAAATATGGATTTAATATGCGGTTCGACTGAAAATGGATGAATTTGAAAGATTTTTTTTTTATAGCACTAGAGCTTTTTTACATATTCGGCATTTAAAAATTGTTTTTTTTTTCATTTTCTTTTAATTGGGATCACCAACATTATCCAGTAATGACCAAATGGAAAATTACAATCTAATACGACTAAAAAAATCAAGATGAAAATTAGAGAAATGAGAATAGGAACACGAAAGTGAAATAATAAGAAGGCCATTTTAAAAGAAAAAAATATTGAAAATAATAATGATGGATTGCAATTAAACCCGTGTTTATTTTCTTTATTAGTTTTTAATGGTGCCGCGCTCATCATGCTGATTGAAATGTAAAGCGCAAAAACTAGACGCCGCTTTTCGATTATACACTTTAAATTATCTTCAGAGGGTACTTGGTAATAGGTTTTTGTCGAAACTTAAAATGTATCCTATAAAAAACTAGTAAAATCTATCACAAAGTAGTCAATTTTACTGAAATATGGCTCTTTAAACATGACACGCTACCAGAAAAATAAATAAATTGGTTTACATAGTACGTAAAAAACATTAAATTTCCAAATTAAAAAAAAAAAAAGTTATACGTAAGCGCTAATAACCAATAGTATTACTGCATACATTGCAGTAACATTTTAGAGCGTAATAAAAATTTCCTAATACTAATCCCTTTCGTCGCTCCTCTATTGTCTCTCTAATTCGTCTCCGGATCAATCATTCTCTCCTACCCTTCCCATCTCGCTTTCGATTTGCTCTGTCGCCATCTCCTTATTGTTCTCTTCACGATTGTGATCCTCTTCGTACATGTGATGCTGATCACATTTTCTTCGAGTGTCCTACTCTTCTTAATGAACGCTCCCTTTTATACGGTCAACGCTTGTCATTAGGTTTCCCTACTCCCTATAACGCTTCCTTTATGCTCTCCTTTCCTTCACTTCTTCTTTGGTGCCAGCTCTGCTGTCGCTTTGTTGCGTCCATTTCGGACCGCCTAGCTATTTAGTTTTTTTAACTTAGCTTTTCCTATTGTTGGATCACTGCCGATGGCGCGCCCACAAAAAAAAAAAAAAAAAAACCTTAATAATGGTAATAACACGCTTTCTAAAGGAAAAAAGGGAAAAGAAAAAAACTAGACATTTTTAAAATTAAATTCTGAAATGAGCCTCAACAACCAGTGCGCACAAAAAACTACGACACGAGCAAAAGATCTTCAAACGACCTCGTATTAATGGAAATCTTTCTTTACGGTTAGCATATATTAAATTTCTCGACAAAATAATGTATGTCATAATTTTTTTTTTTGGCCTGAACGATATATATGTATATAGTTTTCATTTGGTTGGTAGGATGTCATATCTAAAGGTGGACAGTTTTATTTATATCGAATACAACGAAAACCAGTTATAACGACATCCGTTATAATTCCAGTGTTCTAGTTATTGCTGAAATCCTCAAAATTCCATTTTAACTATACTGTTATTACGACCGAAATTCTAGTACGTAGATAGGAAAATGCTATATAACGCCTGAAGAAATTCTGTATGAATAGATTTTTTCAAATGAAAATAATAAAAAGACATTCATGAACAGTAAGATGAAGTAGTATTGTTTTATCAAGAGGATAAATAAAATCTTTAAAGGAAACGATTTTATTATTTTTAAACGTTCTCGTGAAATTAATCAGGCGCGGATGTGTGCAATCAAATCTGCTTGAAATAATACTGCTCGTAAAGCAATTATGCATTCAAAATAAAGTTTTGGAACTAATATATTCTTAATCATATCAAAGAATGATATTAACGATGAACTATCACACAGCGCAACACACATTTTGGTACCTGCTGTTTTTGAACTGTTTCTAAGTAATTTTTGGGTGTAGAATCCAAAACAACTGTTAGATTTAGTCTATCAGATCTAGTTTTTGAGATAATACGCCATATTGATCTCTTTTGGAACAAAATCATTTTTTTGTTAACTCGTATATATTTCAGGTTGCAAATATTAGTATTTACCACAAGAACTCATTAAAAACAATGGGTGCAAAGTAAGGAATTTATTTCACAAAGTAGATAAACATAACATTCACGGCTTATCACTTAAAAATTGCCTTTTATACGACTTTCCAGCATGGAGTTTAGTATAACATTCTTGCTGCAGACTCCAACAATAGTCGGCCAGCGTATGGGTATCCCATATTCCTTGATTTCGTTCTTCCATCGTTCTAATGTCCCGATGAAATCTTTCCTCCTGTTCTTCACTATAATCACCTAGGTTATGTGGGAAGCGATCTAAGTGGTTATGGAGGTAGTGAAGAGTTTTATGCTCATATTACAGTCGAGAACATTAAAGTTAAAAAACATAGTTTCTACTAATTTTGTATAATTTTCTGCTTTATAATTACCCAGGAAATTTTGTACAACTTCGAACGAATGAGCACCAAGCATTAGATTCAATCTCGCTCATTGATGCGGTAAATTGTGCATCTTTTATAAGCTGTCTTACCTGAGGACCATCAAATATGCCTGATTTCAGTTTTTCCATACTAATCCCAGGAAATTTACTTATTAAGTACTCAAAGCAAAGTCCATCGCGGTTTAACGCCTTCACCAAATTGCTTCAAAAGTCCTAACGCGATATGCAAAGGTGAAAATATGATGTTCTCTCTTGCAATTAAAGGTTCGTTGATTATGTTTTATTTTCCTCGAACCATGACGTTTTTTAGGGGTCAATTTTTGCTAATCCAATGCTGATCCCTAGCTCTGCTATCCTAGACATAAAAAACAAGGATATTTTGCGCTTCCACTTTGCTGTCCAAGGAGGGAGTTTTTACCATTTTTAAATCGACACAAATCACTTCTTTCAAAATGGTAGAATGACCAATAGGTATTGCTCCATATTTGTCACGATCGTTCAAAAGAACACATTTTAAACTACGTTTTGAGCTATCAATAAAAAAAAGCGCCATTCGTTTGATGTGTATTCCGATAAACCCATTGCTTCTAAAAGTCTTTTTTTATCATTACAGAATACCGGGTTATTTTCTTGGGGCAGCAGATCCGTTTTTCTTTTACGATAAAATGTAATATTAGTACCCAGTTTAAGCAGATTCTTTTCTTTTAATCTGGAGGAAAGTAATACTGAAAACTTCTTTGAGAGGTTCAAGTCTCCATATAGATCGTTCAGTTCTTGTTGATTGGAACGTTGAAGCTTGTCTGCATCTGCTTCAAAATCAACATAGCTGTTTGATTGCATATTACCACCTTCATCAGACACTGATGGTTCGATTTCGTTTTTCGAGAGTCTAGGCAGACTACTAAATAATGGAATGGAGATTTCATCCGAATGCGGTATCAGCCTCCTTGCTGAATTAAGATCGGGATATGTCCATTTGCGTCTATTGTTCTCCGCGAAATGCCTTCGATATTTAACATACAAAAATAACAATCATCATAATGGTTCCTCGGTTCCCTCCAAACCATTGCTACTCCAAACTTTAGGCATTTTCTCTTTCTAATTGTCCACTGTCGCCAATGTTCAACGCATGTTTTACACACTAAATATGGAGCCTAAGATTTATTTTGGCTTTCCAGGTGAACGCCGAAACAAGCAAGATAACACACCGCTTCATAAAGTCAGAAATAGGTTTTCTGCTTTCTTTTAAATAGAATTCGCTACACACACATAATAAACAACGTGAAAGCACAACTGCAATTACGCAAACTTAATTGTAAACCGAACCGGATACAGCGGTGGCAGATTCCGAATAATATACATCGGCAGATGTGAATGAGTGGGGGTTAGGCAAGTATAAAAGGTCTAAGTTGTACGGTTATCGACAATTTTTATTGCCTAATGTAATATAGTTTTAGGTACCACGTTTCTGTTTAGGCCTGTAAAGGTACCATTATTTCATTATTTGTGCCTTTTATAAAAATGAAAATCAATTAACCTGTATCTCGAAAACTAGAGCTGCTACAAAAAGAGCTAGGTATTTTCGAATTCAGCTCGTCGAATCTATCCGAAATCAGTTCTAAGTTCTCCGGCGTCATAAAAAAAAAAAATTTTTTATTGCCTTGTGTTATCCAATCGAAAGCGGAAAATTAACTATAAAGAAATGAACATAGCCTTTGAATGCTTACCAAATCGAGACAAACCAAGCTACAATTTCAAAATCTGGAGATAGATATTATATATCGAAGCAGTTTTCAGAAGACATAAAATAGATTTAAATGACGCATTGCCGAGATGAATTTACTGTTATAAATTCCACACTTATTAATGCCTCGTAGGAAAACATGAAACATGTTTCAGGATATTTAAAATTGGAGCGACCATCATGTTAATCCGACCGCTATAGCGCCCTGGAATCATGTCTCAACATCTGTTAAACATATCTCTTAGCCGATCCCTTAAGAACCATCTAACCTTTCTATACCCATGTCTGAAGTAATATTAAACAAACTCGCCTCCTTCCCTAACTACATTCACTTTACACAGACGCAGCTAAAGCGAGTCCTACTAATTCTCCTTCACCGACTGCATGCGCTTATGAAATTGGAGGTGTAATGTACACCGAGCGCCTAAACGACTACTGCTCTACTTTAGAGGCAGAAATGTTTGGGATCCTTCTTTGTCTTGAGACATATTCTTCAAGCCCAGCATCTCAAAATGCCCTTCTTATTACCGACTCACTTCAATCTATCACAGCCATGCAGAGCCCAGACATAATTAAGATAAAAAACCTCCTATTCCAACTTTCACGATCTGAGGTATATGTCACATTCTTATGGGTTCGCTGGCCATGTTCGGGTTCGCGGCAATGAGCGGGTTGACTTGGCTGCTAAGGCAACTCTATCCAGCCCGATGCCGTTTAACGCTGTACTGCCTCGATTAGGGTTATCAGTCTTTCTGATGCACTTTGCTAAAGAGTGGAGCAAACTATGGTCAGAACAAACGACCTGGCTCAGGTCCATAAAGTCGAACACCGACCCATGGTGGCCGCCGTTGCCCCCGTCTCACGTAAGGATTTCTCGATCCTATCGAGACTACGTCTGGGGCACACCGCACTGTCACACAATTACGTCTTTGAAGGAGCTCCCCCTCCGTTCACCTGCTCTTTGTGCAGGTTCATGGCCTCGCCAACCGTAGAGCATCTGCTGAAATGATGCCGGCATACTTCTACTCATACTTCACCCCACCGTCTGTTGTCGAACTATCCGGATTGTGTTCAGGCAGTGTTGAATTTTGCAGCATCGAACAGACTGCACCGTCTTCTGTAATTTCCAGTGAGTCTAGGTGCCGTAATAGCCCAGGTCACTCTACCATCACGAATTCCGAAGTCACCACTGGTTTTCTTATGCTTGGTTTTTCTGCTCTGTCATTTCTTAAACTGCTTATTAGGGGTCATCCATTAATTACGTGAACTGTTTTTCTTCCAATATTTGGACCAGCCCTCCTCGCGTGAGATTTACACTATGGTTTTAAAGGAGTAAATTTATTTTTACAAAGCAGAAAAGTAATATAACGTTAAAGTTTACTATAACGAATTTATTTAAATTTAGTGAAATTAAAAGTAAAAGTGGACATTTTTCACTCACTCTATAGGCATTCATGTACTATACCGGTTTGTGTTTCTTTTAAAAACTCCGAACATTTTTTTGTTACTTTTTCTTTATTCTCGAAATAAAAGTTTTCAACAGCCATGAGATTTTTAAACGAGTAAAATGGGACACCCCGAAAACAGTAAAAGAAAAATTTAATAATTTTTTTTCTATTATCTGTATAATAATGTATATTCTATAAAAGTTGACGTGAGATTTTTAATTATGGCCCCCTCAGTTGAAAGGAGATCGCTGGATCCCCCTCCCACCATTTTGAGCTCACTTAATTAATGGATGTCCGCTTATGTTATTAATAAAAAAAAATAAATAAATAAAAAAATGTATATTTTTAAGGACGCGTGCTGGTTTGGTACACATTTTAGAACTGTCGATGTGTATAATTTTGTAAAATATTTTGTTCAATAAGCCGTTTTTCAATTACTTTTTTAATACAGCATTTTTTGAAATGCCTGGTATTTTTTCTCTTTTTCACATAGTTCAGATCAAACAAGAAAGAATTATGTACTAAAATTGTTAAGAATTAGCTACTAAAAGTGTTTTACCTGCAGCGATCTCTAGCGGGAAAGTTTTCAACTTATACACTGATAAATATGTTTTAGAATCGTATTAAATTTTATTTGTATTATAATAAACCATTAAACGAATTATAATAATTCATAGAAATAAATCTGGCATTACTGACATTACTAGATTTTCTGAATCCAAAATATTATATGTTTTTAATGTTCATTTTTAATTAAAATTTAATCGATGTTTCCAACTATGGCCGATTATAAAAACAAATGTCAAATAAATTTAAACAGCGAATTTGGGTTTCGATTGAAAAATAGTGTCCAGTTAGAGCAGTAGAAAAAGACGTAGGAAATATGTTAAAGGTAAATCTATCAATTCTCAAATTAAAACAGTAAATCTATCACCAAAGATTGTAATCAATTTTCACTTTAAAAACAAAAAAAAAAAAAAAAAAAGGTGAATTAAATCACCTAAATCTACGTAGTAGGTGAGTACCCGATTTTAAAGGCAACAATTTTACCTACCTCTATCCACTATAGATCCCTGGCCTATAAAAGGATTGACGATTAATGTTAGTAGCCGTCGTAAGCTTATCCAAATACTTGCAGGACGCGGAAATTGAACATCGCACGTATCAGTAGTTGAGACTGCTAATGTTATTGCTGGTTTTCTCGGAAAAAGGATTCCGTATTACGCAAATTATTAATACAGAGTCGGCAATCTCTACCGTTATTTTTTGTCGATCTTAAAGCCGAAGTATAAAATTCGGCCGCTTCACAGCATCAAGGAAGAAATAACACAAAAACAAACATTATACTTCAGTGCTTTCATTGTACAAGATACAGGCATACTAACTAATCGTACTGCAGCAGATACTTTATTTGTGTTAAATGCAATGAAAATTACGATCGTAATATTGTGAACAATTATCAAAAACAGATTGCCATTTTACAAATGGTGAAAAATTCATAAATCTAAAAAAAAAGTACGAAATTTACGAAAACTTTAAAGTACGTGACAGACGGATACAACACAAAGATAAAGCGAACAGAAAATATTCCACCAATTAATTCTTATCCGATAACTGGACACCGGTTAAAAAAAAAAAAGTCTGCAACCAGCAACAATATGTTAAACGTAACGTAGAACAGAAATCAAGTTTAGAATACGGCTAAAGAGACGTCTTATAAATTACCTGAAGATGTTGATATTCAAGTCTTTGTTGAGGAATACCGTTGTTTTTAGTTTCGCGATGGCTGATGTAGTGCTTTTGATTGATGGTGTATTTCGTCCGATAGCATATATTGTTCGCAATAAGATAGTTTTCAAAAACTTTTGACGTTCTCCAGGTTTTTGTCACAGATTTGTACGCTTTCAGTATTTTTGCTTAATAGTATTTTGCATTTTGTTCGTGTGAATACTTATGTCGAAATCTTTGTATGTTTCCTCAAAAACGTTTAATATAGAGCCTATACAGTTCATCTTCAGAATCTATCAGGATTGCATCGTTGCCTTTCGTTTGAATCGAGATCAGTTCAGTAATTTTTGTGATCTGTTCTATAATTTATGCCGAAATTCTTCGCAACCGTAATTTCTTATCGATAATGATGAGTGAGACCATCTCATGAATACGTTGAAGTATGTCCTTGTTTTTTATGCTTGTGCATCTGTGCAAAGATTCGATTAGGTTACTAATATGAAATCCATATTGTTCCTGGACGCTATTTTGATACAAGTTTCGCAATTGCATGAAGCGCGATTTTGATGATTTTTTTTATTGGTCGGGTGCCGGAGTCATTTGAAACGGTTCAAAATTAGACCTTTCTATTTCCTTAAATTTATCGAAAATTTTAAAATTTTTACAAAAAACAAAAAAGAATAAAATATTGCTCTTGAAATGCATCAGTCCCTGTGCCATTAACATTTCTCGCGACACTGAGCGGTTACTCTGGTCCAAGTTACACGGATCAGAGTACTCACTATTTATATAGCGTCATCGCATGTAATCGCATCAGGAAATGCGCGAATTCGTGTCCTTTTAAAGTTATTAATTATAACCATCGTAGAAGTATATGACGTTATTCGTACCAAAATGTTATGTATATATCGAGGCTTGTTTTTGCTTAAAACAATTTTTGTTTTTTTTTAAATTTTTCTATAATTAAAAGATATTACATGAACAATTTCTTTGAATGTTATTAAGCGAAACGAATTTTGGCGTGTTTCATAGCCCGAGTTAAAATATAGAAAAAAAAAAAAAAAAAAATCAAATCACAAGTAAAACGATATACATAACGCGCACGGCAAAACTAACCCGTTCCAGTGAGGACAGCGTATATGATGCCAGGCACTAAGATTTAAAGACTGAAATCAACTAAAAAGCGAACCCCGACATACAAAAATATCGAGATTCTGAAACCGGTCTTGTTATTAAATGTAGACAAGTTGTTTTTTTCACGTATGAAATGCAAATTTCATGGTAAATTAAAAAAACAATCAATAGTCAACATTCGTTCTCCACAAATCGATAATCAATCCCAGGGTTAGACGGATTAAAATCAGGGGCGTAGCGTGATTTTGAAAGTTAGAAAATGCCAAAATAAAATATATCACAATATCTTTTTTTTTCATGCAAAAAAAAAAAAAAAAAAAAAAAAATTCGATGACACGGACGAAAGAAGTAAAAATTAAGAAATCTTAAAATAACTAAAAATAACTTTTGCCTTTGTAAACTCTAATTCAATTTTGCGGCTTTTCTAGGTAAAAGAAAAAGAAAAAAGGTTTATTACATCACGGCTAAAGAATGGACAGGATAAATCTTTTTCCCAGCCTTTTTTAATATTACGCATTCCGTAAATATTTTTTTATTTATTTCAGATCGAGAGCAAACTTTCCAAATGTTCTTCGAAAAGACCGAACATAACGCTCATCAAATCGGTACACTCATCCGAGCTTTATTAAAACCTAAAGGAATCGAGAGAATGATTTTTTTAAACTTGAGTTATTCAAATGTTGGCGCTTTCGAGTCTACGTCATTCATTAATGAAAAAGAGAAGAGTAAAAGAAAAATAAGGAGTATATACATCCAGATATAGTTTTTAAATTCCGGGTTTATTCCTGGTCCGAATTCTCCCGATTTCCTGGTTACTGAAATTGTACAAGAGTTTACACGAACGTTCTTCTGTTTTGTACAATAATAAACCAACAGATTGAAGAAAAGGTAAATAAAATATCAACAGGAACAAGAAAATTGCAAATTAAATTTTTTGGTCTATTTGAACAGACTCTATTCACATTTTAAATATTTCATCGTTGAAATCACCGCTATAATTTAAGCAATATATACTTGCTATAAAAGTTAATGATAAAGTTTATAATCGGTTGATTTACCCCTTTCGGATTTAATTTAATTTCTAAAGGTGCTTGGCTACCAAGTCGGAGGTCACGGGTTCGAGTTTTGTCTCGTCCCGGATCCAAGTCGCTCTCAAGCTTACCCAGCCTGAAATAATTGGATACCAGAGAATTATCTGCTGGAAAGTAAAGGCGGATAATCCAAAAGTAGGAAGGAACTGGCCCCAGTATTCTCATCAGATCCATTAGGCTTAGTACCATTATGGAAAGCTTAACTTCACAATCCCGACGCCCTGTCAAGGGTATGGAACTCACTTTACTTTATATTTGTAATCGTACGCGAAAACTTCAAGAGGTTTACGAGCTCGTGTTTTTCCAAAAATTTTACTGAGAGGGTTCAAAACCCTTCCAATGAACTGAAATATGTAATAAACAATCTTTTTTACGCGTTTCGTCAAAATTTAAACTAAAACACACTGCCAATAAATATAAATATTGCTCATCAGGAAAATAAACCAGCCGTTATAGAAAATGGCTTTTAATCGAAAAATGAAAAACAAATTGTATGAAGAATGGAATTTTTTTTTTTTTTTTACTGTCGATAGTGTTTGAACGACGCGGCATATTTCATACAAATAAAAAATATCTTCGTAATTTATTATATCGAGTAAAGTATATGAAAAAATGCATTTCATTTTTCGGTTCAGATGATACTTTTTTTAGCATAACTATCGCTTGGCTATTTTTTACTTTTTTGCCCCGGTTTTACAGCAAAATTTTAGGCTGATTCACGCTTTCTCGGCTGGGTGGCTACACTGTGGTAATATTAAATTCCTGAGCTTTTAAAAGCAAAATAAGAAATAAGTAATTTACCAGTGATGAAAAAATATAAGATAGAAAAGAATAGAGCGAAAAGAGTCAAAAGTGAAAAAAGGAATTGAGATTAAGTGAATCTTTACGGTATATAAAAAAGAGTATTTTTTTTTTTTTTTTTGTTAAAGAAACAAGATAAAAAATAAACAAAATGTAAAAATAAATAATTACATAAATTAGTTAAGCTTGAAATACCGAAGAACTTGATAGCGAATCTAAAATTGCCGTATACATCTGATACTTTCAGAATACAAGAGGCTGCACATTCACAGTCACAGTCGTACATGTTTACTTCATAAAACATTTTAGAAATCCAAAGAAATCCAAAAATTAAAAAAAAAAACACGAAATACCATTACACCTACACATATTAATACGGAATAACGGATTAATCTGGTTATTCTGGCGCCAAGAGCCATGCCAAAAGCTATGAACCAGTAAGAATTCACTTTGTTATTTCATATGGGGAAAATGATAGTCAATAAACAGTTTTATACATTAAATAATTTCAATTAATTGTAAACAATTTAAAATTATTCGAAATATTTTTAAATAATCTTAACAAACAATTTAAAATTATTCGAAATATTTTTAAATAATCTTAACAAACAATTTAAAATTATTCGAAATATTTTTAAATAATCTTAACAAACAATTTCAAATTATTCGAAATATTTTTAAACAATCTTAACAAACAATTTCAAATTATTCGAAATATTTTTAAATAATCTTAACAAACAATTTCAAATTATTCGAAATATTTTTAAATAATTTAGAATTATTTGTGTGTATTTCACAAAAAACCTCTAGCTTTGAAAAATTTTAAATTGTAAAATTTCGCACGCATCGAATGTTCCAAACGAACCAAACGCCAAAAGCAAGCCAAACAATACACTCCGAACGAAATAAATGTCAAAATTTAACTAAAGATGATTGTTTTTAAATGTAAAATATATTCACACTGATACACTACTCCAAACGAACACCATACCAAGATCTAAACGAAACCTTATTATTTGTGTAAAATACATTTATACCGAATTGTTGTCCTTCTTTTTGTGTGAAATACAAAGATCTAAACAAACCTAATGCTTTAAAAAATTTTAATTTTAAATAAATTTAAGTTGTAAACATTCAAAATTACTTGAAATATTAAATTATTATCAAAAATATCACGTTATAATTTTTTTTATTTCTATGAAACATCTCGAATCATTTCGCAATGATACCAAAAATAGAATTTAAATTTTAAGCGCCACTTCATTAATATGGAAAAACAAAAAAAAAATAATCGAATTTTTAAAAAATTACAAATAATATTTCGATATATTTAACACAAATTATATAATTTATTGTAGAACTAAGTTAAAAAAAATGAATCTAACAAATAAGTTAAATCAATAATAACTTAATAAAAATCACCAAGTCGTTCTGCCTGCCAATGAAAAAAAAATGTATCTTTGCAACAAAAGGATTATTACACTAATCCAAGGGCGTCACCAACTGGTCCCGCCGGGGTACGGGGTACGAGGTACGGGGGGGGAGATGATAGAAAGAGGATATGAGTTTTATAAGGAAAAATAAAATATGTATAATTTGTAAAGGCTTAATATATTTTATTAAACAAGAATAAAATCTTAATTAAAACATAATTTTCGTGGGTTTAAATTAATCTACTACTTTATTATAAAAGTCTTCCAAATTGTCCGTGATTACGCGCGCCTATGACTATACTCATCGTGGCTACTAGTTGATTAAAAAGTTTCGAAACTCAAGGGGGCAACTGCCCCCCCCCCCTGGCGACGCCATTCACTAATCATGGCAAAAGCATCTAATTAGAAGAAACCGCGAGTGACAAATTTTTAAAAATCACACAACAAATAAGTTTCCGTAACGACTAGTTACTTTCAAATGAGTCGCATTCAACGTCGAATTCCATAAATAATTTAATAGAATCTTATAATTATACAAAATAAATTAATGATAAACTTAAGTACACTTCGAAAATCGGAATTTACCGGAAAAAAAAGAACTCTTTTATTTACACAAAAAGTCTCAAGAAACCGGCATATTCAATTTATTACTACTCCTATTATACACTTATACGCACAGATACTATCTCGCTGCAGTGATCGCGAGGATTACAACAGCGCTCCAGCACGATCATTTGTTTACTAGTCTTAAATGCGCCAGTCACGGCCGTGTACGGCGGAGGGGTGGGGTGTACCCCCCTCTTAGAATTTAAATAATTATTATAAATACATAAAAATCTGAAAATAATCAAAAACTTAAATATTAATGATTTTGTTGGGTGTTCTTACATTAAAAAAAAAAAAAAAAAGAAAAAAGAAAAGTATGCTGCATATTTTTAAGTACCTCAGTAATATCTTAAAGAAAAATTTTCTATTACGAGTATAATCAATAACATACATGTAATTTTTATTCATGTTCATATACGGGGTGGTAATTCATTTATGTAAATTATTAATACATATAAATCAAAATTATGGAAATTATTAATAGTATATGAATATTAGTAAAAAATGCCCCCCCCCCCCGGTCTTCAAAATTCTAAGCACGGCCCTCTAGCACCAGTGATGATCTCTTCAGCTGTTAGCTAACAAACCGGCTGACATTGTTTTGTTTTTTTAACATTTTATTAATCCGTACGACTGACGACGGTATACTTTTTTTTCGGTTGTTTTTCTCGTGAAAAAACTTTTATATACATATATATATATGTGTGACGTGCGCCGAAAAGAGGGACCCGCGATGCGAAAATTTGAGTTTTAAGTTGAACGATTCTGATACTTGAAAGTGTGTAGAATAACGATGCAATACATCGTTTTTTTTTTTTGTAAACGTTTATTATTTTGAAAACGTATAAAACTGACTAAAGAAAATTGGAAAAAAATGGGAAAACATTAAAAATTTAAAAAAAAAACGTAAAACAATTTTATCCTAGTTATTAGTTGTTGTTTTTTTTTTTTTGATATTTTTTAATGATTTTTTATATTTTTGGTATTTTTTAAGCATTGACCTTTTTTATTTTTCGGAACTTTGGTTTTTTTCTTTTTCTTGACCGAAGTTTTAGTTTTCTTCTATCTTTTTTTTGTGTTAACTTTGCTGGCATATTTTTTTTCTTTTTTTTTTTTGCGGGTAGATATCGGAAGAGTAATCGCCCAAAACAAATTACACCACTTTCCAGCTTCGTAAGGTTTGTAATATTTTTCATATTTACTACTTTCATATTTGTTATATATCCTTCGATATAAAATTTTTGGATGACTTTTAAAAATTAAAATAATTATCGCATTATTTTGTGAAAAACTAGAAATCTGAAAATGAAAAAAATTATGAACAAATAATCAAAATGTCTAACTAACATCCGATGTTAATTTAAAAACCACACATATTATTGTTTTACGTCATCCAGATTATTTTGATTGCCCGACTTAAGCAATAGGATAATACTTTTGACGTGGAGTTTTTTTTTTCTTCATATTTCGTTTGTAAACAATATGGGGTGGGGTGGAGGGTGTCTTAAATTAACATCCAGTTACTTACACATTCGGATTATTTGTTCATAATTTCTTTCAAATTCAGATTGCTCGTTTCCATGACGAAATTTAAATATTGTTATCGGGTTATTGATCTACTTACGGCATTTTTCCAATGTCAAACTTGACAAACTGAAGTAAGGTGATTCTAATAAAATAGAATACAGCACGGTTATAAATAAGGAAATAATGGAAAATAATGTGTGGCATATACAAACATAACAAGCGAATTTAAACATACAAACAATATGTACTACTTAAAAACCTTTTTATCGGGCATAGATGATCAGTTAAAATATTAATAAAACTACACAAAGTAAATGATCAGAACAAACTCTAAAAACACACTGAAGTCAATATATATATATATATATATATATATATATATATATATATATATATATATAAATACTTTATATTTATATAGTTCAAATGAATACTGTAAACATTTTACCGGCTTCGATATACATATGTAAACAACTTCCTGCCTATATTCTTTGAAATGTCTTTATGTCGCTTTCAAAGTGTGAATTTGAAAACTAAATAAATACACCGAGTATTTCCATATTTACTTCAGTTGTTTTTAGAGTTTCTTCTGATCAGATAGCTGGGGAGGTTTAATTTTTAGCTGACGATGGGCTATATACGAAAACGTTTCTAAGAAGTAGTATATATTGTTAGTTACAAAATCCGTTATACCAGTAGTTGTATTTGTTGTTCCAATTTGCTATATATTTATGTATTTAACAAACAGTACGTTAAATAGTTTTCTGTATTAATGCGAGGCATGCTCATGATGGTTTATTTGAAAATAGTATTTCCGTTATTTCTATTGATTGATAAATATGAGATAGTTTTCAGTTATTTCAAAAAAGTCCTCTTTAAATAAACGAATAGCCTTATATCTTTCGGTCTACTTTAAACTGTAAGAAAATATTTCCCACCATTTTATTTTCGTTTTTTCTTTCTTTCTTTTTTTTGAGGGAGCGCGTTAACTGTGGACATTAACCCAACGTAAGTGAAATTTTGAAGTGTCAGTGTGGGGCAGCAAGATTTGAACGACTCCTACAAAAAATTCCTGTATTCTCACATGTGACTAATCGTCTTGTTAAGTTCTCTTCCTATATTTATTCTTACCGAAAAAGCTTCCACACTTTTCTTTCGACTATTCCAGTTTTTCTTACCTTCCTATAGTTCATCTCCCTTCCCCATCGTTACGAAGTTTTTCTTACTTGAAATTGTTAAACAGGAATTTTTACCCGTACTATTCGCAGTCTATTTCACTTTCATACCCTTATCTTTACCAAAGAGTCTAAACGGTTTTTTGTTCCATCTTTTGCGTGGAACTTTACAACTCGATACTCTGATAGATACCTAATCATTTCGAACTCCAAAAGTGCTCTTTCTTTAAGCTATATCTCCTTTCCCTCATATTCCTTTAACTTTATTGTTTTCCGTATAGGTTCTTTTATCTGTAGTCCTTCCCTTTCCCATTCCATTTCCATCGACCCTTCTTTGCGTTCCAAATCATGTGGGTACAGATGGTAACGTGGCGGTGGATTCTTTGGCTCGCTCAACGTTACCACTTTCTTTATTTTGTTAAAAAGATTCCTGGACACAACATACTCCCCCTCATTAAAAAAAAGAAAAAAAAAAAATCATGTCAGACTTTAGTCGGATATCTATCATCTATTCAGCTGTTCTTGGTTCTATCATTTTCCTATCCTCAAACGTTTTCTCATTATTGCTATCTGTCGTCGGCGGTTCAATCACACTTTGCTCCAGTCTCAACGGTATCATTTTGCTCTTTCCCTGTCTCCTTATTGTCTATTGCATTCTAGTGACCTTACTTTAGTTTGTGATCCTGACCACGTGCTGTTTGAATGTTCCAATCTTTCCTCCGAATGTAATTGTAAGCTCACCTATTAAAACTGAATTTCTTCTTCTCATTGTATCAGTCGGCGTCATAGTTCCCCTTCTTCGCCCAGTAGGCAGCAACCTGGATCATCGCATTGTCGGGTATAGTTTTTGACATCGGATCGGCAGTAAGGGGCGTGTAAATAAATCATCCGAATTTTATTCGATTCCGCGGTGACATTTATTGCTCTTCGACATACACCATTTTTCTAAGTTGTTTTTTGTCCTTCCTATTCTTGTCCGCATTCTATTTAAGGTTTTCCACGTTCTCCAGTGTAATTCACTTCCCGCAGGCAAATTTTCGGCTGGTTCTTTCTATATTTCGAAACGCTCATTTCTGTTTCTCTTTCCGATATCCGTATTCTTGTTAACGTAAGCGTTTCTGATAGCGAGCTCGTTATCTTTAAGAATTTTTTTCTTGACTTGAGTCGGTATATCGGTGTCTCGTGTCTATATAAAGGGTGTCTACAATCTGTTTCTTGTTTAGATTTTACTGTCATTGCTGCTACCTCTCGTCTAATGTTTCGAGGTGCAATTCCGCGTAACACTTGCAGTTTTGGTATTGGTGTTGGTCTCCTTACATCTTAACTTTGCTGTCCCCAAAGGTAGTTCCTATTCTTGCCTCTTTTCTTTCATCGATCTCTGACTGGATTTAAATTTAATTTCTAACATAGTCCAGTAGTCTTGGGTAGCTGCCCTCAGTTGGCCAAAAAAGAAAAAAAAATCCCTCACGGTATTGGCGCCCTTTTTGTTCTTCCAGTTTCAGGCTACTCTGAATCATTTAAACATTTAGATTTCTGTCTTTTTATCCGGTCTTCTCTGAGGAACTAACTGCAATCTTCCATTCAATTTCGTTTATCTCGCTTTCTCGCAATTCTCATAAATACTTAATAGTACTTGACTCAAAAAGTATTCTCTTACCTCCTCAAGTGATTATATTCCCTTATTATCCAAGCTGGCTACTTTTTAAATATTCTATCCAAATCAATTTTTCGTAAGTTCCTAGTTACGTCGGTATTGTTGGAAACGAATTAGTCGATTCCCTTGAACCGCAGCAGCACAAAATGATGTCCTTTTGTCGAGAAATTTTCAGCCCTTAGTTTTCTCCCCGTCTCTCTTGCTTGTCATCAGCAAATAATTTGGTGTCTGATAGATACCCTTTTCATCTTTCTCTAATCGAGCTTCGTTGTACCTATTCATATCTTCACTCCCCAATCGTCCGCCATTTTATAATTTTCAATTTCTTCGTTGCTCAGTGATTTCCACTATTTATCGTCTAATATTGTTAGCCCCTTATCCATTTTAGTAGTACTACCAATTAACTTGAAGATCACTCTTTCATTCAATTTGTTGTGTATTTTTATGAAAATTTTAGAGTTATAGAGTTAACTTTCCTCCTCCGAGTCGTACGTCTTTTTCTTTTTTCCCCCCCGTATATATATATATATATATATATATATATATATATATATATATATACAGAAAAGGGAGCGATTACAATGTAATAATGCCAAAGAAGGAGAATTATTGCTGAAGCTAAAACTACAGTCATATTCGTAATGAAAAGTATCACTCACTGCAACTGGTGTTAGCTACAGTGCGGAGCAGATCTATTCCTTCAATAAATGTTAAATTTTTCAACTACAATGAAAAACTCATCCGTAATCAAGTGTCCCTGAACGAGTAGTACAGCATTGCATAAGTGGATGAGTCCACGGTGCCCTAAAACAATCAACTAGGAGAGTAAACCGCAATAGAAAATCTCCAGAAAAGTAACAGAAAATTACCCGCATCTCATAATTTCCAACAACATCATTATCCAAATGACGGGAAAAAAATTTAAAACCGGTCCCAGCCTTTGGTAGACTTTAAATAGTTGGGACGGTGCTGGGAATCTCCCCGGACTCGAAATTCTGAATAATATTTACAAATAGGAAGTAACCCACGAAGCATGCTCGTGACAGAAAAACTCAGAAATACAACTGAAGAAATGAATTGATACATGAAAATAAATGGCCGGGCAGGGGAAAAATAAATTCAAACAATAAAATTGTATACCGTTAAGGCAGCTCTCAAAGAAAGAAATATTATAATCAGATATATTCGTACCCTGCTATAATGTGAAAGTACAGACTACCGGTAAAGTTGAAAATTTCATTAATATACACACCGACACTATATAAGAATGAAAACGAACTGGAAAAAGGATCTCTATTAAATTAGACTGATACCATCGGTGACTTTGGCTTACGTAAAAGAAAAACAAAAACGGGGAAATAGATATTAATACCGTTCTGTCGAGAGAAAAACTGCTAAGTAGTCAGAACTTGTAAATACGTAGTGTTTAAATTACCTCCTCGTAATACGGAACAAAAAACATCTTATAATCAAAAAAAATATAGAGGCGGAAGTAAAAGTGCAAAGGTTTATCCCGGATTCGATTAAATGAAATTTCAAAGAATTAAAAATAAAATGTAAAATAACGGAATTAACAAATGATGAAATGAAGGTGCTAAATTAAAAATAAACGAAGCCCTAAATAGGGGATCGGGGAAATCGAAAACTGCTTTAATTACGGATACACAAAAACTAAGGGAAAGAATGGGTAAGATGATTAATATGACTTCGGCGGGTAAACCAGAGAGAATGAGCTTGTTAAAAAACAGCAATGGAAGACTCTGAAAGGATTTTGAGATTAATGAACGCCGGAAAAATAAAACATAAGTTCAGAGAACTATATCGAAACATAAAGCAGAAAATAAAAGAAGTAAAACGAGATCGGACGAACAATAAATGCCGAAAATGAGAACACTTCCGGGAACAACGTGACAAATTCAACTCTTTAGAAATAAAAGTCATAACCGGAACATACGGATTTCGAACAACAGATAACATAATTAACCTAAGTAACGAAAAAATAAAACGGATTAGAAGGAATTCAATTAAAACACTCCATTTATTTGAATTAAAGTGAATCGTCGTTGTCTTCTCGTGTTCGCGTTATTTCAAATCAGGTAGTATTAACATAGTGATAAGAACATCGCATTACGATGAACCGCCCGCCGCCCGCAAACGGGAAGCCGGCCGGCAAGCCGAAAGCGCCGTCTAAACCCGACGTGAACAACAGCGCAACCGGTAGTAAGTCCTCACCACACACAACAGGTAAGTCGCACACACCCACACAGAATACACCAACACACGACACCAGCCTTATCAGCAACTCCGATAAGAACCAGCCTAACGTACAGACAAATCCACAGCGTACAGATGATTTATCTTCCGCGATCAACTCGCGCTGCCAGCCGTCCACTGCTCTTAATGTAGACAGCCCAGCGGCGACCGCGTTAAACGACAAAACCCAAAACAACGTCTCCGATACAACTCTTCCGACTGCGCCAAGTGTACCAGTATCTTTCTCTGAAAAATTAAAAACCGCAAAGAAAATAACCCCGCTAACCGATTTCAATTACCCAACAGAGGAACAGGGTATAATATTCCCATACATTCCGACGAGCACCAATCGTGATTACTTCTTAGCATTAAAAGATCTAGTTGGCGGACCAGCTAACATAATAGCAGGCTCGAGAATTAGTAGAGATCGAGTTGCAATATTTTTAAAATCGAAATCCAACGTTGAAATGCTGTTTGAACATGGAGGAAAAATTAAAATAAGCTCACAAGTAATCATTGCACGACGTTTAAAAACCCCATCTAACAAACTAATTATGTCAAACGTCTCTCCCACTATCCCGAACCAGCTTATACTTTCACATCTTGCCTCAGTTTTTTCACTGAAATTAATCACTCCTATAGCCATCCTTCGAGTCAACCCAAACGACGCTGAATTCGGACATATTGTCAGCTGGCGCAGACAAGTCTACATCGAGCAGGTTAATTGTTCCAACATCCCTGACTCCTTTATACTAACCCACAATGAACATGAACACCGAATATTCCTCCACTTAGACGACCACTCATGCCGCAGCTGCATAAATAAAAAAGGGAAAACTAATCAACCAATTACATCGCCTCCCCCCTCCCCCCCACAACATCTAGACATTGACAGAGCAATGGAAGCCGACCAAGTAATTCCAAATGCGAAACGCCCCCATCCAACAACACCAGATTCTCTGCCCGGCGACCCTATATTATCTGCAACATCACAACCTGCAATAAAGAAAATTAATATCCCGTTACTGGAAGATGACAACAACCAAACAGTACAACTAGAATAAATAAATAGCCCACCAATCCAATCCGAGTTCAAAAATATTTCGAAACCACAGCCAGAAGGGAAGAACGTTTTACAGCAACAGGCCCAACAGAAAACCGAATTCAAAATACCACCAGACATGCAGCACATCACTGAGCCGGTTAAGCAGAAGTCAAAACAGAAAAAAGTCACTAACATCGACGAAGCAGTTGAGAAAATCAAACCGATGTTTGACAATGACCAATCTAACTTCATCATCAACCTTGACGATTTCAAAATATTCTTGAGTAACATTGCTTCCAAACCTGACTACATAACCTATGCACACAATTTCACACAGGATAAAGATGGACTGTTTCACCTAATTGCAGCCGCCAAACCATCTCTGAAGAGCACAAGTTTAAAAAATAGATGTACTCGCATACTGAAAAGTCTGAGCAGCCTATCCACAGATGGTAATACGTCAAAGGAAAGCTCTACCCACTAACACACGAATACTATGACAAACTTGACATCAAACATCGACTAGCAACACTCACAGACTTCACAAGACAACACAGAAACACCCAACATGGCGAGTAATAATATAATTATGCAGTGGAACTGCAGAGGTTTTATTAATCATCAAGCCGAACTAGAACACCTATTAGCCACATATTCTTCATTAGTAGCCTGCTTGGAGGAGACGCATTTACAGCCTAAAGACAAGCCAAGAATAAAACACTATAGTCTATTCCGATGCGATAATATCGGAGGCAACCGAGTAAACGGAGGAGTAGCAACTCTAGTGCACACGTCGATCACGGCTGTATCGGTCAGAATGAATACACCCCTTCAGATGGTAGCGATATCTGTTCTCTTACACAATCTATCGAGGTCCACACTAACGATCTGCAACTGCTCCTTTCCCCCCAACCATATGGTACACTCGGCCGACCTTCAAAATGCCATATCTCAACTAGTAAGCCCAATGGTCATACTTGGAGACTTTAACGCTCACTCCCCACTATGGCGAGCGACGTCCACCAACAGACATGGATCAATTATTACAAACATACTAACGGAGCACGATTTGTGCATTCTCCCCCCACCTAACCATACACATTTTAACCTCTCCCATAACACTTTCTCAACAATAGACTTGGCATTAGTATCCCCATTACTGCTCCCGAAACTTAAATCATCTGTCCATGACGACCTTTGCTCCAGCGATCATTTCCCTGTATTTCTGCATTTCACAGGATATCATCCATCACCACCAATCCCAAGACCCCCAAGATTCTCATTTCACAAGGCAGACTGGACGGCAT
This sequence comes from Icerya purchasi, assembly GCA_039619475.1. Lineage (NCBI taxonomy): Eukaryota > Metazoa > Arthropoda > Insecta > Hemiptera > Monophlebidae > Icerya > Icerya purchasi. The sequence goes on from CM077115.1 coordinate 207,490,321, forward strand.
ACACAGCCGGAATTAAAATCCCAGCTCCTAGTGAGTCCCTATCAGACAATTTAAAGATATTTCTTAATACTATACTAGATGCTGCCTACTTATCAATACCCACCTCCCACAATTTTCGAGCTAAGAAAGTACCATGGTGGAGCAAAGAGATCCACATTGCAATCCAACAGCGTAAACGAGCACTCAGAAAGTATAAATCGTCTCGGTCGCTATCTGACTTAGTAGCCTTCAAGAAGTGCCGAGAAGTGCCGAGCCCTTGCCAGAGCTCTCATTCGCGACAAAAAGCAAGAGTGCTGGTCACAGTTTATTTCATCCATCTCCTCATCAACGTCAAACAGGACCATATGGAATAAAATAAAATCCATCAATGGAATTAGCACTGTCCCAAAACGCGTCCTTCTCAACATCAATGGCAGTCTAATAACGGATGAAGCTAACGTTGTCAAAGCGTTTGCCAATCACTTCACCGCAGCATCGTCATCAGAAAAGTATCCCCCCCCGCTTTCCGTAGCATGAAATACCATGCAGAGCAACAGCCAGTGCACTTTCCACCCGAATCCAATGAATCATACAATAGTAATTTTACCATCTCAGAACTAAATTTCCAACTCAACCACCATACATCCAACACTGCTCCTGGCCCCGACGGTATCCACCCATACATGCTTAAGTACCTCCCAATTTCCGGAAAACATTTTCTCCTACACATATACAATCAAATCTGGAATTCTGGAAACATCCCCGCGCAATGGAAGTCGGCAAATATAATCCCAATACTAAAGGAAAACAAAGACCCTTCCCTTCCCGAAAGTTACCGTCCTATCTCGTTATTGAGTGTCATTTCCAAAACGCTGGAGAAGATGGTTAATAGGCGTCTCCTGTTTTTTCTCGAACAGAAAAGTCTTCTTTCTCCTAACCAAGCCGGCGGGCGAGAGGCAAGATCAACAGTCAGCCAACTACTTAGCCTGCAAAGGCAGATACTGTCGGCGTTTCAGCGTCAACAGCACCTCTATGCAGTATTTTTCGATTTAGAGAAAGCTTTTGATCGCCTGTGGCGTCATGGCCTACTACTAAAACTGCGAACGGCGGGAATCGTCGGAAAAATGGGTAAATACCTACACAGCTTCTTAGACAATAGAACGATCCAAGTTACGACTGGTTCGTCAACGTCTGAACTGATGCTGTTGGAAAATGGTGTACCACAAGGCTCTGCTTTAAGTGTAACCTTGTTCATATACTACGTTAACGACTTAACTGACTGTCTTGCCGCCCCTGTAACGTCCCGGCTCTATGTGGACGACCTAAACATCTCCCTATCATCCAACCATCCTATAAACGCTCAAAATATCCTACAAAAATCCATAAAAAAGCTCCAAAAGTGGTCCAATAACAACGGTTTGACCTTCTCCTCAACAAAAACAATATGTGTTGATTTCCACAGGGGACGCCAAAACGCACTTTCCAGCATATTCCTGAGTCTAAATGGTGTTCCTATCCCAAACCGTCCATCAGTTAAGTTTCTAGGCTTAATATTTGATAAAAAACTCTCCTGGCGCGATCACATACGTGAGCTCAAAGCTAAATGTCTAAAATCCTTGTCCATCCTAAAAAAATATCTGTCGAATTACAAATACAACATAAATCCAAAACTACTCCTTACAATATATAGATCAATCATCCTTTCGCGAATCAATTACGGGTGCCAGGTATACTCCTCAGCCGCCAATAGTGTGCTAAGATCCTTAGATCCTGTACATTTTGCGGCCCTCCGGTCTATTCGTTCCACTCATCCCTCTACTCCTGTTGTAAGTTTGTGTGCACTGGCAGGTTGTCCCCCACTATCCTATTATAGGAAATATTACAACTTTAAAGAACTGAGCTCCCTCCTTAGTAATACTAAGACCCCGTCATTCGAGCCGGCCACCATATCCCCTAATGGGAGTTTTGGGAACGATCCAGTGCCTGAACTTTTTTCAGTTATGGATCATTTCCAAATCCCCTCAATCCCAAGAGCTTTACCAGATTTCGCAATAACTGTACCTCCCTGGAGTCAGCCGATCACAAATATAAACATATCTCTCACAAAATTCAATAAAGCACAATATCCCCCAAACGTAGTACAAATAGTAAAAAAGCACCATAGCGAGCTACACCGATCATGTATGCCTCTACACAGATGGAGCGAAGGCAAAAGGTTATCAAGTCACCGGCGGCATGCTCCTTCGAAGTATCAAAAACAGCAGAGTCAGTCAGACTGCATGATTGCTGCACAGCACTGGACGCTGAAATATATGCGATTGTTTTCTGCATTCAACACTATACTGATACTAACCCCCAGTCCCAAAAGGCCCTACTTATAACTGACTCCTTAAATTCCCTTCAACTTATTTCAGAAATAAAACCCAAAAACCCCCTGATGAGAAAAGTCCACTACCTACTATACAGACTATCCCACCTAAACTCTGAAATACCCTTCCTATGGGTGCCGGCCCATGTAGGAGTCCCAGGTAATGAGCGCGTCAATCGAGCAGCTTAGGCGACACTATTCTCTCCAATGCCATGTAATCCCCCTCTTCCCCCCACAATGGCCCATTTATTTATGCACCAAACTGGAGAAGAATGGCAGCAGGAATGGAAATCCGCAAGTACATTCCTCCGAAGCATAAAATCAACCACAGAACCCTGGTGGCCCATAGACGAAATTTCTCGCAGAGATTTTTCTGTCTTGAATCGCCTCCGAACAGGTCACACAACCCTTTCGCACGGGTATATCTTCACGGGACAAGCACCCCCAAATGTCTGCTTCTTCTGTGGTCAACCAAGCGCCCCGTCTACATCTCGCCTCCTTCTCGAATGTTTCTCTTTTGCGGCACCAAGATCCATCTATTTCACTACCACCTCTATCTCTAAGATCTTATCGAACGTTCCGTCTGCGGTCGCAGCTATGTTGGCTTTCGTGCGTAGCAGCGGCCTATACCATAGAGTTTAACCTTCCTACGTAGGCTCCATGTGCTGTAATAGCCTCAGTAGTTAAACACAGCGCATGGAAATCCTCACTATTATTTTATTAAAAAAAAAAAAAAAAAAAATTTAAAGCATGGAAAAAGTTTAAATCGAACATAAAAACGAATTAAAAAGTAGATTGAGAATCCGAAATTATAGACACTATAAACAAAGCAGGAACAGTTTTGATAGCGAATTCTCTTGAGTATCAAAATAAATTGCAAAAAAAAAAAAAATCAAAGTTATGGCAATTAGCAAAAATAATAATTTAACATCAATAAATACAAAGATTTAATTATCTTGGCTGCAATTTATCAGCTAAATGGAAATCTGATCGGGACTGATTTTATGAAAATAAAAAGTATGTTTGTAAATGAAGCAGTGAATTGCGATATAAAATAGAGAACGATAAAATGTCACGATCCGTAATGTTGCATGCGGAAAGGAAGCGTGGACTATCAGTAAATTCGTACAAAGAATAATCTTTCAAGTATAATAGATAAAGTTAAAAGTACGGACATGTTGAAAAAATTAAAGAAATAGAAATTATTAGAATAAAACGGAAACGAAAAATTGTATACTTTCGGCATATTTTAAGAAATCCAAAATATGAAATATTAAAAATATAGAAAAAAGGAGAAGAATTTAGACAAATGGTTTCAAAGAATAGGCCAGAATTAATACCCTGAAACATATGCAGGGCGATGAGAAGGTTGCAAAGAGGGTACGAATAGCATAACTGGAGTGTGTTTACTGAACAACGAAAGCCTATCTGAAATGTAAAACTGAATTAATGTCCATGTATACAAATATATATGTTTAAATTATTTGAGTTTTGCCTTTATTTTCCTAGATTCCTCTGTTACAACTGATATTCAATTTTAAATTAGATATATCCTGCTGAGAGCGACGCTATAACTAATTTTTATAGGGGAGAACATTTTTATCCTCTGATTCTTTAACACCAGGTAAAACCGCAATAGTGGTTTTGTTTCAGTCTAAATAAACTGTAATGCTAATTATGATTCTCCTGGGCACTTATGTGGCAAAGAGGAAACTAAAAATGTTGTTACTCATCTGAAGTTCGGTTAACCGATATTGACACTCGATACATTTTTTACGCGTTACACAATAGAAGTCAAATAAACCAGTCGTGTCGTGACAGATAAACATATCGATTTCAATAAATTCGCATAAATTTATAAAAGGTAATTTTATTAGGCAGACTTCACTAGGAGGTACATTGAAAAATTGTGCCAAAATTTGAAGAATAAACCCGCGAGACTCTTTCCTAGATTTAATCTTATAACTACTCATATTTCGCAATTATTACTACTTGATAAAGCATTTTCATTACACACAATTTTAAAACTTGACACGCTAATTTTTAAATACATTTAGTTATGTAAAAGCGACTTTAATGTTGCACATAAACAATCTTACCTTTAACGTTTCCACATGGAAAGATTTACATTCTCTTTCGGTTGATCGATAAACTTTAGAAGAGAACAATAATAGGTTTGCCCCTTCTTAGTTTAGAATCAGGAGTCATCATCATCCAATCGACAATTCAACACTTTAATGTACTAGATACTTTTACCGTTTTTGAACACTATACACCGTCCCGTAACGTTTCTCTCAATGATATCGATCGCGTTTGATTTCGCAACATATTTTTCTCCTTTTAATACCAACTGTAACGCTTATAACGACTTCGAGTATTTTAAATTTTGACATTCTTAATACGTAGCAGCGAGATTCGTATCCGTCTCTAGACTTAATGCCTAACACTAATTTCAGTAGTTGGCTTTTACGAAATTTGTTGTTTACCGATGGTGAAGTCACTTACAAGGTGGTGCCTAATATTTGAATGCTGACGAAAGAAAATGCAAAGATGTTGACAATGAAATGACTACTAACGAAAAATCCAACCGGAAGGAACTTCGAAATTTATTCGGCAGCTAGGAAAATCGACCCTAAGAAAAAGGTGAGATTCTTTTAGATTGTTTTTTTTCATTTTTTAGACACTAGATGGATAAAATACTTCGGTAAAATTTTAAGATGATTCGAGACGAAACATTGCTGAAGCTGGTACTTCACTTTGCATTAATTATTAATCTGCGGCCCCCGCTTTTATTTTTCAGAATATTTAATTGTTCCAGATTTTAATATTAAGACATGTGTATCTGGTAGTCGCACACTTATAAAGTTGTACTTTTTAGTGCATAAATTAAAGGCTATTTTTAAAAAAAAATCTTTATTTTTTAATCTGGACTTTTTACTATGTATTTCGATAAAAAAAACATTAAATTTAGAATTGTATTTTGCTTTATTTTATTCAATTTCTTGATTATAGGAAATTTACAGAAATTTCTGTTACATTTTATTATGAAATAATGGATTTCAATTATATTGTCTTTCGTTTTTCATACAATGCATACGGAATCCTCAGCACACGAAACACAATATTTGAGCGATCATTCCATTGATGTATTACATAACCAAAAAAATTTTCTTCTTTATGATCTTTTCCATAATTTCGTTATGAGAAATTCTCATTACTTTTTACTTCAGTAATTTTATAACTGGGTTCGTTGAAACCGCAATGAGCAAAGCAGTTTTGAATTGTAAAGTTCGTGTTAGTCTTTGTCTCTTATAACCGGCGTGTTGTATCTCTAAAGCAAACTAGGATAACCTTTATTTCATGGTTTGTTTCTGTTTTTGTCTCTTCTATCCGGTGTATCTTATAAAATCGGCTTTAACTGTATTTGAGAATGTACCTAGTAGTGCCAACATGTAAAGCGATATAGAAAAGTGGAAAATTCTTACATGATTAGCCGTAATAGTAGTACTGCTAGTAATGATAGATTGATGCAGGTGGTAATATGGTGGTGGAGATGACACTCAAATAACCTGTATGGCTAGGCTATAAGCGAACTACTTTCTACGGATGGTTTTAATGGTTTCAGGTGGCTTAGTCAGAATAAAAAATATTGCAAGTAAATATTATGAAGATATCCGATGATCGTCACATATTGGTTATACGCTCTTTAGGTGGATTTCGACTATTTCTTAAATTTGTATTTAGCACACGGTGATCTTCCTCTACGTCCTGAAATCTGAATTTAAAAAATAGAAAGTTGAACTGAAAAATAAATGTGACTTCACCATCGCTCATCGCAGAAATCTTAAATAGGCAATTTTACATTGCAGCTAAACTGCAGCGGGCACATCGAGTTATTTGTTTCAAATAGTGTCGGCTGGTTAAAGTCATTTTTTTTCTAAAATTGGCTTGTAGTAAAAATTACGTTATCATCTAAAAGTGTAACATTTTGCAGTAAAATTGCTGTTTTACACCTAAAATAGTGTGGTATTTTTAATGGACTTTTCCTCGAAATATACAATTTTTGTCTAAAGTGCGAGTACTTTATCCCTAAATGGTGTATAATCTAGCATGTCTGATTCCCCGTCCAGCTTTCGTTTGTGTGATTCTATTGGTCACTTTTGGATATCTATAAATATTTCATAAATAAAAACTTTACCATTGCTTTCTTTATCAAAATCTTCCGAAGGCGACATTCACCTGTCTACTCCTCAAAACAGGACGCTTTCTGTTAATTTTCTTTTTTTTATTTCACCTTACTTATCTTTAGTATTCTCCAAAAAAAAAAAAAAAAAAAAAAAAAAACAATTCAGCTTTTTACTATATTTTAGGTATTTCGAGGTCTTCCTTAAGGATCTTATCCTTTTTAATAGTTATATTCTTAAAGTTGTTCTTAATCTTTTTAAGTCCTCAAATTTTTACCCAAGCGAGAGATCAGAGAAATATCGCTGATATTATTACGGAACTTTCTGGCTAATGCCATAGGATGGAGGCGGGCAATATTTTTTTTTCCCAAATCGTTTTTACAATTACCCCGCTGAAACTTGCTTTTTAGCATGTTGGTTAAATTGAAATTCTTAAATACTTCATTCCCAAACCGCTTTACAATCTTTATTGACGGTCCCCTCCTACGGGGTTGATTCAGCCTTTTTCTGTCCTTCGCTAAACTATTCTGAATCCATGTAATTTATACTGATTTCTGTTTATTAAGGAATTTATTTATTTTATATTTATAAATTTTAACAAGTTACGGATTTATCTATATTTATTCTGAATGCTCTAAACTCCTTTTTTTTTCCGTTTAATTTTCCGCGCCGAGTTTACTGCTATTTTACGGGCCATTGTCTTTATTTTTTCTTCTCTGCTGTTCTCTCAAAATATCCTTATTATATCAGATCCCCGAAATGTGTTCTCTATCGGCCATACCATCTGCTCTTCCCTCCAATTCTACTAACTACATAATTCTTCTCATACGTTCTCTACTTCATAATTTTTTCCTTCGTCACTCTACCCAAATTGATTTATCGTGGATGCTAGAACACTCTGAGATCGAAGGCAGTGAACTAGCAAATTGGCTAGCTCGTTTAACTTTTGTCATTCTAAACTATGGAATAACTACTATTCCTCTCCACTTTCTACTTCTGATTTCTTCTACGTGTCCGTTTAGCCAGAGATCTTTCTCCTCATCCTTGGTTTCTTAATTTTCCTTCTCCGCAGTGTTTACCCCTGACTGTAATCTGTCGTCTGCGCTTTAGACACAGTTTGCTTCTCTCATTGCTTTTTCGCGTAAAGATCTAAAATTACACTTTCTTTTTCTCCTCCAGTTCTTGGGTCAATTGATCCATGTTAACGAACCTAAAAAAAAAGTGTAATTTTCCTTTTAATTACTATGCTCCTGGTTAAAGTCTTTCGTTTCCAAGCCTCGTCACCCCTCCCCAAAAAAAAAAAAAAAAAAAAAAAAAAAAATATGGTTTCTCTATTTGGGAAAATATTTTACATGTTGATGGGCAATCGCTTACTGGCTGACAGAAGCAATAAAATAAAAAGGAAAAAAAAAAGGTTTAAAAGTAAATATTTTTTTTTATTGTTTTATTAAATGATTTAAATCGACACTTCTGTTAAGTTAAAATAAGTAACATCTGATATGGATAAAACTAAAATTACAATTTGTCATGCTTTTAGTTATGAATTTCTCACGCGGTAATATAAATCTAAAATAAATTACATCAGCTTTTTCCAAAAAAAAAAATGTAGATGTAACAACTACTCGTATCGTAAGCTGCAACGTGTAAACATGAAACGAAAATTAAAAATATTTAACAACATTCTTAGCCTTCAATTATAAACTTATTATATTTAATTATTAAGGAATGGATAAATAAAAATTAAAATGTTCCAAAAAGACTACCGGCAATATATATATAACTTCAGAAATAAATGATGAAAAATAACAACTTAAACCAATACAGAACTAGTTTGTAAATAAAATTACGCAATTATCCTTAAGAGCAAAAATTCACCAATATAGAAGTAAACATTTTTTTGTCGGAAAAAGGGGTCCTAAGATGGTCAATTCGAAGAAAAAAAAAAATAATACATGTATAATGTTTCGAATAGTTTAACAAGTTCTCCATTTTTATACTTCAGTTAATTTTAATGCAATCATAAATATTTAATATATATTTATTGCACGTAAATACGTTTTATATTGTAAGTAAAATATGTATAAACTCGATATTCTGAAAACATTATTACCTATTTAGGCTTTCGTTCAGTTATCTATCTATCTATATATATATATATATATATATATTGATCGGCTTATTTAGTACATAATTATATATTTTTTAACGAAGAATGGAGTAAAATTTGTCAACAAGCCCGGGCTTGTGTCTATAAACGTATGATGTTAAAAAAAATGCTACATTAAATTAATCACATAAATATGGCGTCTTTTTTTAATTGAAATTCGATAAACACACTTAAAAATATACAAATCCCTCATTTATTTTCCCAATAATTAGCATAAAAGGAAACCTAAAGTTAAATAAAACAAAGAAAAATTTCATTAAATGCGAATTTTACTTATATCTTAGACATTTATGTAAGGGGTGGCGCGAACTATTAGAAAAAACTTTTCTTCACGGAATAATATCAACATATTTAGAACTAATATGCAAATGAACACACCTATAAATGGCACAATACAATAGCAATCACCATAAAATTTGCTTATGGTATAATCAATCTAAAAATGGAAAGTAAATAAATTGATTTTTAATTATTTTGGTGATGAAAAATGTTTTTTGTTAAATACAAATAAACAAAATATTTATAATAAAACGTCACCGATTCATAATGAAGGAATCCTACAAGAATCAATACTATGCTTAACATTGCATACGATATATATTTGGATAAAATTAAATTTCAGAAGTCTCTAAACGTTGTACAATTTGCAGATGGCAGTGTCTATGTACTACAACAGCTCTACACTTAAAACAGCAATAATACAAAATCAAAACATCTTTAAATCAAGATATGAAAGTAATAAATAACGTGAGCAATATAAAATGATAATATAAAAAGGAGTAAATTTCATCCCAGGTATAAGCAGCAGTCCGTATTTATAAAAAAACAATCGAATTCGTCGTATATCATTAATACTTATTAACATACTTTGATTTTTTTTTTTTTTTTTTTTTTTTTTTTTTTTTTTTTTTTTAAGGTGCCATATACTACAACTTGGGTCAGAGGCACCGGGGCTATTTTGTTAAATTAATGGATATATGTTTGTTGTTTTCAGAAATTGTATGGTCTTTTTAAGTTCGTCTGGGCTGTCGGAGAGTGCTGTGCGTATTGATATGTTGTGATCCGGATGATATTTTCGAAGTGGAATGCACGTTGTTAGTATATGATCGATTGTTAAAGGCTCTTGTCCGCAGTGGTAACATGTGGGCTGGGGTTCATTTTTCAATATGTGGCCGTGAGTTAGTGCAGTGTGTCCGATTCTGAGCCGAGTTATTACCGCCTCCTCGCGTCGGGATGGGATGCATGTTTTCCACGGAGATGTGTTTGATTTGATGTTTCGGAGTTTGTTGACGGTAGAGATGCGCTTCCAGTTTGAGTCCCACGTATCGTGGAATACACTTTTGATGTTGCGTATTTGGTCTTGAATTGGAATCGGAATTGCTGGTACTGGGAACATCCTCGCTGCTTCCTTCGCGGCAGTGTCTGCTTCTTCGTTTTCCTTGATGTTAGAATGTGCTGGGATCCAGCATACGACGATTTCCTGTATATGACGGTGAGTTGACAAAAGAATATCCTGGGCAATCGGGTGGTTAACTTTTGTGTGATCAAGGTTAATGTTTTGAATGGCGCAAAGTGAGTCAGTAAAGATAACTATTTTCGGTAGGTTTAAATTAATAGCCAAATTGGTTGCCAAGTTTATTGCTGTTAGTTCTGCTGATAGTACGGAAAATTCAATTGGTAATGAATATCTTACGGTGACGCCTTGGTGTATTACGGAACAGCCGACGCCTTCGGCTGTTTTTGATGCATCGGTGTAGAATTTTTCGTATGGGTCAAGTGAGGCCATTAGTGTATCGTAGGTGCTTTGTTTTAGCATCATATTTTTGATGTGCAGTGCTAATGATGTGTCCGTTTTTAAGTTTATTGACACGTTTGGCGGTATCGACGATATTATGCGATGGTCGATTTGTTCCGATTGATTAAGGTTCAAGGAGCGGATGATGTTTGCGACATGGGATTGAAATAATCCAGCGGAGTGGCGAAGATAGCGTGATGAATTTGCTTTTTGTAACTGTAGTGGATGTTTTTTCCCTTTGAGATATGTGTCAAGTTTTATTGTTAAGTATTCTCTCCGCAGTTTTAACGACCATTCACCAGCCTCAGCCAAAATGCTGACCGTTGGGCTGGTGTGGAAGGCTCCGATTGCCAATCGAATGGCCGAATGATGAATGGAATCCAAGGTGCGCAGAATTGATGGTTTCGCCGTTCCATAGATTGGAGCACCATAGTCTAAGCAGGGACGTATCATTGTTCGATAGATTTTTAGTAGAGTAGCTCTATCCGCTCCAAAAGTGCTGTGAGATAGTTTTTTTATTAAATTTAATTTTTTCAAGCATTGTTGTTTTAATTCGTTTATATGGTGTTTCCAAGAAAGTGCGTCATCGAATGTTAAGCCAAGATATTTCACGGTTTGAGTTTGTGGGATTTGGATGTTATTTAATGTAACGGTTAGAGCTTTGCTGCAGCTTCTTAGTTTGCAGAAGTGAATGCATTTCGTCTTTGATACGGAAAATTCTAGGCCATTCCGTGTTGTCCACTCATATGCTTTATTTATTGCGTTTTGTAGTCTTCGAATACCGGATTGGAGATTTTTACAACCAACACAGATTGCGAAGTCGTCTGCGAACAGTGTTGATGATATCGATGTTGGAATGGATGCTGTTAGGTCATTTATTGCGATGATGAATAATGTTGGGCTCAGCACGGAACCCTGTGGAACTCCGTTTTGAAGAGGTTTTAATGCGGATATAGCTCGGCCGATTCGTACTCGGAAGGTGCGTTCAGATAGGAAGTTTTCTATGAAGTACATTAAATGACCTCGGAAGCCCCACTTGTACAGTGTTACGATTGCTTTTCTTTTCCAAATCCGGTCAAAGGCCTTCGTTATATCAAAAAAGACGGCTAGGGTATGTTTGCGTAGTGCGAAGTTGCTCTGAATGAACGTTTGTAGGTGGATAAGATGATCGACTGTTGAGCGTGATGGTCGGAAGCCACATTGTATTGGAGATAACAGATTTCTATTTTCTAGTTCCCAGATTAGTCGTTTATTGATGATTTTTTCGAGAATTTTGCATAAGACTGAAGTTAAGGATATTGGCCTGAAATTATCTGCTTGCGACGGATTTTTGGTCGGTTTTTGTATCGGTATTATTATTGATTCTCTCCACTGCTTCGGGAAGGATCGTGTTGTCCATATGTGGTTAAACAGGTGGAGTAGTTTGTCGTACATGCACTCTGGTGCTTTTTTTAGGAACTGAATGTGAATACTATCAGCACCGGTTGCCGAGTCCCTCATAGAATTGACTGCGCTGGTAATTTCATTTTTCCTTATAGGGGAGTTGTAGGTTAGGTTGTTAGCTGTTTCGAATTTTAAATTTCTAGATTCCATGCTCTGTTTTATTTGTAATGAGGACAGTGGCAATTTGTTGTCACTTGATATGTCTTCAAAATATAGCGCAAATTGTTCTGCTATTTGTTCTGGTTTTGTGTATAACTGATCGCCTACTGAAATTGAACTTGGTATTCGAGGAGAGTAGGTTTTGTTGAGTGACCGTATTTTATTCCACATTTGTTGAGACGGGGTTCTTGCAGTTAACGTAGAAGTGAATTCGTTCCAACTTTTCTGTTTTTCTTGCTTTAGGGTCCATCTGGCTTTCGATCGAGCATGCTGGTAGGTTATATGGTTTTCAATTGTGGGTGTTCGTTTTAGTTTTCTGAGTGCCTTCCTTCTATTTCGAATGACTTCTGTGCATTTTTCGGACCACCAGGGAACAGGAATTCTGTTTTTAGGTAATGGTTTCGTTTTCGGGATAGCTTGATCAGCGCATTGAAGAATTTGATTGCAGTAAGATGTAACAAAAGCGTCAGTGTCATTAAAGCTTTCTATTTTTGTGTTATGTTGGCATAATTGTTGGTATAGATTCCAGTTTGCTTTTTTGAGGTTGATATTAAGCCAACGTGGAAGAATGAGAAAGAGAAAATAATCGAAAAATATTACCACAGATTTAACAGTCTCGAAGCAATCAATGGGCAAAAATGAGGCTGCAATTAATCTATAGAGAACTAACTTACTAGAAAACATATTAAATATTTAAGAATAGTTGATTCTACGATGAATAAAATTCATTTAAAACTAATCGAAATAATATAAAATAATTAATCAACACATCATTTAACCGTAGTAATCAACTCTGAAATGCAGAAATACCGATTAGCTCACGAATACAAATCTCTGATAAAACATTCATAAAATTTAAACCACAATTACTCGTCAACAAATTAATGCCAACGTTAAATATTTTTCTAATTCGAAGTAAGTACTGAAAAACAAAAAAAAAGTTCCAGAAGTACTCACAAAAAGTTACAAAACATTAAATAACAGTAATGTAAAAGTAACTTGAAGCCTCCTATATACCACATGCCATATACATATTTAACAATATAAATACATACAGACGTAGACTCCTCGGGGAGGTGTTTTTTTTTTTTGTAAAAACAGTAATATATGAACCGTCCGATAATTAACAACTACATGCAAAACGAAATACAAGGATTTTAAAATAATCTCCATAAAAATTAATCCGTAAAGAGAGATAAAGGAATCTGTGTAATAAAATCAAAAAAATAACACGTGTGACCATCTAAAATACATCGCTAACGCAAGTAGAAGTAACAGGGACACACTGAGAAATATAGAAAATCAGGAATAAAAATATGTTAATTCTAATCTCGACAATTGATAAAAAAAAAACAGTAAAAAATTGCTTGAAAACAATATGTGTAACATCTTAAATATGAGATCGGTAAAATTCCAGAACTTCGAACAGAGTATACATCTTAAGAATCAGGTACAATAGAGGAAAACGTTGTAGCTAATAGAGTGGTGAAGAACTCGCAAATAAAAACCATAAAATAGAGGTTATAACACCCCCCCCCCTCTTGAACGGAATATAGTCTCTGTAGAAAAAAGAATAAATAAGACCGCTGGGAAATTGTGAACAAAATCCTACTTTGGAATACGAAGATAAGGATCCTAATTTACAGATCGAAAATGAATAGACAATATACGTCGAATACGTACAAAAATAGCCATCGTAAATTGAAAATGATATCTAATAGCTTAAATGCCGAACGACTGAACACATAGGCGTAATATAATTCTACGGATCGTATAAAAACTGGAAAAAAATATATAATTCGTATTTTTTATTTAAGAGTCAATAATAACAAATTTCTGAAAATTAAAATGATTTAAATCGTTGGCAGAAACTGAGCGGGAAAAAAATAAAATAAAAAAAAACCTACTTATTGAAAGTTATTTTTAGTCCGCCTCACATACTCAAAGACTCAAAACGATTTCGGTATATTGAAAATTTTGCTTTTTTACTCCTAGAAACGTTTTTTTTTTCCCACTATTCCTTCTATTCTCAATTTTGGTTTTAAAAAAAGCTTCCCTGAGCCTTATTGTACATACAACGGTGGGGATTAGTAAGGCCCCTCCGAAAACGTCAACAAAAATCGATCGTGTCAAATGGCTTAAAAATGCTTTAATTATCGATAAAGAAATTATTTTAAATTATTTTGAAAAAGCGAAAAGTTAGTAGCTGCGACACACTGTTTTAATTCGTCTTTGTCGTTTGATACAAATGCATAGCACCATTCGCAACAAATTAAAATACTTTATTTTTCCTAAATTTTACCAACCGAACAAGAAAACCCTTCTTCGTTGGTTTCTGTTTGTATTTCGAATGGATTTTTTTCATTTTTTTCGAACATTTTTTTCTCAGCTTTGACTTCCAACATATTTTTCGGAATGCTCTTATTATTTTTTAACTGGGTGTGTCAGCAAGGGCACATTAGGCCGAGAATTGGAAAGGAGGAGAAATAAATTTATATTCTTAAGCATTTAGAGGATTAAAATAATAATCGAAGGGCAGGAGGAATAACCGAAACAGAAGGAAATGAGGAGATATTAAGTTTTAATAGAAAAGAATAGAAGGTTGCTCAGCAGATCGGATCACTAAGAAAGTAATTAGAAGGGCGGGTGGGGGTGAAAAGAACAAAATGGAGTAGATGCAGGTGAAAACTAAAAAAATGATGCAGGAAGGAGTCTTAAAGCGAAGGCGACAAATAGCAGAGATTGTAGAGCGTGTAAGGGAGAGCAAGTGTCAAGAAAAGCACGGATGAAGTTGAAGAGATGGCTGAAAAGAGAGATGAAAAAAATTAGAAAATGAAAAAGAATAGGGGTTAAACCATAATTTGGAATGAGCAGCTGAAGAAAGAAGGGCCATATATTCTGAAAATGTGCGGAATAATGTGCCAATATCTACCACCTCACTGCCCTCAATTCCCAAATGATACCAGGAATAGACCGATCTCGATCGAATAAAAGAGAAAAGATCATGAATGAGAAAGCGTAGAAGGCCCGTATAATAAAATCAGTACGCCGAGCGAAATTATAAAGAAGTTGTTAGTTCATATGATGGGGGGTTATCGGGACGAAATTTAACCTGCGGTAACCGGTGTATACTGGTTAACCATTAGTTACGTCACCAGTGGAGAAAAATATAATTTTAGTTGGTATCCGAAAAAAATAAATAAATAAATAAATAAACGTGAAATGCTGCTTCAATTTTTACATAATAAAAACGGAGTAATAAATGCAGCCATACTTGGATTTCAAAAAATAAGTATAATGCCTTACGAACCGAAAAATAATGAAGTTGAAATTTTAATTTCCACGCTGCGCTTGACAAGGCCGAGATCAGCGATAAAACGGAAAAGGCCTAAAACTATTTCTTGTCTAATTCAGCTGAAGGAGGTGTGAATTTGGGCAGCCGGCTATTTAATTTCAAGATTAATTTGATTTAGCCGGTTAAAAATGGGAAACTGCGAATTCTATTTACTTAATTTCTGAGGCACAGAAATGTTGTTAAGGTATCAAATAATGAATAATGAAAACATCACTGATTATTAAAAGCCTCTGCGATTTAGCTTATCCGTAAGTAATTTTACAGCTTTCTTATTTTTACCTACCAAAACAGGTGCTTCAGTAAGCGTATCATAACGCTTTTTATGGAAAACGCACCCCCCGATCTGTGTAACAGTGACTACTTTCCCATTATATAGTTCCTCGGTTACACAACGAAAAACCGATAACGTCAAGACCATGCGTGTTGGAAAAACCGGGATTAATTTTATGTTCAATCATGCAAAATGCCTCAAGTGAGTGCGATATAAATTTACCGGTAAGCTCGTTTAATAATGATAGAGTAATCGATGCTGCTAAACAATCCATTGCGTTATCTTCGTCTGTTGTCTTTGCCAAAAAAGAAAACTTTTGGGGGAATAGCGACATAAAAGAAGCAATTACAAACTCCGCGACCTTATCGCTTCTGTCTATCTATTTCTAGCAAATACGACGTGTTAATTGTATTTGTTATCTTGGTATCTTCCTTGACAGACGGTTATCCTTTTCCGAACACATCAAGTATCTTTCCTCTTCAGCAGCCAATCTCCAACCAAATGGGGTGGTGATCTTTATGTCCTTCAGATTTTGACTTTTCAGAATCTTTTTGTCTGCCTCCTTTCTGTTCTACATTCATAAACGTATTAATGACTATCCTACGATATTTCATTTCCTCTAATCACCTTTCCTCTCTAAATTCTTGATTATATCTGACTCCGTGACCGTCCTTCTATTCATTCCCCCCTACCTGATCATTCCTGTGATTTTATCATACTCCGCATACGTTCACTTATTCACGTTCTTTCTTCCTTTCGTTCCTTTCATTTGATATTTGCTGTCGGTTCCCAGCCATTCGGACATCTTTCTGATAACGAAACGATAGATTCCCTGGTACTCGGGCTGCTGCCTCTTCTGGCTTATTTTAAAAAAAAAAAAAACTCCCATCGTCTAATCTCCTTCTGCTGTGTAAAGGTTTTCATCTCAGATTATGGTATAGGATGTATACACGTTTCCTAGTTTCTCTAACAACTGTTCTTTCTATCTGTCTGTTCAACCTGGTGTCTTCCTGTTAACCTATGGTTTTCTCTGTTTTTTTCACTTCGTCGTTCTGTTGTTGTCTCCGCTATTCGTCTGCGTTCTTAAGCCATATTATCTTCCTCCCATTTTCGTTATTCCTTAGTTTCCTAAACATTTTATATTCTCTCCGCTCAAACGAAAAGCATGTTTGTCATGTGCATCATGTGTTTATTAAATGCTCATCTCTTTCTATTAAGCGTTTTGCTTTCTACTTCAGTTTGCTGTGACTTGGTTTTCTTACTGCATATTTATCTTTTCCCTCTTCACAGATTGTTCCTATTATATTGATTACCTCCTCCTAACAACATTTGATATCGTATGAAGATATAATGACTCCTTCTTTTTCTAATTGTTTCTAGGTAAAGGTCCCCCCGGCTGACGAGCCCAAAAAAAAAACAAAACAAAAGTAAATAAATAAAAGTAATAATTACAAACAAGAAAAAAAACCTTAAAGGGGGATTTCGTAGAACACATGATTTAAATGATATTTAATAACGTTCCAAAAGTAGCAATGGCGAGAAGCTTGATTAGACAAAGCCAAAGAGCTGGACCAAATTCGTGTATCAGAGATTGATTGAAAAACAACGGATCAAGAAATGCGGAGAAAGATATTCGTAAATGAAATATAATGTAAAATGCCCCTACTATTACGTAAAATAACACCTAACATAAATGATCAGTTTGTTTCAAATTCAAGAAAGGTAATCTACACACTGGCCGAACAATAATATGCAAAATCAAACTCATTCGAAGGCAATAGATTACATCTAACGGCTATAAACAGCAACAACGAAGAGCAGTTCAATTAAACGTTTTCTATAGATGAATTTTAGTGTACTGCCCCAGCGAGTACAATAATTGATCAACAGCAAGTCCGGATAATATGCCAACAAAATCCGATAAACACTTGCTTGAATTAGCGCAAACTGTACTTTTCAGTAAAAAAACAAAAATAATTTCCGAAAAAATCTAGCCTAAAGCAATTCCAAAAGTGCCACGAAAAATCTGAAATTGTAAGATGTTACCAGAAACGTCTTACAAATCTGTCCGTAATAAACAAAAGATGACTGAATGTTTGTTTATTTACATTAGCTGATCTAGTTAAATTCTGCCGATTTTGTTTACTCCGGTAAATAAATAAACGATCGAAAGAGAATGATCAACCCAAAAATTTTTACTGATTTATTTTACCTGAAATTTCGGTCGGATATTTTCAATAATTGTGCCCCCTTTCTATCCATCCGCATCAATTCGATTTTCTGCTCCTTCCATCCTTCTTTCAACACGTTCTGTTATTAATTTTGATGCATTCTTTTGGTTTCTTCTTTAGCTTCCTCCCTAACTATCCTTTTCACCCGACTGATCTAGAGAGTTGGCTGCGATGTTGGTCGTGTGTTTTTTTTTTAATATTCTGCTCTTAAGCGTTTCCTGAGGTACGGGCTTTCTATTCATGAGACTTTTTTCTGCTTCTTCTCTATCCATTCATCGGATTTTTTATCTTGTTAATATACTGACACTGCTGGCCGAAGAAAAGAAAAACGACTTCTATAAACTACATAATTGGTCTATTTGAAATAGGATTTTTTTTTTTCGAAAAATAGATTATGTAAATATAGAGTAACTAAATGATGCCTTTTTAACCGACTTCAAAAAAGGAGGAGGTATTACTTTTCCGTTTCGTTGCTTACATAGGCACGATGATCATACGGGATTTAAGTTAAGATACCGCAAAATTATTACTGCTATTTTAAAAATTGGTAAGGATAAATTTAAAAAGCACCACACGCTTGTTAACCTGCGTGGCATAGGTGAACGCCTTGAAACAATGATCTCTTGTCACTTACGATGCTATCTGGACCATATTTCCCTTCAAAGCGAACTTCGACAGTTATTTTATGTTGGAAAAACACTGCCATGCAGTAAAAAAATATTATCAGCGGTTGGAATCACGCATGGCTTATTTTATCAGGAATTTTCTATGTAACCGCACGGTAACGAATTAGGATCGAAAATACAATTACCAGAGAATACATCGTAGAAAATGATCTTACGAAAAATACGTGAAACGCATTAACTCGACCGGTTATTCGAAGATGATTTGAATATATATCCGAGAACTCATCCGTGGTATGTTCAATGTATGTTGCAGTCACGTGTAAACAGCTTTTTTACTCAAGCGGTGTAAATCATTCAGCGGAGAAATTCGTTTGCATAGACTTTAATCGAAAAAGAAGACGGGTCAGATAAACGTTGATTTTTGTTCAGAAGATTACATTTTTATTGTCGCATTTTGACGATAAACTCTTACCTGGATTCATCTCGCCTGAAAGATATTAAAAAGAGTGGTGCTTCTCCGCTAAATGTTTGTCGAAAGTGATAAGCGTTTTGTTGCACCTCCTAGCAGCGCTCTGGCGGAATTATTTATACCATTCACTTATTAGTCCAAAATCGATTACAGCAATATTCCTGGGCGATATCATTCAGCATTGCGTATTGTAGTTGGAGCAAGTTACCTACAAGTGCATGCTGGAAGCCGTACTATCATCATTCTCCACACTTAATGTTCGCTGAAAACTTTTAATTTCGAATTACACAATGTGTTGACAATATTGGCGAATAACTCTGTGTGCTCACGCGAATGCTGAGCTACATTCAACATGCCGCGTAACAATATAAAATCTAGGTACTGTAGCATTCCACAGTCGTACAATATCAGCATTGTTCTAGAAAACGTACCCACATATTTTTTCCGACATATGGCATATACAGCTACTGGCCTCCTAAATTTTCATATAATTTCAGACCTTATACGGAAATCAAGAAGAAAATCGAAATAGTGAAACAATCAACAGAATCGTCTTATAGAATATTATGGCGAAATTCCATCGTCACGATGTCTGTTCTATACCGATGAATCTTCGTCTGAAAATAAACCAGCAGGTGCCCTTTCCCATTAATAACCTCTTAAAATCAGTTATCTTTCAAAGCTTCTCCGCTGTCGTTCGCTCGAAATTAATTTCTATCCTTCTCTATTTACAAAACATATTTATGAAAGTAACTTTTCAAGCTTATTTTAACTGATTTCTAATAGACACTTTGACTCCTATGCTCCTTTTCGGTACATTCACCCATTCTACTCAATTTCTAAATACAAGAATCGTTAAGGTGTGCCGTTAATTTCGATTCCGCTTCGCATGAGCATCTGTGAAAATGGCAGAGTTCACTCGATATAGACAACATCGCTTTTAACTTTTAACTGTGCGCATGAGGATGTTAAGGAAAATATCCGACAAACAACGATGAAGAACTAGATTGGCAGTGCAGCATAGTTCAATGCGCGAGATACACGTGAATACGAGAGACGGTTGTTAATAGACCAAGAATTCGCCATTCAGCCTCCACACATAGCTCCTGCTGAATACTCCATGGTGCGAAATCGTTGCCGCAACGGAATACCACACATCCTACGAGATTGTCTCAAAGTTAAGAAGCATACCTCAACAGCGACTTAGCATCATTACGGAAGAAAAACCAAATGAGCCGAAACATGTTCAACCCGTTACAGTTCCCCTTAGGTCCGGCCATCTTATAAACAAGTTGTAATTAATTAATTATGTATATATTTATAAATGATAACCTGTAATCGTACGAAGCACGGCCCCCCTAGGCTTAAGGGTTTAAAAAAGAAAGAAAAAAGTAGGATTAGACTGAATAATTGAAAAAAGTTCAAATAAACAGAGTTGTCAAGTTCAGAATTGTGCTTTCTCTTAAAATATTTCAGTATAGAACATGCTTAAGCCGTGACCCAACTGCCCGAAAACGGTTACGCGGGAATGGAGACGAAAGTAGCGCGCTTATAATAAGAATACCACTGTAGTAGAACAAACGGGTTTATTATAGTGAGTCAGCGTGTATAGAATATGATGAGATCCAATGTTAATTTTTGGTATCTGGGTAGATGATCGTTAAGTTTCTAATGATTGTACAAATAGAATAAATGAAAGAAATGAAAGAAATGAAAGAAATGAAAGAAAAGAGTGCAAAGTAAACAGATTATACCAAGAAAGATGCGGCTAAAATCGCCCGCTAAGCAAAACTTATTTTTTTTTATTTTTATTTTAGCGCAACCTGATTTAGGTATTATTCAACTATTTGCAAAGACTAATAATTATCAGAAAATTCGTGATATTTAAGAAAAAGATGATTTAAATTTAAATAAACGGTTATATATAATTTCGGCTTCATCCGTACAACATACTAAATGGAATGAAATAATGAATGATGTGATCGGTACTAAAATGACGGTGATGCTCGGATCGCAGCTCAAAACAAATCTCGCTTTATCGACTACTCGTGATGAGTCGTACAACAGTCTTCGCTCGTTAAAATTAAAAGCATCGATTCTTCGAAAAATGATATCAGTTATTTTAGTTATCATAAACCGGTGGCAGTACCGCCACCTCTAACGACCATGTAGAACAAACAGAAAAATAAAACGATTATGTTTTTTGTATTTCTTCATTCATAATTTCCCAACAGAACAACGCCAGTTACAAAGTCAGGATTCAGCAAATCAGGCTAATTCCAAGTTTCATAATTTTAGCCGTAGAGGCTCTCTAGGTAAATGCACGAAGTGACGAGTTTTCATTGAATTCTGGGGGAAATGTTCTATAAACTTCAAAAATGTTTTGAATTAAAACAAAACGGGTAAATGATACAATTTTTTCTCTTAACGGTAGGGTACTTTCTATCAGTTATAATTTAGAAAGAAACGTAAGAAAGTAGACTTATTAAAGAACGCATCGAAAATAAATAAATAACGACCACAGAGCAAAAAATCTTACAGTGTAAAGTACGTAATATCATTTTAACCCCATGAATAAATCATTAAAGGGCGGAACTAGCGATATTTGGAAGCAGCGTATCGGGCCTGAAAAATAATTTTAAAAAGCGACACGAAGTTAAGTACAAAAATTTAATTTATTTTTGAAATCCTTCGGGAGAGGGAAAGAGGGGGGGGGGAGTTATTTTCTATCAATTACGTGAACTAGTGAAGAGCTAAAACAAAATGTTACGAAGTATTTTCATTATAAAATGCAGAAATGTAAACGAAATATATGATACCCGCATACAGTGAAAAAGCTTTAAATTTGATAAGTTAAATGACAGAAATTTGATACGGAACTGAAATGAAAAAAAGGAAAAAAAAGCGAAAGCTGATCAGGGCAGCCCGGAAATGAAACAAACGAAATGTAATGGTATATTTACTGTAGTCTATGGTGAAAATTGAAATGGTGGCTGGAAACGATATAGAAATGAAAAACAGCGTCGAGATAATTTGAAACGCTATAGATAACAATGCGGTAGAGTTGATGATGGGCTCTTAATTGCCGATGCTTTAGCCCCTTATCATAATTTCAGTTGCCTCACTTATCATTCGCACCTATTTTCCGTTAAATGTAGAAACTTTTTCTTTACAATCTGCCATTTATTTTGCTCAACCAGTCGGTTTACTACACCTATTTCCGCCTCTACATATTTGTTCCCCGGTCGTTTCGTTATTTCGCCTTCAATATTCCAGCACGCATTCCTTGCTTCCCGCTTGTCATTATGAGTGTGTTTATTTTGTTTTATTTTTTAAATTCAGCAACGATGCCAAAAAATTTTATTATGTTTTATTTATATGTATATTAATTGTGAGGTAAAACGATAATCAATTTGAATCAAAATTTGATTTTTATAAATTTAATCATTACAAGAGACCCCCCCCCCCCCCATTGCGGTAAAATAAAAATACGTTGAAATAAAGTTATTAAAAACAAAAAAAAAAAAAAAAATATCTTCTATTTTCAAACAGAGTTACAAATAATAAATAGTTAGCGCTATTGTGCGTAAACCTGACAGAAACACGATTACTACTAATGTTGGTTAGATGAATTTGTATAGCTTATGAAAATTTTAGTAAAAGTTTATACTCTTAAATTTCTAGTAAATGTTGTTTATTTCAGAAATTTAAAATATTTTTGAAAACGAATTTTAATACGATTTAATTCTACCATGTCGGCGATTTTCGAATAAGAATAGTCAAATGAAGTTATTATAAAATGCTTTTTTACAAAAAATAAATACCGATACTTGAAGGTTTAGTATAAAAATTTAAAAATGCACTAAAAAGTAAAAAACAATTATTCCTGTTGAGAAAATATACATATATTAGAGTGATATAACACACCTTAAGGGTGATATCGTAATTCTTATACAACATTAATACCTTAATTAGAGTTGGCATCAAATTCATATTATAATAATAATTAAAAACTGCGTTAAATGTTTCCTAGATATTGTAACATGAATTTGATGTCGACTCTGATTAAGGTATTAATGTTGTATAAGAATTACCATATCACCCTTAAGGTGTTATATTACAATCTGATATATATTTTCTCATCGGGAGTGATTATTTTTTACTTTTTAGTGCATTTTTAAATTTTTTTAATAAACCTTCAAGTATCGGTATTTATTTTTTGTAAAAAAGCATTTTATTTCACAATTTTTAGTATTATGCTTGCATTTTTTTCTTGTTAAAAATCGTTTTTTTTTTTCACATTATTCTCCATACTTGATACTTAAAAAAAATCGATTTCTTTATTTTGAACTGCATTTCCACGTTGTGAAAACATCAAAAGCTACATTTCCATAGTAAATTGGCAAATTTATAATATTTTAAGTCAATAAATCTAACTCTTGACGTTGAAACTAATCATAAATGAAAAACATCCAAAAAGCTTCAACTCCCGCATTATTAAGGATAACTCAAAAACTACCGATCAGATCTTGTTCAAATTTAAATGGGACCACGCGAGAAGCACCATCATTTAAATAAAAGAAGAATCATCAAAATCGGTTCACCTAGAAAAAAGTTCTGTAGTAACACACATAAAAAAAAAAAAAAAAAAAAAATACAGTCGAATTTCAAATACCTCCTCCTTTTTTGAAGTCGGTTTAAAATAGCCTCTGGTTCTATTTTTAATTATGAAGTCGAAGTAGGGGTAAGCACAGACTTCATCAGATCAGATATAATAGAAATTAAAGAGTAAGTCCCCCACACTGAAGACGGAGCATCGAGGGTCGTTAAATGTTCACTACTAAGTGGAACAGATGATGTCACTGATTTCCGATAACCTTAGGGGTGGGTTCTTTTTTTTCGAGTCGCAGCCGATCTTTTCAAATTTTCACTGAAAGTTAAGCATAATAGTATTCAAAAAGGCTGAACAGTTTCGCTAACAAACCTAAAGAACAGGAAAAAAAAGTATTAAGGACTAGGACACACACTATCGCTAACATTGAGATATGTTAATAAAAAATTTCGCTATGTTGTAAACCTTGCTTTTAGGTAAGTCCGAAAAGGAAAAAAAAAACTGCATAAAAATTACCGTAACAACGTTTTATCTAATAATATTCGTTAATAAGAATAAAATAATAGCGTTAGAAAATAAAGAAAAAAAAAGGAATGCTTTATGCAAATTAACGTTGTCCTTACTTGTATTTTCTAGCAAAGTGGCTGGTGGGGTGGTAATTGAGTTCAGTTTATCTTTCGTGATACAGCAACTCCATATTAAACCTCCGCTGCATAGGTCTAACGGTTTTCCACCGTCCAGTATGCATGAAATACTTAGACTACAGTCGAACGTTCCTCCGTTGTACCAACAAGTTTGCGGTATAACTAGATTGAAAAAAAAAAAGAAAATTTTACTAATTAGTGAAATTGCATCGCGTCTTAAATTAAAAATATCGCCTAATTATTAATTAACGTGAGAGTAGCCGTAAAAAAAAATCGTAATATGAAGTTAGATATGAAATTATTAATATATAAGTCCCGAGCTATAATTTGATCAACTGAAATTCGCATCATTTAACTCCGTAAATAAATCATAATTAGTTTCTAGCACGAATTTTATGGGAGTTTTAAATAATCGTTTCAGGTTTTATACGATTACTTATGCCCCGTTTTGTTATATATAATTTTTTTCATATATTAATTACGACATAATTCTAAGGCCGGCTGCGTTAGAAAAAATGTCCCAAAAAATGTGCCAATTTTATATAACGAAAAGATGTCCTAAAAAACATGTCTCAAAAAGTGTCCCAATTTTATGTAACGTTCGTTATATTTTAATTTTACCGACTTACAAAAAAAAAAAGGAAATTATTATTATTATACGTTGGTCGCGAATGTTTTGTTTTTTTTTTGTTTGCTCACGCATAACTCATATTTATATAGACACCGATTTTACTGATATTCTTTGTCCATTAGAAAGAGTACTCCAGTCAACTTAGGCACTATGTGAGTGTAATGATGAAAATCGGTGAACATAAATTAAGCATTTAACGTGAAAAAAATGTTTTCCCTTTGGATAATTTTGTTTTTTTATTATTAAAATACTTTTTATTAGTATAACAGAGGCGGTTTACTCCAAAAAAGGCTACCAAACGCTTCAAACTTTTCTACAGCTGTCGCTTTCAAACCAAAAGACATATCATCACGTATAGGCAAATTCTTCGCTATTGTACAGTTCGTCGTCCCGTTTTCGTTTCCGCAATTCTTGCGTTCGGTGGCGGTTTTCATTTTTGGAAACATAATAAATACACTTCTTATTACTGTGAGCAGATTGACGAATAAGAAGTTCCACCTTAAGTTTAAGCATATAAAGAGACTACATCGCTAATTTAATAATACACCATGGAGACGTAAAAAAAAGTATTATCTATATGTGTTGTAATATGTTTAATGGTTTTGGTAGTTTAATAAAATTTATGGTATAAATTATTGGATGTATTTTTTTTTTTTATTATGTAAAATTGGAATATTTTTTCATTATAACATCTAATAGAGGCCGGCACATATATATATATGTATATATATGAACTCGGTCATTTTGGCCTCGCAAGGGGTTGTGCCCCTTAAGCTCTCTTGCTTACATTTCTGCCTCTTTCTCTTCTACACTTTGTATAAAATGATCAAAATCTACAACGTAATTCTAATTCGGTTCGTATGAATATTTTTTTTTTTCTTTCTTGTTAGGGTTTTTTCCTGGGCTTGCCAATAATAGACGATTACCCATCAACACGTGTACATGGCAGCAATTAGGAGTCTCACAAGGAATGGAATCTGACAAAGAATGCTAAGGATGGAGAAACAATAACAATTAACGTCGAAAAATGATATGCATTTTAAAAAGAAAAGGAATGACATTGCCGAAGGTTAAAAGGAGTTAGCTGTCCCATATCATACACCTGCAATGACAGAGCCCACAGTACAAACGGACAAAGGAATAACTTACGTAATTCAATGAATGTAATCATATACATATATAAAGATGCGTTTCTCTTTTTATTAATAATTTCGCCATTATCGCATTTTTTCTGAGCAGTAAAGGACTTTAGAAGTGTATCAAAATCACAATTTTTCGGTAAACACAACTTCAAAAGTAAAACACACATCTGTTTCACGTTTCGGACACGATTAGTCCATCATCACACACTACGACTTCGTAAATTATGTTTTTGATGAAACGAGCGAGTTAGATTTTAATTTAGTTTCTCTGATGATGGAAAACGTGTTCGAACCGGTTGACGTCGTGTGCGCCAAAAATTGTAATTTTAATGTTAATATGAGCCGCGAAAAGAGTTTTCGTATTATTTTACAAGTGTTTGTTAAACAGTTAATTATTAATCAAATATTTTTGTAAACGTCATATTTTGAACGTATACTGTGTGTGTTTGTGGTTAGTGTGAGTTTTAGCCGCCTCAATGCCTAACGCTTATAAAAATATTCAAACAAATTTTTAAAAAATACTTTACTGAGAAGTTTATTATTTTTTTTTTTGAATATTTTTTGGTCTAGTACTTTCTATACATTGTTACTAAGTAACTTTTACCACCTTAATCCCTAAATGAATCCTGAAGAAAATAAGAAAAATCCCGTCACTGGTGGTGCCATCATGACAGCAACATTGCATCGACTGGATAAACACTAAATCAGTTAGCACCTTCGAATTAGGGGCGATATTTCGATATATTTGCGTAATGATTCTATTAGGCCCTTTTTAAAGCATATTATGTGTATAAAAATTATATTCTATTTTATTTATAGAAAATGTTTATTATTTGACTGTCGCCTTTAGTACAAAATTAACTAATTCCGCCTTCTATCGAACTATTTCATTGTTAACATCTACTAGTAAACATTGCGTATATTTTAATAGATAAGGCTGCAGCTGGGATCAAATTTTAACGTCAATTTACGTAATTAATATAATAATGCATTTTTAAAAATTACAAACGTTCTAAACTTACGCGAACGAGACAGCTGATATACTGCAATTGGACGTTTAATTAGCGTCAATTGCGAATATTAAAAGAATTCGCGATGGCATTAATGGAGCGATGTGCGATTAGAGATCTTCGTTTTATCTTATGGTTCGCCTAATAGGATTTTGGTTAGAAATAGGAGACGAGTCAGATTTGAATGGAAATTCGGTTCTTTCCTATCGGCTAATCTAATTTAATCGCGGCACTTTACAATTTAAATTTACCTTATCTAACGAGATTTTATTTCTGTAACATACTCAGTTAGTGGGTACTGCGAGTGCAGTAATTTGTAAATACACGCACGAGTATTATAAAAGATCAAAATGATCACTTTTGACGTATTTTAAATTTCTGCCTAAACTGAAAAATAGTTTGGCAGTCTGTGTTATTATATAATTAGGAAAATAGGTGAAAATAGGTGAAAATAGACGCTTTTTACTGTTTTTTTTTTTTTTTGTTTCAGCTGCCACCGTAACCTAATTGGTTAGTTAACTTTGTTCGTTCGGGTAGAATACCCCCCGCTGCTGCTCGTCGAAAATAACGCAAAATATTTCACTTACACCGAGTCAATGTCCATCATTGGCGCGCCCTCCAAAATAAAAACAAAAAAAAAAAAAAAAAAGAAAAAAAAAAAGAGGAAAAAACGAGATATTTTTGTTGGATGTTGCAATTTATTATTTGTTCCGGGCCCTAGAAAAAGTCTGAATACTCGCAGACGTCTGAGCAATTTAGCTTGCAAGGGAATTGCGCGACCTGCAAGTATTTCGCAATATAATAATCGAGTCCGCGGACGGGCAAAAAACTTTCTAAAGAAAGTATTTCTGAAATAATCACGATAGGGCTGCTAACTGGGTCATGCGAGACCATACAACGTGTCATAATCGATTGTCAAAAATAATAGCTAGACAGAGCTCCGTATCATCTTGATTACGGAAGAGCAGGTTGAAGGTACGAATGTGTCGCGTGCAAACAATGCGACATCGAGCTAACTGTATTTGTGCGTAACAACAATTAACCGACAGACAATAGCGGCTGATTCGTTCGAAAACAGGAACTAAAACCACGTTGCCATCTAATAATAATAATTCTTTTTGTAATTAATTATGTATGACGAGTTACTTCTTCAGGAAATCGTATTAGAACCGACCGGAGCAGATGCTCCGGCGATTAATGAAGATCCTGACAGAAATTCCAGCTATAGCATCTTACCCTCCCGATATATTCGTCTTCTTTAACGCGCCCCCTCAATACTGATTCTAGGGAGCCATCTAAAATGTGTAAGCCTTTAATGAACACCGTGGTGCATACGTAATCAGACCTCACTTTTAAGTAAAATTGTAGGCAGGAATATTCCGAAAATTAGTTTTGAAAATTAACCGTAATTGAGCGCTGGTAGCAAGGAAGGACATATTATGTAATTACGTAAAATCTTCTACGGTAGGCAGTAGATTTGAGAAATGCCCCTTGTGTTTCATAAAGAAAATCACAAATATCGCTCCCTTTATAGAAATTTTTAGAAAGTGTTTTAAAAATGCATAATTATTACCAAATTTTTAATTTAACTTTTGTTTTATTTTTTAGAAGGCGAAAAATAAAACGAAATTATAAAATTATACCTTAAATATGGTAGTTTAGAAATATTAAGAAAGATAGTATTTTTATCAGACTCTATACTATGTTTTTATTTTTGTTAGTAATCAGATCCGAATTCTCTTGGTTTGTGAGCAAGTTTAAATATATATACATTTTTCATTAAACTCTATTTTTAATTAAAATTACAAAATAAATAAGAAAAGCAAAAGATCGATGACTGTCGGCTTTAAAATAAAATAAAAACGTATCATTAATATTTTAACTAGAACACAGTGTTCACAGCGGCAGATCCACGGGGGGAAATATAGGACAATCAGCCCCCCCCCTCCTAGAGAACCAAATCTTTGACGAAAAAATTTTTTACAAAACAAAGAAACTTAATTTATACTATAAAAAAATTGTATAAATGTTGCCTACGGATTTTAATAATTAATATTAAACACTGTATTCTATTAAAAGTATATTAATGTAACTTTTTTATTCTGTTTTAAACCCAACACTGTCGTCGATTCTTTTAGTCTTTATTTATTTTTAATTTTTATTTTACAACGTAAATGAAAATAGTTTAATGATATATACATATATATATATATATATGTCTGTTTTATTTGCCTACGAACAAAGAGAATTCGGATCGGATTACTAACAAAAATAAAAATGAAGTTAAATCTAATAAAAAATACTATATCGTTCTATTCTTTCTAGTAATTTACTATTCAAATTCTAAACTACCATTTTAGCTACAATTTTAAAATTTCGTTTTATTTTTCACCTAAAAAAAATAAACAAAATTTAAATGAAACTGTAATAGTTATATATTTTTAAAACAGTTTTAAATTTCTAAAGAGGTCGCTGTTTGATTTTCTTTATGAAACAGGGTATTTCTCAAATTTACTATCTATAGTCTACCTCGTATAAAATACTACGTAAATATATGATTTCCATCCCCAAAAAGGTCTCTCTGGATCCGCCCTTGGTATTAAATATTAATTATTAAAATCCATAGGTGTAAAATTCATACAAATCTTTTATAGCATAAATTAAGTTTCTCTGTTATAACAGATTTTTTCATTAAGGTTTTGATTCTTGGGGGAGGGGTAAATGTCCCCTATTCCCCGTCCGTGGATCTGCCACTGGTTGGTAGAGATATATTTTATTATTTCTCTTAATAAACATTATATTTATAAGGAGCAAATTAAAATGAAAGGAATTAATTAGTGACAAAATGGAATTTAAACACAGTGGTTATTTGTATTTTTATACTGGGCGTCAATAAGAACGACAAACCCGATTGAATCGGCTTTTGCCACTGTGAGGCTACGAAGCCGACGCGCAAAGAACTGTGTAGTTCGAGAGAAACAAAGGGTTTAATGGTATTTAACCTGCTTCAGTCCGCTCAGAAAAACTGGAACCGGTTAAAGGGGGTGCCCGTGCGGCGAAATTTAAGAAAGAAACAGCAGGAAGGATCGGGGTTTTTGAGAGAGAAGAAAAAT
The DNA here is from genome assembly GCA_039619475.1 of Icerya purchasi. Classification (NCBI taxonomy): domain Eukaryota; kingdom Metazoa; phylum Arthropoda; class Insecta; order Hemiptera; family Monophlebidae; genus Icerya; species Icerya purchasi. The sequence continues at coordinate 207,520,520 of CM077115.1, forward strand.
CAAAATTTATCAGAAGAGCGAAAGCTTTCAAAAATCGCAACAAACAGGATTTTTGTAATACGTTTCTGCGCGGTTTCAGTTATATAGTGATTTTCATTTTGACATGGAAAGTGAGATTAATAGTTCTGCGCGTTTTTTAGTCGCCCATATATTTCTAAAAAAAAAAAAAAAAAACATAAAGAAAAGCGTCAAATGAAATCGCCCCATTTTTTTCACAATGGATCATTACAGTGTGTGTGTGTGTGTGTGTGTGTGTATGGGGGGGGGGGGATGTGAGAAATTCCGACCATAGATTACGTGCGTGTACTTTCAAAGGAATAATCGGGGATTTAATTTTTTACAGACTACGCAGAAATTATACATACGAATAGAGAATTAGGATGAATGTAAAACTTTATGAATAAACGATATAATTATGTTGGGAACCCACAGACGGGCTTTGGCCTTGTGGTTATTTTGAAAATAAAAAATAATAATAGTAATAATGTGCCAGTTTTACTACATAATATCTGTTGTATGGATTTTCTTTAAGTATTGTTTATTAGCAATTACATTAGTAGCATAAAAAATTACAGAACTGAGACGCAATATTTGAAAGTAAAAATGTTGTTTTTTACGCTTCTATGAAAAAACCTAATAGCGTGTTCACGTGATTTTAATTAGTAACGGATAAAAAAAAAATAAATCACTCAGTTGTATAATTCAAATTGATTGAAATTTCATTTAAAAATAAAAGCATACGTCGCTGGGCAAAACTGTAACATCGAATAAAGGCTTAACTTCTTTAAAAGCAATATATTAATATTGTGTAACTTTCCATTAAAGCAAAGACTTCGAATGCAATAAGTTTAAAAACGAAAGAGAAAAACGGAAAATAATAAAAAAACCAATAACCGAAATACATAAAAAACCTTTTTTAATTTGATTAACTTTGTCAACCATGTAATGAATAACAAAACAAAACACATCAACAACAAATAATAACAGTAACAATCAGAAACTCTGGCTGAAAAACCGCCGCAAGCTACAGCGGAGCAAATAAATAAATAAATAAATAAAAAAAAAATTAAAGCAAAGACTTATTTATCAGCAAATATATTTCATTTTAATTATATAAGCAATAATTTGACTGGAAAACAATTAATATATATTAAAAATTATAACACCAACATGTTTCGAAGACACAATCGTGGTGAATATAATACGACTAAAGTTAAAATGTAAACAATATAAATATTTATATAAAATTGAAAACAACAAAATATATCGAAATCATTAAATTAATATATCATCATTGTCATAATTAAAGAAATTTTATGTTAAAAGCAGTAAGAAAAAAAAATTAAAAAGTATAAATTATTAAAAATAAAATCGTTATCTAATATATAAAAATTCGCGCATAATGGATCTATATAAAATTCAGTATAAGCGGTTGTTATTAAGTGTACGTAAAGGCGGATTATCTTGCTCGTTCGGCTATTTCTTCTGGTTGCGCAGTCGAACGATTTCCTTCTCACGAATTATTAAATATTGCAAAAAGTATGCAAAAGGCCAATTGGAAATCTTTTTATAAATCATCCTTCTCCAATTCTAATTCACAATATTTTTCCATTCACCCCAATCTACCTGCTCAACCATGGTATCTACATTTTCCGCAGCTTCCCGGTTTCATCATGTCTGTTATCTGTCGTCTTCGATCTGGTTACGATCGACTTCCTGCTTCAATGTATCGTCTCCTATTTGTCCGCTATGTATCGATAATGCAGTCGTATGTGACTCTGATCGGATCGTGTCTTCTTTGAGTGCTCCTCTTTATCATCTGAAAGGGCAGCTCTATACGTGGAGCTGCTCTCACATGATATTCCAACTCCATATTGTATGTATCCTTTATTCTCTCTCTACAGTCAACGTTGATCATCTCAATTGTAGCAAAATTCCTATCTTCTATACTTCATCATATTAAGATCTAATCCCTTCAGTAGTTCTCTTCTAACTCTTATCGTGTCCAGTTATTTCTAATGAACTCCTCTCTAAACGAAGAACACGCACTGATGTTGCAGTTACAGTTACAAACAGGCGCAGCTCGCAGTTAGTTTTACGAGCTCGCTGTCGCATTTGCGGCCCTAACGGTAGATAGGTGAACTCCTTGTCAGCCGGTACTGCGGGCGCTACTGTTCCAGTGTGGCCATAGTGTTGGGTGTAAATGTTATTCATTTCCTTTTGACAGGATGGTAGGCGCTGTTTTCGCAGTCGTCGCCATAATTATCATTCAATTTTTATAATTGAGAATTATAAACTCTGCTTTATAGTGATAGAGAAAGTCATTGAACTTTCGGATAACTTTTCACGGCACGCTAAGCGCTGTGGTCTATATAGCTTTGACGCTTGATGGTTCTATCTGCTTTTCAAACATCCCGTGTTTCTTCTTCCTTAATTATTTGTAGCCTGATTCCTTTGTCCGTTTGTACTGTGGGCTCTGTAATTTCAGATGTGACCATGGTATGAGACAGCTAACTCCTTTTTATCTTCGGCAATGTCATTCCTTTTCTTTTCAGGATGCATATGTTTAGCATTTTTCGACGTCGATTGTCATTGTTTCTCCATCCTTGGTATAGCGTTCTTTGTCAGATTCCATTCCTTATAACACCTAGTTACTTCTATTTACACGTGTTGATGGGTAATCGTCTATTATTGGCAAGCCCAGAGAAAAACCGAAACAAGAAGAAAACGAAAAAAAATTGTACGTATATTTAATGCGCTATTACGTTTATATTTATAAATGTACTTCAACAAGATTCAACATTTTTCGATCATTAAAATTACTTTTAATACTTTTAAATCGTTGATGGTAATATTTAATTGTACTAGTAATAATCAAACACAGAATTTAAAATATAATCATATCGGGCACAGCATTATAAAAATGTCTTACTAAATGTTTTAAATTATAACTAATTGAACAAATGCGTAACAAAAAGTCCCTCCAAAAAAAAAAAAAAAGGAATAAATTAAAAGTAAGGGCACAATAAAAAAAGTTAAGAAAGACTTTAATTTTAATTAAAGGAAAATGTACGCCGTTAACGCGTTCACAGTCAGAATTAGGCACCGGTGTAGACTGTAATCCGTCGAATAATTTTTCACGAAGAGAAAAAAGTGTTTTTAACAAGATTCTCATTGTTGCGAATTATCTCACCTGTTGACTTTGAGCCTGACCGCCAATAAAAAGCAGTATGAAAGAAAAATGCGAAGTAGCGATGGACAATAACGAAAAAAGAATATCCGGAGTAAAAGAGAAAAGGAGATAGCCCCCCCCCCCCTACTTTACATTGATACGGGAGTCGACAGATTGATTTTTGAATGCGCGGAGTGTTTATACCTAAAACCTGGGGGAGAAAAAAATAAAGGATAACGAATGAAATTTCGGAACAGGAATTTTAAATTTCGTCGCGCATCTGCGTTGACGAGAAATTGATGAATTTAATGAAAAAAGGAAACGATTAAAAAGACTAGATGGTTTATTTATTTATTTATTTATTTATTTATTTATTTATTTATTTATTTATTTATTTATTTTACGTGTCATATACTGAGGCTAGAGACACGGCAAGAAATTACAAAATTACGAAAATTGAAAAGAAGGAAAAAAAAGAAAATAAAGTGAAATTAACAATGAAGAACAAAATTAGAACAGCTCTTTAGGAAAAATTAAAAGATTTTAGAACTTGAAATAATCGATTAAGTTTCTTAATCGCACAACAAATCCCTTAAATTGGAGATGGTATTCTGCACTGCTTCCGATAATGATCATCAATTAGGCATTTAATCGGTAGGCGTTCGATAATTAATTAGCAATCACATGTCTAGCACTGGGACGCAGGTTCTTTATTTAATAGATATACACGTATATGTGGAAGGCGAGTGTGCCCGAGTCAGCATAAGGTTATTTCCTGTTTTCTGCTTTCTCGGCTTGACGAAGGCCATAGTTTCGTGAACGATTTTACGGAGAGTTTAAATATGTTCGGTAGAAGCCTGTATCGTCACTCGATTAAAAATATTCTAACGTTCCGAAATGTACACGGTTCATTATATCAATAAAACGAAGAATTCCGTTGTGTTTTAAATTCGGTTTCGTAAATTATAATTTTTCATTTTTTCATTTTTGCGCATTTGTGCAATTAGTTGTAATTTAAAACTAATTAGTAAAACATTTTTATGTAATTATATTTTTAAATCCTCTTCGATTATTAGTAAAATTAAATGTTACAACCGATAACGATTTAAAAATATTAAAAGTAATTTTAAGGATCAAAAAATGTTACTGGAATTAGAATATTATCGTCGGTTTCCATGTCGATTACTTGTAGATTTTCCCTAGCTCGAGGGGGGGAGATTAAAACTAAACTAATAAAAATGCCCGTTCCCGAGGCTTCTTTTTTTGGTTTTTATTACTTATTGTTCTTTCTTTTTTTTTTTCAATAAACCAACAATAGGTCTGCTCCAGCAAGAAGACCGATTGAGAGTCATTGTAGCCTGAGCAGAAAAACATATAATTTGCAAAGTCAAAGTTAATCGAGTAAAGTTTCGTTTCTGATTGACCGAGTGTATTCGAAACGTTAAAAAATCGTATTTTTAATATTCTGTCGAAAATATTAATTTTTTAATCGTCTCGTTACGTATCGCTTTCGCAGCTATTATTAATACTTTTTAGTATTACCGGCTGTAGCGGAAGAAACGATGTAAGAGTGGCGCGATAAGGATATTAGGAAGTGTAAAAGATAACGAATTAGAAAATGTGTGTAGAATGACATTTCAGTCTCTCTACAGCGCTTAGCAATGCCCTCGGATGGCAATCTTAAAAAAAAAAAAAAAAAAAAACCCTTTAGCCTCGAGAGGGATGATGAAGTTTAAAAAAATATGATTATCGCGGCCAGCTTCGTGATTAAACATTTTAGGTGTTGAAGAAAAAGCAACCTCGAGCAAGGTAGATACGATTAGGACATAATCGAGCAACAGAGAGATGAGATAGCGACAGAGTAAAAATCATAAAACCGCACAGCATATTCGCTGTCTGGACAAGCAGAGGAAGTAGGAAATGAAAAAGGAAGAAAGACGCCGGAATCTAGAATGGAATTTTTGACAAAGGCAATTAAGCAATTACCCCCTCTTAAAATATATTATCATTGCGCCGGGTTATTAACGAGCTCGGATAAATTAATAACAGAAGAGTTTGTAATTTTTCTTCGCGACGCCATTTTCGTTTTATTCGATGTTCTTAGTTCGCGATGTAAATCGATTAAAGCTTTTTTTCTAAATTTCTTTAAAACCCGGGAGGGGGGGTGCATGCGCGAAACTTTGGAAGACGCTGCTGCCGCTTCGTCTAATGACTCATCAAAGAGAATAATTTAGACGGCGCACTTTTTTTCGCTCATTACATGCCTGACCGCACCGAAGAAATTTCGTAACATAATTATTCATAGTGCCCATTCCGCACCAGCAACAGTCTCACATTGACAATGACAGTGACTGAAACTCTCCGATCGCGTGCACCCTGCTAGGCATTCTCATCGCCGCGCACTCTTTATGCTACCGATGATGTTGATCCAAATATAGAGACGGTTTTCTCTGATGATTTCTAAACAGGGTTCACCAGTTCTCGCCTAGTACTCCTAGTTATTAACCCATCTCTCTTTAAAGAATTTTTCCTCGGGCAGTTTTTTCTTGTCCTCTTCCTCGTCTTCTGCTTGTTATCCATTTAACCGACGCACGTTTTCATTACAGTGTTACACGAGATTTTTTCACCTTCGTTTTGACGGCTTCTTTTTCTATTTTTTATTTCCATAGCTCAGACCTCTATTATACAACCTTACACTTTCGTTATAGTATGATTTTTTATCCGCTCAATTAAAAAACGAATTACGCATTCTGTATATCCACGGAGAGAGACGACAATGGAACTTCAAGTATCGAAAATTCGAGGACCTACTTCGTACATTTGTAATGATCGCAGTTGACTTCTCTCCTTACCTGCTACGCGAAATGATGCCGAATATTAAAAAGAAAATCAAAAAAACGTATAATAACGAAGTTTTAAACGCTTACCGTTATCATCCTCCAAACTTATTCCTTCATATCTTTCTATTCTGCAAAACTGGCGTTTTACTCCCAAGAAAATTCCTATTCTAGCCCACATTGCTTTGCGGCTACATTCCTTTTTATCCTGCACAATTTCTTATAACAATCTCCCTTACTTTTCTTTCAATTTTGCAGATCTCTCCAATCCTCCCAATGTATTCTACTTTCCTTTTCCCTCCAAATCCCTTTTCCTATCCAACAGTTATACAGGAATTCCATAGTTATATCGAATCCCGTTTTCCTTCCCATATTGCTATTTTTACGGATGGTTCGAAGGGGCCTAATGGAGTTGGAGCTTCTTTCATCATTCCGAGCATTAATTTCTCTGAATCTTTTCGTCTCCCTTCCTTTTGTACTATCTTTACGGCCGAGTTAACGGCCATTTTACGTGCCATAATCCATATTTCCTCACATCGTTCTTCTAAATTTTTAATTATCTCCGACTCCATGTGTGCTCTTAAAGCTATTTCCTCTCATTTCCCCTCTCACTCCTCTGACCTTTTCATCCTCCGTATTCGCTCTCTCATTCACACTCTCTTCTCACTTCACGCTATCCGCATTGAAATGCTCTGGGTCCCCAGTCATATGGGGATAGAGGGTAACGAAATGGCTGATTCTTTGGCTCAGATTGCTGTATCCTCCCGCTTTTTTTTCTCTAAAATTCCCGTTTCGAATTTACTCCCATTGTGCAAAAAGTTTCATGTTAGATTTTGGTCAGATTTTTACGTTTCCTCCTTTTCTAATCATTCTTCCTTTTATTTTTCCATCCAACCTAATCTTCCCACGCGGCCTTGGTTTTACGATTTTCCTTCGCTTCACCGCTCCGTTATTGTTCCTATTATCCGTTTACGTCTGAATCATACTCTTCTTCCTTCCTCACGCTTTCGTTTTCATCTCGCTCTTTCCCCTTATTGCCCTCTTCATCCTGACGACGTAGCCGTCTGTGATCCTGACCATATCCTCTTTGAATGTCCATCCCTCGTGAACGAACGTACCTCTTTGTATTCCAATCTGCTGTCACTCAAACTCCCTACTCCTTATTGTGCCTCGTATATCTTATCGTTTCCGTCGATCTCAGTTGTTCCTATCCTCAGTTCCTTTATCTTATCAATAGCTGACCGAATCTACATTTAACTGATCCTTCTCCTTCCTTTCGTTTCTGGGCGAAGATCCTTTGTTGATATGCCCAAAGGGGAAAAAAAAAAAAAAAAAAAAAAAAAAAGTTTACAAACCACGCGATCACACACAAACTCGACCGGTTCGTTTGACTTTTTATACATTTATATCGGTAGCGTAGCATAATTAAGCTTTATCAAAAAGAAATATTAAAATTTTCTAAGTTCTTAAAACTTTTAAAATTTTCTAAATTTTTAAATCTTTTAAAATGTTAAAATCCATCGAAACATTCACATTTACGAAATCATATTTTTTCTTCAAGGAGTTCCTCCTAAACCTATCCGAAACTATGTCGTTAGGTCGGAATTTTAAACAAAATCTGAACTCTCATTTTTCTATTCGTGCGACAATCTACACCGACGGTTCTTCCAAGGAATCACCACCAGGTTGAGTTGGCGCAGCTTTTGTTTGTCTTTCTTTAAATCATTCTGGGTCTCCTTTAAACTTCCCTCCTTCTGTACAGTCTACTGTGCCGAGTCCATTGCTATCATCCTGCGTGCCCTCCTCTTCATCGGATCTTCAAGCGTCCCTCACAATATCCTTATTCTATCAGATTCTCAAATAGTGCTGCAAGCTATTCTCCTCTGCCTTCCCACTCTACCGATTACATAATCCTTCTTATACGTTCCTTGATTCAGGCTTTCTCATTTAATCCAGACTGATTTCTTATGAATTCCTAGCCACTCCGAAATAGAAGGAAGTAAGTTAGTTGACCCATTAGCTCGAAGCTATCTTCTTCTTTCGGCGGGTTTCTTACTTTCCATCCATCAATATTATTTTTTTTTCTACTAAGGCGCATTAAAAAAGACAATTTAATTCCTGCTTCTCCTCATTCTCTAACCCGGATTCTTTTTACTTGTGTAACCTCCACTCTTTGGTTTCTTGAATTCCCCTTCTATGCGCCGCTCTAATATCTCCGCGATATACCGTCTTTGCTTTGAACACGCAGTTTTCTCCCTTGCTCGCTTTTCCGACACTCTCTCCCTCTCTCCCGTCATGTTTATATAATCCTCCGCATCCCTCCAATAGTGTCTTTGTATGTGCAACAACCCCTAATCACATAATATTTAAACGATCTTGCGTCTACTGTTTTCTTTTCATCTAGTAGTGTTCCCACTCCCTACTTCAGCGCTTCGTTTATTCTTTCTCTTCCTTCTCTCCTTCTGTCATCCAAGCGCTTGATACATTTTTGCTGGCTATCTGCATAAAAATCTGTTTCTGTTTCTCTTCTTTTTTCCAGTTCTTGAGCCAATTTTTATGTTGACAAACTCGATTTTAAAAAAAAAACAAAAAAAATCGTCCACCTGCCAATTCTATCGAATACATACGGGGTTTTTTTGTCAAAACAAAGGCTTCAGCAGTATATAAACGTATGAAACGTTGTTTGAAAAAGGTTTTCTGTTTTTTCAATGCGTCCTTTTAATATATCGCGTTTTGTTACGCGTTTCATCGTAGTTTTTTCAATACATAGCGGAATGAGGATTATCCTTTTCAAATTTTCCGAGATGTCCAATTTTTTTCCACGCTGTTCAGCGGCATAGGCGGTATTTCAGTTTGAAACCCCTTCTCTCACCTCTTTATCATCCTGACGATTCTAATTTAACCTTTTGCGATACAAATCGTATCTTCTTCCAGTATACAGACTGGCAGAATTTAGAACTCCTGAATGTGTACTTTTGAGCTTTTAATTTCATTTCCAGTTATATAATTTCGTTGCGATTTTATTCAAATTAAATCTTCCTCTTAATGTCCAAAAGAAAGAAGCTTTTTCATGTTTCTCGGCATATGTTATATTTCAGGATTATTAAAAGTACGATACTGCTTATTTTTCAGTATTTTAATCGCTATTTTATTTTTCCCGCTAACGTCTTTCAGTCTTTTTTTGTCTGAAATTTATTTAAAAGTTTTCAGTCTATTTGGTGTACGTTAATCTTGATTCTTTACCGGTGCGTAATGAAATACTGATCTTAATTAAGTTCGCGAGGTACAATATCGGAAATCGCTAAAACCGTAAATAAAAAGAAAATCCAACAATCAGCTGAAATTTGTAGGGGAACTACGAAAGATCATCATTATGGCGAGCGAGCCATTAGTATGTATTTTGTATATAAATGTGTGTACGTTTGTAATTTCATTCGACTCTAGACAAATTAAAACGGCACGCGTTGATAGAAGTTTAGTTAGTTCAAAAAGGGCAATATAAAATGGAAAATGATAAGGTTACTGATGATTCGGACACATATTAATCATTCTAAAATTGCATTTTATTAATTATTCTTAAATTGCATTTATCGCAATAACGACGAAACGCGGGATTTAAGCCGTTCGATACCCGCATAACGATACAGCGAGCACGTGTTGCTTGGTGCCCGCGCTGCCCCCGCTCCTGCCGGTGCTACCTTTTCGAGTTTCAACGACAAACTCTTTCTTCCCTTAAACACGCCGATGTATTCCCGATTATGGACTGACAGGAAGGACTGCCCCGAAAAATGATATTTACAAGGCTAGATGAAGAATATTATTTAACGCTGAAATAAATAAATCGAGCTGTTTCGTACTGTATTTTCTATATAATCAAACGTACACCCGCAGTCACTACAATAAGTACAAATAAACATTCAAACAGAAACGCAAAGCTTCAAAAATTACTGAAATTTATTCATCCGCCATATAAAATTAGAATTTGCCGCCTCAAATAAAAATATTTCCGTTGAGAACTTGTTAATCAGTGCGGTTTCGGAATGATTTTATAGAAGAGGAAATACAGAGTTATCGAATTCAATGTTCTTCAAACGGCATTACCGGATTGCATGATAATTCCGCAGTTCCCGTTTTTCACGTGTAATTCGAACCTCCGTGATATGATCACAAGACGCATCACGCAACGAATCAAAATGCGCCGATATTGTATTTACACATTTGCTAACGAGGAAGATCTCACTGCGTCCAAGTTGAGAAGCGAGAAATCGATACTATTTATAATATACTATTTAGAGTACTATTTAGAATACTATTTAGAATACCATTTAGAATACCATTTAGAGTACTACTTAGAGTACTATTTAGAACTAGCTTGTCCAAAAAGACGTTAAGTTCCGTGCGAAATTAAATTAAAACATCGGCAATGCATTTAAAACGAAGTAAAGCATACGGTTCGCTAAGCTTCGACGGTTATGGAGATCGTCCGGCATACTATTTTTTAATCATATAATTTTATATAAATACTAAACAAAATATAAAACGCATTATCTCGCAGGAATTTAATAATAAAACACCCGGACTGGTAGAGATGCGCAAATCAACTCCGTTAGAGCAGTTTTGGATATACACGGTCGGTACAAAAAGTTCTCGAACTACCTCTATAAAATTCGTACTAGTTGCGCGGTCTATCCGAAATTCGCGGTACTTGTAGTTTAATGTTGCGAGAAGAGACGACGAAAGTTTCAGGTCGCTACCTGCATTAGTTTACTCAGGAAACCGCCAGTTGCGATAATGGAACAACTTTGTCACTTTGTCACGTTTGCGATAATGGAACAAAGAGCCGCGATTAAATTTTGTTTCTTGTGAGCATCAGAAACGTACGAGTTGATGAAAAACGCATACAAGGGGATGAATGTGTAAGCCGTACAACATCTTCTGTATGGCCGATTTAAAATTAGACGCAGCTCGTTGGAAGACGATCCGCGCGAAGAATGACCGAACAGGATGACTACTGATGAAAACGGGGCTCGCGTGCAAGCTGTACTCGCTGAAAATCGGCGAATGACGTGTTCATCGCAAATGAACTAAACGTGAGTACCACATGTCCGTTCATAACATTCTTAACAATGTTTTCGGTTTAAAGAAGCCGTGTACTGCCAGGTTCGTACCGCATTTCCCCTTATGACCGAACAAACAGAACGGAGCCTGGACGCGAGCTAGACTCTCATTGAAACCGCCGATATAGACCCGAATTTTTTAAAACACGATCATTACCGGCAATGAGTCTCTTCGAGTACGATCCTAGCACAAAACGAATTACCACAGAAAAAACAAAATTTAATCGCGGCTCTTTGCCCCTTTATTGCAAACGTGACCACAGAGGTCCACTCACAACTAGCGGTCTCTTGAGTAAACTAATGCAGGTAGCGACCTGAAACTTTTGTCGTCTCTTCTCACAACATTGAAGTATAAGCACCGTGAATTTCGGATAGACCGCGCAACTAGTACGAATTTTATAGAGGTAGTCCGGGAAATTTTTGTACCCACTGTGTATGTATATCATACTCGTATATATGCGTCCTTTCCGACTACGGATATGTATATGATTCTCAACTCCAACTCCGCTGGAGTTACGCGTCTCATATTTAGTGTATAACCGCAATCATCTTCGGCTATGTATTCAATTTCAACTTCGTGTAGCACTTCTAAAGCGCAAAGCTGCAGCAGGTGTGCTTCTTAAAATATGGAGCTTACGAGAGCCCAGTCCAATGTTCAGTTGCCGAAATATAAGCGTAAATAAAATGCTTTACGACGTCCGCCAACAGTTTTTTTTTTTTTTTTATTTAACGGATAACGTTCGCTCAGTTTGCCACCATCTACTCTGTACTTAAACATCTACTTTTAAAAAATAATAAACAGCAACGGTATTTTTATGTAAGCCGCTAAACCAAAAAAAGAAGCAAAAATGTTTAAGAAACAAAAACTGAAAGTAAAAACTAAATAAATAATTTTACTTCTGTAACAATTTAAATAATAATGCCCCGCGGTATTTCTTTAAAAAGATGAATATGGCAACTGACGGCCACCAGGGCACAGAAACCCGATGTATCACATAAGGTAATACCTGTAGAAATGAATCTATTGCGCATTTTATCTGCGCTTCTTTGTGTTTTCCGCAATTGAATAAAAGATGATTGACCGCAATGCTACTTCCTTTCATTCCCATTTCTTAAGAAAAATTCCATCCTCTAATTTGAATTCGCTATGCACTAAGTTGCATTTCAAACTTTGGTCAGATATTTACACCTCCTTCTTTTCTTAACGATCAATCATTTTATCTATCTATATAACTTAATCTTTCTTTTCTAATACCTGCTGTTCCTGGAGTTACTTTAACTTCTCCGTTCTGATGTCACTTCTATGATTCGCTTTTGGGCCATTCTGCTCTCCCTTCCTCTCGTTTTCGCTTCTCCCTTGTCGCCTGTCTAAATTGTCCTCTCCACCATAACGAAGCGGCGATTTGCGACGCCAATCACGTATCTTTTTTGAATGTCCGAATTTTCTGTCGAACGTTGTATTCTATATTCTAGTTTACCGAAACTCAGCCTACTCCTTATTATGCATCTTATATTTTGTACTTCCCCTCGCCATCCATAATTTCATCCATTGGTTCCTTTATACTGTCTATATCTGACCGTATCAAAATCTAACTGACGGCTCTTTTCTTTCTTGTTAGTTCTGGGTGTAGGTCCTTAGATGCCCGAGGGGAAAAAAAAAACATAATCTGGCAACACTTATGATTCTAATCAATCAATCAATCAATCATTGAATACCTAAAAGGGTTCGTTTCCTCCATTCCGTTCTGTTTTCGGCCATCCTTTTTAGGTCATGTTTGGCATCCCATATCTTTAATAACCTGTTTTAAGTTAAATATTTTTTTTTTTTTATTTTTAAATGGGTTCGTCAACATGGACATTGGTCCAACAACAGCGGAACAGAGAGGAAACAGAGACTCAGATCCTTCTTGGTCTTCCTCTTCTTCTCGATTTTTCCTTCTATAATCAGTTTTAGTCTTTCATTGGTGAAAGTGTCTTCTTCTTTTTCTTCTTCTTGTGTCTTACGCATGACTGCGCGTAGACGATCCTTGGTACTTCAAATTTTCAAATTTTTCGCCTTTCTGCAACCCTCATTAGATCTTCCACTGATTTTATCCCAGTCCATTGATGTATGTTACTTAACCATGACATCTTCCTTCTCCCTGGACCTGTTCGACCTTCAATTTGTCCTCGTATAATCAGTTCTAATAATTTGTATTTCTTTCCTCGTGTCAGCGCGAAGTATTTTATCTTGCGTTTCTGTATTGTTTCGACTACATTTCGTTCAGTCTTGGCCAATTGCAATACATTTCTGTTGCTTAACTTGCACGTCCATCGGATGCGCAACATTCTTCTGTGGAACCACATCTCACAAGCTTTCAAATGATTAATAATTTTAGTATGTTATCGTTTCCGCACCATATAACAGAACTGAATATACGTAGCATACGAGCATCCTTTGCCTGGTTTTCAAACTAATCGAACGGTTCGTCAATAAATTTCCCAGCTTCTTCAGAATTGTTTTAGCATATCCGATTCTACGTCTGACTTCAACTGCAGGTTCGAAATTCTCTGTTATAAAACATCCGAGATATTTGAATTCTCGCACTCGCTCTATTTCCTGACCATTGATTAAGATTCTTATATTTGGATATTCTTCCCGGCTTATCACCATAAATTTGGTTTTCTTCACAATCCCCGACGCCCTACGAAAGGTATGGGACTTACTTTACTTTATTATACATTTAGGATTTCGAAGTAGTAGAGTCCTCCAAAAGAACTTGACTGTTGCAACATTAGTCGGATAGCACTTTTTTTTCTACCATCAGTCGGTGTAATTTCGACGCCTATAAAGAATTGTTATTTGGACAACAAAATAAATATACGTTTGCGTATCGTTCTGTCACTGTTCAAATTCGAAAAATTGATGGCTTAAAAAAAAGAGGGCGGTTTTTTTTTGTTTTTTTTATGGATACACCAACGAAGAGCAACAGCCCAATCAGCCAAGGAATCTAAGTAATTGTTCAAAAGGAGAATAACATATTAGATTTCAAGCTGGTGAGCTAGAATAGGAACAACTGACAAGAAAGGAAATGAGAGAACATAAGAATCATTGTATGGAGTAGGAAGACGAAGATCCAAAAGCCGAGAATAAAAGAGAGAACGTTCTGAAGAGAGTGAGGAACATTCGAAGAAGACGTGATTGATATCATACAGAAAAAAGGAGTACTCTGGGTGAAGAGGGCACCGCGGAGAAGAGACGAGGGAAAAACGATAAAGTGACGAAGGGAGAAAGGTATGACCGAAACGAAGACGACATATAGCGGTGATCAGGGCGGTTCTTTACGCTAGTTTTTAAATTCTTTTGAAAAAGTGAAAAATATGAGAAAAAATCAAAATTTAAAAAAAAATTCGTATATCCAAAATTGTTCTTTCTTCGATATGTATTGATAAGAAAGTTTTGTGTCGCGCTTCTTTGCGCACCGTTTTTCTTTTTTGTTTTTTTTTTTTTTCTTTTCCGGTATAACAGTATAATGTAAACTAGAGATGATTAAATCAAAAAATTATTAAGTCGGTTCATCTAGCGATGATACGATATATAGTATATATATATATATATATATATATATATTTATTTATTTATTTTTTGGGGCTTGGCCAACCAAGTGCAGCTGCCCAGGACAATTGGACTAGATTAGAGATTAAATTTTAATCCGGTCAGAAATCGATGACAGAAAAGAGACAAGAATAGATGACGGCAAAGCTAAGATATAGGAAGCATTATAGGGAGTAGGAAAATTGAGCTTTAATAGCTGAACGTATAAGATATTACGTTCGGAGGAAAGACTATTCAAACAGCGTGTAGTCAAGATCACAAACGAAAGAACAGTCGCCAGAGTACAATGGACACAATAAGCGGTCGGGGAAAGAGCAAAACTATATCGTGAGGATCGGAGAATGATTGAACAGCAGACGGCTGATAGCAATAATGAAAAAATGTTTAAGAGTAGGAAAATAATAATATAACCGAGAACAGGAAGGGGGTCTAGGCTGAATAGAAAGGTAAAATGAGTTAGGATTGGAAAAGTAGCGAGGATACACATCCGATCAAAGTCTAACATGCATTCTTTCGGAGAAGGGAAGTATGTGTTGTGAGCAGAAATCGTTTTAACAAAATGTAGGGAGTGTAACGCTGAGCGTGCTAACGAAACCATCGTCTCGTTACCATCAATACCCGCATGACATTTGGGACCGAAAGTAGATCGATGGAAATGGAATGGGAAAGGGAAAGACTATAATAGATGAAAGAACGTATACGGAAAACAATAAAATCGAACGAATATAAGGGAAAGGGAAAGGATATAATGCTTGAAGAGCACTTTTGGAGTCTGAAATGATCAGGTATCTCTATCAGAGGAACGAGTTGAGGAAATAAATATAACGGCTCGAAGAGTGGCATAAAGTTCCGCGCGGAGAAGGTGGAACAAAAAGCCGACAGCCTGAAGGATTGAGCGGAATTACTAGCTGGGAAGAAAAGGGAAGCAGCTACTCCTCCTGAACTCCTAGAACCATCAGTAAATATTACGGAATGAAAAGAGGAAATCAGGAATTAATAAGAAAATTAAATCACCTAGTGAAGAAAAGGAAAGTATGTAAGCAATAAGTGGTAAAAAAAAGGGTTAAGATATACTAAAAACTCAGGGTATAAAAGAGAAGGAGTATTCCTGCGCAAGAGGAGAAGATTCGAAAAGAAATTGAATCTCAAACGCGAATTTCGAAACAAGCAATAGGAAGAAGAAACGGTAGAAAAACGAAAAATTGATAAAAGAAGAAAATTACGATTAAAACGAAGACATATTATGAAGGGGGAATAATAGAAATGATACGAGAGGTTGAGTTGGAAAAAGAAGTTATGTATTGGGCCAAGATTTGAAGTGTACTAGGTTGACGGTGAAATTGTTGCGAAAAAGGGGGGGGGGGTATACGGTTCAGGTCTTAGTTAATTATGGAATGCGACCACTTTCAAACAGACGTACAACCAGCGGAACACTTAATAGTAGAAAACAGGGACCGGAAAAAAGATAAACTTGACGATAAATCGTCCGAGACACTAAATGAAGTTCATTAGCAGTCGTCTTCAGTTGGAATTTCCAGTAAAAGGATTTTGGATTTTTGCCCGGCGACTAATATTAGATGTAGATGTTTGCCTGACAGAGAAGCAAACAACAGCCGGTGAAAAATTAATCCTCTCAACGTAGAAACCGGATTCAGAGCGCAGCGGATGGCGGGCGGCTGATCAAACAATCGACCTGTCAGGCACGCGGTTACCTGTCTACACAATTTCGCGTCGAAAATACAACGCCACTCGGCTTAGCGGCCAAAATTAACATCTGCAGTCATGTAATTACACCATTTCTAAGAATTCGCTGTCTCTTCAGCCTAATAATGCGTTTATAATTCCAGCGCTTGTTTGTTTACCGTTTGTCAGACTTTGGCGCTTCCAAATGAGCAATATAAGTTTGTTCGAAACCTGTTCACACAGTCGACATCCAAATCCGGTTTATTAAGAGGCGCACACTTATTGGAGATCATCGCTGCGCGCCAATTTTAATTATTCTCCAGACACGTACTCCCGCGGCAATTAACACGGTTTAATCCGGTCTGCGTCGTCTTCAGCACCGGGGGGCCGCTAATTTAAAAGAAGACGATCTTTTTCATTGGACGATAATAAATAAACAGTAATTCGAAGAAAAAAAAAAGGTGCTATCACGTTGCCGTAATATAATTATTTCCACGCGTTCTCACGCCGAAAGTAATGCGGAGCGAGTAATTTTATACTTTTTAGCGTTCTGACAGCAACAAACGACGGTATGACATTATTGAAAATCCCATATTTTAACTGTCAATCGATGGGATCGTACAGGAAGACGATCGGAGGAGGACGTCAAGTGAGATGACGAATCCAAACAGTCATCGGGCAGGCGTGCAATTCTATCGTAACTCTTGATTTAGATGATGATCGCGATAGAAATGATCATTATCTTTTATATCAGGCAAAAGTAAAATAGATAGCGCTTTTAATAGTATCTTTAGACCTCGGCGGATGAGAGGAATCACGTATATTTTTTATTGATTTTTAATTTTTTCAAGAAATTACTTAAATAAATTTTTTTCTTTAAACCGATTTTTTTTTTTTTTTGGAAGGGGGGGGGGCATTGTTAACAATTAATTTTATACTTAATAGTTTCAAGTGCTGCCGATGCCGTCGTAATTCACCGGAAAAACGTTAAAACGCAGTCAGAAATTACTTCCGGAAGAAGCGGTTTAAATGTAATAAGCTCTTTTTTCTTTTTTTTTAAATTAGCCCTAAAACAGATTATACAATTAGGCATGAACGGAGAAATATTCTTGCTCGGGTTATCGTTACAAAGTAATTAATTAACCGTAAGAAAAAAAAGTAGAATTAAAGAAGAATCATTATTTGCTCTTAGACGTTTAAGTTTCTAACTGCTTTTTAAACATCCCGTGTTTCTTCTTCCTTAATTATTTTTTTAGTCGGATTCCTTTGTCCGTTTGTACTGTGGGCTCTGTCATTGCAGATGTGGCCATAGAATAGGACAGCTAACTCCTTTTAACCTTCGGCAATGTCATTCCTTTTCTTTTCAGGATGCATATCATTTTTCGACGTTAATTGTTATTGTTTCTCCATCCTCTTGGTATAGTGTTCTTTGTCAGATTCCATTCCTTGTGAGACTCCTAATTGCTGCTATGTACACGTGTTGATGGGTAATCGTCTATTATTGGCAAACCCAGGGAAAAACCCAAACAAGAAAAAAACGAAAAAAAAGAAGTTTCTTAAGCGGTTTTCATACTCCGTGATTGCGTGTTATTTCCATCGTTTTTATTCGCAATGATTATACATGTAGAGAGATTAACGAAAATTTCGGACAGGTAAAAATTAAGCGATGGACGGTAATGTGAACAAAAAAAAAACTGGCTTCATTGAGTTCGGCGAAGAAATGTAATTACGGAACATAGTCATGAAAAAAGTCACTTCCGGGCTATTGAGCCTCAGTTAATTGAAAGTTCCGGAAAGTTTGTTGAGATTAGCCAGTGTCGCCTGCATTTCAGTTTAAACTCTTTTCTTCTTTAGGGAATTGTAATTAAATCGATCTGATATTGGGTGGCAAAATGAAGCGACTGAGGAATGTTAGCGAAGGAAGGGACAAACACAATGAGGAGCATTGAAAGAAGGGTAAAAAATTGGAACATTCAACAGACAGAGAGGGAGAGAGAAGGACAATGTAATTAATGTCACACGAAAAACTTCACGGATTAAGAAGAAGACCACGCACGGAGGGAAAGATGTGTCACAGGGAAAAATGAAAGCGAGAAAACCTGTAATAGATATTCGAGCGAAAGGAAAAATAATGAAAACGATACCGCAGGGGAACATCGAAGTAGTAAAGGAAAATCACAGAAGCATTAGTTTAGAAGGAAGTTTCGCTAGAAAACATTCGGCGGGTAGTTTATTTTCGAAGAACCGCGACCCGGGGAATCTATAAAGTGGAATTCTTTTTTGTTTTTTTGGGTTTTTTTCGAAAAAGAGAAAAAAAGTTCGAATATTTTAAAAAAGAAAGGACGCGAGGAAGCTGCAAGTCCAGTTAGAAAATAATTCATCATCATACCGGAGACGAGGAATACATAACAAACATCGAGATACAGATTGAACGTGGGAAAGAGAAATTACGGGTGAGAGTATTAAGTGTGCAGTTCGTAATGAATTAAATAATTCGAGAAAGAATAAATAATAGACTACAACCATATCAGTTCGGGTCTGTATAAGCAAACGAAAGGAATTCTGTCTACTTGGAGAAATGAATGTCCCCCCTCGGACAGAATGAATGTTCAGCGAAACTGCCGGAGCCATCGGTAAAGAGATGCACGCGCATGTATGAAGGAAATCGGAAATCGGAAATCGATAGTGTTATCGAATTGCATAGCTGCGCGGCATAAGAGACATGAAAGTTGAGGGCAGAAAAAGAACTTTAGGGATATTTCGCAAAGTTGGAAGAGAAGCAGGGACGGCTGTGTGAGAGGTGATGAATGCACAAGGCAAATGTAGCAATTACCGAATTACGTGCGAGGATGGACATTTTGAGTAAAATGCCATTTCTTCTTAGCGACAGACGTGCGATCTTTATAATTTCCTTATCAGAATTTTTATTTCAGATTTATCCGATACTTATCCGATATTTTTTAGCTATAATTTGTTCTGATTATACTGTTTCAGCCGATTTCGTACTACTACTATTAGTAGTTCTTAATAATCATTGCTTCCCCGGGTCTTCTTGAGATTCCGCTGTGTTACAGAGGATGGTAGTATTTGGAAAGTATAATTTCATGTTACTATTAACTAATAAGCGATTAATATCAGATAAGCTTAGTTTGCAATCGCCACACATCCCATCATCACTGTTTCAGAGGGTTTTATTGCGTCACATTTACATGTCCCCTCTTCTTGGTGATGCTTAAGTTAAGTGCGTTTATCCGAAATATATTCACGCTCGGTGGAGTTTATAGAAGTATCGTTACATACGGCAACGAGATTTTAGTTCGATATTTCATTTTATTATTTAAGTTAAAAAATAAAAAGATTCGGAGATACGAACACGTTCAGAGGAGAAATTAAGGTTGCCGTAATATAGCGGGAGTAGCACCGGGCGGGTGTTTTTTTGTTTTTTTTTATTGTTTTTCCCGCAAACTTTAATTATGTAAGTTAATTTATAAGTATCATGCTCTTATCCGGTAAGAATCACTTTTTGCTTTCTGCCTCGCTTTTCCGTTACTCTCTTGTGTCGTCTCCCGTTTGTCCATTGCACCCCTCCAATATCCAATTCGTGGGTGATCCCCATGATCGTATAATGTTCGAGTGTTCTTCTCTTGTAACAGATCAAGCTGTTTTCTACTCCTCCCTTTTACATATTCCCACTCCATACAGTGCTTCGTACATTTTCTCCCTTCTTTCGCCTTCTGTTGTTCAGGCTCTTGATCCGTTTTTGTCGGCTATCTCTGATCGTGTAAAGATCCGAGTTTCTTGCGTCTTTTTCCCTTTGTTCTTGGCTCAATGTCGTAGACAAACCCAAAAAAAAAAAAAAAAAAAAAAAAAAATCACTTTCGCTTTCGGTACGGATTAAACAAAATCTAAATGTGTGTTATATTACTACATACATATATATAGAAGTGTACAAATATAAAGTTGTTTATGTTATATTTAAACTATAAGAGGTAAAAACGTGCAAGTACGGAACTATGGAAGAGGAGAATTTTTTAGAGATTAAAAATATAATAAGGGTGTAGTAGACAATTTAGAAAGATGATGCGCGAAAAATATCGGGAGAAAAAATTTGAAAAGAAAAAAAAAGGGAAATGCGTAGGGTCGTCGCATAGGGTTGAAAATTTTCTTCTGATGGTAAAGAGCTTTTTAATATAGGAGTTTTGAAAAGAGGGTGGTAGTAGGTTAATGAAACGGTAACAGTGAAAATACGTCGCGGCAAAGTCCGAAATGGAATATAAAATACTTTCTTTTTTTTTCTTTTTTTAAAATAAATTAATAATTTTAAACTTGAAAACAATTGAAATATTTACAATATATCAAATAACCGGGTTTTAGATGAATATTTTATGCGCATTTTTTTTAGTATTTTACTAATAAAACGAAAGCTACGCTGCAATAGCTGCAACACAATCGTACAATCTTTTGTCGAACGATATAAACTTTAGCATCGTTCTACACATGGAACAATCTTCTGTTGAACGATATATAGAATCTCACATTATCTTCTATTGAATGATATATAGAATCTCACATTATCTTTTATTGAATGATATAGAATCTAACATTATTCCACACAGGGCAATCTTCTATGATGTAGAATCTGACATTGAACGATATAGAATCTGATATTGAACGATATAGAATCTGACATTGAACGATATAGAATCTGACATTGAACGATATAGAATCTGACATTGAATGATATAGAATCTAACATGAAACGATATAGAATCTAACATGGAACGATATAGAATCTGACATTGAACGATATAGAATCTGACATTGAACGATATAGAATCTGACATTGAACAATATAGAATCTGACATTGAACGATATAGAATCTAACATTATTCCACACGGAGGAACCTTTTGTCTTCCAGGCCGGGCCTATTTTCCTCTCTTCCTAAAACATTTTACCCCATTAAAACAATCTTCCATTTTCCCTCTTTTTTTTCACCGCGATTTTAACTGTTCTCTTTACTTTCGTTGCAGCCTTTTCTTCCGATCATCCTTATATATCTATTCGTTCGTTAGCTCGATTACGAGCGTCGAGACTACCTACCTGTACAATCTAGCTGTACAGAACAGGTAGCGTTCTTGGCAATTGCTATATGCAACGCAGGTGTACACGCGCAAGATTACACTCGAAACTGATTGTAGCCGCTTGTTATCGCGCTACAAATGCAGTCCGTGTGTGTCTGCTTTTGTACTGACCTATCGCGCATATGATGGTGTACGTGGTGGGATGCACCTATCTTCCACGTGATTATTAGCGATCATTTATTTATTTAATTCTTGTAATAACTTCGTCGTCACTCGGGATCGAACCCGTGACCTCCATGTCGGAAGTCAAGCGCTCTAGCAACTAGGCTATCGCGACGACTTTATCCTTATATATAACGAAAAAAAAAAAAAAAAGAAATAAATTATTAAGCATTCCGTGGCATTATTTTTAAAAACAGAAAAAAAAAAAAGGAAACAGAAAGAAAGATAGCACTTACCCTTTCCTAGTATATCCATGAATTCATTCTGAAATCCTTTCTGACCGTCTTGACTGATAATGACCGCGGACGACGACGACGACGACGACGAGGACAAGGTCGAAGCGGTTTTGTTGTACTTGGTGCGGCTTCTCAACGGTAACGCGGATAAATCCACTAGTTCGGTGCTACCGCCGATGGTACCGTTATCGGACCGATTATTGTCGTTCTGATGCGTCGTGCTCAGCGAACTCAAGTACGACGGTGCACCGTTATAGTAGTAGTTTGTTTTCAGTAGCGGAGAGCGCTGTTGCTCCGAAGGTCTGCTATCGCGAATGGAACGTTGCTGTTGTAGACTGGCGACCGCGTCGAAATCGGCAGAGGCCGAGGAATCGTCGGAATTCGGGAAAATGGCGCGGCGCCGTCTTCGTTGACTGTCGTTCGGAAAGTCGAAACTTTTACCGCTGCTACAGTTGCTGGCGCCGATGAGGATAGTTCGCGTTATACGATTTAACGAGGAGGACGTAGGAAAGAAGTTCGCGGTAACGTCTTCGTCACTATCATGACGACAGGAGGTGCTGCTCGTTGCGTGACGGTCACCATTTTCGGCTGCCGGACGGACCGCGGTACATTGCACCGGCAGGGCGAATATGAACAGCAGCGGTGCAGCGAATTGCGGTAAGCGCATTATCGCGGACTCAGAGCTACACCTTTCAGCTGGATATTTTGAGCAGCCAGTAAAATCTTCTGCAAATGCCCGCGCCCGTCTCTACATTTCGACTATTATCAATCAAAAAAGGACGAGCAGCAGAGCAAAAAAGTAAAAGCGAAAAAGAACGAATTGAACACAAAAAAAAAATGCGACAGAATGGGGGGGGATCAAAAACCAAAAACCAAAAACCAAAAAAAAAACAACGAAAAAACCGAAAAAACACGCGTGTAATAACGGGTGTGGAATAGTGATAATCTCGAACGAAGAAAGCGGTAAGGTGGAAAAAAGGAGAAGGTGCGCGGGGGACTGCGAGGAAGAAGGATAAAATGAAGACGATCTAGAAATGCGACGGAAGAAACGACGAGTGAGTATTTTCTTTTAGCATCGAGGATGATAGTTCAGACGAGGATGTAGAGCTGGTCGTCCGACGCGTGTGTACACAGTTCGATCGGTCGCCCGAATGAAAGTAAATATATCCGAAGCAGACGTAGACGCGGACGAATTCGTTCGCAGTATCTTTCGGTTCGAGTTAGACTCGTCTAATTTTCCGCCGGTATCTTCAGCGGAATGGGCGAAGATAGGAGAGGCTGCCGATCGCGTCGCGCAATGTGAAATTAAAGCAACGGTATTAGACATGGTGCCACAGTTTTCTGCAGGGCGGCGGTGCATTCGCCATTATCTTCATCTGGCTGCTGGCCGGCGACACGGTATAAATAAAAACTTTCACCGATGCGCCGCTTAAATTGAACAACCTTAAAACGTAATCGAGACGATCGCTCTAGCCTCGACCTTCTCCGTACCATCCGCCTCGCTGGCCGTCCCCATCCCGGGCTCATATTATAAACAGCAACGCTCCGGCAAGCCGCCTCCGGCTAACAGGCCCGATTAGAAAAATTACCGATCAGCGCACTTTTACTCGAATGTCGTCCTCGACGTCTTTCGTTTAGCGTACTACTGACACGTCCGCGCCGATGCTGCACACAGGGCACATCTTCCAGCAAAGCGCATCACGCGAATCACACGACCGTCTCTCTCTGTCTGTCTGTCTGTCTGTTTGTCTCTCCTTTTGACGGACGAAATTTACGCAAACACGCTACACGTGAAAGCAAATGCTCCTGCTGGTGGTCCGCATCGCTTGCTCTCCGAAATAACTTTTCCTTCCCCCTCCTCCCCGGACGGCGACCGTTAATAACAGCCTATATAGGATGATCGAACAGCAGACTGGGAGCAATTAAACGACTATGTATCGGATAGAATAAGAAAATGATATTTAAAAATCGAAACAAACTTCGATCAGTTGGCAAAGCTAAAAATGGAGTGACTATTGAAGGAAGAACGGAATTTTACGAAAAAACAAACGATTAAAAGAAAAATTAGACTTTGAATAAATTAAAAGGAAAAAAACTGGGAAATATATGGGAGGGGGAAAAGAACATGACGAATAAGCGGAAAATGGAAATGTAGCGGTTTGTCCGTAAATGGGGTTAAATTGATAGCAGATGATGACATGAGAAAGTTTTTTTTTGTTTTTTTTTTGTTTTTTTGGGGGTTTTGTTTTGTTTTGTTTTGTTTTGATTTGCTTTGTTTTGTTTTGTTTTGATTTGTTTTTTGTTTTGTTTTGTTTTTTGTTTTGTTTTGTTTTATTTTTTGTTTTGTTTTGTTTTGTTTTTTTGTTTTGTTTTGTTTTTTTTTGTGTGCGCCAGCGGCTGTGACCTAACAACTAAGAAAGTTGAAATATGGGGTTATTAAATCGAGAAACGATTAGAAATAGAGAATAGAAAAGATTGAAATACAGGGCCGGATTATAGCTGCAAATGGGATAGGAAAAAGATCAGAGCTATAAGATAGTTTTCAATAATCAATTCAAATCATTGCATTCATCGTTATAATAATAAATACGTATGAGTGATGGAAATGAAAGCGATAGAGCAAAAAAATCTAACATCAAGGTAATTTTCCCTTTGAGTTTAAGATATTAATACATATAAATTTGTACATTATTCATTGTAAACTAATAATAAAACTCTAACAAGCTCTATTTGGGATGGAATTAAATTATTTAGCGATATTACATTCGTGATATATACTATATATATACGAAATATATAAGTTTAAATTAAAGTCCCATATTTTCTGATTGTAGGACAGTTTTTCGAGGTCTTCCGCAGGGATCGTGCCTTACTTTAACATTTACTTCCTTAGTCTTTTTTATCCTTCTAATCCATCTAGTTCGCTATTCTTTGTCGACGATATTCTCGTCTATTCCTTCTTCTAATGATCTGTTTTCTGCTAATGAGGAGCTTAATAACTCCCTTGCTGTTTTAGAAAATTCTTTATCCTCTCTTCACCTTTATATTTCCTCTGAGAAGTCTGCCTGTATCGTTTTTACATTTCGTCCTTTTGATCGTTCCTTGGTTAACCTTTTCATGTGCCAGTCGGCGTAATTCTTGACAGTACTCTATATCCTTTCACGATCATATTAATTATTTTTACATTTCAATCCTCAAAAGACTCAATTTTTTGAAGGCGTTGTCTCCCTCCCAAAAAGGGGTGATGATCCATATATCTTTCTCATGCTGTATAAGTCCATTACTCTTTGACTATTGTTATTTTCTTTATGCCAGTGCTCCGGTTTTCTTTTTTTCTTTTTTTTTTTTTTTTTGGGGCGCGCCAGCGGCATTGACCCAACAACAAGAAAACTAAGCTAAGAAATTAAACAACTAAGCGGTCCGAAATGGACGCAACAAAGGACAGCAGTGCGGACACCACAGAAGATGAAGGAAAGGAGAGGATAAAGGAAGAGTTATAGGGAGTAGGGAGACCTAATGACAGGAGCTGACTGTATAAAAGGGAGCGTTCGTTACGAAGAGCAGGACACTCAAAGAAAATGTGATTAGCATCACATGTACGAGGAGGATCACAATCGTGGAGAGAACAATCAGGAGAAGGTGATAGAGCAAATCGAAAGCGAGAGGAAGGGAGGAGAGAATGATCTTTCTGGTCAAACTTAATCGCATCCAAAATTCTTGTCTTCGGCTCTGTGTTGGTGCCCTGAATTCTTCTCCAATTCCAGCTCTTCCGGCCGAAACTGGCTTCGTGTTCCTCTTTGTATTCGAATACACTTTTCACCTCGGTGAAAGGGGTTCATGATTAGACGTTTGCAGATCTCGCCTTCCAAACTCATGAATTCTTATCAATATATCCAGGTCAACTGACGTTTTTCTCCACGTAAGATTCCAATTCTTTCTCTCGTCTCTTCTCGACTCGTTCCGCTTTCTCACTTTGTCCTTTCCCAGAACAAATCTCCGTGCTTTACCTATAACTTCTCTGAACAACTGTTTCATTCCCCTAAGCTATTCTCTTTACCTTTTAACATTAAGTCTCTCTTTCTCGTCCTGCTATTCACGAAGAATTTAACCACACTCTGTCCTCACTATTTCCTGCTCGCATCACGATTTTTACGGACGGCTCGAAATCTGCTTGGGGGGTCGGTGCCGCTTTTATTCTTTCTGCCCTCAACTATTCTGAGTCATTTCAACTTCTCTCCTTTTTTCTGTTTTCCTAGCCGAATCCATGGCTATTTTTCGTGCGGTCCTTTTTATATTTTTAACCTCCAATTCAGTGAATTTCCTTCTATGCTCCGACTCGAAGAGCGTTTTAGTAGCTATCTCCTTTCTATGAATATTCTTCCTGTCCTATTATTCTTTTGATTTACAATTTATTAGCTTCCCGTTCTACCCATATTGACCTGCTTTGGATTCCTGATTAATATGGTATCGCCGGTAACGATCTTGCTGACTCATTAGTATGGTCGGCCGCAGAAAATGGTCGTTTCATAGGCAGATTTCATTCCCAAAGTCTTTACTTTCTCTCTTTTCGTTCTCACCGTGGCTTTTAGACCGATCTCTCTATCCGTCCTTTTTCCTCAACCCTGACGACTCCTTTTACCTTGCCTTACAGCCTTCTTCATCCTTTTCTCCTTGGTTTATCAATTTTCCCATTATCAGCCGTTCTGTCACTTCTTTCATAGTTCGCTTTCGTTTTAATCATAGTCTGCTCCCAGCTTCTCGTTTCCGCTTTTCAATTTTCTTTGTGTCTCTTTCATCCTCCTGTCTTAAATGTCACGTGTGACGCAAAATTCGAATGTTCCTTCATTTCTACAGAATGCGCGATCTTTTATTCCAATTTGCTTAGCTTTGAACACTCTTCTCCTTAAAGTGCCCTCTACATTCTCGCTTTTCCATCTCCGTCTGTTGTTCCCTTGTTAGCCGTCTTCATTTCTTCTGTCTCTATTCGTTTCTTGATATAACTCGTCGCTCCATATGTTTTTCTATTCTTCTAATCTTTTGCGTTAGGCAAATGTCCTGTGCTGACGTGCCTATAATTTAAAAAAAAAAAAAAGTCCCATATATCCTTGATGAAGTTAAACTTTCCATAACGGTATTAAGCTTAATGGATCTAATGAGAATACTGGGGCCAGTTCCTTTCTACTTGGGATCCGCCTTTACTTTCCCCCAGATAATTCTCTGATATAACCAATATTCAATTTCAGATATTAGGTATATACCTGGAAGCGATTCGGATTTCGAACGAGACAAGTCTCGATAACCCATGACATCTCCGATAATTTGGTAGCCAAGCACCTTAACCATTAAGCTATCGCACTGCCTATATATAAGTATATGATAAAAACTCGGCCATTTTGGCCTCGCAAGAGGCTGTGCCCCTTAACCTCTCTTGCTTTCATTTATGTCTTTTTCTCTTCTATACTTTATATAAAATGATCATAATTTACAACGTAATTCTTACTGGCATCAACACAAAAAGAAAACCAAAACATAATCACAAAAATCCCATCCTAACATTTAACTTTCATTACATAAAATTTTTGCGTTACATAAAATTGGAACATTTTTTCGAATAGGCGGTAGCCTAAGAATTACGTTGTAATTAATATACTTATATATTGGCAATAGTAGATAAAATTATGCACTAGTGCTTGTGCATCGCCATCTTGCTATATTTTATCATCAATGGACAGTGTATAACTTCCAAAATTGCACATCGAACGATAAGAAATTTAAAAGACAATTTAAAGTATATAAGCATCTAACGGATTTACCGTCTCCCTTTATTATGCACTCCATTTTAATATTATCTCTTTTTATTCGTTTTCTACTGAATAAAATTCTTATCGCTCCGAAAGTATATAGGTTGTACAACCTAAATACTGTTAAAGTTTAAGTCATAAACTTAGTGCAGATTTTAAGGTTCAGAAAATCCTATCAAATTGCCGCAGTGAAATTATGACAAAAGAATTGCTACTTATATCCAGATAATAATTGAGAAAAAAAAATTGCGTCATAATATGAGAAAAGAAAAATGATGTGCATATCTGATATATTGTGAGAAACTACATTTCCCTAACACGATATATACATATATATATAACTCGGCCATTTTGGCCTCGCAAGGGGCTGTGCCCCTTGACCCCTCCTGCTTTCATTCCTGTCTCTTTCTCTTCTATACTTTGTATAAAATGATCAAAATTTACAACGTAATTCTTACTGGCATCAACACACACAAAAAATAACATAACCACAAAAGTCCTATTCTAACATTTAACTTCCGTTATATAAAATTAACACATTTTTTCGTTACATTTTTCGTTACATATTTCATTATATAAAATTGTGACATTTTTTAAATAACAATAACAAAAATCCTACAAAATATAACAAACGTTACATAAAATTGGGACATTTTTCTGGGACATTTTTTTGGGACATTTAGCATTACATAAAGTTGGGAGATTTAGCGTTACATAAAATTGGGACATTTAGCGTTACATAAAATTGGGACATTTAGCGTTACATAAAATTGGGACATTTAGCGTTACATAAAATTGAGACATTTAGCGTTACATAAAATTGGAACATTTTTCTGGGACATTTTTGGGGACATTTAGCGTTACATAAAATTGGGACATTTTTTTCGAATGGGGGTAGCCTAAGAATTACTTTGTAATTAATATATATATATATTAATTACAACGTAATTCTTAGGCTACCCCCTTCGAAAAAATGTCCCAATTTTATGTAACGCTAAATGTCCCAATTTTATGTAACACTAAATGTCCCAATTTTATGTAACGCTAAATGTTCCAATTTTATGTAACGCTAAATGTCCCAAAAAAATGTCCCAATTTTATGTAACGCTAAATGTCCCAAAAAAATGTCCCAATTTTATGTAACGTTTGTTATATTTTGTAGGATTTTTGTTATTGTTATTTAAAAAATGTCACAATTTTATGTAATGAAATATGTAACGAAAAATGTAACGAAAAAATGTCTTAATTTTATGTAACGGAAGTTAAATGTTAGAATAAGATTTTTGTGGTTATGTTATTTTTTGTGTGTGTTGATGCCAGTAAGAATTACATTGTAAATTTTGATCATTTTATACAAAGTATAGAAGAGAAGGAGACATAAATGAAATCAAGAGTGGTCAAGCTTGCGAGGCCAAAATGGCCGAGTTATATATATATATATATATATATATATATATATATAATAACATCGGCGCACCCAAGGGAGGTGCCACGGGGCCATTTCTCCCCCCACAAAATCTTCGGAATCTTAATTTTGTTTTGTAATGTTTTGTTTTACTTAAATAAAATTTGTATGCTTATCTAATTTGTGCTTATTACAAACATAATGTTACGTTTCTATTATTTTTTTTTTTTTTTAAATAAAATTCGTCAGTTTTGTAATTTTTTTAAAAATAATATTCGTTAATTTTGTATTGCTTTTTATTTTTTTTTATTTTAATTTACAAACCATGGAAATAGATGGGTACTTAGTCGAGGTACCGAGTTACCACCCCCTAACTCATCTTCTAAATTCTAGCCCCGACCAAAAAAAAATCCTGTGTGCGCCTTTGTATAATAAAAATAAACCACATAATATAAACGACGTATATCTTCAAAACTTGCAAAAAATTCAAAATAAATAATCGTTTTCTTGCTATAGTACGTGCAATTATTTATATTGCCTCTAATTTAATCTAATTATTCCCACGATTTCTTCTGTTGTCATTCTTTATTATTCGTAATATTTCTTTCCACCACTTTATTCGCGTTGATTTATCATCACCGACGATAATGAAGCTATGGCTGCTGCTCATTGGGTTTCTATTTTAAGAAAATTCCAGATTCTGGTCTTTTATTCCAAAGGAAAAAATCGCACTCCGAATTTTAGTAATATTTACTTTCCTCCCCCTTTACGAATAATCGCTATTTCTATTTCCCCATCCAACGAAATTCTTGCTTTTTGTTAATTAAGTTTCCTTCTGTTTGTCGTCCCGTTGTTGTCTCAATCATTCATCTACGCTTTAATCACGTACTGCCGCCCTTGTTATCATTTTCCCCCTTGGTATCTTCTATCCTTATTGTTCTCCTGGCATCATTTTTTTTTTTTTTTTTTTTCTATACAGCGTACCATCTAAAGTGCTTAACTGCCAAAGCTATTACTTAATTAACTTTAATAAATTGAAGGGGACAATTGCCATCGCTGTCAATGAGTTAGCAAAGAGATACTAGAGTGACATTACCATTATTGGTGCTGTTCCATGAGACTCGGTGATCTCTGGACAACATAGAGTATGTGCGATACAGTAGGGGCGCTGCTTTGTAGGCAGAATGAGCAGAAGGTAGAGAGCGGAGCTGCTTGGAACATAAAGTGGTGGGACGATCCAGTTGTATCCATGATCATCCTAGTATCAGGTTTGCTTCAAATGCTCTTCTCTCTTAAGCAGTCTATTTTTTATTCGCATTGGTTAAAACTTCCTCTGCTTCTCATTGTGTTTCTTCCGTTCTTGCCTTCTCCCCCCGTTATTGGTTTTTTATAATATTAACAATTTCCGATCAAATTCTAACCACTTCTCTCTTCTATAATTGCTGGACGAAGGTCGTTTCGTCGGAAAAAGAGTATATTTCATCTCATTTTAGTTGTAATTTAGTGCAAAATAAAGAAGAAAATTCAGACCCGATTTTAAGAATTTCCACCAAAGTAATATTATTAGAAGAGCTTTTTATACAAACTGCGTTCCGGTAATTGCTTTCGTTTTTATTCTGTCTTTTATTTATTAATTTTTTTAAGTCATCGCGAAATTAAGCCAAATAATAAAACTGAATATTATTCGCACCTAAATTATGAAAAAAAGGAGCAAAAAAAAAAAAAATCTGTCAGAGAAAAAAACTGTCAACCGAGAAAAATGAAAAAGCCCAGTTATTTGAAAATAGAAAGCAAATGGAAAAAGACTTTGAGCTTTCGCGGACTTTTTGATTTTCATTGGCCTATTATTTTCGGTAAGAACCACGTCACCATTTTTTTTTCCTTTAATTGCCGCGGACTTAATTACATTGGGTTAATGCCTCTTGCTGGTGAGCCCAAAGAAAAAAAGACGAAAAAGATAAATAACGGGAATAAAAGAAACCAAAAGTTTTTGGGGTCGACGACAGTGAAACGAACGGTTGTTGTCCGTAGAAAAAACCCCTGGAAAGAAAATTGAAATGGCTTTTTTAAGAGTCAATCGGTTAGAATAAACAAATGTTGCGGGGGAGAGTGGGGTGATCGATACAAGAAAATTCAAGATTTGTATTATTTCTTAATTTGAAAGCGTCCCCTAACGCGGAAGAGATAGGGCACGCGCGTCATGAAGTAGATGAAAACCAAACAGGTTTCCGAATTATCGAAGGAGGTAAACGAAAATTAAAGTGAGCATTTAAATAGGCGCTGTGTCTACGTGGGAAAGAAAGAAAAACTAATAAACAAATTTAGTATTGAAAAAGTTTGCTTATAGAAAAATTCGAAAAAATGTCACATTATCCATAATGTCAAAATGTTCCTCTCGGCAAAATTTTTGTGAACCGTCTGGGCTCAGTACGGTGGAGGATACTGCACACGGGAGTCATTAAGGAGGGGAAAACGGATTTAAAACAACCCTGATTAAACACCAAATAATCTCATTAACAGAAAACCGAGTCCGACCGTATCGGGTGACCATAAGCAACCCCAAATTTAAATTTCTTCCTCTCGCTCGTTTAAAGTATTACAGAAATCGAAAGGAGGATTAAACTGTGTGGAATTCGAGAGTATGTGGACGCTGCAAGACGCTACTTCAAAGCCCCAAAATCTGGCGATGGCTCTCAAAATGGAAAATTACGTCGCAGATAACGTATAGTACGTCGCGCGCGCAAAGGTGAAAATAATACCAGTTAGGAAAAACATGCACGCGACCAAAACAGGAAGTAATTCCTTCTGTCTGCAGTGGAATAGTTCATTAGAAATTTTCACCGACAAGTCTCTTGTACGGGATTAATAAGGACTACTTACAAGTTAATTTTCACGAGGTAAAAAACGACGGAAACTTTGGAGAAACAACTAACTCACGTGGGGATACCGCGGCACAAAGCATCGTCGCTTACACAACAAACAGTTCATTGTAGCATTATATCGCTGTAATGTCGCAACCACCCTATTCCCGAATTCAAGAGAAAACATACTTAATATGGATAACGTTTTTAAACGATAGATGTAAGATGATAAAGGCAAAATCGCAGA
Source organism: Icerya purchasi (assembly GCA_039619475.1). Lineage (NCBI taxonomy): Eukaryota > Metazoa > Arthropoda > Insecta > Hemiptera > Monophlebidae > Icerya > Icerya purchasi. Next base: position 207,552,779 of record CM077115.1, read on the forward strand.
TTCCTAAAAAAGGCGTTCCGAAGTGAGGGGGTCTTCTACTTTGGCGGCACCATGAATATTGAAAATTAGGTGAATTCCTTTGGGGAGGGGGGGGGAGTTTTAAAAAGCCTAACACTTTCTAATATCACACAATTTACGGTCTCAATGTACGGTGTGCAAAAATATCGCGTATGTATCTTGAGAAGTGTGTACACAGTAGGGGAATATTCACGATACCGCGAACTAGGCACCGCTTATAACATCCTCTCGGAAACATATCCCCCCGGTTCGGGAACATACATGCGACTACGTGATTTAATCTCAACCGCGAAGAAAAAGATATCACATAACCGACAAAAGCTGTTATTTCGGACATGGATTCGCGCATTTATTTCTGGAAATGTGATTTAGGACGGTTCTAGTGCAGAAAATACACGTTGGGGATGATCGCGCAAAAATTTCTTCTATTGCTCTGAGAGTTTTGGCAATAATAGAAGAACCAATTACAACGATAAAAGAAAAGACTAAAAGAGTGAAAATAAACGGAGAAGAAATACACTGCTTAAGATTTGCGGACGATATTGCGTTAATAGCTGAAAGTGAAGAGCAACTACAATAGGCAATTACTAACATTACAAAAAGGCTTGGAACAATTAAATTTAAAAATAAATAAAGGAAAAACAAAAATATTAATAGCTAGTATTAATGAAAAGAAGGCACAGATAAAGTTAGGCAAAGAAATATTAGAACAAGCAAAACATTTTTGATACTTGGGAAGTATTATAACACAAGAAGGAAGAAGTGATATAGAAGTAAGAACAAGAATAGCAATTTCCAAACAAACTTTCATGAAAAAGAGAGAATTATTCAACAAAAAGGTCAAACTAGGTACAAGGAAAAGATTAATGAAGACTTACATATGGAGTGTGTTGTTATATGGTTCGGAAACATGGGTATTAACAAAGAATCTTAAAAACCAATTGGAGGCCTTTGAAATGTGGGGATGGCGCCGCATTTTAAATATTTCACGGACGCAGAAGAAAACAAATAAAGAAATAATGGAAATGATAGAAGAAGAAAGGAAGCTGATAAAAATTTTGAAACAAAGAAGAGACAGATTTTTGGGACACATGCTGCGCCACAACACCTTCATAACGACAATAATAGAAGGGAAACTAGAAGGGAAAAGGAAACGAGGCAAACCTCAACTTAAATGGATACAACAGACAAAAATCAAACTGAAAATGGATTATAATAATATTAAGAACACAGCACAAGACAGGAAAAAATGGAAAAGGATAATCAAGCTACAAGACAAGAGCAAGGCTCTTAAAAAGAAGAAGAAGAAGAAGATTACGATATTATTATAGACACACTAGATGTACGAGTTGAATCGATTGCGGTTCAAGTATCGTCAGTTCCTAGGCATATCCAACGCTCTTTTCTAGTACATTTTCGCACTTCTAGTGCGTGAGCTACCTCTATTCGGAACAATATATTACGCGTAAGAATAAGGACGCAATTCACATTACACAATAACTCTGGCGGACGGTTGCTAGTAGTTATTCTGAGACTTTAGCTCTCGTCACGAAGAAGAATTTCGAATCTAAAGTGTCATTTTTGCAATCTCTAAGTAACTTCTTATTTCGCAATTAATTGGGGGGGGGGCGCCTTTTTGCAGCTTTTTATAAAACAACTTTAAAGATGACAATTATCGAAATTCGCTGCTCTTTTGTTCGCCAACGCGCGCGTGCACACACACACACACCAGCGGAAAAACAACGGGAAAAAGAACAATAACCGTTAAAGAAGACGTTGTTCGATTATATCAGATGATCTGCCGACAAGAACAGTGTACGCGAGACCGGAGAAAATAACTTCCTTTTCGTTCAAACAATGCGCGCTGTTCGGCCGTTTGCGTGGAATCACTGTGAATTACGTGAAACTATGTGAAAAATATTTCAGGCGCGGACTAGGTTAAGTGAATTAGAAAGAAACAACAAAACAGAAACGATAAAGCAAAATGGTAGAGAGAATAAGCGGCCGGCACGAGACGGGTGGTCGAGTTGACGGACGGCGAATATAATTACATGAAAAGGGAAAGTGATGGCAGATTTAGAGGCGATGCGGACGGCGAACCGATACAGTAGAACGGAATAATCTTAATACGTTCTTCTCGTTTACTTTCACACTCTGATTTATCTGCATTTCGTCAGTGGCCATTTGCAGACTGCACACTATACCCCCATCTTAGACATCACGCCCCGGCCGCTACACACACCGCAATTACCTATAATCTGCGAAGCGGATTTTCTTCCTACTTCATTCTCAAGGCTCAATTTAGATTCCTCCGCCTGATGGTATACGCTCTCCATTGTTCTTAAGTGCGACCATGCTGATTGCTTACAAACCGACAAGTCAAATCTATGCAAGCATACACGTTGTTAAATTGACCACACTGTCGTTTGGAAATTTTCATTACTTACCCCGCAGCAGAGTGCTTCTCCAAACTTCATTCGGGTTGATAATTTTTCGCAAGCTACTTAAATTATTAGCATTATTCAAAAAAAAGTGTTTCAACTAATAGAAAAGGTCAAACAGATTGAAAATTTTAAAGGAGTTGGCTGACAGTACCGGCGCGTGTAGGATAAAGAGAAAAAACCGCGTAAATATCTTTTTCTTTTTTTTTTTTTTTTGTTTAAATAATTTGCGGGTCCCATAAGGCACTAGCCCGTCTGTGGGTTCCCAACATAATTATATTATTTATTTGTTTAATATAACATCAACTTATGTGCTACTTTATGTTACAATATAGAAATTGTTAGCTTATATCTTACTATATTACAAAATCCACACTCTCATTATTTATCATATATGTTACAATTATACCACCCCATCTGAATTGTTACTTCTTATTATAATGTCCTTATATATTAACTTATATATACAATGATACAATATAATTTTTATAAAACTAACACGCTCTCATTAGCAGCTTAAAGATGAAGATCGTGGCGAGTCTCATATCAATGTTGTGGTTATTACTATTATTACGATACAATTTTTTTTTTTTTTTTTTTTATATTTATTTATTATTATTATTATTACTTTTATATTTCTATTGCTCTTTACACCATGCTATCAACCAAATTCTAACCTTGTTTTTCCATCTCTCTAGATTTTTTTCATTTCGAATTTCTTTTGGTATGTTCCCCATTAATTTAATTAATACCTCTTCCTCTACATTGTCGATTTTACTGTTAATCCCCCTAGTTCGTATATAACAAGGTGTTTTATCGCAATTTCTAGTCCTGTACGTTCTTGTTCTAGTTGGTAACTGCATATCTTCGAGTTTAGCACTGAGTAATTTGCTGTAATAATATAATATTTTTGCTGACATTTCGTTATTTTTGTTCCACCAAGTGATGTTATCTAATACGTCCGTCTTGTTCTCGTTGTGTAAGACCTGTTTTAGACATTTTTTTTGTGGTTTGTTGATTTTCCTCATTTCTGTAATTTTCGCCTCACCCCAAATTTCAATTCCGTATTTAATTCTGGACATTATTATTACAACTTCGAAATATAATCTTAGGCTTTTGTATGTCATACGTTGTTTTAATTTGTATAGTGCTGGAATAGCTTGTCTAACTTTACCCGCAATGTTGTCTATATGGTTTCTCCATGTTAGACCTTTGTCTAATGTTATCCCAAGGTATTTAAATTCATGCCGGAAAGGTATTTTGGAAATTAGTCGATATTTCCGTTCGGAATGTGTGTCACTTTGATCACTCGCGCAGAAATAACGCATAAAAATGTATTTTTTTTGAAGGTGAGGCACGGGAGATTCGCCATTGCTTGGGGATTACCATCAGAGTAAGGTGCAGCAGTTGTTGGAATATTTGCTTTTCGTGGGGTTACGTGATGAAATAATTTGATCGATGATATTGTCTTAAAATGTTCAATCTCGAATTCAACGTTGATTCTACTGCTAACCCCCCCCCCCCCCCCCTATACACAAAGGCAAAAACTCTAGGCCAAATAAATCACGGATGCCGATTGTCTCTTACAAGAATTAATAGATTCTTCGATTGAACTCGACATTCATTAGGTACTATTCGAAATTGTAAAACGTTTAATTAAACTTTATCGGGGAAAATCTATTAAAAATATCTACATATAGGTGTACATAAACACCGACATATTTTTTTACAGTCCCGTATATATAATATGCGCGCGATTGTGTTCTTGAAACATGTGTCGGTGCTTATATAAATAGTTTTAATATTTTTTCCGAAATAAAGTTTAATTAAACGTTTTACAATTTCGAATAGTACTTAATGAATATCGAGTTCAATCGAAGAATCGATTAATTCTTGTAAAAGACAATCTCGGCATAGATGATTTATTTGGCCTAGAATTTTTGCCTTTGGTTTTTACAATTTTGAAAGTCCCCACTGGTGCTGCCGTACACCTGTACGTGTCAAAAATTCTCAACAGTGATCAGCTGTGTTTTTTTGTGTTTTTTTTTTCGGTAACTTGCTGCTCCGAGGATGGTTTATTTTAAATGTTCCTTTTGAATTTTGCAACGCACTTTTTAGATAGTGCTATTGAATTATTTTTGGTATTATTACTACTTACTTTTTTTTTGTCTTTTTAAAGGAGAGCTGGTTACAGATAAACAAAGAAAACGATATTATCAGGTAGAGTCCCGAGAAAAGGATCATCTGGAAGTATGTGGAGAAGAGAGAAACTCAGACGCGGTAAACCAGCCGAAAACGTCGCAAGACGTTAAAGCGAAATTGTACACATCGACGATGAAGTCCCCTAGTGAAGCAATTTAAGAATACTAGTAGGTGATTTCTCGTGTTTTGTTTTCTTTTTCTGATGATTAAAAACTTTTAATTAAACTTTATCAGAAAAAATATTAAAAACTCGTCGCTTCGAGGCCTTTACTTAGAGCCTACGGCTAAAATTATGAAACATGGAATTAGCCTGATTTGGTGAATCCTGAATTTGTAACTGCTGTTGTTCTGTTTTAGGAAATTATGAATGAAGAAATCAAAAAAAAATGAAGAAATACAAATAATCGTTTTATTTTTCTGTTTGTTCTGCATGGTCATCAGAAGTACCGGTACTGTCACCGGTTTACGATAACTAAAATAACTGGCATACATAATTTTTCGAAGAATCGATGCTTTAAATTTTAACGAGCGAAGACTGTATCAATGCACGATCCACCACGAATAGTCGACAGAGCGAGATTTGTTTTAAGCTTCAGATCCAGGTTTATATCACTAGACAAAATGGTGAATATAGCATATTGTCCTTTTTCAATAACTTTGAAAATCTCTGCTGCCTTAGTGAGCCATAAAATTCAATTCAAAGAAATCGTCAATATCGTCAATGCCAGTGCAAGTTGAAATGTAAATCATTACAATCAATGCCCGCCGACTATTGATAGAGCTTTCGATAGCGCATATATCACTGTACTCTTCGCTTACTGTCACGCTTCTGTTGAGTTCCAACGAATTTTTGTAAAATTTCATCAGGTTGTGCGCAGTAGTGACTCTCACTGTAGTCCGCCGAACGGTTTATCGAATTGCAATGTGGGTAATTTGTTGAAGCTGCCAACTGACCAACAGCTCGGCTCCAATCATGCTCTAGCCTCGTCTATGAATAATGCGCTGACTCACTATAAACCCGTTTGTCCTACTGCAGTGCTATTGTTATTATAGGCGCGCTACGTTCGTCTCCCTATCAGCGCACATTTCATTTCCCCTTCCGCGTAACGTTTTCGGACGGTTAGGTCCCGACTAAAGCATGTTTCATGCTAATATTTATATAAACACCGAGGAATGTTTAACACAGCTCCATAATCGCGGCATATTATACCATGATTTTATATGGTACTATATTGCCCAATTACACGGTGCTTATACAGATATTTTTAATATACAAAAATATTTTTTGATAAAGTTTAATTAAACGTTTTACAATTTTGAATAGTACACAATGCGTAATGGATATCAATAGAAGAATCGATTAATTCTTGTAAAAGATTATCGATCAGCAGCCATAATTGATTTGGCCTAGAGTTTTTGGCTTTGTATATAAATGGAGGGTTAGCAGTAGAATCAATGTTGAATTTGAAATTGAAAATTTTTAGAGACACGCAGATTTTAAAATTTCTGACGTGGGAACATCAAGAGTATTTAGAATCGGAGACTGAAACAAAAAATTGTACGATTATTAAGGAACTACATATTTAAAGAAATGAAAATACTGCGGCTGGAGTTGGTAATAACGATTTTGAAGAATATGACTGTGGTTCCGATGAATTTTTAAGCATTGTCGCCAAACTCGGGGTCAAAGGCTTTTCAGTGTCGAAAAATACTAAAAATAAAGACAGTGCGCGACACCTGTGTAAGACGGACTAACTTGACATATGTGTCAAGTAGATCGTAGCAAATTCTCGATTAATGGTCATGTATCGGCGACATTATTGGGCTTAAAAAAGAAAGAATATAACTTTGTACCACTTTTTCCTATTATTCTACAGAGAGAACACTAACGTGACGGGTGTTTGCTTGTAACTTTAAAAAGAAGTTTTTATCGGCTACATCGGCAAAATGGCAAACACACTAAGCATACACGCGTAAATTATACTAAAAATGTCAAAGTTTCAGATAATTTCAAAATTGCGGCAATTAGGCTTAATAATATTGCTTTTCTCGAGAAAACTAGGACAAAGTTCGAAGACGAGACTTAATTAGTAAATTATGTAGCTCGGAAAGTAGACTTTTACTGTACTAAAGATGGACAGAAGTTCGGCGCCCTACTTGCTTCAGGAGAAGATAGTTTTTAGAGGCATGCTCAAAAACGGTGAAGAGAAAGTTATAGTTTTTCTTAAGAATATGAACATTATTCTTATAAAGGATAAAAATTCAGTTGCATGGAATAGAAAAGAGAATTCCTTGAAAAAATGTAAAATGAGACAGAGGACTTGATGATATGTGCCGTTTATAAGGATTTCCAAAAAAAGGAAAAAAAAAAAAAAAAACGGTATTGGTCAAGATTCAACTGGGACCTTTGATTTTCCTCTTAACTATGTGGCTACGAGTGTACTTTCTGAAAAAAATAAAAGAAATATAAAAAAAACAACAAAAAACACTGGAATTTCTACAGAATTAATATTTTTTATATTTAAAATATTACGCTGAATTTTCTGTAAAATGCCCATTATTTTAGAAAATCGTGTTTTTTTTTTCTCTGGGCTCACCAGCCAGGGGTTCTTGACCTAACGATTAGTTAAGGAATTACTAGATATAAATTCCATATTGGAGATAAAAGTTATGAAAGTAGCACGATTTTGTACACGGTATAACTTTTTGTTTTTGCGCGTTAGAATGCATACTAATGTCGGTAGCCTTTTTCGAAAAAAAAAAAACACAAGCAACATTGTACTACCGAATGACGATAGTACATGCAGCCAAATCATTCTATTTTTTTTTACCCTACCCTGGGCGCGCCAGCGACCTTGACCCAACAGCACGATAATTTGATAGATAGAACTAAATAGCTAGGCGGTCAGAAATGGAACTCGCAAAGAACAGTAAGAGTGGAACAACTGAAGACAATGGGATGGGAAAGGATATAGGTAGCATTAAAAGGAGCAGGAAAAAAATCTGGGCGTATAAAAGGGAACATTCGTTAAGGAGGGCAGAACATTCGAAAAGGATATGATATGAATATACAAGGAGGTTCAGAAACATGAAGAAAGAAGAAAGAGCTAAAGAAAAACGAAAGGGAGAAAAAGGGAGCAGAGAATGATTGATACTGAGTCTAATTAAGGAAACAACAGCGGAACAACGACAGACAGGAATAGAATGAAACCAAGGCAGGAAAACCCGGTTGAATAAGACGGTAGTATGAATAATGATTAGAGAATAAAGATGGATACATGTCCAGCTAAAGTCTGGAATGATTAGAGCGTGATAGGGAAAGGATGTCTGAAGAAGGGAAAGAGTCGAGGCTCCACCATTGCGGGTGGCTGAGCGAGATAAAAAGTCAGCTGAGTCATAGCCTTCTATATTGGAATTACCAGGAACTCACAGAAAGACTATGAGGATGGAACGGTACGAGAACAAAGAGGAGACGAGAGATCGAATTGAGAGAATGATATACCGTCAGAGGAATGAGAAGGAGGAGAGGAGATAGCTTGAAAAACGCCTTTAGAATCGGAAACGATCAGGAATTCCACTTGTAGAGAATATAAAATAAAGGGCACAAAGGATTGAGATCGATTCGGCCGAGAAGATAGAGCAAAAAGAAGGGAGTGTGAAGGACTGTGCAGGAACGAAGGAGACGTAACACCCACGTTCTCGTCACTCTTGGAATCATCCGTGTGAAGATTAGGGCATGGGAAGGAAAAAAAGGGTTCAGCAGCTGAAGGAATTCGAAGTTGACTATATTGTGAGAGGAAGAATTAGCTCGAATCGGGAAGGAGGAAAAATTGATAGGATACCGTGTGCTATTAAAATCATAAGAAAAGAAAGATAAGAGAAAACGTAGGGAGAAACTTTGGAAACACGATATACGATCGAACCGGAATTCTATGAGACGCTAAGCGCCAGTAGTTTTTGATATGAAGATAGAATTGCATGGAGAAGTGAGATCAAATCATATTGTTACCAAGACAACAATTTTATCTCTCCATTGTAATGTAACAAATGGCGCGAAAAATAGAGTGAATATTTCGTAGTCTCAGTAAAAATAAGTAGGTAAAAAATAAATACGCGATGGTGCAAAATGAATTACTAACGCAAAAAAATAAATACCTTCGTTGGTATTGACAAGTAAAATAACGCTGAAGCAATTAAAAAACAAATTTCGAACTGTTTAAACGTATTAACCCGGATTATTATTTTCTTTCACATTACTAGGAAAGATTTCACTAAAGACAAATATTATCATCTCAGCACTGAAACTGGAAAATGAAAGGTGTGTATGATATTTTCTCACATGAAAAAAATGTTCGACCAGCTAACCAATCGTAGCGTGTGCATTAAGCGAGACCCGAAGTGCGTAGATTAATATTAACTTACGTGAGTGTGCCGCAGTCCGCCATCAATGGTTGATCGCTTCACGCTAGAGTGTATTTACGCACACACACATACCACTTTAACAGTGTGCAATCAGTAGAAATGCACACGCTCGGCTGTGCATTTCAGATTGCATCGTGCTAGAATTATAAATATCGGGCAATAAGTGACCTGGTGTTTCCCTAAATTTTGTCAAGTTCCTAGGAGGAAACTGTCCTCCGCAGCCCCCTTGGCGACGCCTTTGCTTCTAAAGATTAAAAGTCTGTTTTGCATTTTTTTTTTTTCAATTGTAAAAATGGATATTTTGTGAGGATATTTTACTAAGCAATTTAAGCATATTTTAAAGTTATCTAACAGAATTAATCAAACTTTACCTGTATTATATAGATTAGCTCAATCAATACCACATCTTCGGGTTTACTATGATGCCATAGTGCTATCTAGAATTCTATACGGAATATCGATAGGAGAGAAGCAAAAGGTGTGGTAACTAAAAAAATAAGTAATCAGCGAAACAAATGTTTAAAGATTATAATGCCTAAAAAAATTTTAAATAGTAAGAATATCAGCTGATGGGGAACGGTAAAAAAAAAATGTCTCTGAAAATTCTCTACTACTATTATTGCTTTCTTGAATATATATGTAAAACACTAAAAATATACGAATTCCATTGACGGAGAAAGGTAGGGTAACTAGGAATCAAAGGTAGCTTTATTACGTATGACCGAAAGAGGAAAAGTAATATAAGCTAGATAACACTAATGAAATGGTCTTAATTAAATTGCTCCAGCGAATTCTCGAAGATATAATGAATATAGAAAAACAGGTCCTTGGAAATTACAAATTAAATGGTGGTTAGTAGACAATGTTAATAGTAGCGGATATTTCAGGCAGTGCTAAATTTATCTACGGTCTACTGGCTGGAAATCGATCATATACATACAGTGGGTAAAAAATGTATTCGATCACCACTAAAAAGGGCCACAAGACTGAAGGGGGTCAACGCACCGGGCTAAAGCATACTACATATAGTAGAAAAAGAAGAGAAACGAGAAAGAAACATGTATTGGAACCAAAAAAGTTAAACACAGCTACAGGGTATACAAAAAATAAAAAAAGTGACATCAAAAAAGTATTCGATCACAAATGACTACAATAAAAAAAAAAAAAAAAAATGCTTACCACAAACGAAAATACGATACTGGGGTACTTTGTATGCATTCCGTTGGCATCGATGACTGCTTGCAAGCGTCGGGGCATGGATTCCACCGAGTGTCGCGACGTATCGGAGGAAATTTCCACCCATGCAGCTTGTAAAGCTTGATCTAAATCCTTAGCGCTAGAAATCTTGCATTTGCGGACTCGAGCATCAAGAAAACTCTACAGATTCTCAATGACGTTCATAAACCTACATGGGACATTATACAGAATGGGGGTGTTTTGGGTCATTGTCTTGTTGAAAGACAAATGACTCTGCCAGACCCAAATTTACCAGCGCTGTCTTTGAATTGTCACGCAATTTGTTAATGTAACTAGTTTCATTCGCCCTTTAATAAAGACCAGATTTCCGACCCCACTAGCTGCCATACACTCTCAAACCATCCGGTTCCCGCCTTCATGTTTTACTGTAGGCCTCAAGCTTTTGGCCTGTAGCTCGGTTCTAGGTTTGCGCCATACGTATATTTCTGTCCATCCGATGCGAACAAGTTAAATTTGCTTTCGTCGGAAAATATAATGGAATTTCGGAAGGTTATAAGATTTGTTCATCTATTCCTTTGCAAATTCTAACCGTTTCTTTCGATTTACTTCCGAAATGAAAGGTTTTTTACGTGGTGCTCTACCGTTAATTTGGGCGAAATGGAGGACATTTCTGATAATTTGCAGATGAACAATTTTGCGCGACCTTGATTTAGCGGCTAGCTGGGGCAGGCTTTTAAATGGGGTTTTCACCGATTGATGGATAATCTCGCGTCGCTCTCGGCATGTTAGTTTTTTTGGTCTTCCAGTTCGCGCTTCATTTTCGGGGTTTTTCGTATTTTTGTATCACTCCCCTGTACGAATAATTTACATTTTTCATGATTTCGCGGTAACTTAACCCGGTTTATCGTAGTTATTATTCGCGCACGCACTGTTTCAGCTATCTCGGCTTTTTTTGGTTGCGATTAACGCTACTTGTGTCACTTTTTTTAACACCTCAGCAATATGTACAACTACTGACTGTACTGCATTTTTTCTGTTTTATCTCGCACGCATTAGTCATCCGTTCATGAGTGATCGAATACTTTTTTGTCGGGTTTTTCCTTATTTTCTGACATTGCGACGTTGTCTTCCTCAGCTGTGGTTAACAAGTGGTGTAATTACGCATATTCGATCATTCTCTTTATAAGATATTACTTTCTTCCATCCCTCTCTTTCCACTACAGTTCTAAAGATTTTTTTGACTTTTTTTACCCACAATATATATAATTAAGAAGTTATGTGTATTGTTTTCGGGGTCATTTTTGGCGTTTTCTGGTTATTATTTTAATTAATTCTTAAGTAATGTTGTGTAACTTTACATATTATAAACGATGATAACAGTGTCCAGACCCCACGGATGAGAGCAGTGTGGACCCGCGATTTATTTTTTAAAATAAAAAAATACACGCGGTTTTTAAACGATTTTTTTTAGAAAATAACGTTTTTCTTTTGTAGTGAAAAATGATAACATCGGAATTGGAAAGAAACATTGCCACTTTTTCTGTAAACATAACTGTCTGTGTGACCATAATCCTACATTAGTTATTTGGCAATTTCCTCCTTTATTTTTTTTTTTTTTTGTATGTCAGTAGTATGAAACCGTTTCTCGGTAATTCCTTTAAGATTCGTGCGGTAATTAAATCATAGCCCGGTGATTTATTCGGGTTTAAAGTTTTTACTGAAGTATTGATTTCACGCGGGGACGTAGGTTTTATTGCTGAGCAAACATCATAACAATAAGTTTCATGGTTGAACGTTGCGTTTTCAGGATGTGGCTGGAATATTTTTGCGAAATATTTCCCGAATATTTATGTTTTTTCTAGGTCCTTTCTGCTCAGATTCGGCCCGATTTTCTTATTGGATGCTTGTATTGGCCTTTTTAGGTTCCTTATTGCCTTCCACAGCGAGTAGCCATGTTTTGCCATAGGTGACAGATTTATTAACCTTTCTTTTAATGATTTATTTTTTAAATCTTGCAGTAACTTTTTTTAAATCTTTGTTTGCTTGCTTAATGCTGTCTTATGAGTGGGATTTCTTGATGTTTGCCATTGTTTTTGTAATTTCCTATTTAACTGAACCGTTTTTTTAATTTTATTCGGGTGATAAATAACAGGCTTATAATTGCCTGTAAGTGTAATAAAATTTTCTATCGTTTCTTTTATTTGTTTCTCGGATTTTAAAAGTATTTTGAGATTTATTGTGCGTTCAAAATGATCTCGAAATGCATCCCAGTTTGTGAATTTATTATGCAATTTCGGTTTACGCATTTTCTTAACTACATCCTGACTAACTAGGAGCGTAAGTGATGAATGATTTAATGGCTAAAATTCATCGATCCTGACATCGACAAATGCTAATGAAATCCTTTTTAGTATATAGAAATCCAGAAGGTCTGGTATTTTATTGGGATCAGTTGGCCAGTAAGTAGGTGTTCCCTATGAGCAAACAATGCTGCAAGTTTCATCGATAATCGATTTTAGTTCTTTGCCTCTAGGTACTGTCAATCTTGATCCCAAGTATACATTTTTCGGATTGTAGTCACCTCTTACAATGTATCTACAGCCTAAAGGTTTGGAGAAATGTTCTTTTTTTTTTGTATTGTACCGTGAAGGACAGTAAACTGCCGAGACACTAGTATTTGGCCGTTCATTAATTACTACGCTGGTTGCTTGTAGATAATTAAGGTTATATTTTTCCAGTTCATAATGTTTTATATTGCTTTTTATTATGATACCAGTGTACATGTGCTGTACCATCCGGTTGATTAGTAAAATATCAATTGTATCCCTTAAAATTAACAAACCTAGTGGTTGTAAGGTGCGTCTCCGACAAAAGGAGAATATCGATATCATGTTCTATAATGTACATCTGTACTTCAACTATATGGTTTAAAAGATATCATTTGCGTTCCATGTTACAATTTGTAATTTTCTCATTTCTTATTTAACGTGGCAATGATGGCATTGAGTAGTTTCTGACACACGTAATCAAACCTAACACTTATTAACACTGCATCGACAGCCAATGGAAACTATTTCCAATTTTTGAGTTTACTGTGTACGTAAACACTAGATGATCCATATGAGTCCGATTACATATCTGGGATGCAGTTCGGGAACCCACAATTCAGATTCGGATCCGTATCCGAAGAGATAACGAACTTACCCACCACCGCACTCTATTACGAGGTTACAAATTCGCTATCTAACTTATTTTAAATAAACTAACGGTAATAAGTGTTTCCAAAAGATAGCGCTTTGCACCGGAATATGAACTGAACTTGTATCCTGGTTACACATATGTATATGATCATAATTTTTTATGGTTTTTAAAGTAAAAAATTAAAATTTGAAATACTTTACGTAATTTTCTGTAGCGGAAGCTTCTCATTATGAATTCAGTGCGTTTTAATATCACGCGTTAGTTATGTTCCTAACTTGATACCGAATATTTTTATACTTTTATTTTTTTTTTTTGTGGAGGATTTTGGCGAGAACCAATCGACCCTTCAAACTAAAAAGCAAAACGACTATATATAAATACCGCAACAACGTAAGAATCGTAATGTACATCAATACATATTAGACAAATGTAACAATGAGCTAAAAATATAATAAGGTGGATACTATCTTATCGAATGTTATTTCTTCTCTTTTCAGGATGCATTTGCATTTATCGACGTTGATTGTCATTGTCTCTCCATCCTTGGTTTAGGGCTCTTAGTCAGATTCCATTCCTTGTAACTCTTAACTGCTACTATTTGCACGTGTTGATGGGTAATTGTCCGTTTCTGACAAATCCAGGGAAAAAACAAATGAAAAAAAAAAAACTAAATCCGAGTAAGCTGATTTTGAAAAATTGTAGGCAACATCGGCGTTAACAAGATGCGATCATGTCGTTACATCTGAAAAACCGATCCTGAATAAATGAGCGGACAGGCATTGGTTCAGACACAGCCCAGTGTTAGTAGCGATCATTTTGCGAAACAATATGGAAAACTTGTTGCTTTGATGGACTGTTGTACTCTAAACTGGAAGAGTAGGAAACACAAATTTAAGGAAAATATGGCGCGCAACCAGTTGACCGCTTGCCTAATTCAATACTGAGCACATCCAGTGTAAACATGTGAAATAGTTTTACAAAGATGCACTGGGGTAGCCTTACCAAATAACTAAGACTATCATCAGTACGCTATCCAACGAGAGATATGTACAGAATTCTTAGCATCGCAGGATATCGGTCTTGATCTATGTGCAGTTCAGCATTTTAAGGATCTTAACAGCTTTACTTTAACGCAGAGCCGGGCAATATAACCCTTCATAGAATTTTACATCCGATGTAAACCTAAAAAGTTCATACTGCAAAAGTGTAAATCGAAATGTTGTTGAGAATAACACAAACTGGAGTGACCAACTGTCCGTAAGTGTAAGCAACTACTCGATTTTTATCCGCAGAAATACACATGTACGAATCCGTTATTCAGTTATGAATGGATGCAGTGTCGGACTGTAGAACGCTAACAGCGCATTGCAAATTATTTGACGAATAAAAAATAGCGACATAATCTGCATATCAAATATTTGTACAGTTTATATTTAGTTTAAATACCGGAGAAGTATACAAGTTAAACCATAAGGAGCACAAAAGGAATCCCGAAGAAGCCCGCTACGGGTTTTTCTATATATTTCTTTATTTGAGGGGGGAAAATCAAAAGCCATTGTACAGTTTACAGATAAATTGCATACTGTGCTACAAAAGGTTTCGGAGTATTCGAAGAAATTAATCGAAAGTGTAAGACCGAAATGTGTATCAAAAGTCAAAGGCCATTTGAAGGTAGATCAATTTCCTGTCCACGAAAGACCATGTATTTAGTTTTAATATTCGTATTCTAACCACCGAATAAGTTTCGAATAGTTTTCTTACGCATGAGCAAGATCGATTGCGTCATAAAATTTGTCAGAATTAAAATCCATATTAGATTTTTTTGGGAAGATTTAAAGATAGTCAGAGCGTGGTCCGAATTATGTTAGTGAAACCTGCGTACGTTATTTGATCACAACCAGGAGTAGAGTTTTTTTTGTTTCCTTCAAGGCACATTTAATTTCGAATAAGGCGAATGGGGTGGTAAGAAACTGGCGAACTATACGAATCTGGAATTATTCAGACATCATCCTCAGCAGGAACAACTTAAGTAGGAACACGGTAATAACCATAAAGAAATACTACATAAAACTTGTTGAAGGGTAGTACAGAAAGATTCCCATGCAGTATATTTTGTTCGTTTAAGAAGTCGTATTGTTTCTGCAAACACCCTGTTAAATTTGACGAGGATTTAGTTCGTCGGTACGTACGAAATGCTGTATTGCTTTGGTTGTAAGCAGCGGAGAATTCTACATTCCACAAGATTTATACCGATAGGTATGTGGTTTATGCTGTCCAACACTCCGTTTCTAAGATACATGCAACGCAAGAGTTGCATTAAGATACTCCATACAGCAGTTATTCAGTTATAAAGGTGATGTTATATTCGATTCTGTTCAACTGTAAGTCCAATTAGTTTTGAAAATAATCCAGTTTTTCCTCTTTTAAAATCCTATGACTCGCGTAGTTTGATGAGAGATTTGAGAACGAAATTTATGGGTATACAAATAGGAAATTTCTTTTTACTTTATATGCTGTAGCTCATGAACGAATAGACCGATATACTCGAGTTTTGAGTGAACTAATAAAAAACTTCATTTTGTTAGCGTAATAAAGTTCAAAATTAATCCAGTCAAATTAATGCATTTATCTTATTTTCACTTACCATAACAATTTTTAATTTTATTTGATCGCTGCGATCGGGTTAACCCCAGAGACGCGAAGTAATTATTCGTCTTGTAATAAAATTATTTTTTTTATGAACGAAGGTACGATCGGTTCCGTAGACATAAATATCCCTCCCCTAATGGGTTTGTCAACGAGGACATTAGCTTAAGAACTGGGAAGAAGGAGAAAATAACGTTATATCTTTAATGAAAACGTGAATTTTTTTTTTGTGTTGTGACAATTAATAGTGAATTAATTTTCAATTATTCATATCGCCATGATTAAGGACCTAGCTGTCCAAAACTAGCCGGCAATTTTAATTTCAATCAGCTTTATATGTTTATAGTGTATATGTTTTCGCTTAATAAAAAATTAAATTAATTAGTAGTAAACTCCAATTTTAGTTCAAAGTTAAGTAAATTAAATTTATGGTATGGAAACCTAATGTGATTAGTTAATTTTGTGTGAGACAATATAGTAAAAAGAAGTGAAGAGTATATAAACTTATAGTCACCAATATATATATATATATATATATATTTTGTAACTTATAATATGTTTTTAATCTAGTACATAATTTTCCTTTTGTTCCTTCAGTTACACATTGGTATAAAAGCTTATTAAAACTATCAAAAAATGTTCTGCTTAAATAATTTTCTATAAATATTGTGAATATGCTTAATAATTCAACTTAACAACACTTTAATTAAATGCGCTCAAAAATCCCCAATTAGATGTGAATTTCAAATCAAATCGAATTAAATAGTTTTTATTATTATTATTATTATTATTATTATTATTATTAAACCATCCTTTGGAAGGGATAAAATCTCGCTTCGAATTATTCGTGACAATTTTCAGTTTTTTGCTCGCCCTTTAACCCATCTTTTTAATGAGTCTGTTTACGGCGGATTTTCCCCACATCTCTAAAAATTGGCGTCATTACACCCGTATATAAAAGTGGTATCGCAACTTCTGCCAGTAATTATAGACCAATTTGTATTCTATCAGTAATCTCGAAAATATTTGAGAAGTGTATAAGGATAAAAATGATACCATTTCTAGAAAAGAATAATTTTTTCAGTAAAAATCAATTTGGGTTTCTTCAGGACAGAGGAACCGAACTAGCCTTATTCGAGCACATTAAGTTTATTTTAGCAAATTTAAAAAAAGGTAGATCAGTTCTGGCAGTCTACTTCGACATTAAAAAAGATTTTGACACGATTAATCATGTTCTATTATTAGTAAAGCTACAAAATGCAGGCTTCCGAGGATTTATCTTAAATTGGTTTAAATCGTATTTACAAGAAAGAAAATATATCACAAAAATTAACAATAGCTACAGCAATGAAGAGGTTCAAAATTATAGGGTACTCCAGAGAAGTATTCTGGGACCGTTTCTATTTCTAATTACATAAATGACCTATGTAACCTTAGTATTATAAGTAGGATATTAGTGGATGATGACGACACTGTTCTTCTGGTAGATGCCAGATCCCCCCATATTTTATAGCGCAAGAAGACGTTACGACAATTGCTCATTGTATACATTCTAATAAATTAGTGTTAAATTATGAGAAAACAAAATACATTATTTACAGTTATCATCATCCGCAAACGTGGGACAGTTTAACATTAAACAATGATTACATAGACAGAACTTATGAAATTAAATACTTGGGAATTATGTTCGACCACAAGTTAAATTAGCTTAAACATCCAGAATATATTTCAAGAAAGTTATCAAAGCTTAACTACCTCTTCTATTACCTGCAGAAATATTTTCCCGCACGTCATTTAAGTAGATTATATTTAGCCTTATATCAACCAGTGTTGGCATATGGATTAATATTTTGGGGGGGAACTGCAAAATATCATCTGTATTTAAAACTTTCGGCCTTAACACTAACGACATAAATAGTCATGGGTTACTACAATTAGAACCATTATATAGAATTAATTTATTGTTATTCATAAATAAATATAGTACAAAATTTAATATCAAAATTCGGGAAGATAGCACGAGGTCAGTAAATATTTCATGGCTGCTGTTCCTAAGTTTAATAAGTTTTATACAAGACTACAGATACAATATAAAGCAGCGATAATATATAATTCTCTTCCCTCAGATGTTAAGAATCTTTTAAGGAATTATAAAAAGCGGCATAGGCCTAAACTAATACAGGCACTTAATATGTGGTCGCTCCACTCTGTAATAAGATTAACGTTTTCCTATTAGCTTACTAGTTCCACTTTTGTCCAGCACATTATATTGCTACCTACATCAATTTTTCCCTTCACCTTCCTCTTAATTAATTTAATTATGTTTCCCCATCTTCATTATACTCGTGTACACAGTAATTGTTATATAACTCTGTACAGCAGAATACATTTTTAATTTTTCTTTTCAAACGAATTATCTAGAATGCGTTTTTTTTTGTTTTTTTATAAAATTTTATAATTATATAAAGAAGTGTTTACTTATTTTATTTACTTGTTTTTTTCTTGTTATATTTTTTGTAATATCCATTTATTTATTATTTTTTCAGTGCTTTTTATTGTTAATCTGTAATCCATTACTCGCGCAACTTTGCGCATAAATGGAAATTGGATAATAATAATAATAAAATAAATGATTTGATTATTATTATTATAATTATTATTATAATAATCAAATCATTTATTTTATTATTATTATGAGATGCAGCTGAACTGTCTAGATGAAACATATATTTGAGGTATATGTTGATAATTGTGAGAGTAATTGTACAAGCAGATGAGAGTTCATACGTCAACACTAAAATATGGACGCATGTATACATAAACTTATAACAAATTTTGTTTTCATTTTACTGTTACCGTGATCATAAGTGTAGTTTTGCATTTCTACATTTTATGTTTGCAATCACGAAGTAGGTGTATATATGAATGAGTGTATTGGTGAGTACGTGTAACTTCACCTTTACATGTGCATATGTATGGATGAATACTTATCGTGCTTAATTGCTAGTTTTTTTGTTTTTATCTTAAAATGTTTATTGTTTGTTAAATCCATCGCTCGTACAAATCTGCGCACAGATGGTATATGTATATGTACAATAATAATAATAATAATAATTATTATTATTATTATTATTATTATTATAACATAAATTCCATTTATGCATAATGATGCACAAACAATGGATTATCCCGACAAATATGCTAACATTTAGAAATAGCAGGTAAATTATTTACAAACAAAAAAAAAAAAAAAAATGCTACAGATAAAAATAATTAAAGTAGCCCAAAAGTAGCTTCCACTGTAATAACCCTGGTAGTTAAAAACGGTAATGCAATGTAAAAAAAAAAAAATAAACGATAAAAATTTATGTCATAATTAAATTTTTTCTCCATTTATTCACCGGAGACAGATAAAGAAATAATAAATTATTGACGGAGAATTAAAATTATAAACCAACACAGTGGTCAAATACCTCCATCTTACATCATGCAAATCCAGTTTACCAATCCGAGTACGTAATAATTGGCACTTAAATTAGCTGTAGCATTACAGTTACATAAATTTAATGACCAAGGAAGCCTGCAAACATTTCAAAGGATAGTATGTATAAGAAAGGCACCCTTGTAACCGGAACTTAGCAGAAGAGATTTTTTAAATGCTTATGGCGCCGTTTATAGCTTAATATGTGACACCTTGTTTCAGGTAGAAATGAACAAAAAATGGTAGCACCTGAATACATCACTTGTAATCCTGTGTGATATTTAAACGACTTAGGAATAGAGGCAGAATAACAATTAGACAATCTAGTGTAATATCCACCACTAAAGAAATTCAAAACTTGTTTTTGTTATTAATTACAAAATACAGCAAATTTGTTTTGCACGGGATTTCAAAATTCATAACGTTATAATCTGCTTCAGTATTATCCTAGAAACTTTATAAAAAAAAAAATCCCTAGAAACTGTATTATTTTAAGTACTGCGTTCTGAGAAACTTTTATGAGTCTGATATGATAATTTGCTGCACTATCCGAAAAATGTATGTCGTAAGAAAGAACAGGTTGATATAACGCCAGGAATAACCGTCATAGATGTTGAGGAGAAATATGCTGTTGTCAGTAAGAAACCAATTAAATTTAATCTTCCCAGTTTCTAGTCTGGTATGCTGGATGCTTACCCTCCATCAACTTATGATCGGTAAATATCCCCAAATATTTTCTTTCATAAACTTTTTCAATCATATTATCGTCTGATAAATATAGGAAAAAATTGTTACACTTTTCGAATCGTTGTAAATTATATATTACGTATTTCGTCTTATTTACATTTAATACTAATTTATTTTTAACCATCCATCCTACAATTAAATCGGACCCACTGTAAGCTAATTTTACTAACGCATTTGGATACCGAGAGTTTACTAACAAAACCGTATCGTCTGCATAAGTAATTAACTTCCCCTGCACATTAAAATTACATAGGTCGTTAATGTAAACTAGGAATAATATAAGACCCAGGATACTCCCTTGAGGAACGTTAAAATATTACGAAATTTCTTTACTGAAAATATTATTTATTTTTCTAACGTATCTCCTGTTCAGCAAGAAAGTTTTATTTATTTTTTCTACTAATTTTTCATTACGTAGTCATTGCGAGCAATATTTTTTCTGAATGCAGAAGTATCAAAATAACATAATTGTAAGAGAAATTTTGTGAAAGTAAATGATTCTTTTCTGTTATTTAGGATTTCATTTTTATAAACTTAAACATTTCGTTTAATAATTCAAAATTATTCAACATTACAAACGAATAAGCGAAAAAATTATATCAATTATTTCACTTAATTATTACAAATCAGCATTTTTTCACATTATTTAAGGCATATTTTTTTTTATTGCGATAATGATCATGCCTCCGTAAAAAATTTAAAATTCCTGATTAAATTCAGTAGAATATGCATTTCATATTTTAAATTAAACGGCAGCCTAATTTACGTTTTTTTCTTAAATTTTCACACTACTTCATTATAAAAATATTCGTGCCACTTATTTTATTTGTGTTTATATGTAAATAGGCAAAAGATTTTATGCTTAGAACAGAAGAATTTGAAGAGATAATTACATCACCAATATTTTTTGACAAAACAATGCTCATAAAAGAATTTTTCAGTCACAAATATATACAGATAAGCGCATCAAGAAGATTTGGGAAATCAGTAAATATGGATATGCTGAAATTGTTTTTCGCAATACAGATAGATAAAAAGGGATTTAGGATACCAGTAAATGAAACCAAAACTTACAACATTTTTACAAGAAAGTATAATAGCGAATTCTTAAAAATATATAAGGACAAGGAATTTTTTAATAAACATTTCGAAAAGTACTTTGTGCTTCACGTTAGTTAAACATGGCAAAATTTATGGAATCGTTTTCTTTCATAACCGGTAAGATAATTTGGAAATATAAATATTTATTGCAAGAAAATCAAAAGAAGCCACTTTATCTAGAATCGCTAAAGCACTATTATGTCCAAAGCAGCAAAACGAAACTAGATATAGTAGAGTGTAATGAAGTATTAGAATTCGTGTCAAGGGTGCTCCATGACGAATTTAAAGAGAAAGTAATTGTTCTAATAGATGAATACGATGCACCAATTCAGAATATGATTTTTTCATTTGGACAGGATGTTGATGAAATTATAAAAGATAATAGGAAGCGTTTTAAAAGGCAATAGCCTCTTAAATTCCTTATCGTACTATTCCATTATATTTGAATACAAATTACAAAAAAAACGGAAACGTAACAATAACTGTTGATGACCAAATAAGTATAGAGAACGTGAAAGAACTAAAAGAAACGATACGTGCCCCAAGTATAATTGATGAAACCGCACATGATTTATACTTTAGCGTACTACTAGAACTAGGATATTTGACAAATATTGACACTAAACCAACCGGTAATCAATGCAGCTATGTATTGAAAATCCCGAACGAAGAATTGAGATACGAAATTAAGCGAAATTATAAGGATGCCAAATTTACATTGAATAATTGCTGCAATGCAATATGTTGAATCACTTTTAAATTTAAATGATAAAAAAGAAACATATACGGCGCTTTTAAAATCAATAATAAATTGTTATGAAAATAAAACAATATCGACTGAAAACGATTTTAAAAATTTCACTTCAAGTTTCCTCTATACGGGAGCACAGATATAAAAAAAGCAACAGATATTTATTTTAATAAAACAATTTAATCCTTATTGCGGTGAACCACAAATATTGAAATGTAGCAGTATTAATTATTCAAATATTTATTATGTAAGGAAATAAAAGTTATGTAATGTAAATTAAAATGTATCTATATTTATGTATCTATTGATTGATGCGAAACTGACGTAAGAAAAGTCTTGGGGACCCTGTTACTTTACACGAAGAACGTGAGATTAGTAAAAAACAGCAAACACGTACTTTATCATATTTTATTTAAATAATTCATTGTAGTGGTATAAGTTAATCTATTATGTAATAAAAGCAATTGTGCTGTTTGAAATACACGTAGTATCTAACGATAGATGAATGGACAAAACAGTACACGTTAAGATTAAGGATAAATTTTGTTGTTAAATTATTAAAATCCTATGGCTATGTACATTATTCAAATTTACATATAAAATAAAAAATAAATACAAACCTATTCGAAATATAATTAGACGCGAAGTTACATAAGGTAATTTTTTGTGTATAAAAAAATATAACGATTTGAGTACACAGAAAAATTGAAAGAACACAAACGTACGCATTGATGCATAATAATACTGCTTACATTACATTAGGACTTAAAAACAGTTCATTATTTTAAACGCTACACTTTATAAAAACAGATAACTTTAACAAATCTCGTAACAATTAAAACTTAAGAATAATGGACGGATTTTGAAAATAACAATCACTAAATTTAAAAAAAAAAAAAAAAATGGTCCTCAACAACTTTCCCTTCCACTTACATCGAAGGGGTATTATTCATTAGTTATAACAGAGCAACGCTAATGAAAATTGACCCATCCGCTCCTGAACAATTTTTTTTTTCCACTCGTTCTTATTAGTTACTCCTCGTTTAATTTAACACGTTAAATAAATATTTCTCTTAATCATAAGAAGGCACATTAATGGAAACTGCTAATTGTCATTTTTATTTTTTATATTTACATTGCAGTCAGCTGAAGGAAACATTAAAAAAAAAAATACTGGAACTGAAAATAGTATATATTGCACAATTGAATATATTACCTGTAATTTATTGATTACATTAACTAGTTTAATGTATAAAAATTTAAAAAAAAAAAAAAAAAGAAAGAAAAAGAAAAAAATAATTTCACAACCTACGTCGCGTATCACAATAATGCAAGTATTTAGATTATCTAAGTTTTGACAGATTCTTACATACACATATTAATATCAACATAATATATCAGTATAGATATTTTAGCTTTTGATTTTTCCTAATACCTTTTAAAAAATCTTAACTCAACTTCGGCCAACCGTCGCTTAATTTTACTATAAATTTATCGTTATCGACGGTATTTATAATACTGCAATTATCAATCTTAACATTGGTAATAATTTTTACCCCCACCCACTCTCTAATTGTAGTCTATTGCTCGGCTTTTATTAATAGAAAGTTTTTATAAATTTTTTCAGTCTAAAATTATAAAAATCACTAAAGCTACACGCTGCAATATTCATTTCATCGCATTGTAAGATTTAGCGAAGATTTTTAAAATACAAATTGTCTGTTTTTTGTTTCAATTTTTTCGTACCTGCTCCACTGATAATTGCACACACTTAATTATTTTAATTTTAATCGAAGAAAATACAAAACGCCGAAGATGATTTCTTACGTTATTCAAATAAATAGTATATCAATTATATATATACATATATATATATAAAAATATATATAAATACAAACAAGTATATGTGACGGTCGCTGAGAAAAGGTACATAGCGTGTGTCAAAAATGCGGTTTTGACTTAACAACGGTTTCGGACACTTTTTCAGCATGCTTTTTAACCTAAAATATAGGTCAAACGGGTGAAAACAAATTTTTTCCTCTTGCAAATCGTAATTGTATGTTTAAAATTACCATCTTTAAAGGTGTATTATATTGCGAAATTTTATTTTTCTCGAAAACTTGTTTTCTGACACACACTATGTACCTTTCCTCAACGACCGTCACATATATGTATGAGACGAAATTTACCTTTGATGAAAAAATAAGTTACGGGGAAGTCGGAATAGTTGGAAAATATTCCACACCCCGATATTACTAGCTAACGACTTAATGTATGATATTTCCTTAGACTAACCAATTGATGGAAAAACATTTTATCTTCTACAAAACTTATTACTCTAGCTACCGACTTAATGTGTCACACATATTTAATTGGAGATTAAGAATGAAGAGTGACAGATAGACAGATGTAGGACTACTTTCTAGTTTCTCGCACATTATAAAAGAAGAAAGGGACGTCAGCTGACACGGAGGACGAATGACTGTAGTAATTTTTTATTGAACAACCATTTTTAAAAAGTAGCTCTACAGACAGAATCGAATTGGAGAGGTTACAGAAAACTTTGTTCGGTATGGACGGAGGAAATTAAATTTTTTTTTTTTTAAATTAATTAATTATTTTATATTATAGTTTAAGAATTTTCTTAATAAAAGTTTATTTAATTATTTATTTATTTGTAGCTATATCTTATGGAAACACGCCTTTTTTTACCGAAATAGATGAAAGATCTCGATTCTGTGAAAAATTTTAAAAAAATATTACGAAGAAATTAACAGTAAAAGTGCAGCAACTAAAACGCTGTCTTTCTTCAGTTATTATACTCGTAATTTGACCACTAGGTGAACTCAATGTTGAGCATCGTTCACCAAAATGACAGATTTATATCGCTAAAAAAATGTAGCCCCATCCTAAATCCCCGTGTAACTCTACTGTACACGCTCCGGTACGGGAATTTAAAAGAAGTATCGTCGACTTTATCTCCACCGTAGCAATAGGGAATAATTCGAACGTGTTTGTTAAAGTATACCGGTGAATCCGCGGAAGGTTTAGGACATCCATCAAAAGGTAGTTACAAAAGCAGCCTCCGAAATTATACTTTAAACACGAGAAAAAAGGTTACGAATGCGTACGAAACTTCGTAATTATAAACGACACAGTAAGTACGGACGCAAGAGCACAAAAAGAATCATGGCGAACAATGAATAGCATTCGGCGACCACAGACTGGTCTCGTGGCTATAAAAATTTCGTTTACACCGACTAGCTGCGAGTATCGCCTTTTGAAAGACGAAAAGTTAAACGAACTTCAAGAATGATGCGACCTGGGATATTCTTTATGCGCACCATAAATAACAGAGAAGAGCTTGCCGCACCAGCAGTGTGAATGGTAAACTAGCGCTGGTCTGCTAGATTAATTTCAAACATTCAATTACGTATGCACGATATTTCGAAGATACCGTAAGGAAACCAGTTAGATGAACAGTTCAAGGCAACCCAGCAAGACGACCGCGTCGAGATCAACAAAACATATTGGGCTAAGTCAGATCACATTCGGGTAAATCAAATTTTGGAATGCCACGCGCTATTGGAACACTTTTCCTATTCACTTAAAAACAAAAAAAAGAAACTAACCCAGTTCTCATCCAAAAGACTTTTACGAAAAAGGATTTCTACATTTTAGCACGTAAGTAAAGATTTATGTCCGAATAATTTCTCTTCCACGATACCCCGAGTTTTGCCATGGTCATACAGTTTGGAAAAACGTAAAATAATAAATAATTAGGAGATACGCCGAACTTGCAAAAAATAACAGATACAACGGACGACCGGGTGTTTGGAATTTTTCAAAGAGCAAACCTTACCTTCCTGTACCGTATAGGGGGGGGGGGGGGAGCTGTGCAAAAGAGAACTATTTCTCGCCGAAAGAAATCCTTATGATTAAAAACAGATCGGGAATCGCTCAGCATCCCCCAACTTTGAAACCTCTATCGAATAAACATCTATTTATTTACAAAGTCTCCTTCGTCATAGCTCTAGAAGAAATATTTCGAAATCCGAATAGTACCGAAAAAACTAATCAATTAATCATTTTTTCGCCGGACAATTTCTATCAATTTTAAATAGGAATTTTAATTTTTCGCTAATACACAGTAAGTAGAGAGTTAACTTTGCTCCTTAATGGTGTTGTTGTAATAAAATGGGCGTAACTTTTTTTCGAATTCATCGAAATACCGAGAATAGAACAAAACTAAACAGACACACACAAGCGCGCGCGCACACACACACACACACACACACACACACACACTGTAAAATACATCGACGATAAAAATGACAGAATTTTATTCGTTAACCGCGGCTGACTAATATTGATTTAGCGATTGTCTTAGAACGAACAGGAATTGTTATTTTATTACTGTATAACAGCTGCGAGAAAGATATTGTATATCATTAAAGTGTGATCATAGAGGCTAGTAGAAGCTGTTTAGGGCGAGTGTCGTGATCGTGTCCTTAGAAATTAGTGACGCACTTTCGTCATCGTCATACGGCCGTACTCTGAGTTTGTATCCGCACCTTCTTCATACTGCCGTTTCGATTGAACGTCGGGGATGAACCGCTGAAACCGGGATTCGGTATACCTAAACCGCTTTCCGACGGCGCTTTAGGTTTCTTTAAGCTCGGTTTCAGCGGACTACGGGCTACCGTAGACGGTACAGTAGAACCGTTCGAGGATAAGTTCGTTACGACGGATAATGTACTATCATTTGTACCGCTCACCATACCGTACGGGTTGCCGCTGGCAGTTGTTAATGCAACATTAATTGTTTTACCTAGGCAAATAATCGAAACAAATAGGAAAAAAAAAAACAAAACAATTAACAAACTTTAAAGTAATTACGTTCTACTTAAATTAATATAATTACGTTCTACTTAAATTAATATCATTTCGGAGAAATTAGCACTAATTTAGGTAATTGTACATTTTGCGTAATGCTGCTGTAAACAGTGTGACGCTTCTCCTTATAATCACGGATTAAATACATTAATTCGCATAAAACGTAAATACTTCGAAAAAACGAGTGAAAATAAGAAAAATAACTTTTTGTTAGCGGTCTAGTAGTGTACTAGTTAACGTTCACACATATATTCAAGTTATACTTACGCTCCGCGTTCGAAAACTTGATGTGATCCAAAATTCTTGCTTTAGACTCTGTCTCGGTGCTCTTAAATCCTCTCCTATTCCAGCACTGCTTGCTGAATCGAATGCTCCTCCCCTGTCTATTCGCAGATCTTATTTAGGCTATCGCTTCCTTGCTAAACGTCTTTCTCTCTCATCTTCTTCTCTCATTTTTTCCTACCTTTCAATATCTCGGAATTGACGTTTTGTGCCTAGGAAAATTCCTATCCTTTCCCTTATTTCTCTCCGTCTTAGTTCATTTTGGCCGTATACAATTTCCTTTAATAGTCTGCCCTTATTTCTCCTTTAACTTCAGCGATCTCTGCCATCCTCTCAGAGTATTTATTTCGCCTACACTTACAAAATCTCTCCCTCCAGCTGTAATTAAACGGGAATTCCACCACAGTATTGTCAATTCTCTCTTCCCTTCTCATGTAAACATTTTCACTGGTGGTTCTAAGGGGCCTGATGGGGTTGGTGCTTCTTTTATTCTTTAAGATTATAACTTCTCTGAATCCTTCTGTCTTCCTTCTTTCTGTTCCATATTTACATCCCAGCTAATGGCTATTATTATACGTTCCGCATTATTTTTATCTCCTCCAATCGTCTTTCTTCTCAGTTTCTGATCATATCCGACTCCATGAGTGCTCTTCAAGCCATCTCTTCTCCTCTTCCTAATCATTCCTGTGATTTTACTATTCTCCGCATACGTTCTCTCATTCGGACTCTCTCTTCTCTCCATGGGATCCATATTGACTTGCTGTGGGTTCCTGGCCATTCTGGCATCTCAGGTAATGAGATGGCTGATTCTTTGGCTCGGGTTGCTGCTTCTTCTACATTCTTCTTCAAAAAAATCCCATCCTCTAATCTCTTGCCTTTATGTAAATATTTCCATCTTAGATTTTGGTCGGATATGTATCCTTTCTCCTTTTCTAATTGTCGCTCTTTTTATATGTCCGTTCAGCCTAATCTTCCTTCAAATCCTTGATTCCTTCTGTTTCCTTCACTTCCTCGTTCTGTTGTTGTCTCACCATTGTGCGTTTGCGCTTTGACCATTCCTTGCTGCCTTCGTCATCACGCTTTCGCTTCTCATAGAGCCTCTTGGCCCATATGTTGTCCTCTCCATTCAAATGATGCGGTTGTTTGTCACGCCGATCACGTGTTTATTAAGTGTTCATTTCTTTCATTAGAGCGTTCGGCTCTGTATTCCCACTTGCTTGGGCTGCGGCTTCCTGCTCCTTTTTGTGCTCGTTATATCCTGTCTCTTTTCCTTCTACACTTATTATCCCCTCCGTTGTTTCCTTCTTATTAACAATAGCTAATCGCCTCACTATATAACTTTCGTTTTCCCTTAATTGTTTCTAGATGAAGGTCCTTTTTAGTGGACGAGCCCAATTTAAAAAAAAAAAAAAAAAACACTTTTTGTTGCAACACGTTTTTAAAAATGAAACAAAATACCGAACAAAAATGTGTATACCACCGTAGAAATTTTATAACACACACGGGGGGGGGTACCATTGTGTAAATTTTCTGAAAACAGTATCTTTTTTGCATCCAAGACACGTATTCCTTCATTTGTTGCAAAACTCTGCGCAATGGCACTGCCCTACTTTTGATATACGCTGAATTGTGATCGCAAAAAATGTGTTAGTAAACGTTAACGGCCAGCAAAAATGTTTTTAATCAATTTTGTGTAACCGATGGTAGTGCCCATCATTAAGTGAAAGCAAGTTGAACTTAATCGAGATCAAAACAGAACCGCTATAACACCGCTGTGGGAGGATAATTAACTCTCTTTATAAGTCAAGTTTCTGAAAACTTTATACTTTTTGGAAAGGTTTTTGCAAATCGAAAAAAACAAAAAAAATCCATAACTCTTTGATATATTTATTATTTACTTTAAAATTCGAAGAAAAATGGAATGTTGTATTAATTTTTTATGTAGTTTTTGCGGACCTATAAAAGGTTAAAAAAAAAAAAAGTGATAGTAGATCAAGTACATAACTTAACTAAAGATTCAAAAACAACTTTTAATGTACTTTTCAGCGAAGGTAATGTCGCATTTCAACTTGTTGTTATTATCTACCGTTTTTTTAAAATAATTATCCGTATTAAGTATACACATTTTGATAACCTTCTTCATAGCTTGCTACGGAAGAAAAAACATAAACATGCAAAAATACCAACAGTGTATGCGTATCTGTTTACTAGATAATTACGGAACAACATGGACAGAAAAGGGGAAATGACATAATTCTATACCAGAAGCTGGATGACAAAAAACATGTATAATAATTGCAGGGGCAATGCCTATTTATCAGTTAATTACCTGTTGTCATATTTCCTTCTCGATATCCTGGATTGTTTATAGTTGTCGCTTCGATTCCGGTTGGATCTCTGATCACAGTAGGGTCTCCTAAAGTTTTTCGTGCAAATATCACATCGTAAAGCGTTGAAACAAACAGCAAAAAATTCAAAACTATAACAACTATCTGTAAAAACAAAGAAACAAAAAAAAAAAAAAAAAAAATTAAAAAAGAAAGAACGGAGTAATATAAGAATGCCCCTATTTTAAATGGAAAAAAAATTATCTCGTAAATAACGAAATGTACGATACATAAATATTTTAAATATTATTCAGACCATGGTTTCAATATCCGTCTTGTAACTATGGACATGATACAGATTAAGAACGTATTATTACACAAAAATAAGGATTTCTATAAATTTCTTCTTAGGCGAGCAATTTTGTAAAATACGTATAAAAACTTAGCAACATAATAAAGCTGGGGACCATGTCTCGTTTATAATATTTTATTAAGAGTTTCTGTTAAACGGATATTTTTAAAAATGTTAATACGGTTTCTTTTTTTTTTTTTTTTTTTTTACAATGATGACAAACACCGAGTGCACAGAATGGTCAATTACAAAACTCAGCGGAAATAATTATAATTTGTCGAAGGAAAATAACTTTGTATTCGCCGACTTTAGTAAGCTATTTAATTCTGCGAAATTTAAATAAAACGATGATTTTTTATCACCCATTTTCACAAAACATTCATTTTAGGAGATAAATTTAAATATCGACAAACGTGCTACAACAGAGTTTGATCAGCAATCAATTATAGCCGAGATACATCGCATCCTTAAATCTCTTAGGCTAAAACAATTCACTGGTTACGACAATATCCCTATAATGTAGCCTTAAAAAACCTCCCACGGTCAGCCCTAACTGAAATAACTACTTTAATAAATGCTATGCTTAAATTTGGCTAGTATACGCAACATTGGAAATCTTCCAAAATCATCGCGCTTCCTAAGCCCGGGAAAGATTCTTCGCGCATTGATAACATTCGTCCTATCAGCCTTCTTAGCAAATTTAAGCAAAGTGACAGAAAAAATTATATTAAAACGCCTCATGCTTCACTCTGATGACAGCTCAAATATCATTCCATCAGAGCAGTTCGGGTTCAAGCCTGAACATTCAACGGTACAGCAAATTGCTAGAATTGGGGAATTCATAACCCACAATTTTAATTGTAACCAACACACAGGCATGATATTACTAGACATGGCCAAAGCATTCGACGCCACTTGGCATGATGGCATAATTTTTAAAATGATCAAGACCAATTTCCCGGCCTATCTTATTAAACTAGTTAAAAGCTATTTAAGCAACAGAACATTCGCTGTTCACATCTCTAATACCTCCTCGTCATTTAAAACATGCTTAGCTGGTGTCCCACAGGGCACACGAGTGTTGGGGCCAATTTTATTTAACATATTCCTTTATGATTTCCCTGTATCGCCCCGCATTAACACGGCGCTCTTTGCCGATGATGCTGCGCTGTATTGCAGCTCATACAGACCGAATGTAATAGCCAACAAGCTCCAACATGAGGTTGACCGCGTCCTTCGCTTTTTTAAAAAATGGCGTATCTCTATTAATCCGGCAAAATCTGAGGCAATTCTATTTTCTCGTAGGTACCCATTGACCCCTAAGAAACTGCGTATACTAGGTACCGATATTCCTTGGTCCGATCAAGCTCGATACCTCGGCGTGATATTAGACAAAAGATTAAACTTTAATAAACATCTCGATCATGCAGTCGCCAAAACTAATCGCGCTATCTGCGCTATTTATCCAATGTTCCATCGCAGATCGTTTCTAAACATTCACAACAAATTAATTCTATATAAGGCACTTATTAGACCAATCTT
Organism: Icerya purchasi; assembly: GCA_039619475.1. Lineage (NCBI taxonomy): Eukaryota > Metazoa > Arthropoda > Insecta > Hemiptera > Monophlebidae > Icerya > Icerya purchasi. The sequence continues at coordinate 207,584,388 of CM077115.1, forward strand.
AACCTACGCATCGCCTGTGTGGTCCTCAGTTTCTAACGCCCGCTTTAAACAATTACAGCGCATACAAAATAGATGTCTCAGGTGCGTACTAAACGCATCCCGCTACACCAGAATTCGAATGATGCATAATGTCCTCAAACTACCATATCTTCGTAATTACGTACTTTCTTCGGCAAAAAAATTTTTTGAAAATTGCTCGACCCACAGTAATCCACTTATTAACCACATCGGGAATTACGATTCCAGGCAACTCCAATTTATATATTCAAAATATAAGCACAGGCGTCTAAAGCATAATCTTCTATAATCTTTTACCAGTACATATTATATAATTTCTTTTTCAATTATGTGGTGGATCGGTGAGTTAAAACGTTACTATGGAACTCTTTCACGGTTTTTTTCTAAAATAATGATGATGTACCAAGCAGCTTTTTGAAACATTTCAGAAAAAAAAAAGAAACACGTGGTCTAACAAACTGTTTTATTCATCCAACCAATAGCCACTATAATATTTGTTATTTTTCAGAATAAAAACAGGTTTTCAGGTAAGAACTTCTAAATTCACTGGCAGAATTCCTGCTCAGAATCACATTAACATAGATTAACAGAAAAAGTTTTCATCTTCGCAACATATTTTCTGATTGTTAAAATAATGGTATATAACTTTCATTAGATGTGTGCAAATTGCGAAACGAGTTTTTGGGAACTTTTGAAAATACACATTTTAGTAAAAATTACGTAAGAATAACTCGCGAAATAAAACAAGAAGGTTATATTTATAAATTCCGTTTAAAATATTATTGATTTCAAGAATTTTAAGGATTTCCCGTAAATCTTCGCATACATTTTTTGCTTCTACTCTTAATTCTGTTCCACAACAATACTTAACAGAATAAATCTTAATACATGTATCGTTTAAGGATACATATATATATGTGTGTAATTTAATTTTATTTATATATATATATATATATATATATATATATATATATATATTGTGTATTATTACTGATATCGTTCAAAAATTAATTAAACGCTGCATCGAAATGGATAAAAATGTTGAATTATTTTATCGAATCTTACTATCGCTCGATATGTTCCTATCATTTTCTTAAAAATATTTTTTATGGTATACACATATTTTGGCAGAAATCGAAAAACACTATAAAAAAATCCACGGACCGAAATTTCAGTTCTAAATTCTATAAAACTACAGAAATATCCACTATAGTGTCCGTCTATCGCGTTCTTTCTCATTTACTTTTATAATCTGTATTATTAATACAATAGAAGTATATAGGTTATATTATTTTTCATAAATTATTTTTAATAATATTATGTAATATAATACGTATATGAGATATTGCAACTTGTACATATACCCGTGACGGCTCGAAATTAGAGAAAAAGGTTACATTAATATTTAAAATATTTTCGATAATACGATTGATATATATATATATATATATATATATATATATATGTTCAACAATTATTTCCATAATAATCTTTAAAAACCATAAAAATTACGAAAAGTGTTACATTTGAAAAAACACCTTCGCACGACTTAGATTTTTATATGTCACTGATAGTATTCAAAATTGAAACTAGTGTAGAGAAAATCATCTCCTATGGTATTTCTTTACAGTATTACGATTACTTGCATACTACATCTTTAAATCAATGGCAGATTTTTATTAAAAATTTGAATGGGCTCGACCCCTCAAAAAAAATAAATAAATAAATTCAACAATTTAGTTTTATACCCTATAATTAATTTAACTGTGAATTATTGTATACTTAATATATACTTAATACATTATTAAATAGTTCTACAATAAACGCACGTACTTATCATTTCCTGCATATATATACATATATAAAATTTTGGTTGTATCCATTGGTCATTTAGCCAGTTTACTTAAACTTGAATTACTAAAATGTACTCTCGTTTTTATTTAACATTTAATACATCTTTTCATGTTCGAACATGAGATAAATGTTTTTATTAACAAACACAAATTTCAGCGATCATTATCAGTTGTACAAAAATAAGGCATCCTATAGGAGATAAAGTACGTTTTCCAAAAAAAAAAAAAAAAAAAAAAAAAAAACGAATGACAAGACTACATACAACTATAATTTAATAAAACGAATTTTGACAAGTGCTGACTCACAAAGTTGCTTGCGTGTAAGGTCACAGTATACATAGCAACGTAATCTTAACATACTCTCAAGCATAAACACACGATGAATATAAAACGCGAACATTTCAGTAGTATTAGAGCCGACATAATACATCCTCAATAACTCAAATAAACTGATTAGTAGATAAAAAACAACTATTTCAGATTACCCTATTTATTTATTTTTTTCTTTCTACTTTACAAATATAAAAAAAATCAGTAATTGATTTTTCAAAGCCAGATACATTTACAAAAATTCTAAAGACTGATCAGTGCACAATGAAACTGATAATTACAGAATCATTAGGTAAATCAAAAAGACTAATTAAAAAGCTGTTGTATGGACAGATTCTCATGCAGTGATCGAAGTTAGGAGGGGACTTGTCATTATTAATTTTAATAATTTTTAACTGCGCGAATGTAAACAGTAATTCAAAAAATTGGTATTAAGTTTCAGAATAACGTTTGCTAGCATTTTCTAAATATAAATTTAAAACTAAGTATTATATAAATGAAATTTGTCTTTGAATTTAAAAAATATATAAAAATAATGAAATTTTCAGTAATCTAACAAACCTAAATATTTCACTCGAACTCAAAAGGGACAATAAAAAAGCTTGTTTTGCCGCTTAACACCTATACTGAAGGGTCATCACCATCAAAGCGGTATCTCCCATTCAGGAGGTTGCATATTATGAATATTACATTTTCCGATATGTGGGTAATTCAGTTAATAAAAAAAAAAGGTTCCAAATTCTTGTATTTATAGGCATCAATTCCCCACTCTTTCTCTTCCTCTTAGAATTCTTTCTTGGACTTTTCCTCGAGTTACTTGGTTAAATAAGCTTTTTCGAATTTTTTACGCAATATATTTAATTTTTCTGCCTCATTTTTCGACTCCACATGGTTTGCCCGTGGAATTTTCATTATCTCTTTCTCATATGTTTCTACACCCAACAACATTAATTCTTCTTTCACAACATGCATTTAGCGTTCAGGTTTTCACAAATTTAGCCGGCAACGCAATATTATTTTTTATTTCAGTATTAATTAAATTTTTTAGCGTTTTTTTTCTAAATTTTTAAAAGGCTACAGTTGATTTCATTTCTTTGTTGTCACGTCCGTCATCAGTTATCGGTACTCGTAAATATTTGCACTGTTTTACATTTTCTATCTATTGTCTATTATAATTGTGCATCTTGAATCTTTATTTTTTAATCTGTACCGAGGGCTTACAGATCAAAAAAAAAAAGACAATAATTTAATCAATTTACACAAATTTGGTTAATTAGCTTAAGATCTTTCGTCGCTACAACGATGCAAGTAAGCGAACACACATTGTTCATGTTTTTTATTAAGTTTTTAAATTATATAATTCGACTTTTTTAAAAAAAAAAACGCAAAATTGACTTCTTGAATTTGTTATTTTCTTTTACCATAATTTTTAATTATTAATTTAAAAAAAATAAATAGATAAATTGAAAATACATTTTTGAATAGCAATTTTGACTCTTACATTTAATGTTAAAAAAAAACTGAAGTTATTTTATAATTGGTAGTTAAAAATTATGTCTATTTAAACAAATGTTGAAAACGCCCAAATTCGTCCGACGTACGTTGTTACGCCTTAATTCTTCATCAGTTCACTATATCGTGATTACAACATTCCGTTAACGTGTGTAATAATATTCCACACCGGCTTCAGCCAAACATTTCCGTTCGATTACTAACGCTATTCACGTTTTCGCATTCTCCTCCAACATCGTCTGACTCTTTGGAAGGTGAATGCATGCAAAAAGGAAGAGTTTTATAGGGGGCATACTATCAACGATCATAGTTCTATTGTCGAAATTTGAAGAAAGAATTATCGGTTAGAATTTTCTATATATAATATGGGGCACTATATAGTTACACTAATTGCAAATATCTGAATGAAATTGTCGACTGGTATCGATATTTTACATGCGTTGTTCAGTTATCAATAGTTTGATGCAAACACAAAACTTTGGCTTAAAATTTTTTTACTACTAACGAATTTAATTTGTAAAGGATTGAAATATTCTCAATTTTTTATTTCAATACAGATTATGAACTTTATTTTACATTTTTTTACATCAATAGTTCTTTAGGTAACTAAAAATTAATAAAAATTGAACAACAACCGTACATTATGACATTTCTAAGGCATGCCAACTGGATGTAACGTTTAAGCGCACAAACCGCTTTAATGTCATTCATTTCTCGATATTAACTTGTTACCAGTTTTTTCTTCTACAATTTTACATTTCGTTCAATTATCTATTTAGCGGGTATATTTTAGCTCATTTATGACGGCTTTTTCTTAAAAATAACAATCAAAATTTCTTAATTGAGCTTAATTTATACTGACAAAGTAAACTAGGTTTTTAATTATTCAAGTTGATGATGAAACTAAATTTCAATCGCGTGATCCGAGTTATCTTTTTTGTAACATGTTTTAAATCCTGAATTCTACCATCAAATTTTTCACAATAATCGGCTGATCTGAGAACAATTTCCAAAAGTATGTTTCCTCTTTTTTCTTATTTATTATTTATTTCGATTTTCCCCTACAAAAAAAGGGTAAATTATCTTACAGATTTTCCCACCATTAAAAAAAAAAAAAAAAAAAAAAAATTTCTATAGATCGTTAATAATATTTAAAAAAGTTTATTAAAAAATATTGATTTTTTGTAATTTTCACATAAAGCGATAAGAGCGATAATCATATTCATTATAAAGCTTAAGAAAGATTGAAAAAAAATATAAAATTCGTCTAAAATTTTTTGGATACTAAAGGGTAAGTAACGGAAGGAATTTTTTTTAGATAGAACACTGAATTGAGATTGATTTTGACTAATTAAAGATTTTATTAAAGTAATTTTTACCTACAATATGTACTAGCTGCTATTGTATTACTCCGTTCCGGTGTAACTGATACTTTAAGTATGGAAGTATTTCTTTGTTTTTTTTGGGGGAAGGGGTTTAACGAATTTGTTTGTTATAACAGAAAATTATGACCACCGAAGTTGAATGATTTTTCGAAAAAGTTTTATTAAAATAACTCGTTAATAATATACATCACATCCTTAATCTCTAGTTTTCATAAAAAGAATAGAAATCATTTTCCATATTATTTATGAAATAATACACGCATATTCTAACGACCATTACACATTAAACAGTGTTTAATGTGTGCAATTATTCGGGGTATTGTGTTTAACGGAAACACGATATTCGGTACAAATATCGGAATTTTTGTTGAATTTATCAATTGAACTACCGCGATATAATCGAAAATTAAAGACGATTTCTGTTCATTCGGAGTCAAGCAACGAACCCGTACTATAAAATGTGTTAATTTAAATCTATATAAAACGTTCTCTAACCTCATCTAGACATTATAAATCAAGATCATGTACGCAAGATGCTTTACGATTTGGATGGTCCTCTCCCATTACCTCACATTCGTATATTTATATCTCCGCCTGAAGTCAAAAACACAATTATGAATCTACCAATCAAGAAGGCCCGAAGATATGACCTCATTACAGCCTCAGTACTGCGTCTTCTCCCTAAAAAAGACATTCTGCTATTAACCTATATCTATAACTCCATGCTCCAGTTAAGCTACTTCCGAATTCAGTGGAAGTACTCTATAATAAAAATGGTCCCAAACCTCGTAAACCCTCTCCTCTCACTTGCACACGTCTTTTAGATCCATTATTAGTCTTCTCCCGTTTACGGGTGAAGTTATTGAAAATATATTATTCAACCGTATATATCCTATCTTAGAGAGGAGTGGGATGATTCCACCTCGCCAGTTTGGTTTTAAGAAAATGCATTCCTCTATACGTCAATATCATAGGGTCGTTGACAATATAACTACTGCACTTGAGAATAAAATGTATTGCTCTGCAGTGCTCTTGGATGTGTCTCAGGCATTTGATCGGGTGTGGCGTTCGAACATTTCATATAAGTTAAAAGATGTCTTGCCATCACAATATTTCCATATTATTATTAAATCATATCTTGCCGAGAGGTATTTCAGTGTTAAAGAAAGTAATACTTACTTTTCTATTTATCCCGTTTTGTTCGGGGTTCTCTAAGGAAGTATTCTTGGACCGATGTTGTTTACATCATTCATATCTCATATGCCCACTACCCCTAACAAAATGCGGTGCACCTTTGTGCTGATGATACATGCATAACTGCTTCTGATTCTGACGTGACTAGAGCAACAAATTACTTGCAGCAACAACTTACCCGTTTAGAATTATGGGGTTGACAGACTGGAGGATAAGGGTCACAACGAGGGGAAAAGCAACCATATCACGTTTACATTACGGAAAGGCATCGCAACTTTAGTTTATTTCTAATTGGGAATGTTATTCCGCAGGTAAGTAATGTAAGGCAATTAGGCTTGTACCTAGATAAACGCATTCAGTGGAGTCGATCAAAATTGGCGAAATAAGAAGGCGACATGGACTGTTCTCGCGGTTGTTCGATACTCAATTCGGATTATCATTAGATCATAAAACACTAATATACAATCGCTTAATTAAGCCGATCTGGACATACAGTGTCGAACTTTGGGGAACTGCTAAAAAATCACATATACGTCATCGTCAATCAGTTCTGAGTCTAAGATCTTGCGTAAGATAGTTGGTGCACCGCAGTGGTTTGTATCGAATACATCGATAAGAAGAGATCTCCGGGTTCCTTCTGTTACTCAAGTAGTAAAATCGAAATACAAGGCCTTCTTTGATAGGCTGGTAGCTAATACAAACGTGCTGCTTACTGACCTCGCAGATCAAAATGTACCTGATCTCTCAACTCGTCGATTAAAAAAAGGCTATGACCGCGTGATATTTTGAATAATTCGTGAATTTATTTAGATCTAACACAGCAACGAGACTGGGATCATTGGACCGACCAGCCGTTTTAAGTTATTTGCTTCATGCTAATCTGCCTAGGTCACTTCTACTGATTGCAATATTTGCAGATTGTAGAAAGAGAGAGAGAGAGAAGAAAAAAAATTAAAGTTGTCAATGTTACAAATAAATAGTTGAAAAGTACACACGTTAGAAAATCGAAATTAAAAATTAACTTTCTAGCAGAAAACTTTTGAAATTTGGGAAGAAGCAATTTAAAATTACAAGTGATACGAAAAACCACGCATTGCAGGGACAAGAAAGGAAGGTTTCGAAAATACACTAATGAAATAGATTTAGCATTACCGAATATTGCAATATTACAAGTACATTAATCCGGCCGGTATGTAATCATTAATTTATACTTTTCTTTTTTGTGTAAACATATTTTCCTGATAAAAATGATTATATATATATATATATGTATGTATGTATATGTAAGCAAGTAGGGCTCTGCTAAGTTATAATCATTTACATTATTTGTTTGCATTAATCATCTTCGTATACGTGTATATAAAATCTTTCGAACACCCCCGATGATAGTTCTTTTATGATACTTACAGAAGAATAAATTTCAATTGATTACGTCGTTCTTTAAAAAAAGATATACATTTTTTCTGTCCGAGTAGCGATTTCTATTACAACTTTAGTTACATACTTAATAATGTTTTTTCCATGATGCTTTTAACGCAGAAATGACGTCGTTATTAATAATGTTTAAATACAAAAAAAAAACCTTAATGACTCTGTAATGCAATGGTTTTTTTTTTTTTTTTTTTTTTTTTTGGCCAATGGTTACTATACCCCAAATAGATGATTGAATTAAACAAGAAGGAAAAAATAAAATTACGAAATACACTAACGCCGAACTGGCATAACACCAAAATGATCTACGTCCAAACGTGTCACCTCGCCCACAATCAGTCAATCAAGCCAAATTGTTACAGACCCTCACCAAATAATACCAAGTAGCTTTTTTTATCGGTAATATTTAAATATAAGCGTCGAATGAAATCATAGAGTAGAATATCTACTTATTCTGCAATCAAATATTTTGCTAAGTATTTTACTATAGTGTGTTTTGTTAACAATACCGATGCTATTAGGTGTCAATAATCGACGAAATTATTATACAATTCACCCCCCCTTTTTTTTTCTATCCTAAAGTCTTACTGACTTTACTGATTTTGTTTTCATAAATGTTAATACGCACTTACTTATTGTAGGTAATTTAAGGATTATCGCTTTCATGTTTAATAAATTAAATCAATTTGCAAATTTTTTATACGTACTCTTAACTTAGTCCCTTTTTACTATTAAATAAAAACATATAGAGTAAGCGATTTAATGATTCATCTCAGTTTCATTTACAAATCCAACTTCCTCAAACTTTTCCCGATTTACTGTAATAACAAATTTATTACACTCACTTACGTGTAGAGTACCTGCTGTTCTACATTTCCCTCGTCATTATCAATTACTTTTGCCTCAGCAGTTCCGAAATATTTATTATTCCATCTTTATTCGAATAAGCTTTTTTGTTTTTGTATTTTTGCTTCTTTATCAATTAAATTTCTCCGATAGTTTTATACTTATTGTCGCATACATGATGCAGTGAATGAAATTTTACGATTGCTTAAATTTCTCATCACGCTCAGTAATTAAACTTAGTAATATTTGACTTTCGTATATTTTTTTATTTTTTTTATAGATCATTCTTAATCACAAGTATAATAATTATATATGAAAAATAGAAACACAGAAACGTCAACTTTATCAAAAGTGTATCATCACGAAATTAACAAAAAAAAAAAAAAAAAAAGTACTTACACCGCCATGTTTCAGAGAACTATCTCCGCATTCTCATGCAGATAACGGATCGAAATGAATTTTCCAAAACATCACGACTTTCATTCAATTTTTGACATAATTCTAATACGTTTTTATAGGCTTGTATTTTAAAAAAAAAAATCGCTGTTCTAAGGCAGCATTAGATGATCATGATCACACTAAATAACTTTTATGGTCACCAATTAAAGACACTCGAAAGTTCAGCTCAATATTGGTTAAATTCTGCACCGAACAACAATAAAACGAAACAAAAAACACTGGAACATAGAGGAATCTACTTAAATACTATATGAATATGGACCGCGTGAAACTATTCGATATTTTACATAATTTAAAACAAAAATTCCGAGTATTTTTATTTCGTTTTATATGAACACAAACTTTCTTCCATTGCGTGCTTATTCATTCATTAGTTCGCGGATATTTTATGATTTATTATAATCGCATATACAATCACATCAGATTAATCTGTTTATACTTTTATGTAGATGTTGATAAAATTTTCAAATTTCATGATAACTTCAGTATTTTCTAACAACTGAAATTTTATATTAAATAATTCACTACATGTAAGTACATATATCGAATTGAAAATGTGCGAAAATAGACTTTACAAATGTGTGTATATTTGCGTGCAACATAGTAAGGAAATATAAGTATCACCTGTATATAAAATGATTCTCCTCGAGTAACTTGATAACTATTTGCTTTATCATCCGTCTGCAAAGAAAAAAGTCCAGCAGCTATAATTGAAGTCAAAGCTGTTAAAAGAACAAAAAAACAACAATAAAAAAAAATATTAATAATTTCATAAATTTAAGTCAATAAATAACAGTTAAATTAATAATTACAGTTCTTCGTTTTCAACTTTTTGATTATTACGCGCATCTTTAAATAGTCTAATAATTGCTTTCGACGCCAGTCTAGCGATACTTTTTATTAATAATAATTTCTTTCTTATTTATGGATCTGGAACATCCCCCGTTTCTCGCCTTTTAGGGTATGTTATAAACATTTTTCCATTTAAAAAAAAAAAAAAAAACTACAAATACAATAACAAATATTTAATAAAATTATAAACATAAACAACATTTAAATTGAACATAAATTAATATATTAAAAACATTTTCGAGAATTTCCTTTCTTCAGCTAAAAACAAAAAGAAAACACATTAACGGAGACAAATCTGGTATTTTATATTTGGAATCTGCAGTAAACATAAAACCAAAGAATATTAAGAAATGTATATATATATATATTAATTACAACGTAATTCTTAGGCTACCCCCCATTAGAAAAAATTTCCCAATTTTATGTAACGTTTGTTATATTTTATAGGATTTTTGTTATTGTTATTTAAAAAATGCCACAATTTTATGTAATGAAATATGTAACGAAAAAATGTCTTAATTTTATATAATGAAAGTTAAATGTTAGGATAGGATTTTTGTGTTGATGCTAGTAAGAATTATGTTGTAAATTTTGATCATTTTATACAAAGTATAGAAGAAAAAGAGACAGAAATGATAGCAAGAGGGATCAAGGGGCACAGCCCCTTGCGAGGCCAATATGACCGAGTTTTATATATATATATGTGTGTGTGTGTGTGTGTGTATATATATGTATAAAAATTATTAATACTAAAACAGTAAAAACGATGGAATTATCTAAAATTAGAGATGAAATATGTATGTGTTATATTTTCGCAGAGTACTAATTCACTCATATTTGGTTTAGAAAAAAATCAAAAAAATATTGGTGAAGGTAAACGCAGAATGCGTAATCGGTTTTTATATACAAAACATTTTACACCATGAATATGTAGTTTGTCACGACAAAACATGTTGGTGTTGTAATATTTTATAAATAATAATTTTTGTCAATTGTATTGTTTTTATTTTATTATGCAAGAAAACAGAAATGGTATTTTGATACTTAATAATTATAATATAAAAAAAATTTAAACAATAATGAAACAGGAAACTAATGGCGATGAAATAATAAAATGGATAATGAAACAGATGATGGTATAATGGTCGACAAGGAGACCATATTATTGCAAAATATGAATTGTAAATGGTATTAGAAATTTTATGTTAAAAAACGTATTTGTATTACCCGTTATTTGATAGTTCAACAGTTTTAATACTGTGCTTATTTATATAACAATTTTCAGCTACATTAAACTTCTTTCCCTTTTGTTGTGTTTTTAATATTGCTACAGATTTTTCCATTGCGACTGGTTAATGGTAATGTGTTTTATTAAATGCTTGACGTGGGCATGATTTTAAGGTTTGTTATTTGAAAATTTTCTACCAGTTCATCTAATATAAATTCTGTTGCAATCTGAACAGTTCATTTATAAACGCCGCTGTATTTTCGTACATATCTTTCTTTATGAAATTGTTCCTGTTTATAGTGACTAATTTTAGTTTTCTACAATATAACCAATCCATACACCAATATACCCATAACTAAGATATTAAATATTATCCAAACATTTTTACATAACAATATAGGCAATATATATATATATATATGGTATCTAGTTATTATGGATAATAAAAAACAATAGTTATCAAAATTACTTCAAATACAATAATTTATTGCGTATATAAGAAAATGAATTTACCGTGAACTTTTCTTTCCTTCGTTTACTTAGCGAAACATTTTTACAAAAATAACCATATAAAAAATTGAATTAAAAATATAGTATAAAACTATATATAAGATATGTATATATATATATATATACATATATATGACGATACCCTAATAATTTTTAATGAAAATAACTGTAATAATACGGAAATCAAAATTTTAAACGAATTTAAAAATATTAAATACACAATTAAATCAGCCGAAAAGAACATTTCTTTTTTCGCTATAAGAGTACAGCACAAAAACAACAAACTTCTATATACCAAAAACCAGTGATACAATAATTCATTAAATTCTAACCATTCAAATCATCATAAACGAGTTTATTTCATACTATAGACCAATTATTAAATACACTTCAATACACTTCTACATCATAATAAAATATAAACTGAAACCGGCACACTAAAGAAAATAGTTCATAACAAAGGATACAATGAAAAACCATTGATACAATATTGCACAAAAAATAAACAAGAATTCAAATACAAGTATAATAATCCATCCAATAACTTTACTGAAATATTCGCTTTCATTAATAATGAAATACAAAAATTAAGCTGCATATTCAAAAAACAAGAATTCCAAATAGCATTTAAAATAAATATAGTAATTTAGAAAACAAATTACCGTAAATAAGAACAATTACATAAAAAAAAATGTATACGAAAATAGTAGTTATATGTGTGTGATGGTTGTTGAAAAAGGGTACATAGTGTCCGAGAGCAAGTTTTCGAGAAAAACGCGTTTATTAAAGTTTCGCAATATAATACACCTTTAAAGGTAATAATTTTAAACATCTAAAATTACGATTTACAAAACAGGAAAAAATTTGTTTTCACCAGTTTGACCTATTTCAAGTGTCCGAAACCGTTGTTAAGTCAAAACCGCATTTTTGACACAAGCGACCCGTATAATAAGTAAAATTGAAGCACACTATTAAAATCAGATATTTAATAGTGCGGTTTAACTTTACTTATTATATGAAAATAGCAGTGTTTACAAATATAAATCGTTCAGATAGCGACAAATCTTACATTAGACAGACTGATCGAAAACTTGCAAATAATATGACGAACATTTAAAGTGTTTCAATAATAACGAACCTTAAAATCTACTTAATAAAACACAATAACCTAAACCTCACACAAAGGAGAATTCTGTAATATTTTGGAAATACTTAAAAAGGAAAAATAGCGGAAAACCATTACATAAATAAGCATAGATATAAAAACAATTGAACCATCAAATACCGAGTAATTTTTTTTTTATTTTTTTTTTTCAACCACGGTGCCAATAAGGTATAGTCGTGATACATGCGATATTCTTAGCAACAATCAAGGACCATTTTTATTTTTAAACATCATAGCTGATTTTAAAAAGTTCATTGCAGATTTATAATTAGATTTATTAATACTAGACTCACCATTAATTTTCCTACCATGAATATTATATTTTTTACATCGATTAAACAGGAGCACTGAAACAAGGCATGGAAGACCGAGTCTGCTACATTCATGTCACAAAATACACAACTGTCATCGCTGATAATGTTAAATATTTTCTTATAGAGACTAAAATTACCATGACCGGAAAGAGCCTAACTGGAGAAGTAGTTAATGTTCAAATTTTTTAAACCAAGTCTTACTTTTACATCAGGAAAAACAGGTGCGTTTGTCTACCAGTAGTTTGATTATTCCAACGGAAACCTGCCATATGTTGTTAACCAATGTGTTAATATAATTTTTAAAACTTTTAACATCAGCAAAACCAGCATATGTTACGTTCGTTTCATAGAATTAAGCAAAAAGGTCAGTAACTAGAGCTTTATTTATTCGGTCTAACTTGTAAATCCTAAATTCAGATGTTAACGTCGCCTTGAACAAGCACAAATCTCAATAGGGTAGAGATCGGTGATCACTGAAGCCGCCGCGGTCGACACACTTCTATATAATGAGCCAACGTTGAGAAGTATTTTTCTCTGTTTACTTATAATAAATTTGAATGCCGATTTATTTAATTGTAATATGTATGTATTGCACTCCGTAATTATAGACAGATTGCACAATACCCTTATACATTATAGCTCTCCCCCTATATTTAACACCTCCAATATTTGGTTGAAGTTTTAATAGCATGTAAAATACTTTATTGACTTTGTCCTTTAAATATTTAACATGACGATTAAATTTAAGTTTATTACCTATAATTATTCCAAGACATTTAACAAATTTAACAATGGGTATTGTTTAATCAATACCGAGTAATACAAACATGTTTTTTAACATAAAATTCTAACACCATTTACAATTCAGCATTTTATAATAATACGGTCTTCTTAATGATCATCATAATCCGTTTCATTATCCATTTCATTATTTAATTTTTTTTATATGTAGTTTCGAGTATTTCTGGTTTTTACATATTTTATTTAATTAATAAGTAACTTTATTAATGGTTTCCCTCAGTTTTGCGGTTAATTCTGACTAGTCATTTATCATTAAAATGTTTTTTTTTTGTTTTTTTTTTTTTTTTTTAATATATTCCTGCATTTCTACATTACAGTTCACTGCGATTTAAGTTTGCTTCAGATATTACACAACCCGGGTTCACCTTTATCATCTTTCATTTTCTTTTTCAGTCGAAAATAGGTGAACTAGTATCCCCGAAAAATCCTAGTATTAATAATCTATATATATAATATATATATATATATATATAGATTTCTACTTAAAATTTTCGAAAATTAAAAATCAAACATTTAGATCATTTTTAATAATACTCTTTGGTTTTCTCTCTTCCAGATCATTTAGGTTTCCTATAGATTCTAAACATTTAATACTAGTCTCTGTTAATATATTTTCTATTTTGTTTTTTGTAGCACTAAAAATGGGACATTGCCCCGAAAAAGGCGTTTTTAGTACATTTAACGTAATATTCAATCTTCAGATGTTCGTTTTATAAAGTTTATAATTTCATTATTTTATTAACCACTTAACAAACAGGATGTATGAATACACTACAATTAAAAAATATATGAATATGAATGAATATTGTAAAAGCACGTTTTCGGGGAAATATCTAATATTCAGCTAGAAAATAGAAGTGAAGATATATTAATAAAATTTACCGTTATATAATTTTGGAATCTGAAGGAGACTTAAATAATTTTCTGGAATGGAAAATCAAAGAATATTGCTAAAAGCATGGCTTTGTGGGAACTCGCGAAGTTGGATAATACATTATATATGTTAAAAAATTACTTTTTAAGACGTAGATTTTATTATCGCGATGAGCTTCAAAAAACAAGCTTTTACAAATGTAGAAAAATGATTTTATTTCTATTTTGTTCGATATAAAGATTGACAAATTAATTATTTAATAAACGAAAAAAGGATTGAATTAATGATTTTCAACTCTAAACGTTATCAGAGTCTAACTTTTTCATGCTGCATTTTTCTCGTTTTTGACATTCTAACATGTGAAATTTTTCAATATTTTAAAATCTATCAAAGGGAAATTTTTTGTTCAGCGCAAAACCTTGTGAAGATTTTAAACAATATGCGACGTACACGTTAATCCAAATCACATCTCTTTTTCGATAATATCAACAAATACATTATTTAGGTCAACCCTTGAGATTTTTGCAACCTGTAATAGCGAAAGCTAATTGTATAGGAAACTGTTTTCTTTAACAAGTTTTACATTTCCACGCTTCCAAAATTTGGTAATTGGTGAAATCGGAACACAACCATTATTTTCGTAAGATACGTAAATGTAACTGTTAAATTTAACCATTATTACTGTTAGCGCCTGATCAGCTAGGCTATGATTTTCTTCATAGATATCTTTTGCGCAATCCAATGCTCCGTTAACTAACCCTTTCTTTACCCACAAAACTAGAACGTAACATTTAGTTCCAATTGTTAAAAGTAAAAACAACCCAAGTGCAGCCGATAACTCGGAAAATACTGATTTTGCTCTAGAACATTTATGAACAGTCGCGAAAATAAGCATTTATCGCAGATCTTTAAGTTTTTGAAAATTTACTTTCACATCTTTATTTGTGGCAAACAACCTTACAGCGTTCTTAAAAAATTTTCCCTTTTGTACTGAAAAATTTTGTACACTGCGATTCATTGATACCTAATTCACTAATACACGATCGAGTATATTTCGAAAAAACGAATCAATACACATCTATTCCGTAAACTAAAAATTACTTAAAGCAGGCAACAATTGATTTATTCAAATCGAAATACACAAAGCAAACTAACTGGATTTCACACGAACGAATAAATAAACTCCGGCGAATAACGATAAATATGGTATTACACCAAAAATCGTAAATTATCATCGGATTAAAAGCGAAGATTCATTTTGACGAAATAATTAAGATAAAAAAAAACTTTTGCATACACGATGTATACAATAATTTTCTATCCAACAAAAATTAATTTCCTTCGTTTATAAACGGTCTGTGTCATTAACATCAACAAGCGGTAGCAGTTTAATATCCCCGAAAAAAAGTAAACAAACAATCCACCAAAAAGTTCTTGTCGTCTTAAGAAAATAGTACTGCGGAGTCTTAATTGATTTTTCTTAACAGGCTACATCCAATCATACTTCATCTATAATCAAAAACTTAAATTATGAATCATTTCTTGAAACTAGATGAATACTACAATCTCGAAAAATTTTGTCCAGTCTTAGTAGGAGTTTTGAATATATTGTTGAGCCGTTTATATTAACAGCAGCAGCATCAGTTAGAACGAATAATTGATGGAAGATGATCTCAGTGCTTCATTCAATTAGCAGTAAAATAGAGAATTAACGTACTTTTTTCAGAAGCCGCTTTTCCTTGAACCACAATCATTTTGACTAGTGTATTTAGAACTTTGTCACTTAGAAATTCAAGCTATTTTTCAAAAATGTTTATTAAATTGTTGCTCATCCGAAAAAAAATAACATTCTGTAAATTATATTGGTCTTCAATTAATTCGCCATTTGTTCCTTTTTCCGCTTCAATAAAATTCTTCAATTCATTAAGAATTTGTAAATTCGAAATTTTGCCCAGTCAAATCTCATGTCAACTTCTCTTCGTCCTAAGCCTACTTCTTCCAGTATATTATTTGGTTCAGCTGCTACATCCATCCAATCGTACAGTAGATCCACTTCCATTTAATCCATTTTTTCAAAATCTTCATCATCTTCCAAATGTTGTAGAAGAACATATCTTATTAAATCGTCATTTTTAATTATGTTAATCATACATAATTTTCCATGGATTATTACGTGTATTTAAATTATTCAGTTACCTCTAAGGAATAACATGATAATAATAACTTCATTATTATTATTATGCCGCAACAACTACAAATCTCATCTCAGCGTAATTCCTTTGAAGAAACGTATATTTTGTTATTGCTGCGATAATACGATATGTAATATTCGATAAAAAAAAATTATAATTTTATTATGTTATTCAAAATTTTTTATGAAATTAATTATAAATAACCAATCTAGGCCTCTCAAATATAATACTATAATAAATTTCAAATCTAGAGTTTGAATAGTTTTTTTTTTTTTTTTTTTTTTTTTTTTATGGGGTGACATAAAATGCAAACAACGCCAGCTCGTATTAAAGCGAAACGAGTTCTAATTAAATATTTGGGTTTTTAATTTGAAAAATTAAAATAGAAATACGGTTAATATATATATATATATATAGTGAACGTAGAATGCGTGATATCTGAAACATTGCATGAATTAGAAAAGGGAAATGTACAAACATATACACACTGAGAATTACATTATTCACTCAGTAAGAAACAATGGCGATGTTATGCTAATAAAGCAAAATCCATACCTCAACAATTTGTTTTAAAAATGAATGAAATATTGTTATGTATGTCGTTTAATGAGTAAAATATTTGTAAACCATTTTTCTCTAATTTGATAAAATTCAAAAAAACAATGACGCGTTAAAAAAGTATTTGGACGGAAGGATCTTTTCTCTTAGTCGCCCACATAGTTCATTTATGGTAGTTCACTTTTAGTTGAGTTCATTTTCGCATTCATGCGAGACAGCGTTACTCGTAAATAGTATTAATTATAAAAATAATTTGCATATTAAATAGCTTATAAAAACAATTTACAAAAATGATATTAAACAGTGTATTATAAAAGTATTGATTATAAAAAAATATTTTACAAAAAATCGATCATTTTTATCACTTCAAAAAAGTGTTATTTCATGATCATTCTTGCACACTCTTTTCTTTTTATGTAAAATTCCCCTTTCTTGAAAAAATTTAACTGCTTTTTCTTATGTATTAATTTCTTGAGCTAAATTAATAAGCGACGATATTATTACTAAAAATATATATATATGAAAAACATTAATGTAATATAAAAATAATTTTTTAAAAATGTTGTATGTTGTAATAATTTTGTATCTTACCTTACTGTTAGCATAAATGTAACTGTTTTATTAGAACAATTACAGAATATGAAATTAATATAATAAATTACAACATTACATAATTTACAATGGAAACATGAAATATAAATATGATTAAAAATCAACATTAACAAAAACTAATACCGGTAAATATGAAATTATAAATCACTTAATAAATTAAATTTGAAATCGTGTTAGTAAAACAATATAAAATAGTAATAATAACTTAAATTTTTTATAGTGGGTTAGTTTCGTATGTTGAGCAGTTAATAGAAGTTACACCTAGCACAGGTTAAGCAGATATGAGTGAGTTTTGCGTAATTGGTCTTAACTGAAATGAACGGAATGAGTGAATATGAACTATAACAAGTAGCACGGTCGAAGAATGAACTATGTGAGGAACTAAAAGAAAAGACTCGAACGGGGAACAATGAGATTCATGTTGTATAGACACGCATATCCGTTATACTTGTCAGCTTCGTAACATTTAACATCTTTACGTTACACATCATCAATTAGTCCGCCAAAAGTCGACAATAAAGTACTTATTAATGACGATCATGAAAATGTAAAAATATCTCATTAGTTGATTACTTGGCATTATTCAAAAGATTAATCATGTCGAAAGAAATGTTTTATTACATATCGGTAAAAGTGCGATTATACTATTTAAAAATGGAAAATAGAATAGCGTCGACAAAATGGCAGATGGTCAATTTCAACTCTTGGCAAAAAGCCGCTCATAATAAGAATTGTTAGAAAAAACAACAACCGATGGAGATTAGTGCTCCAAATATTAACAGTAAAAGCTTCATGAAGATAAAAGCAAATCCACAAACCGAGGTCGTGCCATTTAACGGCACATGATTTTAACTCAAGAATATTGAGGAGAAAAAAATATATCAAGTGAACCGTAAACAACGATTACACATTTCTCGTGAGTTTATTAATGCTGACATAAAATACCGGTTAAAGTTATTTTCTTAGCAGAAGCGATGAATGATTAAAGGTTTGGCGCCAAACCAAATAATGAATTAAATAAAAAAAAATCTACGCCATACAATAAAACACAGAGGAGGACGGGAATGACAGCTTCTGGACTTGGTGAATTAGTGTTTCTTAAGGATAATACGGCAATGGAGTTTGTTCGAGAGCGCTGAAAAATTGGAGTTTCAAAATTATTACTAATGATCCAAAGTATAAGGCTTACACAACGTGTACACCTGTGACTTTAATACAATTGTTCAAAAGTGCTTCAAAATCCTTCACGAAGTTATCTTAATCCCATTGAACACTTTTGGAACTATTTAACATTCATAAGAGAAATATTTCTGACACGAATGAACTGAAACCGATAATTAAAAAAGCCGTGTAACATTAATTTTAAATAGATTGAAACTAGTAGAATCAATAGATAGGAGATTAAAATGTATTAATTCATAATAAAGGCTGCAAGACAAAATATTGAAAAAATTTTATTTTGTTAATATTTTTTCTTTTATCAATTCACTTGTTTCGCTTTTATTAATATGTCCGAATATTACGGTAATTCCAAAAAAGTGCATTTTTTCATTTAGATCGTTACTTTTATTAATTTTGTTTAAACTATTATATTTTTTTTTTGTAAATATATCATGTAGCACTGAAGTTGAAGAAAAAATCCGCTTGTTTCTCCATTCGCCGAGAAATGTAATGCGTTTTTTAAAAAGGATTCTTTTTGCTCCTGTTGGTATCCCCGAATATAGTTTAACTCACAGGATAAATTAAAAAAAATTAATTGCGATTGATAAATAAAAACGCATTTTAAAATGATCGGCCATGTAACATTCACATTTTCAACGTGCACACACGTATACAATGTCTATCTTATAAAACTGCAAGAATAAAAAATCGTACAGCCCGTTCTAAAGTAGCTAGAAAGTTAATTTTTTTTCAATCGGACATATTTTCTTGGTGAGATCATAAGATAATTATAAAACTCTCAAAATTTTAAAATTAAAGGGTACACATTTTGAAAAATGTGAAAATCAAGTTTTAAGAAAACAATGTTTAAAAAATCCCACAGCTCTTTCCATGGTAGTTGGGAGATCACTTACTTTTTTAAATAATGTATTTCCGTCGCTAGAATATAGGAAAAATGCGAGATCCTCCAAAAATTTAAAAATTGAAGAGCGCAAATTTTGAAAAATGTAAAAATTAAGTTTTAAAAAAAAAATTGTTAAAAAATTCAACGGCCGGTTCTATATGAGTTACGGCATTGATTTTCTTTTTAACCGGCACACTAAGGTCTCCAGAATACGGGAAAAATGCAAAATTCGAAAAACGTGGATATTCAGGACCAGAATTTGGCAAAATTCACGCTTAAAGCCGGGAAACTAAAAAAAAGTCCACAGCTCTGTTTCCATGGTAGCTGTTGGTGGATCATTCTTTTTTTTAAATGATGTATTTCAATCGCTAGAATATAGGAAAAATACGAGACCCCTAAAATTTTAAAATTAAAAGGCCTAAATTTTGAAAAATAATTTAAGCATACCAATTCTGAAATGATTATGGTGAACAATAACTTAGTATACATATTATGGCTTAGATTCTAATAAAAAAAATAAAAAAAAAACGAATTTCATCATTGCATTTAAAAAAATAAATACTGCTTACTTTAAAGAGAATTAAATTTAACATATTCCGCTAATATATATTTCCGTGCTAGAAATTTCCGTTTTTCAGATATTTTAATCTAAATTTCACTTTTTGGATTGAAGTATTCATGTACATTTAAAAAAAAATATATATATATATGAAAGCGGCAGTCTTTATGAAAATTTAAAAAGTAAAATAATTAGAAGTCCGAAGGAACGGGCCGCCGCAAAGCGGCCAGAGAAACCAATCCCCTAGTATATATCAATATATTTTTATATGTCTGTTTTCGAATTCATTTTAGTTTGGATTTAGATCAAGCACTTTGTCCGTTCACTTTTAATTTTCTTTTCCAGCTGAAAATGGGGATGAATTAGTGCTTCCCGAGAACAAGATAATATAATCACATTACTATAAAAGAATTTAGCAAAAGTAAGGGAATCAAAGATAATAAAACAAGAAAAAAAACAAAACAACGATTGACGGTTTAATTTATTTACCCTACATAAACCGAGCGGCCGAATTGGGAGAATTCTCAGGGCCAAAATAATGTTCCGACAAATTCATAAAAATTAAAAATTTATCAAACAGTGTTAAGCGGATAACGTAATATCACGCAGCTGGTGTTTACAAAAATATATTTCACATACGTGTGGTTATAATATTGGACAAACAAGTAGAATAGAGTTAGTACATGTATGAAAGAACGTAAAGATGCGCATATAAACGTGTAGAAAGACAGAGTTGGTAGAAAAACAAGCACCTCAGTTACGTATTAAAATTTGACAAAACGGAAGTTTCAGCTACAATTGATCGATTTAAAAAAGTTAATGAGTTACGAGAAACCTTTGAAATTATAATTAATAATTTCAGTAGACGAGAGAGTGGGCACCCGAGTTTATTTCAGGGACTGCTGCTGTCGAGCTATTAAAAATAAATGCCATATATTTAATAAAAACAAAAAAAAAAATAAATAACGTCATACAAAATACAAAGGTGTGTCGTCAGATGTCCCACGGGAATTCGTCAATTTAACGACAGCTAATGATCCACTTGTTATGGAAAATGCACCAGGAACCGACGCCGAAACCGATTACAATGATACTCCCATTTCCAGTTTTCAGGAAAAATATATCATCTTAATTTACACACGAAGTCAAATAATATACCCCGATCGGGGCTTTTCATATCTTATTTAACATTTCTTCGGAAAAACAGAAAAGAACGTTAGAGAATAGAACGGGCATTATTATTATTTTAACACCTTAAAAAACAGAAAGGATAAACGCGCACGTTCTCAAAAGAAGCGACTAATTAAATTTTGCCTCGCTTTTCGTTAAAATGTTTACAAGACTATGAAAAAGTGAAAAAATAACAAACATTTTTTTCTTTCGCTGTTTGCCTTTTTTTGTAAACATTTACTAGCTCGTGCTAAACGAAAAATACCAACTACGACAATGAATTTTATATACCGTCCCCCCACTGCACACATTCAACACACTCTGCCGGGAGAATAAACGTGTGCATGGGTGACACAAAGTTAATTTAATTTAAAAATCGATCAGAATATTTACCTTGAATTATTAGCTCGAATGAAATTCTAACGACATTCTGCTCATAAATGGCGGTGTTTCCTCTTAACAGAGTCTACACACTTTTAATTCTGAATAGCTCGGACGAATAAGTGAAAATTCACGACCGTCGAAACACAAACAAAACCGACGACAATATTCGCTGAACCGTTTTAACCTCCTAAATTTATAAGTGAAGTGTTTTTCTACGCTTTCCAGACTTAAATTACTAATCGCCGTACTGCATCCCGTCTACAGAATTACACGATGTAGTCTAATAAACCTTAAAACCTTATATCAAATTTTACCATCCTTTGCGTCGGCGACTTTCGGCGGTGCGTGTTCGTGACGATTATTCATATTACTTCGTGCAATTAAAAAAAAAAAAATAAAAAAAAAATAAAAATAAAGATATTCCATATTACAAAATTATAATTTGTATTTTATTTATTTAAGAGGTAATCATTACATTTCGTAGAACAACATTTAAAATATTTAAATACGCCGGCGACAGTACCAAAAGAAGGAAAAAAAACCGTAAAATTTGACAAAATTCGTCACACTGGAGAATGATTCGGATTTAAAAAGTTATTAAATTCTTGCAAATAAACATAAAATACCGATATCATTTTATGAAAAGGTAAGCTCGGTTTTCCTTTTAATTAGTCAAACATCTATTATCATAGTAGACCATTTATACTATTCAAAAGTTTATTAGATACCAAGTGTACATCTGGTTAAAATAAAACAGAAAAATTCGGAATAACACAACTAGACTGCTCTTTTCAAATCGCATTTCAGCTAGGCAACAATGATTTCAGAATCATGTTAACGTTCCTAATAAGTATAAAATATTGTTAAATCGTTGTGATCGCAATTCCCTTCTCCCCTTCTACTCATTTATCACGTTGAAACGTAATCGAACAATACACCTTACGAAATGTTTAATGTGCCGTTAACTATAATCAATAAATTATGCAACAACTAACGTACACTATGTATATATATATATATATATACATACATATATACATATACACATATATACATATACACATATATACATATATATATATATTTATGTGCGTGTGTGTGCGTGTAGTTTTAATCTCCGCACTATACATTGTACGCTGCGAGAAAATAACAATAAAAATAAAAACACTACGAACACACATTCTACACACATATACAAGTATCCGAACACATTTTTATTACAGTATACAAATTTTAATATTCGAACGACACAATTGTTTCGATTACTTACTTGCTAGTAGCGAAAGTATAAACTTGGATATTGTAGCTGTCTGATAGGTCAACAAAACTTTCTCCCGAGATACTACCATCGCAAGATGAAGCACATTAAGCAAACAAAAGAATGCCAATAGTATAACGCACATGGCAGAGAAATAACCAGCAATTTTTACCGCCGCTGTAAAAAAAAAAATGTTCTTATACAGGAATTTTGCAATTAAACACACACGACAAAAAATGTATAACCTAAACAAAAGTTTAAGATACTTCCGAGAGATAACTTCTCATTATTTAACTCATCGAATTCAACTTTACACATGTAGAGTATTACACGATACGTTCGTATATAATTGATTCGTAAACACTCATAAATCCAAATTTGCTAGTATACATAGTCACTAGTATTAATTAGTAATAAAAAATAATGTACTTTTGTGAGATTACTGCGTAATTTATACATGACCAGTGATTAAAATGCATATATTGTACTGAAATCTTAATATTTAATTGGAAAAAAAAAAAAACACATAAAAAACTATTTTATAATATACCATAACCACATAATAAACATAAAAGAGAAAAAAACTAAATACGAAAATTTAACTTCACTCTAAAAACCAGAGTTAATAAATAATACCGAAGTATCGATAAGTATTATTATACAACGGAAAATAATAAAGATACGTTACATAAAATAAAAAATTTTCTTCGCATATTTATTTCATAAATAACAATACATTTTTTAACTAATATTCATACTATTAATAATTTCCATCGTTTTGATTTATATATGAATAATTTACATAAATGAATTACCCCGTATAGGAACATTAATAAAAATCACATATGTTATTGATTATACTCGTAATAAAAAATTTTGCACAAAATATTAATGAAGCACCTAAAAATATGGAGCATATTTCTTGTTTTTTTCTCAATATTTATTTTAAACTTTTGATTTTTTTCAGATTTTTGTATATTTACAATAACTATTTCAGTTGTACTAGGGGGGTTGACCCCCCCCCCGGACACGACCTTGATACTTTTCGTTACGATTCTAAAATTATAAAGAATTTATTACTTTCACACAGAAGTTTATCAAAAATACACAAGACAATATATTTCATGCATAAATATATTTTCCTTAATTTTTTTTTATCATTTTTGGGCGCACCAACTGCAGACGTTAACTCAGTGAAATATTTTGAAAGTCCCAAGATGTGTGGTAGCGGGAATCGAATCCAGGGTTCTACTCGAAAACAAAATACCATTGCCTAACCAACTGATGGAGTGATTTTTTGTGGATACTGCTCTCAACAGTCGCAGTCATGTATGAAAAGACTCATTTTCTTTTTATGCTGGGGCTACATCGAATGAAAAATTTACATAAATATAGTCCATCGTAATCAGGTAAAACGGTTAGCAAGATAAAATAGCTTTCCTTTTCCTTAGGACTTTTCTCCTATTTCTTCCTAATGTTTATTGCTCTTCGAACTGCTAGTTGTACGGGCTCTATATCGACCTCTTTTAACTCTTTTGCCATTTCCTCTTAGTAATTCTGGTCATCTTCTTCTCTGAATAACTCTCCTAGCTACCTTCTTTTCCTTTCGTTCCCTGTTTTTCCTTTTTGATAGATAATCGTGTCCGCTGCTGTCAAGCCCAACACAATAAAGAAAAAAAAAACAACTTCTCCGCGCTATTTGACTATATTTACATAAATTATATATTAAATTAATTACAACGTAATTCTTAGGACACCCCATTAGAAAAAATGTCTCAAAAAGTGCCCAATTTTATGTAACGAAAAAATGTCCCATTTTATGTAACGTTTGTTATATTTTAATTTTTACCGACTTTAGACCGGCTCCTATTAGATTTTGTAAGGAAAAATGTCACAATTTTATGTAATCAAAGTTAAATGTTAGAATAGAATTTTTGTGATTATGTTATATTCATATGGATCAATTTAGAATTACTATGTAAATTTTGATTGTTTTATACGAAGTGTAGAAGAGACAGAAACGTAAGCAAGAGGAGTCGAGGGGCACAGCTCCTTGCGAGGCCAAAATGACCGAGTTTATAATATATATATATATATATATATGAAAAAAATAAAACTCGGTCCTTCACCATGAGAACGTTCCTTACATTACCCCGGATAATAGTTTTTCTGTAATACTTACCCAAAAATAAATTTAAGTTAACTAAGTCATCCCCTCTGCACACATACACACACACACAGAAAAAATAATTTACACGGTATTTTTAATGTAATTTCAGTTACATATTTTATAACGGTTTTCACATGTCTAGTGGTAAAAAAATAATTGGGAATTAAGGTTGATTTAAGTGTTCAATCTTAAATGTCTAAATTTTACGACAATTATGTAAATATTATTTGTTCATTTTACCATATCGAGCTATACAGGTTTCTAGTGGTCGAATATATTATTTTTCAGTAAAAATATCACTCCCAGACTATTTAAATTTTAAGAAGTGATATAATTAAATTAAATAAACTTTTCATCATCGGAGACGATTAGATATCAATTATATATTTTATATTAGATTAATATGTAAATCATAAGTCATTTTCGTTACATACCGCATCCCTAGTTTTGAAAATAGACAAAACAAACTCATAGTAATTTACATACAAAGCAAAAACGGCTTGCGAAAAAGAGAAAATTCACAAAAATGTATTAGAAAATTGTCAACGTGTCACCTTGTATTATTGTAGTAAAATAAAAATATTATGGGGTCAAGGAGATACTTTAATTTTAAAATAAAGTAATTTTAACAACGCGTATGTTTCTTTTTTTTTTTTTTTTTTAATTTTAAATTTGCTATAAGAACAAGTGTAAACTAAGAAAATATAAATGTAATCATATTAAAAAATTTTATTACTTGGCATAATTAGAAAACTGCAGGATTTCTTCATTGTAATATATTATAAATCGTCGACCAAAAAAAAAAAAAAAAAATCTTGTCACGCAAACGCGGGGTTTTAAGCGAAGATATTATGAGAAATAACTTCGTGGCCTTGTTCTCCTAAAAGCCTTGCGAGCAGCTGAGAATTTTAAGCATTATTACAAGCTCTAGTGAAGTTAAAAGCTTTAGAGTTTATTTTTACTAGTCATACACACACGCAAACACATACATGCACACTATAATACACGTCTCCGCCAGTATATTAACAGACGTTTAAATCTGCATCTATTTTCATTTTATACATACATATTCTAATGAAAATATTTTAAAATTTTCATTTTATTTTAACCTACCTTTTTAAATTTGTACATCCTTTGCCCAAATATTCATTAGAGCCGACTGAGTGCCATTTCAGGAAGTCTCCCATAGCTTTCATCATTGTAATTATTTATTTTTTATTCCTTATTCACCATTTCCATCACATTATTCGTTTATTCTATAAACGGCCCAATTACTTATCCGCCAGCCGTTGCCTGCGACTTCGCCTTTCGCATTAATACCCGTTTAAATCATTAATTTTTTCTCTTTTTTTTTTTTTTACATGGCAAACTATTTCTACTAAAAATTCATTTCCTCTATATATAACGCTTATAACAAACTTTAAGCACATTCTAGATCAGCAGACTACGGTAGTTTAAGACCCGAACATAAATATTTTCGGTAGCAAAAAATAAAGCTCCTACATTAAAGGATTGTTTAATTTCTCTGTAATCTTACTAAAATATTCTAATAAAATACATTTTTTTGTGATACATTACTAATTCACAATGCGAAGTCACTAAAATGACTATAAACAAATATTTAAAAGTAATTAAAAGATATTATTATAAAAAATTATTTTTAGCGCAATATTTTTGCTTAATTAATACTGCGATTATGCGCAGTGATTCAACATTATGTCTACTTTATAAAGCTGCTTTATGCGACTTCATCCTTTTTGCTGAAATACTTATAAAAGTAAACTTTATTTCTGATAATAAGTCTCTGCTTTCATCACTATAATCATCTGTTTTTTACTCTTACTGATCATTCCATTGTCGTCATATCCACTTATTCTATAAACTGTACATCTACTTACCCGTTTGCTTCCTCCAGGTGCAAATAATGTTTAATTATTTCATTTTTATCTATTTATTTGAGGGAGGGGATTTATATATTTATGTAGATTCTTTCTTTCTCTGGGAAACATGTTTATCACCGTCGGACGACAAAAGAACAATCTTCATGTTCAGCTGAAGATTTTCGGCCTTTCTCTGTGTCCACCGCGATTTTACACCTGCGCTGGTTATTGACCGTCGTTAACGCCAAAAGAAAAAAAAAAAAAAAAAAACAAATTCAGCCAAGCATGATATTATTTTACGCGCTGAGAACTCCCCATATGTTAAATTAAACATAACTATAATGTACATTTACATAACACTAAATTCAAAACAAAAAATCCGATTTTTCGCACCACAAAGAGGCAGAGAGATACGTGATTTTCCGTGCTTTTTTGAACCTTTCGTGCTTTTTTGAAAGTTTCGTTAAGGAAACGAAATACGGTTCCGTTCGCGACAAATAGTGAAAATGCTTGAAAAAAAAATATTTTTTTCAAAAATTTCGAGTTTTTTGCGCCCCGAGAAAGGTACACATTGAAAGTTGGAAACCCGGATGTTACAAACTAGAGTAATATACGGGGATGCGCATATTTTTAACCTTATTTAAAACTTTTACCTATAACATTGGCGGCACTGAACACGTCATTTTTTGCGCTTTTTTGAACTTTTCCGTAACTTCAAAAGTTTCTTTAAAGAAATGAAATTCAATTACGTTCCTGACAAATGGTGATCTTTCCACAAATATGTTACATGACTGGGAAAAAAAATATTTTTTCAAAAATTTCAAGGTTTCAGTGCCTTGAGGGTCTAATTTTAAAATTGGTAACCCGGATGTTACAGGCTAGAGAAATATACGGGAATGCTCATATTTTTAACCTTGTTCAAAATTTTTATCTATTATATTCACGCCGTCAGTCGGGATCTGCACTTTAGTTTACACACCTTTTTGAACTTTTCGCCAACTTCCAAAGTTTCGTTAAAGAAATGAAGTACGATTTCGTTCTTTACAAGTAGCGATCTTTTCAACAATATATCACATGTCCGGGAGAGAAAAAATAATTTTTTCAAAAATGTTGAGCTTCCGAGGGTCTAGTTTTAATGCTGGAAACCTAGATGTTCTAAACTAGAGAAATATACGGGGATCGGCCTATATTTTTAACCTTGTTCAAAATTTTTAACTATAATACCGGTAGCACTAGGGGGAGGGAGACACGTCTTTTTTTGCTATTTTTTGAACTTTTCGCCAACTGAAAAGTTTCGTTAAAGAAATGAAATGCGGTTTCGTTCTCGACAAATAGCAATCTTTCTAACAATATATCACATGACCGGGCGGGGGGGGGGTATTATTTCAAAATTTTCGAGCTCTCAGCGCCTTCCAGGCGCCTAAATATAATGTTGTAAGCTCGACTGCAGTTTTCCTACAAATCGGTCTTTTCAATGTACGTTTGATATACTTTTTGGTTTCCTCAACTTTTGTACTCGGGCTATTATTTACGGGAACATAATTTTTTTACTGTTTTTAGGTCCAACGATGGAGTCAACATAATTCTTAAACTGTGATTTTCTGCTTTTACGAAAAAGCTTCTGTGTTTTGTTTTGTATTTTGAATTTCACTTTTATAGGTTTATCTGGTGATGAGTTATGAATTTTTTAAAGGCGATTTTTGAGGTCGTTTTTTATTCCATATTACATATATTCTTGACGGTTTTTTGTTTTTTTTTTTGGCGTCTAGAGCAATCGGTTAGCTCGATGTTATCGATATGGTTTTAAAGAGAATTTTAATTATAATTTATGATCCAATTTTTAAGTTTTTTTAAGTCGATCCGATCGTGAGTTATTGATTTTTATTTGATATTTTTACCGTTTTTGAACCATCTTTACATTATATTGCGTACGAAATCCTAAAAAAACGGAAACAACTCCAAAACACGTAGGTTATGGTTACTGTAATTTTCGAATCTCTATTATTTACGGTTGTAATTAATTTTAGTTAATTCAATTTCAATTTTACCAAAAAATATAGAAAAAGATGCTCCAGAAGACGTTCAAAAACAACGTGACTAAACAATATTATCAAAAGTGAGTATGGCATAGCGTGTTCGGCAAAACCATAATGAAGTACATACGATCACAAATTGTGCGCCATTTTCACTAAGATCGTGGTCTATTTTAAATAAGAAAACATCAGGAAAATAAAAATAAACGATAACTCTTCAGACCGACGATAATTAAAAGATACCGGAATGTTTTCTAAGCGCGATATTTTTTTGAATTCCAGCAACGTACATTATTACATTTTTGTCGACAGCAACATCGACGACTTCGTTTATGCAATACTTCAATTAACAACTGCTGTTACACCAGCTATTACCTTTCAAGATGACGATTACTAAGATCACGGTAGCGTAACAACTGTCAGCGATGTTTACAACAAATCAGAACACAGAGCAAACATTCGCAAACGCGAACACTCCCAAATCTATACACTCACAACACAAAAATTCTTCAGATATTCGCAACCCCTCCAATAGAATTCAACAGAACAACGTAATCATACCGCACTACCCACGACGTACTATTAATCTCCTTTCCAAGAATAGAACAAAAAAAAAACCTTAACGTAAAACTAAATTACTCGAATAAGAAATTGAAAAAATTGCGTTTATATATTATATAAATTAAAAGTATGCTAAACGGTGTTCGTTATTTCATCGCATTTCTTAATAGCCGCTTAATATTTTACTTTCTTTTTCTTCAAATTTTCATTTTTATTAATTTTCTTTTTACTGGATAGGCGCTGAAAACAATGAATTGATGAAAAAACGTGTAAATGGATAAAAATTGTTTTACGGTAGTCATGTTTGCAGCCCCCCTTAGAGACGATTGTTACGAAGATCCGTTTTGTTTACATTACAGAACCCCCCTCCGCCCAGAAGTATTGTCATAGTACATACTTGAGGTGGTAGAAAAATTCCTGGTTCTATGAAGAAATTAAGAAAAGCATACGTAAACATACTTTTATCGTAAGGTATTTTTATAGTTTAATTTGTTAAACTATTTCAATTGCATGGTATTGTTAAGTAAAAGGAGCAAATGATTAAAACAATTTAGAATAACTGAAGTTAGAAGCTAAACGTTGTTTCAGAAAAATTACAGATGATCAAAAAACTACCATTCCATGAAATGAAGCGAATTGGAGCATACTACATAGTGAAAAGCATAATACACGTATAAATATTTAATGATATACATTCTTAACCGTAAAATGTTATGCTATGATGAAAATTTTCGATTAAAATCTAAAAAATATTTCAATATAGTACTAGATAAATGATTATAGATTTTAAAGCTCAGTTTTTTATGTTTTAAAACTGATTTGAATATTCGTTAAATTTTTAAATATTTTCTATCCAATTGGAAACGTTGCACGATCATTTAATGAATTCATTGTTTCAAGCGCCTACCTTTGTAGTCTCTAGCATACGTAGTGCGGAGACGAAAGACGGGGTGTCCAAGATTCATATTTAAAACACAACAATTAGTAGTAATTTAATGGTATTATTATCCTCACATTAAACTTTAGCTCGGCTATTTGACTATAAATAGACTGAAATAAAACAAGAAGAAACTGGAAAAATTGAGATAAGTACGAAATGTGACTACGAGTTAATACAAATCGTGAAATTCTTATTTAAAAAATATTCTAATTAGAAATTTCGTTCTAAATTTGAAATTAACGCAATTAACTTTCATTTCTAGTATATCGACATGCAATCACTATTTCGCCATTAACTAGACGTTTTTATTTATATATCGCTTAATTGTGTTTAAACACTATTGATCATTAGGCTGTATCTGAAACATTCGGTTAATTTCTATTAGTTAATGAATTACACGCTATATACTTTCTTTTTTTTTTTTTTTTAAATAAAAAATATTTATTTTTAATTATTATTTAAAATATCACTTTGTGGGCTTTACGTATTTAAATTTTTTTGTTTGGTTATTTACTTCGAGTTTTCTTGTTAATTTCAACGCTTAGGTACTGTATTTGTTTCTAAAATCGTTCCCGATAGAAATTTGCGTGATTTCAACAGCGCCGAAAGTCATTGAAATTGAGTAATCTAGATGTTTAATCGCAATGCTGATCTCCAATTAAGTTACCGCGCACGGTATTCTATACTCTTATTAGCTATTTAATTAGTTCGCGACAACTATAGATAATTTAGTCTGATTTGTGCACAATTACCGTTATGGTACTTACAATAGACCCCAATTTAACGGAGTGATTTTAAAAATGTCCGATATCATATTTTCGGGTAGTCAAACATACCATAGATCTGCGGTGGTTTCACGACATTGCTGTCAGTGACCAGTTCACTGCCTTCATTTATAAATATACATTAACAGCTAGTAGTAAAGCGAGAGCTGCCAATCTATAATGTGCTATATTTCTGTATGCTCAGAAAAGCTATTCGTAATACTTTCGCTCGATATTATTTTTTTTCTGTTTAATTTTTGTGCCGGTCGCGAGATGATTAACTGTGATATAGAAGGAAATTCTTAGCTAATGATTACATTTTCATTTTGAGATTGAATGATTATACTGTTATCATTAGGTGTAGGTGAAAGTGGACTTCTTCGACGATAACTTAAAGTAAACTGAACAGTTAGTAATTGCTACGTTATCACTATTGTTAACTGAAGTATTAAAACTGATATTAGCTGTTTAGGTTGATTAAATGAACAAGCATGGGATACATCGGTAAAGAACTGCTGATAAAAAGACAAAGGCAAGTACTTTATTGACGATAATACAAACGAACAAGACAACTAAAATATCTGAATATGAAAACGAGACACTACGTAGAGCGTGAATGCGAAAAATTAACAGTTATTTATCAAAAACTTGGAACAATTAGAAGATGATGTGACGTCAAGCGCGTTGGATACTTGCATTTTTAAAATTATTTCAAATAATTATTATACTTTCGATATTTTACTACCATCACTTTTTTTTTTTTTTTCAATCGGTGCCTCCAGATTAAATCTTAAGTACTTTTGTTCTATAAATTATCTTCCGATCATCAGTTTGGGTAATTTTATTCAATTTAAGAATACACTAATATATATATATATATATATATATATATATATATATATATATATATATATATATATATATAGCTTTACTTAAATTTAGAGATGATTTTATTCCATGCTTTAACTTTAATTTGTACTAAATCGAAATAATGTCCTCAAACCTTCATCTGTTCCGTTTTCTATAATTTCATATATATTTTGTTAAATTACCCCACTGAAAAGTGTTATTTTTAAACAATGGGCACAGCAAAAATATATACGAATTAATATGTGCTGACCAGTCTGGAAGTCGAGGTACAAGAAAGACTGTTACCAACAATCCATCGCCGCATTTTACAATTCTTCGGACATGTTATGCGTCGCGGACCAGAGTCACTTGAAGCAAATATTATCTAGAGGAAGGTCCCCGGAAGGAGAGGCCGTGGCCAGCCTCCGAATAGATATATAGATCAAATGACGGAAAAAACAGAAAAAAGATTGGAAGAATGCTTGCGAACAACGGCAGACCGCGACAAATGGCATGATTGCATTTGGTCAGTGTAACATGGATGATTCACGGCGCTCGGAATCGAGCAACACGACAGAAGAAGAATATGAAAAAACGACGAATTTTTAATTTTCTAGACGATAGTTTATTCCATCAGAAAACATTATAGATCTTAAAATTAACCTTACGGATGGATATAAATATTTATGTTTCTTTGGAATTTATAAATTCTGTGATTCAAATATTTCAGAACTTTTAAAAAATTTTCTAAACATTATTGAAATTTCAAGACCTTCGCCAGTAATTTCAGGAGATTTAAACATAAATATTTTGGAAACTACAAATTGTTCGGAATACCTCACAGTTTGCTGTATTCTCACGGCTTTAGTATAATCTAGGATAATTGTAGCCAAGCGGACAATAAGTCTGGGCTAAAGAAGAAAAAAAAAAAAAAAATCCCAGTAGTCTACTTAATATACCAACGTTTATGCGTCGAAATAATACACGCTTTTCTTGCTTAGATCATGTTTTATTAAGAGGCCTTTAATAAATTCGATTCGAGTGTCCTGTAGTTGAAGTACTCGTCGACGTTGGGTTCTCCGATTATAGTGCTGTAAATTGTAGCTCAGCAGTTAACAATGAACATCTTTATGAATCTTGCTAATTAATATTATTTCGGAAAAAATTATCTAGCATAAGATTAGCTATGCGCTAAGCATGAATCTAGTGACGCTAAATTATTTTATAATTTCATTAAGACAATTTTTATACATATTTAAGATAGAAAACGAGCAATGAAAATTTAAAAAAAAAAAAACATGCGAAGAGGACTCCTCCTTGGGTAACCGGGTGAAATAGTAGATTTAGCGAGTAAAAAAAAAAGTTATTTGCATAAATTAATTAAGTGTGCAAATAACGGCGATAGACTTTCGGAATATAAGAGAATATCTAAACAGGTGCAAAAGTTAGCTAGAGCCGACGAAGGAAATTTATTACAATTCTAAATTAAATAATTGCGGGCAATATCAACAAAAGTATTGTTGGTTAGTTAAAAGATTACTTAATACTAGAGATCATGCGATCCGTGAAACAAATGTGGATAACAAAAGAGATTGCCTGTAATTGGTCATGAATGTGAGATTGCTTGTCTTTTTAACAATTATTTCTTGAATTCTACGAATGATTCGGTAAACTGCGAATATTCCAATATCCACCCTGTTGTTATTACCGGTGTATCTGAATTATTAAGACCTTCAGTTTCATACAGTTAATAAAAAGTGAATTAAAAAATTGATTAACGTCGCTTCCTAATAAATCGGCATTCAGTATTTCTAATAAAAGATAATTGGGAATTTTTGGTTAAACCGTTAACCTATTTGTTTAAAGAAACCAATAAAATTAGGAAAATATATAGACTTTCTAAAAACAGGTATAATTACACCGGTATACGAAAGTAGAGATAAATGTAAATTAGTAAATTACAGGCCGACATATACATATTTTACCATCCATTCTCGAAATTTTTCGAAAAATATGTTAAGGTGTTAAGTTTTCTGCATGATATTATTTAAACATATATATATATTTATATATATATGTATCATATATTACAAATCTGGCCGTTTATTTTGATCTACCTTTCGATATAACTGGTCATAAAATTCTCTCGAGAAAATTATGTTCATTTGGTTTTTGAGGTGAAATATGTGATTGCTTTAAATTTTATCTTTTACAAAAAAATTACAAAAAACTAAAATAAACAAAGTATACAGTATATTACTCCAAATTATGGAGTACCATAAGGAAGTATTTTGGGTCCAACTCTATTTTTAATGTATATATATATATATATATGTGTGTGTTTCTGTCTCTTTCTCTTCTATACTTTGTATAAAATAATAAAAATTTACAACGTAATTCTAAATCGGTCCATATGAATATAACATAATCACAAAAATGCTATCCTACATTTAATTTTCATTACATAAAATTAGGACATTTTTTCGTTACGTAAAATTGTGACATTTTTCGTTACAAAATCTAATAGGGGCCGGTCTAAGAATTACGTTGTAATTTATATATATAAAGTCTGTAAAAATTAAAATATAACAAATTAGGACATTTTTTCTAATGTGAAGTGGCCTAAGAATTACGTTTTATTAATATATAATAGATATATATATATATATATATATAGAGAGAGAGAGAGAGAGAGAGAGAGAGAGAGATGAATTATACCGCGCTTGTTTCGAGTTTACGTTATATTGACATTTTACAGCAGGCACAAAATGGGGTAAATATATTACTTACTGGCTTAACAATAATAAGCTTATAGTTAATGTAAACTAAATTCATGAATATATAGTAATTTCCATTGCATAAGTGGGATGTATACATATAGAGAGAGCTAATAATATGAAATATTTGGGTTTAAAATTAGGAAGCAGTTTGGCGTGCAATAAGCATGTTCGTTTCTTAAAACAAAAACTAAGGAAGCTAATCTATATTTTACTAACTGGGAGAATTGTTTATAGTGAACCACTTAGTATCGTCCGTATCTGTACCAACGAGTTTTCACTTATAAAATAACACACGGGGGCGGGGATGTAGGGTATGATATAAAACAACTAGAAACTTTATAACATAGCACATTTAAACTTAGTAATAAAAATAGCAATACTGATTTTATTTAATCTCTGAAGAATAAGAATTTTATATAAGGTTTAAGTTTTGTTTTTTTTTTTTTACTTAAGAATAGAGAAAAGTTTAAATTCTTATTTAAGGGTGGTAAAACTAGAAATTTTGGCAAAGCAATAGTACCAAGTTTTACTCAACATCATTCCACAGTATAAGCCTATATAAGCCTCCGGCTACCCTACGCCTACTGTATAATAGATTACCAGATTGTATAAAGGAAAATCTTAAAAACCATAAAAAAAAGAACGCAAAAATTTCCTAAACCATTTTGTTATAATAAGTTCTAATTAATGTGTGACATATTCATAATTTATAAATTTAAATTTAATATTGTGAAACTGGTTTATTTTAAACACATTAAAATTTATCTGCAAACCTTGTAACTTCCCAATAAAATTTTCACTTTGTATTTACATTTCAAATCCGTGATTTTTTTTGTAATTTTTACGTTTAATTGTGCACTTTTTGTCCGTAGTTTTCGTTTTTATTGTTTGAAGTTTATCCGTTTTGTTCCACTACTAGCGCTGTATAGCGCATTTGTGAAATATGTGATGATAATAATAATAATAATAATAATAATAATCAAATTTATTTTATACACAAATAACAAAATTATAAAATGGAATACAAAAAATAGAATTTTACTTTACTCCTGCTTATATGCAAAATGCATGAGCAGCAGGGTACATTACAGTACACAGGCTAGTTTAATGAAAAACTAGCCAGTGCTTACAATCTGTGCGAATGGAAAGAATATATATATCTGTGTACTATATACTAATACACGCACACAAATATATGAAAAGTAATGTTTGCTATTGGTCTTTAATAATAATAATAAACTGATATGATTTGATTATTGTTATTACTATTATTATTATAATGAACAGTACAACATACAAAACAATTGAAACTATGTGATCAGTTTGCCCATTTTTTTGACTTATTAGAAATATCTAATCGCATAACCGTTTGATACGATCACAGTTTACCGCTGCCGGCATCAAATTAAAATTCTGGTTTAGCTATTTTCACAGAAAACTTCTTACTGCTTTCTTTCCCACTCTTCCGATTGATTACAATAAAAAAATTCTGAAGAGCTATTTTTAAAAATTTCACCTTTATCATTAAAGTGTGTATAACATACCAACAAAAAGCAAAAAGCTTTCGCTGATTTAATAACATTTCGGAACAAATCCTAGCACTGTACAGGATGTTGGAGACATTATTAAACGGAAATTCACAAAATATGATGTCATACCTGCTCGTTGTTATAGGTTTTCTCGTTTACAACATTTCCTAAACTATCAAGTTACTCTGATTCATCGAGTAATTGTGGGAGTTTTAGACCACCAGGGACAAGAAAAAAACAAAAAAAAAACAACTATCAACATATTCTGTATCGAATGTAGACATACTGCATACAGTATCATTTACACTTTACAAGATTATATTCATCTATCACACTTGTCACAGATCTTGTTAAGCGCAGTTTAAGAACAATAATCACACTAGATCACCAGCTCTTCGTTGTATACTAGATTAAATTTATCTTCTATTGCCCTCGTATAAGGCCTATATATGATATATATATTTATATATGATATATATCATATATATCATATATATATGGTATATATTAAATCAAAATATAAAAAACAAAACGCAGCAGGTCTTTTATAAAATATATAAAAAAAAAAAAGATAAAACAGTTTTTAAACCCTCCCCTTTTGGGTAAAAAAATATTAAAAAAGCGTGTTTGTGTATTAGCTAGAGCGATAAAGTTGAAGAAACCAAAATGTAACATACGCATAAAAGAGCGCTTTACATATAAAAAAATATATAGCCAAGCTTACAACCCCATAGTTAGACCACTGAAAAATCGAAATTTTGGAAAAAAAATTTTTTTTTTTCCGGACGCGTGATATATCGATGGAAAGATCACTCTACGTTTCGGGAATAAAACTATCTTTCATTTCCTTAACAAAACTTTAGAAGTTGGCAAAAAGCTCAAAAAACCATGACAATCTACGAATTCCTTTCCATTTACGGTGCGAGTATTACAACTAAAAATTCTAACCAAAGTTAAAAATGTGCGCATTCCTACATATTTCTCTAGTATAGAGCATCCGGGTTTCCAACTTCAAAATTTGGTCCTCGGAAAGCCAAAAGCTCAAAGTTTTGGAAAAACACTTTTTATTTTCGGGGCTTGTAATATAGAGCGATGGAAAGTTCGCTATTTAATAAAAAATAAACTATATTTCATTGTTTGTTTTTACATGTCTTTCTTGACTATTCAATTGACACGTACAAGTATAAAGCACGAATTGATAAGAATATAATTTGTTAATCATTATTAATATTTTCCTTTTATAAAAGCAAAAAAATAAAACAGCAGATTGGAGCTAAGTAATTCGAAATAGGATAATTAAAAATACAAATAAACTATTCACGTACATTACTGCGAAGTTTTTTTTTTTTTTTTTTTGTTTTATTTTTAAACGAAACTTCTAGGTAGTTTGCTTTAGGAAAACGATGATTCGAAGTTTAATGTATTTAATAACATCCAATCGACCTTACAGTAATATTCGCGCTATTTGCTGACGACTTCACCTTATTCGTAAATTGTAATGACCCCTCAGCTGGACAGTCAATACTACAAAAGAAACCATAAATCGAGTAAAAGAATGGTCCACCCGCAATGGATTAAAACTTTCACCGACTAAAACTACTGCTGTACATTTCTGTAAGATTCGTAAATGTAATCACAAGCTACAAATTGTATTGAACAATTCTTTAATTCCAACTGCTCGTACAGTTCGTTACTTGAGACTCATATATGTATGATGACAAACTGAATTGAAGAGACCATATAAATTATCTTAAGAAATCCTGTGCACGAAAACTGAACATAATGAAGAAACTGGCGCATACCTCATACGGTGCCGACCGACGCTCTCTAATTAAAAATTTATCAAACGTTACTACGCTCAAAATGTGACTATGGTTATCCGATCTACGCATCAGCCAATTCAAGTATACATGATCAACTCTTGGCACAATCCAAAACACTGCTCTCAGACTAGCAACAAGAGCATTACGGACTTCGCCAGTACAGAGCTTACATTGCGAAGCGTCAATATGGCCATTAAGCTTCCACTGGAAATATATTCTTATAAAGTTCCACACACATTTACAGTCAGTTTCAAATTTACCAGGCCCTATACAAATACCAAAATTTCATCGCTATACGTACAACATATGTTATATCACTGAGCCGATGACATCACACAGTCCGTCAACATGCCATATGTCAAGCCAATGTCCAGCGATTCTCTACCTGAAATATCTCCGTGGTCTGACAGTCCATTCCGAACGAATTTAACACTTACGAACATGGACCGAAACAGTATAGATCATTTGTACAAGGCGCATACAGATCTCTTAAAGCAATTTTCTGATCATCACATCTTATATACAGATGGGTCGAAACAAGCAAACTGTGCAGGGTGTGCAGTTACTACTGAATCAGATATGTTCGATAACTCATTGTCTTTCTTTTTTTCTCTCAATATTATCGACAGAGCTATACAGCTTATTATTGGCCACCCAGGAAGCTATTTCGAAAAACCTTCTAAAAGTACTGATCTGTTCGGATTCTTTGGCAGCCATCACAAACATTAAAAATACTCGGAAAAGAGCGCAACATCCGATAGCCAAGAGCATAGTTAAAATCCTACAGAACACACCAAGCAGCACTCAGATCAATTTCGCATGGATACCAAGTCATTCCGGAATAATCGGAAACCAAGTAGCAGACCAGGCAGCGAAAGAGGCGGCGAAGATGATATTCACCAATACTAGTACCGCAAAAGGACTTTAAGAAACACGTCGAGGCAACCCTCGACAAGCAGTGTCAACAACAATGGTGGAACACTCCGACTACGGTAAAGCTACGAGCAGGCAAACCGACGAGACGAAACCATGGTCAGACCAACTTCGCCAACGTAGACAGTAAACCATTATTTATAGACTTTATCTTTTTCGAAATCTTCCTCCACTAATATGTAGCACCTGTCATACTCAAATAACAGTTAATCATTTTCTCACCGAATGTCCTTTGTACGCTCACCATAGAATCATAAGTAATTTACCAACAACTTTGCTCTCCATTTTTCAAGATGATTCCATGTCACTAAATCGACTCCTTCACTTCCTTTCCATCACTAATAACATTTAAGCCTACATCCTCACCGTGCCTTTGGCCTATGCAACAGTAAATGGCACGAAAAAAAAAAAAAAGAAAAAAAAAAAGGGGGGGGGGGGTAAACAAATGCTAGAAGGCAAGGAATGCAACGTAGATGTAAATGAACAGAAACAGAAAAAGGTTATGATCATCCGTTGCTGTAAACAAAGCAGAGGACTGTTTTACACTACCACTCAATATTAGTTTTGATATAACGATTTCGGTGTGAAATATAATTGAACAGCCTTTTACTACGAAAACAGGCGAAGATGATTTAATATTATTAATCAGTCAAATTCAATGGCCTTTTTTTTATTTTATTTAATACATATGTAGTCAGCCGTATTAAAAAAATTATAAATTAATAGCTCTCCGTTATTTAAAACGTAATGCAAATGAACTGAATGTGTGATTCTAATATACATTAGAGTTATTTTAATTCTTCAACGATATGTTCTTTAACGTTTGTTTTATTATCTACGGTTTTAATTGTATCTAGTAAACGCGGTCGTTGTATATATATATTTATTATTTTTTTTTATAATCAAATTTGGAGGTTGTGAAATTATTATCGAAGCTTTATAGGTTTTAAACGATTCCGAAAAGAAGCAATAAAGCCATAGAAATTATTAAAAACATGAAAATACACATTTACACGGGAACGCTGAATGAAAAATACGCACGATATTACAAATGTAATATATTTTTGTTTCGAATTTAATATTATTATGTAAATGTGAATTATGGTTGTCTTTAACTTAACATACAAATTCGATAATCATGAGACGAGGTATTTAATTTGCATCACACATTATACTACTTGCAGACCACATTACAAAAAATGTAAACTAAACACCGTCAAACACATTATAACTTAACTTTAAGTAGAGTCAAAACTGAATGCGTAACAAATTTGATGAAACATACAGAAACCGGAGTAAGTGGAAACGAAAAAGAAATAAAACGAATTAAATATTTATAAATAGAAATTATTCAATTTTTAATTAACCGACACAATTAATTTTAATTTATTCGGGTGAAATGTTGTATTTAGTTAATTGTTAGTCAATATTTCGGAGTTAGTTCTTTTTTTTTCATAATTGATACATTGATTTTCTTTTTTTATTATTGTCTTGCCATGTACAAAAACAGAGGTATAAATGTACCATATTTTATCATTAACCTCGACGTAAAAATATAACACTGTCATTTATATAAGTATAAAAGAATTCACGCTCGCTCGCTAGATCATTAATTTTTCCTTATATGAAGCGAAGTTTTACACATTCTCCTTACACAGACTTGTACGTAACTCGATAAAAAGTAATTTAAATAAATACCCCCCTAAACGTGGCGCAATCGGAGGTAAACGTGGAAAACTAAACGTTTACCATCGTTATTTAAATTTTCAAGTGAAATAATGAATAGATGACCGCGGATTTAATAAGCATCTCCGAAATGTTCAGAATAAAAAACAACTAGAAAGTACCATCGATTAAGAGCCCATTTTTCTAGTTGTAGAATCTTCGCACGGCCTGAAACCGATTTGATGTAAAAACTGCGCCGACAACAACGTCAAACTCATCATCGGAGACCGAATAGAGTTGGAAAAATTCTTCTCGTTCCGAGAATGCTGCTGCTCCCACTAGTCTAAAATCAAACACTAGGTAGAAGCAGAAACGTATCCGGAATAGTAAGGACGGATCTCAAACGGAAAAGAACTATTGGCTCACAATATTCCCATCAGATTCGATAAAAACTTGATGCATTGTGAAAAATTAATTCCCTAATCCGTAATATCCCATAATCAAAGTTCATGGATTTCACTTCACTTAAAACAACGTCTATAATAGTACACGTGTATGTTTAAATGGAAAATGTTTTTCACCATTGCAGTAATGGAATAAAGCTGAATAATGTCCCGGATTAGAATATGCGACTGCAGGGGTGTTTTGATTTTGCGATGTTTAACGATTTTAACGTTTTTTTTTTTTTTTTTTTTTTTTTATTCGTTATTTGCATTTCAGTTATTTCAATTAATACGAGTTTCATTACTCGTTCTATATATGTTTATTCAAAACGAATTCGAAGTTAAAATTTAGTTATTTCATCTTATAATTACATTAAAGATAATCAATGGAAAAATATATGTATGTATATCGATGCGACCTTCTCTTTTTTGACTCAAAAACCAGCTACTCCGGATGATTTGGCGAGAACCTATCGCCTCATGTAACGCCTGAATTTCGGATGTTTCTCCGAGAGAAAAAAGGGCGATCCTTCGCAATCTGCAAAGTACCGCCCCAACTTGGCTCCTCAAACACAAATTTCAAAAGACCAAATGACTCGAATTTTAAAAAATATCTTTAAATTTAAAAAAATTATCGTTTATTTTCTACTGCCAAAATAATTTTACAAATCTTTCTAAAAAAGAAACGGTGTATACTTCGACATCTATTGTGCGTTATATTTTCGACCGACCGTCCTGTTCGCT
Organism: Icerya purchasi; assembly: GCA_039619475.1. Classification (NCBI taxonomy): domain Eukaryota; kingdom Metazoa; phylum Arthropoda; class Insecta; order Hemiptera; family Monophlebidae; genus Icerya; species Icerya purchasi. Next base: position 207,627,072 of record CM077115.1, read on the forward strand.
ACCGATATAAAAAAAAAACAAAAAAAAAAAAAAACCATTGACCAACCAGTTTATTATCTTTTTCGACAATGACACTCTTCTCTGTGTCAACATACCTATGTAAGTCAGTTACCGAGGCGTAGTTAGTCAGGTAGTAGTGTATTGTTCAAAATCCACTACCCCACACTGAAACTTTCAATAATTTCGCTTACACTGAGTTAATGTCCATAGTTGACGCGCCCAAAATAAAAAAAAAAAAAAAAAAACCCTATTCATAGTACCGATCGTAGTGTACTACCCCATTTGCACGGCACAGAGTCACTACCACTAACACACCCTCATCGTAACTTATGGCAATTAGTTGTCAGAGGACCGCTTTACCAGGTATTACCCATGGCATGCACGCGGCACTGTGCACTTCGCTATAACCAGTTTAACTGCTCTTAGTAAATACTGTTAATTTTCGCAATTATCATCATTACCACCGAATATTATTTCGAAAAATCAGAATAGATCTTAAATAATCACGTGCGTATTAATATATATATATATACACACGCGCCTATATATATATATATATATACAGTCTGTTTGACAATGTACGGCAAAACTCAAAAGTTATTTGTGGTAATGACTTGAAAAAAATACACATTTGCTACATGTGATGTAGATCATAGATCGTGATGCTTTGTTATTAATAAGATGTCCAATCGCCTCCATTATTAATTAATAATTGCCCGGCATCTCCGAGGTACACTTTCTACTAAATGTATAGCGTCTAATCTTGAGACAAAGCGTATTAATCAAACCCGTCGAAATAACTGCTTAATGGTCTCCAGATCTTTTCTCCTCGGAGCTTCAACTTCAGAAGCGCCCACACATTTTCTCTATCGGATTTGCATCTGGCGACCCGGACAGATTGTCCGGCACGTTAACATCATTTTCTTGTTTCCACACAGTACAAAGACGACTTCGATGTTTTGGGTCATTGTCGTCTTGCAGTAGCCAATTTTCATTCATCTTTCGGCAAATAAAGCCCTCTGATATATTTTGACCATTTTGGTAGCTGCCAAATTTTCTGTGAAGATGTGCAAATTGCCAAATCCCTACTTTGAGAGGCGTGCACTTTTACCGATGGTGATTAACGGTCCTCGCTGGATGAGTCATTGGCGTGGGTAGACCAGGTATTCGAGCGATAGAAGAACGTGCCCAAAAAGAAGCTTTGTCCGAAAATAGTACGCTATCCCAATCACGGTCCAAATTTCTTTTCGTCCAATTAATTGTCTTCTTGCTTTTCGGACAATCGCTGTGCTTCGAAATTTCACTTCATAAGTCAATAAACGTCTTCTTATAGTGTCGCATTTAGACCCTTTTTAAGCAAAATCGCCCCCCACACCCCACGCAATGATAGACAAGGATTTTCCTTGAACACCTGTAAAATCAATTTATCCTCCTTTTTCATTGTTTTTCCTACAGAGGTACGACCTAATAGGTCATCGACGTTTTTTACGTCGAAATAACGTTTCACCCACTTACTTACAAATGTCTTCGACTTTATCAATGAACTTAAGTTCCGAGCGACATTTTCGATCCTTTCGGATATAACACAGAAACACGGCTTCGTAACGTGATGCTAGTACGAGGATGATGAAATATGTTCCTTTATGACCAAGGTCGAACGACAACTAAAGCATTCTGTACAAAGTATTCGACAGGAAGGGTATACTTGCTTAGGTTTGAATTTCTCCTCTAACAGTTTCAAGGACAAACTTTCGCTGTACACGCTCTTATGTTAAACAGACTGTATATATATATATATATATATGTATATACGCATATATCACACGTAAAAACTATTTCGAAAGTTTAATACGATTTGTCCAATAATTCTATAACACATAAAGAGTGGCATAATATAAAATAGGAAAATTAAAAATTTCGCTTAAAATTAAATTCGAGCCAACACTTACGAATATGTGTAACGCATAATCACTATAGCTCGCACTTGGTTGCTTAAAGTTTAGTTTATGTATTATAGTAAATTACATATACGAAAACAATGTAAATCACATTACACATCAACATCCAACGCAATCATATTTAGCTCACACTCTGACTACGGAAGGCTTAAGGCACTCTTTCTAGAAACAGTTGGAAAACAGTTCTGTATAGAAAAACATAATACCATTTTTTCTTCTGCTCACAATTTAACTTACAATAAAAAATTCCGACTACCATGGCGTAGTTGATAGTTAATGTTTCGTTCGGGTAGAACTTGGTTCGAATTATAGAAATTTACAAAAATTTTACTTGCACTAGATTAATGTCCATAGTTGACGCGCCAAGAAAAGTAAAATACAGACATGATAAATATCACGACATTAAAAAGTTTTTTTGGCGACGGGGGGGGGGGGCGCTGGCTGAGGACATTAGCTAGCATTCGAAAAAGCGGAATTCAAAATGTTTAAAAATTAGCCGGCGGAGAGTCAAATATTAACAAGTATAACTCGATAAAATATTTGCTTAGTATTTATTTATTTTATCGAAATAAGATCTAATAATTTAAATCTTCTGCCTCGCACACGTACACACATTCACACACACGCGAGAGGAGATAGGGAGAAAGAAACCGAAGTTAAAAATAATTAAAAGTAAATAGTCGCTAATAGTCGCGTGAAAGGGAATAAGCAACCATCATATACGCTCGAGTCGATATATAGACATGTACACTCGAACTCACTCGCATCACAATAACAAAAATTCCAATTAGTTTCAGGTGTAGTCTAGCGTACCTCGGCGTTGTATATAACTATTAGTGTCTCTCTCTATATCTGTACAACAATGTGCAATAAATAGCGTCAACAGTTACTTTTAGAAATCAAAGAAAAAAATAAAATAAAAATTATATAAAAGCCTACACCTAATATAAACATTTGGACTACTACGTTGGAGTATAACGATAAAAAAAAAAAAAATTATTAGTCAACCTGGAAGCGATAGTTTTGCATCACCAGTTACAAATGGCATAATGTGGAATATTATCATTAGATCTGTATAACAAAAACGTATGAAAATAGGTGACACGACACTCAAAATCAAGCAGACCGACTAAGATAAATATATGTATACACGAAAAATTACACTGGAGAAAAAATTATTTCTGTGGATTTTTGTAATAGAACCGTGACGCCGATCAAAAATCTCCATTTCAGTTGAACGATATTTTACGAACATAAAGCGTAAACATTACAGAAAAATTACGTTTCTATCATTTATATATATATATATGGTTAATATTGGTCTGAATATTAAATAATAATAATAAATTATGTATCGAACGGTTTTTTTTTGGTTTTTTTTTTTTACAAAAAACTACAGCTAATCTGTAATTAATAGAAATAACTATAGTAGATACATACAAGCGTATAATTTTAATATAAAAAAACATTCGGACTATGTAATTGGTGTTGTATCGAATGTACCGAAAGTTGGCACAGAGTCTGCCTACGTGGAAGGAGGAAACAAATCTGTGAGTTTCGATTAATTTTTTTAAAATCGCATTATTATTATAATGATTACAACACGAGATCAACTTTAATCACACATTTCGCTATTAATCCGGAATAGTTAAGGTGCTTCGCCACCAAACCGGAGGTGTCGTAGGTTATCGAGACTTATCTCGTTCCGGATCCAAACCGCTCTCAGGTTTACCCAACCTGAAATAACTGGGTACCGAAGAAATCTGTGGAAGCAAAGGAGCGGATTATCCCAAGTAGAAAGAAACAGACCCCGATATTCTCTTCAAATCCATTAGGCTTAGCGCATTACACGAACTTTAACTTCACAATCCTCGACGCTCCTGTCAAAGGTACTTTACTTATGCGAGTATAGCCGAAAAATAATGCTCAAATTAAGACCTTTTTGCCTTGTCAAACCCCGACGCGTCTGTTTTGGAAAACTGAAATCTAAGGTAAAGCAGATAAGGCTGAAAGGAAACCACCTCTCGCAAGAAGAACGACGAAGGAGAATTACGCTGCAATAAATGTTGAAAAAAAATTATGATTCAAGAGCCCGTCCGCTCTTTAACATTCTTCTTCTTCTCCTTCGAGCAGCTTTCTGACGCCAATATTTGACGTAGGCCCTTTCCAAATTCTTCCACTGTTGTCTGTAGCCTCGTCTATCCATGTACGGCTTGTTTTATTATTATATCATCTGACCATCTTCTTAGGCACCTTCCTTGTTTCCGTTTTCCTGCGTATAATTCAGTACTTTCCCTGTTCACATTCCGTCCCTGTTAATCTAGCAACATGTCCCATTTGTCTGCAATACATTCAAACCCTGTGTTTTTTCTTATATCGGAATTTCTGATTTTGTCATTCAATCTTGTTTTAACATAATACGTTTTAAATTAAGTAAGCATTTTACATCAAAGATTGTAAATCGCAAGGTCTAATCACTTTGTCAGCATGAAATTAAAAAATAACAGCTGTCATGCACATAATAAACCGAACCCCCTGCTATGCGGACTACGCCATTATAATCCGAGGAATGGCGTAGAAGGGGAAAAAAACAAAAAGGAAAAAATGAAAAACTGAAGTGTGTAGAGGAAGTTACAAAATATTTTTTTCTAAAATATAACAAAACGGATGTAAATTTTCTCTTAAAGTCTCCTTGATTATTCCGATGGACTAAAAACAATTTGATTTTTCTCGTTATTTATAATTTAATTAAAAGGCGAACGATTATTATTAATTAGAGGGAGACTTCGAAAAAAAATTATCGCGATATAAGTTTATATTTCAAATTTAAGCGAGGATAAATCTTTCAATTTCATCGTTTTTTGAACAAATCAACAAACAAATTTTTAGAAACATGCCAAATGTCCGTAAAAAAAACAAAAAAACAATTAATAATTTAAAACTTTATTAGAGCGGTTTTTTTCGATTCAAACACGATTATTTCACTGCACAGAGCTACTCATGTGGTAAGTACGGGGGCAAGTTAAAGTGGATACAAAAGTGTACCATGCAGCGGTCCGTTACATTTTCAGTTATCGATAATGCAACACCGTCAGTAATTAATAAATATGTCGGTATCAGTCTGATGTGTGTGTACACGTCACTATTCTTATTATATGCGTGTGTGTATTGAAGCCACTTTAACGTAGGCCCCGTCATTATTTCATTATTTAATTCTATTCCGAAAAAATCGCGCCTGTCTGTAGTTAACTATCGCTGGTTGTGGCGCACACCGTGTTACGTTAAATTAAAAATTAAATCATCGTCTCTCGTATTTTAAATTACGCGGAAATATCTATTTTAAAAACGGTACTTACGTATAGGTTTAAACCTGCTAACTGTGTCGCCGCACTTCGTGGTACCATAGTAAGATTCTTTGCAAATTTGCCATGGACCAAAATGACCTTTATCCATCATAGGTGTGGTTGGAACTGGTTAAAAAAACAAAACAAAACAATTAAAGCAATATTAGAAGACAAGCAATTAAATATATACCTACACCCTATTAAACATGATTAAACTTATTAAACTAATGACGTAGTTAACATTGTAACAACCGACGAAGGGAGATCTATTAATTTCACATCCTCTATTTCGCGGAAAGCAAAAAAAGATCGAGCGATTTTCTCGGTTTTTAGATGTAATACAAAATAACAACTTTTCAACCTTATTTTTTTTGAATGTTTTCAGCTTCGGAATTTAAATTTAATTTCGCTTTTACGAAAACAAAGAACCGAACAGGAGTTTCGTTAAAATGAGGGAATAATAAGAAATAAGGGCGGCGCAAATTCGACTGTATCAGACTGGAAGAAATAAATGCGGCTGGAATAAATATTTAACGTATTCCTCTTCCTCCAGGTTGTCCATTACACGATTTTCAATATCTTGTAAACGTTTAAACAATCACCGCGAGAGACTTTCCTTCTGTATCTAAATATCAGAGAGTTTACTCAAATTTGCACACTCTATCATCGACAACTGAAAAAAAAACCATATGAAACACTCCACTAATACCCCCCCCCCCCGTCGTCTCCGAAAATACGATATCTTATACTGTCCGAAATCTTATAATCGGATGGATTAGTTAATTTTATTAATTACCTTTGGGTAAAAGTACAATATCGATGATAACGCAATTTATAACATTTTAACGGTCACTTAATCATTAGAAATGAAAAAGATTTTACACACTTTCGGTTTCTTTTTATATTCAAAAAGTTAGTTGTAATAGTTGAAAGAAATTCTCCTGTTTTCCTTTTAGATAATTCGAATAATAAACTTCGTCCATTTAAAATATCAGATCGGGACAGTGAAATGTCGAAAAATCGAAAATTCCAAAAATCCCAAAAATAAAACAGTATCAAATTAAAAATGCGCGTACGTTTGTGTGCAACTGCTCGTTTGGCAAAGTGAAAAAATAAATTTTTGCGCTTACTGCTCTGATCGGTTTGTAAAAATTTCACCTCTATTTGTGTTCTGCGCTAAAGTTCACGGAAAAACAATTACCTACGATTCGCATTAATATTAATTAATAGTTCGACCATTTTTCTTTTCCCTGAGAAACGGTTTTTAGTTAAGAACGGTCCTCCTTTAACCTTCTTTTTCCTCTCTTCCGTGACTCACTCCACCTCCAAGTCCATTTCTAGTAAACTGTAAAAAAACCTATACCTCTTAATATATAAGCTATTGTTCCTCTTCATTCGGAAATCAGCACCCTGTCTAGTTTCTCTTTATCCTATCAAAGTCCACTTCTTAACATTTCTTTATTTTTAAAAACTTCTTCATCCATTTTATTTTTAAAATCTTTCCACATATCCACATTCTCCTAATCTTTTACTTGCAATCTTGGTGACCATATATCTTTGCAATCATGTAATATAATACTCCGAACATTTTATTATTCTCTCTTTTAATTTCACGCTCATTCGCTCAGATAATAAGCTTATCTTCTCCTAAAAGTTTCCTTTTTTCCATACCTATTTTTATTCCGATTTCTTTTTCACATCTCAAATCCATTGCTAGTTTCCTAAGTATGTATTTTACTTTAATGCAACTCTCTTGGAATTATTATTTTCCGCTTCTTTCCTTTCACTTTCTCTCTTAATTTCGTTTCATTAACAGTACCTTTTCTATTTTCCTTCCAGTTGTAAAAGAAAACTTTTTACCCCGTTCTGAAATAAAATTTACCTACACATGTTCGCTAAATAAATCGATGAAGTCGTTTCATTTAACTATATTGCCTCTTTTATTTTTATTTCTATTCTTTCATTTTGCTCTTTTTTATCAATATCATTTCTAGCTCCGTGATTAATTGATTTTTTTTGTTTAATATTATTTAATTCGGTAACTTAATTTAAAATGTCGGATTCGTCTGATAGGGAAAGTAACTCTCCCCTTAACCCTTTTTAAGTTTTGTCATTAAAAGCACAGCCAACAATGCTGCAAACACATTTCTAACAAATCGAATAAATCATTTCGGCATTCATATTTTTTTTTTTTTTTTAATGGGTTTGCCAACGAAGACATTTTACCTTAAATTTTTAAACGTTTAAAGATAGAGGATAAAAATAATTGAACGGTAGGAATAACGGAAGCAGAAGGAACTGTAAGAGACATCGAATTTTAGTAGAGAAGGACGACTGCTCAATAGAAAAGATCGAACATTCAAATAAAATATAATAATTGTCACCAAGAACTTTTGTAAATCAAATTTTTAAGCTCCATCTTCCCGCCATTTTTTTTTTTTTTTTTATGATTTCTACGCGTTAAGGGTAAACCAATGATCCGTAAAAACCCAAACTCTGTCACAATTGTCCCCCCGGTTTGGCCACTTTAGTGCTTCATGTTTGAAAAGTACTTGTTACCTGTACGCGGGTAGTCACTGCTCCGCAGAATGTCCCAAAACCATTTCTTTCCTTAATCTCTTAATTTCGGAACCTTCTCCTCCCGAATGACCCTGTGCTTGATTGCCGTTCTGATCGGTAGTTTTCCTAGCCTCTTTCTGCATTTCTACTATACATGCATCGGGTTATCAGTGATGATAAGTCAGACAAATTTCCTTTTCTTTTTTTAATTTCCATCGGGAATTATAAAATGATGCGGTTTTCTCAAAAATCGTCATTTATTTATTTCACTTTTAATTAAAACTTACAAAATGATTATGGAGAATAATTGTAAATTAAATTTTCCAACTTTAAAGAAAAATTCTACAGACAACGAACAACAGAAAAAAATATAAATCAATATGCGAAAACATTTTTCCTGAAGTGATCAATCTCGTCCTTGCCGTTCCTGATGATAACAATGCCGACATACGAATAGATAAATATATTAATCAAATAATATAATCAAAAACTTAGATAATAGAAAAGCCAATATGCATGATGGTATTTCTAATAAAATGATTAAACTAATCAATCGAATCCTAATCTTCTAAGAACAATTTATAATAAACATCTACATTTTAGATCATTTTTACTATTTTGGAAAGTGGGGAAAATTAAATTAATTAACAAATCAGTAGTCGAACCATGCCATAGTCTTATCGTTCTGTTGCACTACACTATCAAACTTAGGAAAACTATATGAAAAGATCATAGAACTAACATTAAGAACAAAAACAGATAGATATAGAATGTTAAGGATATCAAATTAAAAATAAATCCGCTGAAGGGAGACCTTAAAAAAATGCATGAACATTACCGAAACATTCACCACTAAAAATATAGCTACAAAATAATCAAAGTTTTGATATCGATGGAGAATAGTCAGCGATCTTAAATTTCTTCAAAGAACCAGTATTGCAATATCCTCCTTTGATTAACATAATAAAAAACTCTTTACAAAACGGAGGAATCAGATATGAGAAAATAATATATAGCCAAGACTTAAAACCGGAGTACCACAAGGTTCAATGCTATCACGAATCATACTCAAAATAACAATGGCTAGCATGCATAAAAAATCTAAATCTAATAAGAACACATATTTATTAGGTTACATGAATGATATTCTATTAATTGCATGAATTAACGATATCAAAGAAACACAGAGGTAATCGAATCAACAAATAAACAATCTACAAGACAATCTTAAAAAATGGAACTCAATTTAAGTACACAAAACCAATAACTCTAATTATACAAAAATTACATTAAAAAAAGTTAAACAAGAAGTTGAACGTATACTAAAATTAAACAAAGGAAAACTTATATTTAATAAAAAAACTAAAATATCTTCGGATAATACTAGATGAGAATCTAAAATTCGATTCACATGTTAGTGACATGTTGAACAACAAAATTAAAATATTTCACTACGTAATAAATTCATTAGACAACATTTTCGGATTATCGTATGATAAAAAAATTATACTATACAGTGCATTGTTCTAATTCATAATACGGAAGTGTAATATACTATCCGAATATAACTAAAAAAAAAAAAAAGCTAAAAAATATTAAAAAAGAACAGAGAAAAATATTAATTGACATCGTCTCGGCATACAGAACGGCGTCCTATGGAGCAATAAATGTAATAGCAGTAGTTAGGCCCGTAGCTATTCAGATTTTAAAAATTAATGAAATTAAAAACGTCAAACAAAAAATTAACTAATAAAAAATAAAGGAAATATACACATCATACATCAGGCAAACGGCAAGAACTATATTCCAATGAGAAAACAGGCAGAAGAATCATTGATCTAATTCAAAACTCAAAACATATAGTAACTCACAGACTCCAAAACAAAAAATTAAAACTTAACTTCCATCTTTCGCAATTCTTAACTGGTTTAAACAAATTTTAGAGAATACATGAAAAAATTTTAAATCAATGACACTTGCATCCACTGCAATGGGAGTATTAATTCCTTGGATTTTTTACACATTAGTGCATTCGATCACATTAAAAAGAAATAGTATAACATCAGCACTGACTATAAAAACTGGTTTAGTGAAAAATACAAGAAAATATATGGGAGCTGATCACCAAACAGAAAGTAGAGGAAAACATTCAGACCAGAGGGAAGGAATATATCTGAACACGAAAACACTAGTATCATCATCTAAGATTACCCTTAAATGAAAAAACTGGAGATCATAGAGAAGCCAATAATGACACAGGATCTCCAACCTATTATTTATACATATATAAATAATATGAATATTTCCAATAAATTTGCCCATCGGTTGTACCCGAACTAAGGACCGAAAAAAAAACAAACAAACAAACAAACAAAAACCGGAACAAAACCTACAAACAACATTTGCCCATATTAATGAGAGAACATGATTATGAATATAATACCTAATGAAACTATTTCTAAATCCAAAAGTGCGCTCCAAATTGTTTTCTTCATACTCTTATGACTTCATTGTGCATTGTATTCGCTTATCCGCAGTTTACTTCCCACGCATTCTATTTCTTTTCAACTCTTATAAATTCCTGGTCACGTGGGAGTTGAAGGAAATAAGGTGAAAACTCATCGGCATGTTCTAAGGCAAAAAGAGCTTATTTCATGAGAAAGATACCTGCACACAACACTTTGTCTCCCACCAATCTCGACGAATACCTAAACGATATCTTTCTGAAATGCTAACTTTCATTACCTGACAGTCCAGCCCGATCTTCCGCTATGGTCTAAAACTTTCCTCTTCTCAGGCACTCTATCATCTCAGTAATTTATCGTGTCCGCGCTTCAATTCCCGCTGTCGTTTTTTTTTTTTTTTTTTTTTTATTCCTTGTCCATATTGTGTTCACTGTCTGCTTTTGATTTTTCTTTTATTGATGATCCGCTTCGATGTTTGCTGATCGAAATATTTTTCATGGTCACCTATTGGAGCTTAGACTCCCGATAATGCTTCCGAAATCTTAATCTTCCCTTGCGTACTAGTTATTGCAATCCTTTCTTCCTTTCTTATTAATTCTTTTCGCGCTACGAACGGCTGAATTATTAAAAGTAACCTTCGCTTTACAGATACACGAATAGAAGAAATTTGCAATTCAACGTAGAATATCTCAACTTTCTGATTTTTACTGAGGACATGGTAGCGTATTTGGAGGGGCAATGGCAGTGTAGAGGCGATATTAATGTGACTTATTTATTAAGAAGAAATAATATTAAAAGAACAGCATTTATTTTTCACTCTCGGATGATCATTTTTAATAATCCTTTCGACATATATTCGATAAAGTTATGTGTGAGGTTGTCGGTTGACGAGTCCAAAAAAAAAAAGAAAAAAAAACAATTTTAATCATTTATTTTTTATTAATCTATGGGGCGCAGTGCTAAACGCCACGGCAATGTATCTAATGAAATCATGTTGCATATTTTTGTCAGAAGTGATAAAATTTTTAATTTCAGCTCAGGTATTTAAAAAAAAAAAAAAAAAAAAAATGCAGACAAAAAGGGAATTCTTTTAAAAATTACTCTAGAAGGAAAGTATAAAATTATTATCGAAAAAGCAAACGGCTAACGGAAAATACTTTAAACATTAACCTTCTCTATGGAGCATTTCAAAAAATTACAGAGCAATTTTTATAACGAAATAAATCAAAATCTCTCCCATTTTTACTTCATCCCAAAAACCAAAAATTTTAAATAACTTAGTAATTCAAAAGAAAAACCAAAAATAAAATAAAAGATAACATGTACACCTTTAATTGATTTTAGCGGTGTTATTGTTGATTCTGAAATCGCACATTACACTGTTGAGCTGCTGTTCCGGGAAATATTAATATCGCATTGCCGACAAATCCTCGGAGAATTATATTATTCGTAGGATTCTGTAAACATTAATCTATTTCTTAATCTTAACCGGATTATACACATCTCATTGTGTTTCTGATCATTTTTACCCAAGCCATTTATGTATCTTGCCTATGTTTATTTTTATTGTCATTTTCTCAAGGACATATATACATATATACATATATACATATATACATATATACATATATACATATATATATATAGCCATACATCCATACCCACACACACACACACCCACATACACTTCTTTTGCTTACATACTCGCGCAATTTTAATTTCCGAAATTCGCAATAAACTGAGATAAAAGTTACCAATATACTTACCGTGATGTAAATACACACAAGCAAAACTAATAAGAGGAGGCAAAGCAAACAACAACAGCGAAAGTTGGAAAATATGAAAACACAAATGTAAAAACAACAAATGTATATATAATTCAAAGCGTGGAGTTGTTCAACAAATAACGTATTTTACCCGGAAACAACCCCCCCACATAGTCGCAGTTGTGGTGATATAAATAATGCCGGATAAAAGTATAATCGATACAGTTTACTTTTTTACGTTTCTGCAACGATCAAATATTTCTTTGTATATGATTTTCATTAAAACAATTTCCACAAAATAGCGTAATTCGAAATATTTGAAAAAAATACACGTTTCTCATGTCGTTAATGGCGTATTTACAAGAAACGTGGCCTTTCAACAAGAAAAACCTAATAGATGGAAAATTATTCGAACACATTGCTGTGGAAAAATGTTTAAAATGCTAGCGACGAACCAATTGAATGGAAAAAAAAACCAGCGACAGCTAAACATGATAGAACTGACTTTGTTTAACAGTATTTTTTGAAGTTCCAGGAAAACCAAAGAAAATGCAGACAAGTTTTCAGTAAAACAAACATACCAGGACGGAGTAGAACTAACGCGTAATTCCACAAGAACACGGGGCAAAAAGGTAGCGCGACAAATTTTTACCTTATGATACACGTCTCGATTGAAATTACCAATAATCTAGAATGTCGGGCATTTTAACACTTTCTACTGTTACATTTAATATTTTACTTTACTTGGTTGATTTGTTCTAGGCCAGATGCGAAATGGGAGTAGTGTAGGGCTTCTTAAATATCGTAGAGTACAAGTTTATAAGTTTAAAAAATGTCATTAAGCTTCGCAGGAATTGTAAAGAATATTCCGAAATGTAAGGAACTGGTCTGTTCCTCATTAGAACTTTTCCGAACAGCTGTTGATAGAAATAAATTCCAATTGTGGATCATCGCCAACCTTCGAAACGGAGACGGCGGATGAAGAAGAAGAAGGGACTGGTCGAGAATTGCTTTATGAGAATTGCATTAGAGCTGGTAAGGAAGTGGTTTACAGTGCGATAGAAGTATTACAACAAATGGGAGTAGGTTGATTTTTAAGGGAAAACGACTTTTCCTTTTCTACTTTTTGGAAGTGCGAAGCTACAGATGTGGAGTCACATATGACACAAGCAGCTTGTTGAATGATGATGGCGTTGTTGGCCACTCGCGAGGTCTTAATAATCTTGACACGACTTTTTTATAATGGCCCAAAGATCACCGTGATCGGTTATAGGCAGTTGAGGTTTAAACAATGAACCTTCTTTAGCTGTTGTTATGATTTGCAAGATCATATTACGATGGAATGCGCGCGAATACGACGACTCGAATATTAGATGTCACAATGGTGCGAATTATTTCTTTTACCGTTGCATGCTGTTTGGGATATTATGATACATTTTTCCAAGTATTGCAGTCCCTATAAGAGAACCCGTACAAACGATATACCGGATTGTTTCCATCCTTGGCAGTTTTATATCTGTAATAGTCGATGGAGTACAGTTCTGCGGAAACAATTGTAAAGTGCAGTGGAAAAAGTAGTAAACCTCGCATCCGACTTCGTTTTGTTTATTTCTCGATCCGTCAGTAAATATCCGCTCTTATGATGAGGATATCGAGAAAGCATGTCCTCCTTGTAGCAGTTAACTAGAATATGTTTAGAGGGTTTTTTTTTTGTATTTTACGAACTGTATGATACTGAAATACATGGAAACTGTATAGAGTTGTTCCAGGATGGAAATTGTCACAATTTCCTACTTGATTAGAATACTTCACTAATATCTTGACAGAATTAAATATTATAACGTACGAAATAACTGAGAAAATTAACAAAGTATAGATCATCCGAATAATAAACGTTAACGCTGCTCCATTAAAAACTAGATTAAGATAAAAATTTATCTAAAACCACCTACACGTATATATAATAATGTATTAGTCATTCGTAAGAGTAATTAGAAATTCCGCCAGGTTTTTGCGCTTTATTTAGAAATCACGAGAAAGTTTTTCTAACTATAATAGTTGTAAATTAAATTTATCGATTTCAAAAATCATCTTTTTGATTACAACCGGTGGAAAAAGTTATATTCTTTTTCCCGGCACAATCGATCGATTCTAAAATAACTACTAAAAAAAAAAAAATTGTACCACCACCATCTGAGACTTCAGCAGGTACCCCCACGATGAAGTCGGGAAAATTACGCACTCATACGCAACCGACTAATAAATAATTGTACTTGAAAAAAAAAACCACAAACCGCGATAAGCGAATCGAGAAAACAACAAATACGCGTTGTAGATTCGCGCAAAATTAATAAAGGAATTTTTTATCGGTTAATAAATAACCAAACTAACAGAAAATATACTATTTAAACGTATGTTACAACGAAACATAGCGACGATGGTACTTTTTAATGTAAATACTATATATGTTATGTCGATGCGCTAATTACTAATATCAACATAACGGCAGAGATGGAAAATTATTTCGTTGTTTCAATGCAATTAGTGAAAAGTTTAAAATGTTTACGATACCTAATGCAATTACCTTTTTAAAGGAACGACTGCAAGCAAAAAAGGGCTCAAATGGATTATTAGGAAAAACTCGTTAAAAATACAAAATTCGAGCGATGACGTTATGAAATTAAAAAGGAAACAGAAAATCGATTGACAACGGTATAACATGCAAACGGCATAATAAACGATTAAAAACTCGGCGGTAAACACGAAAACTGCAAAGTAAGATTAAAAGAAAAATTCAAATTTCTCCCAAATCGGCAGTTAGATTACTAAAAGATAACTCACACTCTGACATTGATCGTAAAACACCGAGATTTTTGAAAAATTGCAAAAATGAATCGGAAGAGTTGATTCACCTAAAATCGCGGTACTGTGAACCTCCTTAAAAAATACTCAAACCGGTAAATTATAAATCAGTCAAAGAATCAATATAAGAACTTACACGTAGATGAATAGAAAGCAAATTCGAGAATATGTAAATAACCAGGACAAGTATAAAAAAAAAAAAAACGAACTGAACGGTTGATTAACTCTAAATAACCAAAAAAAAAAAAAAAAAAAGAAAAGAAAAACCAAAACGACATTCCACAAGAACCTAGAAAAACTCCTACTTTTTATTGCGAATCCAATTTGATACTAGGGGGGTTCCGCAATTCAGAAGCCAAACTGATTATGAGGCTGATGGGTAGAGATTTTAAGAGTTTCGGATGCTACACTCCGGAGGAATACAGAAAGCTTATCTCACTCCTCCACGGATTATCTGATACAAGTGCTTCCGGTAAAAAGAAATTTTTCTCGCTCCAACTTCGTGAAGAAAATAATACTGCCAAATAGCTATTTTCTCGCGATGAAATTATTTAGAAAATAACAATACGAAAAAGATGATATAAAATAAAGGCAAAATAAAACAAAACGCGATACAAGAACAACTTTTTACTAACGTTGTATATTCTCAAAATTCCCTTTAATGATGAGAGATAGCTTTGGCAAAGGGAAAACGTGCGCAACATCATCCAGTACGAGAAAGCATAGACGTGATCTACTTCAGATTACCATCGAAACACAAAGACAGCATGACCTCGTTCTATCGCTTACTACAATACTAATAATTCTCGCACTCGCTCTTGCTACAAGTTTTGTACGGCCGAGATATACGATACTCTCTGCATGCAAATCGACCGACACAAGAATTCCCACGACAGGACGTTGGCACGAAACCCACTGGAAACCGACAAGAACTGCTGTTTTTGTAAAAATTAATTAACATCATTATTACCGACGAATAGAGAGAATATACGGAAAATCTGTATCAAGTCGCGAAGCTAAAATTTTCGAACGAGTTCAAATTTGAACTGCGGAGAATAGCGTGCACCAACAGCAGCGCCGTTAATGAAGGAAACGTGACGTAAGATACAAAATAAATATCCTGTAATTGAAATTAAATCGATTTTTAAAAGTAGACGCTATTTTTTTCTAGTCGTTAAAGTGGAGGTTTGTTTTGAAAAATGTAAAATATTCCATCTTGCCGTTGCACGCAAAGTTTTTTGTATAGATTTTTAAAAAGAATAATTTCAACATAATCGTAATGCAAAAATACGCAATCGGTAAATATATTTTTTTAATTAATTCGACGATCGCGCTAGATCGTATTAAATTTATAATTAATAATCGCGAAATTAACCTATTAAGCATTTTGAACAAAACATACGTAATACTTGTAATATGTCGAGTAATGCATAAACGAGTTCCTTACAGTGCTTCCTTTATCCTTTCCTCCCCATCCCCAGCTAAAATCCCCTTACTTCAACTCTTTGTTCTTTCCATCTCCATCTAAATTTCTAGCATAATATACATTCAAGTGGTTGGGTTAAAGCCAAACGCGAACCGGGAAACAAAAAAAAAAAAAAAAGTACACAAACGGAAATCATCATTTCCATCTCCTGTTTAGGAGATTGGTGCGGCATCTCGTTTTACTACAGTTGTCTCCGTCTGGCCTTTTATATTCCTTCCAAAAGTGAATTTATTCCAGCTATTCCATGTCTGTATTCCATCCGTCTCCTTACTCCTCGTGGTCTTTTTCCCTGAATTTTCCCTAGTATGGTAGTCGTGAAAAGGTGTTCTTCTCTTATTTTACGTCCAAAGTATTTCTTCTTTTTTGCTTCTTCTTCGATGATATTTATGAAATACAGCTTTTTATTACAGAATGACCGTATACTAGAAAAAATTACTAAAGAATAGACATAACGGACAAAATAGATTTATTGGCAAACTAGCACTCAAATCGCAGACACACCGTGTAGCTCTATTGGGATATTACTTTCATAGGAAACTTATTTCAACTGTTACTAATAGATTTTATAAATTACTTAAAACGCGGTATGCATTCGTTGTTTACAAGATTCCGGTACATGTATAATGTACGGAGTCCTAACAAGATGGTTCAGAAACGATAAAAATATCAAATAAAAATCAATAACTCACGACCGCATTGACTTAAAAAAACTTAAAAATTGGATCATAAATTATAATTAAAATTCTCTTTAAAACCATATCGATAACATCGAGCTAACCGATTGCTCTAGACGCCAAAAAAAAAAACCAAAAAACCGTCACGAATATATGTAATGTGGAATATAAAACGACCTCAAAAATTGACTTTAAAAAATGCATAACTCATCACCAGATAAACCTATGAAAGTGAAATTCAAAATACAAAACAAAACACAGAAGCTCTTTCGTAAAAGCAGAAAATCACAGTTTAAGAATTATATTGACCCCACCGTTGGACCTAAAAACAGCAAAAAAATTATGTTCCCGTAAATAATAGCCCGAGTACAAAAGTTGAGGAAACCAAAAAGTATATCAAACGTACATTTAAAAGACCGATTTGTCGGAAAACTACCAGCCGAGCTTACAACATTATATTGAGGTGCCCGGGGCGCTGAAATGGCTATTTGTCGAGAAAACGAAACAATATTTCATTTCCTTAACGAACATTTTGAAGTTGCTGAAAAGTTCAAACAAGCGCAAAAAACAACATCTTGAGTCGCGAGTATTATAGTTAAAAATTTTGAACAAGGTTAAATATATGCCCATTCCCCGTATATTTCTCTAGTTGGTAACATCCGGGTTTCCAATCTTAAAACTGGACCCCCTCAAGGCGTCGAAAGCTCAAAATTTTTGAAAAAAATATTTTTTCTCTCCCGTACATGTGATATATTGTTGAAAAGATCGCGCTACTTGTTGAGAACGAAACCGTTCTTCATTTCTTTAACGAAACTTTCGAAGTCGGCGAAAAGTTCAAAAAAAAAGGTGCGTAAACTAAAATGAAGACCTCGCTTGGCGGCGTGAGTATTAAAAATTTTGAACATGGTTAAAAATATGAGCATCCCATTATGTATTTCTTTAATGTCGAACATCCGGGTTTCCAATCTTAAAATTAGACCCACGGGGTGCTGAAAGCTCCAAATTTGTGAATTCTTTTTTCCGGACTATTTGTCAAGAACGAAATCGTATATTTCATTTCTTTAATGAAACTTTTGAGTTACCGGGCAGTTCAAAAAAGCGCAAAAAATTACGTTTCCATTGCTGTCAATACTATAGTTAAAAATTTTAAACACGAGTTAAAAATATGCGCATCCCCGTATATTTCTCTAGTTTGTAACATCCGGGTTTTCAACTTTCAATGTGTGTACCTTTCTCGGGACGTCAAAAGCTCGAAATTTTTCAAAAAAATATTTCTTTTTTACAGATATGTATTATGTTGGTGGAAGAACGCTTTTTGTCGGGACCAAAATTGTATTTCATTTCCTTAACGAAACTTTTGAATTTGCTGAAAAGTTCAAAAAAGCATGAAAAATTATGTGTCCCTTCCTGTTTGCAGCGCGAAAAATCTGATTTCTTTGTTTTGATTTTAGTATCAAATAAATAGGAATATTATTATGGTTTTCTTTAACTTGACATAATCTGATTTCTTTGTTTTGACTTTAGTATTAAGTAAATAGGAATATTATTATGGTTTTTTTAACTTGACATATACCGAAGCGCATGAAAAAACCCACCATGCATGGCTGAACTTGTTTTTTGTATATTTCTTTTTTTCGAGTTCTCAAAGGGACACTTGGAAAGTATTTGTGTTAAAAAAAGAATAAGTAAAAAAAGAAAAAGAAATGCGAATTGTTTCCAAATCAACTGAATTATAAAACTCGCAGAAAAAACAACTAGCCGTAAAGGAAAAAGATATTAAAAGAAGAAAAATGTTTAACGCCAAAAGGTTAAATGTAATATTACAACACCCACTAGCGCGAATAGTTTTACAACAAGAATAGAACATTCCCGCCACAATTGTTTCATCAATTACACTCGGCATGAGGTGAAAAATATTGAAATCGGAACGTATTACATACGGCGCGAATAATTTCTGGTTAATAGAAAAATGGACGTTTTACAAATGCTTATCATGTGTAATAACGCCGTACGGGAAACTCTGTCGTGAAATCTACCGAGAACGTATTTGGTAAATGCTTTATAGAAAAAAATGTGGAATTTTCGTAACAAAACTTTGATTACAGTAGAATCTCGTATTTGGCTGAATAATTTTCAACTGAATACGGACGAAAACAACCGACCAATGAGTAGGATTCCATGCCACTGAAATTTATTTTATTCGACGATTGTTTCATTTCGGAGATCAGATTATTCATAGATATTGAAAAAGGCATTTAATTTTAAAATTATTATTTCTTTCGAATTTTTGATTCTGTAACATTTCCTGATTTCAGATCACTTGTACACACCATATAAATACAGGCGCGTCGAGAGAAAAATTAGAGATAAAAAAAAAAGAAAAGAAGCCAACTTCGAAATGTCAGATTATATTTGTGAGTGTTTCCAGTTACAAATTACGTTCGAATTGCTGGTCCTTTTGCACGATGCAAGCACAATACCGAAAAGCAACGGAGTAATTTGTTCGGCTCATCACTTCCAGATGTAGACGAAGCTCTTCACCACTCCAACGATCCCACAGAAACCCCGCATAAGGATAAATCGCAGGACTGCACTACGTCGCCTAATCTAACAATCGAAATGTGCATCAAGAAACTCAAACAGCGCATAATTAAGTAACGTACCATCCTGTTGAAAATGCATAATCTCCATGAGGGTAGAGTCGTTTAGGTTCTCTAATATCCTGAAATAATTTACACTGGCAACGATATCCTCGAAGAAGTAAGGTCTCCAATGGGACCTCCAGCATGAATGTCGTACAAAAACACACACTTCAAGTTCATTCAGTAGTTTTTTTTTTATAATCATGACGTGCAACAAATTCTCGAATAATAAATGCAGCTGTGTATTGGATAGTTAATAACTTTTCTGAATGCGGCGCGCGCCTCTGGAAAAATTGAAAGCTTTATCGGAAATTTATGTTACTAAAATATTTTGCAAAAACACCGACATATTTCGGAAACACTCATAATGTACCATAAAGTTGTGTCTGCTGATTTATGCATTCAACTTGTGAACATCGATTCTAATCCAGAAAATGGACTGGTAAAACTGATTATCAGTTATGCCCGGGGTACTACAAGTCGACGGTTGGAATCTTCTTGTGTAACGCGTGTAAAAGACGCAAGCAAAGAAAGCTCCGAAATATTTAACTCCGCGGGTACTCACCGAGTCAAACGATTTTCGAGTGGACGAAAAAATCGGCGAGCGTATCTTTGCCGCGCCCTGTATTGCAATTGAACACGTACTTTATATTAAAGAAAACACGAATGAAGTTCCTTTAATGCTCAGAGTTCCTTACAGGAAGTAAGTTTCATAAAGGAGTATAAAAATACTTACATACATAAAATAAAATGACAAAAATTACACAAAAAGCAAACGTGTTCAAAATCGATTATTTTTTCTGTATGCCGAATATTCGAACTTTCAAAAGATATTTATTTTACAGGTACTTCTAATGGAATTTTTCATAAATTAGCGCAGTTTAATCGAGTTAGTTTTTCCGCATCGACCATTGCGTTACGAAATAAAAATACAAACATATAAATACTAAACCATCAAAACAACACTTGTAGTATTAAATATCAATATAAAAAAACAAAAAAACAAAAAAATGATTTGAAATCATTCGACATCGAATGATACCGTATATCAATTTACATCGAAGTCAATCGGTGTCAATATGACCGCACGAACTAGTGTGTATTTATATGTATTTACGATAATTGGTCAACCGTATACGGCCAACTAATTATTCAACCGCAAGGTGCCCCACTTTTTTTTCAAAATAAATTCCTTCGACATTTTTCCCAATATTTTCGGCTTTTCCCCGACTTTTAGAAAACAACAACCGTACAGAAAAACCGTATATAATTTCCACGCTGCTAGTACAGGCAAATGTAAAATCTTAAATAGCTGATTATAATTTTTACTTTTCATCGAAAAATGAGCGAAATTCGTTACTGCACTTTAAATCTCATGGTTTTTCAATTGCAAGCAAAATCCAGTGACATGTTTCATTTTCTTTATACAGAATAAATGTGCAGGTTTTGGAAAAAATTTTTTATACTTTCAAGTTCTATAGGCATATTTCTGTATCTTCTGCAAATGCCAAAAAATCTTCCATTCCCCCGGATTAATGAAATCTGTGACTTTTCTTGCAGAAAAAGGACCAAGGCCACAAACTACCAAGATATTTTAACCATACCAAAATTATTAATAAATTAACAATAGAGATTGACTGTGTATACTAACCTGAAGGATTTACAAAATATGCCCATAACGGGAGAACAGCCGCAGTAGCTGCTAACGCAAAGCACGCAAAACTAAGACTTGTTACACATGTCGAGTACAACGTTCTACTCTTGTTACAATCTGGCATTTTGTTCTCTTATACTTCAACATCTTGGCGAACAGTGATGATGTCGAAGTTACGCGAAAATCGACAGCAACCGGTTATTAACTTTTCTGCATATCTGAAATCATAAACATAATTTTTTACGTCAATCGAAAGTCACAAAATTTCTCAAGATGAGCTTTCCTCGAAAGTGATAGGGGGATTCTTTTTGAATTCGGGCACGACGAACGTGCTATACACACACGTTTATTATTTCGACCGTACACGAATACTATTCAACGAAGCGGCGATACAAGATTTATATACTAACACAGTTCGAAGTATTTTAAACTTGATAACATTTTACATTTGAAAAAAGTTAAGAATTTTCTATGAATCACCTGATAATATGTGATTCATGCTTAATATACAGTGTAATTTTAGTCACACTTCAATAGACACGCGCATGTCTCCTCAGATGATTGAAGCAAACTCTTTAAAAGGTAATTAATATATTATCCTGTTTTTAGAGAAAAGTACGATACACATTATTTTTCTAAAGACACATTGGGAGAGATGCAAAGAACGAACACGGTAGAAAATTATACAGTAAAAAAAAGTTTCAAAAAAAGTATCGCGATAAAACAGAGAAAAATGTCGCAAATGAATCTAGTTATATATGACTTTTATTAATTAATCTTCCGATGAATTAGGGTAAACCAGTTGATAACAAACACTTCAAAAAAAAAAAATACTAATCGACAAAAAAAAACGTTATTCTTTAACAAAATAAAAAAGAAAAAAAAAGTAAGAATAAAATGTGGAAGAAAATTTTAAAAGTAGTTATAAATGATGAGGAATGATTTCGCTTGATTGAATGATATGAAAAAACCAAATACACATTACTTTGCATATTCAAAAACATCAGTTCTGCATTTCTGTCTAAAGCATGCCATCGGATTGTTAAATTCGAAATAAATCTTACAAGTTAACGAAATAACGTGCTGTTAATTAACGATAAAAATAAAAATACGTTAAATTTGTTGTTTTTACTTGCTAAAAAGTAAACTGAAATTCTAGAATATTTTATTGTTTTAGACAATAAATCAACTTGTAAAGTTATTTAATACACCGTACCTATACAAAACTTTTCGCATAATATACAACCAATTTTTTTTTTTCTTTTTTCATGAAATGATATTAAAAAAGTCCAAACGTGTTGTAACTAAAAATAAATTAAAATCATTCACGAATCCTTAAAACGTACACAATTATTCATTTACATCTAGACGTTCGCTTTTGTCGTACAAAAATATAAATGTGTATGCCATTATACCTTAAGAAAAATCTCATTTATTCCGATAATAACTTCATTTTATTTGCTTCGTAACTTTAAATGAGTTAAAATTTCTAATAATTATACAATGTAAAAAACGGTTGAAATTTCCTAGTGTAATTAACATTTATAAACTCGCAATTGTCGTTTTTATTAAATTTTAACGATGAATTAAAGTAAATAAAAATTGTATAATCTGTAATTCCAATTAATAAACACAAACAGAAAATATATAATTTAAGCGCATCAACTTACATATTTTTATTAGTGTGACAATAATTTGTCTTTATCGAATTAGAACTATAGCGAATAACAAAAATGGATTATTAATTGTTGCAACTTAAAATGTAATCTATGCGCGATGTTGTTTCACGAATTACTAAAAAGGTTATCTTTTTTAACAGCCTAATCGCAAGTATAACTGCGTTCGCTATGCTGTTCACATTATAAATAGGATTTGTTGATATTTGAATCAGTATGTATGTATATTACATGCATGAAAAGAACAACTTTCTTCGCGAAACAATTTCTCATATTGCTGTTCACATGGTAATCAATTATTATTTTCCACCTTAAAAGTTTATATTCCACGAATGAAAAGAAGCATAGTTGAATGTAACATAAAATGGCAAAGTGTTCACAGTAAACATGTTCAATTTTCATGCGAAATCGGTAACGGTTTAAAAACTGTATTTACATATTTGTAATATAGACACTAATGTATATTTAAGAATTTAATTATATATACTCGATATAGGGGAAGGGCGGCACGTAAAGTACTCACGCCAAATAATAATTTTTTGTAATGATATTAAATAGGAACTCATTTTATTAGAAAAATAATTGGAATTAACGGATGTATACATTTTTCTAATATAACGAGCAAACAGTCGCATAGAATTATCGAAGAATCTTACCAATTGTTACGTACAAGCGCGTCTAATCTGTATTTATACATTAATACTAAAAAAAAGTATGTGTAATGTATAAAAAAGTTTCGCTTTTTTTGTTTCCTTTAATTCACACATTATGAACTTGTTTTAAAAATCACAGATACATATATATATATATATATATATATAAATGCATGTAAATACATACCCAGTAAAGCTGAGTACTTTATTTCTAATATAAATGAAATTAAATTAGTAACAAAAACATTCGTGTGCCAAAAAGCGAAAATAAAACAACCGATTATTCGTAACAGTTTATCTTCGTTGTATAAACTAAAAAATCAACTTTGCGTTTTATAATAAGCGTTAGTGTTTCAAAAAATCGAAATACAACATTAAAAAAAAACGTTTGTAAAATCTTTCAAATGCTAAATAACAAAAACCGAAATTAAAACATAACGGAGAAACACATACCTTTGACCGAGAATACCGGCCGATTTGTTAAAATCAAAAAACTTTGGCTTTAATTGAACCATCACATGGCTTCCTCCGGAGTTAATTGTCCATTATCGGGTACGATAAATTACTCGGAAAATTCTCCATAATTCGAAATGTTAACGAAATTAATTGATTTTCAATTAAAAGCCGCGTAAATTATTAACCAAAACACAAATATCCCCGATTCATATATATATATATATGTATGTATATTATATTTTCGCTTTGTTGCTATTATTAAGTACTATTGCAATTTCAAATATGCTTTGGGGTTTATACACTGGAACAAATATGTACCGCACAAAAACAAGTTTTCGTTCGAAACACAAACCAAAATCGGAATAGCAATAAACTGGGCGTGTACAATATATAAAAGAAAAGAAAAAAATCGAATTATTATTTAACAATTTTTATCTTCAACGACGCAATCAAAGAATTATTCACTAGTCGCACAATTTGCAATTTACTTTATTGCTTGTTAGCCTTTTCTTTTTTAATTAATAAAAATATATTATCGCGATGATACATACAAATAAAACGGCACTTGGTAAAATCACGAACGAAGCTACGTGAACTTGCAAACAACACGAAAGAACAAGCAAACACGACAAATCCGACCAAGTCGATCGTTCAGTGGATGCGGCTGACAAACTAAACCAACAGATACGGCGACGCGAGAGCGGCCAACAAGTCAGTCTAATACGAAACACGATATTATTACCTGTACGGAATGCCAGTGTGTCGATGGTGTCATTCCACACACACACACACACACGGAACAGTTTACTAGCCGAAGTCAACTCCGTCATCGTTCGAACAGATCAAGGCAAGTGCAAGTACGATCACAGGGTGCCACAAAGGATCAGGATAGCAAACGTCGCGATATCAAATACTTTTTGTTTTTGCAGAAGAGTTTTAATCACTCTATACGTCGGTTGTCTACTTCAACAGGAAGATACACACACTAGCCGATCCCTTTAAAGAAAAATGAAGACAAAAGAACTCTAAAACCATCGGAGGTACGCAGTAACAGTGTGTCAGGAATTTTTTCAGCCTAGAACAGAACAGTTTACTTCGAAATGAAGGGAGCGGGTGGCAGGCACGTGCCCAGAATTTTGAAAAGAGGGGGGATTTTGAAAATTTTCTTCATTTCATAAATTACAATAGATTTTTCACTAATATTCATATACTATTAATAATTTCCACCATTTTGATATATGCGTTAATAATTTACATAAATGAATTACCCCGTATAAACACATTAATAAAAATTACATATGTTATTGATTATACTCGTAATAAAAAGTTTTTCCTTAAGATATTAATGAAGTACCTAAAAATATGGAGCATATTTTTTCTTTTTTCTTTTTTAATGTATTCTTCACCCTAAAAAGTCATCAATATTTATTTTGAATTTTTGATTTTTTACAGATTTTTGTATATGTATAATAACTACTTCAGTTCTCATGAAGCCCCCCCCCCCGGGACACGGCCTTGGTAGGTGGTCTTTATTATTCGCGATTACACCAAATTGAAAAATAAGTAAATCTACATGATCTGCCTGCATGGGCGTCGCCAGCGGGGGACAGGGAGCAGCTGTGTCCCCATGGAGCCTTGAAACTTTTTAATCAACTGGCCACCATGAATATTCATAGGCGCGTAATCATGGCCAATATGGAAGACTTTTATAATAAAGTAGTAGAACAATTTACCAGTAATCCACGAAAGCTAAGTTTTAATTAAGATTTTATTCTTGTTTAATAAAATATTAAGCCTTTACAAATTACACATTTTTTATTTTTCCTATAACTCATATCCTCTTTCTACCCCCCCCCCCCAGCGCTGACAAAAACTCATCTTGCCCCCCACCGGCTCATCGGCTGGCGACGCCCCTGTCTACCTGTATGACCTTACGATTTACACTATTCGATGAATCGCTTGTGAAAATTTAGATAATTTTAGAAATAAATTTAGAAAAGCCATTTTTTCTATGCTCTCAACAATGAACGTTTTATATTTACGGGCCAAAATCGAAAAATACCTTATACGCCTTTTAAATCAGCCCAACCTTAAACGAAATGAGCATTTTATTGGGAATTATTACCCTAGAAAAAATTAACCCATGGTCGTAACTTGATTTTATGCTGAATATTTATACCGCCAGTGCCGGATATACAGGGGGGGTACATCCCCCTCCTCCCACGGAACTAAAAACTCGATGAAAAAATTTGTAAAAAACAGAAAAACTTAATTTATACTGTAAAAGTTTTGTATAAATGTTATACCCGTGGATTTAATTATAACCAATATTTAATACAGTTTTCTAGTAAAACTCTATTAATGTTAAGTTTTTATTCTGTTTTAAACCCAGCATTGTCGCCGATAATTTGTCTTTTTTATTTTTTTTAAATTTTTATTTTGTAATTTTAATTAAGAATAGTTCAGTAAAATATATATATATATATACATATGTATACTTTTTTTTACTTGCACATAGACAAAGAATTCGGATCGTATTACTAACAAAAATAAAAAAGAAGTTAAAGTCTAATAAAAAATACTATCATCGCTCTGTTCTTTCTAGTAATTTACTATTCAAATTCTAAACTACTATTTTAGGTACAATTTTATAATTTCTTTATTTCTCATTTAAAAATAAAACAAAATTTAAATTGTAATAATTATACATTTTTTAAAATTCTAAAGAGTGATTTTCATTATAAAACAAGGTATTTCTCAAATCTACAAGATTATATAGTTTCCCTCCCCAAAATGTCTCTGTCTGGATCGCCGTTTCTAATACTGCTCTATAAAAATTACAGTTGAGAAAATCGGAAATGGACTGATTAGAAAGGTGTATCCGTTCCCTTATTAAAGTTTTAATGATCACCTTAAAATTATTTATATTCTGTACAAGTGTAATATTGAAGAATGAAAAGCGCCGCTTTTAAATATTACACTCAATAATCGGTAATCGTTAAAAATTTGGTTTCGGAAAAAATTATGTAATGGCCGATTTTATCTGAAAATTCAAAAGACAACTTTCATTAAATAAATAAATCGCACCGGCTCGAGTATTAATCTTTTTTTTATTCTTTATTATTTTTTTTTTTTCAATTTAAAATATATGTAACAATTATATCTAAAGGAACTGTGTTTCTTCTAATTACTGTTAAATGGGCCAAACATGGAAAACAAATTACGGATACTTTTGCTAAGTACTTGACCAGTATTTACAAAGCGAATAATATAACGACTAACTGATCCCCAAAATAGACAAAAAAATATTATTAAAATGAAAATGTTTTCCCCCGCAGAGGTGAAAAAATATATAAAGCTACTAAACGATAAAATATTTCCGGGATTTGGCATAGTCATAGCAAAAATGTTGAAAGAATTACCAAAAAAGGTCGATAATGTTGCTAACTTATATTTATAATGCTGTCTTGAGAGTTTTGTACATCCCTGTTCATTTTCCGAAATACTTATGACATTAAAGCCTGGAAAAGGTGGCACTATCGTCATATCATCCCATAACACTATTGCGCCTGTTTTGGCCAAGCTACTAAAAAAATTAATATCGGTTAGATTGAACGAAATATTTGAGGAGAACAATTTAATTCCTCGGCACCAGTTTGGCTTTAGGAACGCGAACTCTACAGAACAGCAAGTACATAGAGTGAATCGAAGAGGGGAAATTGAAAACAAAAAATATAACGAAGCACTGTTTTTAGATATTACTAAAGCGTTCGATAAAAAATATGGCACAAAGGCCTTTTATACAGAATTAAAGCGACTGTCCCTGAAAAAACTACTTATTGTTAAATCCTTATTTAGCTGACCGGCACAATTTCAAGTCAAGCACAATGAAGAATACACGCAAATGTTTCCTATTAATGCTGGAGTCCTGCAGGGAAGTGTATTGGGACCTTCTCTTTTGTACAAGCTGTATGCAGCAGATCCTCCCCCAATGGAGGAAAATGTTTTCAAATGGCTACATTTGCTGATGATACGATGATAATTGCTTCAAACAAGAATTCATTGCAACCGCGGCTTTACAAAAAAAAACGTGAACGCCATTTTACAATGGTCAAACACATGAAAATTGGATATAAACCCAGATAAGTGTGTACATGTGTCATTTTCAAATAAAAGGAGATCATTACAATCGGATATTTTTAGGAAAGAACGTAGTTCCGAAAGGAAACGATGTAAAATATCTCTCGGAGTACACTTAGACCGAACCCTTAATCAGAAACTTCGTATGCAACAGAAAAGAAAGGAGCTGGATCAGAAGCTGAAAAAACTATATTGGCTTCTTCCAGTCGCAACTGACTCTAAAGGACAGAGTTTTAATATACAAAATGGTATTTAAACCAATATGGATCGATGCAATGTCGCTCTGAGGGATGTGCAAATAATACTAATTCACTATACAACGGTTTCAGAATAAAACACTTCGGATGATATATCGGATGATGCCATGGTATGGTTACGAACGACCTGACGACACATAGAGACATGAAAATCTCCACGGTTGATGAAGTTATCGAAGAGTAAGCTCAGAAACATGTGGCGCGATTACATGTACGTTGCAACGGAACTGTTAGCAGCTGCGCTTCCAGATAAACCAGTTACGAGACGATGGAAGAGAACTAAGGTTCAGGACTTAGTTTTAAAAAAAAGTAGGGAAAAATATATCGTTGGATGTATGAATATGCGAGAGACCATTTGTTCGATAGCCAACTAGGTTAAGTACGAATTAGCAAGAATAATGGGGGAAAAAATCATCTTTCTTTCACCTATACAGGTATGTATAATATATACATACCAGCGGCGAATCTTAATTTTTTCCGCGTATTCCTGGCAGACAGAATAATGCTGATTGGGAATTAATGCGACATACACACTCTCGTACGCACCGCTACGTGAAAACAAAAATTGAGGAACCGTTTCTTTATTTTTTAAAAAAACTTATATAAAAGAAAATTAATACTTAAATTTCGATAAAGGCAATAATTTGTACGAATAATGCAAAATGAATTAGAGAAAAAAATTTTAAAAAATAAATAAATAAACAAAAGCGTCTGTACTACGAGTCTTTTAGTCCAAATTTTCAAATCAAATATCTCCGGACTAAAGTTCGTTCCTTTTCGTAAAAAAAGACCTGGTAGCAAGAGGAAGTCGTTCGCACAGGGCCGCCCCGATTCTTCAGTTTGTACCTGAATAGTAGAGCGTTAAAGACCCCCGGAGCGTGTGCCTTTGAAGACCCATTGTATAGGCGGCACAGGTATTTCGTGTAGGCGAGTGAAATTTAATTTACGCTATTTTTCGATTGCTATAAACATTATAATATAACCCCTTTGTCTTATTGTCCGAAGAAAAGCAAAGTGATATTATCAAGTCTACACAAAACTTCGGTAAGATAGGCGAGGGGATATTAAGAAGCCAGAAATTGTTGAGGGTGTAGCGCGACAAACATTTGACCAGTTGTGCAAAACCAATACAACCGTACGTGTTAATCGTTACCATTCTTTCATTGAAATGCTCGACGAAGGAGGAATTAATTAATTTTATATTATGTACAAGAGAGCAATCTTAAAATGCGTCGTCGAGAATTTTTAAAAGTTCAGTCTTCAGTTTAATAGAATAAAAAGACTAAATATGGCTAATTTAAAATGGTCAGGAAGGAACTCGATTAAAGAAACTATAGGCCAAGAAGAAGAAAAAGAAGTTTCACTAAAGCAAAGACTTAAATAAAAGAACAAAAAAGATGATCGGTGTTACCTTATGCAAAAGACAACAAAGCACATGATATTGTTGTACACTGTGTGGTATGGCCATGCGCGAAGACTATCATCGCACGCATTTTTAGAAAAAGAATGGCCCTAGTGCTTTCTGATCTTCGACAGTCAGCGATGTATAGCAGGAGCGGATAAAAAAGAACATTGCGAGGGGAGGGGGATTATATGATTATGTAAAATCTTCTACGGAAGGCTTCAGAAATTCATAAAAATGTTTTAAAAATACATAATTATTACAATTTTTAATTTAACTTTTGTTTTACTTTTAGAGGTAAAAAATAGAACGAAATTATACAATTCTAGATAAAAAGGTAGTTTAAAAATAGTAAGATAGTATTTTTATTGGACTTTACTACATTTTTATTTTTGTTAGTAATCCGATCCGAATTCTCTTTATTCGTGAGCAAGTTTAAATTTATATATTTCCCATTGAACTATTATTTTTATTTACATTGCAAAATAAAAATTAAAAATAAATAAAAATAGTGAAAGATCGATGATAGTGTTGGGTTTAAAATAGACGAAAAACGTAACATTAATAGTTTTACTAGAAAACAGTATTAAATATTAATTATTGAAATCCGTAGGTAAAATTTATACAAATCTTTTATGGCATAAATTAAGTTTCTCTGTTATGGCATAAATTAAGTTTCTCTGTTATAACACATTTTTTCATAAAGACTTTAGTACTTTGAAGGGGAGATGTTCCCTATCCGCTCTCTCTCTTGTGGATCCGCCACTGCGTATACTGTATCAAATTTCTGGATTTCGATAACCTTCTTAACGGTTTTTCCATTTTCAAGCATTTCGGCTCTGTTTTATGGAGAAATCAATCTGTCCGTTCCTCTTGTCTTCCAATGTTTCCAGACTAATTTTGACGCGTCTGTTAAGTATTGAGTACGCAGTTTGCCCATTTTTCTTATTATTCTTATTAATATTTTCCTATTT
The DNA here is from genome assembly GCA_039619475.1 of Icerya purchasi. Classification (NCBI taxonomy): domain Eukaryota; kingdom Metazoa; phylum Arthropoda; class Insecta; order Hemiptera; family Monophlebidae; genus Icerya; species Icerya purchasi. Next base: position 207,658,040 of record CM077115.1, read on the forward strand.
TTCTTCGGGTGATATAACCTGTTTCTTTTTTTTTAAATTTTTTCGTCAATATGCTAGCTATAATACATACAGGGGATGCTGTGCATGTCGGTTGAGCTTTATTCCTCACTGGTCTGTTGTGAAACATGAAAGGCGTTAAGTTTATTTCTATATTTAATTCGTTATAGGTCACCTGGTCTTTAGATAATCAAATTTATTAACAGTTTTGTCCATTTAATATCGCTCGATTTCTATTCCTGACAAAAAAGCAGCACTCGTTGCTTTTATCTTCCCTGGATATTATATAAGCCTCCGACGCTGAAGGATTGTTCTCACATTTATTCATTAATTCGTACGACACTTCTTTTTGCAAACATTTTCGGTACACTGAACAATTCATCCCTTTCAGGTACGTAATAAGGTTATTCCTTGCAACACTACTACCCCGTAGATCAATATTAGTAACGCAGTCCGAAATATTGCTACTGTAAGAAATGTAAAAAGTTATGACGCGGTGTGGAGTTCGCTTTATTCGCATTCATTCCCTGTCTTTATTTACTCTCTCCGCATCGATTTGTTTTTCTTAGATACATATTGTTATCTATCTGACTGTGTGTGTATTCATTTATTCCTGACTATTCCTTCTCATAGGGCGAGTTAAATGCCATCTCAGAATCGACATTTGCTTCGTAATGTCAATACATCTTCTTTCAGATTTCGCTCGTTGGGCTGATTGCCGATGGAATTACTGTTTAAAAAGACTTTAGAATTAGGTTAGATAACGTAGGTGTTTATATTTACATATTTATACATATATATATACATATATATTAATTACAACATAATTCTTAGGCTACCCCCCATTCGAAAAAATGTCCCAATTTTATGTAACGTTTGTTATATTTTATATGACTTTTGTTATTGTTATTTAAAAAATGTCACAATTTTATGTAATGAAATATGTAACGAAAAAATGTCTTAATTTTATATAATGAAAATTAAATGTTAGAATATGATTTTTGTGGTTATGTTATTTTTTTTTTGTGTGTTGATGCCAGTAAGAATTACGTTGTAAATTTTGATCATTTTATACAAAGTATGGAAGAGAAAGAGGCAGAAATGAAAGCAAGAGGGGTCAAGAGGCACAGCCCCTTGCGAGGCCAAAATGGTCGAGTTTATATATATATATATATATATATATATATATATATTTATGTATGTATATTCTAGAGGATTGGTCTCGTTGGCTGCTTCGCGTCTCATACCCTCGGGCTTTTTTTTTCTTTTTCTTAAATTTTGAGATCGTCAACCGGGGGACCTTTACCCAGAAACAATTAAAAAAGGAAGGAGTCAATTATATCTTCATACAGTATCAAATGTTTTTATTCTCTCAATCGATATCTTTAATTCCAAAATATGTTTTTTTTTGCTATATTTTTGAATTATCATGATTTCCGTAATGCGTTCTTTTCTATATTTTTAAAATTCAATGGGCTACCTTTTTTTTTTTTTTTTTCATTTTTCAGCATTCACTAGTATTAACATCTAATCAAACTAATCAAAGCTTACAAAACAATAAATTATACAAATGCATTAGTCATAGCTGGAATTACTTAGAAATAGAAAAACATATCACAATATTTGCAATTAAAAATGAATTAAAGGTAGAACAAACTTTCGAAAAAATCATATATATAAACAAAAAATATAGAGTAGAAAATAACATAATAACAGACAGACAATTCAAAAAATTCATCATAGAAGAATACGTAGATAAGTTTGAAGCGGTGTGGACGAATCATAATGGAATAACGAAAGGTTTTTTCCGAACATTCAAGCAGAGATTAAACAACAATTATTATACGCCAAAAAATCACACATGTTGTGAAATCACGATATTCTGATTTCTTAAAAAATGATTGCGTAAAAGTTTCAAAGTCAATCCTCGGTACAGTTGTATTGCAATGAATTCAATTTATAAATTTGAGTTTGGAAGGCTTTTTTATCGTTGGGGAGCTGTAGCTATTGGTCGTTATCTTTATTTACTGAATATTTCACAACCTAAATTATTGGGGGTTTTTTTAGTGTGTTTTATTTTATTGTTTCTTTTTTTTCAGCTCTTGCCGATATTTATCGACTCTGCCCTTGTTGTCGGCTGGTGTTCAAACATTTAAGTAAATTTTACAAATCGGCAGTTTTATCGTTCATCGTATCGTCGTATTATTATCTTTAATGACATGGTCGACCGTGCCACCTCCAATTAAATACGTGTGCGTGTGTATGTCCGTAATTAAATTTAATAGCGCATTAACCGAGACTGGTACAGACAAACAGATAAAAATGACTGCGCTAATTACCAAAACAATTGCTAACGCACACGTTTAGTGGCAATAATAAAGGTGCCTCCGATTAAGTTCCGGCGTGTCGTAATACTGTAAACATAAAAACATCGCACCATCATCAAGCAAGCGACAGCGCCGTATATTTTCCGATAGACCGATGAATGTACATATGTACCCGCATCGGTTATTTTCAGTGGGACCGGGTAAAAACTATGGACCTTAAGTCAGCGGCAAGAGGAATTCGTCTATATTCTTAATTTGTAGGGTCTCGAGATTTGAATCAAGTGTGCTGCACCCGAACGGAACACACCATTGTCTAACCAATTACAACAGCTCCAGGGCTTCAGTGTGGTTAGATAAGTGTCTCGGTGTTACTCTGCTCAGGTAGGAAAATCAGTTTGCGATCATAATTGTAGCCACTGATTCGTCGTATTCAGAATTATTTTAGTAAAACTACTTTTATTCATTTATAAAACGCTTTATCCCCTTAATTATCCTCTCCATCCTGACGACGAAGTCGCTTATGATCCTGACCCTTATCTTCTTTGAATGCCCATCCTTCGTTAATGTAATCTACTTCTATGTACTTTCATCGGTTATCACTCAAACTCCCTAATCCTTATTGTGCCTTATCGTTCCCGTCGATCTCCGTTGTTCCGATCCTAAGTTCTTTTATTCTATTAATATTTGACACCGACTTTACATTTAATTGATCCTTTTTTCCCTTGCGTCGTTTCTGGGCGAAGGTCCGTTGCTGACATGCCCAAAGGAGGGGTTTAAAAAAATATATATATATATATATAAAACCGCCCGGAGGTTTAACTACTACCGCAGAACGATTCAATAGATCGTGAACTTTGCTGGTAGTCTATCAGCTGTGATACCGAAACAATACTGATTGTAAATGCTTGCCAGCTGCTGTTAATGTTTTTAACGAAGGAATTCGTGCTGGTGATTTTTTTCAGATTTTATTCCATAATTTTGTTCGGCACTAGTAAAAAATTAAAGCGGTGGCAGTAGAACTCCTCTATAATCCTAATCTCGGTCACGTACAAAATCATTTGCTCTAAAAGAAATTCGACAACAGATTTATAATTCAGCAACGTATGGGTAAATGTTGAGAACAGTAATTTATTGATTAGAAATTTTAAAAAATCCAGTAGGAAAAATTCGGAATTTAGGGTAATTGAAAAAATATAAATACCCTTTTGATTTTTAATGTAATTCCGAATGCTGGAGAAACTTTATATTTTTATTTCGAAATCGGTAAAAAATTAATAACTTTTTGTGACCAAGTCAGTATGGAAACAAATTGAAAATCTTACACGAGGAAAATAATTTTAGAATACCATTGCGTATTTATGTTTCCGCCTTGTTTTTTAGCTCAACAATCTTTTATAAACAATTATAAGCAATTTACAATTGCGCACTTTCAAAGCGATTATTTTATTTCTAAATATATGTATACACACATAAAACATATATATATATATATCTATGTATGTATGTATATTTATGCAAAATTTTTCAGCGGTTGCGATAATCGTTCCTTTTCACTTTCCACGGACATGGTTGGCTATCCACAAATTTCAATAACTTTTCCTTAACAACACCGCACGCAAGCCTCCTGAACTTGACATTTCAAGCATAATGTTTACCAATTTACTCACGGCAGGTATCTCGTAAACAATACAATGAACAACAACAATGCGCTGTGTAAAAGCGAACAATGCAACTACGCTATAAACAAACAACAAACCCGTGACTGCAGACAAACAGCACTCAGATGAACCCAAAAAACTGATAAACTATCACGTCGTACTACACTCTAATTTTCCCGAAACTGTGACGCACATTTACCGAGTAGTAAGTAACGGTGATCCGGTCACCGGTACGGGTAAAAAAATTTGCGCCGTTTTTTCCACAACTGTCTCTACGAGTAGATCGTCCAAGCATTGCTCTTCAGTTTACAGGCAGCTGACCGTAGTTTTAACCAGCTTTTAGTACTATACTCTGAGAAGCGACCAGTCTTGAACAGAGCGTCAACCGTTGAGATATGAAAGAGAGAACTCAGCAAGCTACTTACTCTTCTGATATCTTCCCTTAGACGTTGTTTGCTTTTTTGGTTTTGGTTGTTTTTTTAAAACAATAAATTACAAATATAAGAGAAAGAAAAAAGAAAAAAAAACGTATTTACATAAACAGAGACAGCAGCAGTGTACTTCGAATTACACTAATTCCCATTCCTGTGTATAATTAAATAAAAAACAATATAATTGACAGAAATTATTTATAAAATATCATATCGCCAAATAATATTTTATAAATAATAATTTTTGTCAATTGTATTGTTTTTTATTTTATTAAATTTTTCGAACTTCCTTTACGGAAATTTACGTAATTCTTCATTATTTATCAGTTAGCTCATTAGAATAATTAAACGATAAATGGTAACTTTTTATGTGATTAAAATTAACTAAGAACATGCCGCTTCAGTGCCCACGAACTGTACACATCAGGTTTAGAGACTTCTAATTGTTTAAATGCGGTCAATTGAATTAATGTAAATGAATTTTCGTTCCGTTTCGTAGTTTTTTATATTTACTTCTTAAACTGTGATTATTATAAACGCCTATGTCGTTAACGATTTTGATAAAAATAAAGCCAAGACAGTTTTCAAAAAGTTTTGGATAACACTGTACGTCACATTTCATTCACAATATATATATATATATATCGTTTCTGTGTGAACAGAGTTAGTATCATAATATATTATTTCTGACAACATTTATTTATTTATGTATACTGAATCAGTGTGCTAAATAGAACAAATTCATTATTGAAATCTATGAACATATACAGTTTATAAATTTATGACAAAATATCTGGCTATTGCGAAGAAATTCTTTTTTATTAATGAGACATCAGATTCTTTTTTCTTAATACTGCATGGCTAATTTCGTCGTTATATTTCACCGAAATTATACATAAGTAGGCTATATTAATTATTTTGTCGAGTGATTTGAAATTGATCTCGAGAATTAGAAACGTAGTGAACTGATACCAAGTTAACCATCATCACACTCCAGCCGATAACAGTGATACGTATTGTTTTAAATATTTCCTTTATACTATCCACACAACTTTGTATATTATTATTATTATTATATTGTTCTTCAGCGGTCGACTGACAAGAAAGTGCTTTAAATTCTAATTAGAATATAATATTTCAAATAACGTCATTCTTTTTAACCTGCATACTAAAGTCTCCAAAAAGAATTAAATGTAATATATTCCTCTCACATATATTACACTGCTAGCGGTTTCAGTTTTTCTGACATTTTAATCTAAATCTTACTTTTTTAATTGACGTATTTATGTACATAACAAAAATCCTACAAAATATAACAAACGTTACATAAAATTGGGACATTTTTTCGAATGGGGGATAGCCTAAGAATTACGTTGTAATTAATATATATCTACATATATAATTTCCTAATTTTCTGTTTACGATCTTATCGTAAATATTCGTAGCAGTCTAACTTAAAACAAGCAATATACATATTTTATTATTTTCAATTCTGGAATAGTTTCGGTTTATCGTAATTCATAGAAAGGGATAGTAGTTGTTTCATTTGTGAGTTGCAAATAAAGCGAAACGCACATTGTTTTCAATATAGTGCGATTTCAAATTCTGTCGATGTTATTTTAAAACTTATTTTTTAGTTTGGGTTCGGCAACATATAAATCAGCCCAAGAACCAGGCCCGGATTAAATGTATGATAGGCCCGGGGCTACGGAAATATTAGGGTCCCTTTTCGGAAGTGACAAAATTATCAGTTTTATAGAATAACTAAATTTTCTTTAATTTAATTCAATTATATCATTTAGAATTCACGAATTAACAAATAATTATTAATGTAAACAAAACTAAATATCATACAGACGCAATTGGTAGAATTTTCGGTGCCAAAAAAAAAAAAAAAAAAAAATATATATATATATGTATGTATATAATTTTAAACAATGAATTTTTCAGCAAATTTTAACCAAAGATTTGCATAAAAGGATAGTATGTGTGCGTGTATTACGCGTGTACACACGCACACACATTCATACAAACATTTCCTAAAAAATGTAGATTCCGACTCGTTATACCTTATAACAAATTTCTGGTACGTTTTTAAGAAATTCGAAATTTTACTATTACGAAGTTTTCTCCTCTAGGAGGAAATAAAAATGGATAGAAAATTATTAACAAATAAATGTATTAAAAAATGCACTTGCTCCTCTGTGTAAAGTTAATTCTATTTATTTAAAAAAAAGTTGATGTGTATGACAAATGATAGATTAATTTTTTATTACATGTCGGAAGTGGGTGTCTTTTGGGGACCCCTTTATAAGGCGGGGCCCGAGGCTGCAGCCTCTCTAGACCCTCCTGAATCCAGGCCTGCCAAGAACTGAGAAAGAAAACGGGAAAGAGACTCAGGTCTGAATCACAAGAGCTCTGATCGAAAAGGAGAAGAAAGAGAAAGAACAAAAATCAAGATCTTAGATGTACAAAGAAAAAGAAGGGAAAGAATAAACGAAGTATTATAGAGAATAGGAATACTGTATGATAAAAAAAGTGAAGGATAGAAAAAAGTTTGGGTAAATGATTACGTTATTCTCATCAGTTCACTTTTGGTCGTAATCGTTCATTTTTGCTTTTATTAATAGTGTGCGAACTATAACGCAAACTATGAGTAACGATAAAATGAGCGAACTAAAATTATGGTCAGAAATGAATATGGCGCGAAAAAATAAAAAGTTGATTTGAAAAATAACGAACATATTGGAAAATGGCGCGAAAAAATCAGCTTAAAGAGAAAATGTTAAAAAAATAACATCAACATTGTAGTAATTTTAAAAAAGGTAGGTTAATGAATATACTAAATTATGGCAAAATTTTACATTATGCCCGTCAGTCTATTCTGCTCCTTTACAGCTCATATTGATATGTACGGCATCTCTGATTTTATAGTATGTTTCTAGTTTACTCGATTGACAAATAATTATCGATATCAATCTATTTCTTACCTAATTGAAAATTAATATAAAATCATAATTTAAAATTTAAAAATTTTAAGTTTGTTTTTTAGTTGTTTATTTATTTATTTATTTTTTTGAGTTTATTTCCCGTGAAAATATCGTGTGTTACTTTTGGTTTGTTTTTTCTTTTTCTTTTTATTTAAAACTGTCAGCTATCCGCGACTCAGTCTATATGGTTTATCACATTAGCAATATCTTTTACTTTAAGAAAAAAAGTAAAAATAAAACGTAATCGGTTATAAAATAAACTTGTAAAAATTTAGGCACATTAGTGGGTAACGGAGAACCGATTGCCCCAGTACTTTAAATAGTGACATGAATGAGCCTTCAGTAACTTGATTCGCTCCAAATTAAGTAATTTGAAAGGCGTTGTTGTAGGCTCTTATATTATTTAGAAAATTCTGCGATTTCGGGTGGTCTCTATTCAATAGTACATTAAGTAGATCCGGTGGTTTCTGAATTGGGAGCAAACGAACCTTCCCTGATGAACAACACATCCCTTTTGGTTCTCTTTTCAGTTTCCGAGCTTGACAATGCAAACATACTTCTGCCATTGTACTTCGTGTAAACATTATAGTTAAAGCCACTTTTATCTCTATGCGACACCATGCTAGTTCTACCATAACATCGCAGTGAATTTGTAATTGCATTTGGTTAGCATCACGCTGAAATTCCCGTTCTACTGCTGTCGAGGACCGAGATAATCTCATTCGTTTAACATCTTTTGAATGATAAGAAAGGTTACTATTTTTATACCTTCTGATAATCTGAAAACGTTTTTCCAATCTAAGAAAGGAATAAATAAATGATTGAAATAAATATTTTATAGTGATATAAGACTGCTGAGAATTACTACTTGGAAAAAAAATAAATTGGAAATTATAATAATACTTAATATCATCAAAGTGTCTAAGGAGTTGATCGAAATCCATCCGGTAGTTTTTAAGTGATGCGCGAACATCGGCAGACCTCAGGCCCGTGCGCTGAATGGGGGGGGGGGGATTTTCTTCACATATTTATTTTATAAATAACAATACATTTTTCACTAATATTCGTACTATTAATAATTTCCATCATTCTGATTTATATATTAATAATTTACATAAATGAATTACCCTCCGTATATGAACATTAATAAACATTACACATATGTTATTGATTATACTCGTAATAAAAAATTTAGCATAAAATATTAATAAAGTTCCTAAAAATATGGAGCATATATTTTCTGTTTTCTTTTAATGGTAGATAAGATCATCCTAAAAAATCATCAATATTTATTTCAAATCTTTGATTTTTTTCAGATTTCTATGTATTTATAATAACTATTTCAGTTCTCATGGGGTGTGGGGGTTAACCTCTAAAACCCCCCGTGGACACGGCCTTGGCAGATCTCTATCATTTTATTTATATAGATAATACGATTTGCTAAACTAATAGCCAGAAATAATTAGCTGATTTTTATTATATTTTTTATTCGCTCGTTGATAAAAATCATAGTTTCTTAAAATTTTAATAACGTTACATTAAATAAAGATATCGTGATAATTTTTTTTTTTTTTTAAATAAGGACCAAGCGTCTAAGGAATACAACTATAAAACTTTTTGATCGAAATCCATCCAGTAGTTTTTGAATGATGCACGAACATCGGCAGACCTCTATTATTTTATTTATATGGATAACACAATTATTTAAATTGGACAACTGTATAAATATTTTAATTTACTGGCTGCCACTTTAATTAAAAAAAAAAAAAAAAAAAATCAATTGTCGCCATCTGTTACTGTTGTGCAATTATTATTATATTTCTCTTCCGTTCCTACTCATCATACACCTAGCGAAATCAAATTGTGTGACGCGCCGTGTAAGCTCTCGTATTTCGATTTAATGCGATTTACGGAAGAAGAGATCGTACAATTTTATATTAAACGTCGTATTCTTCCATATTTCAGGTAAAATTCATTTTTACCGATTTCATTTTTTTGCTCTCTTTCTTAATTTCACCTCTTTGCGTACTTCGCCTATTTTCGTGCTATATTCATTTTTAGTTGTAATTTTAGTTCGTTAATTTTCATTTATTATTTTGACGCTATTTTTAAAATGTTCTCTTTACATTACTTTTTCCTCGCCATTTTTATTATGTTCGTTATTTTTTTCATATTAGCTCTTTATATTCATTTTTGCTCGTAATTTTAGTTCGTTCATTTTCCTGTTATTTATGGTTTATGTTAGTTTACACACTATAAATAACAAAAAAACTGTAATACGTCGAGTAAGCCCTAAAGCATGTAGCAAACTATACCTGGTAAAAAAACGCGAAAATAGGTAAAATGAAGTTGAAAAAGAAATAAAGTAAAAAATGAAACTGGTAAAACTGAATTTTACCGGAAATACCGAAGAACACGATGTCTAAAATAAAATTGCACAATTTCTTCTTCCATAAATCGCATCAAATCGAAATACGAGGGCTTATTCGGCGCGTCACGCAATTCGATTCGCTGAGCAGGATAAGTAGGAATGTAAAACATGTATAATAACATTGCACAGCAGTAAGGGATGGGGTGACCAGTATTTTTTTTTTTTTTTTTGAATTTAAGTAGTAGCCAGTAAATCGAAATATTCATAGGACGCGCAGTTGAAATAATTGTATAATTTTAAATGAAAAGAAAAAAAAACAAATCAAATATAACACGTGATATTTTCACTGGAAATAAAATCAAAAAAAAAAACTAAAAAACAAGCTTACAATTTTTAAATTTTAAATTATGTTTTCAAATGAATTTTCAATGAGGTAAGAAATAAATTTATCGATAATTATTTGTCGCAAACCGGGTAAACTAGAAACGTAGATGCCGTACATACCAATATGAACTGTAAAGAAGCAGAATGAACCGGTGAGTGTCATATAAAAATTTATATCGAAATTTTCTTAATTGAAAGCTAGTCAAACATTACGTGTGATCCAGGTAATCGCATATAAAATGGTTGCTGGATGGATGCAAAAGACAATACGGAAAGCCGCGAGGGGAAAAAAGCGATGAAGAGATCCAACAGATATCAGTGCCTCTTTTAATTAGAGAAAAGATAATCTTTAATATACGCAGTTCGCTATCTGTAATTAAATAAAATAAGAATAAAATATTTACAATCGATATCTGGCAAATGGCGGAAAATAAAAGATGTGAAAAAGGGAAAAAAGGGGACGCGCTGAATGTAAAATAAATTTACCTTTGCGTAAAATTGGAAAAAAAAAAAGAATAGAAAATTTCGATTGGAAAATCGATTTTACTAAAGTGAAGGGAACGAAATAGAATGACCGAAATTTCGAATGATGGATAAAATACTATTAGGAGAATGCAAAGGAAAAAAAACTAGGTTGCTGAATCAAAAAATAAGCGGTCGGGTGTAAAAGAAACAATAAGAATAAATGAAAAATTTGATATTATGTAAAATAAAATTCAGACGTGCGCGGTCGTCACATAGAAGATGAGAAAAAAGTTCAACAGTGATGTAGAGAAAATTAGCGTTAAATGAATTGCAATTGGCATTTTGGGGGGGGGGGGGAGATTGGCGAAAGATATTTCAAATTGTATTGTAAAATTCTTTTTTTTTTTTTTTTTTTTTTTCTAAGGTAAATAATTAAGTGTGTTCTAATAGCACATTCTAACAGGAAATGATTAAAAAACTCAGTAGGCTCAAGGCCGCTTGATTTCTAAAGTACCAATCTTTTTTGTTAATTAAAAAAGAAAAAAAAAAGAATGTATAATAACACTTATAGCGTTAAATTGTAATTCTTTAAAATTATTATGGTGCAATAAAAATTAATGCGAAAAATAAAAATGTTGTCATGACAATATTAAGAAGCGTACTATGAAATAAACAGTTCCCGAAAACAAGAAGAAACATTAAATATATTATTGTGAAAACAATGCGTAGAAATATACTAAAACAATTTTGAAAAATAAGTAGTAAAATCCATTTACTACCGTGTTCAATTAAATAAATTTGCTAAAGAAGTCGGATTACTACTCACTGTTGATCTTGGTTTATTGTTTATAACGAATAATTTTGAAAAAATACTTTTATTTCGCGATTGATTATTGAAGCCAATAAGCGCTAGAAATACTTATAAAAAACTATTATCATAATTAAAACACGTCTCTGGACAGTAGTTTTTATTTTTTCGCAAAATAAAAAATGTAATTTTATCTACAAATTCGATATCTACATCGATCTATAAATACATTTATTATAATATTGTGTGTATGTATTTTTTTTTTTTAAACTAATTTGTTACATTTTTTTTAGGTTTAGTTGAAAGATATTTTTAAATTTTCAGAAAAATATAAATATCTGTTACTGACCACTTCTGGCAGCTTTAATTGATATTAATTAATTAATTAATATCAATTAAAAACTTTTCCCTTCTTTCGAAATAAGAACTACTTCCCTAACCTTTTTTTTTTTTAATAGAGTATACACTTCTCTTTATACAGAAATGCAAGGTATTTTCTGCAAAATTTTTAGAATTGTGTGTATTTCCTGTTATGTTGTATTGTTTGTGAAAAATATCACTTATAAAGGTAAGCCATTTTAAAATGTCTTTTTTTTCAGAATACCGTTATAAAAACTGCGTAATGTTTTAAATGACAATTTACTTTTTTTGACCTTCATGAATTTTTTAATTGTACCATGCTTGCAAAAGATTTTTTTTTTTCCTGGTCCGCTGGAAAACCATTTGGCTATTAACCAATCCTTTTATTTATATTAAATACCCTTTTCTCTTTCGTTAATTTCACCTTTTTCACTGTACCATTTTCTATTCTCATTATTATTATAATTATTATCGCTGTTATTTAAGGAGATCCGTGTCATACCGTTATCAAAACACAAAAAGAAATTACGAAATTTGCTTTTTATAGCAGACCTTTGCAACAACCATGACCCCATCGTGGTTTACACGTGATGCCGAAATAACATAAGTAGCACTATAAACTGGCCATATCGTGACCGAATTGCCAAGGACTGAACAGCAAAAATTAGGAAGTAAGCAATGAAAATTAACACCGGTGTTATTTCGTAGCTGGGATCTCATAATACTTTATTTTGTTCACATTACTTGTTTAATTTCCTTTTCTTCTCTCTCCTATTTTTTATGTATATAATTATTACTATCAATTATATTTATTTTACAATCTCAAATTCATTTTTGTTACATTCCCTCTATTTTGATGTGATCTGCATAGTTTATATTTTCTTGGCTCGATAAAAATAATAAGAATTACACAAACAACTAAATAAAAATCAGTCATCCGTACTTTTATTATGACAGTATTCTATTTATACGTGTATCTTTCGAAGAAATTATACAGCTTTTGTAAAAACATAAAATAATCCGTTGCATCTGTGTAGTTTCAGGAAATGTATTTTACAATGTGAATTTTTAAAGAAGAAACTACATAAGATGAATCAAAGTTAAAGTGTATTTTACATTGTCGTGTAAGATATTCGTCTTTTGGCACTCTGTCAACCCAGAAACAAAATTACCAATGAAATGATGCTACGAATAAAAATAGTAAGCATAAAAGTCAAAAAATAATTCAACATATATTGTGTCAAGAAAAAAGAGTATATAAATGACAGAGCCGGGTTGGAATAAATCATCTTTATAATCTACGATCAGAGAATAACATTTAGCACCCCGTTATGCGTTATTGTACATTCAGTTTGTTCCCATAATTTTTCTAATCTCTTCAAAAGTATACATTTTCTTTTTTTTTCATGTATCTATCCGTCAATGAAATAAATCCGTATTTAACGCAAATTAAAAATAAAGAATTAAAAGAATACGATGGATCTTCTATCAATGGGTCCGAGATAGCAAAGTCACCTTACTTAAGTCCGGATACCTTTGTGAAAATTTATTAAATTCAACGAACATCAATAGACGCTAACCGATTAACTGTCGCATTGAATACATTTTGAACTTCAGGAGACAATCGACGGAAATAAAAAAAAGTAAATTGCTTAAAAAAATTATTGTTAATTTTTTTTTTTTTTTAAATAACTACTGACATTTAAATTACGCATATTGGTTGTAACAAGAAAAAAAATCGTTCACCTCCGCTTTAAAATACGAATTGCCTTTAGGAAAGAAAGTTCCCAGCTACGAGTTCATTTAACTTTTACGTAAAAGCTTCCATTTCAGATTTTAGCGTAGAAGATATTCACTTTCCCTTTTTTTCTTTTTTTGATAATTATTAATTTCATTCTGTCTGTCTACCTATTCTTCCTTCTAATCCTTAGTTTGATGTTTATCGTATTTTTTTTTTCCTTCTATCTGTTTGTAATGAATTAATCAATGAGGACACATTAATAAAAAAAAATCGAAATAAAGAGAAAATAAAAAGTTGTACTACTCTTAAACGTTTCAGTATGAGGAAGATAAAAATAATCCAAGGGCAAGAATAACAGAAGCAGAAGGAAATGGGAAAATGTAGGAAGCACCGATGAGGGAAGTAGAAATACCTGGTTTTAGTAGAGAAAAACAAAAAGACGATTATTCAACAGAAAAGGCCGAGCATTTAAATAAAATACGATACATCTGAGAGGCACAAAGAAAGTAATTAGAAGAAGCTGAAAACCGAGACAATGATGCCGGAAGGAGATTATAATTAAAACGTAACCGACAAATAGTCGAGATTCTGCATAAGACAGGGAAGGTGTTGAAACTATGGGCGAGAAGAAAAACATGGTTGAGTAGGGAGAGAAGCAAGAATTAGAAAATGTGAAGAGAATTATAGGAGTTGAATTGTAGTAGGAATGAATCATTTCAGGAAAGAAAGGCAATATTATGACCTAAAAATGTACCCAAAAATCTGATACTGGAAACGGAAAAACGAGCTAATCCCTACTAATTTATTACGTTCAGTACCACCTGAATGACTAGAAATCTACAGAAGATAGATCTCTATCGAGTAAAGGAAAAAAAGATCATGGATGAGAAAGTGTATGCGAATATGTAATAGGATGAAGGTGGTTGGAAAAACTAAAAGAAAAATAAGAATTCTTATCACGACTATAATTAATATACGGTAAAAATTGAAGGAGATGAACAGAAATAAGGAGGATAAAATTAGCTAAGTAAATCGCCATTACGAGAAATAAAGGAGTAAGAAGAAATAAAACAAATAGGCAGCCGTCTCTAATCAGAAAGCGATAGCCTAAATAGGATGTCTATGAATGAAGACAAGAGGTGTGTGGAATGCAGCAGGGACAGCCGGAACCGGGGTAGATTTCAGGGTGCACCAAGGTAGAGACGAAGGCAGGTATTTTGAACTAGATCTAATCTCAAAAAAGGGAGACCTGAAAGAATTGCCATCACTAAAACAACAGAAATATAAGGTAAAGCGGATAAAGGATTTATAGAACATGATTAAGATACAGAAATTGGCTTTCCAGTTAGTATGAGAGAAGGCTTTTAATTGATGTTTTTTTAAAAGGGGATAGATGCAGATGATTAATGCGATCGTGAAAGGAGGACAACGAACGATTCCTAAATAAAGAAAAAAGTTTGTAATGGAGATTAAACCATTATTTAAGGTGTAAGATAATCAAAAAAGGATCAAAAGAACGAGGAGTAAAGATAACAGAGATTTAGGGAGGAGAAATAAAGGTGATGAATATTAGAAAGAGCACTTTCTAGTAACATTAAAGAGCTTTGGAGATGTGGAAGTTAACTAACGAGAATTGCAACCGGAAGAGTGAATGAGCACATTGTTAGCAAAAAAAAAAAGCGAAGTAGAGTTAAGAGGAAGAGGATTTTGACATAGGCGTACCCAGGCCAGTTTTCCGGGGGGGGGGATATATTTAAAAAAAAACACTTGACAGAAAAAAAAGGATTTTACTTAGTAATTATATTTTATTAATAATCTCTTGTACAATAGTTTCAAATGCTTAAGGATTAGGATTACTTCTGTTCATTTTCATTTTGAGAAAGTTAGTTGTACTGTCAGAATGCCTGGGATCAAGACATCTTACGACCGTTAGGTGACAATACAGCAACGTAAAAATCCATTTCGGCGGGGGGGGGGCTCAAATATCTCTTCCCCTCGCTACGCCTATGAATTTTGATAAAGTAAAGGAGTGTAGGACTAACAAAAAAAAAGAGCCTTAGGTAACCCTCCGAAGATTGCCCTTGTAACAGAGTAGAAAGGAGAGGAACGAATTACAGTTCTACATTGAAGGAGAGTATCAGTGAGAAAAGGATAAATGGACAGGGATGTTAAACGAAAGTATTGTGCCAAAGAGCGTGGGGGAAGGTGAACGTTATACAATGCAGTTAATATTTCAACGAAAGCGGAAATTAGTAATTTGTTTTTGATAAATGACGTATAAACTTCCGGTAAAAATAATTCTAATAAATATTCACAAATTCCCTTTATACATAAACACAAAAGTATTTTATTAAATTCACAATAATTTTAAACGAATTTTCCAGACATGTTTAGGAAAACAATGCTCTATAATGATGTGCACAATATATTACCCGTAATTATTGTTCTCCGCAGCATGTAGGGGAAAATTCGTTTAAAATTATTGTGAATTTAATGAAATAACTTTTGTGCTTACGTATATATTAATTTGTGAATATTTATTAGTATCGATACAGTTTGGTGGACCGCGTCCAGGACGAAATAACAGATCGTTGCGATCAAGCCACCAAACGAGGCTTTCTTTATAAAACATTTTAGCTAAAAACATCGAGTGAAGCTGAGCTTTTATTTTCTAAATTCTCGACTAAAATTACAGTTTGTCCTTCAAAGTTATTTGGAAATATTCGTATTATCTCCGCTATTTTTAAACACTCTTTAACGACTTCCTTCCGTTTTCACTTTTTCCTCTAGTCTCCTCAAAAACTCGATAATCGTGTTTGTTCAGTGTTTTTTTTCTTCTTGCTGAGCGGTCTATTCTGTGTTCGTATCAGTTTAAAACTCGGGCTTATTTGAGAAGCGTTAGAATAGGTCGTATATACTTGTATTTTGAGAAGAAGAAACTGTTCAAATTCAGGGGAAACCTTCGGCGATGGAGCATCTCATACAGAAATTTTCCTCTCTCCCACTTCGAGCCAATTCCTCCTCTCACGGTGCAGTCAACAATGAATTTCTTCATTCGTTGAATTCCTCTTTTCCTGCTCATGTATTGATCTTTACTGATGGTTCCAGGAGCGAGGATAGCGTGAGTGGTGCGTTTACTGCTCCGTCGTTTCGACATTCTCAGTCCTTCCGGCTTCCTTCCTTCTGCTCTATTTTTCCTGCCGAGTCGATCGCCATCCTTCAGGCTATCTCTTATATTTCCTCTTTTAGCGATCTTTCCCAATTCCTCATTATTTCGGACTCTAAAGGCATCCTTCAAGCCCTATCCTCTCCAGATTCCTCTGATAGTATTATTCTCTCAATTCGTTTTGTTACCTCCACTCTACAGTCATCCCGTTCTATTCTTATTGATTTTTTATGGGTCCCCAGTCATTCCGGAATTGATGGCAATGACACAGCCGATTCTTTGGCTCGTTCTGCTGGTCGCCTTGATTCATTCCTCAACCATTTCCCTTTTTCAGATATCCTTTCCTTATCCACCTCCAATCACGCCAGGCTTTGGCGGGATATTTATCCCTCCCTATTTTCTAATCGTCATTCGCATTACCGTTTTATTCAGCCGATTCCTCGTTCCCTGTCCTGATTCCATTCTATTCCTTTCAGTCGTCGCTTTTCTATTGTCTCCCTAATTCGTCTCCAGATCAATCATTCTCTCCTCCCCTCCTCTTGCTTTCGATTTGCTCTGTCGCCTTCTCCTGATTGTTCTCTTTACGATTGTGATCCTGTACATGTGATGCTAATCACATTTTCTTCGAGTATTCTGCTCTTCGTAACGAACGCTCCCTTTTACAGTCAATTCTTGTCATTAGGTCTCCCTATAACTCTTCCTTTATCCTCTCCTTTCCTTCATCTTCTGTGGTGTCCGCACTGCTATCCTTTGTTGCGTCCATTTCGGACCGCTTAGTTATTTCATTTCTTAGATTAGTTTTCTTGTTGTTGTGTCAATGCCGCTGGCGCGCCCACAAAAAAAAAAAAAAAAAAAAATACAGACAAGACCAACATGAGGAAACAACACTAGCTCGCTTGCGCATAGACCACTGCCCCCACACACATAGCCCCACTTGTTTCAAAAACTACCGCAACCGACATGTGAAATTTGTGGAATGCCGGTTACGGTGGAACATCTACTCACCTCGTACCGCAAATTTCGGCAAGAGAGAGCCGCCTGCTTCAAAGAGGATGCTGATCTGGCCGAAATTCTGGAGGACAATGAAACGGCGGATAGAAACACATTTTTAAATTTTTAAAACTTTCCCGGCTTTTCCCTTTTATATAGTTTTAATATTCAACAACGTTTGCTTCCTTTCTTTTCCTTTCCTTTCCTTTCCTTTCCTTTCTTTTCTTTTTTCTCTTTCTATTGTTTATTTTAATTTCCTTTTTTTTTCCTTAACATGTATTAATTTATACTTATAAAATGCGTAACTTCTCGGCGTCGCAAATGGCCTTAGCTGCCAAGCGACTTTAAATAAATTTATATTATTATATTAACTCTTCTGGCTTGCATATTCGATCCTTAATTTCTCTACCGCTTCCCATTCTCAGACCGTTCACACTGGCTTCCTTTAGGTCCCGAATCACTGCGGGATTACAGCTTGCAAACCTTTTATTTATTATTATTATTATTATTTCATTTCTACAGTCTTAAAAATGCATAATGGACACAAGTAGTGATATATATATAATTCTGAAACGATTAAAATCCCGAAACTTCCTTGGAGGGTAAAATTAGGAATAAATTTATTATTTCCGATAAATTTTTTAATTGCCTTTATTAACGTTTTGTATATACCAACCATCAACAGAAATCAATTCTAACGACAGTGTTGGCGTTCAAGAAAGAAAATTTAAAAAGCCGGCCTTTACCGAAAATAATTTGATTTCTACTTTTTTTTTTAACGAGTTTGAAAAAGAAGCCTAAAAGATTACAACCAATTGCCTAATTCGGTAGTATCTAATAGTTTCTTATAAGGTTTTAATCAAGCCGCAAAGAATGTCTATTCGTTTCTCTCATCATGTTATTGGGAGCTTTCAATAGTCATTCGAAAATTTCGCTACTCACAATGTTAATCCTCATCTAAACATTTTTCCTTTAAATTATGAAATGAGATACTTATTCCTTCGGTTTTCACCTTCTTCTACTTCTTGGCTCGGGCAGGTTTCTTCCCCTTTGTCGTTCCCTGATCTATATGTCACCTTCTTTCATGGTTTTCTTCCCATTAATCATTTTTCTCTCATCTCTTCTCGCGGTATCCTCTTCATTCGAACGATTTCTTTTTAATCCCAATGCGCTTTTGCCAACTATTCAACTGTTGTGTCCTCTAAGTTATCTCTCTCTTTTATTCTCGACTTTTGAATCTTAAACTTCCTACTACTCTATATGTTTATGTTCTTTTCCGTTCCTTCCTTACCTGTTGTTCCTGTTCTAGTCTTCTTTACTCTTGCGTTAAATTACAATGTAATATGTTTTACGTTAATTTTGGTCTTACGCAGCAGAGGTGCCTTGGGTGATTGCCGCTCCTAGTTAGCATACCGAAATTAAGTAAATTAAATTTATTCTCAAGTCCTCCTACGGACAGGTTTAGTGAAGTAATTTGGTAATTGAATATTTTCACCGAAATGAAACGTCGACGGCAGTCAGTCGGCTTGGTTAAAATTGTTTTTCTTGCATGTAATCCATCCTACACCAATGCGGCGAAAGAAATATGAACAAAATTAATTTTGGATTAAGCGATCATTGGTTTTCCAAAATCAATTTAGGACGATCGCTGCTGAAGGAAAAATCCTTACAGTGCAACCCCTTTTCATCCAGCTGTTCAAAGTAGTTCTCTTTGCCATTATTAACCATTAGACAAACAGCGGTATCGTTATTAAGTTAGCAACGGAAGTTAACTGATGATATGTTTTGAAACTAGTCCGCTAAAAATAAAAACTAGATACATTGATGATGAAATCGAGACTATTTATTTGAAAAGAGCCGACGTCTTCATTGGCCGCAGTAAAATTGATACATTTTGCGTATGCACACACACACACACACGCACAGAGGCAAACACGTCGTGAAACGATTGCGTGACTAAGTCGATTACGTTCTACGAATTTCCGCCGGCAGCAATTAATCGATTCTTTATCGCGATGAAATGAGATGAATGAGAATGATTCGACCATACTACGATTTCAGTATCCTTTTTGTTTCCTTTAAAGTTTTTCCTGTTTAAACGTTTAAAAATAACAGAATGCCATCTCGGTTTAGCACGTCACGCTTCTGAAAGTAAACAAATGAAAAAGTGGAATAATTTCTTAAATGGAATTTAAAATACGAGTAGCAATGTAATAATCTCGTAGGAATAAAATAGTAGGCGAAATAATAACAAAATCTCAAATAGTTTGATTTATTACCGGCCGAGTTTTTCGGTTTGAATTATGAATTAAGTGTATTTTTTAAATAGATAAAAGAAGAGAAGAGATTTTTATTAGGTTTAATAATAATAAAAAAAAAATAGAAAGAAGACAAATAAGAACGTTTTTTTTTTTTGTTTTTTTTTGAGGAGGAGAAACAAGTACATTATTTCGAGAATCCAAAAAAAAAAAACAGAAGAAATATTAAATTAAAAAAGCCTTTGGAATATGAATAATCCAAACGGGAGCAGAAGGAAATGAAAGAATGTAAAAAGCACATTACACAAACAGTCGGAATATTTCTTTTTTTTTTAATTCGTTAATATCTAAATTGCACCTAGCCGATGATTTAGCAATTATTTTTAATATCTTGTGCAAATAGCTTGAATAGCAGCCTACCCAGCGATAGGTGCTAAAAAGAAAAGTTTTATTAGAACTTTTAATTCAGACTAGATCCATCGACTTGATTCTATCAAACTTCTAGTGAATTGTCCAGCAACCCAATTGCCGTATTGTTCGGGTGCGTTTCTAATCTGTAGGCATATTTCTTCGCGTCGTCGAATATTACTTCTTGAACAAACGTTATTCCGAGGAGGTCTTTGTGAAGCGTTAAATCGGTATAATGTACTACGAAGCAATTACAACCATCCGCAGGATTCTGTTCTGGATCATCCCTTGTATGATCGCTATGTTACTCTTTTTAGAATAGTCCCATAGCGGGCAGCTGTAACGCCAAATTAGCTTTAAAATCTGATTATAAACTAGTAGTTTATTTTCAGCAGATAATTCTGACTTCCTGTTTAATAGCCAGTATAATAATTGTCTTAACTTTAAATATTAATTCGGTCCGTTTTACTGTTATTATACATATGTTTCTTCTTCCATGTTAGGCATTGATCAAGGAGCATACACCGAAATATTTACATCTGTTTTTCGCTGAATTGCAACGTCGTTCAGGACTACGGATCAATTTTCCTACTAGTGAAGATTACTCGCACTGATTAAATTTCATCAGTTTTGATTTTCCATAAGTTGAGCCATGACGAAATTTCAGTAACCGCTGCTTGCGTGATATTCCGAGCTTTGACATGCGTCTGAGCATAAAATCGCGGTGTCGTCATGCAAAAGTTGCTACCTCTACATTGGAAGGTTTAGGAATATCTGATGTGTAAATGAGGTAGAATAATGACCCTAGCACACTTCTCTGTGAAACTCCTGCTTTTATTGGACATATACAATATATCTGATGAACCATCTCCATATTTAACATAGATTTATATCTTTCAGTCATGCATGACTGAAGCAACTGATATAATTCATAAGGAAAATGTCGTTCAAAATTTTCTGTAAAAGAGACTTTGTCGAAAGCCAGACTTGAGTCCAGAAACACAGTGTCGCAGTACTTTTTCTTTTCGAGAGATGTTCTTCAATGGTGGTAACTACACAATGCACTTGTTCTATTATGCTTGGCTCTGAATCGAAATTGATGGTCTGTTATTAGACCTTTGATAACTGGTATCATCCGTTTTAATCGCAGTTTTTCATAAAGTTTAAAGATTACAGGCAGCAATGGGACGGGTCGATACGAGTAGGAATATGAGGATTTAAAAAAGAAGGATAAAAGATCGTTTGGCAGCGATGAAAAATTTAGCGCATTTAAAGTTGCTAGAGAGTTTCGAAATCGAAAGTTGGCCATAGAGATGTTACAATGGATGCAGTAAACGAGGATGCCACCAGTGAAAAAAAGGGGCGAAAAGAACTTAGCAACAGTGAAGCAATTTTAATGAGATCGACGTTAAACAGAGTTAGACTAAGACAAGAGCTCTCAAGGGAAATCCACGAAGGACTAGTGTAGAGACGGAGTAGAAAGGAAAGAAAAGAATGATGGTTTTAGATTGGAAGAAGTTCAACCAGAACGACCATTTACCGTTCATATAGTCATGAGGTAATAGGATAAAAGAGATGTTCCCACGATATACTCGTCTATACTGATGGATCTAAAATGGCTCACGGCGTGGGTGCATCGATCTTCATTCCTGCGCTTAACCACTCAAATGTATTTAAATTACCACCATTCTGCTCTATTTACCACGCAGAGTCGTTTGCAATTGTACGCGCTATTTAATTCACTAGTTCTCTTACTGTCCAAACAAATTTTCTTTTAATATCTGACTCCAGAAGCGTTCTTGATTGTATTTCCTCTCCTTATATTCCATATTCGATCCTTAATTTCTGTCCCCTGTCGCTCACGTTCATGCTGGGATTCATGGTAATAAGAAGGCTGACTACCTTGCTCGTTCGGCTTTGGTTTCCGGGCGTCTTGTCCGACGATTTCCCTCATCCGAATTGCTAACTATAGCAAAAAAAAAATTGAATTTGAAAACTGGAAATCTTTGTATGGTGTTACAAATCCACGGTCCTTATATTTGTCTATTCAATCGTTTCCACCCTCACACCCTTGGTTCCTAAACTTCCCACACCTTCGTCGTTCTACTATATCCTCTCTTTGTCGCCTTCGCTTTAATCACAGCTGTCTCCCTGCTTTTCTTTATCGGTTTTCTATTAATTCCCTTCCCCTCTGTCCATTATGTGTAGATAATACACTCGATTGTGACGCTGATCACATTTTTTTTGAGTGTGCATCTTTGTCTTCCGAAAGATTGGTACTATACTCAGATCTACTATCCCTTAATATCCCCACGCCGTACTGTGCTTCCTTTATCCTCGTCTTTCCTTCACTGTCTATTGTCCCTGCTATTGCTAAATTCTTGTCTTTAATCCGCGACCGTATAAACATTTAAGCAAATCCCTCATCCTTTTCTTATATTAATATTTTGGTTCCCCCGCCGCCTTCACTCGGTGCATTGTGGGCCTCTTTGCTCGGATGGTGGCCATAGTGCTACTGGGTCAAGTTGGTGCGGATCTTCCTGAGTTAGTATGAACGCTACGCTATTTATCATGCTGGCCTCTTCCGATGTGGAGCCTCTTTCCTTTTTATCCTTAATATATCGCAAGCTCTTCGTCCGCAGATGCCGTTTGAATGACGGATAATCAATCATTTTACTTTTCTTTAAGGGAATTGCGAGCACTGCTTTTATTAATAATCATAAAATAACTAAAAACATCGATCTGGACATAAAAATATTAAAAATAATTACCGAATATGTAACACCCTAAATTATGCAGAAGCATATTATATAAACATAAAAATAACATTATTAATAATAGCGCTCCGTGCAATTATTAATCATTAGCTTATAAAAAAAGAATAATTTTTTCAATTATTATATTTTTATCATTTTGCGGTGTTTATATTTTTTTATATTTTTATATTTTACTTCTATAATATAATTTATCAGTCAATTTTTTGTTACCGAAACTTTTAACTTTTTACATACATATCGATTTTTTGTGTTTTTGACTTTTATTATTTTTTAAAAACTTATACGTTCTAGTAA
Source organism: Icerya purchasi (assembly GCA_039619475.1). NCBI lineage: Eukaryota > Metazoa > Arthropoda > Insecta > Hemiptera > Monophlebidae > Icerya > Icerya purchasi. Next base: position 207,681,465 of record CM077115.1, read on the forward strand.
ATAATTTTTAATTTGTAATATACCACGAATGTAGGAGACACTATGATTTTGCCGTAATACGACGACGGTTTAATTAATAAATTTATATACATATACATATATTAACTACAACGTAATTCTTAGGCTACCCCCCATTCGAAAAAATGTCCCAATTTTGTGTAACGCTAAATGTCCCAAAAAAATTTCAAATTTTATGTGCATTTTATGTAACGTTTGTTATATTTTATAGGATTTTTGTTATTGTTATTTAAAAAATGTCACAATTTTATGTAACGAAATATGTAACGAAAAATGTAATGAAACAATATCTTAATTTTATGTAATGAAAGTTAAATGTTAGGATAGGATTTTTGTGATTATGTTTTGTTTTTATTTTTGTGTTGATGCCAGTAAGAATTACGTTGTAAATTTTGATCATTTTATACAAAGTATAGAAGAGAAAGAGACATAAATAAAAGCAAGAGGGGTCAAGAGGCACAGCCCCTTGCGAGGCCAAAATGGCCGAGTTTATGTATATATATATATAAATATTTTCGAGTAAAATTAAATTTTTATCTGCACTTAAAATTGAATTTATCGAAAAAAGAAAATTAATTGTATCCGATATTAGATCTAACTAACGGAGCACAATACCTCTGCACTATTACTAATATTATCTTTACGATAAACTTTTATTTATTTATTTCATTACAATAATAGCCCGTACTATAAACTGCTACAATGGCCAGTAGTACGGGAATAACTTAATATATACAAATGGATTTGGCAAAGAAAAATAAAAAATGAAAGAATTTACTATAATCTGGTTATGAGGCCGACGTCCTTTAGGAGATCAAAAAGAGTATGATATGGGGTACAGAGAAGGATAGTTCGTAGTGTTGGTGAGGAAGGGAGGGAATTTCGGAGCGAGAGAGATACTGGACATTCGAGGAAAATATGGGGGATGGTATAGGGATAGTGGCAAAGGGAGCATACGGGAATAGGATCCTTAGAGAGAAGATGTCGATGAGTGAAGGAAGTGTGTCCTGTAAGAAGGCGTATGAGTAGAACGTCAGTCTTCCGTTGACCGGTAGACACGCTGACATAACTTGGAGTCTCGAATATCGATCGAAGCTGGTTTGTAATGGGTAGTTCTGCCCATCGGCGGCACCATTCTGCGACCACGGCTTCTTTTATTAACCGGCTGGAGAGTTCCGTGCGACTTAGTCTTAGCGATGAGAGCAGAAGCTGACTGCGGTCTTCAACGCACTTTGTGGAATACGGACGTGGAGGTTGTATGCTTATCGGCGGATTTAGGAGCGTATGTTGTAACGATTGAGTACGCGCTACAAATTGTAGAAGCCGCGCTGCCCGGTGGAGATCCGGAGGAAGCTCGTTACATAAGAAGTATAGGTTGGAACATGGCGTTGTGCGGAAGGCTCCACTTGCTAATCGTAAAGCAGTGTGGTGTATTGTGTTGAGTGATGAAAGCGTAGAGCTCGATGCTGAGGAATAGACGGCTATGGCATAGTCGCATTTGGATCTGATAAGAGCGCGATAGAGCAGCAACAACGATTTGGAGTCTGCCCCGTATGTTGTGTGGGCTAGTTTTTTCATTAAGTTTATTCTTGGCAGGCACGATTTTTTCAGAGTGCTGATGTGATTTTTCCAGTTTAGCTTCCGGTCAAATGTAAGCCCCAGGTACTTCGCTGTTTGTTGGTTAGGAACGGTAGAGCCATTGATGGTGATTTTTAGTTGTTGGTTACACTTTTTATGCTTGCAGAAGTGCATAGCTTGGGTTTTGGTCTCGGAGAATTGTAGGCCATGTTTATGTGCCCAGGTCACTACGCGGTTGACTGTTTCTTGTAAGACCTGCTCTCCTAGGGAGACGGTGTTGCATGATATAAAAATTACGAGGTCATCTGCGAACAGGGCCGATCGTACTGGGAGCGAGATCTCGTTGACCACGCTGCTAAACGCTATGTTGAATAATGTAGGACTTACGACTGATCCTTGTGGGACTCCGTTTATCAATTGACGACGACTGGAAACGACGGATCCAAATCGCACCACGAAACTTCTGTCGCTGAGAAATTGATTAATGAACGACAGCAGTCGGCCGGTAATACCCCATTGTACGAGTTGGGAAATAATTTCGTTCTTCCATATTGTGTCAAAAGCGTTTTTTAGATCGAAGAATACTGCCAGTACGTGTTGTTGATTAGAGAATGATTTGAGGATGGAATCTGAGAGAAACGCCAGCTGCTCTTCCGTTGATCGTCGTGCTTGGAAGCCGGCTTGTTCTCGAGGGAGTAGTTTTTGGTCATGCAGGATCCGTTGGAGTCTGGCGTTAATTATTCTTTCCATTACTTTACATAAAACCGATGTGAGTGATATAGGACGGTAGCTCTGTGGTTGGTGCATTGGTTTGAGTGGTTTGAGAATGGGAATGACAGTTGCTTGCCGCCAAGTTTCTGGGATAGTTCCTGATTTCCATAACCGATTAAAGAGTTCAGCTATGTATTGAGTTATCTCGGGAGGCGCATTTTTGAGCATCGATAAACTTTAAAACCGGAATGAATAATCGATATACTGCTATCGAGTTTTGTTTCGTTAATTCCGACTACACTTACGCGTTCAGAGTTCATAAAAATATCAGGTTCGAGAATCATGTGTTTGACGGCGTCGACATTTTAAGACAATTTTCGATTTTATCAAATTTAGTACATTTATGACAAATTAACAAATATTATTTCCATTACAGCTCTTTAGACATTAAACCGATGTTTTAAAATCCGTTTAATCTGAAAATGATTAAATTAAATACACGAGTAATTTTGGTTAAATTAAAATTATTAGAAATCTTAAGAATTAAAGCGAAGAAGTTAACACAAGTACCATGAGATTTTTAATATTAGAATTGTGGGCGCTATTATTTGAGCCTAACTTCCAAACATTCCTCTCCGTTATGGTTACACGTCTATTGAAAAAGGGAAGGGGAACTACTTAGTACGAAAACGGCTTAAATTACTCCTAAAAAATCATCGTCATTGTTTAAATAGAACTTACTACTACTATGGTTAGTTCTATTATTAGGTTTCGTGTGCATTTTCTTTGTGTTTGTAAGTAAGATAGTCTTTAAAGCTGTAAATCCGATACAATTAGCACACCTGAGATTTTCCCGTTCAGCGCACAACTTAATAAAGTGATGATGATGCTGGGAACATCTCAGACACCAGAGGAAGTAGATGGCAATCGACTGATAAATGACCGAATTTTGGCACTTATTGTACTACTATTTTTTTTTCCAATTCCGCCAGTTGATCAATACTGTAGTACTTTGGTCGTTAGATCCTTCATTTTGATCTCAGGTAGTTCACCGAGAACAAGTGTCATTTCGGTTTTCGACCCGGTAGATATATTTTGCTGAATCCGATGATTTTTTCACAATAGATGTATTAATACACGTAGGGCATTTCGAACGTAATACGCATAACGTTCTTACGCAGTCTGTATACATGTAGGAGGGGGGAGGGGCAGAAGGGATGTATACCACGAAGAGTTTTGTCAACATAGCAGTGTGCACTGTGATTGATTTCGAGCGAGTTGTGCGTGCGCATAAACGTGTTTTTATAATGATGGAAGACCGCTCGGGTCGAGTTACAAATCTGGACCAGCGATCGTGTGTGAAAATCGGAACTTTTCATGGTGGTACGCCTACAGAAATTCACTCTGCATTTGAAGAAGTGTGTGTGGCAGCGACACTATGAACTCTGTACCAGTATTTCCCCGCTAGGCAAAAAAATTTAAGGAAGGATGTTTGTCAGTTGTGGATGCGCCTCATACTGGTTGTCCAAGAACTTACAAACATCACTATAGCGGCAACACTGATCGATGAAGATCGTTGTATGATAAGAGGTCATACAGCTAGTATCGAAAACCTGTCGGCTACCAGCGCCAAAAATCCGAAAATTGCGTCCATCACTACTTAATCGCGGCATTCTGATCTTGCATGATAACGCATGACGCCCTCGTGACAATGATGAAATTCGATCAATTTTTGCGGGAATACGGCCGGGAATTGTTCCCACATCCGCCCAGGGATTCGCCGGATATGGGGCTCTTTGTGATTATGACCTGTTCTACAAAACTCAAGGAGCCGAGGAATCCGTTTTCCGGATTTAGATGACTCGACGGATTCGTGAACTAAACTTCAAAGGCCTCCTGGACAGCATTCAGAACCTCCCCCAACGCTGGAAACGTATCGTTGAGGAGGAGGATGATTATATTGAAAGATTATAATGACTTTGTCAAATAATTTTTTTTTTTTTGTTTTGTACGGACATGCGTTACTTTTGAAATACCCTACGTAATTTGAGAGAAGATTCTACGTGTGTTTCTTTTAATAGTTGACGGAAGTCCTTTTAAGAAAAATTTCAATTTTTTTTCTATTTTAAGAGTGTTTAGTGGGGAAGCTCTGTTTATCCTCGAGAATAGTGTAATTATTTTATCGCAGTCCTCTAACGTTTATAAAACTGTGTACGTATTATTTCCGGCTATTTTTAATACTATTCTCACGTGTAATCAACAAAAACTGCACGATTATTGAACGAACCGGGAAAAAGAATCGCGAGTCTTTTTCAATAGTAAAGCCGATACGAACATTCGAAGAATTTTAGAGTGGATTTGTGCAGAGATTGAAAAATCGCCCTTTTTTCTGAGACGCGTAGGGGAAGGTCGGGTAGCCCCGGACATTTAAATTTCTAAGAAACTGAACGTGTCACGTATGTAAAGTGTTGTTGTGAATATGCGTCTTCTAGAGTAGAAACAAATTCAGCTCAGTTGCGGCCTGGGCACCGAGTAAGTTAACCGTGAGAAAGTGTTTTGTTCCCGCCCAAAAATTTTCGTCGCTCCTGATAAACTTAATTGAAGATTTTCAAGCACAACACGTAAATATGTTTAATTTTCTTTTGTTTAATATTGTTGGAAATAGTATAAATTTACCCCGGTTTTAATAGTATTTGTAACATTTCTTGTACAATTTAAGAGATGTGTTTTAATATGTTGCATGATAACGATCGGGTAGCCCCGGACACGATAATGTCGGGTACCCCCGGACATATTTTTATGTTTTAAATTTTGCAATATTATTTTAACAAACTTCAATTGTTTTGTCAACTTGCTTATTTATGGAAAGTGTTTGTAAATGGTGTTACTATTGTTGCAAGAAGACCTAAAATATGCCGAAATTTAAGGAAAGAATAAGTGAAAGAGGAAAATGGGACGACAATAAAATGAAGGAAGCAATTAAATGTGTGATGGAAGGCAAGTCATCAGTTAGAGAAGCGGCACATAGGTATAATGTTCCAAGAAGCTCACTTTACGATCGTCTAAAAGCTTTGAAAGGTGGCAAAGAAATTACCTTTCAACCGAAGTTGGGTCGATTTAAATCCACATTTTCTGACCATTATTCTATGCAACTGTATGAACATGTTAAAGAACTGGATAATCGCCTGATGCCATTGAGTAGGAAAGAGTTTTTGAAAGTAGCATTTGATTTAGCAGAATGTCTCAAAATCCCTCACAGATTTAATAAACAGAAAGGAATCGCAGGAAAAGACTTATTTTACAGTTTTAGCAAAAAATATCCGGATATTGTTCTAAGAACTCCTGAATCGACTAGCATTGCGCGTGCTGTTGGGTTTAATAAGCCGCAAGTTAATCGTTTTTTTTGACCAACTTAATCAGCTTCAAGAGAAATGTAAATTTCTTCCTTCTCGAATTTACAACGTCGATGAAACAGGAGTTTCAAATGTTCATAAAAACGATAAAGTCATTTCGATAAAGGGGAAAAAACAAGTTGACAAGTTAACGTCTGCCGAAAGAGGTAGAAATATTACATTAACTTTTGCAATGAATATCACTGGCCATTTTATACCACCCCTTTTCATTTTTCCTCGGAAAAAAATGGATAGGAATGGTCGTTTGATGATTGAAGCTCCACCAGATAGCACTGCTATTCCACATGAGAGCGGCTGGATGAACGGTGACGTATTCTTGCAATGGTTGCAGCATTTTAAACAACATGTTCAGCCAACAGAAACAAATCCTGTCTTGTCAATCTTGGACGGCCATGCTAGTCATAAGGAGCTAGCAGTTATAGAATTTGCACGTAAACATCACATTCACATATTGAGCACGCCACCACATACAACACATAAATTGCAGCCGCTGGACAGGACATTTTTTAAACCATTTAAGGCTGCTTTTTCAACAGCAAGTTCAGTCTGGATGAGGCAAAATCCTGCGGCCAGAATCACTGACTATGATATTGCTGCACTTGTCAACGAAGCCTTTCGCAAAGCAGCAAGGTTGGACATAGCTCAAAACGGATTCAAATGCACAGGAATTTATCCTTTTAACCCTGAAATCTTTACTGACATTGATTTTCTACCATCAATGATGACAGACATTGCACAAGAAGCTTCTATACTAAATATGCCGATTCAAAATCAGCCTTCAGCAACCGATTCTTCATCTCCAATGCCCTCCACTAGTTGTGTATTGTCTGCAACTGAACCGGTACCGTCGACCAGCTTATCTGATTTATTGAAACAACTGTCACCACTTCCTGATGCATCAAAGAAACGCTTATTGACGCGGTCTCGAAAAACCCAGAAGAGCGAAATTATAACATCTTCACCCTATAAAAAAGATGTGGAGGAAAAACAGAAGAGTAGAGGAAATAAAAAAGACAAAGGGAAAAAACAAAAAAGTAATGGCGATAACAAGATATTAAAAACAAAGAAAAATATTCAAAGTCTTTCTCAAGAAGATGAAACAGAATGCATCATATGCGGAGAAACATTTGAAGAGAACTGGATTCAGTGCAAGGAATGCGAAGATTGGGCCCATGAAGATTGTGCTCACATAGATTCTTCTGATGTGTATTATACTTGTGATGTTTGTAAGGCCAAAAAGCAATTGGGCCACCATTGATTACTATGTCCGGTGCTACCCGCCATTTATTGGATAGCCAAAAAATATGACTAAAGTATATTCTTTATATTTCTTTAAAAAAATGTGATATTATTACTAATTCTTAATTAATATGATTAAAGAAGTTTCTAATTATTTTTTAAGTTCATAATAAAGACGTATTTTTTGTTTATTAGTATTTTTATTTGCAATTCTTTTAAGCGTCCGGGGCTACCCGACCTTCCCCTATTTCTTTTTGACCAGCAGAGCTGTCTGTTGCCGCTTTATCGGCGAAATTATCGATTTCTTCGTCAAAAGCACCGTTATATCATTGACACGTGTCGTATTATCAGTATCTGTGATAGACTTCAATGGAAACGTTTGGTGTGCCGAAAAGGTTTCTACAGGTAAAGTAGAGAGGCAACGAAACAAAGAGTAATGGCCCTACCATTATAGTGTCGTCCAAACTAAAACGGTTTCGTCAGGCAACACAATAATCGCCTTGGACGAGACAGCAGCTGGGGGGGGGAGCATAAATAAGGGAAATGTAAATAACTAATAAGAAATAATAGGAAAATAATTTTACCCCGGTAATTACGTTAAAGTAATACAGAGTACAATTCAAATAGTGTAGGCGAATAATAAAAATGACGATAGATAAGAAGGGAACTCTAAAATGGGACAACCCTGGTAATTGAACAGATGGGGGATAAAAATAACAATTGTGATAAAATTGAGAACGTGGAGAGAAATTTATTTAGAATCTGTCCGGCAAATATTTTTCCAGATAGAACTTTCGATTCCACGCATACACACACTTTAAAGACACCTGATTATTTTCTGTTATACATCTGATGGTGGTAGTATTTTGAACGGCGGCGTCTAATTTATTAAGTATTAAAAGACACACGCGCACATCTAAAACGCTCCGCCGTTATATGGAGTAGTTTTTATATCTCAGAGAACATAATGGCGTTGAATGTTCCATCAATTTTTGAAACTGCTTAATTTAATCGATTCGAGAGTTGTATTTTCAACGAGTAACGGAGAAAAAAATTATGGCCGATATCTGTGACTGAAATTGACCATTTTCTAGGGCGATGATAATTTTTTAACTGGCGCCACCGAGTCATAATTAGGCTGCCGTTGAAATTCGAACTATACGACGACGAGGATACGGTAATCATCGAAGTTATTACTGACACACGGGAGGCCGCCTCTTGTTTTGCCAGCAAAAGTTTTAGCGCATTGCAAGTTACACAGGTGATGTGTCGCATGACGCACACACACACACACACACACACACACATTTCGAATTCGTCCATACAACGCGCAAATCCTGCTTTCTAAGTGGCGCGCGGACTTCATTCTTTATTCTTCTCTTCATTGTATCGTCGTTCATTGAATCGGTCATTATTCTTTTTGAACTAGGAGTAAAACTGTCGTCTTTGTTTTATGAAAAAATTTCATTCTCATTTAAAGAGGCCGTTTTTTGTACTATTTTCCAGAGAAAGCAAAGCAAGCCGGGCAAAGAAATAGCGCAAATGAAAATATTAGTGCGTGCCTCAGTTTGGAGTAGTGAGAAGTGGAGCATCGGTCCCCTTAATGGCCAACAAAACGGCATCAAGAACGAACAATGATTATTGTCGACGGCAGAAACAATACGGCTACCTTAGCGCTAATTAACCGCGCCGCTAAATTACATATTAATCTGCACCGCTAATAACAACAACAACAACAACAGCGACGACGACGACGACGACGACGATATTTTTCTTTCATTCTTTCACTTTTACTACCCACGCTCCATCATCGGACCTGTTCGTTTAACCCGAGATCTTATTTACAGTTAACCTTTTTACCGGCTCTTCTCATTTGTAATAATAATAATTAGCATATACGGACACCCGAGGCAGTGTGCGAAATGCGTTTGTTTACGTGCACCTTCGCTGCTAGTATTTGTCTAGAGACACAACTGCTGCGATATCGATGAACGGAAACCCCCCGGTACACTGAAATGAAAAATAAGAACAACGGAAGAAAAAAGGAAACAAAAAAGCGATATCATTTTTAAAAAGCTACATAAATTAAAATTAGTCGTCTGTTTAGAAAAGTTAAAAAACTAAAAAAAAAAAAACACGATAAAAATTTGGCCCCGAAGCAGCTGGTGTCTGATAACCTAAAGTATCCCACTCACAGAGCATTTTCAGAAAGGATCCGGTAATTTTCAGCGATTCTACACACAAACACGCTAGAAGCTCAGCAAGCTGCAACTTTCTTCCTCTTCTTCTTCTTCTTCTTCTTCTTCTTCTTCGTGCAACCCGATTCGAGTATTAACCACTTTTCATGGATTCAACCATCTGACGAAACGCGTCTCGATTTCTTGCGACCCCTGGAACGATTCTCCTACTTTTGTAACTCCGGTCCATTTCTTAATATTTTGAAGCCAAGAAATCCTCCCCAATTTCCCTTCTGCCGATCCCATCATAATTGTGTGCAGAAGGTGATACGTTGGTCTTTTCATGAAATGTCCAAAGAAATTAGTTTTTGCGTTTTTTTTAACTATATCCATTAGTACCGGATATGTTTTCATCAATTATAACACCTCCGCATCTTTCATAGCCCGTGGTATTTTCCAGATCCAGTGTTCACTTTTCAGATGATGAAATATGCCTTTCCATATATCCTTTTATTGTCCACGTCTCGCAATAAGAGTAAGGACCGTACATAATTTTTTTTAAGCACCTGCAACTTTACCGGAGTTATAAGAGGTGTATAATCGTTCATTCGATAATCATCCCCGCGCTGAATGAATACGTATTACTCTTATGGAGTTATCTTGTTATTTATAGATTTACCGCGGCTTGTTCTGTTCTGTTATAATCGCTTTAAATTAAATTATGATTTAACGTAACCTAAAAGAAATGTGTACATTTTTTGAAAACGGTAGGAAAATTATATTTCGATTATTCTTTTTGTGATTTTTATTATTATGTTTTTCTATCGGAATATCTCTTTTAAGAATGTTCTCATTTGTAAAAACTATTAAAATTCTTTATTCCATTTTCTTCGGAATAGCCTTTTCTGAAATTTGACTAGCTGTATTTCGATACACTTTTTTATTACTTTTAAAAACGATTGGTGCACACATCGAGTTGGTGCTTTACCCCGGTATCTCTTAGGATCGATATTTCCGCGATATGGGCATAGACTCTGTATTTTCGAGTTTTACATTAACCGACAAAATTCGGACATAGCGAGACTTTTTTTTTTTTTTTTTTTTTTTTTTTTTTGAGCATGTCAGCTAAGGACGTTACTCAATCCAACGGTATGATAGTATTAACAATTATAAAGGAAAAATATTACAAATGGAACATACGAAAGAAGCTAACAAAGGAATAGCCAAGGGAGATGGAAAAGAAAGGATGCGGTTAGCGCTGGAAGGCGTAGGATAAGACGTAAAAGACCGGAATACAGTATCGCGCGTTCTGAAGAAATGGAAGGACATTCAAGTAAAATGTGGTTCGCATCACAAACGAAGTTCTCGAACCCTGCTTCTTGACGAACGGAGGCTATTCCGACGGACTACTGAGTTTATTTTTGCTCGTAACTCTAACTCTGCGGAAAAATCTCGATCGAATTTTGTCCCCATGTCGGCGGCCCGTACCTTGGTCCTTGTCGGGGGGCTATTCAACCTTGACCGTCAACAGGATTTCTGATTTCTCAGGCGTTTACCGTTAATTTTTCAATTTATTTCCTATTTATTTTACATACTATAAGGTATTTTAACGGATATTACGAAATTAATCCTTCCAAATGTACACTAAATCCGACGTGTCTGAAGAAAATATTCGTGGCCAGCTTATCGTTCTCGACCGATTTTATTTTACCGAATTTTGTACCCCGAAATAATCAGTTTCAAGTATACACGCGCTTTTGGTACAGCGACTTATGTCTAGGACGAGACAACTGCCGAAAAGCCCCATCATTCTTCTGATATTGGTAGCATCGTGACGTTATAACCAAAACTATAAGATGTGTAAACCTTAGCAGAAAGAAAAAAAAAAAAAAATGATTACTGTCATCAGCTGTTGTTCCTGTCTTAATTGTACGCGAGGACTAACCATGTGATTCGATTCATGCGCGCTTCATCTCTGCGTAAGAATTGCATTGAAACATCTCTGACAATATTTTCTTCATAAAAATGTGCAATCCTTTTCTGTACCGATAAAAATCGTAAAGAAATTGAGTTAACCTGTCATCGGTTAACCGGAATAATTTACGAGAGTATATTTCACATTTTTGTATATTATTTCCTTTAACGAAATTGCCTAGTGCTACACCATCTTTTTACTTGGCCGATTACAAACTATTGGTGAAATACTTCTTTGGTTCGGGAGTGCAATACCTTTTCACAATTTGGTCATAAAGTCCTATCTTTCCTAGAGTTATTTATCTTACAGTTCCGGACTATGTGTTCAGAATAACATCTGTTTACTGCATTCAACTCCGAACTTATTAAGCCAAATCTTTCCACTATTTGCGCATTCAGCAGGTGACACTCGTTCTCAGTCATAGATACACCCCGAATGTAATCCAGGAGGGAATACTGATTTTTAAACCGAGTCTCTCTTTCTCTCTCTAGTAATCCTCTGTCGGATATTACGCAATAATTGCTTTTAAAAGTTTTTGTGTCGATGGATAATTATTTTTTTTAACATTAAAATCTGAACTATTTTTGCCGAGAATTTGATTTTTAACAGAACTTATATCAATTCATCAAAAAATATAATTGCCTCATTTACACACCGCTATATGAATCTTTTTGTTCCCATCTTATTTATAACACTATTAAAATTATATACTGCGACATATTAATATGTTTATTCGTGCTATTGGAAAAATATTTTAACCCCGAATACGTAAATCAGAATATACACATTGTTATTTATATTTTTGTATTTCCGTTTTTGGGGGTTATTTAAAATTGTTATTGATTTTTGTTCAATATTATTCCGTGAAGCGATAAAAACGATAAAAAATTAATCAAACTTAATCTATTTCAACGAAAACAGACGATAATATGGATGGTGCTAATCTCAAGCAGAGACGAGGTTCTCTTTGTTTTTAATCAATGTTCGTTAAATGTTTTATTCGGCTAAATTATTGAAATAATACGAAAGTTAGAAATAAAAAGCTCTGAAAACCCTCTTGATATAACGACCGGACAACGCGCGCTATACATCTTCACCGACAGATCACTCTGTACTTGTCAAGGGTGTCGAAAGTCTGACGATAGTTGAATTGGAAGTGATCGTTTTAAAATATTGCACGGGAAAGTAACGTTTCTGTGTTTACGATAGTCGACAGAGTCGAATGAACGGTGAACGAGTTAGATCGTCAGATCAGCAGTGAAAGTGACAACATAATAGTCGTCATCAATGATAACCAAATAGAAAAAAGAGTGGTACATTTTAAGAAGGTACACATTTCCATTCTATAGCGCTTCAAGAGGTTTAACTATTGATTCGATTTTCTTTGATCATCGTATGAGTACCACATGGCCACTTTGAAGAAATTGCATTTTAACAATTTATTCCAGTTTCCACCGCGCCGTTATAAAAAATGGTAAAAGATTCATTATCAAAAATATATTTAAAATTCAACGATGGACAGGCTAATTTTCCTTTTTTCTCTTTTCGCCCTTTATCTAAAACAAACAGATGTGTGTCGGATTAATAATCGAAAAATTAAATGTTTTCCACGTATCGCTCTGGTAACGGAGCACGATGACATCAAAAACGCCGAAAAACAAGAAAATGTAAATATACAACAACATGTCGACCCGCGATAGAAATGATAAATGGTAAAAAGTCAAAAAGATTATAGGAATTAATCCCAAAATTGTACTTTTCTGCTACTTTTAATACTTACCAAAAAATGTTCGTACAAATCTTAAAGTGGCTCTTGCAGGTACTTAAAATCTGTTTGCGAAATTTAAACATTTCGGATTAACTCGATGAGCAATGACCTTGAAAAACCCGTATCAACTACCGATTAAAATGTAACATATTTGGGCATTATATCAGATCAAATCACTTCGTTAAACTTTCTCAGTTGTACGAATTGCATATGAAATTATGGAAAGAAGAAGAAATAAACGAAACAAAACAAAAATATGTATAACGGCAATGCTTTAGATCATGCGATTCATTGAAGGATAGGAATACAGTGGGGGATAATTATCACCGGAAATTATATTCCTCTATTGCAGACTTCGAAGATATATAAAGTACATAAAATACATCTTAATAAATAAATAAATAAATAAATAAATAAATAAATAAATAAAGGAGGACAACAAGAAACTCTAAAAATCTATACTCCACGTGGCCTAATAAACCATAAAATTGACAACGTCGATGGCACTACTCGTGAAGTCCTAGAAGTCATTCTACAAAATGTAAAAAAATCGAGATACCACAATGGAATTTCCGCAACTTGAAGAGCTTACACATTGGACGGTTTATTGAACTAGCAACTTCCTTCTTTCGGAAACCTAAATCAACAATTCTGTTAACCGATATCAATGATTTTAAGTATCAGACTGAGTTGATTCAACAATCATAATTAGAAATAGCGCATATTTCTTTCCTTTCGCATCATGTTTTTTTTCTCGCTACTCGCGCTAATTCTGCGCACATAGAATTTACATAAATAGACCATCGTTTTCTTATAAACTCCTAATCTTTTTTACTTCTAAAACAGTATTTCTCGTCCTTTCTCCGACATTTTAAACTTTCTATGCGTATTATGCCTAAGAATAAACTTTCACTTCCTTTACGTTCGCATTTTACCTCCTTCTTCTTCCTAATTAATTATTTTCGTCATCATTCTTTTGATTCTTTCCATTCAACTCATTCTTCCTTTACCTTACTCGTTTCGTAACTTTCCTTTTTCTTTTTCTTAATTTTTGGGATCGTCAACCAGGGGGGGAACTTTACCCAGAAACAATTAGAAAAGGAAAGTGTCAATCATATCTTCATACGATATCAAATATTGTTAGGAGGAAGTAATCAATATAATGGGAACAATGTGATTAAAAGGAAAAGATAGGACATAAGAGACGCAATATGGAGTAGGAAAACCAATTCGCAGCAAATTGGAATAGGAAGCGGAACACATAATACAAAGAGATGAACGTTTCATAAACATCCATATGATCAGCATCGCAAACATGATTTTCGTTTGGACAATACGGAGAAGGAATCAACTAAAAATAAAAAACGAGAGGAAGATAATAAAGTATGGCTTAAGAACGCAGACGAATAATGGAGACAACAACAGAACGACGAAGTGAAGGAAACAGAGAATGCACCTACTGGTTAACAGGAAGACACTGGGTTGAACGGACAGATGAAATTAATAATTATTAGAAAAAGAGAAAGCGCAAATACCAAAATCTAAGATGAAAACCTTTGTACAGCGGAAAGAGACTTGATGACGGGACTTTTTAAAAGAAAAAGTGAGAAGAGGCAGCAAAACGAGTACCAAAAAATATCAGCTACTTCATTACCGAAGATGCTCGAATGACTAGAAACGCACAGCAAATATCATTGTGAATGGAATGAAGGGAAGAACGTGGATAAGCAAGCATGTGCGGAGTATGATAAAATCATAGGAATTCCTTCTTTATGACGGATTATCTTATGTCGCGGCTACCCTTCGACCTTATATTCGTCATCTGTTGCTATAGTTTTTAAATGTATCAACTTCATTTTTTTTCTTTTTTCTTTTTTTTTTTTTTTTTTTTTTTTGGACCTTCTTCTCGCATGTAATCAAAAATACGTACTTTTGCCCATACCATTACTTCTTATTTTTTGTTAAGTTGGTTGGGCAGTGATGTTTCTCGTTTGGATAGGACCAGGTCCGAACCCCGCTACCGTATACTGAAAGTATACGGACAAAATTTTCCTCGCGCCAGGTTAATGCCCATAGCAAAAAAAAAATAAATAAATAAACTTCTTACTGGGCTGTTTTCGTTCTTTCATTACCACAATGCACCGTTGTTCTTATTTCGTCGTCATCATTGCTGATCGTATTCGAATTTAAATAAGCTCATTATAATTTCGACCGTTCGAGTTATTTTACAATACTAGGGAAAAACAATGAAAAAAAACATTTTTAAGCGTTTTTTTGTTTTTTTTTTATTTTTGGGCGCGTTAACTACGGACTTTTTTTTCTTTTTTTTTTTTAAAGCTCGTCCTTTGTCCTTGACTTTGACCCAATTACTTGAATAATATATTGTATACGTACTACTAAGAAATTACATTCTGAGGCGATAATAGACTGAAAGTTAATACCCAGCGCAAGTGAAATTTTTACAAGTTACAATGTGCGGCTGACGGATTCGAACCGGTTCTATCCGAACGAAACACAACTAACTAATCATCTACGCTACGGTAGCTGGTTTGATAGTTTGCCGTATTGTAATTAATACATTAACCGAAGATAACCTGACATTCCACACAGAGCACAATTCTTATCACATTATACGTAGAATGCTAATATGATGAAAACAAAAAATCAAATAAAATTCAAAAATTAACAAATAAATTTGAAATTACAAATCACGGATAAAATGTTTTTGCAAAAAAAAATATGTAATCCTCAAACAACTGATCGTTAAGGACAGTAAAAATCCCCCTCAAGAAAGGAAAAAAATAAACACAGGTATTAAAAGAAATTTTATCCGTTAAACCGATCTCTAAATTCTGAATTGGAGTTTCAGAGATTTAAAACAAAATAACATTTTTTCCCCGGCTATATATAGAGTATATCGATAGAAAGCTCACAGCTTAGCGGTAACGAAAAGACATTTCGATGTTTTATTATAGCTTTAAAAATTTACGAAAAATTCAAAAAGAAAAAAGGTGTGAAACTGGTGTGAAACTGGTGTGACTTAGCGTCTTAGTCGGAAATTTAGAATAGCTTATAAATATGCCATGATATTCAAGATAATGTTACAAATGTAATTCGAGATTATCAGATGTTTTGTACTAATTTTCCGAGGAGAGGAGTGGGGGGGGGCATCAACTGCGAACATTAACCCCGCAGCGTAAGTGCAATTTTCAGAAATGTCAATGTGCGGCAGCGGAAATCGAAACCGGTCCCAAACGAAGCACCACGGCCCAATTACGCCACGCGGTTAATTGACTTAGAAGAATCGTTCTTTTTTGTTTAAAACGTTTTTTTAAATTTTCATTTATTGTTTTCTATTCACAAAAAAAGTAAGTATGCTCTATTAATAAAAAATGAAGGTAGTCACGCAAATGATTAAATAATTCTTAAGAATTGTTTATCGATTATACGCCATTATGTTTGTTTCCATTTTTTTTTTTTCATTTCTATTATTTATTTCATAATGGCTCCTAGCTGAATTTTGAAAATCCTTCCGATTATCAAACTTTTGTCCGTCTGTCTGCCAGAGGAACGGAAACGAGCTTTTTAATTCGATATTTTCTAAGGAACGAAATGCGGGGTTATTTTTCTTTTCTCCGGTTCTTAATCGCTTCGTGTTCGTTACATTAGGCGATAAATAGAACCTCGGACATTCCGTAATAGGTGAATTCACGGTGTTAAGAAAAGAACAGGAAGTGGTAAAACGGTCGCGGAACATATTATATCGTTTTTTTGTAATAAACATTTTTTATAGTTCTATGGTAAAATAGTTATTATTATTTTGACAATCAGCGAAATGTATCGGAATATTCTTCGATTAGACTATTCATCAAAGTGCGAAAGGATTCGATGAATGAAGTTGTTTACTATAAACGGTTGAAAGTAGTTCAACAGAAAAAAAAAAAAACGCTAATTTCCCATTTTGCCTAATTTTGCGTTCAGTCGAAAAAAAAGAATCACTTGGCTGGATATTTTTGTAAGTAGATGTAGTATTATTAGTGGTTTTCCAATTTTGTGAAATAATCATCGAGAATAATCATCGAGAATAATCGAATAAAAATCAACGAAATTAGTAATTTTTGTTTTTTTTTGTTTCGGTAATTATTTTACACCTTTAACATGATGATAATAATTTAATAAAGAAAAAAACAACTAATACTAAACTAAATCTACTTCGAAATAACCTCGGGGGGAACCGCATTCTTCTTTTCCTGTTCTTTATGGTGCCATACACAATTTTGCGCGTAGGCGATTAATGGCAGAACAAATCGCGTTCTCTGGCTGCCTGCACGATATCGGCGATTGTTTCCAAACCTGTCATCCGCGGGTCATCGTTAAAAAAAAAAATTTTAGTATTATGAAGTTTTTATTGCATCGCACTTTTCGCAATTTGGTACATGGCAATAATGCTGAGGGAAGAAAACATATTTTTTCTCGATGAAGTACTTCTGGAAACCTGAAGGTTGAAATATAAAGTGAAAATCATTTTCCTGTAAGAGCTTCCTTTTGCGTACTACCTACGTGTCAAATATACCATCTTTTTTTCTTTTTTCTTTTTAAAAATGACTGATTTTTATAGCCATTTCTATTTAGTTTTTTTTTTTTTAATATCGAGCCATTCACCTCTTAGAAAAAGATGCACGACATTTGTCGTATGAATTTCAAGCGATTCGTCAGGATTATTGGGAAAAATTCAAAATATCTCATTTAAACGATATCTAAAAGTCGAGTTTAAGAGCAATCGGTGAATTATTTTGAACGAAAAAAAAAAACGAAAAAAAAAAACAAAAAAAAAGCGTATAATAAGCTTTCAGTAAAGACTTTTTTTTTTTTTATTATTATTAAATAACTGTAACGGGTCGTCCCACACAAGGCCAAAGAGCTTATTGTGTGCGTGCCCAGACACTTATTATCGTTTATCATATTACTATAAGAGATACATAATAATATTATCGTCCGATCGTGTTTACACTAAAACTATTAATATTATTATACATAAATACGAATAAGCTATACAAAATCAACAATCGAAAAAAAAAAGAAAAGTATAAACATAATCTTCGTAAAATCGAATATCTTATTCCATTATTATACATACGCTGCCGTATAACTATTAATATTGTTATACAGACCAATGATATAGGTACGAATAGCAAAACATTATCCACCCAAGGCTATACAAAAGCAACGAAGCGCAAGGAAATTAAATTAGGTGGGTAGAAAATGAAATAAATACCTGGCCACGTAGTTTAACAGGTGCTTAAAAGAAGGAAAAGTCCCGGAAACATGGAACAGCGCGAAAATTGTACTGATATATGAAAAAAAGTCGATAAGGAATAAATACAGAATTATCGGCCAATTAGCTCTGGAATAAAATGTACTCGTAGGTGAATACATACTTGTTTGTTTTATTATAAAGCTCTGGAATATTTATAAGTTATTTACAAAAATAATTACGATTAGGTTATTAACGGAAAAACTTGATACAAACCAGACGAACAGGCCGAATTTATAAAAGGAAGGAGTACGATAGATCACAAAAACGTTGTTAGACGAATAATTTTAAAAACAAACGAATACAGAATATATGAATGTGCCTTCGTGGATTTCGAAAAGGCCTTTGACTGACTGAAAACCAAAGCAACAATACGGCCATTAGAACGGATAAAAGTTAATATATACATACGAATAATTAAATATATATATATATGTATGAAAAGGCGATAGCTAGATCGGCGATGAAAAAGAAAACATCCGACTAAAAAAGGGAATAAGACAATCCCCGAAATCGTTCACAGCCGCATTTTAAGACAGTATCGGAACGATTGAGTGGGAAAATGCAAGTATACGAGTCAGAAATATTAACACACCTCTTATACGCGGACGACATTGTCCTATTTTCAAATAGCTTGAAAGAATTACCAGGAATGATACAGACAGTCAGTGGTAAATGCGCAGAAATAGGGCTTTAAATAAATATAAATGAAACTAAATATATTCGCAATGAACTTTTGTAATGGATAAATACAGAGTGACATAGTCATATAGATACACAGAAATTATGGTAGATAAATAAATTTATTTAGGACAATCGGTTAAAAGAACAAACGATTTAGAAGATGAAATATCCGGAAGAATACAATTAACATGGATGGTGTTCCGGTAAAACTTAAGAATATACTTAAAGACACCATAACTGCCCCTAAGTCTGAAAAAAAGAATGTTTGACCAGTGCGTGCTGTGAAATAGTAAATGGAGATTTATGGGCATGTGGCTAGAGACAAAGACCGCTAGATAAGTGTGGCAGCATCATGGAAACCTGATGGCAAACGAACTTTAGGACGACCGAGAATACGATACGAAATTCGAAAATTCAGAACAAACTGGCACGAAAAAGCACAAGAGCGCAGCGTTTGGAAAAAATTGTGGGAAGTCTTCGTCCAGCAGCAGACTGATAATGGCTAACGAAGAAGAAGCAAAAGAAATATTCGTAAAATTAAAATGTATATTATCCTATTATTATATATAAAGTAAAGCAAGTCCCATGGATATCCTTGATAAAGTATGACGGATATTGTGAAGTTAGGCTTTTCATGATGGTACTAAGCATAATGGATCTAAGTAGAATACTGGGGCTAGTTCCTTTCTACTTTTGGATTATTCGCCTTTACTTTCCTAAATTTCTCTAGTACCCAATTATTTCAGATTGGATATATATACCTGGGAGCGACTTCGATCCGGAACGCGACAAGTCTCGATATCCTATGACACCTATAGTTTGGTAGTCAAGCACCTTAACCGTACGTACGAGAACGATAATCACAGAAGGGCACATAAGGTGATAGACTGAATACCTGCCTATATATGCAATAGGGAAGTAACAATACACGACTGTGCATTACTAATCCTATCCCTGCGCATCCATGTAATTAACCAGATTTTTATGTTTTTCTTTCCAGTCTGCTAAATGCTGTTCTAGATATCGTTCGGTATGATTAGTAATGGTTTCATTATGATACGTTTTCTTCGACATTATCTATTTTGTTGTTTACACGCTGCGAGAAATGAAATCCTCCCCGGGTATTTCACTTTTTATCTATTCGCGTGGCAACTAAGAATGTCTTGCAACTTACATTTAAGCAATTTGTTGTTAATACATCGTTTTTGGCGGTAACTGTTTATTTTCTATCCGCCATATCGGGGGACTCTGTAGCATTCCTGTTACTCTGTTTGCTTTTTTTTTATTTTATTAATTTCAAACATCTCTCTAGTAAAAGTTGCCAATTTTGCTCATTTTAGATTTTTTTGCCTCTCCCCACACTTCGATGCAATTAGTGCCTTGTAATACATCCTTACCACGTCGTACGGCATCAGAAATTTTAACAACTAAAACTTTTGATACTTTCTTTTTTTACAATATAATTAACGAGGCATAACCGGAAAAAAAATAAAAATAAAAAAAAAAAAGAACGAAAATTAATTAAAAGTATTTAAGCGAAATGAATACCATAGTAAAATTACGTAAAGTACGTATTTTCTTAGTTTACATGCAGTTCAATTTAATCATCTCGTTTTATTTCTAATAACTTTATTCGCACCTATTTTCATTTGCCCGATCGGTTATAATTAAGCGCCAATTTAAACATTATTTTCCCGGTCTTGCGTTTAATTTCAGGTAAATTAGCCGCCTAACACCAAAATTTACCAAAAACCGCTAAATCGGCAGCCAAATTAAAGAAAGAAAAAGAATAGCTTCTATTACGTGTGAAATTCAAATAAAGTAAATAGAAAGGAATAATGAGACCCTCTAAATCAACGAACCTTATTTTGCGCCTAGAAAATATATACAAATTTTCGGAAATAAAATAAACGGGTATATATCATTTAATATGTAATTTGCGTAATAAACACTTGTTTTTACGTTTTTTTTTGTTTTTTTTAAATATAATATTAAAGTTTTTTACCTTAATTTATTTCTGCTTTTCGATATTTAGTTACAGGCCGGTCTAATTAGATTTCCTTCCTTTTTAATCCGTATTCGCAACTTTTTTTCAGCCGAGCACACTAACATAGTTTGAAATGCGGAATGTGTTTATATTCGCGGCACCTTTTCGCTTAGCCGAGTGACAAAGCTGTGTCCACGGGAGGGGGCATGAGAACTGAAATAGTTATTATAAATACAAAAAAAAACTAAAAAAAGTCAAAAATTTAAAATAAACATTGATGATTTTTTAGGCTGTTCTTATATTAAAAAAAAAAAAAAAAAAAAAAAAGTAAGAAAGAAAACATCCATATTTTTACGTACTTTATTAATATATTAAGGAAAAACGTTTTTTATTACGAGTATAATCAATAACATGTGTAATTTCTATTAATGTGTTTATACGCGGTAATTCGTTTATGAATATTATTAATATACAAATCAAAATGATGGAAATTATTAATAGTTTGAATATTAGTGAAAAATGTATTGTTATTTATAAAATAAATATGTGAAGAAAATTTTCATCCCCCCCCTCAAAAAAAAATTCTGAGCACGAGCCTGCCAAGCGACTCTGTATGTTTGTAAATCGGACCCCGCTTTGAACGTGTTAAAAAGAGGTATTATTAACCGAACCACAAATGAAATTGGTGGTCGCAAATAATTCTTAATTTCCTATAATGTACATAAACAATGGCAATTCATGTTTTACTAATGAAATGAATAATATAAATTAGTATATATAATAGCCGGTGGTTTATTGCATTTTAAAGTACAATCAATTAAGAAATCATTAGATCTAATAACAATAAAAGTAAATGGGCACACGATAAAAGTCTAAGAATAAATATAAAAAATACTAATAGTACTACGTATGAAAAGGAACACAGATGGGAACTGTATTGTCCAAATATAATAATGCACTCAAATGAATTTGCATGCTCGATTAAGGAGGAAGAAATGAACGTGAAATAAAAAACTGTCAAAAGTTAGACATAATAACGCAGCATAAATATTTAATGATGGATCAACACTTAAGATGGAATACATTGCAAAGAAAATAAGAGCAGCTTTACCAACTTTATATATATGCATTAAAGAAATATGCAATAAATGAAACATTAAAAGTAGTTTATTATGCGCTAGTAGAGTCGAGGATCAAATATGGAATTCAGGCATAATGATGAGAAAAGCGTACTTGGGGAAAATAAATAAACTGCAAATTAAATGCTTGAAATTAATAGGAAATCCTGAAGGGGAGAAACTAAAAGTGATGTAATTAAAAAAAAAAACGTAATGAGCGTAAGAAGAGAATGTATTTATTACTGAAGATATGGGAGTACATATCAGCAGAAAAGAAAATTGAATTGGAGGAAAGAATAAACACAGAATACGAGTTGAGGGAAAAATTTTCGTACCAAGTGCCGTTAGCAAGAACATAGATTAGCAAACGGGTAAATATATTATAACTCAGATGTTGAATAAAGTACCCAAAGATATATAATAGAGAAGGAAAAAATAGGGGAAAAGAAAATAAAGGAATGGCTTCAGGGAGAAGAAAATATAAAAAAAGTAATAAACATAAAATAAAATGACAAGGCGTAACAAAAAAAAATAACTGGAGAAAAAAAAACCATCGAATATAAAAGATAGAAATAGATTATATTAAGTATTGATAAGTAAAAAAATAGATTAAGATTAGTAAATATTACACGATTATATGTGTATGTGTCAATTTAAGATGGTAAAGTATTCATAGGATAATTCATCGACAAGCGTTTTAGCTTGACGAAAGATTTGTATGTAAAAAATAATAAATACATATTTTTCAAAAAAAATAACTTTAATGTTCAGCCCCGCAACGTTCGACCTTTTATTCCACTATTCCTAGTATATCTTTTAAGACAAGGAGTTTCGTAGAATTCTGTTATTCAGGCAAAGGGATAGTTTGCCATTTAATGCTTGTACAATACGAATGTGCCGTGGGGTAAGGAGAAAATTTAAAAAAAAAACTTACAAAATACAAATTTACTGATAAAGAATAATCAGTGTATTGGTAAATGAAAAACTCGTGTTCGTGACGTAGTTTATTTTTCCGGTTATCGCGTTTTTTTTTATTTCGTTTTTCATATCCTGCACATCATCGGAGTTTGAAGTTTCAGATTTAAAACCGATGACGAAATTTCTTCTTTTCACTTTTTAATGCGACTTTAACACAACTATGAGGTTATCAAGCCGCGCTTATGTTGTTAAATATGCTTAATTAGAGAAGTGTCATAAGCGTGTTTATCGAAATTCCTAACTAATGCAATCCTTGTCTGGCCAAAACGCCGCTCCCCGTTTTCCAAAATATCGTCGACCTTAAACTTATTTGAACGACGGCGATAATTTCGAAAGCATGAAGGAATAATACTAAACAACATTAGTGACTGTTATATTCTGTTCAAATGTGATACACAGACCGCTGTGCTTCTTACCTTCGAGCAATGGTTCTTAACCTTTAAGTAATGAGGGACCATTTGACAAAATTTCTGTTTGCCATGGACCACCAACTGTTTGAAGGTAATACACAGTAAATGTAAATAAATAAAGGGTTGTTCTATCCATCTGTAAATAAGACACGCATAAAATTGTTCAAAGCCAACAGTATTTTAAATTTTTTACGAAAATTTTACAGTTAAATACATTATTTTAATGTGATTTCTGTGACTGCATACTTTTTACTAACTTCTGAATCCTTGGTTCAGTGCTACTTAAAGCCAAACACATGTCGGCACTGGCATCCAACCGATTTCGGTGCTTGCTTTTAATTATCAAAAGCGCCGAGAACCCCTGCTCGCATACATATGTGGATAATAACAAAGTTCGGTAACGTGCAGCAATTTCTCGAATCTTTGGGAAAGAAATCGCCTTTTGGCTCCAAAAATTTTCAAAATTAATTCCTGTCACAAATATATCTTTCAAGCTACTATTGTGTTGCATTTCAATTACTTCTTGAATTTCATCAGACACCTCAGAAACGTTGATCACTTTCCGAACACCTTCGTCCTCGCAGTAGTCAGGAAGATAGCGAATGAATTCACTTTTTAAATGTTTCAAATGAAGTATCATGTTCTTCTGTATTTCTCCTTTAATCTGAGCACGCTGCCTGACAATAATTCGATTCGGCGTATCAAACGCACAAACATTTTTTCTTCCAACCTTGTCGATCTATAGCTCGATTTTAGTGATAAATTCATTCATTTTATCTTCATATGCAAATTTATTGCTTGCGCCTTGCAACTTCAAATTCCATGACCCTTGCAGTTGAAGGTTCAATTTATTTAGTTGCGCGAAAAAATCAACCAAATAAGCAAAACACATTTGAAATTTGGACTCGCAGAACTGATCCAGCAACTCTTTGTTCTCCTTGTTAGTTAATAATATTTGTACTTCCTCTTTCAGTTCGTACAACCCTGACAACATATTTCCTTTGGAAAGCCGAGTTTCGTGTACAGAGTTCATATCAGAGTACAATTGTTTGAAGAGACGAGTATTAAGTGCACTCTTTTTAATGAAGTTAACTACTTTTATAGCTTTAATATTTTTAGGATGGCTTCGCGGACCACTTTGAGTACTTCCAGGAACCACCGGTTAAGAACCACTGCCCTAGAGGATATAATATATATTCGCGCCTCCATTGATCGATAAACCACGGTACAATCCGTGTATACATAGATTACGGATAGCGGCAGCGGAAATTACGTTTATCACCGACTGAGCTGATGTATCAGAGAGTATTTAAATTTCCTTCGTGAAAATTAATTAATTATCGTTTTAGTTCATTCTGTAAATGTCACTGTTTACATTCCAGTTAATTAGCTACAATCCGGCGGCTGGTCTTAATATCACTCGATGATACAATTTCCGATATTCACATCGGCAAATTTTTATCTCCGTTTGATTTTTTACTTGTTTTTCTGTGCCGGTTATTTCCGTTTCTGGGTAATATATAAGGAAGTCAACGTGAATGTTCATCCGTAATTACATGAAATGAATATATACCGAGAGGAAGAAACAGCTGGAATAATACGAAAGAAAGGCAAGAGAAAGAAATGAAATAAAAAGTAAATTTATTTGCACAATGAAAAAAAAAAAAAAAAAAAAAAGAGGTGAAATGCAGTTATGTGAGGAGTTGAAAAAAGAGGTATCCGGTACTATCATGAAAATAAGACGGGGGGAGGGGGGACTAGAAAGAAAAGAATATTTTCAATTCAATCAAATTCAATTTGGCGGTCAACTATTTCATCCATAATTAGACTTCGGTTAAACCACAGCTTGCTTCCTGCTTCGCTCTTCCGTTTCTCCATTACTCAGTCTCCCCTTTGTCCGTTTGATCCGTCAGAAGCAAACTTTGTTTGTGATGCGAACTACATTTTGTTCGAATGTCCTTCCATTTCTTCAGAACGCGCGATACTGTATTCCGGTCTTTTTCGTCTTATCCTACGCCATCCAGCGCTTAATGCTTTCTTTTCCGTCTCCATTGGTTATTCCTCTTTGCTAGCTTCGTTCATGTGTTCCATTTCTAATATTTTTCCTTTATAATCATTAATGCTGTCAAACCGTTGCATTGAGTAACGTCCCTAGCTGACATAATAAAAATTAAAAAAAAAAAAATATTTGTTCAATACGTTATGAACAGTAATAAAATCATGTAAAATTCCGAGTATGCGCCATAAAAGTGTGAGTAGCGGAAATAAAAAGTAGACGCACATGGGGGCTAAATAATGTTTTTTTTTCTCCTTATCTTCCCCTTATTTTATCCTTTCATATCTATCCAGAAAAGTATAATACATATTTGTGCAGGGGGCCGGATTATAACCAAATGCCGCTGTGGGCTCAGTAACTTCTGCCGCCCTCGGAATAATTTCTAAATTAAGTAATAAAAATTATAATCGAGTAACTGAAGTATAGAAGGACATAAAAGTTAAAAATTAATTTTCAATTAAAAGTTAAAAAAGTTTCCGATTAAAAAATTTCACACATTTTTAAAACATGCCTAAATTTTATTTTAATTCTACACATACATTATTCTTACATGTGTCAATTAAAGTTTACATTTTTTACGGCGTAATTTTAAAGGTGCAAATTCATTTATTTAATGTCATCAACGTTTAAATTCTTTACTAACTGTTCTTCAATAAATAAAATGAATAAATCATTTAACTCTTTTGGTCAGACATTGTTGATCTAAAAAAATTGTTTAATTCTTTTCATTGCAAGAAAGGAATGTTCTGCTGAGAAAATTTTATTCGGCGCTAATCTTTCTTTGTGTTTTTTCCCATCATGTTATCACGTTATTGTTATTGTGTTTTTTGTAGTATTATTAGAGTTGGATTACCCCCAGTTACATTCGAGTTTTTACCTTTTTTTCGTTAAATGATCACAAAAATTAAATAAAGTGTACATTTATTCGTAATAGATTATTTTCGCCGTTAGCGTGTTTATTCATCAGATTCAGTATTCAGAATAGTTTCAACAGGTTATGGGCCCAGCACGCTTCCACTGCGCCGCTCTGCTTTGATGAGCACCTTTCATTGTTTGCTACGGCAAGAAATAATATAAATAATTCTTCAAAAAATCTTCTTAACTTTTGTCGTATCAATGAGATACCGCTACTACATTTGTGAATTTTCAGTTTTTCTTCCAGTCTTGTTTGATCTCTTATTATGCCGACCAGCCATTGTCTCGTGCACACTTCGAAAATTTCCTTCAACTGCTAATATAACACTGTTTTGCCTAATAATAAAGAAACGTTCTGGTTTACACTTCGTTAATTATTAAATATTCATTTCTCGATTCCCCTGCTTACATGTCATTTGTCTCTATAATCATTTGGAAATTTTACCTAAATCAATATATTCCCATTTTAACTTTTCTGTACATATTAATGCGCAGGTTAAAAAATGATTTTATCACATTCTTCCGCTACCCTGCTATGACTAAAACGCCATAATATGTAATAATATTTTGGAAATTTTAAGTATTTTTCAAATTATCTATGGAAATTTCAGGTCCCCCCGTTGTTGATACCTGTTTAAATCTTTCATTTTCCCCCTTTTTTATTTAAACAGTGAAATTTATGATTCCGCCGAAGATTTATTTTTTCTTTCGGATATATCCGCGCCGATATAATAACTAAAACAAAACTTTAAATACAACCTTAATCGGAAAGACAGTTGCCCGAATTTAAGATTTGAATGTAAAAATACTTTCGGTACAACTATGAAGAACCCTGCTGTTGCGAGATTCTTTTATCACTTCTCCGTACAGCAATTTAGAATAAAATGCACAAACATAACAAATTTAAAATGTACGAACCTGAAAAGCCAATTTAGAAAACATTTTCCGGCAACGAGGATGATCAGGTTAAAAATGAATAATACAAATAAAACCAATTCAAAGTGCGTAATCGAAACAAACTCTGAAAATACACTTTGAATTGGTTTTATTTGTATCGTTAATTTTTAGCTGATCATCTACGCCCAGAAACGTTTTCAAATAGCATTTCTTTCTGTTTATACATTTTAAAAATCTGCATTTTATTCCAAACTACTATATTCGTATTTAACAAACAGTATGCTAAATGATTTTCTATATGAAAAATTTCTCTACAATTTAAATGTCCAATATATTCCTTTAAAAAAAAAAATCGATTTTCTTATGAAACAGTAAATACACGACGTAGTTAATGTATTTCTAAAAAAAAAAAATCCAAAAACTTCCCATATACAATTATTTATAATATATAACGTTTTTACATAATTAGTAATTATAAAATATTTGTAATTCAATACCGTGTTTATGCTATAAAACTGTTTCCGGTGTCATCGCTTTCACTGCGCCCAAATACTTGTCAGGATCAACTGAATATATCATTTCTGAAAGTCTCGTTACTTTCACGACTGCAATTATTTATTTACTATTTCCTTCATTTCGTTTCTGTCATATCGTTCACTTATTTTATAAACTCTCCAGCTACTTGTTCGTCCGCTTCCTTTGGCTTTAAGTATAAACAATTTTTATTTCGAATGTTTTTTTTTTTCGTTTATAATGAACACAAATTTATGAAAAGATTCCTTCTGTATCTCTTTCTATCTCTAGGGATCGTACTGAGGGGGCCAGCTCTTTCGGGTGCAGATTCTTTCGGGCGTAGCGAAATCAGATCTTTTTACGGACTACCTGCGGTGATTTCCAGGTGTCATCCGTTAAACGTTATCATTTGTGTCAGTGGGAAATTACCAAAATTTATTTCTACATTACCCATTCACTGCTATCAGAAATTCCACACAAAAAATACGGCTCTTCGTTAATAGTTTTTCCACGTGTATACCATGTTATATATGCATACATATAAATATAATCACAAAACACATATTTTACATAATTTTATCGGGTAATTCGCTTTTTTTAAATATTTCCTATTTTTCTGAAATAACGACTTCAGCGTGAAATACAAATAAACAGAGACTTTTGCGATGTAAATTTAAGAGTTCTGTTAGCAAATACAACATATTAATAATCGGTCAAATGCATTATCGGTTCTTTTCATTTTATTTTTTTTTATTAATGTATAGTCAGCCATATTTAAAAAATTACAAACCATCAACTCTACGTCATTTAAAGTGTGTAACATAACTGGATTGAATTTGCTTCTAATATATATATATATATATATATTCATTATATTATCTATATTTTTCATTCTTACCTAGCAAGTTTATTTTGAGGATACGTTTATTGTAGTTTCTTCTGTTATCTATAATTTTAATTATATATTTAATTCCTTGACGAAACTACCTAGGTTTCAAAAAAATATCGAAAAAGACAAATAAAGGAACGGAAATTTTCAAACACATAAATAAACACATTCATGTTAATGCTGGGCGAGAAATACATATGATATTACAAATTAAGAGTAAAAACCCTCGTTCGCTACCGCCCGACCGATCCACGCCCGAAAGAGGGCGACCCCATGCTGAGTATGGCCCAATAAAATAAAAGTTTCCTCATGTTTAACTGAACATTCTCAGTCTTACACTGTAACTATGTTTGTTGCGATCCAATAAAATTTCGGAATTTTCCGTTTTCTCTTCGTAAAGACTGGCCTCCTGTCCTCCGTTTTTGTTATACATTAAGCGCATTATTTTAATGTTTCAAATTTTACTCGTGACATTTCGTTTTTATCTACGCTAGAAATTATTAAGAAATTCGTTTATTTTATCTAGACATGTTTACCGTAATAGCAAACGTTTTATTTGAATTTTTAAAAATTTCATTTGACAAATTAAACCTACTCTTTTTTTCCATTTTATTGACAAAAACGTCTATAGATCGGCTAAATTACACCAAAAACTAATAAATTATGCCCCAAAAAACCTGTTTCTCCACCGTTGAAAACTGGAATAGAATAAACAGGCAGACGCGAAAAACAATTTTACTAGCTGTTACTCGCAGCTTCGCTCGTATGTCAACACACGTTTCGAAAACTCGCCGCATATTGAACCCAACCCACGCACAGTCACACAGTTTTCGTGGGTGCGTAGATTGCATGAATTGGTTTAAACTTTTTAGTTGTTGAAAATTTTGATTTATTTGTTATGTTTCACATGCTTTATGTACAAAAACGTGTGCATGGGCTGCGTGTAGGCTATGCGTGGGCTGCGTGTGGACTATGCGTGGACTGGATTCAAATGTGCGGCGGGCTTAAATCTGTATCTAGAAATTATTAACAATTGTTTTTTTTTTTTGTTTCATCTAAAACTGATATCTACTATAGTAAACATTTTCTTAAATGCCTATTTTATTTTATTCCGATTTTTTAAATTTGTACATACGTTTCTAAAATATATTTGTATTTATTAGAGTCAACTGAGCGTCATTTGTGGAAGTCACATAGCTTTCACATCCTTGTAATTATCTGCTTTTTATTTCTTTTTCACCATTTTCATCATATCATTCTCCTCTACCCAGTTTTACTTTCTTTTTGTTATATTACTGGTGTAATAATTAAAGTAAATTTTAAGTACATTCCACAAGAGAGATTATATAGATAGATACATAATAGTCAACTAAAAGGAAAGAAAAAATGCATACCAATTTGTGACTGATAAAAATTATGAAAATCACAGTGGCGGCCCCACGGTGGATAGGGTACCCCCTCCTCAAAAACCAAAACTCCATGAAAAAAATTATTACAACAGAGAAACTTAATTTGTACTATAAAAGTTTTATATAAATGTTATACCTGTGGATTTAAATATAACTAATATTTAATACTGTTTTCTAGTAAAACTATTAATGTTCCGTTTTTATTCTGTTTTAAACGCAACTGTCGTCGATTTTTTGTCTTTTTTATTTATTTTTAATTTTATTTTGCGATTTTAATTTTAAAAAATGCAATGAGAAACACACACATATATATATATATATATATATATATATATATATATATATATATATATATATATATATATTGTTTTACTTGCTCACGAACGAAGAATTCGCATCGGATTACTAACAAACATTAAAAATAAGTAAAGTCTAAGAAAAATACTATATCGTTCTATTCTTTCTAATAATTTACTATTCAAAAAACTACCATCTTAATTTTGTAATGTCGTTTTTTTTTCACCCCTAAATGTAAAAAAAAAGTTAAATTAAACTGTAATAATTATGTATTTTTAAAACATTTTTAAATTTCTAAGCAGGTGGTTATTTGATTTTCTTTATGAAAGAGGGTATATCTCAAAGCTACTGCCTACCGTATAAGATATTACGTAGTTACATAATTTACCTCCCCAAAATATCTCTCTCGATCGGCTCTTGTAATCATATGATTATTTAACAACAGATTATAATTTGTTTTGATATTGTTTTATTGATTCTTTATAATAATCGGGAATTTAATTTAATACATGAAAAAATGAAGTGCATAACAAAAAACAAGAAAAAAAATTTAACCAATGAAAGAAGCTAAACTAAATAATTACATAGACTGGGTATAATAACAAATAATTTGTGCAAATGCGGAAAGATCGGCTCAATTGAACACATTATTTCGCAATGTGAAATATATGATGATCACAAAACAGATTTTTTTAAAAATATATTACCATTCTATAAAACCATGCCAATAACCTTACTACAGATAGTACGAGAACCAGATCAGGAACCTGCTTACATATTGTACCAATACATAAAACTCAGTAACATAATTACATAAAATATAATTTATTTTAATAATTTATAAATAATAATAGGAACTTAACAAAACAATAAAAAATAAATAAAAATGTTGAATGTCAAGATGGCGAAAGCTACGCACAGCGAGAGGAGGGGGGGAAAAATAAACAGGTGTATAGCGATTATTATAACGGTATGGTTTGAAAATGCAACGTAAGCGATATTTCCAAGTTCACTGCTGAATGCGTGTATTACGAAGTTTAATTATTAATAATCAACATTTTCGACATTTTCCATGCGGGCTGATCATTTTAGTAATTAGTTCATTATTCGTTAAATGCGAAGTAACATATTCCCCGCGTGTTCGTTTATGAACTTGGTTTCGACAACCTATTATTCGGTACATATTGTACAGATCTTTTATTGCTGCAAGCGCGAAAACAATTACTTCATTCGGTGTTTAATTCGTTTATTAAATAAATAGAATAAGTTTGGTTACGCAACTATTTCGGTAATTTTTTCTTTTTTTTTTCTTTCCTTTTTTTCGTTTGACGAATAGCAGCAATGAAAACGTTATAAAACGTTCCATTAAATTTTACTGAATTTCCCGGTTTTACACTCGTTTACATTAAATTTGAATCACACGAATAATTAAATTGTTATTTGATTGAATTATTCATGTTAAATATAATTTGCATTTAGAAATTTACAAAAAATACGGGAAATTTAAAAAAAATACTTATAGCAGTTGGTTGTGTTACACTTTTTAAGATTGTTAATAATCGAGAAACCTTGTCTATTGTGTTAAATGTGAAAAATAAGAATAAGACGGGTTACGGGACAGAATGTTACTAAATTCACCGAATTCGTCGAAGTGATAATTTCAATTGCTCGTTAAACAAAACGGATTAAATTATCGTTTTTGAATGTCAAAGTGAGAAACTTTTCATCAACAGTAAGTACGTTTTTAAGATACATTTAATATTATTACTAAAGTCGAAACACTAAAGATGAGATTTTTACCAAAGTCGAAGATTGCAAACCGGTTTAGAAATTTCTTTTTGATTTTGATTTTAAATTTATATTTTTGGTTTTGCTGCTTCTACCTTCTTAGAACTAAATTGCAGTTTCATTGTCAAGAATTTTTTATTAAATGATAAATTAAGAGATATGTTTTAATCCCGTTTTCATTTCACATCCGAAAGTGTTTTTTTGACCTTTTAGAATTAACAGGAAGTTTTACATAGTGAAATATGTTTCACTAAAAGACAATACAGAACTTTAAAAAAACAATTAAGTTCTACATAAAAATTAAACACATTTCAGTAGTAAAATAATCTACCACAAATATTAGGATACTTCACTTTCAATTAAAAAAGGAAAAAAAAAGAATATTATACATATATACATACACATACGAGTACATATATATATACAGGGTGCGGCAACATAACTTCCTTTTTTAAAATGCGACACTTTTTTTCTACTAAATTTTTTAAAGAAATAATAATAGAAAATTGAAATAAAACTGCAAAGGAAGAAGCATACATATTGCCCCAATGTGACCCCCCTATGAAAACTGAAATAGTTATTATAAATACAAAAAAATCTGAAAAAAATCAAAAATTTAAAATAAACATTGATGATTTTTTAAGCTGTTCTTATATTTAAAAAAAAAAAAAAAAAAAGAAAACATATACTCCATATTTTTATATTTTTAGGTACTTCATTAATATTTTATGCAAAAATTTTTATTATGAGTATAGTCAATAACATATATAATTTTTATTAATAATTCATTTATGAATATTATTAATATACAAATCAAAACGGAAATTATTAATAGTATGAATATTAGTGAAAAATGTATTGTGTTATTTATAAAATAAATATGTGAAGAAAATTTTCACCCCCCCCCCCCCCCCCAAAAATTCTAAACACAAGTTTGTATATTACGCTTTCACGCTATGCCCATTTCGATCCACTACTGGATGTAGGCGCTCTTCCTGGAAGGATAAACTGGTCTCCTGTACTGGCCGAGCAAATTTTTTACACCTGCTTCCAGGTTTTTGTTATATGTAGCGCTAGTGTAGACGCAATAAATAAATGAAAAAAAAATCTTCTTTCGTTATTGAGCTTAGCGTAATCAACCAGTTAAACTCATTTTTCTTTCCTAACAAGGTCATCATTTTTATTGGAAATTTTTTCGTAAATCTCGTCGCAGAATGCCACTCTTCGAACATTGCATGCCATTTTCATTATTTAAAGTTATACATTTTTCTCCATTATTAAATAATTTCTCGTATTAATATAAGTTTTGTCATTGTGTAATTGTTTTCTCAAGCCGCGTTTTAAACGACGCATGCTCTATTGTCACATTCGTCTGTGATAAATAAAATAAATCAGATAAAATGGATTAAATAAATAGTATTAGAGTTAAATTTAGGGACCTGTTTAAGGTCAGAAATATAATAATAAATTAAAATTTTTCCTGATCGGCGAGATTAAATAATAATAATAATAGAAAAAAGTTATTTTTTGAGATATCTCCTGTGCAACATCCTGTATGTAGCGGACGGATGAAATAAGTTGTTTTAAATTCATCCGAGAATGTTGTGTGAGCTAGTTATGTTCGCTTCTCATTTTTTGTTGTTTAATGTGTTATTCGTGTGAACTCCGGTTTAATCCAGAAGAGAAAATTTTCGTTAGATAAATTATATTTTGGAGCTCATTTTTATATTTAAAAAAAAAAAAAAAAAAACGAAAAATAACTTACGGAATCAATTTTTACCCCCCCCCCCCGGGGGGGCATGTCAACAAAGAATTTTCGCCCGGAAACGACACGAGGGAGAAGGATCAGTTAAATGTAAAGTCGGTGTCAAATATTGATAGAATAAAAGAACTGAGGATAGGAACAACGGAGATCGACGGAAACAATAAGATATACGAGAGTAAGGATTAGGGAGTTTAAGTGATAATAGATCAAAGTACATAGAAGTAGATTACATTAACGAAGGATGGACATTCAAAGAAGATATAGTTAGGATCACAGGCGGCTTCGTCGTCAGGATGGAGAGGATAATTAAGGGGATAAAGCGAGATGAAAACGATAACGTGAGGAAGGAAGAAGAGTATGATTCAGACGTAAACGGATAATAGGGACAATAACGAAGCGGCGATGCGAAGGAAAATCGTAAAACCAAGGCCGGTTAGGAAGATTAGGTTGGATGAAAAAATTTAAAAGGAAGATTGATTAGAAAAGGAAGAAACGTAAAATTCTAACCAAAATCTAACATGAAACTTTTTACACAATGGAAGTAAATTAGAGACAAGAATTTTAGAGAAAAAAAGCGGGAGGATACAGCAATCTGAGCCAAGGAATCTGCCATTTCATTACCCTCTATCCCCATACGACTGGGGACCGGGAGCATATCAATGCGGATAGCATGAAGAGAGAAAAGAGTGTGAATGAGGGAGCGAATACGGAGGATAAAAAGGTCTCAGAGTAGTGAGAATTTGAGGAAATAGCTTTAAGAGCGCACATGGAGTCGGAGATAATTAAATATTCAGAAGAAGAACAGTGGGAGGAAATATAAATTATGGAACGTAGAATGGCCATTAACTCGGCCATAAAGATAGTACAAAAGGAAGGGAGACGAAAAGATTCAGAGAAATTAATGCTCGGAAGGATGAAAGAAGCTCCAACTCCATTCTCTTAGAACCATCCGTAAAAATAGCTATATGGGAAGGAAAATGGGATTCGATATAACTATGGAATTCCTGTATAACTGTTGTATTGGAAAGGGATTTGGAGGGAAGAAAAATACATTGGGAGGATTGGAGAGATCTGCAAAATTGAAAGAAAAGTATAAGGAAGATTGTTATAAGAAATTGTGTAGGATAAAAAAGAATTCAGCCGCAAAGCAATATGGGCTAGGATAGGAATTTTCTTGAGAGTAAAACGCCAGTTTTGCAGAATAGAAAGATATGAAGGAATAAGTCTAGAGGATGATAACGGTAAACGTTAACACAAGAAACGATATATCCTAAATAGGATCTGCGGATGAAAACGGAATGCAAGTTTGACTCAGTGAGAACTACTGGTTTTCGAGAAGATCTAAGAGCACCAAGGCAAAGACGAATATACAAGAATTTTGGATTATATCCAGCTTGGAAAGAAGTAATTTTGAGGCAGAGCCATAGATAAAGGAACAGTAATTGAGTTTAGAAAATCGATTTGTACAATGAAATGAGGAGAGAAAATGTTGGGGAAAGAGCTTTCAGTAGGTTCAGTCTTTTAAGGGCGGAAGAGGAAAATAAATCTTATATATTAATTACAACCTAATTTTCTTAGGCCGGTAGCATTAGAAAAAATGTCTCAATTTCACGTAACTTTTGTAATATTTTAATTTTTACTGACTTCCAAAAAGAAGAAAATATACGTTCGTCGCGTATGTTTTTTGTTGATTTTTTGTTAATGTTTGTTCGCGCATAACTCACATTTATATAAACACCGATTTTACTGATTCTTTATTCATTAGAAAGCGTACCATTCAACTTAGGTACCCCATGTGGAAAATTATGAAAATCGGTAAACATAAATTGAATATTCGTCAAAAATTGGTTTTTTTTTACGTTTGTTCGCGCATAATTTATATTCATGCGGACAGATTCTGAATTACGTTGTAAATTTTGATCATTTTATACAAAGTATGGAAGAGAAAAAGACAGAAATGTAAGCCAGAAGGGTCAAGGGGCACAACCCGTTGCGAGACCAAAATGGCCGAGTTTATATATATAATATATAACATCCCTTCGGGCCTCGCAAGGGGGTAAGTACCCTTGACCACTAATCTTTTCTCTTCTAAAATTCTTTTAGAAAAGCTGTAATTTTCAATTGACTACGTCATTCTTCCCCGCCTTTTATTTAAAAAAAAATATATTAGCAATTGTACAACACAGCATTTAACCTTTATAACATGACGGACATAATCATGGGATAAAAAGCATAGTGCACAACGGCGTAATAAGAATGACATAGTCATTAATATAAATGAATGTTTGTTCGATGGTTTACCCAGTTTGCATTTCTGTACCGCTGGATAGATTAGTCTGTAATTTTCAGGGTGTATTGGAGTCCATTACACGGAAAGTGAAACACTTCTGTGATAATAAATTCTTGAATACTGAAATAAATGATGAAATCAATATATCCTTATACATTCCAAGAGCTACAGAGGATATAATAGAATCCATAATAAAAAAACTTAATCTGGATAAAGCCCAAGGATACGACGAAATAAGGGTGAAGGATATCAGGAGACACTCGAAACTACTAACCCCATTACTAACGAAAATGATTAACTACTCTTTGAAAGAAGGAATATTTCCCAGAGAGTTAAAAATCGGTATGGTGCGACCAATTTACAAAAGTGGAGATAGAAAACAGTGTGAAAACTACAGACCGATCACATTAATTTCAGTCATAGCAAAAATAATAGAGCAGTACGTGGGAAAATATTTGAAAAATTACTTGGAGGGAAATAAGTTGATAAATAGTAATCAATTTGGTTTTAGAGAGGGAAAATCAACGATATTATTACTTAAAACACTAATATCAGATATAAATAAAGGATTAGCAATGGATAAACAATTTCTGTTAGTTTTTTTAGACCTCACTAAGGTTTTTGACCTAGTGGACCAAGAAATACTAATTGAGGACTTAAGAAAAATGGGTGTAAAAGGGAGGTTTCTAAAATGGTTTTGGAGTTACATAAGAGGAAGAGAATTTTTAGTAAAGATCCGGAATGAACACAGTAGAAAAGAAATAATGAATTACGGAGTTGAACAAGGGACAATACTGGCACCAATACTATTTTTAATATACACGAATTCGCTCTACCGATATGTAAAGAACTCTAAAGTGTATATTTATGCAGATGATATTGCACTGGTTATTGAACACTTTAATATAGAAAGTGCTGAAAAAATGTTACAAGAAGATCTCAATAATGTATGTAAATGGGCGCACGACAAAAAATTATTAATTAATGCTAAAAAAACTAATGTGATGCATATAAGGACGCCAAGCCGGTTTAGAACGTTCGTTCCTAAATTAATTTTACATAATACAAAGTGTTTACATAGTAAGGAAATATGTGGTTGTGAAAAGTTAGAAAATGCAAAAATGAATTTAAATACCTTGGGATAACATTAGACAAAGGTCTAACATGGAAGAAGAAGAAGAAGAAAGAATTTATTAACCACGTTCGTTACAATTGTTAATACTTATTATAGAACGATTGTGTATCGGCCCGTTAGCCTCGCCACAATACAGTAGTATAGACGCATACAAAAAATCAACGTTACGGATAAATGCTAATCAATTGCAGGAAAAACTTACAAAAAAAACCGGCGCCATAACATGGAGAAACCATATAGACAACATTGCGGGTAAAGTTAGACAAGCTATTCCAGCACTATACAAATTAAAACAGGGTATGACATACAAAAGCTTAAGATTATATTTCGAAGCTGTAATAATGTCAAGAATTAAATACGGAATCGGAATTTGGGGTGAGGCGAAAATTACAGAAATGAGGAAAATCAACAAATTACAAAAAAAATATCTAAAACTGGTCTTACACAACGAGAACAAGACGGACGTATTAGATAACATCACTTGGTGGAACAAAAATAACGAAATGTCAGCAAAAATGTTATATTATTACAGCAAATTACTCAGTGCTAAACTCGAAGATATGCAATTACCAACTAGAACAAGAACGTACAGGACTAGAAATTGCGATAAAACACCTTGTTATATACGAACTAGGGGGATTAACAGTAAAATCGACAATGTAGAGGAAGAGGTATTAATTAAATTAATGGGGAACATACCAAAAGAAATTCGAAATGAAAAAAATCTAGAGAGATGGAAAAACAAGGTTAGAATTTGGTTGATAGCATGGTGTAAAGAGCAATAGAAATATAAAAGTAATAATAATAATAATAAATAAATATAAAAAAAAAAAAAAAAAAAAAATGGTATCGTAATAATAGTAATAACCACACATATATTGATAACATTGATATGAGACTCGCTACGATCTCCAGCTTTAAGCTGCTAATGAGAGAGTGTTAGTTTTATAAAAATTATATTGTATCATTGTATATATAAGTTAATATATTAAGACATTATAATAAGAAGTAACAATTCAGATGGGGTGGTATAATTGTAACATATAATATGATAAATAATGAGAGTGTGGATTTTGTAATATAGTAAGATATAAGCTAACAATTTCTATATTGTAACATAAAGTAGCACATAAGTTGATGTTATATTAAACAAATAAATAATATAATTATGTTGGGAACCCACAGACGAGCTAGTGCCCCCTTGTGAGACCCGTAAATTATTTAAACAAAAAAAAAAAAAAAAAAAGTTGTCCTAACGAAAGTTCTAAGCTATGGCAGTACCCTCTCTTTCACAAAATATGAGGTTCTAAATAGTTAAACAATGAATTATGATCCATCCAACGGCACAGGAATGCATTTGGGTCAAACAAACAAATATCGATTTTTATATATGTAAATATAAAAAAATTATTACGGTAAATAATATAAATAAAATTATTACCATGGTAAACATAAATTAGGCGTAAAAATTTAAATTACTATAGTAAATAATAAGCTCTAAATAACATTTTATTTATTTCTGGCATATGTCTTTTTGCGTTACCGAAATCAACAAATCTCCGTGAGATAATCTAAACATACAGGTCGTACTCCTGACCTAGCTGCTGTACCCAGCGCGGATATTTAAATGAAATAGTAGTGTTTTCTATCAGTTTTTACGGAGAAATAAAAAATTCTGCAGCAGAATTTTGTCATAGTTGCTACCGGAAATATGATTTATGTTCAAATTTGAAATCCTAACTCAACTGCCATAGTTTTCTGTGTCGGTAATAAATTAATTTTAATAAAATGCTCGAGATGGAAAGATCGGAAAATATGAGTAAAGGTGTTCTCTTAAATGTGTAATTATAGATCACCGTACGAAGAATAAATGTCTATGTGTTACGTTTAGTTGAGTGAAACTTTTTGTCAAATCACGACAGTCAAGTTATAAAAAGACCTATGGCTAAACATAAAACGTGAAGAGACTATTTTTTGCTGGACACTGATAAACATATTTCCTATAGAGAGAGAAATAATCTTTACATAAATATATCAGTTAAAAGCCAAAAAATATAACATATAAAGTCCATGTATCAAGGGGGAATGTAGATGGACAGATTATAATAAGTGAATACGGTATAAGGAAAATGGAGCGGTCAAGAAAGAATAAAACCCAAATGATAGTAGTGACGAAAGCAATTTGGTTTTTCAGATACGGAGTTCAATTGACTCTAATAAGTATTTCAGCAAAAAAGATGAAGTTGCAGGAAGCAGCTTTGTAGCGCAGACAGTTTTATCGAATTACTACCTAATTATTAATTGCGCAAAAACGTTACAATAGAAATAATTTTTTTTTAATAATATCTTTTAATTTTTTTCAAATACTTTGGTATACAATTTATGTATGCAGCGTATTAGTAATGTTCTACAAAAAATATATTAGTTACAGAGAAATTAATTAAAAACTCTGTAACGGGAATTTTAATATATTCTGTACCAGAAATATTATTTACTTTCAGATCTTAAACCCTTAGTACCGTGATTTGCTGTTGTAGAATGTATTTAATTAATTTTTGTATTGGTAATATTCGCAAAAGAAAGAAAAACTGAATAGAAGAAATAAATGTTTAATAAAAATACTGAATTCTCCGCATAAAAAAAAAAAAAAAAAAAAAAAGGAAAAAATTAGACTTATACTAATCCGTGGATGAGGCTGCGAGAAATAGCTAAAACGAGTGAATAATGCGATCAAAATGTTGAATAAGAAATAAAAAACAGATGATTACAATGATAAAAACTATGGGACCTCCAGAAATGTCACTGAGTTAACTATTTTGCAAAGGATGTACACAGTACCGGATTAAGCAAGCGCGGGGCCCGTAGCAAATTCTATCGAGGGGCCCTTGATCAACTGAGTTATTAAGTATAAAATGGTAAAACAATAATTCAATACTCAATATGTTTATTTGCCATCTATAGGTTACAAATTATGTTAGTGTTTAATGGTAAAGTAAATTACAATAGGCCCTGTTGGCCTTTGACAAGTACAAAAAGCCAGAGTTGAGATTGCCCTGGCAATTTAGAATAATTTTGATAAGAAACTAACATTTTAAAACTGACGATTAATAGCGACGAACTTTTATTATTTTTTAAATTTCACAAAGTAACTTTTTTAGCTTTAATGTGGGCGAATTTAGAGATAATACTATTCGTATCAATTTCTCTGAGCAAATCATATTATATATTCATCAAAGAGAAATAATTCAGACGTTCTTGGTTCATCGTGTTCCACCTTAATTCATTTTTTATACACTTCAATGTCAAAAATTACCGTTCGCCACTACAGTTAGTCATTATGAAAGACAAATAAATGCGCAGAGCAATTTT
Organism: Icerya purchasi; assembly: GCA_039619475.1. Lineage (NCBI taxonomy): Eukaryota > Metazoa > Arthropoda > Insecta > Hemiptera > Monophlebidae > Icerya > Icerya purchasi. Next base: position 207,722,158 of record CM077115.1, read on the forward strand.
TAAATTTGTGGAAACATGATTCTAATAAATTTTCTATTAGGAATTTATAATATTGAATTTCCAGAGCTTCGTTTTTTGAACTGTCAATCGCACTCAAGTGTACTAGAACCGCTAAAATGGTCATACTTTGTGTTTCGCTTGCGTCGTCTTGAAGTTTGTTGCTGATATTCATGACAGCCTGTTAAATCTTTGGCTTTTGCTTCAATATCTAAAAATGTGGATCGCATTGTTTGTACATATCCATATAATGAAAGGTTGCACGCGTTCTAGGATACCATTCCACGTAATTGCCATTATTCCCGTTTTCAAATTATTCATCTTTGAAACTAGTCTGTAAGCTTGATTACAACACTCTGTCTTTTGATCTATATTAATGAAAATATCATCCAACACTTGCTTGATAGTGGTAAAACCACATAAAAGTGCCTTCGTAGCATCAGCTCTGGCGGACCACCTAGTGTATCCGACGACGTTTTCAAAATCGGAATTTTCCAAGTAAGAGCTTTCGTAAGAAGTCCCCAACGATGTGTAGACGCAGAAAAAAAAATTATAAAGATTTTCAATAAAATGGAAAAAAAACTAACGCTTCTGTACACCAGTCTGCAGCGCACTTAGCAACTAAATTTAATGAATATGTAAGAAGGGGAATGTATTCTGCGTACTTATTTATTCCTTTAATTTGTGCTTGCAGGCCGCTGTATATTCCGCTTATGTTACTGGCAATAGCTTTGTCCACGACAATCTTTGATATCAATGCCATTCTTACTTAAGAAATCTAGTAAATTTTGGGCAAGTTGTTCAGCAGCATGGCTTTGCATTTCTAAAAACTTAACAAATCTCTCAACTAGTCCAGATGGTAGAACATAGTGCACTATCGGAGTCAGTTGGTCTACATGCGATATATTTGGAGTACAATATAATGATACTGAATAGTACCTGGATCTCTTAATTTCGCAAATAATTTGATCCAGCATGCTTGATGCAGTTAATTTGATAAATTCCTCGCATGTTGTTTTAAAAGTGCTCGCACACGTCAGAATTTTTGTAAAGCCAATTATCTGGCCGATTAAAATTCTGTACATTTATACAAGCGACTTTTTGTAGAACTTGTGCGTTTACCTTATGAAATTTTGTGTTTCATTTTCGTCGACGAAATAATCCGTTGTCTGCAATGGATTATCTCAGCTACAAAAGGTGTAACGTTTCACGTTTTAGTGACATTTAGTAAATTCAATATACCACGACTTGATAAGTTTCACTCTAAAAATTACGCTCAGGCGAATGCAGGTCTAGATACGCGGGGCCCGTAGCAATTGCTACTCTTGCTACGTGGTTAATCCGGCACTGGATGTACAAAATTAAAAAAGTGATATAAAATAAATTAAAGATTTAAAAAAATGTTGACTGCAACACACAACACAAACACATATACATATACATATGGGTATATGGGTGTGTGCTTGTACAAATTCCAGATCAAACATTTTTTTTTAAACTTCCAAATACAGATTTAAACGGATATTAATGTGAGCGAAGCCGTGGGTATCAGCTAGTAATTAATAACGGCAACAAAGTAATTAAGATTGACGGGTAAAGTAAATAATAATTAAATAAAATGATAATAATATCTGAGGTTTACTATTATCGTTTTTTTTTTGATATTTTTTATATTATGCAGTTTAAGAGAAGATCGCAAATACGGTAGCCAAAAAAAAAAAAAAAATTTACTGTTATTTTAATTATAAACAAGCACGAAGTTGTTATATAAGAACGTTAATTGATCAAATAAAATACAGAAAATAAACCTAATCCCGGAGTAAGCAATGTAACATAAAACACATTATATTTTAAATAAAATCTTGGTTCGTAGGATAAAAATGGATCAGATAAAACGTGTGGTGTGCATATAGCCGCGACCCAAGGATTGAATTTACGGTAGAGTAGAAATGTAACTATAGAGATGGAAAACAGCCATCGTTATCTAGTAAAGGGAACGGATATGAGACTGGCGCTAATAATTTTGGCAGATAAAATCGAGCAGCTAGAAAGCAAAAGGTTATTGATATTATCAAATTAAAATAAATATTATAATAGAAGTTTTCCTAGTTGCCATAAAGTATAAAACTATTTTTGCTGTTCCATTATGTTTATTTTGTTATTTGTGCTAATTCTGAACGCAGTAACTGGACTGTACTTCAAACTCCGTATAAGTAAATATGTACTATATGTACATGGGATGATCTGTAGCGAAAAAAACTGGTTTAAAAAAAGCAAAACATAACAGTAAACGAAAATAAGTCTATGTTCAATTTACTATTAGGAAAGTTATGGCCCAATTCATTAAAATTCGTAATACAGTAAGACGAATTCAAACAAATGTTAACCCTTTATAGGACAATGTGACATATCTGTAATACACCATTCAACCATCTGCAAAACCTACATAAAGAATTAATATAACCTTTATGCGATAATACGACATATCCGTCACATACCACTTTTCTTCGAATTTTGAAGTACATAATAAATATATCGAAAAATTATTAGTTTTTTTTTTTTAAAAAAAAATCCTTTTCAAAAAGTATACATTTATAAGTTTTCAAAAACTTGACTTATAAAGGATTAAATAAATACTTCACTAAAATGGTCGACTGTCATACAGATAAAAAAATTAAAAAACTTAATATAAGAATTAAGAAAATAGATTGGCTTATAGACAGAAATAACGTGTTGCCATCAAATAATAAACGTCCGCTATACAGCGTTGTCATTAAACCAATTTAAACACGCGGGATGCAACGTTGGGGCGGCGCTAAATTAGCAAATATAAAAATAATCCAAACAATCCAAAATAAAATGTTGAAGATGTTAACAGACGCGCTCCAGTATCTAACTAACAATGCCTTACAGAAAGATTTGAACGTTCCGTATGCAGCTGATATTATAAAGCAGCAATATTCTTGGAGACACGCATACGGACTAGGTCACTCAAATAGTTTACCTGTGCAATTGTTGGACACCACCTGTAACCTGCACAGATTAAAGCGTAATAAATCCCTAGATTTTTTGTAACGTCAACAATATTGGGTGATACCAGTGGGTGCTTTTTCCTTCATGAAAACCCATAATTAAAAATTTCGCTGAGATATTAAGTAAAATTTAAAAATACATATATTTTTGTACCAGATGTTGTTCGCGGGCTTTGTCTGCAGTGAATTTTACATGTCCATTAAAAATTTATTTTCTCTATCAGTTTTCTTTTTTTGGGGGGGGGGGGGGGGGGGGAGATTACTAACGCAGTAACTGAAACAAACCTTAAGTAGAATCGATGACAACGAACTACAATATTTTATGAAGATTAAGTTTTAGGAGTAGAGTAATAATTGACACGGTAAAATGTAATCAGATCAAAAACCTTACAGCATTTTAACCGCTTTGTGAAAGAAATCGTCTTGTTAATTATAGAGATTGCTCAGAGTACAAACGCCTAGTTCGGTGCCAACCCCAGATTTTAAATAAAACTACAAACAGAAATTATGCATACCAATCCCAAGATTTCCCTCTACTAATGTATGATCACAAGGCAACCAAACCAACATGTGTATATTAATACCTGTTTAAATCTGTATCTAGAAATAATAATATTTTTTTTTGTTTTATCCAGAATTTATACATATTATAATAAACATTTTTTTAAAAATTTGTTTTATTTTGTCTCAAAATATTTATTAAAGTCGACTGAGCGCTATTTCAGAAAGTTCAAACGCTTTCATTATCGTAATTAATTGTTTCCGACTCCTTATTCATCATTTTCATTACTGATAAACGGTTCATTTACTTACTCACCAGAGCTGTTGTTTGCAGCTTCTACCGCGCATTAATACCTTTTTAAGGAAGTACAGTGAACTCTATACTTCCACTAAACATTTCCTTTCTTTTGGGAATATTACAAATATGATCATCAAAGCAAACTTTAAGAACATTCTACAACAGCAAACCCAAGTAACTGGCAAAAATTTAAGATTTGATTGTAAATAATATCCGATATCGCGATATTCTTTATTAATTCCTCTGTAATTTTAATATATGTTTTTAATATTACTAATACACTGCATAATTACTAAAATGCGCCAACATGTGAATCCGGAAACGCCAAAAGTCATTCGATTTAATTGTACAATTTTAAATATATTATCTTAATAGAACATTTAATATCACACAAATTAGAATAAAGTGGAATATTGGCAGTGGTCAATACTCCGCATGTACCGTGTACAATGGCGTATGCATTTGTATGCCCCATTGCTTATTCTAATGTTGGAATTATCGGTAAATGACCTAAGAAGGTCAGTCCTGATACAAAACTTAAAAAAAAAAGAAAAGAAAAAATTGATTTTATCGAGCGTATTTTACGTTTCTATTTTTCATCCTTCATTAACAAAAACCCCATAGCTCAGCTAAAACACAACAGGAACTAATAAATTATGCACTAAAATCTACCACTGAAATCAGTCCATCCAATGATGAAACCCGGAACAAAATCAGTTCGGTAGTTCGTGAGATTAGCTCGCACACCAGATAGATAGATAAATTTTCCGACTTTCATTTAAATATATTCGTATATAGATAGAGAGGTATAGATATTGATTTACGATAGGACACATTTTTTCCCCTATTTTTTTATTTTTATTTTATTGAATGTATTCTACCTCTCCACGTTTTTCACCATTGGAAAAAAACTCTCATTGGTCGACCAAATTAAACCAAAAACTTAAATTATCTACTAAACTTTAGGAATCAATCTGTCCACTGATGAACACTAGAACAAAATCCATTCGGGAGGTCCTTACATTAGCGCGCACAGACATACAGACACGTTTTTGACTTTTATTTATATACAAACAGATATATAATTATAAATAAAACCAAATGAACTGTGCACCGATATGATAGAAATACTAGTTTAACCAATTTCAGAGCAGTTATTTGATATGGTGACATAAGTAAAGCCGAAATATGTTAGTATAATATTTCTGCTGTGATATATTTTCATATTAATTTTTACTACTACCAGTTCCGTCTTTACCAATAAGCCGACAAAGCACGGGCTTAGGGTCCACGTCTCGAGGGGCACCCCCAAGATGGAATGAAAAAAAATTAATTCAGAATATGTGTATATATTCCCATAGGTTCTACAAGGAGCAAGGGGCCGCGTTGCTGTTCTTTTGCGGTCCACTGAATCACTAGCGCATTTTTCCCATTCCAATCCGAAATTCGAACTCGGGTCCCCAGATTGCTAGACTGGCTGCGCAGTTAAGAATATTTAAAAAAATAAAAATAAATTTCAAAAATAAAATGTAAATACTTTATTTTAATAAAGTAATAATTGTAAAATTGAAACATATTGTCACAGTATGAATAAACTTCCGTGCTATTTTTCATAGTGTTTTTGAGCAATATATTAATGTTTAATTAATAAAGACATAATTAAAGGAGTTTTTATAGCATTAAAAAATACAATAATTTACAATTTTCTTCTGCATTTTTTTAGTGCAAATTCAGAGATAATCACAATTTATCCTTTCCAAAATAGATCTGATATTCAATAAACATTGTTGCTAAACTATTTAGTCTTTTATTAAGCATTGAGCTTCTATACTGATTTTTTTAAAACTTGAGTGCTAAAAATCTTCTTTTTTTTTTTTTTTTTTTTTGGGCGTCAAAAATTCAACCCATCAACACTGAAAAACTTCTTTCCCCAGTAGTGCAATTTATGACCATCATACTTAAAAATATTCGAAAGAATATTTCTATATTAGGAAAGGTAGAAACTATATGAATTCTTTTTTTATTCGGTGTACAAGTCCATTATAGATAAATTACTTTTTTTTTTCTGATGATTCTAAGTAAAATTTACATACAATTTTTCTTTATTGTTTCATCCGCCATATCTTGTAAATACAGAAAAAAAAAAAAAAAAAACTAAAATTATCATGTAAAAATATGCTAACTTTCTTTTTTTAATATTAATGCAAAGAGAATCAACAATGGGATAAAAAATTTTGATTTTAAGTTTATCTATTTCGTTAAAAACGGTACCATCGCTTTTTCCCTCGAATCTTGTTAATCTAACACCTCGTGCTTTCAGTCTATCGTTTTTGTCACTAATTGTTATTTCATTTTTTTCAACAAATGTTTTTGTTTCGCTCATATAATCATCGAACTTGTTTCTCAAATTGTGAAGATATTTTTCTAGAGAATCGAACAAGTCCACAATTACAGCTAAATCTACATTTTCTTTTTGTAAAGTTTTGCTAGTTGAATTTATTTTTAATAATATGTCATCCCAAACAATAGTTAAAAAAATATTATCAAATTGAGTTAGTTTATTAAATAAACCCGAAGACTCAAGTTTAGTTTCACTTGATTGCGATGTATCACTCAAAAGTTGCGAAAGAATATTTAAAATACTACAATAACTCCACGAATGCACTAAGAGTGTCACTTCGGGCGGACCATCTGGTATCAGATAATGGTTTTATCAGTTTCTTTTTACTATTTAAGACGGATACTAATTTTTGACACCTGTACGTCGACGCCGAGAAAAAAGTGTATAATTTTTGGACTAAATAAAAAAATTTTTCGATTAGCTTATTACAGTCTACGCTTTTAACGCCGATTAAATTTAGAGAATGTTCAGCACAAGGTACATATTTCAGTGTGTTTATTGACTTATTTCATTCGAGCGATGAATAAAACTTTTAATTTGTTAACTGATTAATTTCCCCGAATAATCCTTAAAACCTCAACACCTTTTTCTTTCCAGAACTGTCAATCTCCTGTGTTGGTTAAAGTACGATTTTTGTTGGAAAATACTCTTTTCCGAAACATACTCCACAACTTATTTTATACAATAATTTCCTTTTTTCCGAGCTGTTTAATCGCGTGTAAAAGTGTTGCGAGAGTGCCATGCATTTTGGTGTTGACACGGTGCCCTTGGTCGCCACGCTGGTAACTTAAAAAGGCAAGACGTTGAAACTTGATCAGGCTGATTTTCTGCAAGTTCACACTTGTTTTTTAAACAAACTAAAGCGCCACTATATTAAAAGATGGCGAAACCAGAGAGGGAAATTCAAAATTTTAAAAAATTTAGTCTCTGCTGACAAACAGAAGGTAAGCTCTTGTCTTCGGGAGAATACCTTTCGACTCTCAAAAATAAGAATATTCCCTTTGCGAAGTTAACGGGTTGGCAGCAACTCGGGCCAATGAAACGTCGCGTGGCTTCCTTTTTGTTTCGGTGGTGATGCACGTCGATCGTCGTGCTAAAATTTGTATTTTTGCATAAAATCGTTTTCTTTAAGTGGGCCTCCAACCGGCGAGGCTTAGAGCCCCCTGACTCTTAAAGACAGCACTGACTACTACAATAGAATTATACGCAACAAACGTTTATTGCATACTCGTATGTAGTAAGAGTTTTATGAAAATTGTAATACCTGCTCAGATAATATTGAAATCTTTTTTCCATTAATGATATCGTATAAGTGTATTTTGTGAGGAGTTACTTTTAATGATGCTCCTGTTCTCTAGGCTACCTTGCCCTTTTTTAACCAAAACCTTTTAGTCGTTTATACTGCAGATATTTCGTAAGTTACGAAGAACCTTAAAAAATATGGAAATAATTATTTTTTCTTCCGGAAAAAGTACATCAGTATTATAACTACGGGGTGTAAAATTTATTTAACTGTAATTAAAAGCTTTAAGATCTTAATACATTCTATAAAATCTATAATAACAAAAAAAAAAAAAATGGTAGATACAACCGATTATTACAAAATATTGAATTTATCCTTAAACAAATATTTATCAATATCAACCGAACGATTTCTAACTATAAAGTATTCAATTAATACTAAAAATATTAACAGATACATATATTTAATATATATATATATATATATATATATATATACATGTATATACAGTGGAGTAGCCAACATTTTTTTTTATATGGGCAGGGTGAGGGAGCAGTAAGTAATCAGATGGCTGGCAGTGATATATTAAAAAATTTTGAATTTTCATATTGCTTAGAAGTGTTCCTAAACACACTTTTTTTTCTTTTCATATTCTAATATTCCTAAATCAATAAATAGCATACGTTCATAAGCGTACAGTTCGGTCTGACTACTAAGTTTCATTTTAGTACTTGCAAAATTTTATTTCTCAAATAATAAAAAATATAAAACTATTAAGTATTATATCAATAATTTTAAAATGACTACCATAGGAGTTTAGACTCTTCAGACCCTCTTTCGCTACACCACTGTACATATACATGTATATGTTATTTCTATTTGAGTACGTCAATTAAAATACAGGAAAAAAAAAAATTGATTCACCTGGTCAAAAAGGAAAAATAAATACGAAGGTAACACATTTTGTGGAATGTCAAAAATAGAAACACATACACCGTCGGTAATCGAGGATATTTTAGGTTGAATTATTTTTATGTTTCCAATATTTTATCGCAATTATGATAAATGAAAAATTATGATAAACGAAAAACTATGATAAATGAAAAATTATACCCCTACTCGATAGAATACTATTTCTTACATCAACCAATTTAACCGTTTGGAATTATTTTTCTATTTATATCGCTTGCTGGAAAATTATATATAACGTATTTTAAAATATCTACCGCTTTTTTTTTTTTTTTTTTTTTTGATTTTTTAATAGAAATAATAGTACATTTATTCGTATAGACAGAGTCACAGAAATAACCTACAGTCGGCAGCAGTATGTACAACCGATTTTATAGAAGCTTTTAGCTTAGATTTAGCAATAGAATCAAAATACTACGTAGAAATAGCACTTAACAAATAATAGTAATTACGCAATTACGTCTGTGCTAAAAAACTCTTCATCATTAAAAAAAAAAAAAAGTATGGAAAAATGGAAAATGACATTTTTGTAAAAATTTTGAAGACGATAGATGTAAATGCATTATAACATTTTTTTTAGAGAAGTCGGTATTTAAACAAAATATTATCGGAATTGTCTGAATATATATGGGTTAAAAAAGGGGGGAAATTGAACATCAAAGTGACCGAAGGATTTTTACATGGAACATTAAGTTATCAAATCACAAAAAAGTAAATAATAAAATGAAATATTTTGTGGATAATATAATTAAAAATGAACTGAAAAGACTTTTTTGGAGATCGATTAAAAGTCTAACTACTTATTATATGGAAAGTAACAAAACACCTGGGGGACATAAATACTCGCTCATCCCTTGAAATCTGTGGAAAAGGCTTACCACTAGTGCAGAGATGTATTATCCGAATAGCTCAGTCCAAATTACAGTAGCATTCCAGAGAAAATAAATTATTTTACTCGAATCAGCAGAATTTCTTTAATCTTATAGATATTTCTATTTCGGTTACCACAGTTTAAAATTCTTATCTTCAATATGTATTCTTTCTTGTGTGCTTTTATTTTCTTTAATTTACTTCATTTAAATTTTCTCTTAGTTTTACTTGTGTTCAGTTTTTATCCTTTTCTCTATTTTCCATTATTACGGTTTCATATGAATTCACTTCGTCGTGTCTAGTTCTGATGAAAAGAGATACATGGAAGTTTTTAATTTATTTAAAAAAAGGAAAAATTAAAATAAGCCACGCATTGGAAAATTTAATTTTAACGTCAATTGTGGTCCTGAGGCCAGAATAGTGAGGAAAAAAAAATATTTGTTTAGTTTTTTTCTTTTTTTTTTTATGATAATATTTTGAATGTCTTTTTAACTTACAACATTATTAAGCACTATGAGATAATTAAATTATTAACCTAGTGAAGGAATTTTATTTCACGAATGATATGCAACTTTCTCTTGTGAGTGCGTGAAGAGAAAGGTTTTGAAAAGGGTTTATGTTTAATTTAGACGAGGAAGTTGGAAAGAGCAGAAGAGAGGGATGAGTGGAACTAACCGTAGACCGGATGTGAACAGGAAGAGAGGCAACGTAGCAAAGGAGTTCTTTTGAAAAAAAAAATAGTTATACGAAATAGCAATATGACCTGTTTGAAGTCGATTAAGAATGATAAAATCGTGTGTATTCTGGATTAATTTGTCTCAAAAAATTTTGAGATGAAGCAGCCCAATTATGAAGTGGAGAAAAACTGTCCATGGATGGGAGATTAGGGAAATAGCAGAGTGTCGCAAAGTGTAGCAAAACCGTGCTGCAATATAACCGCTTTCATTATCGTAAATTTCTGCGTGGTTGGGACCCACAAGGATTTTTTTTCTCTACAGCTGGGAGAATCTTCAGAAAAGGGATAGGATGAGAGCACTAATTCAGTTGGAGGGATTTTAAAACTGCTAGCGACGAGTCTGTTATAATTCATTATTTTGTCGTTGCTTGTGGTAGCAGTAGGGAAGGAGTTTAGGTAGAAAAATATAATGTTTTACATCTAAATTGAAAATGTCGCTCTTCAGGAAGCGACCGTTGTAAGTATTATTAAAGGGAGGGGCAAAACTTTTTCTTTATCCGTATAGCAAGGGAATGATTGATAGAGAATTCCTTTTGGTTTCGTGGGAGAGTGAGGAGAGGTACATCAATTGCATAGAATAGTTTAGACTAAGGTCGAATGTGGACTATCTTCAAATGTACCTAAATGACAATATAGGATCTCTTAAGGTTATGAAAGAATCTTTTTTAAATCTGAGTTAAGTGAAAGGGTGGACTTAAGGATTTTATAAGGCAGTTGGTTAAAGAGCATGGACTGAAAGATGGCACATTTCTTTGAACTCCTAGAATTATTCTTAATAAAGTATTTTCTTCTGGAGGATAGTTGACGAAGGAGTGATTTAGATGTTGACTTATCAACCTGGGGACTACAGTCTAGCTCACTGAGTTATTTTTTAATGAGCTTATATTAGAAAATTTTGTTATGTTTACGGTTTGATAAGAATTTAAAAATGAACATCGACTGTATGCATTTGTTTTTGAGTGAGAATAGACGGAGCCAACAAGTAGATTTTTTAGTCAGGCTCAAAAAAGAAACCTATATTTTGTGTAGGAAATGTGAGAATTATTAATAAATATATTTATCAGTATTATAGAGAAAGTATTTTGGACGACTTACAGCGACGAAAAAGGAAGTGATACAAAAATTTAAAAAATGGAAGTCATTCAATTCAACCTTTAATAGCCAAATAATGTCGCATAAGTATGTGTCGTTTATTTAGGAGATGCAGCGACGCAGAATGTTCTTTACTTAGAAACGAAAAAAATAAAGAAACCCGATTTTTATTCCTTTCAACAAACCAATCGAATTTCAGTATGCAAAATGTCAATAAATTTAATAATTGTGTCTTTTTTTCTAAAAAAATTAAGAGAAAGTATATGTTTAGTTTTAATTCATCTAACAGTTTAAATATATAAAATTATCCACGATGGATTTGTTGCAATCGCAAACCAAAAATATCCTAGATTCGACAGAATAAAACTAAACCGATAAAAGATTAATGATAGCAATATAAAGGAAACGCAGGGGAATTATAGAGAGCGGAGAGCTAAGAGAGGACAGTTTATTAACCACCGAGCAAATACAAACACCAATTGCATTCAAAAACTATTATTCATCGCGTTTGTGTATGTTTGTATATATGCGTACGGATGAACAGTTTAAGCAAAAATCGGATTTATTCATTGATCTATAGATCACGAGAACTTTTTTGCCTCCGGAACCACAATCGAATGAATTGCATGATTATCGGCCAACTCAATAAGCACAATAATATTACAGCAGGCGAAGGGCGATGTAAACAATTCCGGTCGAATTTCTTAGAATATTTCAAGCTGATACAATGTACCTGTTTTATGTGTACACACAAACAGAAAACGATTACAAAATACGATTTTTCATGGAAAACACTAAATTTATCAAATTTTACACACAACTGATACAAAAAGTGTATAATAAAAGAAAACAATAAAAAGGTTAAGCAAAAAAAAAAAAAAAAAAGCCACTAGAAATAATCGAAAATTAAAAATAAACATTCTGTTTTGTTGTTACGATTCCAGCACACATTTTAAATACATGCTTTGATTTTACAAACATATTTTGTTGATTGTTTATAAAGTATGATAAAGCACAGAAATGTTTTTCACATGGAGGATCTCATTCATACTGAATGCTTTTATTTCCCTTGATAACATTAAGGTTTTTATAGAACACTAATATTCCAGTTTACTATAAATTTGAATAATAAGAACGAAGAGTAGAAAAAGGTGCATCCAGAAATGATGAAACAATACTCGAATAGAATGTGATCAGCGTCACTTATAAAATTATGAGTGAAATAGAGGGCAAAATGGAGAAAAAATAAAGGAGAAGCGGAAAAGAAATGCAGGAAACAGACTGTGTTCAAAGTGCAGGCGACAGATTACAGCGAGAATAGAATACTGCAAGAAGGGAAAATTTAAACACCAGAGATAAGTCGGTACAGTAGGTTGAATGAAAAAATAAAAGGAATCAGGATTTGAGAATGGAGTGGAATAAGAGGTTGACCAAAATTTTATGTGAAAAGGAGAATAATATTATGGGAAGAAAAAATGCTGAAAAATCTACCGTTAGATGGGGCGAACGAACTAAAATATCGCGTAAGTCATTACCTTCAATTCCAGAATATTCAGAGTCCACATTACGTCAATTTGGGACGGGATAAGAGAGGAAGATGTTACGAATTACTCGATATTATTTAACATTTGCACTGTTTTGTCGTTTTTTTTTTTTTTTGTTATTTTTATTTTCTGAATACCGCCCATAAAATAGGATCACATTTAAATACTTTCATAGCCTTTTTTTATTTGGACTTTAATATTAAATCAAAGAAGTCCTAAATTTTATCGCTGATTTTTTTTATTTTTTTTTTTTCGAATGAAATTGACGCATTGTGAATCAAACAGACCGCGAGATCGATTTTTTCAATTACGCACAAAACCTTAATGTAACATAATAAAACCATACCATCCTGATATATGAAATTTTTTATAATATCTGTAAAAAAATAAGTTAGCGTAGGTGCACAAGCATTGACTAACAAAATAACAATAATAAACAAAAGATTTACTCACTTAAAGAATTATAGATGGAAAACAAAATTCTTTAAAATTCAACTAGTACCGTTTTAAAGCGCCAATTAAAAACGTTTCGTGAAATCATTACGGTTTTTTTTTAAAAAGAAAAGCAAAAAACTATCATTTCTTATTATCACAAAATAAATTATCCCGAAGCACATTTTATAATACAAACGCGCACATACATACGTTGATGTACCCACACTATAATGGAAAAAAAATCATAGCAACTGTTTCGCAATAAGCCATTTATATATGAAATCAATGCGAAATTATTTAGCAGACATTTTAATTTTGTATTTCTTACGTTCCAAACAACATTACTGTACAATTTAAGTTAAGAATAGAGATATTCATGCATTACTACTTTTTAATTGAGGCAACGTACTCACTTTGAAACACTCTTACTTAACGATGTGTGTGTGTAGTCTTGATCGACGAAGAAAATTTATTAATCTTTTATCAGCCCATAAACTGTCTAGATCAGTAGTTTCCAGCCTCGTCCTATTAAACGGCTTTACCCCAACTTATAACTCTTCATTGGTTTATAACTCCATTTTCAAAATTTAAAAAACAACACTTAGTTCTAATAAGAGTCGTAAAAAATAACAAAAAACACGTAAAAAAATAAAATAAATGTTGGTTAAAGCTAAAAAGAAGAAGAAAAAAAGCAAGAAAGAAAACAATAAATCTGAGGATGACAAATAGATTACCTTCATTCTTATCATCGTATTTTTCATTTGATATTTCAAGATTTTTTTATAAAACATTCGCGTCCCCTCTTTAAGTTACAACTATTTCCCTTTTACAGGTCATACTTCCAAATATTCTGTGTTATACAAAACTGTACTCCTCTGAACTGGTACACATTTAATGTCATTTAAAGTCCTCCCAGCCCTTCAGTCACCGTTTGTCATCAACAAAGATAAAATAATTCACCCGAGTTGTTACCTCTTTCGATATGTTAGACAAGTGTACTTCGACAGAACTGAGCTTATCGGATAACTTTTCTACATCTTCATTCAGTTTCGATAAAGCTTTTAATACTGCCGCGTTTGTTTCATCACAGCTTCCATATATTGTATTCGCATTACTGCATCGTGAGATTTTATCTTGAGCTGAAATGTAAAAACAAAGAAAGCAAATAAATTAATAAGTATTATCCTGAAAAAAGCTAAACATCGGAAATATTAAAATTTCTCGCTAAAAATAACACAATATACTCGACTGTTTTCATACAATGATGAAATATTCGGACCTAAATTTATATCATCACACTATTAAAAATTATTGTTTATGCGAAACCTGAAAACTAGAGTGAATTACAAATTATTCTATAAAGATTATCGCAACTTAATGCAAATTCGATAGTTTGATGCGGTTTTTAAATCGAATCATCATCCTTTTTAGATGTGCCACAGATGTTCACAATAACCCGAATAGAGACAATGACATCAGCGTCTAAGCATGATAGAACTTGTAAACTTATTCGGATCCCTAATTCTTATTTTATATTCATTTAATTGAAATATCTGTGTCTATTACGGGTAACGTCATTATAATTTATTAATTTTATCACCAAACATGGAAGTATGGTAGCACGATAGCCCAGTAGTTAAAAGGTACACTACCTTCCAAACCAGAAGTCACCGGGGGTTCGGGACTTACTTCGTTTTGGATTCAAATCGCTCTCAGGTTTATCAAGTCTAAAATAGAAAGGAACTGGGCTCAATAATCTCTTCAGATCCATTAAGCTTAGTACATTATGAAAAGCTAATTTCACAGTCTACGATTCCTTATCAAGGGTATGGGGCTTAACTTAACACGGAGGAACTACACAGAACTGTGGAAATATAAATTAGAAAAGTTTACAATTTTATCAATTTAATCGTAATACGAATCTGTGTACTGTTACAGTTGCGCCTTCCATTCGCAGGGATCATAAATGAGTCACTCTCGATAATGTGACATTTTCTTTTTTATCGCAGGTAGTTGATGATGTTACTCCGACTACAGTTCGGAACACGCATTCACAACTCTGACCCAGCAAATACGAGGTGCGGCTATTAAATAAAGAGACTGATTTTCAAAAACGGCTTTATTGTTAAAATTATTCGACAACCGAGCTTTCCCCTTTAATATACTCACCTCTCCTCTGCACGCACCGTTCCATTCTTTTTTTTCCCATTGCAGGAAGCAGTGCTGAAAGTCCTTTTCTGTAAAGCCGTTCAAAAGTTGCGTCGTTCTTTGTTTTACCTCTTCCATCGATTCAAACTGAGTTCCTTTTAGGACAGACTTCACCCCTTCGGAAACAAAAAGAAGTCCTACACAGAGCCAAGTCTGGTGAGTAGGGCGCGCGTTCGAGCACTGGAATGTGTCTTTATCAGCTAAAAACTGCTCCACAGATTACGCGTTATGGGCAAGTGCGTGTTGTCTTGATGCAGGATCGACGACTTGTTTCGCCACAACTCCGGTCTTCTTCTACGAACTCGCTCTCGCAGGGTTGCCATCGCTTGCAAATAATAATTTTTTTTTTCTTTCTTTTTTATTTTTATCTTGGGCTCGTGTCAACCGAGGACTTTCACCCAGAAACACATAGTAAGGAAAGAAGTCGGTTATACTTTAATCCGATCAGAAATCTTTGCTAAAAAGAGGAACAAATAGCAGGAATAATTAATTTGGGAAGAAAAAGACAGAATATATAATCGGAAGCACAATAAGAGGTAAGAAGCCCAAGCTTCGACACAAATAAGAATACAAAACGCTCCACAGAAAGAGATGAACACATTATCGGCGTCGCAAATAACTGCATCATTAAGATGGAGCGGATAGTATGGGGAGGAAATCAGGGAAAAGCGAAATCTGAAATAAAGTAGCAGACAATGGCCAAAACGCATACAAACAACGGAAACAACATCAGAACGTAGAAGAGAGGGATGCAAAAGAATCCATGAATAGAGGGAGGAAAATTAGGCTGAACAGACAGATGAAATAAATAATTATTAGAAAAGGAGGAAGCGTAAATATCCGATATACCGTGATCTAATATGGAAGCTTTAACAAATCGATAGAAGGTTAGCGGATGGAATTTTTTGTAAAAAAAAAAAAAAAAGACGAGAAGAAGCAGCAGCCCGAGCCAAGGAATCGGCCGCTTCATTACCAAATATGCCCGAGTGGCTAGGTACCCACAACAGCAAATCAATGTTAATGGAATGGAGAGAGGAAAGATTATGAGTCAACGTACAAGGAGGATAACAGAGTCACACGAATAATCGGAAAGAAAGGGAAAAGATATGGCCTGAAGAGCGTTCAAGGAGCCAGAGATATTGCAGTTTGAGCTTCTGAAACCCATTCGATCATCACAATTCCATTGGTGTCGTCGAAAAAAAAAAACGATTAACATTGTTTTGAATTTTGACTCTTTGACATCTTTGCTTTTTTCATTCTGGTAAAAACGAGTGTTTTCCGGTGCATCGATTGCACCTCTTAGTTTCAACATCGTACTGAAAAATCCACATTTCGTTGCACATACATTCGAATACTCAAACGACGATCTGAGTGCGCAATTTCATTGCTTTTAGCAACGGTTGCAGGAGTTGAAATCGAGACAGATAGACCTCTGGACGTTGGTCATCTTCAACGCTCTCTCGACCCTCGGAAAATCGTCGGCAACAAAAAAAAAAAAAAACACACGCACGTGATAGAGAATTCTCACCGTGTAAGATTCCTTCAGTAATGCATAAACTCAGTTTGGAGTTTTCTTCAATTTTATGAGAAACGTCAGATTGATACGCTGCTCGTGTTTTTCGTCGCACATTGTACCCGAAATGCAAAAAAATCACGTACTCTTCAACACTCGATAGAAAAAATACTATACTATAGAGCTACGAGAAAACGCGGTTTAGAACTACTATGTTAGTAGACACTTCAAGGTCTCTCCTCTCCTGCTTGTTTCTCTCCTGACTCCTCTAGGGCACCCATAGCGCGCGCAGTCTCGTTATTTAATAGCCACACCTCATACATGTATATTTTTATGATATTAAATTTGAAACAAAAATATTTAATAAATTCAGAAAAAGAAAAAAATGTAAATGTTATAAATAATTGACCCTTCATTTTCCGTTTAATTAGACATCATATAAAAGTTTCGCTTTTCCCCTAAGAAATGATCTAAATATAAACAGTAAATCTAAACCACTTTAATTCATGCAACATTACAACCGTTAACAAATATACATTTTATTCAATAATATTCTGAACCTATTGACAAGCAAAAAAAAAATATAAATACAATATTGTATATAAACACTTCGTTTTTAGAATGTATTAGTAGTAAAATGCGAATAAAGCATCGATTTTTCTAATATCTTTTAGATGAAATATTTTTTTTTGTATTTTCTTTAAGAAATTTATTGTAACGTAATAATGATTTCTAGCTGCAAATTCTACATTAACAAAAATGTAAATAAAGTCAAAAAGAACCCAGACTATCGTATAAAAACTATTAGCAAAGAAATTGTGTTTCGTTGTTTTTTTTGTTATTTTTTATTTTATAATAGAGCAATATCATTAGTGTTCTTTTTTTCTACCAGGAAAGTAAAATTTTGGATACAGCTGAATTATTTATAATAGTTGAATATGAAACAAATTTAAAGGTACGCAAAAAATGTTTAAAAGTTTTAATAGATTTTTTATTTAAAATCAAGAAAACAAAAAAAGCAGATTTCTACACAAACCATTATTACACAGACCTACAAACGGAAAAACATGTTTAAACAGGAAATTTTTCATTAAATAATTACGAAGTGAGAGTGAAAGAAAAATTATTAACGGTGTTATTATTTACCAATCTTAGTTATATCAAAATCATTACGGTAATTCCAACAATCTTGTGGATCACTAAATCCATAATCTACAACAGATTTTATATTCTTGTCATTAAGAGAATAACGTTTAGCTGAATTGGTGGGATTCTAAAAGAATCAAAAATAAAAAATTAGAATAATTATTAATTAAAATTTAAAAACAAAACAAAATATTTTCTAAATGATAAATTTCATATTACTGATATATAATAACGTTGTGTGCTAAATAAATCAGTAGTATATTTATATATAATGCATATTTAAGTGTTAAATTATAGCCATAATATGAACCAAAATTTTACGAATTAGGCAAAAAAAGTTGTTTTTATAAAATACTAAATACATACTATTTTATTCATTGTTTAAATATAAACAATATTCGCGAATTTTAAAAGTTTGTTCATCTTTAACATAAAATCAGTATTTTCGGAAAAGTGTAAAAGTCGAAAAAATTGTCGCTATATCTGTAAAATAACAAAAGCACGTTGTCAACAACCTGTAAGTGTTTCGAATCTATCGTTGTTATCAAACTGTGATAAAAAATATTTTTTTATTTAACTGTGTTTATTGGCATGTTTCACTAACCGGCATAGATAGGTTAAAAATATTTAACATTACATAGTATTTAATATTTAATTAAATGTTTTGTTTTTTTTTTTATTTGGTAATGTATTAATATAAGTCTTTTAGATCTTTCTTTTCTGTTAGATGTATAAGAATGAAAACTTTAAAAATGTTTCTAAAAATTACATTTTTCATATTTTTATATACAAGTACTATTTAGCTTTCAATATTTTCTGAAAAAAAGAATTGTGAAAGATAGAAATTCCATATGAACAATTATTGGAAAAACTTATCACAAAAAATAATACCGTTCTATTTTCGAATTGTTTTTTTTTCTTCACTTTTTCAGATTAAAATCAGTAAAGTAATATTAAATTTTATTTAAAGTTTCTGTAAATTTTAGTGAAGAATTAAGCACGAATTATTTTCTTAATAACCCGGCAAAAAAACAAAAAAAATACCTATTTTATTATTTTTAACTGTCGAATTAAATGTCAAAATAATTCCTGTAACACTTTATCATATGTACACGCTTATAAACACATCAGGAAAAAACAATTTGGTAAAATTGGTTACAAGAAATTTATAATATATTAAATATTACTGCAACAAACATTTGTGAAAAATCATTTGACGAAATTAACAGGGTTTTAAGACTGCAATTTAAATTATAACTAAAAAAATTCGCAAAAGATTATTAAAATAAAATAATTCATATAAATTTCTAAATGCGAAAAAACACAATTTAATATAATTTCTCTTTTGTGTGTAATTCATTCTGAAAAAATTAAGTTTTTTTTTGTTTTTTTTTTTTTTTGTAATTTCCTTGCGCGTATACACCTGCATTGCATAATATAGCAATTGCCAAGAACGCTACCTGTTCTGTACAGCTAGATTGTACAGATAGGTAGTCTCGACGCTCGTAATCGAGCTAACGAACGAATAGAATAGAATAGAATTTCTACATAGGAGTTTCAAACTTAATTTTAAATCGACAGTACAAACTAGTAAGTATATTATGAAGGATCGCCTGAAAAATTAAGCATTCTAAATTATTACTCTGTGAGAAGGAGCGAGAGTCGGTTGGTTGTGCGTAACAGCCCAAGCCGGTCATTATAAATGTAATTTTAACGATCACAATTTTTTGTAAAATGATAGGAAATTAATTTGATGAATCTTTAATTAGATAGAATATATATGAAATAATCAATTTGATTTAATGGGGTATTATATTTGAAATTGTTTTAAAAGTGAATTAATTTTTTTAAATTAAGTTTCCAAACCAGAAGTGAAAAAATTACACGAGCTGATAAAGATAGTTTTTTAACGGCAAACTGCGCAGCAAGGGCGTCACATAATAAGCTAACATGAAAATAAATGTAATGATGTTTCTAATTTACTAAAACAGAACTATTTCATTTTTCAATTCCATTAAAATAAAAATTCAGAACCCTATTTTCCTTTTTATTGGATTCAAAATTATACAAATCACAAACGAAAAAATACACACACACGTGCGCACGCGTATATATTAGTGACGGGCATAATCTACTAAGGACTAACTGCTAATTCGATTTTTTTTCCAAAACGAATAATTCGATTATTTGAATAATCGAAAAACTGCTAATTCCGTAAGTCGCTTTCAGAAAGTGCTAATTTTAGTAGTCGTTTTTTTTTTGTTTTTTTTTTACACCACCCCAGTCCATTTACCATTATTGGCGTTGCTATCGTTTATTATTAATTTATTTTTATTTCGTATAAGGCCTTCTGATTTATACTGTCCACCCCCAATTAAGTTTTAACAGCATTTAGATAGCTACTTATAATATTTTATCCATTTATATATTTAAATTATTCTTAAGGCTTCTGAAGCGATGACAACATCATTGATATCCCTACCCTACACCACTTACGCGAGTCAAGTGAGGAGAGCCTACTTACACTATTTGTAATCAACAGCTCTGATGTATATATACCATCGTTAGCTATAACTTAGTGCATCTCGACACCATGTTCTTCTTAATTTTCTCCTCAGTTGATGTTATCATTAATTAACAGCTTCTTCTCGAAGAATTTTTTGTACTGCATAGCGTGATATTCTTGAACTTATGTGGAATATGAAGATCGTTGTGCAGCGTGCTATTGGAAGTTAAGTAAGGAGCTTCAACTATTCCACGGAGGATTTTAGACTGCAGCTATTGAATTATATTAATATTACTTCTGGCTGACGACGACCCATAAACTTCTATATCGTACTTCCATACAGGAGCTATAACCTTTAAGTATATGAGGTGGTGTTTGCAGGAAAGCTTCACAGCGGATCGTGAACTAATAATATTTTTTAATATAGTCATTCTTATAAAGATATTTTTCCTCGCGTGTGTTATGTGAAGCTTCCATGTGAGTTGCCGGTCCATGATCAATCCGAAGTACTTAATGCTTCGAACTTGACGTTAAGGGATGATCATTTAACTTAACAAATGGACGGGTGTTCTTATTTAACGTGAAAGTTATTTGTTGGCTTTTTGCGTGATTTATCTTGATTTTCCATTTGTTTGCCCATATAGAAATTTTATTTAGGTGTTCTTGTATGAGCGCAAACGCGTATACTGGGTTTTTCATGTGCAGTCAAAATACAGGTATCATCTGCAAATGTTCCAACAACCGTTGAGTTCATAGTAGGTATATCCGCAGTATATATGGAATATAGCAGCGGCCCCAATATGCTTCCTTGCGGAACAGACATTCGTATTATAAATTTATCTGACAATGTTGAATTAATTTTAATTCGAAAAAATCTATTTGTCAGATAAGACTCGAGTACTGAATAGACACCATTGATAATGGCTACCTTAAAGTTTAAATAGGAGGCCATCATGCCACACTCTATCAGATGCTTGCTCCACGTCCAGGAGAACCGCGTTACAATACTGCTTCCTTTCGAATGTCGCCGATATACGATCTACTATTCGGTGAATCTGCTGGATCGTAGAGTGTTTATCACGGAATCCAAACTGATGATTTGGAATTAATTTATTGTTTGTTACCGATCTCAGTATTCGATCCTTTAGTAACATTTCGAATATCTTAGATAGAACGCTCAGTAAGCTTATGGGCCTGTAAGAAGAGGTCTTGACTAATTCTTTATCAGGTTTAGATATCATCAAAATAATAGAGATTCTTTCCATGCATCAGGATAATAACCAAATCGTAATATCGAGTTATATATACTCAAGCGGTACGTTAGGAGTGTGATTCTAATGAAATTTAGATCTATAGTATATGTAGTAATATATTCGTACTTCACGATAGTTGCTTGCGTAAAACAATAAATAATAGCGCAAATACCGCTTAGTTCAGAGATGATGTCAGCCATTCCAACTTGAATACATTTATAGAGAGGTAGAATGTAGCAAATATACCTACGCTCGAAAGCAGTTATAGCTACTACCTTAGCATTGGTATATTTAATAAATGGAAGGAAAATCACAAAAGGAACAAGAACTAAAATTATACATTTAGCCCAGACGCTTTATAACATATAAAAGAGAAGTAAACATCCGGATAAGCAGAAGAGAGATTACGAGAAGAAAGAGGAGATTCGGAAGAAAAAGAAAAGAGAATAACTTAGCCGCGAGCTTTTCCATCTTTTTTTCTTTTTTTTTTTCGTCAGTGATTTTAGAAGAAATTAGCTAGAATAAATGTTATTCGAAAGGAAGGAAAATAGAGAATAGACAAAAGAAGACGAAGAGATGACATTATTGGAAACCAGGAGCTCCATAACGGCCGTAGAAATAGTTTTAATTACGGGGGAAGAAACAGAGGAAGAAGAATTAGGAGCAATCAAAAAAAAAAACTATGTTATTATTGGTTGATGTAGACGGGAGAAAATTTGACGTTTTTGTTTCGGTTGCTTTCTTAATTCACGTTTAATCTGCAGAGGTGGTCACTTTTTAAATGTTGCAGCGGTCAATATTTTTAGGGTTATTTAATCTAGTTCCAAAGACCTTTTTTAAACGATTTATTTAGATTTTCACGTCGTTTGTAATAAAATGAACTAATCGTTTTGTGTATTTCTGTTTAACACACGTGTTCGTAATTATCATTTAAATTTACATTTTATTTCGATGTAACACCTTAAGCCAATGATGATGGTTATGTCGTATTTGTACAATTATAAAAACAAATAATACTGTATAGAAGAGATTAACGAGATAAATTATATTTTATATCGGAGTTTTATTCTAAAAATACCGAAAATAACACTGCCGCGTCCTTTTAAATAATGTTCCGAACATTTTTTAAAAATCGTAAGAAGAGTTTAACCCTTGCACCACCCCAGCCCGCAACCCGGAGAACGCCGCGCGGTTACTGTTTATAAAACATCTGACACATCGTTAATATACAAGAAAAATTTAACGTTCATTTCATTTCCAAATCGGAAATATTTTTTTAGATATTAAAAAAAAAAAAAAAAAAAATTGTTTTTAGAGAATGAACTTTAAGGATGAATTTCAGCGCCGCCTCCCTTTAAATCGACACGAGTTAGCACTCGACAAAAAAAATACGTGTCTAATTTTTTTTTTTAAGTACTACAAACAAAGTGAAAAAAGTCTGTGAGGTGGTACAACTCCTGGGGTACTACTACCTCCTTTATCAGTGCTGCGTATTTTTTATAGGGTGGTCATTCTCTGGAAAACCTGAAAAATCAGAAAAGTGTAGAGAATTTTTTATTACAATTCAAAAATTTTATTACAAATTCTACTTGGCATATGCCGTATAAATTATTTAATAGTTTATACAATTTTGATTTACCGAACTTCTTTTAAAAGTTCAAAAAAAGCAGTGAAAATTTAAAAAATTGGGGAAATTTCTTTAGAACAAAAAAAAACAAAAAACGGAAAGCCACCTTTTCGCTTTATTCGTAAAAAATGTTTGCAATTACGAATAATGATTGGAAACCAAAAGTATTCATTACCAGCCATGGATGATTCGAATAAAAAATAGATCATTAACTTGACAAATTCACACAAACAGCGCCAAGAAATAAATTATTTATCGCTATAAAATTAAAAAATCTTATACGTAATTATGAAAGAATTTTATAATAATAACACAAATAAAATTTATAGAATACTTATATAATATGTAAGCTTTTTAATAGTATATTTTGTGTTTACACAAAATGAAACAGTTTTTCTTTTCTTAGCATTTTCACCTAAAACTGCGCATATGTTTCTTGTTTTACAGTTTCTAGTTATTAATTGTAAAAAGAGCGCCTACAATTTAGAAGCTAATTTTATTATTGTACTTAGAATTAGGTTGTTATTTTATTCGATAAACACACTCTGCATAATATCAGAGAAATACAGAAAAGTTTGCTCGTATTCACAGTTGTGTGTTGCTTCAGAAAATCAACTTACAAAATGGGGTATGTATATTTATTATCGCTCTAGTTAACATCATCCTTCGCCTTATAATTAAGAAAATAAACAACTATTTACATTTTATAATTATCTATCGTCTCTTCACTTTACTTATATCATTCTCCTCATTTTGCAGTAATAAATTTAGAAATCATTCAATGTAAGGTCTCTGTAACAATCGTGATTTTTTCGATTGTAATTATTAATAATCACAGTTAATGATCAATAATCGAAATCACCGAATGACGCAATTACAAAAGTAATCAGTAATCACGCGGTGCGCGGCTAATCATAATCGCTAATTTACAGTTTACTCAATTCCCTAT
Source organism: Icerya purchasi (assembly GCA_039619475.1). NCBI lineage: Eukaryota > Metazoa > Arthropoda > Insecta > Hemiptera > Monophlebidae > Icerya > Icerya purchasi. Next base: position 207,746,478 of record CM077115.1, read on the forward strand.
TGGTAGGTTGATGAATAAACAAAAAAAAAAAAAAAACACAACGCAAAGGCATCATTCGACACTACGTAACAATACTATTTTAGCAGATGAATAAAAACGGAAATGCGATACGGAATTATTTTAATTTAAATCGTATTTTTCTATTTTATTCTTTAAAAATCGAAAAAACAAACAACCAACGTCAATGTAGTTTCGCTTCTGTTCCGAATTACACACTTATTTTCTTTTTTCAGTTTTCAGTTGCTTATAATTCCAAGTCTTAGATAGTAATTACCCAACACGGGTTTAAGTGTCTATTACGTTAATTGCCAATTAACATTTAAATTACTTATTTCGAACAAAAAGAAAACCAGCAGCAGCACCGAATGCAAATCACAAAACTAAAAATTTTGATGTGCATATATATGCATAAATATAGCAAATTAACCCAACACAGAAAACTACAACGACTCTGTTAATTTCTTTCCATGTCGTTGTTTAGTAAGGGAGAAACTGCAGCGCTGCTCACGAATAAAAAAAAAAGAGTAAAATTTACAGCATGGCAGTGATTATTAAAATATAGTATACATTTTAAAAATTAGCATATTGACCTCGATAGTGTCTACGAACGATTCTTCGTCTTCTTCATCCTTACTTAATGACGCGTAAATAGGTTTCGCAGCCGCCGTTGTCGCATAAATTTCCTCGTTAACATACCCGTTTTCTTTACAGCGTATGTCGTCACTTGGTTCTGGACTGGTTGTTTGTTCCCTGCACGGCGAGGTTTCCCGTGAGACTAAACAATGAAAAGAAATGCTACACATTCGCTTACTTACCACATTAAACGTATAAATTACTATTATTACCGTATAAAAAAGTAAGTGTAGGTGATTAGAAAGAATTAATACAAATAAAGCGATTTCATTTTACAATTTTATATTAATACTCTTTTAAAATAATAATTCGCCTACACGCTAGAGCACACGGGGTAAATGTTGCAAAAAATTTCTATAATTTCGGCGGGACGAGGAAAATGGGAAAACGCGTGCGTACGAATATCTTAAAACTCGTAACATTATTATTCGCCGGCGACATGGTGTTTAATAACGACTTCTTTCCTTAAAAACTGGTTTCTTTGGTATCTTTGGTAACTGCAATGTTGCATGCCAACCTAATTATAACATGAGAACTGGACCGTAAATACGTGGAAACCAGTTTTTCAGACGATCTCAAAAAAGCAAATTATCTTTATCCGCGCAACTTATAGATCGGAAAAAAATATTTACACAGACGGCAGCCGCCAATATGAAAGTTAACGATGTTTTGCAACATACATGTGTGTGTACCTTAGAACAAAAATATTGGAAACGGGGAAAAATTCTTTATTATACACCGAACACTATTGTTATCCGACGTTATACGTTAATATTTATTGAAATATTCTCCTTTTTTAACCGACTTCAAAAAAGGAAAAGGTATTAAATTCGACTGTATTTTTTTATTATTATTATTTATTTTATTTTATTTTTTTTTGTGTGTGTGTGTTACCACAGAACTTTCTTCTAGGTGAACCGATTTTGATGATTCTTCTTTTATTTGAAAGGTGGTGTTTCTCATGTGGTCCCATTTAAATTTGATCAAGATCTGGCCGGTAGTTTTTGAGTTATCCCTAATAGTAATGCGGGAGATTGAAGCTTTTTGGATGCTTTTCATTCATGATTAAACGTCAAGTTAGATTTACTGACTTAAAATATTATAAATTTTCCAAATTACTATGGAAGCTTTTGATGTTTCACACCGTGGAAATGCAGTTCAAAATAAAGAAATCGATTTTTTTCAAGTATCAAGTATGGAGAATAATGTGAGAAAAAAAACTGATTTTTAACAAGAAAAAAATTCAAGCATAATACTAAAAATTGTGAAATAAAATGCTTTTTTACCTAAAAATAAATACCGATACTTAAATGTTTATTATAGAAATTTAAAAATGCACTAAAAATTAAAAAATAATTATTCCCGTTGAGAAAATATATATCAGAGTGTGATATAACACCTTAAGGGTGACATTATCGTAATTCTTGTACAACATTAATACCTTAATTAGAGTTGGCATCAAATTCATATTATAATAATAATTAAAAACTACGTTAAATGTTCATTAAATTGTTCCTAGATATTGTAACATGAATTTAATGCCAACTCTAATTAAGGTATCAGTGTTGTATAAGAATTACGATACCACCCTTAAGGTGTTATATCATACTCTGATATATATTTTTTATCGGGAGTAATTATTTTTTACTTTTTAGTGCATTTTTAAATTTTTATAATAAACATTTTAACTTTTTTCTTCTTTCAGTTATTTTCAAGTAATACAAATTTTTCCTATTACGTTGGAAAGTAATTTAAAAGGAAAAATTTTAATTATTTATCTCAAAATGAAAAAAAAAAATCTTAATAAATGTTGGACAAAACGGCGAGAGTACGGTAATGAAAATTTAAAAAAAAGAAAGAAAAATAAACTCTAAAATAACTAATAGTTATTAAGTTATTAGCTGATGGAATTAAAAGTGGTTAAAATAGGTTTTAGAATACCGAAAGAACAAGAAAATAATAACACACAGTTAAATAACAACTTTTTGTCATAGAGTACAATTTCTAACAAAAATTTAGCTTATAATTACCAATTACCATCAATGATTGGCAAATTATTTTACCGATATAATCACATAATCGAGGACTATAACAGATGCAAAAACTTAATGATGTTGAACACATCACGTATAGTCTTAAAAATTAGATTAAAAAAAAAAAAAAAAAATGTATACGCGTCAGAAATGGAGTTACTCTTACAATATTATGCATCAGTTTTTAAAAATTATAAAATTCAAACTTATCGCCTTTCGAAAGTAGTTTCGAAATTGCACAAAGTAGGTGCGTATTTTTTTGCCACCCTAAATTAGAAAAATGATGAAAATAATATTAATAGGCCCCTATTAATTAGCCATAATGAGAAAACTCGTATTATAAACTTTTACTTATAACGGTACCAAAATAATTAAAATAATTCTTTTTTTCTTTTTTTTTTTTTTTTAAATGTAATATTTACATTTTACAGAGCTTTGTACACATTTAAAAATACTTCAAATATTCCAAAGTAACGATCGTTTAGATGTTGCTCGAACATCTGAAATTGTACAACATAAATTCACATTTAAAAAAAATAAAAAATAAAACGCATTTTATTAGTCAATAAATTTTAGCGGCAAAGCAAATCACAAAGGTAATATCCGAAAAATTTTGTAGTACAGCAGAGTTACTCGGAGTCAATATAATCAATTATGAAACCATACGGGACGTCAGCTGTCGGATCTTCTCGACATTTTATGAATAAAGAATATGTATTCAAGCAATTTTGGATACACGTTTTATAACTCCGCAGAAAAGTTCAAACTCACAACTTGGCAATAATTATACGTTTCATCAGCTGTATCAAACAATCCGAATACCAATTTCAACATAAAAACTTAGATCTAAACTTTTTCCCTTTTCAGTGATAAAGGAATTTCCGGCCAAACTTCATAAACCACGAAAATAATATCAACTATTCAACTAAACAGAGTCCTGTCTATTAATCATATTAAAAAGCAATATACTTAACAAACGAACGGCAAAACTGAAAATTATTTAGGAACAAGCCAGTCTATAATGGAATAGAAAATTTTAAGATAAACTGAAAAATACCGCGTGTTTTAAGACGAAAGAACAAATTACAACGCTATAGAAATTATAAGAGGCATTTATTAATTAGCACAACACCAAACATAGTGAAGATAAATGAGAGATCAGGTGTTCTTTAGAAAAGTAAGACGATTGACTAACAAATATGTAAAGCTGAAGAAAAACAACTCGCCCAGATAACGGATTGTGAAATTAAGCTACTGGCGATCTGATGAGAGTACACTGGGGCCAGTTCCTTTCTACTTTTAGATTATCCGCCTTTACTTCTCTGGTATAACCAATATTCAATTTCAGATATTAGGTATATACCTGGAAGCGATTCGGATCTGGAACGAGACAAGTCTCGATAACCTATGACACTTCTGATTTAGTAGCCAAACGCTTTAACCATTAGGCTACCACGCTACCAATCGAAATTAAACAAATTAATTTTAAAAATTTAAACGCATATTCGAGTAATCGGAAGAAAATTATTTCCTACAACATGCAATACGGCATTTTATAAATACAACAAGTATTAAATGTACAGTTCAGTTAAAACACTCGAGAAAAAATTTTGTGCCTTCATTGTTTTAGCCGAACAACGTTATCTCTATCGTAATATGGCTTCATCGGCCACGCATAAAAAAATTATTAAATCGAGAATACTATTTAAAATCGCAGAAAAAGTATATAAACACACTAGTCTCGAAAAAAAAAAAAAAAACCTACAGGAATTGACTGATAAAATTATTACCATGTGTAAAAGCACCGTCAGATTTTAATATATATTCTCAATTCTAATAGAAACAAATTTCAAAAAACTTTAAAATCAAACCAAATCAATCTATTTCTATGTGCAAAAATTTATACGTGATTAACGGGATGATAAAATATTCATCATATATACGCATAATTATGCAAGCGCAGTCGGAACCGGTACTAGAATAATAAAATTAAAATCTACAAAAAGTCTATAAGATACAATGGTCAATCAGGTACCGATATAGAAAATTTCCCTATCTACAATTCGAGAATAATTACTCTCTTTATGTTTACCAAATTTAAACTTTATTAATACAAAATATGATAATAATAATAATTACATATGTCTAAAACTTATAATGGTATACACATAACTTTATATTTACGTAAACATTCGACTGAATCACACTACTTATTTTATACATCCATACTTTTACATGGCCACAGACACGCACTAAGGTGTATATCATGTCTTGTGAAATTAAGCTTCTCATAAAGTACACTAAGCTTAATATGGATCTGAAGAGAATATTGAGCCCAGTTTCTTTCTATACTTGGAATCCGCCTTTACTTTACCAGATTTCTCTGATATAACCAATATCCAATTTCAGGCTGAGTAAACCTGGGGGAGGAACGACTTGGATCCGGAGAACGAGACAAGTCTCGATAAGTATGATACTTTCGATTTGGTAGCCAAGCACCTTAACTACTAGGCTACCGAGCTCCTATTTATAACATATACATATACAAACTGACACACAACCAAGCACCCAAGCCACCTCCAAACATACCAAACATACCCACTTTGTACATGGACACACACTGAAACAGAATTAAACATAAATATAAAGAACCTGAACATATGTATGCTACCTCTATATACACATACGCATATGCATCCACACACGAGATATTGTATATACATCTACATACCTTTGAAACACAAACTTCAGAACTTTGCAGTCACATCATGCACACATACACAGAAAACACAAGGAATGAATCTAGTGGGTGGGGGGGGGGGGGGGGGGCAATGCCCCCAGAACTTAATAGAAGCTGTTTAAGAATGCGGCAATTTCATAGGAAATCAAATCCTTTTTATTCGCTTTCTTTACACTTACGTCAAAAGTTGTTACCAAAAAACATTTTGAAATAGTTAAATTAGTCGTATATTTTTAAATTTCAAAATTACGAGATTTATTTTTGACAAAAAAATGAAACGTCATAAAATAACAATAAAAGAAAATGATCTTTTAAAATTTGACTTTGGCGTTTGCTTGTTATTCTGTGAAAAAACCGATATGCTTTTATTGCAAATGTGCGAAAGATGTAAAATACTAACGAGCTGAAAAAATTATTCGCTGCAGTTGGTATTTTTTGTCAGCGTAAACGGGAACTCTCAGGATTCACACCGATGATCCATTTATCATTAATATCAATAAATTGTTTTTAAAGGTTTCTCTTTTCGGTTTTCATTTATTTCGTTTTTTTTTTTTTTAAAGGGACATGATCTACAGACAACTTTATTTCAGCGGGGTCTCTATTGCTTTTTTCTTATTTTTTATTTCCAAGAAAAGTCCGCATTTAAAACAGCTGAAACCACGATATATTCGTTTATTATAAAAAGATAATGAACCCGTTAGAATGTTTTTACACAATATGATGTTCTTTAATGCTGCAATTAGAACTAATAATTTTAAAACCAACTGAGAAAACATTATTGTTTATAATCGGTTATTTTACTTGAAATTTATTATTCACACTTACTTTTTCATTATTTTAAATTACATAATAAATCATTTTTTACATATTTGGTTTTATCTAGGAATATCAAACAAAAATTTTCTTAGTATAAATATAAAACAAAGCTGCCCCTCCAAAACAGATTCCTGAATTCATCCCTGGAAAACACATATCTGGATGAGTATGCGTATATATTCATAGCTCAAATGATAACTAAGAAATGTAAAGAAAAACAAAAAAAAAAACAAGAAATAACACATCTTGCCCCGATGATATCCTTGTTTGTCGTCTACTTTGGAAAAACTGTTTAAAAAACATATACCGAAATAAAGAGATTACGTTCAATAACTGAATCTTCAGTGTTTGGAGTCAGAAGTCAACGTATTCTCTGTCTGTTAAACTCGTCTCTAGATACTCAAGTTTATCGACGCGTGTTTTTTTTATACTTTATCCATCTAACTTTCTAATTTTGTTTTATCCTAATTTTCATTAGCTAAGAGTATCATATGTTTCTCTCCCCGTTCTTATCAAGTTTTTTTTAGCGTTTTGTATGCGTGTACCACCTATTTTCTATTAACACCATTTGTAAAAACTGATTTTCTTTATATGTATCCTTCATCGTTTAGAACATTATTATTTATTGTTTTTCGTTTATACGATATTAAAAGGTGTTACCCCAAAAACTTCCTGTCCGCTAACTATTCTTAATTGTACCACAACTCGTTGTTTTTGTTTGCTGTATAGTTTTCATAGGTGTCAATTATTTGTCTTTCCAAGATCCTATTCTCGCGTATCTATTTTGTAACTCGTTCCATCAAACGCTTTTTTAAAGTGTGTCTAGTTTAGAGATTGTTTTCCTCACTGGTTGTGTGATAATAACGGTTGCTCCCGCATCATAGTTATTCTCGCGTAATAGCTGCTAATATTGAACGATAATTGTAAAAATAAAGAAAGTAAATGCTTACGTATCGGCGATGTAGAGAACGGAGAACCCGGTCTTGAACAGGCTTTTTCTATAACTGACGGATCAATAAAAAGTTGCAAATCCGAAACCGGTATATTCTCGTATAACGAACTCACCTCATTATCGGACATATTACTGATATCGTGAGTACGGGTCAATTTCTCCACCACCTAAGCATAAAACCATATTTATGAGAAAAAAATTTTAAATACTAAAACTCCAAAAATCACGCTAATGAAATGATCTTTTCTTTTTATTTCTTCCGTCGTTGGAGCACCTTTTTTTTTTTTTTTTTTTTTACTAAACCATTAAAAAGCTTACTTACTGATTACAATTTAATTCCGCTTAAAGTCGATATTAACAATATAAATAAACGACAAGAAATAAAAAGTCAAATGAAAAAAGTTAGGGAAACAAGTTTATTTAAATAATTAAAATAATTACACTATAAAACTTATACGAACACAAACACATGTGCAGATACGTAAAAATAAACAAATAAATCATATATTAAACGAGTATGAGTTTTTCGTAACGAAATTATACGCGAACATTAATTTTAAACATAAAAGCAAACCAGTTTTGAAATTAACGAATTCAACAGAACAAAAGTGTCCTTCGCCTACTGTTTTTGTAGGACTCTAATGGTCCCCCCGTAAGGCAGTCTGCATGTACGGAAATTTAGGTAATTGCACTGACGTAAAACACACGGCTAAATAGGAGTGACGTGAATGATAAGACGAATGAAATGGTAGAAAAAGCCTACTTATGATTTTTTTTAGGAAATGTTTTTTTCCCTTTTTTATTAATCTTAGTATGAATATTATTAACCAAAATTTAGATAAATATAAAAGTTGCTTTTTACAAACTGCGAAAGAACGGAAATTCGAAATTTTTGCACCTTTATTCTTGTTCTTGTATAAATCGTAGACGAGCGAAATTGATCGACGTAATTAAATTTACATTAAGTATTTTCACATTTAATTAAAAATGTAATCGACAAATAACTCTATGTAATTTAATTTTTAAATTACATCCGATAATAAAAAATAAAACAATCTGCATGGTGTTGAATTTTAATACATTTTCCGAAGTAGATAAAACTGTAATTGAAAACTATCGCATTTCGCGCGCGCTTAACTTTCATCTTCAATTTATTTTATTTATTAATATTCTTTTTCACCGTGTAACTTTCTGAAATGAATTGTTTGCCGCAGAATTCTAAACCTAGGTCCTTAATAAACCCTCCCTCCGTACCCACCACTTCTTTTATTGGTCAGTGGATGTTGTGTAAACGTAGAAAGTAGTAATTTTAAAAAATAAAGAAAAAATCTAATTTATCTCAACGCCAAAATATAGTGTCGCAAGTTACAGTATTTATTTCGATAGCAGGAAACATGGCAACCGCCGCTAAAACACTTATTTGCCTGCACAAAATATTCGAAGGTCGGATGATCAAAGGAATAGCGTAAAATTAAACAAATTTATGAAATTAAAGCAAATACTCTGGGGGACATTGTAAAATATTTGAAAGTAGCCAAGCTGGGTTGACAAAATCTGATAGATGCGAACGAAAGTTATGTTTAAGTCATCTGGGGACCTCTTAATATATCAATAAACAAATTCTGTTGAGACAGTATTATTCAAGAATAAACGAGATTAATGGAGAATGTAACGTTTTTTGTTTTGTTTTTTTTTTTGGGGGGGGGTATAAGAATTATAAGAATATGGGATACTTTCGAGTGTTTATTCATGCTTACCCACCTCTGCCAGAACTAACAAGTGAAAAATGTAAAGAGGAAATCATCACGGTTTTCTTCAGCTATGCAGCGATTTATTCACTTTTTTTATAGGCTCCGTCATCTGGTCTACAAGTGCTTGTAATTTGTTAGAAAAAAAATTGAATGAAAACGGGGAAAAATAACAATCAGTGAGACTGCCGGTCAAATATCGCAACAGAGATTTGAAACATCTCTGATCGCCTCAGAATCTGAGTAGGTGATCTAAGTCCATGTAGTTGGGTCAGTATTGACACCGAGCCCATTAAAAAAAAAAAAAAAACATTAAATGATTGAACGTAATGAATGATAAAAAAAAAATAAGAGGAAAATTAAAACCGACCATATCGCAGCTGAGGAGCAACTGATTGAACAATGAAGTCAGTAACATTATTTTTTTTTCCATCTACAAACTGGCCATCTAGGGACCATTTAGCAATATACTTGATAGGCGGAATAAATATTAAGCATGAAGGGAGAAGTACTCAATGGTACATCCTACTCGACAGTAGTCTTTACCTTAAATAAGGTAATGAGGTTTATTACGCTTCAGCCACCTCACATCACTAACACTGTATGCAGCAGAGTCCAATAGCAAGTTTGTTCGGATAACTTTCCAAGTGTCTTCTCCTGTATGTCTTCGGGCATGAGCTTTAATAACATCTTTCGCATACTCTACATCTAAATCCTGATGCAAGGTTAAGTTTGTTACACATACCATGGCGCCTTAGTTACGAGACTATTTTATTCTACATAGTCTGTATTATCCTCAAATTTTTAGGTTTGACGCAACCTCAAAGCTATGTTTACTCCGTAGGTCCAAATAGGCTTCAAAATACTTGTGTATATCAAACGTTTATTATCTACATTTAAAACGCTATTTCTTCCTATGTGCCGGTACATTTTTTTAATACAAACATCTAATTATTTTTTCTTTGCCTATATGTGCTGTTTCCATGCTAAGCGACTATCTAGATGTAATCCCCCAAGTACTTGACTGTTGTGTTCTCACAGGAAACTCCGTGTTCTATTTATCCTGACAGCTGGCGTTATGAGCCTTCTATTCGTGAAATGAGCTTTTACTGATTTACTTTTGTTGATCTGAACTTTCCACTTTTTAAACCAGCTTTCCTCCGCCTCAGTAATAAGAATCTTCTAAAGATTGTCGCTCGCTATCTTTGGATTTGAATGTGATGCAAGTAATGCCGTGTCGTCAGCAATTGCAGCCACCTGTACGTTTAACAGGAAAATCTGCTGTATATATCAAATATAGCGTGGGTCCCAGAACTGATCTCCGGGACATTCCTGCTAAAAATGGAAGTAGTTCTGAATATGCATGCTCATAGTACACCTGGTAATATCGGTTGTTATGAAGATATGAACTCAACAAGAGATATAAACTGGTTAATAACAGAATTTTTACTTTACAATATATACCGTTATGCCAAACTTCATCAAAAGCCTGTTGCATATCGAGAAATGCCGCTGTACACACATTTTTTGTCTCCAAACTTTTTTTTAAACACTTACCACTCTGTGCAGCTGATCCACTATGGAATGCTGTTTTAAGAAACCGAACTAATGTTCTGGAATTATATTCGTGCAATCTATTTAATATAAATTTCTCCATTACCTTCGACATAACAAGCAACAAGGAAATGAGACGATAAGACGTTACAGCATGCGGATTTTTTCCCGGTTTCGCAATCATAATAATTTGCGCAAACTTCCATTGTACCGGAAAGTAACATAGGCGAAATGTTGCTTTACATAAAATGTCAGCAACATCACAGCCTTTCGCGGAAGTCTATGCAATAGTTCTGCGCTTATTAAATCAAAACTGGGACTGCTTCACCTTTTCAGTCTCGTTTTAAGTACGCTTTTCACATCTTGAGGTGACGCTGACTTGATCGGAGACAATAACTGGAAGTCAGTAACATGTAACATGAATTCGGAATTGAGTAAACAGCGATCTATCATAAATTATCACCGAACTGTTGCCCAAAATCAATTTAGCCGACCGCTATTAAAAAATATAAATAACTGTAGCCAAATGGACAATAAGTTCAGGCAAAAAAAAAAAAAAAATAAATAAATAAATAAATAAATAAAGAGACATAAAAAAAACAAAAAAACTATAAAATCGCAGTTAATGAAATAATTGTTAAAAATGCAAGCACTATCGATAATCAACGAGGAAAAACATTATATACTCTCAGGATAAACACAAAATTTACAGTAGAGATGTGCAAATCAACTCCGCTAGAGGAGTTGGATATACATATAAGTGTCCTTTCCGACTAGGGATATACATTAATGATGCAACGAATAGTTGTTTGACCGGATACCGGATACCGGATATTCGGCCTAACCACCAGCCGAATATTCGGCTGGTGGTGTGATACCTACATTTTGAGTTTCGTAGGTGCGTGTCGCGTACCGCCACGCCGCCCGCGCAATATTTTGTAAAAATATATGACAACAAATATGAAAATCTTTTTCATAACATTGATGTATAATAAAAATACAAATATGAATAGGCAATTCGAAATGGAAATGAATTTTGATTTATTTAAGCTGAAAACTTTAAAAAAGTTAAGTTGATTCAGTTCGACGGCAAACTGCAATATCGGCGAATAAAAATTTATTTTGTACAACCAATAATTCGAAATATAGAATTCATATGCACCGATTTGAAAAAAAAAAGACCAATTCATTTATCTGCGTCGCCTATATGGATACAACAGTATAGAATAGTCAGCAGAAAGGTGATGCTTGGCAGCTCTTTTTTTTTACGCTAAAATGAAAACAAAAAAAACTCATCTTCTTTTAAAGTCTGTCTTCGATGTTTCGTTTTTGTTCTAGGATAAATTAAAATGCTGTTATGCAGTATGTGTAAAAATCTTATTCATGACATTTTTAAAGAAAGGAGATAAAATAATATGAGTAGTTGTTTTTTTGTCGGTAATTTAATATCACATCGCATCGGTCGGTTAAATGGTTACCTACGTGTTTTTTAGTTGTTTTTTTTTTGTTTTTGTTTTTGTTCTTAAATGAAAGCAATACACTTTGTTTTGGGTTCATCTCTGTTAATAGCTTCCACGTTTATTTCGAATAGCTTTTTTAAATTCAAAGTTATTTAGTTTAAAACAGTTTGTAATACAATCAACTTGAATTAGCGATTATCCGTATTTGGTACGTAGAGATATTTGTTTCATTAATTCAATTATATTTTTCTTACATTTATGACTCTTCTAAGCTGAAACCCACGCTACGCCACTGGTAATAGAGACAGTTTTATCGTGTCAGTCAGCACAAAACAATTTCGTTTGTACGCTCGTGTATTTTTAGATAATAAAATAAGTTAGTGGTGTTATCGTGTGATACTTAGTGGTTTTGTATTAATTAACATTTACCTACTGTGTCATTAGTGTGTTTATAAAAAATGGCAACAAGAAGGTCTCCGCTTTGGAATTATTTTGAGATAGACAAAGAAGAAGCTAAATATGCTATTTGTTTAATCTGCAAACTAAAAGTTTCACGTGGCGGAGAGGGAAAGAAAGCTGGAACCTCGTGCATGAAAAACCACTTGAAAGCCAAGCATCCTGATGAGTTTAGCGAAATTTATGGTGGTTCGTCCTCATATGTTAGACCTGCTATTTCTACGAGCTCAACTGCAAGTACTTGTACCGCGGCCTCTCAACCATCCTTGCAAAAGCAATTGACTTTAGCTGAAACTGTTGAGCGAAAACAATATTGGGGGATAAATGATTCAAAATCGCAGAAATTTCACTATTTGATTGGCGAAATGATCGCGTTGGATAACGAACCACCATCCATTGTTGACCGAGTTGGATTTAATAGGCTCATGCAAAAAGCGGTGCCGAGGTACAAGTTGCCCAGTCGCACTTATATGACTGAAAAAATAATACCGGACATATACGACCGAATTACCAAGAAAATTATGGAAAAAATTTTAAACGCTGCAGCTGTTTCCATTACGTCAGATATATGGACTTGTGACCACAATAATGAAAGTTTTCTGAGCTTCACCGCCCATTGGATATCTCCAGATTTCAAACTGCAACATGGCGTTTTGGCAATGAAGCCCTTTTCAGGGTCTCACACCGGAGATAACATAGCAAACGAGCTTAACATTATTGCTGCACGGTGGAATATTCCATTAAATAAAATACATATTGTACATGATAGTGGGGCTAATATGGTAAAAGGAGTTCAAGTGGCTGAATACGATTCAGCTAGGTGTTTTATTCACTCTCTCCAGCGGGTCATTACTGAATCACTTAAAACTCAACCTGATTTAGTAGAGATGCTGAATGCCACAAGACGCATCGTAACTCATTTTAATCATTCGGGATTAGCACAAGAGAAACTGAAGGCAATTCAAAACGAGTTAAAGTTACCAGAACATCAGTTGGTACAAGATATCAGTACACGTTGGAACTCGACGTACTATTTACAAGAGCGGCTGCTAGAACAGAGACGCGCTGTTTCTCTGTATATAGCCGACCACAATAAACTCAGTAACTTGACTCCTCAGCAATGGAGTTTAATGGAGCAATGCATCATTCTCCTCAAACCATTCGAGGAAATAACGAAGATCACGAGCTCAGGTTTGTCGTGCATTTCAGAAGTTATACCGCATGTAGCGGTTTTGATGAGGTACATTCAAAAGGAAGAAACTTCATGCAAAGTCCCTAACTTATTGCAATTTCTAACGTCCCTGAAAACTCAATTGCAACAACGCTTCGAACATGTTGATGAAAATCCAAAGTATTTCCTGGCTACATTATTGGATCCCAGGTTCAAGACCAACTTTTTTGGGGTAATACAAGCAGAAAAGGCTCGCCAAAGCCTCTTATTGGAGGGTCTAAAACTGAGTTGCAGTGAAGAGGATGCATCCAGCAGTGGAGGCGATTCACCTCCATTGAAGAAAAGAGTAGACAGTGGCATGAGTGTTCATGATTCATTTTGGGACTGTTTTAATGAAGTTGCCAAAGATAACAATCAAACTGAAGACTCTGATAATAGTGCTATAGCCAATGAACTTGACTTTTACTTAAAAATGGTTCGTCTTGATCGACAAAGTGACCCTTACGCATGGTGGGCAGCAAACGCCAAACAATTTCCGATTTTGGTTAAATTTGTCCAAATTTATCTCTCTTCCCCATGTAGCAGTGTGTACAGTGAGAGACTGTTTTCAGAGGCTGGGCTTATATATGAAAACAAGAGGAATCGTTTGCTTCCTAAAAATGCTGAAAATCTTGTTTTTATACATCATAATTTACCTTCGGTGGATTTCCAATATTAAATTAATTAATATTACTATCACTAGTTACAAATAAGTAAATTTTTTAACTATCAGTATTATCACCAAGTTACTTTAAATAATTGATTTGTTATAAAAAGTTAAAGTTGTTTAAAATAATAAAAAGCTTCAATTACAACTGTGTCTTTATTTAGATTACATTTATAAAATCTACCAAGTTTACTATCCGGTATCCGGCCAGATAGTACATTACCATCCGGTATCCGGCTGGATAGTAAAAAAGGGCCGGATAAGCCGAATACCGGATAGTAACCGAATATTCGGTGCATCTCTAATATACATATATCTGTTTCTCAATCAAACTCGGATCGAATAATCTATTTCATGTCTAGTGTGTAATCGTAATATTAGTCTGCGTGTTCATTCAGATTTGAAAATATTAAATCACACAGTCGCTATTGCCTCTCTATACTGTAGTCTATGAAGACGACCTAATTCTGTGAAACAGTAATAAGTCAGATTTTGACAGTTGCGCGCCCAGCTGACACCTTTCGGAGCGGAGATAAACTGCGTCCGGAATGACAACATTTGTTCGTTATGTGACGTCTTTTGCAGTTATGATTAAATCATGTCATCGGAGATATATCCGACTGTGTCCGACGCGCGGATATATTTCGGAGGATATAACTGTATCCGGAGTTACCCATGCCACAGTATAGAGAGCGATTAACTCGTACAGCTAAATATAGTACAAAATCCTTGCATTAACATTTGAACTGCTGACTGAACTTACACACTAAACATTACTTAGCAACTAAACAAGTTTACTAAAAATATACAAACATGGTTAATAAAGTGATAGAGAAAAAAAAAAAAAAAACATTAAAAACGTTACACTCTTGTCGTGATTTTACATTCACCGCCTGTCTACTTTTGGCAAAAATCATGTAGCACAACCTTACATATACATCGGTAATTAAGCTCTCTATGAAAAAGTTTAATGCTCAATTTAGGCTTTTATTCAAAAATAATTTTGTAGATAGGGAAAAAAGCTCTCGCCAAAAAGTTTATCTGTTTCTGGAATACAAAACACCACACAACTCTGACCGGGTACTTTTTATCATAAATCATTAAGAAATTCTCTAACAAAAAAAAACAAGCCGTAGGCTATTGGAATTTACCTGGTTTAGAAAAACATTAAAAAATATTAAGCCACCAATTGGATAAATTAATTTAAAGATACAAAAATTTTGAAAAAAAAAGAAAATCTAATAGATAAAACCCGCTGGCTAGATTTACAAAGTAAATATCTGAGAGTGCAATAGACACGGGAAAAGAATTATCAGCTCAGTGTAGAGATGTACTCGACAAGTGATTTGCAGGAGCAGCTCTGCTCGGAATAGTGCGTCAAAATGAGCAATGATTTTTTTGCTACTCCGTGTCGGATGCTCCGAGACAAAATCATTATTTTTACCCTTTCAACTGACGTGCAAAACTTTTGATTAATAAAAATTAACATTTTTTTACATAATTAAAAATAACACTAAAGAATTATTATAAACTTTTAATCAGCCTTACGTTGTTAACTGCGCCCCAGATTTTTTATCAGAAGGAACTATGTTTTACAATGAAATTAAAACGATATAAATATTTTTAAAGCAGTATTTATGGGATTTTAAGAAACAGAAAAAATGTACACCATATAATAACGCAGCTCGATGCAAACAAAAAAAAAAAGTTATAAACTGACTCAATATGTATGTATGTGTCTTATTTAATGTAAGTAACTTTTAAGAATTTATAATAAAACTGAAACAAAATCTTCTAAGATACTGTATTTATTATTTTATACATTGTTTAAGTATATTCACGACAATAATACATTTTTTTACACTTAATTAAACAATTATAATTGTTTAATTAAGTGTAAAAAAATGTATTATTGTCTTCTGAGATAATTAAATATTTAATATTAAAAATTTGATTTGTTTTTTAGGCAGACATTGTTCGTACAGCAATGAAACAAAATCAAAAACAAAACAAAAAAAATAATAGCACTTACGCATAAAAATAGTGGAAAAAAAGGTGGGGACAGATTCGTATTCGCGATAAATTTCACAAATCATTTATATATCATTCATTTTAATTCCCGAAAATGTGTTTTAATGTGTGTATGTTTGTGTAGTGCGCTTGGATAAGTAGAGACTAGGCATAACTCCGAACACAGTTATATCCTGGGAAATATATCCGCGGTCGGACACAGTTGCATATATCTCCGACTGACATGATTTAATATATCACAACTCTGAAAGAGACGTCTCACACAACGAACAAATGTTGTCATTCCAGTCACAGTTAAATTCACCTCTGACGGAGTAATTTGATGTATTTCCGCTCCGAAAGCCGTCAGCTAGGCGCGCAACTGTCAATATCATTACTGTTTCACAGAATTATGTCCTGTTCATAGATTGCAGTATAGAGGGGTAATAGCGACAGTGTGATTTAACATTTTCAAATCTGAATGAGTAATGTGATCCACAAAATTAATATGCTAGGTGTGTTATTTAACGCGATATGAATTAGCTATTTTATCAAAAAAAGAAAATACTGGTAAAATTGCGTGAAGAACATGTGCATCGTGTTCAAGGAAGTTCTGTTGCTTTAAACGTTCGGAGTAGTGCTATATGGAGTTGGAGTTGAATCCGCAGCCGAAAAATATGAACCCAAAACTGTTCAGCGGAGTTGATTTGTGCATCACTAGTAGAGACAGTGGAACATTCAACAAAAGAAACAACGCCGTTTTCCCACCCGCTACTCTGGAACAGTAAATTGTCACTGGAGCAACAGTCAGAGCGATTGCCGAAGCAGTGAACGGTGTTCTCTGACCACAGCTCCGAATCGCAACTGCTCATTTGTCAGAGCAGTAACAAAAATGCGGAGCTGCGATTTTTGAGCCATCACTAGTTCAGAGGAATCGAAAAAAGTCAAAAAGCAATGCCACCGGAGAAAGTGCGAGATTAATAATAAATCTGACTTTAGAACAAGAATGAAAAACGTTATTAGTGTTGAAAATAAAGAGAAGCGAAGAATATCTAGCCAGAAAAAAGAAGAAAACGACAAAGTGAAAAAGCAAAAGCGCGCGGAACTTTCAGATAATAATTAAACATTGAACGCAGATGGGATCTGAGTGTTCATCTCTTTCTGCTGAGTGCTCTGCTTTCTATTCCATTTTATTGATACTCGGTATTCCTACTCCATATTGCGCCTCCTATGTCCTATATTTTCCCTCTCCACAAATTGTTCCTATTATATTAATTATTTCCTCCTAATAACGTTTGATATCGTATAAAGATATAATTGATTCCTTCCTATTCTAATTGTTTCTGGGTAATGATCCCCGGTTAACAGCCCCCCCCCCCCAAAAAAAAGATTGGCTTATATTCACGCAGTCTATATAGATGGTTCGACTTTGAAAAATGTTTAGCAATTTTTTCCGACTACTAATGCTATAAAACTCTTCTGGCTAAGCGTGTTACAGATGTTTCTGGTTTGTCTTGACTACTCAATAATATAACAGAAATTGCAGCATTTCAAGGATTTCTACCAGTGCAGCAGCACGCTTTTTATAATTTTGTTTATATTTCACTTTCAGTCACGTTCATTCGCATCAGGATATTTAGAATGGAATTTAAGGTCAAACATTAACCCGTGTACAAAGGAGTACGCAATCGGATAAATTAAGAAAAACTGGAAAAACTAAAAAAACTGACATCGCTTCATTCGTCTTGCTTCTCAGATAGCGAGGCAGCTACGTGTAACACATACAATTAAAAGGTGCGCATCCTCTCCGGTATTTGTGACGGTAATTTTTCTTTTTCCAGCCAGTTTTCGATTGTTCACATTTGAAAAATTCCAAAAACATCATAATTAATAAACAAATATATATATATAAATATAGTTTCCACAGTCCCCAAAATATTAGTACGCTATGTTCACACGATGTTGTGGAAATACGGTTTTAGTATTAAACACATTGTAATAATATTTACTGGAAATTCGATTTATCGTTTTTTTATTTATTTTATTTTTTTTGTTTATTATCGATACTTGGTGACCGAGCTTGACTCGAATTCATTCCGAACTTGTAGACCAATTAAAGTATATTCAAAAGAGCTTCATAAACTTTTAGAATATAATAATAACACACGCACGTAATATTACAATTTCATACGTTACTTCATTTTTCCATTACGAAAGTGTAATTTAGTTTCCATAATATTTAAAATCGTCATATAAATATAGTGAACAAATTTACATCATCTCGAAATTTACATTTGTAAATACGAAAATTATTCTTTATTTACTTTTACTAAACCGAAAATACAAGTGTTCGGATCACTAACACAACATTGTCTGTCTCCATTTCATAGCGCAACCGATATTTCTAGACCATAAAGCTCTCTACCAACTTGTAAATCGAATCAAAATCATTAGAGCCGTTTAACCACAATTGCATATTTTTACCAGGATTACGTACGTAATAATAATATGTGTATATTAACTGAGCTTTGCTCAGATCTGAACTTGCGAGTCAATAGATTAACAAGTTTCACAAGCAGTCAAACATTTAGTAGTAATATGTAGGCGAAATGTACACATTCGTCTTTACGTTAAAGTATTCTCGCTTTACAAAAATAAATATTTAAAAGACGAAAATATTCAATACAAACGATCATCGTGGTATAACCTTTTATAACGTTCTATCTGTTTGAACTGACGTAATCTTTGAATCCATTTTGCAAATAAGCAAATTTCATCAGAAAATAAAACTATTATTATGGCTTTATTTATTTTTAATTAACAATGGTAAATTAATTTATTATTTTTTACCACGGTGTAAATAAGCGTTTCACTTACTTTTTAATAAACCCTAAAAACGCGATGATTGTTAAAGCGAACCCACTGGTGGTCACCTCCCTTTTTTAAAATTGCTCGTTTCTTAGAATTTTCTTGACGATAAAACCTCAACAAATCGATTTAGATAAAACCCTGAAATCTCCATCAAAATCGTTCGAGTACTTTCCAAGAACTCAGATATACATGCAGGGCTGTATCTGAGGGGGGTAGGGGGTTTTCAGAGTTCAAACCCATCCCCCGAAATGCCTACGAAATAATAACCGCTTGAATCAAATGGACCGAAATTCAGAATAAATTTATTTCTATTCAATTTTTGACAAAAGAAAAGAAATTAAAATTTTTATGAATTCTATGGAAACGACTGTTTTTTATTTGTTTTTATTGTAGTGTTCAAATATTGCATATACTAACTGACTACAAGACTTTAGTGTACCGTTTCTAAATAAATATATGTATTTCATGATAACACACACACACGCATATATATATGTATAATTATAAAAATATTTTCGAAACCCACCCCCGAAATTTTGGTCTAGATACGGCCCTGTATACATTTATACATGTATACATATATACATATATACACAATTTTTGCTAATATTATAAGATTTTCTTTGTACGTTATATAGCGCATTCTTCCTCGTTTTTTCCATTTAATTTCCCGTTCAGTCATAAATGATCATATAAAAGGTTTATAGATGGCCGGGTCTTTTTTCAAATCTGTCATTTTCAAAAATGTGAATGTAATAAACCGTTTACTCCCATACATTAGCACAAAATTTCAACAACCAATGAAGATAATTTAATTAAGACTAAAAAACTGTTTTTATTTTTCTTTAAAAATTCGGGCACTTAAAAAAATATATTGCTTAATTTTTTGGTGATTAAGCTAGGTCTTGTTCAAGTATACTAGAGGACATAGGTAAAGTATTTTATTTTCAATTATTTCATATATAATTTTAATAAATTATTGATACAGATTATAAAATATATATATATATATGCGTATATATATATATATATGCGTATATATATATATATATATATATATGTAAATGAATATATTTGTACGTATGTTTGTCCAGTATACGTTTCTGTACCGCTGGACGGATCATGCTAAAATTTTCAGGATGTATTCGTGGTGTCCAAACGAAGGTTTCAAGATGTGGTTAAGTTTTCTAAATATGAGGTTTTAAGTAGTTGAGATATGATCAGTGTTACAGAAATGTATACGGGACGCATAAAAGGAATTAATTTTTATAAAATTTTACATAAAATTATCACTGTGGTAAATAATAAACCCTAAATGGCATTTTACTCATTTCTATCATAAGTAAATTCACCGCGTTCTGTTACCGAAATCAACAAATCACCGTGAGATAATCTAAACATACAGGTCGTGCTCCTAGCCTGATATTTAAAAGAAATAGTAGTGTTTTCTATCAGTTTTTACAGAGAAATAAAAAATCCTGCAACGGAATTTTTAATATTTACTATCGGGAGAATGTTATTTATACTGGAATTTGAAATCTTTACTGAACCATTGTTATTTTGATTTTATGGTAATAAATTAACTTTAATAAAATGCTCGAGACGAAGAATTCGGAAGATATGAGTGAAGAAGAATGTGTAATGATGGGAGATCACCGTGTGAATAACTGAGCACATTTATAATGCTGGCTGTGTATGCTATTTAGATGAGCGGAACTTTTTGTTAGAGCAGGCAGACAAGTTATGCAAAGATCGATCATCTTTAATTAAACGTGAAACGTGAAGACCATTTTTTGTTGGACGGTGATAAACATGTTTCCCCCAAAAGAGAGAAAGAATCTGTACATAAGTATAATTCCGGATAAACAGAAATTTTTTTTTATTAATTTCCAAGTACAGATTTAAACGGGTATTGTATACACAAGCGAAGCCGCGGGTAACAGCTAGTATAATATAATATACGTATAATTTTTGAAAATCCCAGAAACGAACATTTTTTGTTATTTAATTGATAAAATAGTGCAAAGGGAAAATCGTAAGCCTCACAATGTGATTACCTAAATTCTAAATAAAAATTGCAAAAAGAAAAATGTAATATATGTATAATGAGCTCTAAAATCATTAACTACTTTTTTTTGTTTCCAACGATCCTAACATTCAACGATTTTAATCAGATCTTATCTAAGTCAATCCAGAGAAAGTCCACTATATTTTTCCCTAAAGGATGTGTCGTCGCACAAGATCAAAACTTACTTAAACTTGTTATACAGCCGATTTCTTTAGCTTTTTTGATCATAATTCCTTTTCCTGCTTGTCGGATTAAACTTTTCAGGAATAATTGAATTAATGATGCGGAATATTGAAAATCAGAAAAGGTCAAATTGAATTTGTAGAAGGTTATTCACGCAAATCGGAAACACGATGTTACATACCGGAGAACAAAAATAGTGCTGTATAGTGTGTAATGCATTTGCCAGAACCGGTTCGGAATCTAGGCGATTCAACTTCTTTCGATTTTCTTGTAAATCCAGCTATTAATATATCCAAGTTAGACAAAAATGACTCATACGTATCTGATGAAGGTAAAATGGAAAAAAAGACCAGTTCAATATTTCGACTTCAATTCGGAAAAAAAGCGCTTATGAAACGAGAACGCCACAATAGTTTTGCGACAAACAACAAAATGACGAGAGAAGTTGGTAATACTTAAGCAAAGAAAAATAAAAAACAACAAAGTGGAATTATATGACATAATGAGAAAATACCTGTTAAATATCTTGTCAAGACAAGAGCAACCAGCAGTATACCAGGAATGAGATAACAGAATGCTACTGTTTTTTTGGTTTTTTTTTATTATCATATTTTCAGGTCTTTAAAAAGTTAAGAAGCCTTCGATTTCGTTAATTTTTACGAGTTCTTCTAGTTTGATCGCGTGATATAATAAGCGGTTAATAATTTAAGCTTCTACGCTATAATTAAAAACCCAACTTTCAACTTCGAGGTTAATTATTTTTTTACCTTATAATACCGGTAGCAATAAAAAAAAAGAGATATAAACCATAAAACGTGAAAAACTACTCTGAAGAAAAGTCCATTTATTGTAACAATTGCTTTTTTTTCATTTCTTCTTCGATTATACATTGCAGGATTTTAATTCAACGTCGCAGCGACACGTATACTATGAATCATTGTCTTTCATTAAGTTGTCCGATATTTTGTAGCGATTGGTTAATTCCCCTTGTTTCTATCGGTATTCAGTTACTTTTTCACCTAAAAGAGCAGTCCTTCTTTCTGAACACATGAATAGCAGTCACTTTTATTTTTCTTTGACACAGTTTTAACTGTTTTTATTTTGTGTTTCTTTTATGTACATCTCTTGTTTTGGGAGTCTATTCTTTCTATTTTACTCTGTGTGTCGTTCTTTTTCAGCTACTTCTTGTTTCAACGTTATAAAAATTTCATAAGTTAACATTCCATTACACGCGCATCAGCTCGTGTTGCTCAACAGTCAGCCGAGCGTTGGTGGCGCCCCCTGTGCAGTTGAAGGTGTGCTTAAGCGTTGTGTATCTCACTGATACGGCGCGTGCTAAAATGTAATTATTCTGTATTGTTTGATTTTTTGAACTTTTAGCAGTTTACTTTTTCTTGGTATAAGTTGTGATACGTTGTAGATATAATTATTTTCGTTAGAATAGGTATTTTGTACCTGATGGGTACTCACGTATCTTACAGATACGTCGCGTGTGTTCATGTTAAACCCCTCGTGACTACTTTTTTTCCAACTATTTCATTTTAGGTGAATTTCTAAATGACTTAATTTTGTATTAGATCAATTTATAACGCTAAAACTCAGTGTTTTCTCATTTAGATGCGATATAGCGTAAAAAAGACAGTTTGATCTCAATGATCCAAGAGACATCGACCAAATTCACGAACTCCTACCTCATGACTGTGATATGAGTCATTGATGAACTGCATTTTGAAGATTCACGCCCTCGCTTTTCCGAACCCTCAAACCTCATTCCAGAGGTTCCTGAAGAGGACTGTGACACTGATCGAGAAGAAGAGATTGAAGGGAAAAGAACTCCGACACTGGACAAAGAGTTATTCGGACACATCAACACTGGTAATGAAGACGACCAGAGCTTTCTTGTTTATCATAAAAAACAGGGAAGAAAGGTAATTGCTTGATTTCATGGAAAAAACTCCGTATCCAAATAAGAAGAGAGGTAAGTACAATCTAATAAGGGGACAAAAACAAATCTAGAATCGCGGGCTTGTTTATTTAATGGTAGTATGCTAGAAATTATTGTATCGTTCACAAACCAATATATTGACAGCGTCAAACGTAATTATTCACGTGCCAGAGACGCTAAGAACACTGACAAAACCGAGATCAAAGCATTTATTATCGGCCTTCTTTACATTGCTGGAACGTATAAAATAGGGAAATTGAACCTTACAGATTTATAGGCTATTGATGGATTTGGGATTGAGATATTCCATCTCACCGTCGGTTTCAATAGACTCCGGTTCTTACTTCTAACTCTAAGATTCGGTGACAGGCAAACCAAAGAAGAGCGAAAATCACACTAGATCGTTTTGCCCCTATCAGAGACATTTTTGATAAATTCATCAAGAACTGTAGGGAAAGTGTTATCATGTGGGAGAAGATGTCACCATAGACGAAAAATTGGATGCTTTTAGGAGTAAGTGCCCCTTTATTCAATATATACCGTCCTAACCAAGTAAATATGGTGTTCAAATTTTTCAGGTTTGTATTATACATATAACGTGGAAATATACGCAGGTAAGCAATGTGATGGCCCATTCCAGGTCAGCAATAAACCTGTGTATGTAGTTAAACGTCTAGTAACCCCTCTTCGAAACTCAGGTTGTAACATCACTGCCGACAATTGATTCAACGACACTACTCTCCTTAGCACCCTGTCAACAAATTACGGTCTATCATATGTGGGAACACTAAAGAAGAACAGATGGTAAATCCTGAAGGAGATGAAAGATTTGAAAAAAAAAAAAGGAGGAAGGCGTTCTCCAGTGTTTTTGCATACCATAAAGAAAGCACTGTGGTTTCATATGTGCCACAAAACAAAAACAATAAAAAGAACGCGCTTTTGATCTCAAGTATGCGCACGGATGGAGCGATTGATGAAGAAAGTAGTGAGAAAAAAACCCGGATACGATTACTTATTATAATAAGCAGCACAAAATTAGTGTCGACATGGTGAACAAAATGTGCTATGCGTACAATGTCCAGAGAGGCACTAGAAGATGGCCCCAATGGTGGTATTTTTCACTGTTCTAAATGTTGCTAGAATCAATAGCCAAGTTGTCTTGGGAATGGGCAAAGCGTGCAACCTCGCTGAGTTTCCCTTCGTGAACTCGGGAATGAGCTCATAAGATATCAGTCGTTAGTGCGATTGTAGCTCAAAAACTTGCCCGCGCACTATGGCCTCACGACTTGAGAACTTCTTCCAAATGATCAAATACCGCAAGCTTCAAGCAACTCTGCAGCTACTGATGCTGGTAAACGGAAACGCTGCCAACCTTGCTGGGACGATAACAAAACGAACGGGCTCACAAAATATACGTGCAATGAATGTGGCCATCAAATCACGATTATGTCAAATATCAGAAGGTCTGTCGTTTTAAAACCTGTTAAAGTTGATATATTTTGCAAATTTAAATAAATTTCTGCAATTTGTTCACATTAATTACACATAAATCAAATAACATTTATTGTATACGCTTTTACAAATATATATTCGTTTTGACAAAGCAAGCATATTTTGTTATCTTTTTAGTATAATTGAGACTATATCCTCCCACAGGCAAGCGTATTCATTACCGCTTATCTTATTTATTAATTCTGTCCTTCGCGCTTATGCCATTATAACTTAATACTGCGTCATGTAGATTTACAAACACGTCAGAGCTATAGTCCGTCAGATGCAGATGATTCAACTTTCGTTTAGAACATCTTTTGAGGACTTAAATACTCCCGTTACAATTTTAGGCCTAAGAAGAAAAAAAAAGAAGAAACAATCAACACCATCAGCCCCTATCTAAATAGAACAATTATTTCTCACGTGTAATTAGTTGTATTAAATATTTTTCGATTTATATTTTCAGACGAAAAACTTTTCTGTAAAAAATCTCATATAACAGCGAAAATTACAGAAATTAGAAGTTAGAAGTTAAAGTTAAAACTACGCTGACATAAACGTATTAATAAAATGATATCACATTATAAATTTACAAGAAAAATACAACAAACCCGTATATTTTCGAGGGAAACTTCATAATCGCAGTATAATTAACAATTAAAAATTTTAAAAAAAGATATTTATCCTTAATTACATTGCGATTATGGAACTCGTGTCTAAAACACATCGGTTCATTTATTTTCATTGTGAACTTGTGATATAATATTTTTATTAGTATATTTCTTAGCATCGGTATTCGCGTTGTTTGCAGCTTAATGATAATCAAAAGTAATTCTCAAATTGTTGCATCCGACAAAAATATCGTAGCCAAATTTTCTCCGATTTATTTAATAAAAATATACCAAAAATACGCGTTATATTAATAGTCTATATTTCCAAAAAAAAAAAAACAATTATGGGAGGTAACAATTTGCATATTTCTGTTAGTTAATTTATCCCTTATACAAATACATGATTCGTCTCGTTTCGGACTCAAGTCGCTCCTGGATCTATGCAGAACCTAACATTGAACTAAGTGCCAAACAAGTTTAAGGACCAATCTCAAAAGAAAGGGACCTCTGGCCCAATTTTGTCTTCAAATCCTTTTTCACTTGATACATTATAAAAAACTTAACTCCGCAATCCATAACTCTCCCTCTTTATTAAGAATGCATTGGGCGACTCGGTTTATTTTATTTTATTTCGCATATTAATTTTACTCCTCCACAATAAAATTATAACAAATAAAAGAAAGAGGAAAAATCGTGTTCTTGAAAATTTCCGTCGCAAAGTATAAAAAAAGACATTACACTGTTTTTTTGGCCCTCGATTACAATTCACGCTACAACCCATTTCCCTAAAAATTCTTAATGACAGAGAGTGTACGAGTTCATTTTAGGTAAAAAGAAATATTATTTTTTGTATTCTACGCACTGAAATAAAACAAATCCAGCATCTGCTACAAAATTACTAATTGCGAGCGTGTTCTTGTAACACATGTCGATCACAAAACTTATTTTTAGCTTAATATTAAATCGCAGAAAAACTTTGTTCATTTTTCCCAAAAAAAAAAAAAAAATGAACCCGAAAAACTCGTAAAATTACTTTATAATAAAATATGTCTTTTTAAAATTGAAAATACGATTTTTCGAAATTACAAAATGCTTTCACATGAAGTGAAAAAAAAGTAAAAATGTTCTACTTCTGTAGAACCGTTTATCAACCTTACGGTATATTTCGACACTGTTTCATTAACTTATCTCCCTTTTTTAATATTTGATGATTTCACATTCTAAAACAGTTTTATTAATAAAAACGAATCTACACTAGCCGCTAAAAAATTTCAACTCAATATTAACAATGAATCAAATTACAAAAACTTGAAGACCACTTTTGTCTCGTCCACCGATGATTGGTTAAGTCTCCTGATATTTCTAAAGAGTACACTACTAATCACTTATCAAGATTTTTAAATTACAAAAAACAAAAAAAAAAAAAAAGAAAGAAGTATAAACGCAAATATAACAAATATTTTAAACGACACTCGAACTAAATACTGTGCCAAAACTATGATATTTATAGGGAGATACAGTCAATATAAAGAATTAATTTTGGGGATGACGAATGCGAAAGTAAAAAATGTTCATTTAAAAATTTATTTACAGCTAAATACAAAATGGAAAATGCGAAAATGAAGACCACTGCGGAAATTTCACAAATCTAAGTTTGATTCGTATAAACCAAAAAAAAAAAATCGAACATACCTTTTTGAACTCCTCAACGTATTTAGTCATAGCTGTTTCCTTCGGCATATCACCCAGTTTTTTCCACGCATCCCACTTAGCTTTATTGACAACATCCCAGAAGGGTGGTTTGGTCATACAGTTGGGCCCTTCTGAAGCTTGTTTGTAATACGCGTAAAATTTCAACATTGTGCTATTTGATGGTTGATACGGACCTATATTTGAAAATTATAAAAACTCTCGTTAATTATTTCCTAAATAGGTTTAACATCTGGCAACTACCATATTTATAAATCATTTTTTGAACACACTCGAATTAAGAATAATAAATAAGCAACATTTTAAATTAATTCCACCACCTTAATTATTATAACATTAATATAATTACACATAACGGTTATACTTGTAAAAGGGGTCTTTCGAGTTCATAGTGGTAGAAAATTCTATTTATCAACACGGTTTATAAATAAATAAAGTTACCATATTGAAAAATAAGAAAAAATTATAAAAATATATTTATTCAACAACTTAATTATAATCGTGTGATATAAAAATCCTAATAATTTTCTACTTTCGCATTTATCATTTTATTTGGCTAACACAATAATAATACGTTCCCGTAATATATTAAATGACAACCCCTATTGCATTATAATGCTGAAAATAAACTAAACTCTTTAATAAAAAAAAAAAGAAAAGCAAGAGACAAATCTGTTACTTTTTGGTTGTTCATCATTTCTTAAACTTCCAATTTTAAATTACGCTTCAAGCCAAATTATTTACATCGGGTTTTCGTAACACTTTTTACTAATAATTAAAATATTTTACGATATTTGTATAGTCATATTACGGTAATATTAATTTATACAAACAAAAATATTTCCTACATACTGAGATAAATATTTTTTAATTCAAAAATATGTACATACCATGTTTCGGAAGCTTCCGAATAATATTAACCGCGGCATTGAACTTTTCTTCTGCATCCATCTTTTTCCGATTTTTAAAACTGATTAAAACGCATATAAAATTCTCGTATGCCAAAAAAGGAACATAATTATTAACACATTGAATCACATACAAGTATCATTCCGCTTCGATTATGATGTTACTGATATCAGTCTGAAAAACAATTAGGCTACTTTATTAAGTTACGCAGCAAGATAAAAAAACAATGGACTATCTTGATCACTCTAGAACTGAACTATCAAGGTAACTCACTTCCAACCACTAACCAGACGTAAATATTACTGATATCATATCACCCAACCAACATCTACAACAACTACAGCGCGTTCCGCTAACGGAAACTATTCGTAAAGTGCATTCGATTTACACAATGGTAAAGCTGAAAGCGAAAAGACGTACGAAAACTAATAGCAGAAAGCGGAAAGTGCAATTGAAATTTTGCAACTCGACAAGGATGCAATAATTATTTTATCTTTCGCTTTCGCTAGAATAATGGATGTAACCGGCCAATAAATTTTAATTAATTTCGATACATTGAAACTAATTATTAAAACTACTTTTATTCTATGTAAATTTTAACCAAATAATTTAGCTTCCTTTAGAATGAAATGTTAAATTTTTAAGTTGTTATTTTTTTTTTTTTTTATTTTACGGTCATTGGAAACTATGATATAATTATTAATTATTAATAAATAGAACGTTTTTGTAATACAAAGAAAATTAAAGCCGTTAGATTTTCAAAAGTTTAAACAAACTTCGCGTAGTTCGTTAACTATATTTTTCATTTAGTAAATAAATAAAAAGTAGTCTCGTAAATATTTTTATTAATTTTCCATTGCTAATGGAAAATTTTGGGTTTTTAAATCTGCAAATAGAATATATATAAGTAAATTACACATCATACACAAATTAAATTAAACGATAATTTTTTTTAAAATAATTATTTATTCAATGTTTGTTTAACGCAGAAACGAAATACTTCATATAATTTAAAATAAAATGTTAGATATAAAATATTGTTGGTTTACCACATATATAACGTATTGTTTATTATTGTATATATATATATATATATATATATATATATATATATATATATATATATATATATATATCCACAAATGTGGAAACAGAAATTTATTTGTGCGGAAGGGGAAATTTTATTTTAAGATTTCCTTTGTTTATTTTAAATTCAAGGGAGATAAACTGGTCCTTAAAATATTATTTTCCTTTTTAGTATCTAATTTTATATCATTATTTCCATATTAAAAAAATGTTTATAAAATTTCTAGACTGAGGATACTTTTCCAATAATTCTCTCGTAAGTCCATCATCAAATATATACATTTATATACAGCTGCAAATCCACCAGGAAGGCGGCCATGCCCCCCCCCCCCCGAACCAAAACCTTGATAAAAAATTTGTTACAACTGAGTTTATACTATAAAAGATTTGTATAAATGTTATCTATGGATTTAATTATAACTAATATTTAATATTATTTTCTAGTAAAACAATTAATGTTACGTTTTTATTCTGTTTTAAAAGCAACTGTCGTCGATCTTTTGTCCTTTTTTGTTTATTTTTAATTTTTATTTTGAGAAGAAATATATAAATGAAGATTTTAAGTCTAGCATATGCTTTGTTTCTAGTCAATCAGTGTCTGTTACTAAAAAAATTGATACTTCTACTATTTATTTACAATAGTGGTACGTCTAAAGTTAAAAGTTTACATAATTCATGTAAGAACGATAAATCTGCTACTGATCAACCGTCCGCAGTTTTTAATGATATAGGAACTTATATTAGTCGACAGATTGATGACTATACAAAAAAATTATTATTAAAAAATCCATGGATTCTTCCAAATTTCCATTTTCTGTAAAAATAATATCGGGGAAAAAAGTTAAAAATTATGTTAGTAAAAAACATTTAGAAATATATAAATAATGGTTAGTACTTTCTAATGTGAAGATAATATTGTCCAGGATTCGTGAATTGTCTTCAAGGTAGTTATCAAAAAAATGTTGCATTAGGAGCTTTAGTAATGTTTCCTTTAACAAATTTTAAAAA
Source organism: Icerya purchasi (assembly GCA_039619475.1). Taxonomy (NCBI): domain Eukaryota; kingdom Metazoa; phylum Arthropoda; class Insecta; order Hemiptera; family Monophlebidae; genus Icerya; species Icerya purchasi. The sequence goes on from CM077115.1 coordinate 207,776,639, forward strand.
TTGGACTGGAGAAATGGGCGAACTTGAATTACTCGACAGAACTGTTTATCACAAGTACGCAGTTAACGCAGTAAAGGACTTTTTGAAAAACCATTATGAACCACAGTTAGAAATAATAAATAGTCTTAATATAGCGAATTTATTACAAATACAGAAGAAACTAGAAAAAGGCTTATTCCCATTGTAAAAATTATAATTTTCTTAAGAAAGCAAAATATACCATTATGTGGTCATAGATGACGGATCGCTGTTTAAAAATTCTCCTCATACATTAAGGTAATTTCAGAGAACTGCTTTGATTTCGAGTTGATGCAGAAGACATAATACTAGAAAATCATTTAAAAAATTCAACATCAAGAGCAACATACTTAAGTAAAACGATCCAAAATGGGTTGATAGATTGTTGTCAATTGGAAATTTTGGACAAAATTTTAAAACAAATTACTTCTGCTGAGTACTATTTTATTACTTTTGATGAGTCCCCAGATCTATCAGATAAAGCTCAAGTTAGTATGATACTATGATATATCGAATTATGCTCAAATGAACCCATTATACGAGAAAACATATAGGGTTCATTGATACATTTGGTGATTTAGAAACGAATTTAACAGGAAAAGGCAAATACTGTGAAAATAAAGAAGAATACGATGACTTGAAAAAAATACTAAAACAAATGAATGTTCGAATATAGAAAAACTTTCATTAACTGGACCTTCACTTGGAAAAATTGTATTAAATCGGATGAAGCAAATGAAACTACAGTTAAAATAACGTGTCAGTATAGGCACAGATGGATACGATGTAATGATTAGACAAAATAGTGGAGCAGTACGAGAAATAATGTTGGAGGCTAAAGTGTTCTTACCTTATTTTTTACATAAACTAAGCAATAGTATTTAAAAATCATCGAGCATACCATTAATTTAAAAAGTTTCTGGCATAATGCGAGAAGCAACACGTTCTTTTAAAGTTTCTCGTCCGAAACGTCAATCTGCTTTAGCTAAATATCTTGGAAAAAGAAATTAGTACAGTTTGTGAAACCAGAAGGATAAAAAGGCATGATGCCATTCTTCAGTTCACAATAAATTTGCCAAAAATTACTGAACCTTCACGAAAATAAGTCAGTGGAAAAATAAGAATGCTAATGCGAAAGCAACTGTTCTTCTTGCAACATTTTGTAACTATGATTTTTGTATTAGACTGTTCTGTCTAAGCGGCATTAACACTCACATATCCGCTAAGTGTAATTCTCCAAAAGAAAACAATCGATTTAATGAAAGCGTCGCAAATAATTCAAACATTAATTGCAGCATTAAGTAGTCGACGGCAAGAAGTCGATTTACAATTTCAGGAAATATTTAAAACAGTGAAAGAAATGGCTGATAAAACAGAAATTGAAATTTCCAGTTATTTATCATCTTCTTAACACTTCCTGTAACAAATGCTTCTGCTGAACGGTCATTTTCATCATTACGCCGAATTAAATTTTGGTTAAGAACAACAATGTTAAAAATAAGATTAACAGGATTAGCATTGTTCCACATTCACAAAGTGGTAGATGGATTTTCAAAAATGAGGGAAAATAAGAATAATACTGTAAATGGGTTTTGTTTTCGGTTATTTCTTTTAGAATATTTTTTGTAGTGAAATTTAACAAAAACTTGTATTCATATAATTTTTATTACAAAATTGAATAAATTTTTTACAGCATCTGACAATTTTTTCATACTTATTTTATTATATTGCTCTTGTTTTATAAAGTAAATATATTATTTTAAAAACATGATGAACATATGTATCTTAATAGCAGCCAGATGGTTTTCAACTAAGAACTTAAAAATAAAACAAAATTTAAATTATATTGTAATAATTATGTGTTTTTAGAACATTTTTAAATTTCTAAAGAGGTCGCTGTTTGATTTTCTTTATAAAACAAGGTATTTCTGAAATTTACTCTACTGTATGATATTACATAATTATGTACCTCCCCCCGTGTCTCACGGACTCGCCCGTGATATATGCATATATAGGTACATATATGTATATTTTTTTTTAATTAAAGAAATTAAATATTTTTTCACATAAATATTAATTGAATTTTATATTTTATATTTAACGAAAACTATTTTGCAATTTACCACTCAATACATACCCCAGTTTCTGCGTATTAAATAACAAAAATTAACAAATAAACGTTTTAATTTAAAAAAACATGAATTGCATTAATTTTTTACTTGTTTAAATGTATATTTAGTGTCATGCTTTGTGATCGGGAGCAATAACAAATTGATTTATTTAACCTTTTCTGAATAAATTGAATATGTATTTAGTTGTATTATATGCATTAAATTCCAAATAGAAAAAAAAAAAAAAAATAAATAAATAAATAATTCTATGTTTACGTAATTGTACAACAAATTATTTAAAAATTCTATTTTTATTATGTTCACTTAAATATTTTTGTAAATGAACAGCAAAAAAATTACCAAAAGAGAGAAAATATGTATTATAAAATTACTTCTAAATTTTTACATTTTATAAGTATCAACTACGTAAGCACAATTTTGCATTTAAAGAATAGAAATTACAATACTATATTTCTAAGGTATTAAAATAATTTTTAAAACAACTGTTTTTATGATCTTTTTTGTTGCCAAAATTTATAACTCCATATTTAAGAACTTCGGTAGATTTTATTAACTTAAATTTTAATTTTACTTTATACGTTAAATTCAAAATTTATCATACAGACCGTTTTAAAGTTACTTAAATGTTTTAATCATAATTTATATTATATTGCATAATATGTTAATATATATCTAACCATTTAAATCAGTTTACTTCTATTTTATAATTCATTAATTCAAAAATAAACATTAATATAGAAATGAGTTTTTCAAAATGAAGAATTAAATGTTTATAAAACGAGATTTTATAGTGAATAAGAAAAATGCTATTAAATTTTGTTTCAGCTATTATTAACCAATGTTTACAAGCAGTGTTGTTGTCGATCAATACAATTAATTGGTTCAAGCATGCTATAGTGAGATAAAATGCCCGTTTAAACTAAACAACTATTGTAATATATTTCATTTTTTCTTTTACTTCTTTACTTTCTTCTCGATTTATCATCTTAGTTTATTATTGTCCGCTTTTGCTTTTTGGTTTTTAAAATTGCTTATTTATCGTCCACTTTTTTTTTATTTACACTTATTTCAAGTTATTCAATTTAAATATCTTACTATTTTTCTATTTTTTTTTTTTTTGATATTCGTCGAAATTCGTTGTATTATAATTATTTATGTTTTCTTAAATATTTATAATATTATTTCAATTAAAATTAATTTCAAACCCTAGCGTACTTATTAATTGGGATATCTACTTTGAAGGAATGGTGTTAGTTTTTGTTCGGATGACATGTTGCTTTTTTTTAAAAAAATGATTAGTTTAGAAAACGCTTGGTTGGTTTAAGGTTGGCATTAGCTATTATGTATTTTTTAGATACAGGTATATGGAGGATAATGTGTTTTGTGTAAATCGTAGAATATATATATATATATAAAGTCTCCGCCTGGGGCCAGAGGATTGCAGCTGCTCCACCAGAGATTCGAAAAAAATTAATTATATGCTGGGTCACTTTTTGCCTGATTTACAATTCCCATGTGATACGATCTGAAACGCGTAGCTATGCATGTGCATATTGAATGCGAACACGATACCTTGTATTACTAGTATGTGTGTATGTAAATACACTCTAACGGGGTGAGCGGTAAATGATGTGAGCGGCCAACCAACGAGTCCTTAAGAAGAATTAAGTTTCCAGCACGACTTAAACAAAAATCCCTGTAGCTGCTTCCAGAGTTTCGTTTATTCTACACCTTGTGTTGATAGCTAAATACCTGCCTTTGATAGAACTTGTGGTAAACATGCTTTAGTCTATAGCTTTGGACACGCTCAAGGCCTCGCAACACATTAAGCATATTATGCAATTGCTTAAAAGCCACCGTGATGAATCTGAAAAAGTCACAGATAAAATATTAAGGGATGCTACTATCTTTGTGGAAAGACTCGGACTGGAGGAGGACATGGCATTGGTACCATACATTTTTGGTAGATAACGTTGTAGAAACAACCATCTAGCATGAAATTCTTCAGAATTCTAGAAAAGGTTTTTAATAATATCACACTTGAATTCCATCATCACATTTCTTGAAAAACGGTTTACTGAAGAAAATACTTAAACTTCATTCGATGCAAATGTAAATTATGTTTGTGGAAAATTTCTTGGAAACTTGCGAATCCTTCACCGAGTTTTACAATTTACCAAAAAAAAAAAATTAAAAATAAAATTAAGCTTTGGCAACATGTTCATCGAAAGATTATCATTGAAAACCAAGAAGATTACATATATACAGTCATGGATTTACATCACGGACTTAAATGGGCTACAGCCTACAGCGGAAAAATTCGAAAGGCGGCAAATTTGCATGAGATTAAAAAGTTTTTTCTTTTGAAAAATACTTAAAATTTCCAAAATATTGTTACATATTAAGGTGTTTTAATCATATTAAGGTAGAAGAGGAATGTGATAATATAATTTTTTAACTTTCATTAATTGTACAGAAAAGTTAAAATGGAATATATTAATTTAAGTAAAATGTCCAAATGATTATAGACAAATGACACGTAAGCAGGGGAATCGAGAAATGATTTTAAAATTAACAAAGTGTAAACCGGAACGTTTCTTTATTATTAGGCGAAACGGTTATAATATTAGCAGTTATAGGAAATTCTCGAAGTGTACATGAGACAATGGCTGGTCGGTATGATAAGAGGTCAAACAAGACTGGAAGAAAAACTGAAAATTCACAAATGTAGTAGCGCTATTTCATTGATACGACAAAAGTTAGAAGATTTTTCGAAGAATTATTTATATTATTTCTTGCCGTACCAAACGATGAAAGGTGCTCAAAGCAGCGTAGCACTGTGGTACTGGGGCACTGCGGGAATCGTGCTGGGTCCATAACCTGTCGAAACTATTCTGAATACTGAATCTGATGAATAAACACGCTAACGGCGAAAATAATATATTAAGAATAAAAGTACACTTTATTTAATTTTTGTGATTATTTAACAAACAAAAGTAAACTTTTTAATAAAACAAAGTATAGTTTCAACAATTCTCAAGCACAGTTAAGTGCTTTTCGCAGCAATTACATAGAGTTTAAACGAAAAATAGCACAAGAAGGAAACTACGCTGTAAGAAAAATAACTTTTCAACTTTACTACGTTGCCATTACAAAACTTGTTTTCTTAATGTCGTCCTTCATTATTTAAAACACTTCAGGTAAAAAGAACCGTCTTTAAAAATGTCTTACAATTAGAAGTATTCGATTTTCTCTAATGCATATAATTATTAACATTGTGCAAATTCATCGTTAAACTTCCGACACGATTATGAAAAATCATTTTGCTTCTGCCAAAAACCGTACACATATAGAGACTTTCCTCTAGTAAAGCAACAAAGAAACGAACTTTAAACACTCTATTAACTTCTTCTGTTACTAATTACGAACCTTAACCTCGCTAATATCATTAATGTAAAAAATTTTTTTCGAAAAAATATATATGTACTCAGCACTTTGTCTATATTGCTTTTAGATTTTTATCTTATGTAGTAGACGAACCAAAACAAATTAAAAAAAAAAAAAAGTACATCTTCTGCTAAATTTTATGATTTGAAAGAGATTTTTTAGTAGGCATGCGAAGTGATAAAAGATTTAGGAAATAGTTGAAGTAGTTAAAACACCACTGCCTTCCCACCCGTCTAAAAATAACACTACCTCGTTAAACGAATACTATTGCAAAAAATATTTAGCACTTTCCGAGACGTGCTAAAATATGACAGAGATTAAAATAAACTAAGAATCATTTTTATAATATGTTTGATTAGTGTGCGCAAGAAGCATACTTAAGAAAATCCGAGATCATTTAAAGATTTTCTGATAGGTTTCATTTCCTTTGTATTTTTTCTAATTTTTGGTATTTTAACTTTTCGACAAGAGAGAGCCGCCTGTTTCAAGGAGGATGCTGGTTTGGCCGAAATTCTGGCGGACAATGAAATAGCCTGTGTAAACATTTTAAAATTTTTAAAGCTTACCCCACTTTTCCCATTTATATAGTTTTAATATTCAGCAGCGTTTGGCTCCTTTTCTTTCCATTTTTTATAATAATTTGCGAGTCCCGCAAGGCAATTACCCCCGTCTGTGGGTTCCCAACATAATTATACCGTTTATTCATCATCTGCATCTTAAATCTAATACATCATATTCGTCTTATATATATATATATATATATTACTTAAATCAACTTAACTTCTATTTTTACTATTCTACGTCTAATTTTAATTCAAAACATTTATTTTCCCTTCTTTTCTTTTTTCTCTTTCTATTGTTTATTTTAATGTTCTCATTTGTAGTATTCTTCATTTATTAGTGTCTATTACTTATAAGATGTAACTTCTCGGCGTCGCAATTGACTCTGGCTGCCGAGTTAATTTAAATAAATAAATTATATAAAATTAAAATGTTTAAAATATGTACATACATAGTTTTATTATTACCAGTCTGAGATCTATTTTTTAATAAAAGTTGTTCAGTTTTTTACATTTGTTCAACCCCCTTTATATTACCATTTTTTTTAGGTAAACTTAGAAATATTCGTTTCTGTTTTTTAAAAAAAATCTTTCCTTCAACAGAAATAAAAGTGTTTTTTTGTTTGTTTTTTTGTTTGTTTTTTTTAAATACAGCCATAAATTACTCGAAAAAAAGATATTATGAATTTTTAAAATTTTTTTGTATCTTATGAAAGCTGAGGAAAAAATATATCGAAAACGTGTTGTTGTTATTTTTTGTGTATGATTCTTCTTAGTAGCGTAATCATCAGTTGAAAATTAAGTGTTTTAGCGCTCGAATGTCGCGCTAGAACATTTAACGTGAAATGCCCCATATATATATATATTTTTTGGAAGGAGGAATCGCCAATTTTGGGCATTAATACAGCGCTTCCTTGAATTTAATAATACCGTATTTACTTCTGTAAAGGACTGAAATTTAAGTCTTCCTTTTATTGTAGAATAAAAGTCGTGTATGATATTCTGAAAAATTCCAATGTTGTACGACAACCAATTATTATTTTTATCTCGTATAAAATGGTTGTTTCTCATATGTAACCTTAAACAATTCTTATATATATATATTTCATTATATATTATATTGGTTAATATGGCGGATCAATAAAATTAAACCGATCCAATGTCGCAACGGCAATAACTTAAAAATAGGCATTAGTAAACTCAAGTTATTGCAAGTCACAAACAACACGCCCTTTCTGATTTATTACACGTATTATGCCTACCTACCGCTGTTACCAATCGATCGTAATGACTTTATTAATGAATTAACATTGGCGCGATGCGGTTCCACAAGTTATTAATTTAAGAAAATTGTAACAATCGTATAGAGCAGCGGTGGTCAACCGGTCGATGGCGGTTGTTAGTCCGATCGATTGTGGCAAGGCAAAAAATATAAATACGTAGAACAGACTGCGCAATGTAATCAGCAACAGCTGCGCGATTTGAAGAAGTGAATTGAACAACTGCGGTTGTGTCTTGGTTCAACATAGATTTATGCGACTCGGCATTTTCCTACTTAAAACAAACGAAAAATAAACAGCGTTCTCGCTTGACAGATGCTCATACACATTGCATTCTTTAAGGTTGGCAATTTCCAACTACAAACCTGATTTGGCTAATCTAGCGGAAGATGCTCAGACGTAATGCTCACACTAATATAAATAAGGAGTTACTATAAATAATTTTCAGTTTTATGGTTTCTCTCTTAATAAAATAAAAAATACTACATAATTGTATACTGAACTATACACCGTTTCATTTAAAATTAGATGAAGAACGTACAAGGGTCCTTCAATAAGTAAACAGACAAATCGCTATATAATTTTTAATTATTAATATACTTACAATTTTTTTTTTCGCTTTTCGATGTAATCCCTCTTTATAGGAATACACTTATCTCAACGGTCTACGAGGATTCGTATTCCCTTGGCGAAGAATTGTTTAGGTTGAATGCGGAACCACTTTAGGACATGCTCTTTCACTTCTTTGTTGTTTTCGAAAATGTGTCCACGCAAAGAGTTCTTGAGCGGCCCAAACAAATGTAAATCTGGCGGGACTGAGTCAAGGCTTTATGGGGAATGTGGGAGGACCTCAAACCCCATTTCCTCCAATATAGCTTCCGTTGACAGGGCTCTATGGGGGGTGGCATTGTCCTGCTGCAGAATGATCCCTTTCGTGATGCGTCCTGGCTGTTTCCGCTGTATTGCCGGTCGAAGTTGGGTTTTGAGCACTTCTACATATGATTCTGCGTTGACAGTACCTCTATCTTCCAGATAATGACAAAGAACCGCGCCTTTCATATCCCAAAACACGGGGTCTAAAGCACTTTGTTTGCTGAGGGACGCGACTTGAATTTTTTGGCTGCAGGCGACTCCAGATGCTGTCACACCATGTTTTGTTTTTTCGTTTCAGGTTCGTAATAATGAACCCACGTCTCATCACCGGTGACTGTATACATTCTAAAATGGCCTCACCTTCAATATCGAACCAGCTCCTTGCAAATTCTTAGCCGATTTTCTTTGTGCACCGCAGATAACATTATCGAGGAACCCATTTCGCGCAGGTTTTTTGGAAATTGAGATGGTCGTGAATGATATTTTGGACGGTACCGGCACTCACATCATACATTGGAGTGAAGTTTCTTTGATTGTAATCCGCTTGTCGGCTAAAATAATCTTCTCAATGTTTTTTATAAGGATCGGTGATGTCACTTCAACTGGGCGTCCACTACGCGGTTCCGTCGCTGTACTTTTTCGGCCGTTTTTGAACTGATCCACCCACGAATAAAAACTTGCGCGATTCATACACGAACTACCCCGATAAATTTCGCTGGGTTTAACCCCTTCTAATATCAAAAAACGAATAACACCGCGCAGTTCATAGTGTGTACTTTCTTGGAGAGGCGCCGGACCACTTTGGGGGATTGTTGGCGAACAACCGACGACGCATAACGGTAACAAAATAATCGCAGTGTGTAGTCAACACTCCAACTAACAAAACGAGCTATCGTGGAAGCCGCTACCACTTTTAGTTCCCCCTCCGGAGCGATTTGTCTGTTTACTTATTCAAGGATCCTCGTAATTGGTAGATCAGGGTTTCGTCAGTAAACAGTAAATCTTGGGTCTGATCAAGTTGGCCAGACCCCTGGTACAGAGATCGCCAGTAGATGTCACACACTCCATTTAACCAAATAAGCAACGTTACGCCACGTTGCCTTGTTACGCGGAATGAAAGTAATCATTTTATTTATAAGTAAAATGTTATAAAAATCTATTAAAGGGGGTAAAGTTTTTAAACTTTTTTTTTGCATTTTTTTTTTTATTTGCTTATATGGATGTACAACATTTTAAGATTATTGTGTCAAAATTTGAAGTCGATCGCAAAAAAACTAACGGACCTATAGAGTTTGAGTGAGCGGTGCTCCGCTCCGGTTTTGCACATCTACTGGGCAGCTACGTAGCACGGCTACCTGGCAGCTGTTTTGTGCTCTTTTGAACTTCGTACGTTCTAGTTTCGCTGTGATTGTGTATTTATCATTAGTAAAATGCCGAAGAAAATTAGCAGAGAAGATCGCAAGATTATCAGTTCCAGATTAGATCGATCAAAAAAAGTAATACCTCCACAGAAACGCAAGACAGACGATGTCAAAAAAATACTAAATACTTTTGTGCAGAAAGCTGCAGCTGCAAATGCCCTGAAGTAATTCAAACACAGTTACACTGCACTTCCAAGTGACGTTTCTGAAGGAATTAAACCGATATATAAAGACTTGAGTAAGGGGGCATTTCTGCAGCGATATCTTGGAGGATTCACTCAAAACAACAGTGAGAGTTTGAATCAACTCATTTGGAAAATTACCCCAAAATCACTGAGTAGTACCTCAACTGTGGTTGAAATCACAGCTCATATGGCTTCATGTATGTTCAATGAGGGCTGTTTTGCTTTTCTCACATTTATGCAAGAGATAAACATCAGTACAGGGTCAAGTCCTCATGAATGGACGCGCGCAGTAGATTGAACGAGCATAAACTGAGTGGAGCAACAAGCTGCACTTGAAAGTAAAGAAGGCAGAATTCTACGTCGACAAAAGCAAAAAGCTGCCTTAGATTTTACAGCTGAAAGCTGTGAGCTTTATGGGCTTAGCATCGATGACTCTGAATAAGTATATTAGAAGAAACACTCGCGTACTGATCTTTAAGTCAAATTTTTTTGTACTCAAAACGTTAAAGCCTTTTTCTCGCACTTGACATTTTTAAAGTCCGTGGACACTGTAACTCGAAAACTAATGCACCGATTCTTTTGAAATTTTGTACAGTGTTTCTGCACATCAATTACGAGGTAACGCTGGGAGGGTTTTTTTTTTTTTAATTATTACTTATTTTACAATAAAAAATTTGTCGATTTTGATGGCAAAAATCGCGTTTTTGACTTCCAAGTGTTAACAAAAATTAAAAAATCAAAAAAAAAAAAAAATCCTCTCAGCGTTACCTCAAGAAAATAATTAACTAGCAGTAGCATTTTGATTTTTTTGATTTCAGATGACCAGTGGTGAGATATAGTGTCCACCGCAAAACAACTTTTTTTTGAGGCTTCTTTGAAGATTTGCTGCTAACGGCTTATTTTTTAATATTTCTTATTTAAAATTTCAAAAAATATTGTTCAAATGTTACTTTATTGTATTACACTTAATAAAAAATATTTGCATTCACTGGAGCATAAAGAAAAATGATTGAAAATGAGCCTTTTTTTACCGAAATTAACTTTACGCCCCCCCCCCCCTTTACGCATCAATACAAATAATATATTAGCTATAAATTTAATACCCATTATTTGTCCATCTTAATTCTAAATACATTTTATAAATAACAGTAATAAGTTTAATCGGGGATCTGAATAGTAAAAGGGCAGTTATTTCATTGTTTTTTGTTGCTTTTTTTTTCAGGTGGCATATAATACAACTTTAGTCAACCGATGCTTAGTCTTTTTAAGTTCTTCTGGGGATTATCGGAAAGTGCTGTGTGTATTGAAGCGTTGTGATCGGATGATATTTCCAGAGTGATATGCACTTTATTAGTATATGCTCGGTTCGCAATAGCTTGCGTTTTTTTCAAGTATACGATTAATAGTCCCCAATTCCGGGCCTAGTTATTACAACTTGCTTTCCATCACGGAGCCCCGTGTTTAATTTGACGTTTCGGAGTTTGTTGATGGTGAGGGTGAGCTTCCAGAGTGTTGGTCCCATGCGTCGTGAAATAGATCTTTAATGTTGCGTATTTGGTCTTGTATTGCGGTTAAAATTTCCGGTTTGGAAAACATCTTCGTTGCTTCTATCGCGACGATGTCAGCTTCTTCGTCTTCCTTTATATTGGAATGTGATGGGATCCAGCGTGCGATGGTTTCTTGCGGATTTTGGTTCGCTGACAGGTGAATATCCTGGACTATCGGGTAGTTAGCTTTCGTGTAGTCCAAATTAATGCTTTTAACGGCGCAGAGTGCGTCGGTAAAGATAACTATTCTGTAAGTTGAAACGATATACTCGTAATTGTGTTTTAAGCGTTATATTTTAATTCTCTACCAGGCATGCCAAATGGAACCTTATCATTTACTCGTTTACGCCCACAGGGATGTGCCAACCACGAGGTTTTATTCTCGTGGACTTTATTTATTTTAGATTTTATTCTTATTTTATTGTTAATGATAATGATGATGATTATAATAAATCATCTGTTTGAAATTTTAGCCAATACATTATAGGATTTCTGTACCGGTCAATCGCTGAAAAAACACAATAATTAAGTAGAATATTACGGTTCAAATTAAATACAAAACCGCAATTAAATAAAAAATAAAACAAAACTCTACGTATCACTGTTGTCGGTGGTGATCCGGGATCCGTAGGTTGACGGTTCGTTGATCGATTGTTCTGAAGAGATCGGATTCGATCTTAATAGATTTTCCTAATTTCGAGATTTAACGAATTGGATTTACTGCTGGTAAGAATACCGAATTTTTTTTTTGAACGACGATAGATCGTGAAACAAACTTTTATAATATTGTCTCGACTATAAGACCACAACTTTTTTTCCTGAGATTGATGATAAACGTCTGATTAACTTAAGAGAAGACAAGTAATTTTACCTTTAGCGAAGGTATTTTCCGTTTTTTCCAAATTTCTCCCGCCCTTCCGTCAGTGACCGCTGGAGCTGACCGAATCAGGTAGATCCTTTTTTCCTTGATGGTCGGTGATTGGTTAACCTATCCGACAACAGTTTCAGGCACGCGTGCATTCGCACTCGCACTATTTATTCTAAATTATTCGTATTTTTATTTAGGTATTTATTTGTTTTTCTCTATGTTATTTTATTTTATTTTTCTTCCCTTTTTTTATGTGAAATTCATTTAAGCCATGTATTAGCTAAATTGATAGTCAGATTTATTGCTGTTAATTCTGCTGACAACTCTGAGAAATAACAAATTGTAAAATGTATCTTCTGGTGAGATCTCGATGTACAACGGAACAGCCAGCACCTACCATTGTTTTCGATACATCGGTAGAAAAATTTTTCATTCAAGTCGAGTGAGGTCATTGGGCTCCTTGTTTTGACACTACACTTTTGTTGTGCGATGCCAGTGATGTTTTTTATGTTCGTTGTGTCGCTTGGTGGTATCGGTGATATTTTGTGTACAATGATCAATTTGTTCAAAGTGATTGATCTTCAAATTGCCGACGATGTTTGCAACACGAGTTTAAAATGATTCTGTTAAATGGGAGAGATGATGTGATGTTTTTACTTTTTTGTATACTTGGTGTATGTATAATACCAATTTTTTGAAGATACAAGTTTCATCAAGTATTCTCTACGGAATACTTAATGACCATTCGTTAACTTCAATTAATGTACTGATTGTTAGGCTAGTGCGAAAATCTCCAATTGCTAGTCGAATAAACTGCATGATGAATGGGATCTAGAGTACGCAGAATCATTGATGTAGCCGTTCCATAAATTGAAGCACCATAATCTAAACAGGGTCTTTTGATTGGTAGATTTTTAGTAGAGCAGCTCTACCTATCAGCTCCAAATGAGCTGTGAGATAGTTTTTTTTTTTTTTTATTAAATTCAATTTCTTCAGATACGATATTGTTTTAATTCGTTTATGTGTTACCTACAGGAGAGTAGTGTGTCGTTGAATGTTAAGCCGAGATATTTGACGGTTTCAGTCTGAGGGATCAGTATGATATTTAGTGAAACGATTGAAGGTAGTGAATACACTTTATCTTTGACGCAAACAATTCTAGACCGTTTCGTGTTGTCTACATGTGCGTTTTATTGATTGCGTTTTGTGATCTCCGGATATCCGACTGTAGATCTTTACATCCGATACAAATTGTTATCGCGATAATAAATAATGTTGGACTTAGCACGAAATCTTGTGGAACTCCATTTTACAGCTGTTTTGAAGCGGATACAGCTCGATCGATTCGAACTCGAACGGTATGCTCAGATAAGAAGTTTTCTATAAAGTACAATTATGCGGGCTCAGAAGCCCAATTTGTGTGCAGAGGTAAGATTGCTTTTTCTTCCAGATCCCCGATCAAAGGCTTTCGTAATATCGAAAAGGACTGCTACAATGTGTTTGTATTTTGTGAAGTTGTTCTGAGAATAATCGTTCATAAGTGTGGATAAGGTGATTTGCTGTTGAGTGTAATGGTTGGAAATTGTTTTGACGATAACAGTTTGCTATTTTCCTTTAACAAAGTTATTTTCCAATATTAGTAAAATATATCATTAGGTTTATTGATGTTCACTCGTTTCCGATTGTGTTTTTGTTTAAATTTAAAACGTTTTAAAATGTTTGTTTTTTTTTTTTTTTTTACGTTGCGAATTTATTTAATTTCTTATTCGTAAATTGATTCGGCGTAGCATTTACAAGTAAATTTATTTTGTAATTTTGCTATCAAGCAACAATTTCAAATTAAAAAATTCGGAAGACCGTTGCCGAATATTTAAATATAATACAAAAAAACGGTTTCGTGAGGTAAAAGTTTGAACGAATTTTCAAAAAAGAATTTTATAATAATGAATAGATGCGCGGGGGTGTGACGTAAAAAATGCGTTCTTCTGTTTTCCACGTTTTTTTTTTTTTTTATATTTTTGTTATTTTTTGGTGTTGAAGAATAATGGACGATAACTGTGGCATCACCGATATAAATTATTTAATTTATCATTTTAAAAAGCATACCTGGTCCGCTGAACACGTTAAAAATATTTTAAAATTTACATTGTTCAGTTCTGTTAATTCACAAATTAAACAGCGTGTACAGAAACAAATACCTCAAAACAATGAAAAAATTAAACGCAATAGGTACACACATTCTCAATCTTTTGAATTAGCCTTGCCAGGTCATAACGAAACAAAAACATCTAATCCTGAAATATTTAAGGATTTAGTAAATATTTCCGGTTAGAATTTTCATTTAGAGAAAGCGACAGCATTCAAAGGAACGTGAAAAATAATTTAAAAAAAAAGTTGTACTAAAAGTTATTTGACAATACAGTTAAATCCATAACTTGTTTGCTAAAATTTACAAATACAAAATAAATAAATCCCCCCCCCCCCCCTTATTAATTAACCGAAACAATAAATACGTATAAATTTATATATTTTAATAAATTCAAATTAGAAAACCTCAATTTAAAGAAAGGTTTTCAAAACATTTTTGGGCTGTGTTATCAGCCAAAAACACAAAGTTCAAAGGGGGCGGAAAAGTTTTTATAAATATGTCTCAAAGGCGGCTAAAATATCATCAGCGGGATTTTGTTTACAAAATAAAAACAAATTTAACGAACAAATTTTCAAAGCAAATATTAAAATTAGAAAAACGGGAAAAAAATTGAAAAAAGAAGTTAAATTTTTATATCGAAGTGAAGATCAAATGTGATTCTCCGGTATTAAGAGATTTTTTTATACTTATATAGTAATTTTCATTAAATTTCTTTTATTATAGGAAGGCGAAACTTCTAGGTTTATGTTTATTTTCTATTAGATGTTCAGCAGATTTTTTAATTTTATTATTATCGAATGATTTTATATGTTCCTTGTATCATCCGCATTTGGTTTTTCTACTTGTTTGACCAGTATATGATTTTTTACAATCTAAACTGTTTATTTCGCATATACCACTCTATTTTTTCATAAATACAGTTGACTCGAGATTCTCCGGATTAATCGGGCGGCCAGCCGGTCTGGGTAGCAAAGGCCGCAGTTCAAGGTTAAATACTACGAATTAAATGAAAAAATGAAAATTAACTTATTTCATAATAAAAAAAAGTAAACATGAAAATTATCTTACGGTGTTCATTAACTAGTTTTTAAAGAAGTCTGTGATTAAGGTGCCTTTCGCTGCATTCTCTACCTTGCCGATATATCTCGCCACTTGCGTAAACAAATGATATCAGGCTCCAGGCCCGTGCCCAGAATTTTGAAAGGGGGGTTTTGAAAATTTTCTTCGCATATTTATTTTATAAATATCAATATATTTTTCACTAATACTCATGCTATTAATAATTTCCATCATTTTGATTTATATATTAATAATTTAAATAAACGAATTACTGCATAAACACATTAATAAAAATGACATGTGTTATTGATTATACTCGTAACTAAAAATTTTGCATAAAATATTAATGAAGTACCTAGACTATTTCAATTCTCATGGGGGGGGGGGTTAACCCCTAAAACCCACCCCGTGGACACGGCCTTGTCAGGCCCGGTGACGCTTCTTCCTGTTCAGTAATGTACTCCAGCGTTATTTCGATCGCCTTCAGTCCTTCATTCATCATGTGGTATAACACTTTGAAGGGGCTCGTTATCCATATTTTCATCAACTGCATCCTCGTTGAGTACCATGATATCCTCATCTGCCGTTTCTTCGATCTCGTCGCTGCCCATCCATTCTGTAACGTCATCCTTATTACTACTTCCCGTTTCACATCCCGGAATATTTTTTATTAGAGAAACGAACTCCCCTCCATTGTCTTTTGAACTGTCCAAATAATCACATTATTTGTCAATTTCATCCTATTTACCACTGACTTTATAATCTAATAATATTTTCCACAACCAGTACTAATGCCATGAAAATCCCTCAGATAACCCCAAGTGTGATAACATTAAGCATATCAGCTGATTTTAAAGCAACCTGACAGTTCTCATCATTTTCAACGCTCGATATTAGCCTGGTGAGATTCTTTTTTAACGCCTCTAGGATTCCTTGATCGACCGGTTGACAAACCAATGTAACGTTTGCGCTGGTAGAAACATTGCCTTTATATCACCAGCTTGTAACTCCTTAGTTGCCGGATTGGAGCATTGTCGAGAATAAGCTCGGTAACTGTTTGTTGGACAAATGTTGCGCACTGAGGGCACAAACTCTTTGTGAAACCCGAGTTTTAAAAATTTCACAGCATCTTCATTTGCAGCGAATGTAAACAATATATTCAGATACATACTGCATATAACTGTAGATTTTATAAAAGCGCTTCGGCTTTTTCTTCTCTTTTTATTTGTTTATTTTAAAAATCGATCCGGATAATACGAAGTCCGGATAAACGCGATCAATCGCGAATCGACTGTATTATTATTTTTCGTATTTAAAGTGTTTATTTTATTTCCTAAAATAATTTTTAATTTTGAACGCTGCATTTTATCTCTGTTTTTTAAATATATTTTTATTATTTTATAAATATATATTTATTATTGTTTATAATATATATGTTATGCAATCTTTATTATTATTATTATTATTATTATCTGCATTTTGTACATATCTACACGGAAACATTGTTTAGCTTTATTCATTGACCTTTCGAAAACATTTGACATAGTTAGACATGATGTACTAATAAAGGAACCCTTTAAAGTATATATGTGTCGAAGGAAAGACTTTAAACTAGTTCGCTGATTATCTAAATAACAGAAGCAGTATAGTGAGAATGACACGTATAGTCAAGCTTTTATCATGAATTTGGCACCTTTATTATTTTTAGGATATATGAGAAATATAAATATATCAATAAAACGCGGTAAAATCTTGGCATATGCGCATTACTCTGATATCTACAGATAGAAGTATAGAAGTAATGCTGGACGTCAACTCCAAAATGATGTAAACGAAACCTAGATTTGTAGCTACATGACAGTGGCCTTAAAATAAATGCGAATAAAATTAAATTACTGTAGATTAAAGGAACCATATCAATCATATTAATTTAACATAAAGTTCCATTCGACAAACTGCTTACATACAACAAATAGGGGCCTCTGTGGATGCAGTATTCTTGAAACAATAAATAATTATAAATAATTAGGAATAAAAGTAGATACTTAAATTGAGCAGATCACATAAACGACTTAAATATGAAAGTCCGGAAAACAGTTCCGACGTTATTATATAGGCTAAAAAAAAAAATGCATATTATTTTAAAAAACTGAAATAACGCTATTCCATGCTCTATGCCAATCTAATTTAAACTATATAACTCGGGAAAGAGCAAACAGAACTAGATTGAAACATATTAACTATCAAAATTGCCCCCTAGAACTTAATACAAGCTGTTTAAGAATGCGGCAATTTCATAGGAAATAAAATTTTTTTTATTCGCTTTCTTTACACTTACGACAAAAGTTGTTACCAAAAAACATTTTGAAATAGTTAAATTAGTCGTATATTTTTAAATTTCAAAATTACGAGATTTATTTTAGTCGGAAAAATGAAACGTCATAAAATAACAATAAAAGAAAATGATCTTTTAAAATCTGACTTTGGCATTTGTTTGTTATTCTGTGAAAAAACCGATATGCTTTCATTGCAGATGTGTGAAAGGTGTAAAATACTCGCGAGCTGAAAAAATTATTCGCTGCAGTTGGTATTTTTTGTCAGCCTAAAGGGGAACTCTCACGATTCTCATCGATGATCCATTTATCATTAATATCAATAAATTGTTTTTAAAGGTTTCTCTTTTCGGTTTTCATTTATTCCTTTTTTTTTTTTTTAAAAAAGGGACATGATCTATAGACAACTTTATTTCGGCGGGGTCTCTGTTGCTTTTTTCTTATTTTTTATTTCCAAGAAAAGTCCCCATTTGAAACAGCTGAAACACCACGGCATATTCGTTTATTATTAAAATATTAAGGAACCTGTTAGAATGTTTTTACAATATGATGTTCTTTAATGCTACAATTAGAATTAATCATTTTAAAACTGAGAAAACATTGTTGTTTATAATCGGTTATTTTACTTGAAATTTATCGTTCACACTTGCTTTTTTCATTATTTCAAATTACGTAATAAATCATGTTTTACACACATATTTGGTTTTATTCAGGAATATCCCCAAAAAAATTTCTCAGTAAAGATATAAAAAAAATCTCTGCCCCCCCAAGAACATAAATTGCCCCCCAGAAACAGATTCCTGAATTCATCACTGCTCTTTATATTCGTTCCTTAATTTATAATTTATTAACATTCCGTTCTATCCTAACTGACCTGCTCTGGATTCCGGGCCACTATCGTTGGGGTAACGATCTTGCCGATTCTTTGGCATGTCTATCTGCAGTAAATAGCCGTTTCATGGACAGATTCCCAATGCCTTTGCCCTCTCTCTTATCGTTTTCACCATGACTACTGATCTTTATCCGTCTCTTTTCTCCAATCCTAATTAACCTCGCTATACAACTCTCTCCACCCACTTCTTCCTGGTTTAATAATTTTCCCTGTATCAGCCGTTCTGTTGTTTCTTCCATAATTCGTTTTAATCACAGTCTGCTTCCTTAATATTGTTCAGTCTCCCTTGTGTCGTCCCTTTCATCCTTCTATCTTAAATTTGACCTGTGATGCAAATCACGTTTTCTATTATTCGAATGCTCTTGTATTTCCTCGGAACGCGCAGTGCTTTATTCTAATTTGCTTGGCCTTGGCCTCCAGACCCCTTACTGTGCCCACTACATTCCTGCTCTCCTGCATTGGCTACCTTCATTTCTTCTGTTTCTAATCGCTTCCTGATATAACTTTCAAATCCCTACGTCTCATCATTTGTTAGTCCTTTGTGTTGAGTAAACGTAAACGGAGAGACATATTAAAAAAGTGCAACATACCGAAACTAAGATCATATCTGTACTATTTCATTATAATGGAATGGTTAAACAAAAAAATAAAATAGGAAACCTGCAAGGTATTATAACAGATACGAATTTATAAAAATCATAAAATTAGCACTTCAATAGTCATGAAAATAATATCAAAGTAAACATACTTTGAAAACTATTCAACATATTACCGGAATACATCAAGCGACTACCGCCTAACAAAAAAAGTAGCTAAACTAGAAATAAAAAAATAGATTTATTCATAACAAAATATTACTCTTTAAAAAAATAATCATGAATATATTTTTAAGTTATAGTTAATAATGCAAGGCGTTGATAGATGTGTAATTACATGGGTAGGTATGAGATAATTGTGATTATAGAATATATACGGCGAGTGTGCATGTGTATGGTTATATATGTTTGGGTCATACGGCATACATTACATATAAGTATTACCGATGATAAATGTAACATGTTTCAGACTAGTTAAATATAGCAACAGTTGTACGACATTAACTAAATAAAGCGTAAAGTCATGTGTTAATTTCTAGGACCCTGTCGACAAGCTGTATTGTATGTGCCGGGATCCTCAAACGTAATGCACATGTCATAAAATATATATATATATATACAGAACCGGATCGTAGTCAAATACCGCTGTGGGCTCAGTAATTTCTGCCGCCCTTAGAATAATTTATAAATTAAGTAATAAAAAATACAATCGAGTAACTGAAGTAAGAAAGGACATAAAAATTAAAGATTAATTTTCAATTAAAAGTTAAAAAAGTTTCCAATTAAAAAATTTTGCACATTTTTAAAGCATACTTAATTTTCATTATAATTCTATACGTACATGATTTTTACATGTATCAATTGAAGTTTACATTTTTTTACGACGCAATTTTAAAGATGCAAATTCATTATATCATTATAGTTTAAATCCTTTACTAACTGTTCTTCAATAAATAAAATAGATAAATCATTTAACTCTTTTGGTGAGACATTGTTGATGTGAAAAATTTTTAAATTCTTTTCATTGCAAGAAAGAAGCGTTTTGCTGAGCAGTTTGTTTAAAATAATGAAAGACAAATGCTCTAAACGCAATGTCTAAATTAGGAAATACATTTTGCAAATGTTTACTTCGTATTACATTTGCCATTTGAATAATAATATTTTTTTCATTACGATTATTTTCAGCTTTAGGGTTATTTGAACATAGGCACAATTTTTTTTACTATTTTCGTTTAAATTTTTATTCTTCGAATTAAATTTAGGATACATTCTGAAGTTAATGAATCTTCGAAATCAGTAGGGTAATTATTTTTCAGGTTTTTTGCATATTCCTAATAAATTTACTTCAGATGTCTCTTAATTTGAAATTGTTGGGATTAAAATTGAATTCTTGTTTTAAAATACTACACACCAAATTTTATGTACCAATTAATCGATAAGTGATCAATTCTATTCAGCGCTAATCTTTCTTTATTTTTTCCCCCATCCTGCTATCACGTTATTGTTATTGTGTTTTTTATAGTGTTGTTAGAGTTGGTTTTTCCAATTATATTTTGAGTTTTTACTTTTGTTTGTTAAATGATTATAAATTAAATAAAGTGTACATTTTTATTCTTAATATATTATTTTCGCCGTTAGCGTGTTTATTCATCAGATTCAGTATTCAGAATAGTTTCAACAGGTTATGGGCCCAGCACGATTCCCGCAGTGCCCCAGTGCCACACTGCTTTGAGCACCTTTCATTGTTTGGTACGGCAAGAAATAATATAAATAATTCTTCGAAAAATCTTCTAAACTTTTGTCGTATCAATGAGATACCGCTACTACACATGTGAATTTTTAGTTTCTCTTCCAGTCTTGTTTGACCTCTTATCATGCCGACCAGCAATTGTCTCGTGCACACTTCGAGAATTTCCTTTAACTGCTAATATAACCATTTTGCCTAATAATAAATAATTCATGTTCCGGTTTACACTTTGTTAATTTTAAACTGATTTCTCGATTCCTTTGCTTACGTGTCATTTGTCTATAATTATTTGGAAATTTTACCTAAATCAATATATTCCATTTTAACTGTTCTGTACAATTAATGAAAGTTAAAAAATAATTTTATCACATTCCTGTACGCCATAATATGAAATAATATTTTGGAAATTTTAAATATCTTTCAAAAGCAAAAAAATTTTCAATCTCATGCAAATTTGCCGCCCTTCGAATTTTGCCTCTGTAGGCTATAGCCCATTTAAGTCCGTGATGTAAGTCCATGATTGTATATATATATATATATATATATAATTATGTAAAAAAAAAAAAATGATTTAGATCTTGTTATCTATTATTTCTGTTCATCATAGCCATTATTTTTGCCAAAATATTTTTATTATTTCTTATTAAGAAATTTATTTCTTTTATAGTTATTTTTAGACAATCCGCCAAAAGACGATCGAGAAGAAATTGGTGCCGGGGCCCTCTGACAGTTGCAAAATCTCTCTATTAACATGCTAGTTTTTCTTGTCTCATATACTATATGAATTTACTGAATCGCTTACACATTCTTACATGTCAATCCGATGTCCCATTGAAGCCGCTAAATTAACACAAAATTTATAATTACGTTTAAATAAGTATTACCGATGCAATACTAAAAAAAAAAAAAAAAAAAAAAAACTATTTTAAGGAAAAAGGAGAACGGACGTTTGTGTGTACTTACGTATCTTATGCTTATTTGTAAAATCAAACTCTTCACATTATCCGGTGGTAAATACTGACGACACGAATAATGTACTATAATTACAAATTGTTCCGTACTAACAATACACAGATAGTGGTTGCAATTTTTTTTGAGTATTGTCGAGTTTTTCAAAATAATTGTTGGTTTTAGACAGTATTAATTTATTTTAAATTATTTTAAATTTTCTTAGGTTACAATAGGCCAGTCGGGGAGAATTTATGAAAATCAATTTCGCGTTATCTTTAATTTGCATAACATTGCGCAGTAGCAATTTAAGTTCACGCCGGTTCCATTTAAAATAGTCACGTACCTATAAAATTATACATCGAGTGTAGACTTAATGTTTTGTCGTTGTATGTACGTTATTAGACGGTCGCATAAGGTTTTTAAACACGTTTCGAAAAGGAGAAGGGGACTCAATGACTCTGTTTTATAGACATTAATTTATAATGATTTTATTTAACAGACTCTATACAAGAATTTTATACGCTTACTGTTCCGATTGCGATAATTGTGTCTTTTTTTTTACCTTTCTTTAAATTTTACTAACAGATTGGAATAAAAATTTTCATTATAAAACGCATAAATTTATCTGATCAATTTACACAATTGCGTAATCGATATGCATTCTCGGGAGATCATTTTTGTTTTCAAATGTACTAACTATATAGCGAAGCTTTTTTTTATTTATT
The DNA here is from genome assembly GCA_039619475.1 of Icerya purchasi. Classification (NCBI taxonomy): domain Eukaryota; kingdom Metazoa; phylum Arthropoda; class Insecta; order Hemiptera; family Monophlebidae; genus Icerya; species Icerya purchasi. The sequence continues at coordinate 207,799,422 of CM077115.1, forward strand.
TTTTTTCAAAGTCGTTAAAATTCCTTTAATAGCGTTCTTTGAAGAGGTTTATTTTTACCTTCCTAGTTCCGACTTAATTACCGCTTCAACAAATAACAAACTTACTGTAACCTAATTAGCGGGTGCTTGAAAATCTAAATTGAAAATATTTCGAGATAAAACACATGTCGATGTTATTCGTAGTATTCGTGATGATGATCGGTAATAATCAATCAGGTGTAAAGGTTATTTTCGAATTAACTTGAATTTTTTTCCGTAAAATACTTATTATTACACTCTATGTTGTAACATTCATTTCTGTGTAAGTTTAAATAAATCCGAAAAAAATCAAAAAAACGGAAAGCAACAAAATACGATGTATATATAATAATACAGCATAAATATGTACAAGTATGCCCCGAGCACGAGTCGAGCGATGGAAAGCATCAGTCCCGGATTAAATGTATGATAGGCCCGGGGGGGCTACGGAAATATTAGGGGCCCTTTTCGGAAGTGACAAAATTTTCAGTTTTATAGAATAACTAAATTTTCTTTAATTTAATTATATTATTTTGAATTCACGAATTAACATATAATTATTAATGTAAACAAAACTAAATATCATATAGACTAGGAGTTCCCAACCAGGGGGGCATAGAAAGATGTCAAGGGAGGCGCGAAAGAAAAATTAATTTAACGCGTAAATTAAACATCAGACAAGGGGCGTTCAATAAATAATGTGACATGCCTTCGAAAATGACCTTTCAAGCATCTGAACATTTTCACAAATAGTCAACAAAGTAAAATTATGGCCACTTTTTTGCATTAGTTGCGATGAATCCGCCGACATCGTTAATTGTGCACAGTTAATAGTTTATGTTCGTTACGTCAGTGGAGATCACATTGAAGAAGAGATTTTGTACTCCTAATGTTTGACAGCAGGCACTAAATCTGAAGATATATTTAATTCGAAATTTTTGATTTCATCGAAAAAAATAATTTGGATTGGAATAGACTCATTGGACTTTGCACAGATGGCGCCCTTGAAATGATAGATGTACAATCAGGCTTAGCTCAAAAGCTCAAAGAAAAGAATCCGACTATAGTGTGTACTAGTTGTTTTATTCATCAGCAAACTATGGCTTTCAAAATATTGCCACAGAAATTACGCCAGACTTTAGACTCAGCTATAAAGATCGTAAGCTACATCAAGAGCAACGCTTTGAACAGTCGATTATTTAGTTTACTTTGCGAGGATCTTGGATCACCGAGTCCTTTTATTCCACACAGAAGTACGCTGGTTGTCTAAGGGCAACATGTTGGCTCGCCTTTATGAATTGAAAGAAGAGGTCATCCTCTTTCTTGAGTTCTAAGAAAAAAAAGATATTTTGCAAATGTTCAACAATGAACAACTTCAATGGAGGTTGACCGTTGACCTATTTAACTGATATATTTCATGCCTTGAATCAGCTAACTTAAAGCTTCAAGGCAGAAACGGCACTGTAATAAGTCAACTGTGATCATATTCGGGGGTTCGTATCAAAGTTTCAACTTTGGAATAAAAAGGTGTCGGCTGAAAATGTAATAATATATTTTTCTCGGCTATTCGAAATAATTAAAAGTAAAAAACCTGGACGAAGATTTGAAAGTTGAAATACAACCTGATTTGCAAGCGCTGGAAAACGAATTTCACCGATACTATCGAGACATTATAATTCAGAGTCACCAATATGGCACATGACCAGAAACTCATTTGTTGCTAATGTCTTATAATTAGCAGAACAAGTTCAGGAAGAATTTCTCGAAATAAAGGCCGATTCGACAACGAAAGATAACTTTCATCTCTTGACATTGGAGGAATTTTGGATCAAACGATTCTTTGTTAATTCGAAAGTTGCCTCTCTTGCTTTGAGAATACTTGTTCTTTTTTCTTCGACTTACTTATATGAAACAGGGTTTTCAGCTCTGGTTTAAAATTAAAACTAGCGGCGAAATCGTCTTGCCATTGATAGCGACCTAACGATAGCTCTGGCAAAAACTAAACCTAGAATCAACCAACTGGTGCAGAACATGCAAACTCATGTATGTCATTAGTACCTTTTAAATTATAATAAATTATTTCGATAAAAACGTTTTAGATTTGGTTAAAGTTCATTTTCTACAACTTAGAATTAAAATAAATAAGTGTGGTTAAAATAATATTAGGGGGGCATAAAAATATTATTTATAATTCGGGGAGGTTCGAAGAAAAAAAGGTTGGGAAACATAGACAATGGGTAGAATTTTCGATGCCAAAAAAAAAAAAAATATATATACATATATATATGTGTATACTCGTATAGATGTATATAATTTTAAACAATGAATTTTTTTCTTGTTTTTTTTTTCCTGCAAATTCTTGTATAATATCTTTAAAATCTACTGAACGGAGAAAATCTGTTTCGATCGTTAATCTTAATAATGCCGATAATCTATCAACTAGCATGGTTGATCTGTTCATATTTTTTATTCTTTTTAATATCGAAAAAAAATCTTTCCGCCTCACAACTTGTAATCGGTTTAGTTACAAATATTCCATATGCAATATAAATGATTGAAAAATCATCTATTATTGCACGTTTAACCATCCATGTTGGAGCCTCTTGGGGGCCTCTTTATAAGGCGGGGCCCGAGCCTGCAGCCCCCCTAGCCCATCACCAAATCCAGGCCTGGAAAGCACGCTTGCATTTCGTTCTATTTTAAAACACCTTTAAAAAACAGTAAGACATAATCCTTTTTTTATACGCGAACTGGGAACATGAGGAAACGACCAATCAAATTTGGCATAACAAAAGTGTGTCTTTAAATACGGGAAACTGTTTTACGTGGCGTAGGGTGAATTCCATTTTCTTTTTTCATATTTAACAATTCGATAATAATAATTTTGAAATAACAAAAGAACAATAAATAATAAATTTATTGACTTTTCCGGGGACAATATGAAACAAGCGCTATATTTGGAGAATAGGAAAGAAGCAAAGATGGGAGATACTTTTGAATAATATCGCGTACGTTTCATCTGTACGATCGATAACGATAAAACCAACATTAAATCAGTGAGCGGCTTAGGTGAAATCGAGATAATTGCGATCTAATGTAATTGTTGTGCTCGCGGTGTTGTTTAACATTGACCTCGAGACTGTACTACCGAGACCGTTATGTAACAATATGCGCGCATCTTCGACATGTTTTTGTGCACATAACTAGGTTCGACATTGCGCAGGTCGACGAACGAAATTCCGAATAAATACTTTCTCCGTTAAAAAGACAATGTAATCTAAATATTCTGACAATTCTCAAGCGTGTCCCCTACATCATCGGAGCTTTGTAGTGTAATCATGCGGTTTGATAGTTTTTTTCTATTGACAGCTTTAATTTTTATTTCTTTAATATTATTATTATTATTATTATTATGATTTTTTTTCTGGGAAGGGAAATTAAAAAGCACAATTTTTGTAATTTTCGTTGAAAAAAAAAGGAAAGAAAAATAGTGAAAAAGTTTTTGGTGGCAATATTTTCTCGCCGTTGAACATAATTAACGTCATGAAAGCGCCATCTGGAGTTTAAATAGTAAACCAAAAACAGTTAAAGTTTTGTTACATAGAGTGCAGGATGTACCACACAAATTAGGTCGTTCGATTCAAAAGATAACAGAAAGTATCATTTTAAAACGGAGAAGATATTTTTTGGGAATGCTAAAGGAAAAAGTTATGAAATAAAGATAATTTAATCAGAAATATTTTTAAGATTAATACTTTTTTTTTTTTTAATTAAAAAAAAATTATCTTCCTGGGCGTGTATTTTGGTAAAAGTCAAATCACTAAAAGGTAAATTCGTAGCTTAGATTTTTAACGAAGGCATGATGAGCGCATCAAGTTTTTGAAGCATTAAGACCGAATCAAATGAAATTGGATGTAAGTATAATAATAATAATAATAATAATAATAATAATAATATGTCATTACTCTTTTTTAACGTTTGCACAATAATTTGTTAGCTGTATAATACTTTCCGCTGTGTAAAAGTCTGTGTTCTCTAGCACAAACTAACAAAATTCGGTGGCAGCAGTATGTATAAATTCGCGCAAGTGGAGTGTTTTTTGTTTTTTTTTTAAACAGTGTAACTATGTAACGAAATAAATTATAATATTAAAAAACAAAACTAGAAAATATTTTTTGCAATATTCTGTTTGATTTTTCTTTTTAACAATATTTATATCGGTATTTTCAGTTTTTTACTTTTAAAAAATTTTAGCATAAATTCAAGTGTCGGTATGTATCTTGCTGCCGTTGAATTTCGTTAATTTGTGCTGGAGAAAAGTACAGATTTTTACATAGTGTAGCATACTCCATAGTCTGAAGTTACACTACTAACAATGATTGTTGTACACACATTAAAAGGGAAGAAATGGCATTCGGAAATGGATTTTTTTTTTTTTTTTTTTTACTTTAATTATTATACTTACATCCAATTTCATCGGATTCGGTCTTAATGCTTCAAAAACTTGATGCGCTATTGCCTTAGTTAAAAATCTGAAATTCATCTCTAACGCTATACGTTATAAAACTGTTAAGAGAGGTCAAAGAGATATTCAGCAACAGTGAGGGGAGAATAACGTAGTCGGAAATAAGAAAAATAATAGAAAAAAAATGAAATTAATATGCGATAACGTATTGAATAAAACATTTAGTTGACAAAATAGAGATTTAAAATAAATAAATAAAAGGATTTAAAATAGGTAATGCAGCAAAACGTATATCCGGGACTAAAAAAAATAGATGAATGCAAAGATTGCAGAACCTGTTATTAAATATAAATACATATATACATATACATATACATATATCATATATATATATATTTCTCTTTAGCTATCGCTAACTGAACCGCTTCTTATTTCGTTATGGCCATTAGGTTTTCTTTTACATTATTTCGTATTTTTCGAAGTATAATAAACCCAGGGGCATCTGAATATTGTTCAGTTGACAGCAGCGACAATTCAAAAATATCCCAATCACCTCATTTTCTTCACGGATGCTGTCAAGGCCACACCAGACAGAGACTACTTCATTCCCAACCGCCTGCTCCTTTAAAGCCTGCGATGTGATCCGAAGCATTCGACTAAATGACAATTGTTCGGTACTGGATGCTTAGATATATGGAGTATTTTTCTGTTTGAAATATTTTCTTTCTGCAGAGCCTACATTAGCCCTGTTGGTATCTGATTCATCCACGGCGCTATCGAAAATCTCTAATCCTCTCTTCAAACATCCTTTGGCAATTCGAACCCAGCAGGTATTAAATGAACCGATTATAAGAGAGTGCTCCATTTCGTTTTTATGGGCGCCCAGCCATATTCCGGGAAATGAACGCGTCGATACTTCCGCCCGAGAAGCATTATACTTCCCCCGGTCTAATAACAGCCCTCCTCCACCTCATCTAGCAAACATAATTTTTAATAACATCATGTCCTCGTGGAAAGCTCATTGGACCTCATGTCAGACTTTTTTTTTTTTTAAATATATTTATTTATTGTCGCTCGACAATGGAGCCGTTTGCGACGAATATATTACATCTTAACAGTTAACTTATCTAGATACTATTATACATTTTTACATTTTTTAGGTATGTTAGTACATTTTCACAATTTGATCTGTCGTTGTAAAGGAGTTCTGGTATAGGTTTTCCTACCATGTCGCAGGCTGTTCGCTGTGTTTCCCACTTTTTGCATTTGAAGAGGTGGTCTACCGAGAAAGTCTCTGCGCGTCAGACTTTCTTAAGGCTACTTTATTAAAAATTTATCAACACACGTATTGCAGAAAAATTATAGTTTAAAAATATAAAAAATAAAGCCGACATGTTCCGGAGTTACGTACTCTATAATTATGGCAATTAATAAATAAAGTTAAAAGTTGTTTATTTTACTTTTAACTTTATTTATTATTTCCATGATTATATGGAGTACGTAACTCCGGAACATGCCGGCATTATTTTTTATATTTTTAAACTATAATTTTTCTGCAATACGTGTTTTGATAAATTTTTAATAAAGTGACAATACACAGAAAATGGATATAAACATTTATAACAAAAATGTAAAGAAGTATGTATATAAATTTCTTAAGGCTAATCAAACCCTCAACTGAACCATGGTGGCCAGAAAAAAGCATTTCCCGTACAGATTTCTGTGCCCTTAGCCGCTTACAAACAGGCCACACAGCCTTGTCGCATAACTTTATCTTGCAACCCACCTCTCCTATGAATTGTCCTTTCTGTTGCCAAAGTATTGCTTCCTCAACTTCCCACATACTGAGCGACTGTCCAGCACTCTCACCCTACCGGGGCCCCTTTTATAAATAATAAAACAGTCACTACCATACTTGAGAATATCCCCAATGCAATTTCATCTGTGACACAGTTTATCAGAATTAGTAAAATAAGCAGTTATCTATAAGAACAAACCGCGCACCCTCGTAGACTGTAACAGCCACAACAGTTAAACACGGTGCAGGGTGTTGCGTCTACAAGAAAAAAAAAATATTACGAATAATAATAATAACAAATATTACAGTCAACGCATAAAAAAAATATTACCTTTCACTATGGACACGGGTTTCGGTGTTTTTGGCGAGCGAGATGATTACTTCGGTAAATAACAATATCAGAAAAGAAACACGAAAAAACAAAAAATAAAAATAAAAAATAAAAAAAATATGTAAACAATTTTATTCCGTAAACTAACTGAACGACGATATACAAAAACATCAGTAACATTTTGTTTCGACGAATTGACAAAAACGGACTAAAAAAAAGCAAAATTTTATTTTAATAATTTTTAATTCTTTAGGTAATGGCGTAGCGGATATCAAAACTTTTAACATGTACAGAGTGAATCAAACGTCGCATAACACGTAACAATTTCCAACAAGCTTTTATTATATTGCCTGATGTAGCGTAAAAGTACTCTGACAACACGGGGTTTTACAACAGTTTCTTACCACTCAATAGTGATCGATATCGTCAGACGACGGTGTGTCTTCGCCGCGAATAAATAAAAAAAAAGACGGATGTCCGAAAGAATCAGAATAAATTAATATCACGAAAATTAATTTGTAAGTCGAACATCGTCGCAAGATGACGGTACACACACCGGATCGGTATCGATTTATATGTATATTTCGTATTAAGAAACGGTAAGTCGATGTAAATTCATAAGTAATGAGTTCAGAGAATTCAATAAACAATTTAGAAAAAACGGAATCAATACAAATAGATCAAAAACACAAAATGGTGTCTAGATATATTAGGGAAAAATAGCAGAAGAAAAGGCTATGGATAAGACGACAGTTGAAAAAAAAATAACAAGGTTCAAAACGAGAGATAAAAGACAGAATTTATAACATTGTTAAGAAGTGGATGTTTTGAAGAAAAAGGAAGATGGTGTGACGAATGAGATGCGGACTAAATTTAATTGGTATAATTGAAAATGGTATAGATGCCCGCCAGATCTTTTTTTGCAAGGAGGCGCTATTCGAGAATTTCCCTAATTCTCTTCACACAATGCGTATAGAGGGGGAATTTTAAATTCATAAATATGAATAACCACTTCATCATAAATTACGTTTCCCTATTTGTTCGTTGATTTCATTTTGTATTTAGTTTCAGACGAATGTTTTTTTTCTTCAAATATCGACCGTTGACTCATTTGAGATATTACACGGTGTGTGTGTACTACTTAAGAAAAACTGAAGTTAAAGCCTAGGTGGCGCCGGGGGAAAAACAAATTTGACACATCGACATAAGTTTCACTTGAAGACAGACAGGTAGACGAAAATTTTAAAAAATACACACTTTCTAAGATATTATACATCGAAAAATATACGATTATTAAATGATAAATATTTTTCTAAACCAGCTTTCTTTACCAGAATTGATTCAACGTCAAAAAAATCAATTTTCAAATTAATTTTACATATTAAATGGTGGTATTATTATTTTTAAAAATCCAATAATGAAACGTTTTTTGTTTTTTGGTTTTCGTTTTTTTTTTTAATAATCAAAGAGATCCACTGAAGCTCTACGCGAGCGCTGTGTAAATGCGACCTGTATTTTTTTTTTCAGTTCTTAATTAAATAGTGACCGTTTTGAAACTTCCCTTCTTCTGCTCAATTTTCTATGCATTACTGTTCTACGCGTTGTTCTTTTTGTTTCCTTAATAATTAATTTCCCACAAAGTGTTTTCATAATAACAGATTCCTAAAAGTAGACTGTCACATCTAACCTTCCTTCTATATCTCTTCCGGTTATGTTACACTTCTCATATTCCCGTTCGTGACCTTTTTCACCTTCACTCGATCGACTTTCGTGGATTCCTCGTGTCATCTGAACGTAATAAATTAGCGGGGATATTCATTATTGCGTTCTTCCATTTCTAACGGCAGATGTTTGGACACATTTTCAGCTAATAATATTGTTCTTCTTTCGGCGGTCGCTCATTCTAAATTATGGCTTAACTTTTCTTTATTTATGTGTTGCGGTCGGAACATAGCTTAACGTGTCATTATCGAAACTGTAGGAAGAAAACTACGTGGGCGTCCTCGGGTGACATTTGTGAGCGTTGCAAACGAACTTACCAGAACGGTTTCAACCTCGCGATGTCAGTGTTAGAGGTATCTATGGACGTGGAATTTAGGACTACGGTGCGAATTAATGCTCAAATACAATGGGAGAATAAGTTCAGAGAAAGTAGTAATGGTAAATATTACTGTAAGATTCAATGTTGTCAGAAATACGAGTTGGATTACACATGAGAAGCGACTATATTCGCGTTCTGGTTAAGTTGAGAATGGGACGACACATTGTTTAACACCGGAAATGTTAAAAAGATTTAATTTGACGGAATCAGATTTAAGTACTTGCGAAGAGAGCGGGACTCTGTTGAACACACTTGATTTTTGGAGATTATACGATGGTAATAGGAGTGTGTTGTTGTACAAGGAACTGTGTCGAATATACACTACACTTACCCGCGTTAGTATTCCGCAGATAATTGCTGACTCAGCAGGCGAAGGAGCTGCTGCTATACAGAAAGAAATGAGCGAATTAAGACTTTGAAGTGGTAAGTCTGGATTCTGTGAACTCATTAATTGCGCATATCTTATACATTAGAACAAAGATCAAAAAAGATAATTTAAGCGGATTGACTAAACACGCTTTTCAATTCGTGTCAAAAAAAAAAAAAACGTCGATTTTCTACCACCTGTAATTTTTTCTACTTTCGCTTCCAAACTTTTTAAGCCACGGTAAAACAGGAATTCCACAACACTATCAGTTCCTTGCTTCCTTCTTAATTTTCACTGATGTTCAACAACCTGGTGGAGTGTGTAGTAACATCCTACGAATATTAGATTTGAATTGTATTTTTGAGTGTTTCTTTAAACTTCTTACAATTGTGCATCGCTTTCATTCGCAATTTTTCGTTTTTTCGTTTTTTTTTTTTTTTAAATTATTGCTGACTCGGTTAATAGCTTCTAAGCGTTTTGTTATTCTTCTTTTTGTTTTTATCATTGTTCGTAGGTGATCTTGCTCACCCGTTCGTATCAACATGTTGCGAGTATATGCCATAATATGGGGGAGCATTGCCGATAACGAAGATATTCTTTTGTTCCTCGTTGTTCCTTCCATGACCTGATACGTAAACACTACGAAAAGAGAAGAAAGAAAAAACATGTTATTAATCCAATACGAAGCGCAAATATACAAAAGAAAAGGAGGTACTATTTCGAAATATATATTACGAAACGGGAATGAAAAAAGAAACAAAAAAGGAAAACAAAGGTAATAAAAAGACACTAAAATAATCGGAGAATTTAATAAATCGTCGAACCAGCGCAAAAAAAATTAATTTTATTTCAATATATAATGTATTGAACAAAAGCTCCGCGTTGAAAACGTAAGAAAAGCGTAAGGAGTGTTGAAGAATGCGAGAGAATAAAACGGAATTTTAAGAAACTAAACGGACGGCCAATTCCTTCATTAGCAAGTACATTATGAAACGCGCGTTGTCACGCAATTAATGAAAACTCCGTCATCAGTGAAATAAATCCGATTTAACGACAGAAGCGTTGTTTGCACCATTATATAGAGACACGAATTTTTTTTTCGGCACAGAAGAATCAACATCAAACTTTTTTTTTTGTTTTTTTTCATGAGAGGTACTAATTTTCTGTTATCAATATTCATACAACCATTTCAGTCAAGGATACCCTGGTTTCATATTGCGACACCACGTTTAAACGGTATCCTAAATACTGACCAAGTAAATGACAAATAAATCGCTTTTTTTTTTCTGTAATACTGTGTAGACCAACCGACCCGATACGGTCAATAAACGATGATTTTGAACTGACCAATCAGGCGAATACAACACATACGAAAGGGAATATATTGAAACCAGTTTTGAACAGAATGCGAGGAAACTTAATGAATGAAGACGGAAAAGAATAAAGATGTCGGAGAAAGGAACTGTACCGTAAATTGAAAAAGAAGGCATGAGATTTTAGCAGATATTACCAGAAAATCGATTGGACCCTTAGCTCCAATTTTTTGCAATCAACGAATCGTTCAAAAAAGAAAAAAAATTAGACGCGCGGTTATGCGTAAATAAAAGCGGTTAATAGGGTTTTTCAATTTTTTTAAAATTCATTTTTCGTTTGCGTCAACTACTGAAATTCTTACTAATTAAATATTTCATTAATCGAGATTTACTTTATTGTTTTTTTCCATGTTTTTTGGTTGATTTTCCTCATGTTTCGAAACAAAATCAGTTCGCCGAATATTTTACGAATTTTACCTTCGAGCAAACCTATACGTCTCTCTTATAATAGTCTTTCATAACGCACACGCCGTATTTTCTGTAATCATTTTCCTCGAAGAACGAACACTAACGCCAAAACGTATACTGACTGAATTAAAATCTTATCATCTTCGCGCCGAAATAAAAATTAATGACGACAGCTGGTAAACAGCGTTAAGTATAATTTTATTCGCGTCTTTTTCCTTAGTTGCATCATGGGAATTCCAATGGTTAATCCGATCATTAGTTTTTATCATCAAAACAGACCAACAACTAGCCGACTTATCATTTAACGTGTTCAGCGCAGCTCTTCTAAGACCGCTAATAATGATTGAAATGTGTATGTGTATAACTATACAACAACCTCCGAAGCATGTTTATAATCAGATAAAAACCGGTATATACATATATAGATTCAGCGGTGTCAGGGGATAACTTTTATAACAGAACTGTTCTCTTAGCGGCCACTCCGAACTAGTTGCAGATTTATTCGCAGTCGTTCTTTCTTATTTGTAGTCGCTACATCCCGTTGGCGGGAGATTTTCCTCTTTCGTTTTATTCGGTTAGTCTCGTGTTTGGCGGCGTGGTTGTGCTGTTTTGCTAATTAAGTCCTATATCATGAATAACAGCCATTACTGTACGTTAATATCGGCAGCAATAGTCGTCTTTCTGATGATAAGTTCGGCCGATAGTTGGCTGGCTGAATTCTTTATGGACGGTGGTTGGAAGGGTGAAAAATTCAGTGCAAACACTGCCGGCTGTATGAACATCAACCGGGAGTTTAACGACAAAATCAGTTCAGTGGACCCAAAAGGTAGCTGTCTGCGAATGTACGAGCACCGTGACTGTATCGGCCATGTGCTGGAAGTTTATCCGAGTAGTTGGTATCAACATGCTTTGCAGTACACAGGCTTTAACGACAGAGTTTCTTCGGTCGGACCTTGCAGAAATGATTAGTCAGCGCATGAAAGAAAATTCCTAGTGAGTATAACGCCTTATTTACACCTAAAGACGTCGTCCGGAGACCTCTGACAACATTTTAATATGCCCGTGTACCAAAAAAAAAACAACGAACTAAATAAATAAATTAATTAATTAATAAGAAGAAGAAACTGGGATCAATATCCTTTTGAGAAGACGTCAAAATTAACAAAAAGTACTTACGAATTTACAGCTAGGTAGTAAAGAAATGACTAATTTTATTCTAAATCATATGAGCTATGCCGACATTTTAATGGGGAAAAATGTACTGGCTGGTACCCCCCTACCTAGAGAAGACGCCAAGAGTTATCGAAAATTGACACGGTGTTATGAAGTCCAACCGGGTATTGAAGAAATGCTAATTTAAAGCGCGAAGAAAAAGTTATGAATTTCTTAAATTATTGATTACACGGTCGCAGTTTTGTTTGTCAGTGCAAATGCTGAGCTTTGTTAAATACAAATAAGATTTAAACAAGGTATCTCCAACTCAGTAGTGAGAGTCTCGTTCAGAACGATTTCATTTAAACTGAAAACGAAATTTATTGTTGAAGAGCGGAGCTCCGAGTCATCTAAAATTTACTATTTCCTATAATGTTTCTATTTTTTACAAACTGTTTTTATGTTCTCGGTGGGCTTAATGGTTCTGGCATTGCCAAGACTGAGACAGGGCCGTTTCGTGCTATGTCCATTTCAACTGGAATGATACTTGTAGTGTCTGCCGATGTTGTCATTAAGCAACAGTTGGTTTTCTCGCTGCACCTTTCTTCAAATGGCCAACAAATCCACATTAAATCATAAGATTTTATTACTATGCCGAAGGCAACGAGTGGATTTTTTAACGTTCGTTAAATAGAAAACGACCTTTTTTTTTCCCCGACTGTGATATGATAAAGCATCTCGAAATAATCGTAGTGCTTCTAGCCTTATTCGAAATTCATAGTCTAAAGATTTTTGACTTGTAGAGAAGAAAAATTTTAAATACAATCTTTAAAATAAAACAAACGTGTAAGAATGGCTTGAAAGTTTCAACATGAATAAAAAAGAAAACATTGTTTATATACATATATATATATATATAATGTACATGTATGTAGACATTTAATGGAGTATAAAAGTAGCTTTCGAGAGACAATCATTAAAAAATTAGTATGTCTCAAACGGAAAATCTCAAGAATACATTTCACATTTATTCGGTTCATTAATATTTTCAAATGGTTCTATACAATAATAATATAGCATTAAGAAAAATATCTTTTATCCATATTAATTGGAATATTGGCACACTGGTGACTGGAATTAGGAAAAAAAGAAATACGATTATCCAACGTTAGATACACGTCGAAAAAGGATGTTACAGAAGGATCCAAGTTCAGTTTGCTTAGTTCTTTCTATACTGATAGATCCAGTTAACATTTCTTACTACAGTGATCAACAATGTATATGTAAAATAATGCGGCATTACTGCATGCGATTTAGTTGGCTTTCGTAAATTCACAAATTATTTATGCAACTGTAGAAGTTATGTTTCTCACTAATATGCAACAATTTTTTTTCTTTGCAATAAAAAATCATCGTGTCCAGAATTCCATGTGACGTTTAATCAAAAATATACACGAAACATCTAGAGTAAAACGAATTAATAGCGGCGTAACCTAAAACTGTGAAACCCACTTTCGTTTCTCTTTCTTTTTATCCTCTGTGGAAGAGTTTTCAGCTTTTCTTACTTCCTCTTCTTCTCATGCGCCGCCCTATTCGGGTATTGCTTAATCACCTTGCATAGATATTGGACTACTCCTGATGTAATAAGTTCCGGTGTCTTGACTACATTATTTTATCCGTTAGTTTTTTATGAGTATATTCCAAGCACAGTCTCTCTTCACGTACTTTTCCTTAACATATTTCTATTAGTCACTATGGACTGTTCTAACTTTTCGTGACCCAGGTCTCTTTCCCTTGGGTGAATCTTACTCATATTGTTTTGGATAATCGGCCATTGTGTTGACGGAACCAAAAAAAAAAAAAAAAAAAAAGGAAAAAAACTCGATCATATTCGATGAAGGAATATCGCAAGAGCAGATACTAAACCTAATTTTGTGCGCAACGTATACCATACGTTTCGATAAAATCAAAATTTCAGAAATTTGCAAAAATTCAACAATTTATAGATGACACAGCGCTGCATATTGAAGCAGCTGTACCTAGATCAAGATTAACTCGAAAGAAAATAAACCTTTAAATCAACTTTTGGAAGTGATAATTCATTTAAAACTAACAGTATAGAGTTAATATTTACACCGAGCGTAGGATAAACGGTAATCCATCGTAATAATAAGATCTAAAATAGTTGAATTCAGTTGATGTCATAAATACCGGTCAAGCCCACTCCCTATGTGTTCCATTTACAAGTTTAGAAGTTATGGATATACTAAATTCTGACTATCCAATCCATCAATTTGTAAGTCAGAAAAACAGACGAGTTGAGTGATTTTTTTCAAAAATAAACAAGCACCGAAATTAAAACGCAGCAGGAAGCATAACCGAAATTGCACATCAGACCCTAAGTGACCCACTCGCTGAGAACCGGGATTGCGCACTACCTTCAAAATAAATGATCCCAATTTTACAAAATCAATGGAGTAACTCAAAATGAATAAAAGTCGCTCTCTCAGTGATTTTCAAATTTATCGCTAATTACTTCCAATGCAAGATTATTTAACGTACTATATATACACATAGTACCGAATAAGATGGTCCGGTAATCACATAAAAATTAAAGCTCAATAATTCCAGAACAGTCTAACATCTAAAAACACTTGAAACTGTACCCAAAGTATCACAATTAAAACCACTCTAGGGAACACATAAGTGTGGAATAGCCGATTACGCCACAAATTGAGAAAAAAACAGTCAAGACTACACGACATGAAACTTAAAACTACCTAAAAAATCACCCTTAAAAACTCACAACTTCCAATATCCAATACAACTTACTAACGCAAATCGTGATCACCAAATCTGGAAAAAATAACTTTTTTTTTCAAAGCGTTATAATTTCGATGGAACATTCGCTCTTTGGAATAACCGAAGCGCACTTCAATTCCATACCCTGCTTTAAATGGTAAACCATATTAATCCGGCTATTTAACTTCCTACTCCATTTCTAATCATGAAAAATAAAAGATATTACAAACTGTAATTTTATAATTGATATGCGGAATTCCGCTAAAAAGAAAAAAAGAAAGCGGGAATAAATAAATTAAAAATGTTTTCTCTTATATGAATTTTTTTCATATTTTTTGATAAACATCAAATTTGATATCTCGGTTTTTAATGATAAAATTTAATATTTAAAACAATATCAAATGATATAATAAACGAGAATAAATTATTATACAAATTTTTAAAAAAATGTAAAAAAGCCAAAAAAAAGAAAGTCAACAAAGCGAGGACTCGAACGTCTAATCGCAAAATTTAACGAGAGCTCAAGTTTCAGACTTAACTTTTGTATTTTAATTTTTGTTATTTCTTGTTATACTTATTTACATTACACATCGTGCCAACATTATTAGTTAAAAACTAGGTCGTTTATCGACGAATACTTAAAAAAACATTTTGAAAATTTTGTTTTTCTGTTGATGGTGAATGAATATTAATTTTATTCTTCCATTAACCCCCCTCATTAATCGCATCGAGGACTTCTTCGTACTGAAAAATCAGAAATAAGCAACAAGCAATAACCCGATACTACGAAATACTATGATTTAAACGTGTGCAAAAATGTCGACTGCTATTAGAAGAACGATTGTGATTTTCTAAAAAAGAATGTAACCCTATAACTAATTCCCCCGTTTACACGTTAATATCGTAACAAAGTGCGGAAATTTGTAAATTCTGTTTAGTAATTTTACGCATAATGTCAAAAAAAAAAAAAAGAAATGAAGTCTTTTAAGTGATCCCGAGACAAAATTTTATACATTAGCCCGCTAACTTTCTCGGGTGTTTCTAAGACTTGTTTGCAAAAAACGTGGTGATATCAGTTTCGTTTTTTTACCTAATTACCTGGAAATAAATTCGACCGAATCGGTGACCCACACGTCTGATGTTACCCTTACCAGTATGTTACATTGAAACGCCACACTATGTTTAGCTTACAACAAAACCTATTTTATTATAATCGCGTATAATTTGTACTTTATTTCGGTTTAATACAGGATAAATGAACTAGCAGGAAACAGTTGGGAAATTGTAAACATTATTCGAAGATAGATTATATACAAGAAGATAATGCGCATTTTTAACTGAATAGTTTTAATTACTTTTTCTCTAAATATACTAATATATTTTGTAAAAAATTTTATGTCAGTCGTTTACTAATTCATTAATAATGTTACTTTTTAAAATGCATTTTATTTTAAGAAATCACCTAGTTGTTGTTACAACGTTAATGGTGAATTTCTACCATTAATAAGTCCATATTTAAGTTTTGTTTGTAACGATCTCATACAGAATCGGACTATCATGTACTTGCGTGGATTGCATTTATTAACTTTTAATTATAACATGTTTTTGGTTATTCTCTGTAAACCTTTTACGTTTGCTTTTTTTTTTTCCCTTTTTTTTACAAATGAGATTTATATTTAGTAATTAATAAAGTAATAATAAAAATAACGCCATAGTTTTTGTTTTTGTTTTGTTTTTTTTGAATTGTTTGAAATTATAATTTTAAATCTACGTCATTGAAATCTGTAATGCTGCTTTCGTAATAGAGTAAAGGTAATTAGTAAAAAAGTTGCAAAATTTTTGCATTACATACCTTGTAATATGTATGTTACAGTTAAACATGCGAAATGAATAAAATAAAAAATATGAAAAGCGTGCTATGAAAGAGAATGTGAGTGTGATTGAAAAATTTCGTTTTTGATCAGAAGTGCATCCTATGGTCGATTCTGATAGATAGAGTTTAGAAAGCGAATAAGAAGAATGAGCCAATGGAGATTTTTTTTATTCAGTTGGTTTTTTCCCCAGTTAAAAATCGATCGTCCATCCGGATTGTATCTGCTCCTTCAGCAGGTAAAGTAAGAGCTGGAAGCGTGAAATAGTCAAATCGCCGGTCAGAACGGTTATTCTCGTTAATTAAATTACGGAACTGTAAATAGTCGAATAAAGTCTGAATTTCGCTGTTAATGTTAATCCGAAAATACAACCCCTTTGCATCTATTGGAAATATCGACCATAGAGGTACCAGGAAACCACTAACTTAACGCAAACTAGCGATACATAGTATTTCGCTATTATTTTAATTATTCTATAATCGTTGTAATATTTCTATATAGTATTTGTTTATTATTATTGACTTTTTAGCGACAACATTTAAGAAATATAGGTATAGTGTGTTGAATATGTTCTTAAAAAACCTAACAGTTGAATTAATAAAGTCGCAATAATATTAATAAATAAAAATAAAAGTATTAATATAAAATAGTATCGGTTCCGTGGAGCTACTAAGTTGGTGATGGTATCCTTGAGAGCATAAATATAAAACACAACAATACGATGTATATTGATTTGAGTAGTTTTAGAGTTACTGGAATCAAGAATGTGATGACTGGGCGAGTGTATTAAATGCGACCCTTTCGATTTACTATTTCACTTGTTTTGAACAGTCGTCTTTTCTTTTATTTTATTAGTTGAAATGATAAATCGAATAAGTCATATTTAGTGCACTTTGTACAGAAATAGAATTAACGAAGAATTGAATGATTCGAACGCTATATTTTTCGAGATCTACGAATGCACAAAGCATTGAAGACTAAAAGTTTTAGATTTAATAAATTCACTGAAGGAAACGTGTATATATTCATTTATATATATTTAAATTTTCAAGTAGGTATGTGTATATACAGTTTTAAAATAAACAGTGTTTTGCGAAAATCAAACAATAAGAAACATACATTAAAAGTAGTATGCGGTAATATAATATAAAACGCACAAAGATAACATAATAAATATGAAAATGAATTGAACGAAAACAGGGTTGTTAACATTCTTCTTATGTTTGCTAATTGAATAATTTTTGACTGAGGAGAGAAAGTTAGAATTAATTTATAAGTGAATACTGCTTTTGGAATTAATCAATTAATTCAAGTAAATATTAATTTATAATATTTCATTTTGCATAACATTTAGTTTTATATAATACTCAAATGTGCAAATCATACACACATACACGCGCACCACATCGGTTTTCAAAATTAAAATCAGACGTACAGTTTTCTCTGATGTTTCCTGCTTTGACTTAAAAAAAAAAAAATCCCCGATATTTTTCTAACTCTTTTTCATCTTTAGTTACCATTCAAGCAGTGAGTAATATAAAGTAAAAATAAAAAATGTAGACATCGTGACTTCCTAACTGACTACTAATAACCTCCTTAATTCCGTAATCGGTTGACGCGTTGTGGAAATTAGGATCATCGTAGTGTGTCGGGCCGCTGCTTTTCACTTAACTAATTATTTGTGAAGTAAGTCTTATTTTGCCGATTAGCAAGTTAAGCGAGCTATATATGTAGTTTTACTAGTGTGATCAGATACTTCCGTGAATTTGATGACATGAGAAAAAAAGAGATGGAGAAAAGCATTAAGTTCCCTTATCAAATAGATGCTCGTTCTATATTATTTCTTCGCAAAAGCTTATGCCTTTTATCGATTTTATAGCACCTTCCTATGCTATTATTTTCTTCTAACTTCCCTCTACACTTCCTTACCACGTCATTTTCCGTGAATGAACTACATTACTCTATACATGGGAGCTGTTAAGAAAACTTTCTGAAAGTTCTTAAATAAGCGACTGTTACGGTGATTACAAAAAACAGAGGCATACTCCTCGATAACATTTTTTAATAATTCCATCCTTGCCGAGGCTCCGGTGAGTGCCTAAGTCTGTCGACAACATCCGTTATACGCATATAAATCATTTTTAGACAAAAAAAAGTATACTCTCGCTGCCTTTATCGACGTGTCTTCAGCTTTTGACCATGTTAACTTCACTTAATTACAAAGCAAAATGTCGGTCATTAATATTCCTTCGCAGTTCATTCGTATAATTCTCCGTCTTTTACAAAATCGTTTTATTCATCTATCTACATGCTTTTGATTACACTTCAAAGAAGGGGTTTTTTCGGTGAGCTGCCGCAGGAATCTCATTTGAGCTCTATCCTTTTTACTATCTATATACTCGAAATATCTTCCTTTCTGATCAGTTCTTTTTTGTTCTTCGTTGACGATATTGTTTCATAGTCGTCCTCGTTTACAATAGTAAATGAACGTCTTAATAGTTCACTGAATCAATCAAAAATAAAATTCTCTCTTCGATATTCACTTTTCAATTTCTCTTTCCAAATCCACTCTTTACTATTCATGTATCACTCGTGTGACTTATCCTCAATCAATATATCCTCTAGCAACTGTCAAATTCCTTCAGTTAATTCATTCCGCTTTCTCGGAATTTTTCTTAATAGCAGTCGACTTACATATTTAGAACACATTAATTATTTACTCATATCTACCCCTAAAAGACTGAACTTACTTCAATCCTTTCGTCAACGGAATAAATGCATACTGTGATTATTTTTCATAAAATATTATTCGCTCTAAATTGAACTATGGCTCCTTTGTTTATATTAGCGCCTCTAAGAGCTTATTGATTAAACTAAATCACACTCAAAACTCACGTTCATATTTTTGCTTAGAAGCTTTAAGAACTATTCCCATTGCAAGTAACCATTCCCAGTCACATATTCTTCCTTTCTACTCATACAGATCCCTTTCTGGATGATGCAGATTCCTAACAAAAACGACTTCTCCTTTCATCTATCTCATTCACTCCCACACAGATATTTGCCGTATAAATGACATTTCTCTCCGTGTAAAATTCCATTATTGGCCTACTCACCTACTCACGCATGCTATTTATTACAATAAACTCCTTTTATTTTTCTCTTAATTTTTTTTTAACATTTTGCAACCACTAAAATTATTCGTATTGCCCTTACATGTCAGTTCTTCTTCGACTCACATTATTGACCACAGATTCAAAAATACGATACAATCCTTTTCCCCTTCTCACTTTGCCATTTATATCTAAAATATATTTCGTACGTCAAGAAATAGGTTGCCAGACAATCCCTAGGAGAAGATTAAAAAGAAAATGGTGCCGAGACGCTCTCTCTCATCATAATGGCACTATAGACTAGTATTCATCATCCTCCCCGTAAGGAAATGTTCGCTTTTGTATCTAACCGATAAGAGGAATGTCAAGCATGCTTCGGTCATTATTATTCTACGCCCACGAGTAGTGAGCTAGCATGTCTTCTGTGTGTTACGAAGTATCCGAAAGACAAGTGGCTACAACAAAATTCAACGCAGAACAAGAAGGGATATCACACGTCAGTGGACCGATATTATTTCTTAAGAGCGCAAACATGTGAAATTTAATATAGCGTATATTATTATCAGTTGCCTCGTATCCGCTGGGAGAAGAGCCAATAATATTGCTTTTAATGACTTTTTTTTTAGACCACTATTGAGAAATGCCAGTTATGAAAAATAAATATATAAAAAAAAAAAAAATAAGAAGGCAAAGGCCTCAACTGACAAAGTGAAGAAATGATTTTAATAATTTCTTGTCTAATAGTATACTTTCGAAAAGTAACTATAGATAAATTCGATCGAGAGAGGTTGCAGGAGAGACCTTTGTTCATTATGAACCGAGGAAATTTAATATTGTAATACTCCCGACGTTGCGTCACTGCCGGGTAATCAGCACTAGGCTCTTGCGACGGTCTTGAAGACAATTTCTTCAGGACTATCTCAACCGTGCCGTTGCCTCTCTTGACTCATGTGATATCAGAACGAACAAGTTTTGGCGAAGTAACTTTTTAATTATTACAAACAATATAACAAATTAACAGAATTTATTATTCCGATAGGATTGTTTTACGCGTTTGAAAGTAATACGATGATGCACATCAGCGTCACGACAACAAAAACCAAAAAGAGCTAGATACAAAGGAGCGCGTACAAGCGACTCTTACAGGTACAGTAATTTCTCAACGACTAAAAACAAGACGATGTTTCATTGATATTGCTGTACGCACGGATCATGCGAGTCTATATTCAAAAAACCCCTCCTAACGGTCAGCTTTCCCGAAGAAGTCTCACTACCATCGATAGACACTACATTTACACTTAATTAATCAGTCGTAATACATTTACTCCACGTAATTTAACGCACGTACTCGACGATTTTGGATATTATTTCTGTCAGGCAATATCCTTCGTGTGCCCACTGACACTTGGGCATTCACTTTACAACTTTGCATGGTATTTTCGCTGCTTCGTGTCATTCTAAGAACATTTCTTGAGTGCACGAAATTTCCAACTTAACGAACAATTTGCCCAGTCCACGTTACGTTAGTTGTTCGTATTTAACAGATAAATATAAAAACCTACGCCGTAATTCTGATACGATACATAAATTGATTCCACAATATTAATTTTCGTTAAATACTTTTATTTCCCTACGACATAAAGACCAAAATTAACCAGATAAATATAAAATCTTTACATTACTTAAATTTTATTTACCAAATAGTGACGTTTTACGTTAAAAATAAGTCAAAATGAGGTCACCACAATATTTATTTTTTTTTTAAAGTAATTTAATTAATTCAGTTTAAAGTTTAAAAATTTCATCAATAAAGGTTTATTTATTTCTTTATTTCTTTATTTATTTATTTACTCTATTAATTAATTAATTAATTAATTTACTTATTTATTTATTTATTTATTTACTCTATTAATTAATTAATTTATTTATTTACTTATCTACTTATTTATTTATTTATTTATTTACTCTATTAATTAATTAATTTATTTATTTACTTATTCACTTATTTATTTATTTATTTACTCATTTATTTATTAACTTATTTATTTATTTATTTATTTACTCTATTAATTAATTAATTTATGTATTAGTTACCGATAAACTTTATGATGCATCTTTAATGAAATACTGTTGAGCAGTATCATGGGTTTTCAAACAATATTCTAAATTTGGCACATTAAGCCTCGGGCAAGTTTGTTCCGTATTTGATAAGTATATACTATTTTATTTTTCCTTTTTTTTATACAAAAACCGCATTATTAATTGCAGCTCGATTTCTGCTTGCAAAATATTCTATAAGATTTTTATGCCCCGTTCAGGAATGCAGCAACCCAGTCATGCTCTGGAGTATTGTCTTTGAACTTTACTACTGTCCTCTCAGTCCGGAAGAGATTTAATTTTATAATTATCTTAAATCCAAAGAACCCAAAGAGGACAACTGTAATCTCTAAAATTTATGATATAATCTTCAACCGATTGTTTCTTTAGAAGAGAAAATCATGCAGGTTGACCGGGTTTACTAAATATAAAATCCGCAATTAAAAATGCGAATAATTTTAAAAACTGTAATTTGAAATTTTTAAAAAAAGTTTTACCTGGACAAGAAAGATGCAGTGGACATACTTTGTGCTTGCGAGAAAGTAACCACTGTTTCTAGAGCACAGTTACACTCAAATAGAAAAGTATAAATAAATTTGATTAAAATAATGCTCTGATAAAATGAATCAACCGAATAAATTTTAGAAATAACTGCCTACTCTAACTAGTGTTTTCTAAAGTTAGATATAATTTTTCCTGAATACAAAAAAAAAAAAAAAAATCTTTACTTTCTTTTTTTAATTTAAATTCGATCGTATTGCATTATCACGTCCATAGCAGCTTTTTTCGTTGCCGTAGAAAGAACCTGAATGAGTACACCAACATGATGCCTTTTATTTGACTTTTAATTTTAAAAATGACTCTTCCGCTGTTGCTAATGGTACAGGAGCAGAGAGATAACAATGCTCCGGGTCCGGGGAAATTAAAAATGCAAAAATTCCATTCAGGAGCTAGAAAATGCTATAAGAGGAAGCACAAAATCGGCCTCAGTAGGATCTGATTTTTTCCACATTTTCCGATCGCAAAAAACGCCAGACAAAGTCATAACCCAGTTATTGAAAAATCTTCAACTATATCTGGACCACCAATGTTTGTTCAGACAGATGGAGATCCGAAAATCCCCGTGCTGAAATCGAACAAAAACCCCACTTTTGTGGACAGCTATCGCCCGATTTCACTAACGTCAGTTCTCTGCAAAGTATTTGGACGAATATAGTGAAAACCCGGCTCTGTTGGGAGCTCGAACCCAACAAACTTTTTATTAGTAAAAACAGTGTGGTTTCCGATCTGGAAGATCTACGTAGGATCAATTACTGCTACTTCAAAAGTCCATTATCAACGCTTTTTCCACCAAACGACATTTACTGGCCATATTCTTTGATATATCAAAGGCATTCGATACAGCATGGCGCACTAAAATACTTCAGACTCTGCGTGATTTAAATTTCCGAGGAAATTTAACTAAATTTATCCGCGAATTCCTCGCTAAACAGCACTTTGCTGTCCGGAGGAGCAACCTTAAAAAGATTCAAATTACAGAATGGCGTTCCTCAGAGATCGGTGCTTAGTCCCCCCCCCCCCCCCCCGCACTTCAACCTAATTAATAAACGACATAGTCGAAGAAATTAATGTACCGGTCAATTAGACCCTGTTTGCGGACGACTTCACGATATTCATATCTTGCACGGACAATAGGTCAACAAATTTTACAGAAAACAGTGGACAAACTACAAACACGGGCATTATACAAAGGACTGAAATTTTCCGACACCTAAAAAAAAGGACCAGTATACATTTTTATAAAATTAGGAATTGCCAACACGGCATTTCTATTCGACTAAATGGAAAACGATATCCGAATGCAGATGAAGTCAAATACCTCGGCCTTATTTTTGACAATAAGTTGACGTGGTCTTGCTATATCAACGCGCTTAAACGGTCTGGCTTAAAAAAAAAGCTCAACATGACGAAGAAGCTTGTCCACACTTCCTATAATGCAGATAGAACCTCATTATTAAGAATCTACCGTGCTCTAATTTGTTCAAAATGGGATTATAGCGCAGGAGTTTATTTTTCCGCTAAAAGCTGTATTTCAAACAGACTTATCTGCGCCATTAACCAGGTTGAATTCCTGCGAATTCTCATAGTTTTATCAAAGGAAAAAGAAAAGAGGAAGAAATTCGAAAGAAAAATCCTAAAGTTCTAATGCCAATCATTTTTCTTCTTTCGTTTACGTAGCACCGAGGGAAGGGAACTTTCACAAAAAACACATAACAGGATAAGTGTCATCGGTGCTGTAAAACAGGAGAATTCGAGGTTCTGCACGACTGAAAATTCAATCAATATCATCTGGTGACCAGGAATAGCGACGAAGAAGTTCAAATCACTATATACACCCTGTCAAGAAAGTATCGGGAATTGTTAAATAAAACGAACAATTTTTAATTTTCATCCAAATTTATTTTGTCACCTTCAAAATAACATCCATTCGAAGCGATGCACATATGCCAACGCTTTTTCCACTCGGCAAAGCACTTCTGATAGGCGGTTTCCGGGATGGCCTTTAGCTCTCGCGTCGCATTCGTCTTGATGTCATCAATCGATTCGAAGCGCATTCCCCGTAGCGGAAATTTGAGTTTTGAGAATAGGAAGAAGTCGCAGGGTGCTAAATCTGGTGAATACGGCGGTTGTTCGATGATATTTACCGAGTGTTTGGCCAAAAACTCATTCACAATTATGGCTTTGTGAGACGGCGCATTATCGTGATGGAGAATCCAAGAATTGTCGACCCACAAATCGTTACGTTTACGACGGATAGCCTCTCTCAAACGTCTCAAAACACTTAAGTAAAACTCTTTGGTGACTGTCTGTCCGGCTGGCACATATTCATAGTGTACCACGCCTCGAATATCGAAGAAAACAATCAACATGATCTTCACTTTCGATCGGCTTTGGCGAGGTTTTTTCGGCTTTGGCGCGCCAATTGGCCGCCATTCGGACGATTGCTGGTTCGTAAGCGTGTCGTACTCGTACACCCATGTCTCGTCACCAGTAATTATCTTTTCCAAGAAGGTAGGATCCAAATTGGCTCGATCCAGCATGTCTGCAGCTACCTGTTCTCGGTACTTTTTTTGAAAGAAATTCAGGTCTTTCGGAACAAGCCGAGCCGCAACGCGTTGCATACCCAATTTTTCGTGCACAATCGTACGTACGCTCTCGTGTGACATGCCCAATCCATGAGCCATCTCTCTCAAGCTCACATGACAATTTTCAGCAACGATTTCCTTGATTTTATCGACGTTATCATCGGTCACACTCGTTGAAGGCCGTCCAGAGCGAGGCATGTCTTCGACCGTCTCCCGACCATCCTTGAACGCTCTGTACCACTCGTAAACCCGCGTTTTTGATAAAGCAGATTCACCAAAAGCCTTCTGTAACATTTTCAGTGTATCGGCACAAGAAATTTCGTTCGAAACACAGAATTTAACACAAGTACGTTGTTCAATATTTTCACTCATTGTAAAACTTCGACAAAACACTTCAAGGTCGACTGATTTTAACAGCTGCTGTAAACACACTGGTTGACAGATCGCGCTAAAAATAGGCATCATAATACAAAACAGTTGTACCAACCTGGAAAAAAAAAATTATCTGCCTAGCTATTACCCGGGAGATTTAAATTGACAATTCCCGATACTTTCTTGACAGGGTGTATATAACATATTGATACTAAGGGATTGGTCTCGCTGGTCGCTTTGCGGCCCGTTCCTTCGGATTATAAAATGTTTTACTTCGTAAATTTTCATAGTATGCAGATTAAAAAGAAAATCAGTACTGTAACTCATGTTTGCCATCCGTCTTGCGCTCGGTGCAGTTAGTACTTCACCAGTAGTCAGCATGTTACACGAGTGCAACGAAAAGCCCCCCTCTGTTTGCGCAGAGAGCAGCTCTTGTTGAATCTGTATACACGTATTAAAGCTTCACCTTATTCTCCAGCCCACGGAGCTATTACGATTGCCAGATCTTCGCTTACAGACGTGCATTTCTTAACTCAAACATCGAAATTGCTTCACTCGCTTAATATAGTCCAACCAAACTTATACAGCAACCTAAAACAAGTGTTACCGCCTTGATCAGATCTTTCAATCTAATGTGATTTAACCTCACTGAAATTTAAAAAAACTGGATTGCACCAAGAATACTCTCTAGCCCGCGCTTTTCAAGAACTTGTTTCAAATTATCCAGACTACAAAATAATGTTCACTGACCGATCCAAAATTGAAACTCGAACCGGCTACGCAATTCTATCAGATCAATTCTAGGCAATACGATGCTCGTTACCTTCACTCTATTCCGTTCTGTCTGCTGAGCTTTATGCTATTCTCACGGCCGTTCTTATTATTATTTCCTCGGACAAAAATTTAATTTGTACAAACGCCTTAGGATCACTGCAAGGCTTGTTCAAATACCACATGATCGTAAACAAAAAGAAATCATTTCGGCCCTGCTGAAAATACTCCCTACCGAATAGTCTTCGTATGGACTCCGGGCCATAGAGGTATTCTAGAAAACGAATCAGTGGCTAGAGGGTCACTACCCTTTCTTTTTAAAATTATGTATTTCAATCGCTAGAATTTTTGCGGAAAAATACGAGACCCCTGAGATTTTAAAATTGAAGGACCTAAATTTTGAAAAATGTGAAAATCAAGTTTTAAGAAAATTTTTTTTAAAAAACTCCACAATCGATTCTATATGAGTTACGGTACTGATTTTCTTTTTAATCTGCATACTATGAAAATTTACAAAGTAAAACATTTTAGAGTCTGAAGTAATGGGCCGCAAAGCGGCCAGCGAGACCAATCCCTTAGTATCAATATGTATATACATATATATATATATATATATATATATATATATATATAGTGATATGAACTTCGTCGTCGCTGTTCCTGGTCACCAGATGATATGAATTGAATTATTCGACCGTGCAGAACCTCGAATTCTCCTGTTTTATGGCACCGATGACACTTATCCTGTTGTGTGTTTTTTGCGAAAGTTTCCTTCCCTCGATGCTATATAAACAAAAGAAGAAAAATGATTGGTATTAGAACTTTAGGATTATTCTTTCGAATTTCTTCCTTTTTCTTTTAATGAAACTATGAATTTGCAGGAATTCAACCTGTTAGATAGCGCAGATTGTGATATTCTGAGCGAAACCGCAAATCTGATTTCGGACTGCAGAAGCGTTCACCGCACGAAAGATCTTACCGCGATCACGAATCAGGTGTGTATTAAAAAAATTTACGACGATACACAAATAACACGTATAATATTTTCTGAACTATTCCCCGGGTAAAATTGTATTTTATTAACTCAGACAAAATCAAATTTCACGTGTGCGCATTTAGGACATTAATCGCGACTAGAGCAAAAATTTTTCAAAAAAAAAGAAAAATATTGTAAACGACAAAGAACATTTTCGTATAAAACCGCGGCGACTGAAAGCAGTACAGCGACGGTTTTCGATCAACTAACCAACATACGTCATTTTGTAGCACACTCACGAGCAGCCTATCTGATCATTTGACACTGGAATCGCACGGACCAGAGCAACCACACATACATAGTTTACGAGAGCCGTCTCAACTGCTGCATCTGTGTTATACATATCGCGGTATTGCCGGCGATAAGACAAAATTGTCGAAAAAGTAACTAAAACACAGCGAACTTATTTTAAATCGATCAATAAAAAAAAGACATAAAAACATACAATATATTACGATTCAACTGAAAATGAGAAATATGAAATGGGGAGAGATCGAGAGGAAGACGACAAAATTCATGAATAAGCTTATCAACTGGTTCGACGGCCCTTCTATACAACTCCTCCGAGCGGCCATTGTAAAAGAAAATTTTCAATCGTGGATCGCCAACCTTCAATCATGGATAGACGGCGGATGAAGAAGAAGAGAAAAAATATAAACACCGACTAGTTTCGAACTATATCCATGATCACATAGTGTAATTTCTAATCCGATATTCTCTAAGTAGATAACGTCAACTTAAATTAGTTTCATTATAATTAATATCGTAACGTTGTCAATTTTGATTATCACGCTCTAGCACGTTCGAAAGAAATAAAATAAAACCGGTTTAAGGAAATTCGAACGGGCAGTAATTATGAAAATTTTACAATTTCCCTATCTTGCCAAGAAACTTTAGTAGACTTCAGTGTTATAAGTGTACTTTGTAAAATTTTCAAACACGCCCCCCGCTGAAGTGTTAACATTTAAAAAACGGCATCTACATCCGACAACGACAACAACGACCGTGAATTATTTCGTTGATAGAGACCAATTTAAAACGCATGATTTGCGGGGATGCGGTACCGTTCCGCGGAGAATTTTTTTTTTTAGATTCGCAACGTCGACGTTGCAGCAGTAGGCAAAATGGTAAAACGTTAATGCACGATTGAATGTGATAAGAAACTGGTTTAGACTGATGTTAGCGAGAGGAGATGGAAAAAATAGAGGAAAATCAACTCGAAGTTGAGCCGGTCAACTTGAATTTCAACACCGCATCCCCCCTGAGATAACTGTAAAGAAGGACTCGGCGTGCGTGAAGCACTAGCTGGTTTTCATTGCATAGTTCTCGTATTTATGTGTATACTGATGTTGCGTGTTCGACACCATGAAACTCGTTAATAATTTCACCGGCTACGGCAGCTTTATCTTTTGCTTTTTGCTTTTCTGCACGCGTACGAATTTAACTTCCGGCTGGGCGGTTCATCTTTACGTCGAACCCGAATTCAAAGGGAACTATACCAGGATGGAATCGACTAAATGCGAAAATTTACCCTCGAATCTAAACGACGCCGTATCGTCCCTTGATACACGTAGCACTTGTCTACGCTTGTACGAACATATATCGTGCGAAGGACGTTTCGTAGAATTATATCCGGGTAGCTGGTACCACACTTCACTCCATATGTTGGGTTTCGACAAATTCGCTTCAGCTATTGGCCCGTGTCCGTGAAAAGTACGGCCAGAATCTCGTAGTAAGTAATTAATTTTTGTTTTTAATTGGATCTCCTTTTTTTTTTAAATTTCCACAGTCTTTTTCTTGCAAATTTATTTATTAGGTAATTCTTCAAGACGTACTTAAATATTTAACGAAAGTTTCAGTCAAGCATGATGTTTCATGCGCTGAGGGTTACTCCGTAACTTTAAATAAACGATAATTACCAATATTTATATTTACATAAAATGCTAAATTCAAAGAAAACAAAGAAATCTGACTTTTCGCGCTGCACATCGGAAGAGACACGTAACGTTTTGCGATTTATTAAAGTTACCGCCATCCCGAAAATTTCGTTTAGGAAATGAAATACCGTTTCGTTCCTGACAAATAGTGGTGATCTCTCAATCGATATAGCACATGCCCGAGGAAACGGTTTTTTTTTCCGAAATTTTGAGCTTTCAGCGCCCCAAGAATCTGGATGTGAAGTTGTATGCTCGACTATAGTTCTCCTATAAAGCGGCCTTTTAAGCGTACGTTTGATATACCTTTTGGTTACCTTAACTTTTGTTTTAGTCTGGTTATTGTTTACGTGAACGTAATGTTTTTTGCTGTTTTCGGCCCAAAAGGTTGGGGTTTAAATAATTTTTTAACCGTAATTTTTTGATTTTACAAAAGGACTCTCGCACTTTATTTTATATTTTTAATTTCACCCCTTTAAAGGTTTATCCGGTGATGAGTTATGAATTTTTTAAGGGTGATTTTTTCAAGGTGGTTTTTAATTATCATAATATTGTTGTATACTCTTGATGGTTTTTTACCGCTCAGGGTAATTGCAGTCAAAAATCGTTTTAAAGAGAATTTTAATTGTAACGTATGTTGCAAATTTAGAAATCAATAAGTCAAACTGTTCGTGAGTAATCGCCTATGTTAATTTGATATTTTTGTCGTTTCTGGACCATCTTATTAAAATTCCGACCATATTATACGTGTCTACGGAATCCTAAAACTAAATATATACGTAATTACAAAATTCGACAAAGTACATAATTGCAAAATTACGCCGATTACTTTTTCGGATACATCCGTAATTGTGGCAATTGTTAAAGTAACGATTTTAACGATTTCTCATTGTTCCATTTTGTATTAAACAGTTGCCACGATTATCGCTGTATCCGAAAAACTTGGCTTCTTAATTTCATAATTAAATGTATTTGCGTGAATTTTATGTTTGAACGTTGATAAAGATTGTTTTGAATATAGTTCATGAGGGCGCGGAAGGGAAGTCTGGTGGACACTGCTCGTGTAAAAAATTAATTTTTAACATAGCTTCAGAAGCTAAAGATAATGTTAAAAATGGGAAAAAAGAAAAAAGGTTTAAACAGAAATAGGCTATGTGTTTTTGATTTTATAGTGTGGCATACATTTTTTTTTTTGTATGAAAAGTTGCCATTCCAATAAAAAAAAATGCAAAACAAACGATTAATTGAAAAAGAAAGACATGCTAAAAATTTGTTCTACATTACGATAACATGAATTGAAGTGTAAATTTTTACGGTCTTGTTGGCGCGGTAATTTAGTAAATCATCGAACCGATATAATATACTATAAAAAAAAGTTCCGCGTTTAAAAACGTAAGAAAAGCATAAGGAGTGTAAAAGAATGTGAAAAAATAAAACGAAATTTTAAGAAACTAAAGGGATGTCCAATTTCTCAGCCGTTGCACAGTTCACAGTATTAGCAAGTTCACTAAGCTATGCGCATTGTAACAGTTAATGAAAACTCCCCGCCATCGACGAAATAAATTCGATTTAATGACAAATAACTATTATATAGGAAGACAAAATAAATTTAGCCTAATACATGAATTCAGGAATCTGTTTCTGGAGGGTGCAATTTACGTTCTCGGGGGATGGGCAAAGATTTTTTTATATATTTACTGAGAAATTTCTTTTTGTGATATTCCTGAATAAAACCAAATCTGTAAAAAATGATTTATTATGTAATTTAAAATAATGAAAAAGCAAGCGTGAACGATAAATTCTGAAGTAAAATAATCCCGGTTGTAAAACAACAATGGTTTCTCAATTGGTTTTAAAATGATTAATTCTAATTGCAGCATTAAAGAACATCATATTCTGACGGGTTCATTATCTATTTATAATAAACGAATATATCGTGGTTTCAGCCGTTTCAAATGTGGACTTTTCTTGGAAATAAAAAAAAAGAAAAAAGCGACAGAAACATATTGCATAGAATAAAAAGCAAACGCCAAAGTCAAATTTTAAAAGATCATTTTCTTTTATTGTTATTTTATGACCTTTCATTTTTTTTGTTGAAATTTAAAAATATACGACTAATTGAACCATTTCAAAATGTTTTTTGGTAACAACTTTTGACGAAAGTGTAAAGAAAGCGAATAAAAAGGATTGATGCGAATCACGTCTTTTTGCAATGTACCTTAATTTCCCCAATCCCTTTTCCTTCGTGAGGACTTTCGCAGTAGTGCGGCAATGGGAAAAAAAATAAAAATAACGTATTTGCAGTTGTCTATAAACCTGCAATATTACTTAATTTTTTTTCAGCACAGAAATGTCAATATCAAAGCTTTTTTCGTTTTTTTCATGAGAGGTACTAATTTTATCAATAGTCACACAACTTGTTCAGTCGAAGATACCCTGGTTTCATATTGCGACACCAGGTTTGAACGGCATCCTAAATACTGACCAAGTAAATGACAAATGAAACACTTTTTTTTTTTTTTTCTGTAATACTGTGTAGACCAACCGGCACGATACGGTCAATAAACGATGATTTTGAACTGACCAATCAGGTGAATACAACACATTGCTTAAGCTTGGACTTCCTACCCCTTATTGTGCTTCCTATATCCTGTCCTTTTCTTCCCCACTAATTTTTCCTGCTATTTGTTCTTTTTAGATAGAATTTCTGATCGGATCAAAATATAACCGACTTTACCTTTTGTTTCTGGGTAAAGGTCGTTGGTTGACGAGCCCAAAAAAAAAAAAACACATACGAAATGAAATTGGTATATTGAAACCAGTTTTGAACAGAATGCGAGGAAGCTTAATGAATGAAAACGGAAAAGAACAAAGATGTTGGAGAAAGGAACTGTACCGTAAATTAAAAAAAAAGGCATGAGATTTAAGCAGATCTTACTAGAAAATCGATTGGACCCTTAGCTCCAATTTTTTGCAATCAACGAATCGTTCAAAAAAGAAAAAAAATTAGACGCGCGGTTATGCGTAAATAAAAGCGGTTAATAGGGGTTTTCAATTTTTATTAACTCTATTTTTCATTTGCGTCAACTAAACAATGAAATGTATACTAATTAAATTTATACTAATTAAATATTTCATTAATCGAGATTTACTTTGTTGCTTTTTTTCCACGTTTTTTAGTTGATTTTCCTCATGTTTCGAAACAAAATCCGTTCGCCGAATATTTTACGAATTTTACCTTCGAGCAAACCTATACGTCTCTCTTATAATAGTCTTTCATAACGCACACGCCGTATTTTCTGTAATCATTTTCCTCGAAGAACGAACACTAACGCCAAAACGTATACTGACTGAATTAAAATCTTATCATCTTCGCGCCGAAATAAAAATTAATGACGACAGCTGGTAAACAGCGTTAGGTATAATTTTATTCGCGTCTTTTTCCTTAGTTGCATCATGGGAATTCCAATGGTTAATCCGATCATTAGTTTTTATCATCAAAACAGACCAACAACTAGCCGACTTATCATTTAACGTGTTCAGCGCAGCTCTTCTAAGACCGCTAATAATGATTGAAATGTGTATGTGTATAACTATACAACAACCTCCGAAGCATGTTTATAATCAGATAAAAACCGGTATATACATATATAGATTCAGCGGTGTCAGGGGATAACTTTTATAACAGAACTGTTCTCTTAGCGGCCACTCCGAACTAGTTGCAGATTTATTCGCAGTCGTTCTTTCTTATTTGTAGTCGCTACATCCCGTTGGCGGGAGATTTTCCTCTTTCGTTTTATTCGGTTAGTCTCGTGTTTGGCGGCGTGGTTGTGCTGTTTTGCTAATTAAGTCCTATATCATGAATAACAGCCATTACTGTACGTTAATATCGGCAGCAATAGTCGTCTTTCTGATGATAAGTTCGGCCGATAGTTGGCTGGCTGAATTCTTTATGGACGGTGGTTGGAAGGGTGAAAAATTCAGTGCAAACACTGCCGGCTGTATGAACATCAACCGGGAGTTTAACGACAAAATCAGTTCAGTGGACCCAAAAGGTAGCTGTCTGCGAATGTACGAGCACCGTGACTGTATCGGCCATGTGCTGGAAGTTTATCCGAGTAGTTGGTATCAACATGCTTTGCAGTACACAGGCTTTAACGACAGAGTTTCTTCGGTCGGACCTTGCAGAAATGATTAGTCAGCGCATGAAAGAAAATTCCTAGTGAGTATAACGCCTTATTTACACCTAAAGACGTCGTCCGGAGACCTCTGACAACATTTTAATATGCCCGTGTACCAAAAAAAAAACAACGAACTAAATAAATAAATTAATTAATTAATAAGAAGAAGAAACTGGGATCAATATCCTTTTGAGAAGACGTCAAAATTAACAAAAAGTACTTACGAATTTACAGCTAGGTAGTAAAGAAATGACTAATTTTATTCTAAATCATATGAGCTATGCCGACATTTTAATGGGGAAAAATGTACTGGCTGGTACCCCCCTACCTAGAGAAGACGCCAAGAGTTATCGAAAATTGACACGGTGTTATGAAGTCCAACCGGGTATTGAAGAAATGCTAATTTAAAGCGCGAAGAAAAAGTTATGAATTTCTTAAATTATTGATTACACGGTCGCAGTTTTGTTTGTCAGTGCAAATGCTGAGCTTTGTTAAATACAAATAAGATTTAAACAAGGTATCTCCAACTCAGTAGTGAGAGTCTCGTTCAGAACGATTTCATTTAAACTGAAAACGAAATTTATTGTTGAAGAGCGGAGCTCCGAGTCATCTAAAATTTACTATTTCCTATAATGTTTCTATTTTTTACAAACTGTTTTTATGTTCTCGGTGGGCTTAATGGTTCTGGCATTGCCAAGACTGAGACAGGGCCGTTTCGTGCTATGTCCATTTCAACTGGAATGATACTTGTAGTGTCTGCCGATGTTGTCATTAAGCAACAGTTGGTTTTCTCGCTGCACCTTTCTTCAAATGGCCAACAAATCCACATTAAATCATAAGATTTTATTACTATGCCGAAGGCAACGAGTGGATTTTTTAACGTTCGTTAAATAGAAAACGACCTTTTTTTTTCCCCGACTGTGATATGATAAAGCATCTCGAAATAATCGTAGTGCTTCTAGCCTTATTCGAAATTCATAGTCTAAAGATTTTTGACTTGTAGAGAAGAAAAATTTTAAATACAATCTTTAAAATAAAACAAACGTGTAAGAATGGCTTGAAAGTTTCAACATGAATAAAAAAGAAAACATTGTTTATATACATATATATATATATATAATGTACATGTATGTAGACATTTAATGGAGTATAAAAGTAGCTTTCGAGAGACAATCATTAAAAAATTAGTATGTCTCAAACGGAAAATCTCAAGAATACATTTCACATTTATTCGGTTCATTAATATTTTCAAATGGTTCTATACAATAATAATATAGCATTAAGAAAAATATCTTTTATCCATATTAATTGGAATATTGGCACACTGGTGACTGGAATTAGGAAAAAAAGAAATACGATTATCCAACGTTAGATACACGTCGAAAAAGGATGTTACAGAAGGATCCAAGTTCAGTTTGCTTAGTTCTTTCTATACTGATAGATCCAGTTAACATTTCTTACTACAGTGATCAACAATGTATATGTAAAATAATGCGGCATTACTGCATGCGATTTAGTTGGCTTTCGTAAATTCACAAATTATTTATGCAACTGTAGAAGTTATGTTTCTCACTAATATGCAACAATTTTTTTTCTTTGCAATAAAAAATCATCGTGTCCAGAATTCCATGTGACGTTTAATCAAAAATATACACGAAACATCTAGAGTAAAACGAATTAATAGCGGCGTAACCTAAAACTGTGAAACCCACTTTCGTTTCTCTTTCTTTTTATCCTCTGTGGAAGAGTTTTCAGCTTTTCTTACTTCCTCTTCTTCTCATGCGCCGCCCTATTCGGGTATTGCTTAATCACCTTGCATAGATATTGGACTACTCCTGATGTAATAAGTTCCGGTGTCTTGACTACATTATTTTATCCGTTAGTTTTTTATGAGTATATTCCAAGCACAGTCTCTCTTCACGTACTTTTCCTTAACATATTTCTATTAGTCACTATGGACTGTTCTAACTTTTCGTGACCCAGGTCTCTTTCCCTTGGGTGAATCTTACTCATATTGTTTTGGATAATCGGCCATTGTGTTGACGGAACCAAAAAAAAAAAAAAAAAAAAAGGAAAAAAACTCGATCATATTCGATGAAGGAATATCGCAAGAGCAGATACTAAACCTAATTTTGTGCGCAACGTATACCATACGTTTCGATAAAATCAAAATTTCAGAAATTTGCAAAAATTCAACAATTTATAGATGACACAGCGCTGCATATTGAAGCAGCTGTACCTAGATCAAGATTAACTCGAAAGAAAATAAACCTTTAAATCAACTTTTGGAAGTGATAATTCATTTAAAACTAACAGTATAGAGTTAATATTTACACCGAGCGTAGGATAAACGGTAATCCATCGTAATAATAAGATCTAAAATAGTTGAATTCAGTTGATGTCATAAATACCGGTCAAGCCCACTCCCTATGTGTTCCATTTACAAGTTTAGAAGTTATGGATATACTAAATTCTGACTATCCAATCCATCAATTTGTAAGTCAGAAAAACAGACGAGTTGAGTGATTTTTTTCAAAAATAAACAAGCACCGAAATTAAAACGCAGCAGGAAGCATAACCGAAATTGCACATCAGACCCTAAGTGACCCACTCGCTGAGAACCGGGATTGCGCACTACCTTCAAAATAAATGATCCCAATTTTACAAAATCAATGGAGTAACTCAAAATGAATAAAAGTCGCTCTCTCAGTGATTTTCAAATTTATCGCTAATTACTTCCAATGCAAGATTATTTAACGTACTATATATACACATAGTACCGAATAAGATGGTCCGGTAATCACATAAAAATTAAAGCTCAATAATTCCAGAACAGTCTAACATCTAAAAACACTTGAAACTGTACCCAAAGTATCACAATTAAAACCACTCTAGGGAACACATAAGTGTGGAATAGCCGATTACGCCACAAATTGAGAAAAAAACAGTCAAGACTACACGACATGAAACTTAAAACTACCTAAAAAATCACCCTTAAAAACTCACAACTTCCAATATCCAATACAACTTACTAACGCAAATCGTGATCACCAAATCTGGAAAAAATAACTTTTTTTTTCAAAGCGTTATAATTTCGATGGAACATTCGCTCTTTGGAATAACCGAAGCGCACTTCAATTCCATACCCTGCTTTAAATGGTAAACCATATTAATCCGGCTATTTAACTTCCTACTCCATTTCTAATCATGAAAAATAAAAGATATTACAAACTGTAATTTTATAATTGATATGCGGAATTCCGCTAAAAAGAAAAAAAGAAAGCGGGAATAAATAAATTAAAAATGTTTTCTCTTATATGAATTTTTTTCATATTTTTTGATAAACATCAAATTTGATATCTCGGTTTTTAATGATAAAATTTAATATTTAAAACAATATCAAATGATATAATAAACGAGAATAAATTATTATACAAATTTTTAAAAAAATGTAAAAAAGCCAAAAAAAAGAAAGTCAACAAAGCGAGGACTCGAACGTCTAATCGCAAAATTTAACGAGAGCTCAAGTTTCAGACTTAACTTTTGTATTTTAATTTTTGTTATTTCTTGTTATACTTATTTACATTACACATCGTGCCAACATTATTAGTTAAAAACTAGGTCGTTTATCGACGAATACTTAAAAAAACATTTTGAAAATTTTGTTTTTCTGTTGATGGTGAATGAATATTAATTTTATTCTTCCATTAACCCCCCTCATTAATCGCATCGAGGACTTCTTCGTACTGAAAAATCAGAAATAAGCAACAAGCAATAACCCGATACTACGAAATACTATGATTTAAACGTGTGCAAAAATGTCGACTGCTATTAGAAGAACGATTGTGATTTTCTAAAAAAGAATGTAACCCTATAACTAATTCCCCCGTTTACACGTTAATATCGTAACAAAGTGCGGAAATTTGTAAATTCTGTTTAGTAATTTTACGCATAATGTCAAAAAAAAAAAAAAGAAATGAAGTCTTTTAAGTGATCCCGAGACAAAATTTTATACATTAGCCCGCTAACTTTCTCGGGTGTTTCTAAGACTTGTTTGCAAAAAACGTGGTGATATCAGTTTCGTTTTTTTACCTAATTACCTGGAAATAAATTCGACCGAATCGGTGACCCACACGTCTGATGTTACCCTTACCAGTATGTTACATTGAAACGCCACACTATGTTTAGCTTACAACAAAACCTATTTTATTATAATCGCGTATAATTTGTACTTTATTTCGGTTTAATACAGGATAAATGAACTAGCAGGAAACAGTTGGGAAATTGTAAACATTATTCGAAGATAGATTATATACAAGAAGATAATGCGCATTTTTAACTGAATAGTTTTAATTACTTTTTCTCTAAATATACTAATATATTTTGTAAAAAATTTTATGTCAGTCGTTTACTAATTCATTAATAATGTTACTTTTTAAAATGCATTTTATTTTAAGAAATCACCTAGTTGTTGTTACAACGTTAATGGTGAATTTCTACCATTAATAAGTCCATATTTAAGTTTTGTTTGTAACGATCTCATACAGAATCGGACTATCATGTACTTGCGTGGATTGCATTTATTAACTTTTAATTATAACATGTTTTTGGTTATTCTCTGTACACCTTTTACGTTTGCTTTTTTTTTTCCCTTTTTTTTACAAATGAGATTTATATTTAGTAATTAATAAAGTAATAATAAAAATAACGCCATAGTTTTTGTTTTTGTTTTGTTTTTTTTGAATTGTTTGAAATTATAATTTTAAATCTACGTCATTGAAATCTGTAATGCTGCTTTCGTAATAGAGTAAAGGTAATTAGTAAAAAAGTTGCAAAATTTTTGCATTACATACCTTGTAATATGTATGTTACAGTTAAACATGCGAAATGAATAAAATAAAAAATATGAAAAGCGTGCTATGAAAGAGAATGTGAGTGTGATTGAAAAATTTCGTTTTTGATCAGAAGTGCATCCTATGGTCGATTCTGATAGATAGAGTTTAGAAAGCGAATAAGAAGAATGAGCCAATGGAGATTTTTTTTATTCAGTTGGTTTTTTCCCCAGTTAAAAATCGATCGTCCATCCGGATTGTATCTGCTCCTTCAGCAGGTAAAGTAAGAGCTGGAAGCGTGAAATAGTCAAATCGCCGGTCAGAACGGTTATTCTCGTTAATTAAATTACGGAACTGTAAATAGTCGAATAAAGTCTGAATTTCGCTGTTAATGTTAATCCGAAAATACAACCCCTTTGCATCTATTGGAAATATCGACCATAGAGGTACCAGGAAACCACTAACTTAACGCAAACTAGCGATACATAGTATTTCGCTATTATTTTAATTATTCTATAATCGTTGTAATATTTCTATATAGTATTTGTTTATTATTATTGACTTTTTAGCGACAACATTTAAGAAATATAGGTATAGTGTGTTGAATATGTTCTTAAAAAACCTAACAGTTGAATTAATAAAGTCGCAATAATATTAATAAATAAAAATAAAAGTATTAATATAAAATAGTATCGGTTCCGTGGAGCTACTAAGTTGGTGATGGTATCCTTGAGAGCATAAATATAAAACACAACAATACGATGTATATTGATTTGAGTAGTTTTAGAGTTACTGGAATCAAGAATGTGATGACTGGGCGAGTGTATTAAATGCGACCCTTTCGATTTACTATTTCACTTGTTTTGAACAGTCGTCTTTTCTTTTATTTTATTAGTTGAAATGATAAATCGAATAAGTCATATTTAGTGCACTTTGTACAGAAATAGAATTAACGAAGAATTGAATGATTCGAACGCTATATTTTTCGAGATCTACGAATGCACAAAGCATTGAAGACTAAAAGTTTTAGATTTAATAAATTCACTGAAGGAAACGTGTATATATTCATTTATATATATTTAAATTTTCAAGTAGGTATGTGTATATACAGTTTTAAAATAAACAGTGTTTTGCGAAAATCAAACAATAAGAAACATACATTAAAAGTAGTATGCGGTAATATAATATAAAACGCACAAAGATAACATAATAAATATGAAAATGAATTGAACGAAAACAGGGTTGTTAACATTCTTCTTATGTTTGCTAATTGAATAATTTTTGACTGAGGAGAGAAAGTTAGAATTAATTTATAAGTGAATACTGCTTTTGGAATTAATCAATTAATTCAAGTAAATATTAATTTATAATATTTCATTTTGCATAACATTTAGTTTTATATAATACTCAAATGTGCAAATCATACACACATACACGCGCACCACATCGGTTTTCAAAATTAAAATCAGACGTACAGTTTTCTCTGATGTTTCCTGCTTTGACTTAAAAAAAAAAAAATCCCCGATATTTTTCTAACTCTTTTTCATCTTTAGTTACCATTCAAGCAGTGAGTAATATAAAGTAAAAATAAAAAATGTAGACATCGTGACTTCCTAACTGACTACTAATAACCTCCTTAATTCCGTAATCGGTTGACGCGTTGTGGAAATTAGGATCATCGTAGTGTGTCGGGCCGCTGCTTTTCACTTAACTAATTATTTGTGAAGTAAGTCTTATTTTGCCGATTAGCAAGTTAAGCGAGCTATATATGTAGTTTTACTAGTGTGATCAGATACTTCCGTGAATTTGATGACATGAGAAAAAAAGAGATGGAGAAAAGCATTAAGTTCCCTTATCAAATAGATGCTCGTTCTATATTATTTCTTCGCAAAAGCTTATGCCTTTTATCGATTTTATAGCACCTTCCTATGCTATTATTTTCTTCTAACTTCCCTCTACACTTCCTTACCACGTCATTTTCCGTGAATGAACTACATTACTCTATACATGGGAGCTGTTAAGAAAACTTTCTGAAAGTTCTTAAATAAGCGACTGTTACGGTGATTACAAAAAACAGAGGCATACTCCTCGATAACATTTTTTAATAATTCCATCCTTGCCGAGGCTCCGGTGAGTGCCTAAGTCTGTCGACAACATCCGTTATACGCATATAAATCATTTTTAGACAAAAAAAAGTATACTCTCGCTGCCTTTATCGACGTGTCTTCAGCTTTTGACCATGTTAACTTCACTTAATTACAAAGCAAAATGTCGGTCATTAATATTCCTTCGCAGTTCATTCGTATAATTCTCCGTCTTTTACAAAATCGTTTTATTCATCTATCTACATGCTTTTGATTACACTTCAAAGAAGGGGTTTTTTCGGTGAGCTGCCGCAGGAATCTCATTTGAGCTCTATCCTTTTTACTATCTATATACTCGAAATATCTTCCTTTCTGATCAGTTCTTTTTTGTTCTTCGTTGACGATATTGTTTCATAGTCGTCCTCGTTTACAATAGTAAATGAACGTCTTAATAGTTCACTGAATCAATCAAAAATAAAATTCTCTCTTCGATATTCACTTTTCAATTTCTCTTTCCAAATCCACTCTTTACTATTCATGTATCACTCGTGTGACTTATCCTCAATCAATATATCCTCTAGCAACTGTCAAATTCCTTCAGTTAATTCATTCCGCTTTCTCGGAATTTTTCTTAATAGCAGTCGACTTACATATTTAGAACACATTAATTATTTACTCATATCTACCCCTAAAAGACTGAACTTACTTCAATCCTTTCGTCAACGGAATAAATGCATACTGTGATTATTTTTCATAAAATATTATTCGCTCTAAATTGAACTATGGCTCCTTTGTTTATATTAGCGCCTCTAAGAGCTTATTGATTAAACTAAATCACACTCAAAACTCACGTTCATATTTTTGCTTAGAAGCTTTAAGAACTATTCCCATTCCCAGTCACATATTCTTCCTTTCTACTCATACAGATCCCTTTCTGGATGATGCAGATTCCTAACAAAAACGACTTCTCCTTTCATCTATCTCATTCACTCCCACACAGATATTTGCCGTATAAATGACATTTCTCTCCGTGTAAAATTCCATTATTGGCCTACTCACCTACTCACGCATGCTATTTATTACAATAAACTCCTTTTATTTTTCTCTTAATTTTTTTTTAACATTTTGCAACCACTAAAATTATTCGTATTGCCCTTACATGTCAGTTCTTCTTCGACTCACATTATTGACCACAGATTCAAAAATACGATACAATCCTTTTCCCCTTCTCACTTTGCCATTTATATCTAAAATATATTTCGTACGTCAAGAAATAGGTTGCCAGACAATCCCTAGGAGAAGATTAAAAAGAAAATGGTGCCGAGACGCTCTCTCTCATCATAATGGCACTATAGACTAGTATTCATCATCCTCCCCGTAAGGAAATGTTCGCTTTTGTATCTAACCGATAAGAGGAATGTCAAGCATGCTTCGGTCATTATTATTCTACGCCCACGAGTAGTGAGCTAGCATGTCTTCTGTGTGTTACGAAGTATCCGAAAGACAAGTGGCTACAACAAAATTCAACGCAGAACAAGAAGGGATATCACACGTCAGTGGACCGATATTATTTCTTAAGAGCGCAAACATGTGAAATTTAATATAGCGTATATTATTATCAGTTGCCTCGTATCCGCTGGGAGAAGAGCCAATAATATTGCTTTTAATGACTTTTTTTTTAGACCACTATTGAGAAATGCCAGTTATGAAAAATAAATATATAAAAAAAAAAAAAATAAGAAGGCAAAGGCCTCAACTGACAAAGTGAAGAAATGATTTTAATAATTTCTTGTCTAATAGTATACTTTCGAAAAGTAACTATAGATAAATTCGATCGAGAGAGGTTGCAGGAGAGACCTTTGTTCATTATGAACCGAGGAAATTTAATATTGTAATACTCCCGACGTTGCGTCACTGCCGGGTAATCAGCACTAGGCTCTTGCGACGGTCTTGAAGACAATTTCTTCAGGACTATCTCAACCGTGCCGTTGCCTCTCTTGACTCATGTGATATCAGAACGAACAAGTTTTGGCGAAGTAACTTTTTAATTATTACAAACAATATAACAAATTAACAGAATTTATTATTCCGATAGGATTGTTTTACGCGTTTGAAAGTAATACGATGATGCACATCAGCGTCACGACAACAAAAACCAAAAAGAGCTAGATACAAAGGAGCGCGTACAAGCGACTCTTACAGGTACAGTAATTTCTCAACGACTAAAAACAAGACGATGTTTCATTGATATTGCTGTACGCACGGATCATGCGAGTCTATATTCAAAAAACCCCTCCTAACGGTCAGCTTTCCCGAAGAAGTCTCACTACCATCGATAGACACTACATTTACACTTAATTAATCAGTCGTAATACATTTACTCCACGTAATTTAACGCACGTACTCGACGATTTTGGATATTATTTCTGTCAGGCAATATCCTTCGTGTGCCCACTGACACTTGGGCATTCACTTTACAACTTTGCATGGTATTTTCGCTGCTTCGTGTCATTCTAAGAACATTTCTTGAGTGCACGAAATTTCCAACTTAACGAACAATTTGCCCAGTCCACGTTACGTTAGTTGTTCGTATTTAACAGATAAATATAA
This sequence comes from Icerya purchasi, assembly GCA_039619475.1. Taxonomy (NCBI): domain Eukaryota; kingdom Metazoa; phylum Arthropoda; class Insecta; order Hemiptera; family Monophlebidae; genus Icerya; species Icerya purchasi. The sequence goes on from CM077115.1 coordinate 207,842,284, forward strand.
AAACCTACGCCGTAATTCTGATACGATACATAAATTGATTCCACAATATTAATTTTCGTTAAATACTTTTATTTCCCTACGACATAAAGACCAAAATTAACCAGATAAATATAAAATCTTTACATTACTTAAATTTTATTTACCAAATAGTGACGTTTTACGTTAAAAATAAGTCAAAATGAGGTCACCACAATATTTATTTTTTTTTTAAAGTAATTTAATTAATTCAGTTTAAAGTTTAAAAATTTCATCAATAAAGGTTTATTTATTTCTTTATTTCTTTATTTATTTATTTACTCTATTAATTAATTAATTAATTAATTTACTTATTTATTTATTTATTTATTTACTCTATTAATTAATTAATTTATTTATTTACTTATCTACTTATTTATTTATTTATTTATTTACTCTATTAATTAATTAATTTATTTATTTACTTATTCACTTATTTATTTATTTATTTACTCATTTATTTATTAACTTATTTATTTATTTATTTATTTACTCTATTAATTAATTAATTTATGTATTAGTTACCGATAAACTTTATGATGCATCTTTAATGAAATACTGTTGAGCAGTATCATGGGTTTTCAAACAATATTCTAAATTTGGCACATTAAGCCTCGGGCAAGTTTGTTCCGTATTTGATAAGTATATACTATTTTATTTTTCCTTTTTTTTATACAAAAACCGCATTATTAATTGCAGCTCGATTTCTGCTTGCAAAATATTCTATAAGATTTTTATGCCCCGTTCAGGAATGCAGCAACCCAGTCATGCTCTGGAGTATTGTCTTTGAACTTTACTACTGTCCTCTCAGTCCGGAAGAGATTTAATTTTATAATTATCTTAAATCCAAAGAACCCAAAGAGGACAACTGTAATCTCTAAAATTTATGATATAATCTTCAACCGATTGTTTCTTTAGAAGAGAAAATCATGCAGGTTGACCGGGTTTACTAAATATAAAATCCGCAATTAAAAATGCGAATAATTTTAAAAACTGTAATTTGAAATTTTTAAAAAAAGTTTTACCTGGACAAGAAAGATGCAGTGGACATACTTTGTGCTTGCGAGAAAGTAACCACTGTTTCTAGAGCACAGTTACACTCAAATAGAAAAGTATAAATAAATTTGATTAAAATAATGCTCTGATAAAATGAATCAACCGAATAAATTTTAGAAATAACTGCCTACTCTAACTAGTGTTTTCTAAAGTTAGATATAATTTTTCCTGAATACAAAAAAAAAAAAAAAAATCTTTACTTTCTTTTTTTAATTTAAATTCGATCGTATTGCATTATCACGTCCATAGCAGCTTTTTTCGTTGCCGTAGAAAGAACCTGAATGAGTACACCAACATGATGCCTTTTATTTGACTTTTAATTTTAAAAATGACTCTTCCGCTGTTGCTAATGGTACAGGAGCAGAGAGATAACAATGCTCCGGGTCCGGGGAAATTAAAAATGCAAAAATTCCATTCAGGAGCTAGAAAATGCTATAAGAGGAAGCACAAAATCGGCCTCAGTAGGATCTGATTTTTTCCACATTTTCCGATCGCAAAAAACGCCAGACAAAGTCATAACCCAGTTATTGAAAAATCTTCAACTATATCTGGACCACCAATGTTTGTTCAGACAGATGGAGATCCGAAAATCCCCGTGCTGAAATCGAACAAAAACCCCACTTTTGTGGACAGCTATCGCCCGATTTCACTAACGTCAGTTCTCTGCAAAGTATTTGGACGAATATAGTGAAAACCCGGCTCTGTTGGGAGCTCGAACCCAACAAACTTTTTATTAGTAAAAACAGTGTGGTTTCCGATCTGGAAGATCTACGTAGGATCAATTACTGCTACTTCAAAAGTCCATTATCAACGCTTTTTCCACCAAACGACATTTACTGGCCATATTCTTTGATATATCAAAGGCATTCGATACAGCATGGCGCACTAAAATACTTCAGACTCTGCGTGATTTAAATTTCCGAGGAAATTTAACTAAATTTATCCGCGAATTCCTCGCTAAACAGCACTTTGCTGTCCGGAGGAGCAACCTTAAAAAGATTCAAATTACAGAATGGCGTTCCTCAGAGATCGGTGCTTAGTCCCCCCCCCCCCCCCCCGCACTTCAACCTAATTAATAAACGACATAGTCGAAGAAATTAATGTACCGGTCAATTAGACCCTGTTTGCGGACGACTTCACGATATTCATATCTTGCACGGACAATAGGTCAACAAATTTTACAGAAAACAGTGGACAAACTACAAACACGGGCATTATACAAAGGACTGAAATTTTCCGACACCTAAAAAAAAGGACCAGTATACATTTTTATAAAATTAGGAATTGCCAACACGGCATTTCTATTCGACTAAATGGAAAACGATATCCGAATGCAGATGAAGTCAAATACCTCGGCCTTATTTTTGACAATAAGTTGACGTGGTCTTGCTATATCAACGCGCTTAAACGGTCTGGCTTAAAAAAAAAGCTCAACATGACGAAGAAGCTTGTCCACACTTCCTATAATGCAGATAGAACCTCATTATTAAGAATCTACCGTGCTCTAATTTGTTCAAAATGGGATTATAGCGCAGGAGTTTATTTTTCCGCTAAAAGCTGTATTTCAAACAGACTTATCTGCGCCATTAACCAGGTTGAATTCCTGCGAATTCTCATAGTTTTATCAAAGGAAAAAGAAAAGAGGAAGAAATTCGAAAGAAAAATCCTAAAGTTCTAATGCCAATCATTTTTCTTCTTTCGTTTACGTAGCACCGAGGGAAGGGAACTTTCACAAAAAACACATAACAGGATAAGTGTCATCGGTGCTGTAAAACAGGAGAATTCGAGGTTCTGCACGACTGAAAATTCAATCAATATCATCTGGTGACCAGGAATAGCGACGAAGAAGTTCAAATCACTATATACACCCTGTCAAGAAAGTATCGGGAATTGTTAAATAAAACGAACAATTTTTAATTTTCATCCAAATTTATTTTGTCACCTTCAAAATAACATCCATTCGAAGCGATGCACATATGCCAACGCTTTTTCCACTCGGCAAAGCACTTCTGATAGGCGGTTTCCGGGATGGCCTTTAGCTCTCGCGTCGCATTCGTCTTGATGTCATCAATCGATTCGAAGCGCATTCCCCGTAGCGGAAATTTGAGTTTTGAGAATAGGAAGAAGTCGCAGGGTGCTAAATCTGGTGAATACGGCGGTTGTTCGATGATATTTACCGAGTGTTTGGCCAAAAACTCATTCACAATTATGGCTTTGTGAGACGGCGCATTATCGTGATGGAGAATCCAAGAATTGTCGACCCACAAATCGTTACGTTTACGACGGATAGCCTCTCTCAAACGTCTCAAAACACTTAAGTAAAACTCTTTGGTGACTGTCTGTCCGGCTGGCACATATTCATAGTGTACCACGCCTCGAATATCGAAGAAAACAATCAACATGATCTTCACTTTCGATCGGCTTTGGCGAGGTTTTTTCGGCTTTGGCGCGCCAATTGGCCGCCATTCGGACGATTGCTGGTTCGTAAGCGTGTCGTACTCGTACACCCATGTCTCGTCACCAGTAATTATCTTTTCCAAGAAGGTAGGATCCAAATTGGCTCGATCCAGCATGTCTGCAGCTACCTGTTCTCGGTACTTTTTTTGAAAGAAATTCAGGTCTTTCGGAACAAGCCGAGCCGCAACGCGTTGCATACCCAATTTTTCGTGCACAATCGTACGTACGCTCTCGTGTGACATGCCCAATCCATGAGCCATCTCTCTCAAGCTCACATGACAATTTTCAGCAACGATTTCCTTGATTTTATCGACGTTATCATCGGTCACACTCGTTGAAGGCCGTCCAGAGCGAGGCATGTCTTCGACCGTCTCCCGACCATCCTTGAACGCTCTGTACCACTCGTAAACCCGCGTTTTTGATAAAGCAGATTCACCAAAAGCCTTCTGTAACATTTTCAGTGTATCGGCACAAGAAATTTCGTTCGAAACACAGAATTTAACACAAGTACGTTGTTCAATATTTTCACTCATTGTAAAACTTCGACAAAACACTTCAAGGTCGACTGATTTTAACAGCTGCTGTAAACACACTGGTTGACAGATCGCGCTAAAAATAGGCATCATAATACAAAACAGTTGTACCAACCTGGAAAAAAAAAATTATCTGCCTAGCTATTACCCGGGAGATTTAAATTGACAATTCCCGATACTTTCTTGACAGGGTGTATATACATATTGATACTAAGGGATTGGTCTCGCTGGTCGCTTTGCGGCCCGTTCCTTCGGATTATAAAATGTTTTACTTCGTAAATTTTCATAGTATGCAGATTAAAAAGAAAATCAGTACTGTAACTCATGTTTGCCATCCGTCTTGCGCTCGGTGCAGTTAGTACTTCACCAGTAGTCAGCATGTTACACGAGTGCAACGAAAAGCCCCCCTCTGTTTGCGCAGAGAGCAGCTCTTGTTGAATCTGTATACACGTATTAAAGCTTCACCTTATTCTCCAGCCCACGGAGCTATTACGATTGCCAGATCTTCGCTTACAGACGTGCATTTCTTAACTCAAACATCGAAATTGCTTCACTCGCTTAATATAGTCCAACCAAACTTATACAGCAACCTAAAACAAGTGTTACCGCCTTGATCAGATCTTTCAATCTAATGTGATTTAACCTCACTGAAATTTAAAAAAACTGGATTGCACCAAGAATACTCTCTAGCCCGCGCTTTTCAAGAACTTGTTTCAAATTATCCAGACTACAAAATAATGTTCACTGACCGATCCAAAATTGAAACTCGAACCGGCTACGCAATTCTATCAGATCAATTCTAGGCAATACGATGCTCGTTACCTTCACTCTATTCCGTTCTGTCTGCTGAGCTTTATGCTATTCTCACGGCCGTTCTTATTATTATTTCCTCGGACAAAAATTTAATTTGTACAAACGCCTTAGGATCACTGCAAGGCTTGTTCAAATACCACATGATCGTAAACAAAAAGAAATCATTTCGGCCCTGCTGAAAATACTCCCTACCGAATAGTCTTCGTATGGACTCCGGGCCATAGAGGTATTCTAGAAAACGAATCAGTGGCTAGAGGGTCACTACCCTTTCTTTTTAAAATTATGTATTTCAATCGCTAGAATTTTTGCGGAAAAATACGAGACCCCTGAGATTTTAAAATTGAAGGACCTAAATTTTGAAAAATGTGAAAATCAAGTTTTAAGAAAATTTTTTTTAAAAAACTCCACAATCGATTCTATATGAGTTACGGTACTGATTTTCTTTTTAATCTGCATACTATGAAAATTTACAAAGTAAAACATTTTAGAGTCTGAAGTAATGGGCCGCAAAGCGGCCAGCGAGACCAATCCCTTAGTATCAATATGTATATACATATATATATATATATATATATATATATATATATATAGTGATATGAACTTCGTCGTCGCTGTTCCTGGTCACCAGATGATATGAATTGAATTATTCGACCGTGCAGAACCTCGAATTCTCCTGTTTTATGGCACCGATGACACTTATCCTGTTGTGTGTTTTTTGCGAAAGTTTCCTTCCCTCGATGCTATATAAACAAAAGAAGAAAAATGATTGGTATTAGAACTTTAGGATTATTCTTTCGAATTTCTTCCTTTTTCTTTTAATGAAACTATGAATTTGCAGGAATTCAACCTGTTAGATAGCGCAGATTGTGATATTCTGAGCGAAACCGCAAATCTGATTTCGGACTGCAGAAGCGTTCACCGCACGAAAGATCTTACCGCGATCACGAATCAGGTGTGTATTAAAAAAATTTACGACGATACACAAATAACACGTATAATATTTTCTGAACTATTCCCCGGGTAAAATTGTATTTTATTAACTCAGACAAAATCAAATTTCACGTGTGCGCATTTAGGACATTAATCGCGACTAGAGCAAAAATTTTTCAAAAAAAAAGAAAAATATTGTAAACGACAAAGAACATTTTCGTATAAAACCGCGGCGACTGAAAGCAGTACAGCGACGGTTTTCGATCAACTAACCAACATACGTCATTTTGTAGCACACTCACGAGCAGCCTATCTGATCATTTGACACTGGAATCGCACGGACCAGAGCAACCACACATACATAGTTTACGAGAGCCGTCTCAACTGCTGCATCTGTGTTATACATATCGCGGTATTGCCGGCGATAAGACAAAATTGTCGAAAAAGTAACTAAAACACAGCGAACTTATTTTAAATCGATCAATAAAAAAAAGACATAAAAACATACAATATATTACGATTCAACTGAAAATGAGAAATATGAAATGGGGAGAGATCGAGAGGAAGACGACAAAATTCATGAATAAGCTTATCAACTGGTTCGACGGCCCTTCTATACAACTCCTCCGAGCGGCCATTGTAAAAGAAAATTTTCAATCGTGGATCGCCAACCTTCAATCATGGATAGACGGCGGATGAAGAAGAAGAGAAAAAATATAAACACCGACTAGTTTCGAACTATATCCATGATCACATAGTGTAATTTCTAATCCGATATTCTCTAAGTAGATAACGTCAACTTAAATTAGTTTCATTATAATTAATATCGTAACGTTGTCAATTTTGATTATCACGCTCTAGCACGTTCGAAAGAAATAAAATAAAACCGGTTTAAGGAAATTCGAACGGGCAGTAATTATGAAAATTTTACAATTTCCCTATCTTGCCAAGAAACTTTAGTAGACTTCAGTGTTATAAGTGTACTTTGTAAAATTTTCAAACACGCCCCCCGCTGAAGTGTTAACATTTAAAAAACGGCATCTACATCCGACAACGACAACAACGACCGTGAATTATTTCGTTGATAGAGACCAATTTAAAACGCATGATTTGCGGGGATGCGGTACCGTTCCGCGGAGAATTTTTTTTTTTAGATTCGCAACGTCGACGTTGCAGCAGTAGGCAAAATGGTAAAACGTTAATGCACGATTGAATGTGATAAGAAACTGGTTTAGACTGATGTTAGCGAGAGGAGATGGAAAAAATAGAGGAAAATCAACTCGAAGTTGAGCCGGTCAACTTGAATTTCAACACCGCATCCCCCCTGAGATAACTGTAAAGAAGGACTCGGCGTGCGTGAAGCACTAGCTGGTTTTCATTGCATAGTTCTCGTATTTATGTGTATACTGATGTTGCGTGTTCGACACCATGAAACTCGTTAATAATTTCACCGGCTACGGCAGCTTTATCTTTTGCTTTTTGCTTTTCTGCACGCGTACGAATTTAACTTCCGGCTGGGCGGTTCATCTTTACGTCGAACCCGAATTCAAAGGGAACTATACCAGGATGGAATCGACTAAATGCGAAAATTTACCCTCGAATCTAAACGACGCCGTATCGTCCCTTGATACACGTAGCACTTGTCTACGCTTGTACGAACATATATCGTGCGAAGGACGTTTCGTAGAATTATATCCGGGTAGCTGGTACCACACTTCACTCCATATGTTGGGTTTCGACAAATTCGCTTCAGCTATTGGCCCGTGTCCGTGAAAAGTACGGCCAGAATCTCGTAGTAAGTAATTAATTTTTGTTTTTAATTGGATCTCCTTTTTTTTTTAAATTTCCACAGTCTTTTTCTTGCAAATTTATTTATTAGGTAATTCTTCAAGACGTACTTAAATATTTAACGAAAGTTTCAGTCAAGCATGATGTTTCATGCGCTGAGGGTTACTCCGTAACTTTAAATAAACGATAATTACCAATATTTATATTTACATAAAATGCTAAATTCAAAGAAAACAAAGAAATCTGACTTTTCGCGCTGCACATCGGAAGAGACACGTAACGTTTTGCGATTTATTAAAGTTACCGCCATCCCGAAAATTTCGTTTAGGAAATGAAATACCGTTTCGTTCCTGACAAATAGTGGTGATCTCTCAATCGATATAGCACATGCCCGAGGAAACGGTTTTTTTTTCCGAAATTTTGAGCTTTCAGCGCCCCAAGAATCTGGATGTGAAGTTGTATGCTCGACTATAGTTCTCCTATAAAGCGGCCTTTTAAGCGTACGTTTGATATACCTTTTGGTTACCTTAACTTTTGTTTTAGTCTGGTTATTGTTTACGTGAACGTAATGTTTTTTGCTGTTTTCGGCCCAAAAGGTTGGGGTTTAAATAATTTTTTAACCGTAATTTTTTGATTTTACAAAAGGACTCTCGCACTTTATTTTATATTTTTAATTTCACCCCTTTAAAGGTTTATCCGGTGATGAGTTATGAATTTTTTAAGGGTGATTTTTTCAAGGTGGTTTTTAATTATCATAATATTGTTGTATACTCTTGATGGTTTTTTACCGCTCAGGGTAATTGCAGTCAAAAATCGTTTTAAAGAGAATTTTAATTGTAACGTATGTTGCAAATTTAGAAATCAATAAGTCAAACTGTTCGTGAGTAATCGCCTATGTTAATTTGATATTTTTGTCGTTTCTGGACCATCTTATTAAAATTCCGACCATATTATACGTGTCTACGGAATCCTAAAACTAAATATATACGTAATTACAAAATTCGACAAAGTACATAATTGCAAAATTACGCCGATTACTTTTTCGGATACATCCGTAATTGTGGCAATTGTTAAAGTAACGATTTTAACGATTTCTCATTGTTCCATTTTGTATTAAACAGTTGCCACGATTATCGCTGTATCCGAAAAACTTGGCTTCTTAATTTCATAATTAAATGTATTTGCGTGAATTTTATGTTTGAACGTTGATAAAGATTGTTTTGAATATAGTTCATGAGGGCGCGGAAGGGAAGTCTGGTGGACACTGCTCGTGTAAAAAATTAATTTTTAACATAGCTTCAGAAGCTAAAGATAATGTTAAAAATGGGAAAAAAGAAAAAAGGTTTAAACAGAAATAGGCTATGTGTTTTTGATTTTATAGTGTGGCATACATTTTTTTTTTTGTATGAAAAGTTGCCATTCCAATAAAAAAAAATGCAAAACAAACGATTAATTGAAAAAGAAAGACATGCTAAAAATTTGTTCTACATTACGATAACATGAATTGAAGTGTAAATTTTTACGGTCTTGTTGGCGCGGTAATTTAGTAAATCATCGAACCGATATAATATACTATAAAAAAAAGTTCCGCGTTTAAAAACGTAAGAAAAGCATAAGGAGTGTAAAAGAATGTGAAAAAATAAAACGAAATTTTAAGAAACTAAAGGGATGTCCAATTTCTCAGCCGTTGCACAGTTCACAGTATTAGCAAGTTCACTAAGCTATGCGCATTGTAACAGTTAATGAAAACTCCCCGCCATCGACGAAATAAATTCGATTTAATGACAAATAACTATTATATAGGAAGACAAAATAAATTTAGCCTAATACATGAATTCAGGAATCTGTTTCTGGAGGGTGCAATTTACGTTCTCGGGGGATGGGCAAAGATTTTTTTATATATTTACTGAGAAATTTCTTTTTGTGATATTCCTGAATAAAACCAAATCTGTAAAAAATGATTTATTATGTAATTTAAAATAATGAAAAAGCAAGCGTGAACGATAAATTCTGAAGTAAAATAATCCCGGTTGTAAAACAACAATGGTTTCTCAATTGGTTTTAAAATGATTAATTCTAATTGCAGCATTAAAGAACATCATATTCTGACGGGTTCATTATCTATTTATAATAAACGAATATATCGTGGTTTCAGCCGTTTCAAATGTGGACTTTTCTTGGAAATAAAAAAAAAGAAAAAAGCGACAGAAACATATTGCATAGAATAAAAAGCAAACGCCAAAGTCAAATTTTAAAAGATCATTTTCTTTTATTGTTATTTTATGACCTTTCATTTTTTTTGTTGAAATTTAAAAATATACGACTAATTGAACCATTTCAAAATGTTTTTTGGTAACAACTTTTGACGAAAGTGTAAAGAAAGCGAATAAAAAGGATTGATGCGAATCACGTCTTTTTGCAATGTACCTTAATTTCCCCAATCCCTTTTCCTTCGTGAGGACTTTCGCAGTAGTGCGGCAATGGGAAAAAAAATAAAAATAACGTATTTGCAGTTGTCTATAAACCTGCAATATTACTTAATTTTTTTTCAGCACAGAAATGTCAATATCAAAGCTTTTTTCGTTTTTTTCATGAGAGGTACTAATTTTATCAATAGTCACACAACTTGTTCAGTCGAAGATACCCTGGTTTCATATTGCGACACCAGGTTTGAACGGCATCCTAAATACTGACCAAGTAAATGACAAATGAAACACTTTTTTTTTTTTTTTCTGTAATACTGTGTAGACCAACCGGCACGATACGGTCAATAAACGATGATTTTGAACTGACCAATCAGGTGAATACAACACATTGCTTAAGCTTGGACTTCCTACCCCTTATTGTGCTTCCTATATCCTGTCCTTTTCTTCCCCACTAATTTTTCCTGCTATTTGTTCTTTTTAGATAGAATTTCTGATCGGATCAAAATATAACCGACTTTACCTTTTGTTTCTGGGTAAAGGTCGTTGGTTGACGAGCCCAAAAAAAAAAAAACACATACGAAATGAAATTGGTATATTGAAACCAGTTTTGAACAGAATGCGAGGAAGCTTAATGAATGAAAACGGAAAAGAACAAAGATGTTGGAGAAAGGAACTGTACCGTAAATTAAAAAAAAAGGCATGAGATTTAAGCAGATCTTACTAGAAAATCGATTGGACCCTTAGCTCCAATTTTTTGCAATCAACGAATCGTTCAAAAAAGAAAAAAAATTAGACGCGCGGTTATGCGTAAATAAAAGCGGTTAATAGGGGTTTTCAATTTTTATTAACTCTATTTTTCATTTGCGTCAACTAAACAATGAAATGTATACTAATTAAATTTATACTAATTAAATATTTCATTAATCGAGATTTACTTTGTTGCTTTTTTTCCACGTTTTTTAGTTGATTTTCCTCATGTTTCGAAACAAAATCCGTTCGCCGAATATTTTACGAATTTTACCTTCGAGCAAACCTATACGTCTCTCTTATAATAGTCTTTCATAACGCACACGCCGTATTTTCTGTAATCATTTTCCTCGAAGAACGAACACTAACGCCAAAACGTATACTGACTGAATTAAAATCTTATCATCTTCGCGCCGAAATAAAAATTAATGACGACAGCTGGTAAACAGCGTTAGGTATAATTTTATTCGCGTCTTTTTCCTTAGTTGCATCATGGGAATTCCAATGGTTAATCCGATCATTAGTTTTTATCATCAAAACAGACCAACAACTAGCCGACTTATCATTTAACGTGTTCAGCGCAGCTCTTCTAAGACCGCTAATAATGATTGAAATGTGTATGTGTATAACTATACAACAACCTCCGAAGCATGTTTATAATCAGATAAAAACCGGTATATACATATATAGATTCAGCGGTGTCAGGGGATAACTTTTATAACAGAACTGTTCTCTTAGCGGCCACTCCGAACTAGTTGCAGATTTATTCGCAGTCGTTCTTTCTTATTTGTAGTCGCTACATCCCGTTGGCGGGAGATTTTCCTCTTTCGTTTTATTCGGTTAGTCTCGTGTTTGGCGGCGTGGTTGTGCTGTTTTGCTAATTAAGTCCTATATCATGAATAACAGCCATTACTGTACGTTAATATCGGCAGCAATAGTCGTCTTTCTGATGATAAGTTCGGCCGATAGTTGGCTGGCTGAATTCTTTATGGACGGTGGTTGGAAGGGTGAAAAATTCAGTGCAAACACTGCCGGCTGTATGAACATCAACCGGGAGTTTAACGACAAAATCAGTTCAGTGGACCCAAAAGGTAGCTGTCTGCGAATGTACGAGCACCGTGACTGTATCGGCCATGTGCTGGAAGTTTATCCGAGTAGTTGGTATCAACATGCTTTGCAGTACACAGGCTTTAACGACAGAGTTTCTTCGGTCGGACCTTGCAGAAATGATTAGTCAGCGCATGAAAGAAAATTCCTAGTGAGTATAACGCCTTATTTACACCTAAAGACGTCGTCCGGAGACCTCTGACAACATTTTAATATGCCCGTGTACCAAAAAAAAAACAACGAACTAAATAAATAAATTAATTAATTAATAAGAAGAAGAAACTGGGATCAATATCCTTTTGAGAAGACGTCAAAATTAACAAAAAGTACTTACGAATTTACAGCTAGGTAGTAAAGAAATGACTAATTTTATTCTAAATCATATGAGCTATGCCGACATTTTAATGGGGAAAAATGTACTGGCTGGTACCCCCCTACCTAGAGAAGACGCCAAGAGTTATCGAAAATTGACACGGTGTTATGAAGTCCAACCGGGTATTGAAGAAATGCTAATTTAAAGCGCGAAGAAAAAGTTATGAATTTCTTAAATTATTGATTACACGGTCGCAGTTTTGTTTGTCAGTGCAAATGCTGAGCTTTGTTAAATACAAATAAGATTTAAACAAGGTATCTCCAACTCAGTAGTGAGAGTCTCGTTCAGAACGATTTCATTTAAACTGAAAACGAAATTTATTGTTGAAGAGCGGAGCTCCGAGTCATCTAAAATTTACTATTTCCTATAATGTTTCTATTTTTTACAAACTGTTTTTATGTTCTCGGTGGGCTTAATGGTTCTGGCATTGCCAAGACTGAGACAGGGCCGTTTCGTGCTATGTCCATTTCAACTGGAATGATACTTGTAGTGTCTGCCGATGTTGTCATTAAGCAACAGTTGGTTTTCTCGCTGCACCTTTCTTCAAATGGCCAACAAATCCACATTAAATCATAAGATTTTATTACTATGCCGAAGGCAACGAGTGGATTTTTTAACGTTCGTTAAATAGAAAACGACCTTTTTTTTTCCCCGACTGTGATATGATAAAGCATCTCGAAATAATCGTAGTGCTTCTAGCCTTATTCGAAATTCATAGTCTAAAGATTTTTGACTTGTAGAGAAGAAAAATTTTAAATACAATCTTTAAAATAAAACAAACGTGTAAGAATGGCTTGAAAGTTTCAACATGAATAAAAAAGAAAACATTGTTTATATACATATATATATATATATAATGTACATGTATGTAGACATTTAATGGAGTATAAAAGTAGCTTTCGAGAGACAATCATTAAAAAATTAGTATGTCTCAAACGGAAAATCTCAAGAATACATTTCACATTTATTCGGTTCATTAATATTTTCAAATGGTTCTATACAATAATAATATAGCATTAAGAAAAATATCTTTTATCCATATTAATTGGAATATTGGCACACTGGTGACTGGAATTAGGAAAAAAAGAAATACGATTATCCAACGTTAGATACACGTCGAAAAAGGATGTTACAGAAGGATCCAAGTTCAGTTTGCTTAGTTCTTTCTATACTGATAGATCCAGTTAACATTTCTTACTACAGTGATCAACAATGTATATGTAAAATAATGCGGCATTACTGCATGCGATTTAGTTGGCTTTCGTAAATTCACAAATTATTTATGCAACTGTAGAAGTTATGTTTCTCACTAATATGCAACAATTTTTTTTCTTTGCAATAAAAAATCATCGTGTCCAGAATTCCATGTGACGTTTAATCAAAAATATACACGAAACATCTAGAGTAAAACGAATTAATAGCGGCGTAACCTAAAACTGTGAAACCCACTTTCGTTTCTCTTTCTTTTTATCCTCTGTGGAAGAGTTTTCAGCTTTTCTTACTTCCTCTTCTTCTCATGCGCCGCCCTATTCGGGTATTGCTTAATCACCTTGCATAGATATTGGACTACTCCTGATGTAATAAGTTCCGGTGTCTTGACTACATTATTTTATCCGTTAGTTTTTTATGAGTATATTCCAAGCACAGTCTCTCTTCACGTACTTTTCCTTAACATATTTCTATTAGTCACTATGGACTGTTCTAACTTTTCGTGACCCAGGTCTCTTTCCCTTGGGTGAATCTTACTCATATTGTTTTGGATAATCGGCCATTGTGTTGACGGAACCAAAAAAAAAAAAAAAAAAAAAGGAAAAAAACTCGATCATATTCGATGAAGGAATATCGCAAGAGCAGATACTAAACCTAATTTTGTGCGCAACGTATACCATACGTTTCGATAAAATCAAAATTTCAGAAATTTGCAAAAATTCAACAATTTATAGATGACACAGCGCTGCATATTGAAGCAGCTGTACCTAGATCAAGATTAACTCGAAAGAAAATAAACCTTTAAATCAACTTTTGGAAGTGATAATTCATTTAAAACTAACAGTATAGAGTTAATATTTACACCGAGCGTAGGATAAACGGTAATCCATCGTAATAATAAGATCTAAAATAGTTGAATTCAGTTGATGTCATAAATACCGGTCAAGCCCACTCCCTATGTGTTCCATTTACAAGTTTAGAAGTTATGGATATACTAAATTCTGACTATCCAATCCATCAATTTGTAAGTCAGAAAAACAGACGAGTTGAGTGATTTTTTTCAAAAATAAACAAGCACCGAAATTAAAACGCAGCAGGAAGCATAACCGAAATTGCACATCAGACCCTAAGTGACCCACTCGCTGAGAACCGGGATTGCGCACTACCTTCAAAATAAATGATCCCAATTTTACAAAATCAATGGAGTAACTCAAAATGAATAAAAGTCGCTCTCTCAGTGATTTTCAAATTTATCGCTAATTACTTCCAATGCAAGATTATTTAACGTACTATATATACACATAGTACCGAATAAGATGGTCCGGTAATCACATAAAAATTAAAGCTCAATAATTCCAGAACAGTCTAACATCTAAAAACACTTGAAACTGTACCCAAAGTATCACAATTAAAACCACTCTAGGGAACACATAAGTGTGGAATAGCCGATTACGCCACAAATTGAGAAAAAAACAGTCAAGACTACACGACATGAAACTTAAAACTACCTAAAAAATCACCCTTAAAAACTCACAACTTCCAATATCCAATACAACTTACTAACGCAAATCGTGATCACCAAATCTGGAAAAAATAACTTTTTTTTTCAAAGCGTTATAATTTCGATGGAACATTCGCTCTTTGGAATAACCGAAGCGCACTTCAATTCCATACCCTGCTTTAAATGGTAAACCATATTAATCCGGCTATTTAACTTCCTACTCCATTTCTAATCATGAAAAATAAAAGATATTACAAACTGTAATTTTATAATTGATATGCGGAATTCCGCTAAAAAGAAAAAAAGAAAGCGGGAATAAATAAATTAAAAATGTTTTCTCTTATATGAATTTTTTTCATATTTTTTGATAAACATCAAATTTGATATCTCGGTTTTTAATGATAAAATTTAATATTTAAAACAATATCAAATGATATAATAAACGAGAATAAATTATTATACAAATTTTTAAAAAAATGTAAAAAAGCCAAAAAAAAGAAAGTCAACAAAGCGAGGACTCGAACGTCTAATCGCAAAATTTAACGAGAGCTCAAGTTTCAGACTTAACTTTTGTATTTTAATTTTTGTTATTTCTTGTTATACTTATTTACATTACACATCGTGCCAACATTATTAGTTAAAAACTAGGTCGTTTATCGACGAATACTTAAAAAAACATTTTGAAAATTTTGTTTTTCTGTTGATGGTGAATGAATATTAATTTTATTCTTCCATTAACCCCCCTCATTAATCGCATCGAGGACTTCTTCGTACTGAAAAATCAGAAATAAGCAACAAGCAATAACCCGATACTACGAAATACTATGATTTAAACGTGTGCAAAAATGTCGACTGCTATTAGAAGAACGATTGTGATTTTCTAAAAAAGAATGTAACCCTATAACTAATTCCCCCGTTTACACGTTAATATCGTAACAAAGTGCGGAAATTTGTAAATTCTGTTTAGTAATTTTACGCATAATGTCAAAAAAAAAAAAAAGAAATGAAGTCTTTTAAGTGATCCCGAGACAAAATTTTATACATTAGCCCGCTAACTTTCTCGGGTGTTTCTAAGACTTGTTTGCAAAAAACGTGGTGATATCAGTTTCGTTTTTTTACCTAATTACCTGGAAATAAATTCGACCGAATCGGTGACCCACACGTCTGATGTTACCCTTACCAGTATGTTACATTGAAACGCCACACTATGTTTAGCTTACAACAAAACCTATTTTATTATAATCGCGTATAATTTGTACTTTATTTCGGTTTAATACAGGATAAATGAACTAGCAGGAAACAGTTGGGAAATTGTAAACATTATTCGAAGATAGATTATATACAAGAAGATAATGCGCATTTTTAACTGAATAGTTTTAATTACTTTTTCTCTAAATATACTAATATATTTTGTAAAAAATTTTATGTCAGTCGTTTACTAATTCATTAATAATGTTACTTTTTAAAATGCATTTTATTTTAAGAAATCACCTAGTTGTTGTTACAACGTTAATGGTGAATTTCTACCATTAATAAGTCCATATTTAAGTTTTGTTTGTAACGATCTCATACAGAATCGGACTATCATGTACTTGTGTGGATTGCATTTATTAACTTTTAATTATAACATGTTTTTGGTTATTCTCTGTAAACCTTTTACGTTTGCTTTTTTTTTTTCCCTTTTTTTATAAATCATATTTGTATTTAGTAATCAATAAAGTAATAATAAAAAGTAAAAGAGTTGTAAAATTTTTGCATTACATATATCGTAATATGTATGTTACAGAGCTATACATGCGAAATAAATAAAATACAAAATATGAAAAGCGTGCTATGATAAATAATGTGAGTGTGCTTGAGAAATTTTGTTGTTGGTCACAGGGGCATTAAGGCCCATCGCAGGGCGAAGCGGGCATCTTCTATAGTCGATTCTGATAGATAGGGATTAAAGTGCGAATAAGAAGAATCATCCAATGGAGATTTTTTCACTTAGTTGGTTTTTTCTTTAATTAAAAATTGGCCGTCCGTGGTGGTCGACTTGGGTGACAAAAAAATTGAGATCTAAATGGGTGCCAAGTTCTGTAGATAATCCTGAAATTGATTTATAAAAACATACAACACTCTAGAATTAAAACACAATTTTTTTTTTTCCACTACAACAATGTTTGCTGTTTGAAAATAGAACTTCTTAAAATTGAACGGTGTCGAATTATTTACATAAAGCGGGTGTTAATTTAGGATAAATTTACACGATTTGACTTGGCCAGTTTTTACCAGCAAACCAAATTTTTAGATGAGTATGAGATATGCTGACCTTACAATATATAAAAACGGTAACTTGCATATAACATAAAGAAGATAAGTTGATTAGCCAAATATATAAGATAACTTGTATGTGAAAACTGGCCAAGTTTAATTTATCCTGAATTAACCCGCTTTGTGTAAATAATTCGACACTGTTCAAATTTAAGATATTACATATTTTTAAATAGCACAAACATTGTTGTTTATGAAAAAAAAAAAACAAGAAATTGTATTTTAATTTTAGAATGTAAGTTCACATAAATAAATTTCAGGACTATCTACAGAACTTGGCACCCATTTAGATCTCAATTCTTTTGTCGGCCAAGTCGACATCCATGCACATTTTTAATATTGAACTTGGCTCCCAATTTTTAAACATTTATGTTTCCGATGGGATATCATTACTTTCTGTAAAGAAATTATTATTATTATTCATTCAAATTCAAATTCAAATCGTTTATCCTTTAAAATAGGCTTACAAAGTGTGAGCACTTTTTGAAAGTCAAGTTATCGAGTACGGAATCTTTCCTCTAACTCTAAAACTACCACCACTTCGGACCTATATAGCTGAGGGGAAGAAGTGGTAAGAAACCCTTACTGCAGGGCCCTACAAATATGTCATGTTATTTTCATCTTTTTTTTTACAAGTATGTCAAAATGTTCACTTCCTGTGCTGTGCTGGAATCGCATTGCTCCGTAATATGCCTTTATAATTAAGATAGTCATCTCCATTTTATAATCAGCTTTGTCAAGCATGCTTCGCGGCAATTTTAAATTTATATTTTTCAGTAGGTCACAAGTATCTCGACTGGAATTTTATTATAAAAACGCACACAGAGCCTTTTAAGAGCGCGCTAGCTGTTAATAAAAATCGATCGCTTGGAAAATATGTCAAATCGTAAAAATTCACTGCTTTCTGATTTTTCCCCCTTTATGTATACATACTACAATTACCCAGCTGGACGCCAACTTTCAACTTTCTAGGTCGTCACCTGGAAATGGGTTAGATTTTTGATCTGTATGTCAGTCGGTGATAAAAATGCCGATTTTTAGACACGTTAATGTCCCAATAACCGTTTCAGTTGTATTTATGAAACTTTAGGTTCTAGTTAATTTAAGGGGTTTTAATAAATAATCCAAATTTCATGTATGTTAAATAGATTTTGAGTTATTAATGGGGGGGGGTTAAAAGTGGCTTCAAATGGTTCGTGTAATATAACACACGGCTGCTGCGTCGTCGCCAGTTCCTTTTTCTCGGCTTGAACTTGGCTTGACACGCCGTCGCCGCGTGTCTAGATACTGCGCCGGAACTGCTATCATGTGTGATCAATTAGTAAATTATTCGACGCAATTATAACGGCAATATTGGAAATCTTTCTCGAAGGTGCTCCGTAAATTTAGAAGCTGTGGAGCATACAGCACTGATGATATAAATATACAATATACATACATAACTTTCATCTATCCATACACCGACAAAACTCATATATGCATATGTTACGTATACCATGCAAACAAATCAATCAAATTTTAAACTAGACTGTTATCACTTAATATTCGCCCGTCATATCAGACAAAACCTATATTGATAACTTCACTGAATTGATTACAGTGCTGGAGATATTTAGATAAAATTCTAAACCATCTTATTTACAAGCGTAAGATTTTAATATCTGAAGTCGATGATAAGCAACATCATCGACGAATGTGTAGTAGTTAAAATTTGATTTAATTTCCGCGGACATGTCAGAAGTATGGATTGTATACAAATTGAAGTGACTACGCGTCGTCAAAAATTACTGTTTCCATTGGAAAACACTCAGTTAAATTACAAATAAACCTTCCTCCAATTTTTTATTTCTCCTGTTTTAATTCGGGGCATATATTAAGTAAGATTCTGCCTTTAGACGGCAAAAAATGTACATTTTAGTGATTATCTAAAAAAAATATTTCCTTTTCATTTACAAAAATTTAGATAAAATCAGTTAACGAAGTGATCATAGATGGCAGTTCCGTTACGCTAGATGATGAAACTGCGTTAAATCGGCCCCGGTGATAAGGTCGATTTATACACGCGTTAAGCTTGTTTTCTTCGTCTTCTTACACACTCCCTGAAGTATATCGACACAAACACCACACGGATTACTACGGAACTGATACAGCCGCATACATTAGCAAAAGCGCTTTAATTTTTTTATATATATATATATACATATATATGAATATTCCCGCGGGTCATCCCGTTGATGGCAAAATAAACGGAAACAGTGTGTGCAACCGCTTAATTTAAATCTAGATGATATAGCTGATAATAAAATGATAAATAAAGAGGTTGATATATAGCAGTTAAATACCAATAATAACCAATTTAAATATAACGTCGACAATAAAATTAATACCACGGAGGATAATAGTGTAGTCCTAATAATAATAATAATAATAATAATAATTGTGCTAATAATAGCAGTAATAAAATCAACAACTATAACGAACTTTACGAGGACTGTGACAATTATGATTTAAAAAGTATCTCCTACCCATATAAACGAGGCTTTAACACCGCCAACGATAGCAAACTTTATTAAAAAACCTAATTATTTAAACCTAATTATTTAAACAAAATAGAATTGATCAACAAAAAAAAAAAAAAAACGGACAGAAATAAGGTCACTGCAATCTGTACCAATAAATGCACGACAAACAAGTTAATAACAGATAATATATTGAATAAAGGATTAAGTGTGTAAGTAACTTATGATTAGAGGAAAAGAAAGAAAAATTTTTGAGCATTTGGATCGTAGCTTAGTTAAAATACAACGAATTTTAAGTTTACGTTAAAAATTATTAACGAAGGAAATGCGATGTGTATGCAGGTTTCCTTCACTGGGTAGAGAATACCAAAATATGTCTACATAAATAAAGTTAGATTTGAATGTAAACTGTACGTTCAAATAGTCAGACAGTGCTTTTGAGATTCGACCATAGCGCCAACTCCTGTAAATCAACAGTAAAAACATATCTGAGTTGTTCGTTAAAAGACGAATATATGAAATAGAGCTCTGTAGGGGGCTCATTCATCTATATATTCCACGAGTGTCCAGAAAGATAACGAGACAAACCGGTATCAAAAAAAACATGGCGTACAGAAATCTGTCGCATGATAATGGATTGTGTTATATGCGACGGAGCCCTCCTCCTTTAAGGACATGAACAACAGTAACATTTAACAAGATATCCATTCCAAGAGGTAATGTGATACAGAGTTTTATTAGGTGAAGAGAGTTTTCCTCCTTTGAGAAATATGAGTAACGAAAGGCTGAGAATAAAATGATTCCAAAATTCAACGATCCATCTCGATCAAAATACGGATACCGTAATAAGAGCCAAAGCAGTTGCAAGAGATACATTATAGGAGGAGCAAATGCAATTAAAGGAAATCGTATACTGTCACGTAGCACCCATCTGTTTTATTTGTAACGCGTCACAAAAAATAAGAAGAGAACGTACTAACAATTATAATAGCCAACAACTAACAATGTTAACGTTAAAGCAAATACTAAACCCGCAAAAACATTAGAAAAATAACTGTGTTCAAACAAAAGAAAATTACGGTAGTAAAGATGAAAAAAAAAAAAAAAATGCTTTTTTACAAAAAATAAATACCGATACTTAAATGTTTATTATACAAATTTTAAAATGCACTAAAAAGTAAAAAATAATTACTCCCGATTAGAAAAAATATATAGCACAGTGATATAACTTAAAATGACATTATCGTAATTCTTATACAACATTAACTTTTTGGAGTTGGAATTAAATTCATGTTAGGAACAATTTAAACAACATTTAATAAAGTTTTTAATTATTCTTTTAATATGAATTTGATGCCAACTCCAAAAAATTAATGTTGTATAAGAATTACGATAATGTCACCTTTAAGGTATTATATCACTCTGATATATACATATATTTTATCGGAAGTAATTATTTTTTACTTTTTAGTGCATTTTTAAATTTGCATAATAAACCTTCAAGCATCGGTATTTATTTTTAGGTAAAAAAGCATTTTATTTCGTTACTTTTTAGTGTGCATTTTTATTCAATTAAATTAAAACATTTTAATAAGAACAGATATTTCCACGGTGTGAAAACATCAAAAGCTACATTTCCATGGTAATTTGGCAAATTTATAGTATTTTAAGTCAATAAATCTAATCCGACGGTGAAAATAATCATGAATGAAAAGCGTCCGAAAAGCTTCAATCTCCCGCATTACTATTAAGGATAACTCCAAAACTATCTCGGTCAGATCTTGATCAAATTTAAATGGGACCACATGAGAAACACCACCTTTCAAATAAAAGAAGAATCATCAAAATCGGTTCATCTAGAAGAAAGTTCTGTGGTAACACACATAAAAAAAAAAAAAAAAAAATACAGTTGAATTGAATACCTCCTCCTTTTTTGAAGTCGGTTAAAAAAGCGAAGAGAAGGATAAGATTAAAATTATTAAATAGAGGGGTTAATAAAATAGAGAAATAACACCGGATTTAAGTTATATTAATAATTAAAACACATTTGGGATCATAGTTTACTGCAAAGGTGTATATTTGAATCAAGAAGAGTTGAACCGAATTTTAAAAAGAAATCATATTAAAGTGTGTGGAAAGTGTGATAGCTGGTTGCAGAAGAATCAAAACTTTAAGGTACAATCTTATAACGTAATTCGTTTCGATAGAGAACTGGACAGAGGAGGAGAATTAAGATTATTAATACACTCCTCGGTTAAGTACAATGTAAAGTAACATGCTAATTCAATAATAAAATACAATATATAAAAGTAACGATTAAACAATTTCAGGTACATCTGCTGTTCCTTCGGAACACAAGTTAACAATAGCACAGAATGAGAATAACTTCAGATTTTAAAAAAACATTTATAATTATAGGCGATTTTAATGCAATACATCCAGCACGGGGTTGCCATAATAATAATAATAATAATAATAATAATCTAGAATGAATGTACTCGAAGAAATTTACAAATAGAAAATCGCCGATACAGAATATTTACAGAACACTTCGGAAAACGAAATAGTAATTTAGATTTAATTACGCTATCGGCAAAGTGTGAAATATTATCGCTACCAATTAATAAATATAAATAATATACAAGGTTCAGTGATGGAAAATGTCGGTGAAACAAAAGAATAAAATGCATTGAAATGTATATCAAGTAAAAATTACTGACACTTATAAAAATATACAGCAAAAACAGTCTTCCGTGCCACATTTCTGGCAAACCAATATAGTAGTCACTTGTATTCGACAGTAAAAAAACAGCAGAGCAAAATAATAAAATAGACAAACAGGTAAATATTTTCACGATGAAATGAAGAAAGTAAAAAATTGGTGGCTTTGATAAAAGCCGCTCTAAGTTTAATAGAGAACCCTCATGTAAAATTATATAGAATGTAGGAAACAATAGGTAAAAATAAAAGGGGAGGCCCGAAAAAAATTAAAAAAGCCGGACGGGAAAGTGATATATTAAATATTAAAGAGATGCGGCAAAGAATTAAGTCTTTTAAAAATCACCCCTAATGCTAAAATTAACGTATGTACAAATAATAACTGGATCGATGATTTTGCAAAACAGTTCGGGGGTCCGATAGATAAGCCTACCCGGATGTTTCAGACTAACGAAAATGATATATGCGAGATTTTTTTTTTTTTAATAAAAAAATTAATTTATACTAGTATTAAATAACAGTATTAATCGTAATAGAAGTACCAGTGTCGGAGTAGATTGCATATCCTATGAGGGGCGATATAATCTCTACTATCAGAGAAGCTAGAGAATTATTTACAAAATTCTTTATTTTATTTATTTATTTACGTGTCATATACAGCAACTGAGACTCTAGAAACACGGCAAGAAATTACAAAGTAACGGAAATTGAAAACCGAGAAAAAAAGAAAATGAATTATTAACAAAATTAAAAAGCTTTAACAAATTAGAACATTTTAGAAATTGAAATAATCGATTAAGCACGGTTTCTTCATCGCATAACAAATCCTTTCGAATTCGATGGTATTCTGCATTATTTCCGATAATGATCATCGATTAGACATTTAATCAGTAGGTGTTCGATAATTATTTAGCAATCACATGTCTCGCACTGGGGCGCAGGTTCTTTATTTAACAGATACGAGTGTGCAGCAGACAAGTGTACCCAAGTCGCAGTCTGCATTACCTCCCGTCTTCTGCTTTCTCGGCTTGAGGAAAGGCACGGGTTCGTAGACGATTTTATGGAGCGTAATTTATTTCCTCCTGTTGGTAAAGTTTACCAATCGCTGTTCCAGATGTTATTAAAGTGGCGTTTAAGCTGATGCTTAAAAAGTCGGTAAAGGATACCGTTACGAAGTTGACGCACGTTCACTGGCCGTTTGAATGGAGTTTTCCGCATTTTCAAAGCTCTGCATGCCGCACTGGGCTCGGTTATACCATGGTGGCGTAACAGATATGGGGTCCCGGACCAGTACTGGAACTTGGATGTTTAATTGATGTAGAATAGACATAAAGACCGCAAAAAAATTAATTAAAAAAAATTTGCTTAAAATTACGTCCACCATGCGAGCATTATTAGGCTTTTCATCCCAATTCCGAGCACATAGACAGTAATTAAAAGAATATATTCGGATCAGAACCCACCACGGGCATATAGTAGTTGGCGATTAAAAACCTGCATAGAAAAATCTGTGCAAAAACACTTCCTAATGAACGTAGATGATGCTCTCTCCCATCTATTGTACAGGAAAAGGAGGATAATAATTCGATAATACCCCTAGTACGGCGAATTTTTTAATTGAACAAAAAAAAACACAAAACAGGTCACAAGCGATTTCTGTAACTAGGTATGGGCGCGAAATTTCAGAACAGTGGCATCTACGATAGACGAACGTATCGTAGTTTGAAAAATACCACGAAAGCTGTTCGGTGACGAATGAACAACGTCATCCAGAATGACAACAACTGAAAGAAAGACTATGATGTACCTAGATCGCATCGAATGTGCTAGCAGAACAGCTCATTTTCCCGCCTATTTTCAGTGGGATCTTGCAAATCTTTCCTTAGCTCAGCACCACTCTGAACGATAGACCTTATCGCTGCCATCATGGATTACTGGCACACAGACACCTACTCAGCCCTACACGTGCTGAAATTTCGATGGTACGCGGAACTCACGTTTTAGGTTAAGTAAGCGTCCTTGTCCGTTCATTTGACAAAAGCAAACAGCGACAATCTTAAAGAATAATTTCAATCCAGTCATCATCGCAATACTGAGCTATCAATACGGAATCCTTATCAATATATATATATATATATCCATATATACCAAGGACGTTCGATGAGTAACATGACACGGCTTATTTCGCTCCTTAAAACTGTGTGAAATTTATAAGTGAGATAGAGGAGGGAAATACGAACAGTTTTCCGCATTCTGATCTGATCAGTAAAACTTTTGTACGCATGTGTGAAACATGTCGGTGATAGTTCCCAACCCGGCGAATTACGAGATACAGCGGTTGCCAGATTTCTGAC
This sequence comes from Icerya purchasi, assembly GCA_039619475.1. Taxonomy (NCBI): domain Eukaryota; kingdom Metazoa; phylum Arthropoda; class Insecta; order Hemiptera; family Monophlebidae; genus Icerya; species Icerya purchasi. The sequence goes on from CM077115.1 coordinate 207,867,146, forward strand.
AGCTGAAGGAATTGTAGGTGTAGAAATTTGTCGCAGACTGTGCACAATATGTACATTGCAAACAACATTACGACGTGTAAGTGTCTGTACGAAAAAGAAGGAAGAACAAATACACATGACAATGAACGAAGCGGCCGGTCGAGTACACTACATCGACGAGCGATTATGTACACCGACTTCTGCAAGAGAATAAAAGGTGTACGTATGATCAATGATTTGCATCTTTTAATGTTCGAACGTCACCTAATAGACGATTTCAGTTGCATAACTATCCATACAATCCTAACCCAAGAGCTGAATCTGCGAAAACTCAGTGCTGGGTGGGTACCTCACCGTCTGACTCCAGAAATGAATAACGGGATCGTGTGGAGTCTGCGATCGAATTTCCGTTTGCATTACGAGCAATACAGCGATGATTTTCTCGGCAGTATTTGGCGACGAGAGGTGGGTGGCTTTTACCGGATCGCAGAGTCGAAGAAAGCGAATAAAGCGTACATAATGAAAAGTCAACCAGGTCCGCCAAAAGCCAAAAAACTGAACATTCTGCTGGAAAGGTTCTCACAACCGTCTTCTGGGACCGATACGGACGCTTACTGTTGCAATTTCGTAAGCTGAAGGATGTTGTAACACAGTACACTTACCATGCCACACTCATGTGACACTTCCTCTAGCAGTTAATCGGAAGAGACATGGCCTGCTCCTCTCTGGAGACTAGTGTTTTTGCACGATAATGCGTGACCACGCGCGAGCTTGTTCTCGTCTACACGTTAATTAAAAATCAGAATTGGACGAATTTTCACATCCACCCTACTCGCCTGATGTGACACCTTCGAATTGTCACGTTTTTCCTCATTTGAAACGCGATCCGAGTGGGAAACATTTTGTAACAGGCAAAAGGCCCTTGGAGGCAGTAACGAAATTTTTCGCTAAATGTTCCGCCTAGTTTTAAAACTTTTGTCGTGACCCCCGGTATGATAAGTGTCTTAACATTTTCGGAAATTATGTCGAAAAATAAATAATTTCTTCTAGTTTCTTTGGTACTTTTTTCATAATTTTTGAATGTCTGGAAGGTCATTTTGGAATGCATGTCATGTTATTTATTGAACGTCCCTGACATATATATACATATATATATATATATAAACTCGGCCATTTTAGCCTCGCAAGGGGTTGTGTCCCTTGACCTCTCTTGCTTGCATTTTCGTCTCTATAACTTCTATACTTTATATAAAATTATCAAAGGTCCGTATGAATACAATAACATAAAGTCCGGTCAAAGTAGACGAAAAAATAATGGTGAGTTTAAAATAATTCGCATAGAGCTGGAAATTGATACAGATCTTAGGCAAACTATTATAAATAAAATATCAAAAATCCCCACCGATCCCATGTTTGTTAAAAAATGTATTCAAGGTCAAAGGTCAAAAATATTAGTTTTTTGCATTTTTATAGATCAGATAAAACTGGTAGATTATGCAATTATCTACAAAATTTGTTCTTATATTTTTTTTCCTACGAATCACCCCATTCCTGAGATATCGCCATTTGAAACATCGAAAATAATAATATGCACGCTTACATCGCCTATATACATCATCGGTTGTTTGAAAAACATGATTTTATTGATTGCCGAAACGTTTTTGAAAAAATTGACTCTTTTCCACAACACATCATCACAAACGGAATTCGGTTTCTTCTAGCTATATATGGAGCTCCGAAAAAAATTAATTATACAGACAAGTATATAGATATTTAAGTTTTGTAAAAAATATACAGAAAAATAAATAAGTACAACTATCTTGTCTTCCTCCGACATCTGCATCTGCTTATCAAAGCTTATATCGAGTACACTATCAAGTTCAAGTGTGACTAGACAATCAACTGGATCCAGAAGACTGGCGTTGGAAACTAATAGATGATACTTTGGAGCCAATCCAATCTTTACTCCCAGCTGTTCTGGAAAAACTTCTTAAAACCACCTTTCGCAATTGCAGGAAGGGTTGTAGTGCAAACTGTGGCTGTAAAAAAGTCGAATTATTTTGTTCACCAGTATGTACCAATTGTCGAGGGCTCAAATGTTGAACCAAATGCAACAGATGAGGATTTTTATATTAATGAGGAGACAACTGAATCATCTTTATTAAAACAACTTACAAGTATCCAGCAAGAAAAAACAGAAGAAGAAGATTTCAAATTTTAGAATTGTGATATCTCAAAAATGGTGATTCGTAGAAAAGAAAAGTATAAGAACAATTTTTGTAGAAAATTGCATGATCTACAATTTTTATCTAATCTATTTTTGTAATAACATTTAGCGTTTACCAAAAAAATGCAAAATACCAATATTTTTGACCTTTGACCTTAAATAATTTATTTAGCGAGCCTGGGATCGGTGGGGATTTTTGATATTTCATTTGTAATAGTGTACCAAGGATCTGTACCAATTTTTATCTCTATGCGAATTATTGTAAATTGAAACATCTATTTTGACCGGACTATATCCTAACATTTAACTTTCATTACATAAAATTAGGACATTTTTTCGTTACATAAAATTGTGACATTTTTCGTTACAAAATCTAATAGGGGCCGACCTAAGAATTACATTGTAATTTATATATATATATATATATTCTAATGGAGAGTGGCCTAAGAATTACGTTGTAATTAATATATATATATATATAGTCGATAAAAATTAAAATACAACAAACGTTACATAAAATTGGGACAAATTTTTTCGTTACATAAAATTGAGATATTTTTTTGAGACATATTTTTGGGACATTTTTTTAGAACATTTTTTGGGCACTTTTTCTAATGGTGGGAGGGGGTAGCCTAAGAATTACGTTGTAATTAATATATATATATATATATATATATATATATATATATATATATACCAGTGAAGGATCCAGAAGGACATTGGAGGGGAATTACATAATTACGTAAAATCTTTTACGGGAAGCAGTAGATTTGAGAAATACACATTTTTTCATAAAGAAATCAAATAGCGACCTTTATAGAAATGTTTTAAAAATGTTTTAAAAATACATAATTATTACAATTTTTAATTAAAATTTTGTCTTATATTTAGGGGTGAAAAATAAAACGAAATTATAAAATTCTACCTAAAGAATGGTAGTTTATAAATAGTAAGAAAGATAGTATTTTTATTAGACTTCACTTCTTTTTTATTTTTGTTCGTAATCCGATCCGAATTCTTTGTTCATGAGTAAGTTTAAATATATATATATGTATTTCTCATTGAATAATTTTTAATTAAAATTACAAAATAAAAATGGCAAAAGATGAATGATAATTACATTTAAAATAAAATAAAAAAGTAACATTAATAGTTTTACTAGAAAGTAATACTAAATATTAATTATTAAAATCCGTAGGTAAAATTCAAACAAATCTTTTATAGCATAAATTAAGTTTTTCTGTTAAAACAAATTTTTTCATAGAGTCTTTGGTTCTTTGGGGGGTGTCCCGCATCCACCGCCAGTGGATCCGCCACTGTATATACCCATATTGATACGGACTGAGTAACGATGTTGGAATTAAATATCATTCTCTGGTCAAATCATCGAAAGTAATTTTCTGTTTTCGTTGTCACTGTATGATCGCGTCAAGAATGCTTCGTACGAATGATCCCATCCAGGTAGAGAGGCTGAGTGGTAATGGTTGAAAGCATAGTGACACAGGCATGCGGTGGAAACGGACATCAATACAATGTGTCGTCGAGTAGTTCAGAGTTGAGAGAAGTTTTCAAAATGAAGCGAAAATCGGTAGCAGGGCAACTAGTGCGCTAATCTACGTAGATAGTTCCAGAAACTTCTACGCAGCCTTTTTATTTTTACGATGTCACGAATTCGTCAACCGAAATCCGCTATCGTAATATCCGGGGCATTTCCGTTGTCTAAATAATATCTGTCGCCGCGCCGTTTGAAACCAGTTTTGTTTTAGTTATTTTAATTCAAAAAATACTTTTTATTTTTTCTTAAGAAAGAAGAAAGAAAATAGTTACGCTATTCAAGATGCTGTAATACCAAAGAAAATTTGATATTTCCGAACGGGAAAGCTCTGACGCGCTGCGGGCAGTGGTTTAAAAAGGAAAGAGCCTAATGCTAATCTGAAAGAGTGAAGGGACCGGATAAACAGAAATTATATTGCCGACTTGACCTCAAAGCAGAGACATGCTATCAATATATATCGAGGATAAAATTAGTTTTTAATGTTAACTATTCAGTGGAGCGACAAAACAAATGACAATTTAGTGTGTATGTATGTGGCATGCTCAATTACTTAGCCACAGAAGTGCAGAGTGGAGATTTTGCGAAAACTTTGCACGCCATTGTAATTACCGTGTGAAGTCTAAATCTTTAATTTTGATGTTATTTAATTTTCCGTGTTATACCCGACTTTTCATGAATTAAACAGGACGACTGTATACGTAAGAGTAACGTTGTAGTCTGACTGTGAAGTATGATTTTCTTTATAAAATTAGCACACATCAATTCTACTTCCCGATAAAATAATAAAACTACCATTAATTCTCTCTGTTTTTACACTTGAGTAGTTTTTTTTTCTTTTTCTAAACAATCACGTTATCTGTTTAATGAAAACGACATTAAAAGATTAATATTTTTGATCTTACTTTTGATCTGATGTCCCTTAGTAAAACTAAATAAATGACTTATTACAAACTCCAAATCGGACATAAATAAATAAATAAAAAAAAATTTTAAAATGTACAAAATAAAACTATTGTATTTAAAAAATGCCGAATAATTAACTCGATCCGTAATAATCACATATTGTTAAACAAACCTGTATTTTTTAAATATAATTGTTTTATTGCGTATTTATAATTTATTTATATCATATGCTTTTTGACATTTTTATGTCTTTGCTTTGGCACATAAACTTGAAAAACGTTACGAAATGGAGCGTCACAAAATCGAGCGTCACGAAATAGACCGTCACGGAAAAACGTTACGAAAATTTTATGTCTTTACTTGGATACGACTGATTACTAATATTATGTCTATGTCTCTACTTAGGCACATAAACTCGAAAAGCGTTACGAAATAGAATAGCGCGTCATAAATATCGAATCCAAATTGACACAATTTACTTTGGCACATAAACTCGAAAAGCGTTTCACGAAATAGAATGGCGCACCACAAATACTGAATCCGAATTGATACATTGTGCCTACGAGAGTCACGCAGGAAGTAAGGTTCCAAAACCCGTCGCATTGGCGTAATAGTGAACGAAAATTAAATAGAAAACTTACATTTTATTGCTTGAACATTCTACAAAGTTTTTGATATAAGAACCACCAACTTTTCAACATTTACCCTATAACATTTTCCGTCCGGTCCAGTGACTCAATATTTTTAAGAAATTTGTCATCCGCCGGATATATATATATATATATATATATATATATATATATTATTTTTTTTGTTTTAATTGAGAAAATGAAGCGTTATCACTTGGGCAAGGTCCGAACTGTAGTCAATTGACAACTCGGCGGTAAGTTTTTGGGTAATGTTCGCTGTAAATGGCCGTGCATTGTCATGCAACAGTTAAATTGTTTTCTAAATTTTTATCTCTCTCCTCAAAATTGATGATTGTTTCCAGTAGTTTAGACCGTTAATCCATGAATTCCACTAAAATAATGTAATCTCTTTGTTGTCTCAAAACATCAATATTGGACAGATTTTCTATAAGATTAAACTAATAACGACGCAATAACCAAACTAGTCTCGTTTTAAAGGTAAAACTATTACATTTAATAATTTTTTGTTGCACAATGGGAGAGAATGAAGTTTTTTCATGTCTTTACTTTGGCACATAAACTGGAAAAGCATCACGAAATGGAGCGTCACAGAAAAGCGTTACGAAAATTTTATGTATTTACTTAGATACGACTGATTACTAATAAGAGAGCATTTAATGAGACCGATTTCCGAGTATGCATTCAACAGAAGTAGGTTAAAGTGTTACCTATAACGACTTGTAAAGACCTGTGAAGATCGTAGGTTTGTGTAGCTCACACGTCATTTCCTCAGTGTTACCACCCCGAACGGTAATGATGTAAATAAGGGGAACCTTGTACTAGCGGTAGTTAGTTGTTAAATGTATATTTTTGAGTATACGTTGCGATATAATATGTATAAAGGAAATCACAGGTTGCACGGCGATATTTGTCGACGGAGGCCGCGAAGCGAACGACATTCTAATGTGTCGGTGGACGCCTGAATGACTGTACAAAGCCCACTTTTAAGGGAAAACATGAAAATGTCTCACTGTGTTGCGGACTTGTCCGCAAGCTGATTTCAAAGATTCTGGAACAAGTAGATAGTAGTTTTACCTTTGTTATGTCTTTTCAATGACTCTTCCCCCCTACTTTCTCATATGTAAAATATTTACCGAATTAATTTTTAATTTAGCGCCTTATTTTAACGATCGCACCTTCCATGTTTCCCTTTTTATTGACAAACCTTTCGTTATTTATTTTTACTGTGTTCGTAGCATGCATGTTCCCTCCTGTAGAGTGAAAAGTCGAGTCAATCTGCATTGCTGCAGATGACCGTGTCCATTGCCTGATATATACTTCTGGGTGTATCCCATGGTTAGAGTAGTTATACATTTTACTTTACATGGCATGTTGATACTAGCAAAAATAAATACAATGGTGGTCTTCCATTGCTTTCCACCGTATTTTCTGTCAGGATTTTTTTTTTTTTTTTGTTTTCTAATAAAAAATTAAAATGAGTTGTAAAAAAGGACAAATAAAAAAATGAAATTTTGAAAAATTCGAAAAATTGCTTTTTTTAAAAAAAATATTTTGGCTTAGAGACATTGATAATTTTTGATATTTTCAATGTGCAACAGCAACATTCGAACTGAACTCGAACGAAAATACCTAATTAACTAATGCAAGTAGTATGTTTGTTTTTTACATTTAAAAGATACCATATATATATTGTTTTTATTCTGCAAACTAATAAAACAATATTTTAAAATATCATCATCAAAATCATCATTGTTAAGATTAGACGCACACTCCTTGTCTCAGATTGCTGCGTCTCTCCCTTTCTATTTAATTCCCGCTTCTAATTTGTTTGCACCGCGTAAAAAGTTTCATACTAGATTCCCCGGTGTGTCAGATATTTACGCCTCTTCCTTTTCCAACCAACTTTCCGTCTACCTATTCATCTAATCTTCCTACCCGGCCTTAATTTTTCGCTGTTCCATTATCGTCTCTATTATTCGTTTACGTCTTAATCATTTCCTTACATTCTCATTTTCTTTTCGCACCTTCCCCTAATAGCCCATCCCAACGACGACGCCGCCTACAATCCTCCATCCTTCTTGAATGAACGTGAGCTCTATATTCTGATCTTTTGTCACTTAAGCTCCCCAATCCGTATGGTGCCCTTATATCTTATCATTTCCATGGATCTTGTTTATTCCGATCCTAAATTCTTTTATTCTATCAATTTCTGACCGAATCTATCTTTGATTCTTCTCCCTCATATCGTTTTTGGACTAGAATCCGCTGTAGATATGTTCAAGAAAAAACAAATATTACACTATAGACTACGTTCATAACACAATATTCAGCTGTAATCGAAAACGGATTTTCAGATTCCTCATTTTGAATAATAGGAACGCAATTAAAAATAAACGTTATCATTATCACTCTTAAAGAGCGTTAAACAAAGAACTAGAAAGGACATGAAATAGTAATGCAAATCATCCATCGTCACGTTGAAAACAAGAGAAAGAATTTTATCACTGAAAATTTTACGTTCTAAGAATTTCGGACGTATGCTTTTGTTTCCCAATTTTATTTTATATGTTAACATTTTTTTTTTTTCATAGTTGCTAATGTGTAAAACAGCAAAAACTGTCATCGCAAAAATTTACAGAATATCATTTTCTGTCTCTCCTCTCGGTAATAAGAATGTAAAAAAAAATTTAAATTAAAAAAAAGTATGTATTATACATAGATAAATGATCAATTTAAATACTGACAATTAAGATATAGGATATAGGATATCCGGGAAGTCTGATCCAAAACGGACGGCTGGTAAAATCTGCGGATCACCGTCCCCGCTTAGAGAAGTTCACTAGACGCGAAATCAACCAAACTTTCAGTGATTGACAGTTCAGATTCAGCTATAGGCGGAGGAACTAACGAGCTGAACGAATGCGGCACCAAGATGCTACGTAGTTTGGCTGGACTGCAAAGAGGTGTATCCACTGGGTAGGTGTCGTGGAAAAGTGCGTAATCGACTTGGTAGGAATGAGTGGTTTTGTTGAAAGAAACCATAGGAGCAAATCGATGACCCCAAAGTGTTTCGGTGCTCAAGTAGGAAGTACGAGCCTGCGTCGTCTGACCGGTCGACTCGGTGACACCTTCCAGCAGAGCAATCAATTCGAAATTCTCCTCCATTACATTGGCCGCGCTTAAATCAAAAAATGGACTGTCCTCGTCGATTTTATGCACCACCGTCATCGGCCATATCATGAAAATATGTGCATCGTAATCATCTACCTCCACCTACAGTAGTATGAAAAATCAAAATCTCCTGTACTAATACATGTTGTGTGTTTCGTAAATACATAAATGGATTCGAATAAAAATATATATATCGTGTGTGTGTCTGTGTTTATAAATGCGTAATTCTGCTAGTAAGGTGAATTACGCGTAGGCAACACTGCTTTCTTAAGTTATTTGGCCAGGTCCCCCCAAATTATATGTATATATATATATATATCAAACTCGGCTATTTTGGCCCCGCAAGTTGACCCATATTGCTAACATTTCCGTCTCTTTCTCTTCTCTACTTTGTATAAAATGATCAAAATTTACAACGTAATTTTTTTACAAATACCCAGTTTATATTCACCAATTTTCGTGAGGACTCACATAGTCTCTACACTTTCTAACAGACAAATAATCAGTAAAATCGGTCCATATGGCTATAAGTTATGTGTGAACAAACGTAAAAAAAACAAAAAAAAACAGGACGAACTGTAACCTCCTTCTTTTTGGAAGCCGGTAGCAAAGCTAAATTTCCATGGTAAATTTGCAAATTAATAGCATTTTAAGTCAATCGCTTCTGTTAACAATGACGATGCGTATTCTGTAAGTCGTAATTTCGTTTTGGACGATGTGTTGCAATAATTTTGATGATGCTATAAATTTTTTTTTGTGCGAGGGGAAGGCATTTCCCTCTTGTTATCTTAAAGTTAGATATCGGTTTATAAAACATTTATATTCGATTCTGTAGTGTAATTTATCAAAGAAAAATCATAATAAAAGGCCAACAAAAAAAATTCTTGTTATTAATTTGGTTTTTTTCGATAATACAGCGGGAATTAAATCGAAATGTAAAAAATGTTATTTCTATTTAGTATTCCATTTAATTATGGAAAAGTGTCGCAATTTTGTTAATAATAAACTCTGAATTAAATCAGTTTTTTTTTGTTTTTTTTTTTTTAAATAAATGTGTTAAATGTACAAAAAAAAATAACCATTGTCGAATGATAATTTTAAAAAATCGCCAAAATATGATATAAAAGTGTAGGACACTTTAGAGATACAGCGCACGACGCTTTTATATTGTAGCAACTCGTTTTTAAATTATCGTTCGAGAAAAAAAAAATTATCTTGCAATCCTATCCGCTAAACTCAAGGCGATCAAACAAATGTTATTAAAAGTTTAATCTTTCTGAAAAATCGCGATCGTGACCTTCTATGCACTAACTCCTTGAACGCGGTGTCATAATTGAAGAATCTGCACAAAGGATAATCTCCGGCACCCTATTACAAAAAGAAAATATCAATATGCCCGTTAAATGTATCTCCCTCGCACCATGTTGGAGTCAGAGGCAATACTCTCGCCAATAGCACAGCAAAAGAGAAAGTTCCCCATCGTTCATCCAATATCATAGTTCGGCTGCGTAGTCTTAAAATGTCAATAAGATAATCTATCAAAATTGGGTAGATACTAATGAACTTTAGTCTATGTGCATCATCTCGTTCTAACAGTTATGATATATCGACTTTAAATTGTTGATTTAAACTATATAAATCGTTTTATTTCCTATTTGACCTCAGTGTGATTTAGAATTTGTTTCTGATCATCATATATATTGAGTTGTGTTTTTAACTGATAATGGGGGCTATACCCGAAAACGTTTCTAAGTAAGCAATCATTTTATTCTTAAATTTGTTTGTTATAGTTTGGATTTGTAATAACTGACTAAACTATATTATCCAATCTCACCTCTTCTCTCTCGTGCCTCTGGCCTAAATATACACGGGGCACTCTGTAAATCAACGGGTAAGAAAAGTTACCAGATTTTTATTGTTTTTATTGAACCTAAAAGGTACATGCTTTTTTAAAATAGTATTTATTTAGTTTAGTTATCAGTTTATTATAGATAATTGCGAATTACTTTTTCGTAAGTAAATGAATATCGCGATATTTAAAAAAAAAAAAGATTATTTTTTCCGACTGATGGCAAAAAATCGCTTTGATGTGTGAGAATATCAGTATATGAAAAATGACGAAAAAACAATAGTTATTTGTAATTGTTATCGTAAAGGATGGCTGTTACCGAGACAGGAAGACTTTTTCATCCGAAAAGCATGGATCAAAGCGGTGAAAGATGTGGATGCCAACCTTCGATAACGAAGATGGCTGAAGAGGAAGAAACGAATCGATCTAATACAAATAAATACATCCGTCTGCCGTATCCAAAAATGGCTAAAATTGTAAAATTTAATATTTTTTTTATTGAAAAAAAAAAAAAATTATACACATATATAGTGGAACTAAGAAGTTATAAAAAAAGCAAAACCTAAAAAAAAATTATTATTTATATACTCTTCCGTTGGAATTTTAGACCAAAATCGATTTTTAAAAAAATAAGATTTCATGGATTTATGGACAGCGCAGTTCAATAATAAAATCGTTTAAAAATCATTACGATACCGCTGAAATTTCAGCTTTACGTTTTCTTTTTTAGAATCGATTTAAAAATCTGAACTCTAATAATCGCAACCTTTTTACGCATAAATAAATTAAATACAACGCGCACTATTGAAATTGTCGTTGCAATTCCAGTAAAGTAAGTGCCGAACATCCTTGGTATGTGGTATCATGGATTGCTAAAATTTTTCACCAAGTACTGAGGATTTAACGGATCAAAAGAGAATACAGGAAAGGGGGCAGTTCTTTTCTACGCGAGACCAGCCTTTTATTTTCCTACATTTTCCCTAGTAACCAACTCAGTTTCGGAATAGTTAATTAGTTAAGTCCAGATTGGTAGCTGATTACTTTAACTACTAGAAGGCTACTGAGCTCTAGATACAATTTTTATTTTAATAAATAATTTAATTGTTCTCTATCTCTCGTTAATACTTACTTTAAGTTCCGTGAAGTAAGGTTTTAATTTTTCTCCTTCCTGCGTAATTCGCGGTTTAACCATGAACAATCTCACCGTTGAACTTATTAATCTAGACTTTTCTCTCATGTCGCCAATACGAAACTGCAAACAGAACATTCCATCCCGTTGACAAATCACCGCGTTCTTACTAAATAACAGCGTTTGATTTCTTTGCTTCGGTCTGGCCATTTTAGCGAACACAATTCCCACCATAAAAGTCTACATATGTGCGAGGAAAAAAAGCAAAAATATTTATTACACCATATCGAACAATGTAAAACGTTATTATTCTTTAAATGCCGTCGCAATTAGAGGCACTTGCCATTATAGGAATACCGAGAGGTGTTTCATCATCCCCCAACGAAGAAATCTTTAGTCGGATTTTTAAAAAGTTTCTAGTTTTAATCGAAAAATTCTGGATCAGTTCAAATTTCAGTTCTTTTGACTTGTGGCGAAATTTCGCCTGAACGATTGTTATCGTTTAGCTTTTACACTTTCGAGCATGCTAACCACGGTATCTTTCGATTTTCGTGAACTTAATTTGTTAAATCTGTAAAATTCGTTTTATTTTAACTTTTAGTGTTACTAAATTAAAATTTCTGCAATGGAAATTATGATAACACGCTAGGTAATAAATTGTTTATATCATATTCTGGACTGGCATCTTAATATTACTACCGAATGGGTAAAATTTGTTCTTCCTCTGGGAGTAATTACAGGTGTATGAATGTATGTAAAATCCGGTGTACTTGTAGATACGATGTGTATTCATATAATTATCGAAATATTAACAGATGTTTGCACGTTTATAGGTAGATAAATTGGTTATTCGTTTATCTCATTTACTGCAGTTCGATTCCTATATGTAAATAGTAAATCCCCATTATATGATAAATGTACCTATGTGTAAATCTTGTACAGAATATAATACGGTTAAATTCTGTAAACAATGACCAAATAATATTAATATTTCATATTCTTATTGTAGCCATTATATTTTCAGTCATTAGCTGTTTGGTCATTGCATTGTACCGTGTTTTTTGTTATCCCATTTTATTGTTCAGCATTGTTTTCATTGTATTTTAATTTATTTCATTATGAGTTCTTTAATTATATCCAGGTTTACTGCATTCTCAGTTTCGATTTTTTTTATAATAATAATCCTAGTACTCGCGTAACTATACGCATTTGTGGAATATATCTTTTTATTTGCTTGTATTCTTGTATTAATTTGTAAAGGCAATAAATTTGATTCGATTTGATTATTATTATTATTAAATTCTTGGTAAGTTTTTAATTAGATATTTAGATTACGCCGATTTTTCTGCGACGGCTAACCGCTGAAAACACAATTATTATAAAAATAAAAAAACCAGATATGATCAACGAAATATGATTAATAGAATAATGTACGTTTGTGCTGACTGCTCCGCGCCATCGATCTGCAAATTTTTAGACTCTGGTGATTTCGAACGACGAGGGTTCAGTCCGATGAATTAGAATGCAGTTGCAGTAATCGCAAATAGCGGACAAACTTCGCCGTAATATAATTTAAAAACCAGTTCAACAAGACAAGATAGCCGTTTTTTTCTCTTTCTTTTTTTACAATCGATAAATTCCGTGACACATCGGGAACAGGCAGTGGTTATAACCCCGAGCCCTAGTCTTCAGGTAGCCCCGCGCTCTTGAACAAAAAAAAATTAAATTTTTCACGTGTAAAATTTAAGTTTCTTTTCAATACGGCAAAAATGCAAAATTTTAAATTTGCGTTTTTCACCTTAAAAAGAATTCAGTTAATTTTTATATATAAAAAAAAGGAATATATGAGTTCATTAATAACATTAAAGTTTCCCTTTTTCCCCTAATAAACTAAACGCGACATAAAATTAATATTTATAGAAATTTTCTATTATAAATTTAATTTAATATGTTGAAAAAAAACTTAACGACTCTTTTAACGTACATATTGTATAATAAATAAGCATTCGACAAATCGACTAATAACAATTCTCTATTCAAATATTGATACCTGTGCAATTGTTGTAAATTTTTCTACGTATAAACAAGTTTTACGATCTGAAATATTCTTAATTTTAACAATATTTATATTTTTTACTTTTATTGAAAGTTAATACGTTTTATTTTGAACTGCATAAAAATTATTTAAAACAAAAGCGAGTTTTAATCGATTGCTGATTTTATAAATATATTTGTATTTCGAAAAATTGAATAAATCAAACTATGTTTTATTCTCCTTTTTTCTGATTACATAACTAAATTATGAAATTTTAATAAAGCATGTTTAATTTCTATAAAGAAAAGGATCAAAAACATTGCATGAGTGTATCAAAATTAGCTTGAAAACCGCTGGAACAACGATACCGGTGCAACTGCATTATAAAAAAAAAGTTTTTATTTTTATTAAAAAAACATTTTTTTTTTTTTGCTACCCACAATATTTTTAATTTATATATATATATATATATATATATATATATATATATATATATATATATATATATATATATATATATATATATATATATATATATATATATATATGTATAAATATTTTTTTATAGAAAAAGATAATGTTATTAATAAAAAATTACAAATATAACATGTATATTATAAAATTCCTTATTTAACGTTCAATGTAGGTACGTAATTTCTTAGGGTAAGAAAGTTGATTTTTTAAAAAGGGCATAATTTTAATTTTATTAGTCGTTCATACGTACGCAGTAGTTTTTTTTCTTTATTACTTGTTTGCACATGTATAATAATGAATTTTTTCACCATTTTTTCTTCGAAGGGATTAGTCCCGGGCCCTGTAAATCCTTAATCTGCCACTGGTAACAAGTCGCGAGCGGCGTATGCAATGATCCGAAAAATGGTTAAACTCTGATTGCCCGCCCATCAAAAATCCTTTCGCCACCTTTTTTTCGATTCCTTCTATCCCCAACTCTGTCACTGCTCGCCATCCATTTTCAAAAACGACGCGTATTTTTATCAAAATCGTTTCGCGGCCGACAATAGGCTCCTCTCACACAAACGCGCGTTTTCTCTTTTAGGCCGTTTGCCATTGTTTTTTTCTTTTTCTTTTATTATTTCTTTTACAACACATTGCACTAGATTCGGAATAATTTTAAACATAAGATACACGATAATCATCCTTCATAATAACGATTGCCTCCATGAGCTTCATGTAAATAACAATACCCATCTATGTTTGTGTCCACCGTTAGAGAACGTACATGACATTAAATATCTATATATACATATATATATTGATAAATATTTGAACTGGAACAAATACATTCAAAGTTTAAACACGAAAATAAGACTGACAATTCCAGCTTTATATAAAATAAAGCAAGTACCATCAAGAAAACAAAAATAAATAAAATAATCAAACTACAGATGAGGTGTTTGAAACTTATCTTATATCCTACTGGAAGCAAAACGACTTTAGATCAATTATGTATGGAAGGAAAACAACGAAATGTCTCTCAAGATGTGTACTATTTCTATATTATAGATTACTAGAATTTAATATCAATAATATAAAATTACCATCCAGGGAAAAAATCCGGTTAACAAGATGACTCAGTTTTAATTAATTTAAATAAGTACAATCCGTAATGATATACTACAGGAAAGAAAAAAAATGGTGTGTGGAAAAAGGTGGTGCGGGAATGGCTGAAGGAATGGTGCAAAGATTGAAGATCAAGTTACGTTCTATATCTCGCTACTCTTTAAAGGTGCTTTATTTATGAATTTTGGTTTTGACTTTATCGTGACCTTTCTCGTTTTTAAGTTTCTATCAGAAGATTTTCGATCTGGAAATATTAAGCTGTCTGCGCGTACCGGTGTACAGACGCATGTTACGCGCCAATGTTATGTATTGTAATATGTATATATACTCTTAATTAAGTATTATGTTAGGTTTATTAGTATTGTTATTTATAGAATAAGTTAAAATTTGTAATTTTTGTAATTTGTATCTTTGTTTAATAAACGTTGATAAGAGTGTTGGGCACTCACACAATGGGCATTTTTGCCCTGTGAGACCAACGGCTTATTTTTAAAATTAAAAAAAAAAAAAAAATGAAAAGAAAAAAAGCAATACTTACGGTCGGTCTGGGCATTTTTATTTCACTTTATATTGCAAGAGATCGCATAGACTCAGACTGCTCCAATTACGCGCGTAACAACAGAATGAATTTAACAAATGACGTATGTTCAGTGTTGGCAGAAAAAAATCATGAATAGTGTTATCAATTGGCTTTGCTACAACAGTGGTAGAATTTAAAAATAACATTTCCGTGTGGTAGAAAAAAAAAACAAAGTGCTGTCACCTACAAGTGATACTGGGAATTGACGGGTTGAATCGCTTAAAAATAGGAAAAAATATAATGAGAAAGATTGGTAAGTTTCAAAAAATATAATTCTATTTTAATTTTTTGCAGTATTTAAAATGAAACATTACCAGCGATTTATACGAAAAATGTAAGACATTAAAAAGCGCAAAATTTTAGTAATAATAATACTAATAATGATAGCAGTTATTGTTTTATTAATGGAGCACAAAAAATTAGAGGATGTTCAAAAGTATTACACATTCGGAACAATTCTAAACATAAGATACGTGACCCGCGAATTGTCCTTCATAATAACAATTGCCTTCATGAGCTTCATGTAAATAATTATACCCATTTATGTTTTTGTCCGCCGTTAGAGAACGTAAATGACTTTAAATATCTAGGTATATATATATATATATATATATATATTGATAAATCCTTGAACTGGAAAAAACACATTCAAATTTTAAACTCGAAAATAAGACAGACAATTCCAGCTTTATATAAAATAAAGCAGGTTCTAGCACATCGAACACTACGTATATACTATAATTCTATAATAATGTCTAGAATTTTATATGGAATTCAACTATATTATGTGAGGCTAAAAAAACGGAAATAAATAAAATAAGAAAAATTCAGAAAAGGTGTTGTGAAACTTATACTATATCCTACTGGAAGCAAAACGACTTTAGATCAATTTTTTGACACTTATATTTGTAAACATATTTCCGCCTTCTTGGTTATTTCAACCGCCCATGCACCCATTATTTTCCTGTCGATATACACGTGTAGTCGTACTATTTATTTCCAGTTTGGTTTCAGTTTCAAATCAAATCAAATTTTGTCTTCCGTGTATTAATAATTAATAAGATGAGCTATGCCCGAAAACTTTCTTAAAATTAAGGTATTTAAATTTATTTATTTATAAATTATTTTATTAAGATGTTTATTTATTTTATTTTATAGAAAAGTAAAATGTAAACGTGTAATTTTCACAAGCAAGCTATCGTACGGTAGAATTGATCAGACAGCAGTGTTTTAGTCAGGTAGAAGCCGATTCTTCTATAAAACTAATAATATAGGTAAATTTATTTTTCACTGGGTCAATATAGCTGGCGATCGCGAAAAAATAGTAACCTCCAGAATGTACTTTACGCAGAGGTTGCATGATCGTTTTTTTTTATTTTTTTTATTTACTTTTCTATAATGGCCAACTAAAAATGAATAATGAACGAATCAGATGACTGAAGTCTGACAACACCGGACGATTGGTTAATTTTCGGTCAAAACGAAAAAAATCCTAAAACAACCTAAATACGTGAGCTTATTTGTAAAAGGCTGCTCTTTTCGGGGAAGAGGAAAAATATAATGAAACATGACGAATCGTGAATTCAGAGAGGAGATCATTTCATTCAATGGCCCCGGATGGAAAAGCCGCGAGTTTGTTTACTGCTAAAAAAGCGGTGTGAAATCAACGGCGACGGACGATATTTACCTGAATCAGAATTCCGATGGCACTTTGCGAACAAACAACGACGATCGCTTCCGGACATTCTTCGGTCGGATACCTGTAACCGTAGCCGGTACTATGCTGCGTTTCGATGCTATACAAAAAACACGAAGTGAACCCATTAATATTTTGAACGCACGGAGTCCAATCGGTATTATTCAGATTCTCGGCTAACAAATCACCGTGACTGTAACTAATGGTCCACCAAACGAAAGCGAAAGTCAGCCAACTCGTTAAGAAACTCATGCCGAAGGCAAACAGCGTCCATCTCCACTGAGCGTCCACCAAGGTAGTAAACAGATCTTGCAGATAACGACGCCCACGTTCGGCCATATTGATCTGTTCCACGTTAAAATCGCCATTTTTCAATATTGCCCGGCGCTCAAATTTTCTGCTAGGTTTCAGTAGTCGCGTCTCGTAAATCGGTTGCCTACGAGTTGAAATTTATCTTAAAAAGGTTGCACGGGTAACTTTTATTAGTCTACAGAAGAAACAACATTTTTATTTACTTTTCTTTTTTAGCAAGAAAGATTTTTCATTTCGATACATATCTGAAATAAGTTTTTTTTTTTTTTTTTGGCCTGGCATCTAAACCATTTGGCCTGTCCCATACGAAAGACGACAGATTGAAGTAAAACAGATTTCCTAATAAGCCTTTCACGGATAGTTAACGGCACATAATAAGTCCCATAGTCTCGACGAGATAGTTGGTTAAACTGTATTTATAATACCTATACCTAGGTTTTGAGTTGTTCTTAATATTTATCCAGTTTTGTCGATTGTCTCTTTTAATTTTTCGAAATAAATCAGTAGAAGGGATGAAAAAAAACATGGAACGCCTCCAGAAGCAGCTTCCTTGGCAAACAGATCGACATTATCATTTCCGTCTATACCACAATAACTTGGAACCCAACAAAATTTCAAATCCATTCCTCTATTAATTATCTTAAGACACTTATTTCGTATTTCATATACCAGCGGGTGTAGTTTATACTTAAGTGCATCACATTTTATCGCAGATAATTAACTTAGGCTGTCACTGCAAACCAGGTATCTTTTGTCAACATCAGGTGTGATTGTTAAAAACTCCAAAGCCTTATCTATAGCTAATAATTCAGTAGTATAAACCGTTGTCCCAGGCAGCAGCTTAAACTTCTGTAATGTTATTCCTTTGATAAAAAAGGCTGCACCCACTGCACTACCACGATCTTCGATTTTAGTAAAAATGATAACACAATCATAATAATGGTTATTGATTAGATAATTAAATCGCAAAAATAAGTTACCGCTGTATATTAGTTGATTTTTTTTTTATATATATTCAATGAGCACGACTAATATAACCGTACCCTGTTTTTTTTCCTTGTTTTGGGTTTCCTCTGGGCTTGTCAACAAAATGTTCTTTCCAATCGAGTACCTTTACATCGCTTGTCTTAAAAGACTGAATCTCCTGAAAGCCTTAAGCCCTCTCAAGTGGGGCGGTGATCCATATATTCTCCTAATCCTCTACAAATCCATCATTCGTTCCAAACTGGACTACTGTTCCTTCTTATACGGCAATGCCTCAAACTCTCTCCTTCGAAAACTTGATAGGATCCAAAACCCCCTTTTTTTTGGCTCCTCATTGGGGCCCTAAAGTCTTCTCCCATCCCTGCTATTTTGTTCGAATCTAATATTAAACCCCTGGTGATTCGCAGATCTCTACTTAGCTACCGTTTACTGATTAAACGCCTTCCGATCTTTTCATCTAATCTTATTTCTTTCTATCTGTATATCAATGACCACTGGCGCTTCGTTCCCCACAAAATCCCGGTTCTTGCGCACATGGCTGCTCGGGTCTCTAAGTTTTCTCTTTATGTCTTTTCCCGCAATAAGCTTCCTTACTTTTCTTTTGATTTCAATAGAATATGCCTCCCCATCTCATTCTCCTCTCTTCCTCTTCGCGTTAACTCCACTCCCCTGAGTGCAGTGGTCAGTGAGAATATCTCCACATCTTAAATTCTTCATTTCCCCGTCATGTAAAAATCTTCACCGATGGTTCCAAAAATTATAACGGGGTGAGCGGTGCTTTTACGGACCCCTCGCTTAATCACTCGGAATCCTTCAAACTTCCTTCCTTTTGTTCCATTTTTTCTGCGGAAGCAATCTCCATTCTCCGTGATTTCCTCTTCAAGAGGGATCTGTCAATTTCTCATTGTTTCTGATTCCAAAAATCTTCGTCTAATGATATTATTCTTTCTGTTGGTGCCTCTATTTCCAACTTACGCTTAGCACGTTCTATCCTTATTGACTTTTTACGTCACTCTGGCATTGAGGGCAACGAAGCAGCTGACTTCTTAGCTCGCTCGGCGTCTCTCAATGGTCCGCTCCCCCACCATTTTCCTGCCTCAGACATTCTTTTTCTCTCCTCAAGTCTCCATGCCAGAGACTATGGGTTGACATCTACCCTTCTTTTTTCGCTAATCGTTCCTCCTTCTACCTCCTTCTACCTCCTTCTACAGCTTATTGCCAACTCACAGCCCTGGTTTCAATTTCCTCCCTTTTCTCGGCGCTCGACTATTGCTCCCTTAATCAGACTAAGTCTTGGTCATTCTCTCCTTCCCACTTCTCGTTTTTCTTTTTCTCTTTCACCTTCTCCCTTTTGCCCTCTCCACTCTACTGATCCTCCCTTTATATGCGACTCCAACCATATCCTTTTTGAATGTCCTGCTCTTTTTCCCGAGTGCTCTCATCTATACGCCGAACTCTTCGCGTTGGATCTTCTTACCTCTTTCAATGCTTCCTTTATCCTTTCCTTTCCATCTCTAGCCGTTATTCCCCTCCTACTCACCTTTATATTCTCTATCGCCGATGGCCTCAGAATCTGAGTAGGTGATCTCAGCTCATGTAGTTGGGTCAGTGCTGGCACCGAACCCATTAAAAAAAAAAAAAAAAATCATCTTTTCGTCTCTCCTCATAAATCTACGACCGTGGTTTTTATTTTCCGTTCATATGATCTTTCCTCAATCAATCTAACCTTAAGTCATTAGTCCCTCTTGTGGAGTGCTTCTGTTACTTGGGTGTGCTCCGTAACGACCGTCTGTCCTTTCAGGAGCATATTAGTCGCCTCTATACTTCTTGTCTTAAAAGGATTAATCTTTTAAAATCACTCTCATCGTACAGATGGGGTGGTGATCCTTACATTTCTACTTTATTGTATAAGTCCCGCTCATTCTTATTAAGTTGGACTACTGTTCCCATATATATGGCAAGTCTTCTAAGTCTCTTCGGTTAAAGCTTGACCGCCTTCTAAATTCCTGTCTTGGTCTTGTCTGGGTGCACGTAAATCTACTCCAATTCCTGCCATCTTTTCCGAATCAAAATCACTCTCTCTTTGTTCATTCGCAGATCCTATCTAGGCTATCGTTTCCTAATCAAACGCCTTCCCTCCTTTTCCTCTAGAATTATAGCTGCCTATTGCTCTATTTTTCACAACTGGCGTTTTACTCCCAACAGAGTTCCAATTTTATCTTTCATTTCTGTTCGTCTTGCCAATTTTTCTCCCTATATTTTCTCCTATGATAAATCTCCGTACTTTTCTCTTAATTATTTCAGTCTCTTACATCCTCCTCACGTATTTCATTTGTCAAGTTCCGCCAAATTCCTTCCTCACTCTATAGTTAGATCTGAATTTCACATGGTTTTAAGTTCTTCATATATCCTAATCATTCCGTTCTTTTTACTGATGGGGATTTAAGCGGACTGGTGAGGTTGGTACCGCCTTTGTTTTTCCTTCTCATAACTAGTCTGAATCTTTTAAACTTCCTTCCTGCTGTTATATTTATTGCTGAATCTGCTGCCATACTCCATGCAGTTCTTTTTATTATCTCTTCCTCTTCTTTCCTCTCGCGGATAAAATTCTTTTAATATCTAACTCTGAAAGTGTCTTGCAGGCGATTTCTTCTCCCTTACCTATACCCGCTTTCAAACAACCTTCCGTTCTTTTTATTCGTAATCTAATTCACCAATTATTCCTGTTCCGTTCTGTCCAAATAGATTTATTCTGATTTCCTAGTCATGCTGGAATTGAGGGTAATGAGGTGGCTGATTCCTTGGATCGCTCAAAAGCTTCCAACGGACATCCTCTTCATAAATTTCGCGCTCACAATATTAATCATATTTCCGAACAGTTCCATATTACATTATGGAAGGATATTTATTTTTATCTTTTCTCAAATCCGAATTCATTTTTCCGTTCAGCCTTTACCTTCTCTGACTAGATGATTTGACATGTTTCCTTCTCTTCGTCGTCCCCTGATCACTGCCATATGTCGTCTTCGTTTCGGTCATACCTTTCTCCCTTCGTCACTTTTTCGTTTTTCCCTCGTCTCTTCTCCGCGGTGCCCTATTCACCCGGAAGATTCCCTTTTTCTGTATGATATCAATCACGTCCTCTTCCAATATTCTTCACTTTCTTCAGAACGTACTTTTTGGATCTTGGTCTTCCTACTCCATACAATGACTCTCATGTTCTCCCATTTCCTTCCTTGTCAGCTGTTCCTATTCTAACGTCTTCCATTCATTCAATCTTGCATCAGATTAAAATCTAATATGTTATTCTCCTTTTCAGCTATTACTTAGATTCCTTGGTTGATGGGGCTGTTGCTCTTCGTTAGCGTTCCCATAAAAAAAAATAAAATAAACGATTACCCATCAACACGTGTAAATATAGTAGCAATTAGGAGTCGTCACAAGGAATGGAACTTGACCAAGAACTCTATACCAAGGATGGAGAAACAATGACAATCAACGTCGATAAATGCAAAACATATGCATCCTAAAAATAGAAGGAATGTCATTGTTCTAAAAAAGGAGTTAGCTGTCCCACACCATGGGGCCAGAGCAGTAATTACAGAGTCCACAGTACCGACGGACAAAGAGGTATCAGCCTATAATTAAGGAAGAAGTTCTACGACGGGATGTTTGAAAAGCAATTAGAGCCATCAAGCACCAAAGTTATATAGAACAAAGCGCTTTGCTGTAAAGAGTGATCCGAAAATTCAACAACTTTCTCCACCACTATAAAGCAAAGTTTATATATGGCTTGATGGAGTTTTTCTTGTAATAGCTTTATAAAAGTTTAATTACAAATATCGCGTCTTCGAAAAGCTTTTATTCTAGAAATCATCGCGATCTCCTCGAATTTTAAAAATAAAGTATTTATAAAAATTGTAATTCCTAATAATTGTCGTTACACCGGGGAAATGTTCGCTCAAAATTTCATCTGAAGCTTTTCCGTGTCAAAACCGTTTTTAGAGCTATTCCGCTGTTGGTCGCAGCACGTTATTTTATTAACTCAGTAAACCGTTTTCTCGTATAAACGAAGATTCCAGAAAGGGCAACGAAATAGTTTTTAAATACCCAGTGGATCATTCGACATATTCAAATCTAATGTTGATTTCAAAAAATCCACTAATGGCTTTGATGTGTCTTTTGCGAAATCAACATTGAAATCTCCACTCAAAATCATTGGCAATGTATGAAGGTTTCGTTTGAGAAGAATAGATCCTGCTTTTGTATAGACAAGTACATTTTCATGGATGAATTCGATGATTTTTTTATGCTTGATTAGGTGAGATATATATAGCTACCATTACAATTATTAGTTCATTTTTAATTGCGACCAAGCTTATATGTTTTTGTATTTCATATTCAACTGGTTTAATACCTGCTATAACTATGGCCGACAAATAACTCTGATTGTTCTATGTGATTTAATCATTTTTATAGCTATAAGCCTTTGAACGCTTTTTAACATCTTTTGAAATTTTTTAGTTTTTAACATTTCTACACATATGATGCTATTATAAAGTATGTTAGGTAAAATAATACTTTAATACAACGTAACTCCTTTTTTATAATTTATACAGTTTTGGTTATTATACAACTTATTAAATATTATTATGAATTTGCTTATTTTGGTTTTAATGTAATTAAAATGTTCATAAAATTTTAAATTACTGTTTATTATTACTCCCAAGTATTTTATTTGTTTTACATAGTTGATATCTAAACCGTACTGTTCTAAATTTAATGCTCTATTAGTATATTTTTTATTAAATATCATATAATTTGATTTAGTTTCGTTAATCTTAAGGTTAAATTTGTTAAGCCATTTCGCTATTTCTATGCACACTAAATTTATCTTATTTTCTAAAACCTTTTCATTTCTATCTGCAAGTACAATCGCAATATCGTCTACAAAGGTATATATCTTAACATCGTTAGGTAATATTATCATATATAATTGAGAAAAAACTACATTCCATAGATACGGGCCCAACACGGACACTTGTAATACACCCATATCTAATTTTTGTTTCTTTAGTACGTTACCTATTTCAATATAAGTATATCTATTTGCGCAGTATTTATTAATAATATTTAGTATATTATAATCTATTCCTATTTCCTTTAATAATTTGATTAAACTATTTAGATCAAAACTATCGAAAGCCTTCGCTATATTTGGTGTCATTAGGGAACTCAAATAGGAATTGCTTTTATAATAAGTTATTATTTTCAATGTATATTCCATATTGTCAATTCTGTTGATTTCCCCGGCAAAGCGCCATACTTATCTTTGTTAATTACGTTATGCTGTTGAATAAAGTTTTTTAATTTATTCAATATATATTTTTCATAAATTTTACTGTAATTTGATAAAAGTGAAATTGCTCTATAAGAACTAGATAATTTTAAATTTTTATTCATTTTCGGTAATATTACTGTCTTTGCTATTTTCCATTTTTATGGATAGTGTTCATATTGAAATAGTAAATTAATTAATTTTGTAATCACTTCCGTGTATTTTCTATTAAAGTTTTTCAGAAATCCATTTGATATTTTATCTAATCCGCAAGCCACGTTATTCTTAAGATTATCAATAATTAATTTAACTTCTTCTTTACTCACTGAATTTGTTACGTTATTTTTATGTAATTCCTGTTTAAAAGGTTTAGAATTTAAATATAATGTTCTACTTAATAAATTTACTTTTTCGTGATCACTATGAGCGTAGTTATCCAACGCATGTACCTATATTTAATTTTGTTTTCTTATCAAGTAAAATCTTATATTTCAATCCAAAAACTGCTTTATCATTTAGTAGGTTCTTCCAAGCTTGCAGTTTTGCCAGTTTTATAATAAATTTATATTTCTTGAAATTGTTCTTATTCTTATAGTTCTTACAATGATTTGCTTTTAAATTTAAATTTTTACAATTTCTATATTTCTTATATAAGTTATTAACTAAATACTTTAATCTCTGTAATGTAGGGTTCCACCAATAAACTGCCCCTTCCGTTATTACTTTATTAGAATTTTGTCTTACTCTATATTTACATATTCTTGAAATTGATCTAACTATTTGTCTATATCATTTATTGAATTACAGGTTACATTTAAATCTATTATATGATTAAATTTAGTGATATTTACATTTGGCATAATCAATTTTTGTATTTATTATATTCATTATTAATTTGCAATTCAAACATTATGTAAAAATGATCACTATAATTTATTCCGCGAGATACTTTCCAGTTTTTTATTACTTGTATAATGTTATTTGTTATTAGCGTTAGATCAATTGTACTACATTGTTTGTTTCTTTTGAAAGTATATTTATCTTTAATATTTAATACATGTAATTCAAAATATTGTATTAAGCTATATAATTCTTTACCTCTGGAATTGTTAACTTTATCCCAGAGTGAATATCTCGCATTTAAATCGCCGAGCAATACAAATTTACATATGTTATTATTACTACTTATATACATACTTAAAAACTGAAAATAATTACTTGCTAATTTATTGAGAGGTATATACGTTAGTATAAATGTTATACCATTTATTATACACACACAACAAATTCTGTCACATTTACATATTTACACACGCATATAATTTTGAATAAACAACGTATTAAATAAAACGTATTGGTAAAGCATATACTGTAAGTGACGCGTTGACTATATTCTTCTCTCACTCCCTCAGTCGACGAGAGCCGACTTTACCCGAACGGAGAGCCGACTTTATCGGAACAAGCGTTTCATCTCAGTCTCATTTAATACCCACGAAAAAAAAAATGCTCAGCGCGCCTAAAGAAGTTTTCACTTCAAAAACAGGTATTTTTAATGAACTGCATACATTCGGGCGTTTTTGGCCACTGTAGCACAATACAACCCGTGGGAAAGGGGATTGATGTATATTTCTTTATCGAAAGGAGCATAATTTCCTATTTTTTTTTTTTTTTTGACTTGGCATAAAACACCATTTAACCCTTAACCAATCATTAAAAATTAATCTCCTTCATCTTGTTTAATTCAATTTATACTTTTGCCGTCGCTGGGAATCGAACCCATGACTGTTACTTTAATAATCAAACGTTCAACTAGGCTATCGCGATGGCTTGTTCATTTTTCATATGTTTGTATACGATCGACTTTTCTATATATTTGTATTTACAGTCGTTCTATAGGCTTGCTAGTTTACCTTACGTAACTTGCACCATACGAACACGAGATATATTCTAGCAGCTGATAACTTTGGTGTAAGTTGTCTTTGTCATTCTTTTAAAAATGTACTTCAGAACCCACACGAACAAATCATTATTGTAGTCAAAAATGCTGGCTGTTTGGACATTGGTCAGACGCAAAAATTTTGCGATAGGCAAAAAATTGAAACAGAAGTAAGTGATATAAAAAAATAAATGATTATAGATACAGAATAAAAAATAATAATAAACTGATTAAAAAGTTTAAATGAAAAAAATAAAAATAAGAAAAAAATAAGGAAAAATTAAGTCAAACGTAGATCAAAAAAAAAAGGTAACCGAGAAAATTGGGTAATTTTGAAAAGGCATATAGAAAATTAGGCCAATAATATTTGGAACTAACAGAAAAATAAGAAAAATTTTAAAAAATAACAAAGATAACTTACCGAAATTACATGCTACTCGAATATGTGCAAGTGTTACAAACTCTGGTAGGCCCCTGTGTACGCTTACGAATTAAAAAACACGTATCGAAAAGTCGACTGCAGGTAAAAAGAAAAATTTAACGGGGTGGTATAAAATATTAGCCAAAATGGATTAATAAGTGAAGCAATTGATTTTTTTTTTTTCACATCTAGAACTGACTATATAGTCATTTACTAGATTTTAATGGAGTAAGATCGTGAATTTCAAGATCATCAGCCGATCCCGAATTTATTTATCGAATAATCACGCTAGGTCAATAACGTTTCTTCTTTTCAACCTGTTGCAACTTGGGCTGGTCGTTGTAGTAAATTCGCTGCAAGAGCATTTTCATTTCAACTTCGACAAGTGATTTTTAACTAAATTTGAAAACAAGACGACTTCATTGGTTACTTGGATCGCGTTCCCAATTACATATTTCAAATAAAATATTACTATACCACATGGTATTAAAACCGATATGGCTGTACGCAGATGAATTATGGGGATGCGCTTCCAAAAGTAGTGTGGATAGAATACAGCGCTATCAAAATAAGGTGCTACGATCCAATGATCAGGAGCACCATGGAAATTGAAATTAGATCAATTTTAATCATCGAGAAGATGGCTTAAAAATCGATTCGAGTTAGAATTGTGTAAAACCAAAAGATGGCTTCAGCAGCCAACATCAAAGGCTCCGAAATTATTTCGGCTTATAAGTACGTAGTTTTTGCAGTTTTTCCGTGCAGTTTTGTTGTGTTTTTGTTTTTTTGCTCTGATGACCAATAGAGTACCACCACTCTATTCGAAACGTTAGCCGTGACCAATTTGGACAAACCATCTACCCCGTGACGTAGTTGGTCGGTTAATTGCGTTTCGTTCGGATAGAATATCACTAATGGAATTTAAACAATTACTCCGTGACCAATTTGGACAAACCATCTACCCCGTGACGTAGTTGGTCGGTTAATTGCGTTTCGTTCGGATAGAATATCACTAATGGAATTTAAACAATTACTCCCGAACCCTCTATAAAAGTAGCGGTGTATCACTCAAACATATTCATACACTTTAAATGTTGTTTTTTTTTAGATTTGCACTATGAAAACTTAATAAAAACACTCTATTTTTGATGTTTCCAATACTTGGGGATTATAGAAAACGAGCGATTGTGTTGTTTTATGCTTCAGCACACATTGACAATTTCATTTATACTGGATTATAATAATGTTCATAGTTGACACGCCGAAAATGAAAAAAAAAAAAACGGTTCATGTCGAAAATAGTCTTGAATGGTTCATATAAAAAAAAAAAAAAAATACAAAAACTTAAAATTATCCTTTCTTTTGTTTCGAAATACCGAATTTACCAAGTTGAAATTAAGCATTATCTACAAAAAATACGCGTATATAATACGATCATCTGCAGAAGATTTTCTTCAAACTAAACCGAATTTGTACAATCGCCGAAATTGCCAACCGGACATAATTTAGTAGCGAATAAATATACATTTTTGGCACCGTTTAGCGGAACAGTTATTTTTTCAAAATTACCAGTAATATCCTACAATTTACCGCGATAAACGAAAAGAACAAAAAAACAAGCGATGAACCATCATCACCATATTAGTCGGATGAAAACATTGTTTCAGTATAGAAACTGTTGAAACAGAATGAGTAATCAAAACGTGATCAACGTCGCATAAATAAAATGGGAGGAGAATGAGGAAAAATAACGATTATCCGAGAAGAATATTAAAACAAAGAAACGCGAGAGATAATCGCTTGATTATGGAAAACATTATTTATTCGCTACTTGATTATGTTTCGTTGGTAATTTCGGCGACTAGTTCGGTTTAATTTGAATAAAATCTTCCGTAGGTCATCGGATATATATGTATTTTTTGTAGATAAAGGTAAACATCAAAACCAAGGGCGTCGCCAGCTGCCAGGGGGGGGGTCGGCAAGATGATAGAAAGAGGATATGAGTTATAGGAAAAACAAAATTTATAAGTTGTAAAGGCTTAATATTTTATTAAACAAGAATAAAATCTTAATTAAAACATGATTTTCGTGGGTTTCTGGAAAATTGTTCATGATTACGCGCCTATGAATACTCATCATGGCCAGTTGATTAAAAAGTTTCAAGGCTCAGGGGGGGGGCTGCCCCGTTACTCCCCGCTGGCGACGCCCATGATCAAAACCATGCTTAATTTCAAAAGTTACGCACATTTCGTAAATTCAGTTTCGGTAAAAAAAGAAAAAATAACTTTTAAGTTTTATTTTGGTATTTATATTAACCATTGTCAACTATTTCCGATACGAAACGTGCTTTTTTTTTTATTTATTTTTTTTTTATTTCGGGCGCGTCAGCTATGATATAATCTAGTATAAATGAAATTATTTAATTATCTCCGACTCCATGTGTGCTCTAAAGCTATTTCCTCACATTCTCACTCCTCTGACCTTTTTATCCTCCGTATTCGCTCCCTCATTCACACGCTTTTCTCACTTCATGCTATCCGCATTGATATGCTTTGAATGGTCCCCCGTTATAATTCGGATAGAGGGTAACGAAATGGCAGATTCCTTGGCTCAGATTGATGTATCCTCCCGCTTTTTTTCCCCTAAAATTCCCAATTTACTCGCATTGTGTAAAAAGTTTCATGTTAGATTTTGGTCAGATTTTTACGTTTCTTCCTTTTCTAATTAATCTTCCTCTTAAATTTTTTCATCCAACCTGATCTTCCTAACCGGCCTTGGTTTTACGATTTTCCTTCGTTTCGCCGTTTCGTTATTGTCCCTATTATCCATTTACGTCTGAATCATACTCTTCTTCCTTCCTCACGTTTTCGTTTACAACACCATTCGGAGGACTTTGTGGTTAGGGAAGGATTTTTTTTTTTTTTAATGGAGAACAGCAGTAATTTTGAAAAAATGTATTTTGATTCAACTACTATAGTTCGGGAAAAGTTTAGCGGATTGTTTAAATATCCCGTGACTACGGACTTTCGATATTTCGATTACTAGTTAGACAAGTTACGTCAGCAAAATTGATTATCGAAAAAAGAAACAAAAAAAAAGAAACAAAAAAAACAAAAAAAAAACGATTTTATCACCTGATGAAACAAACGTCTTAAGCAGTATTTTCTTCGCGTCAATAACTGCATCATATTTTTTTCGCGAACCGATTTCAAGTTTTATCTTCTTGATTATCCTGTAATTGAACCAGCAGCGCGGTCCTCCGGTCAACAAAACTAGTTAATAAAAGTGAATGCGCGCGCATATTCACTTTGTTTTATAATAAATTTCTATTACGTAAACAAAAGAGCAACAAAACTAAACCTCATCAGACCGCTCTATATTACGATTTTATACATTCACCTCACACCTGTCATTTGCAAATTATTCGAAAGTAAAATTTAACATTGAAAATCTGTTTTCGCATATACGACTATACGCATTAATTAATAATCTAATTAAAAAACTACAAGCGTAATTATATGTTACGCATTAACACAAGTTTATATTGTTATTGTTATTGAAACTTTTACTTTATCAAGTCCGACTTATCTACACGACGCATGCAACTAACCTTTCATCGATGAAATTGTCAACTGTTGCCGAATTATGTTCCAACTTCCTCAATTCCGAATAATTCGTCGGCAAAATCGTCGGAACCGAACCCATAAAAGACTGTCCGTCAGACGACATTTCCCACGCGGTGGTGATCAATTTGTCATAAATTAGCGCGTGAGATTTTATCCGATATGCGTTGTTAGCGTTCTTTTCATTCTGATGCCGTCCTGGAAATGCTCGGAAAACAAAGTTCTTTTCCTTCTCCGGAAAAACCGTTCGGGATTTTCCCTAGGAAAACGCTCCGCACTTCAATTTCCTACACCGAAAAGGGGAAAGTGATTATTTTTATTTTACTCTATAGTTTTTTCGATTATTATTAATTTAGCCAGTGATAAAAAACAACAATATACACGTTGACCAGGGCCGGATCCAGAGAGGGTCATTTGGGGGGAGAGGGGATTATACAAAATTACCTTAACATCTTCTACGGTAGGCGTTAGATTTGAGAAATACTTTACTTCATAAAGAAAATCAAATAGCGACCACCTCTTTAGAAATGTTTTAAAAATGTTTCAAAAATACGTAATTATTACCAAATTTTTAATTTAAATTTTGTTTTACTTTTAGTTGTGAAAAAAATAAAACGAAATTATAAAATTCTAGCTCTTAAATGTTTTTTTTTTTTTTTTTTTTTTTTGTGGTTCCCCATTCCGGATATAACCAGTGGGGCAAGTTTATTTTTTTTTTTTTTGTAATCTGTGTACAATCTATTATAGTGTACTTATGAGCATAAGTTATAGTTACGAAGTCTTTGTGTGTAAGTGTAGTGTGTACTTAGTAATAAACACAGATTCTCTTTCATATAACCTATAGGTTATGAGGAAATATAATGTAGGTGTTAATTCATGTTTGCAAGGGTGATGTGTATACTTAGTGACGACTTGCCACTATGTTTGAGATATTAAGTTGCTTATAGTTAGTATAATGTTTGCTTTAATATTATAGTTATATTTATTGATATATACATACTTAATTATAACATTGCTTTTGGGAATGAAATACAAAAATTTTTTATATTTAGTTATATATATTATATTAAGTTAAGTAATATATTGAGTGAAATATTATAATTATTACAATGAAAGTATTCTGGTATAACATTTGTATTCCTTATTTATTAATGTATATTTTACATGTAAGAGGTTTGATCATATGACATATGAGTTAGTGATGATTTTTTTTTTTTTTATTCATTGCATCATGAAAGAATTGAAGGAGGGTTTTCATATTGTTTTCATCAGTGCATAGGGGGGTGTTTGCGGTTATTTTATATTTCTCTCTGAGGTCTTTCATAGCTTCACATTGGAATATAAGGTGGTTAATGTCATCTAGGGTATTTATATTGCAATGCTGGCAGTTGGGTGTGTCTGCGAGTCTAAATCGATATAGGTATTCTCCCAAGTTGCCATGGCCTGACAATACTTGGGCGTTAAAGAATGTAATGTCTAGATTTTTCATTTTTAGCCTATCGTTTATGTTTGGGAAGAATGCAAAGGTCTTACGACCTATGACTTCATTCTCCCATCTTAGTTGCCAAGCATTTACGAGTTGGTTAAAGACATATTTTTTTAACATCTTAATGGGTGGTGTATTCCCTAATTCTGTTAGGTTATTTGGATGTTCTAGGAGATAGTTTAGAAATAGTAAGAATGATAGTATTTTTTTATTAGATACCGTACTTGTTTTTTATTTTTGTCAGTAATCCGATCCGAATTCTCTTTGTTAGTAAGTGCAAAAAAAAAAAATCATATATATTTCTCATTGAATAACTTTCAATTAAAATTGCAAAATAAAAATTAAACATTAATAAAAATGGCAAAAGAAGAACGACGGCAGTTGCGTTTAAAACAGAATAAAAAACGTAACATTACCAGAAAACAGTATTAAATATTAGTTATAAAATTTAATTCATATACACACGTAGGTATAACATTTATATAAATCTTTTATAAAGTATAAATTAAGTTTCTCTGCTATAAAAATTTTTTTCATAGAGGCTTTGGTTCTTTTAGGGGTGGGTGAGGAATGTCCCCTATTTCCCCTCCCCTGGATCGGCCACTGCGTTGACTGATATTTGTGCTTTTTTATAAAGGTTTTATCTTGAAAACCTAGTTACCTACTTTTTTCCACATATTACTTCAAAAAAAAAAGAGTGTTTGACCTTACATCCACTCTCGTTCTAATCGCTAATCTCATTTTATATACTGTCGATAACTTGCCTAGCCAGTCGCCGTTCTTGTTTACTTTCGTCGCGTATTTATCGAAAAAGTAATCAATTTGTTATCACCTCAATCGTCTATTAATTTTCCACATCTTACACACACACATGCACACGCCTACGCATGCATATATATATATATATATATATATATATAATAGGTATGTATATATGTTGAAACGAATCAGTTAAACCTAGATCGAAGCGCATCTTGTTACTATGCGTATTTTGCTTTTCGACTTTTTTGATAAAGAAAACATGTTTTTACTGAGGGGAAAAGTAAAATAACGAACCGAGAACTATCACTCAGAAGAGACCATCGACTCGTAGCGCTTTTCGCGAACACACAAATACAAATATTTAAAAATAACGAGGAATAAAAAGAAAATTCGATACCAAAAACAAAATGCGCTCGGAGTTATTTCGTATACAAAAGATTTTAAAATTTTGTGGCTTTTTTTGTCTATTATTTTCGGTAAAAACCGCATCTGACAATTTCTTCTCCGTTATTGACGTACTGAAAATAATAGACGAATGGTAAGTTA
Organism: Icerya purchasi; assembly: GCA_039619475.1. Lineage (NCBI taxonomy): Eukaryota > Metazoa > Arthropoda > Insecta > Hemiptera > Monophlebidae > Icerya > Icerya purchasi. The sequence continues at coordinate 207,899,909 of CM077115.1, forward strand.
CTTCGAATGTTAAAACATATTCATAATTTATATTACTAAATTTCAAAATTTGTTATATATTTTTACCCAGAACTCTCTCAAATATGTACTTTTATGTGTTTAAACATTTTTGTAACTTTCTTGCTCTTTTGCTAAATTTTTTTAGTAGCTAAAAAGAATTCAAAACCTCCAAATTTGATTATTTTATTATAGCGTAATAAAAAAAAAATATACCCCGATACTGTTGTAATACGATGAGTTTAACTCGTATTAAATGAAAATTAAAATATTTATAATACATACACCTATGTGTATATGCAAACAACGAATAATGCAATCACACTACATATAATCAAAACCGTTGATAATAAATGAAAACTTCAGAAAACATATCTCCAAATAAACTCACTAAATACGAAAAAGAAAGATAAAATAACGAATGTGAATTAGAATTTAGGTCATGGAGAGAGCTATTAATTTATAATATGTAGTTAAGAAAAACTTTTACAAACAAATAATGAAATATAGTTTAGTTGCTATCGAATTCCATCACTACGTCATCATAAGCCCCTAGAAAAGAAGTATTTTTTTCCATAATTTTGAGCTTTTGACGTTCTGAAGGCGTAATTTTTAAGTTGCAAACCGGATACTTTAATCTAGAGAAATATAGGGGATCGCGTGTATTTCTCTAACCTTGTTAAAAATTTTTAACTAGAATACTTGCGCCGCGAAGGGGGGACACATACTTTTTTGTGCTTTTTTGAACTTTTTGCCGACTTTGAAAGTTTCGTTAAGGGAATGGAATATGGTTTCGTTCGCGACAAGTGTCGCAATACATCACGTACTCGGAAAAAAAAAAAAATTTTTTTTATTCAAAAATTTTGATCTTTCGGTGTCCTAAGGATCTTGCTATATTTTCCTATAAAGTACTTTCTTTTGGTATACATATTTTTGGTTTCTTCAACTTTTTTACTCGAACTATTACTTACACTTAAATGTTGTTGTTTTTTTTGTTATTTTTTACTTAGAATCCTTTTTTATTAACGGTATATAACGAAACAGCACCCACGACGATTTTTTTTCTATTTTGAATTTCACTTTTAGAGGGTTAGCCGGTAATGAGTTATTTTTACGAAATTCCACATTATATATTGCCGCCCAGGGTAATCTATTTTTCTAAAGTTACAAATTGTCTCTTAGGAGAAAATTTTAATTGTGATTTATGTTTAAATTTTGAAGTTTACAAGTCAAACACCATTCTTCCTGAGTTATTGAATTTTATTTTTGATATTTTTGAACTGCCTTATTCGGATTGCGTACATTACAAAATCTTCTTCCTAATTTCAAAATCGAGGACGACAGATGACTGTCACGATATAAACCGAACGAACGAACGAAACTTCCTATAACCATTATTCTCCGATCTATCGCCAACTACCTTGACAACGTGAGATCTTACATCGGTCTTTCGCCGCTTTATATTGTCCGACACCATCGAGGCATCGGCGCGCATCCGCTGCAAATAAACCAAATAAAAGACGATGTCCGAAATTACCGAAATAAATAAATATCACCGAAATTAATTTCTAATTTTAGACATCGTTGTAAGCATATTGTATCTCTTGCACCTGTCAGTACGATTCGAAATTTCCGAAGCTTTAAAGTATACTTTATTGTACCTGTAAAATATATTATCTTGTATGAAGTGTAGTTATTTTTTACTTTTTAGCCTTTTTTGATTAAATTTTTAGAGTTAATCTTGAAGTTAGTATTTCTGCTTTTTTGAAGACAAAAAAAAAAAATATACACTTCACAATTTTTAGTGCAAATATTTTTAATTGGTAATACAGACCAATCTAAAACGCTGCTGCTTTCCCGGTATACTCTATAAAAGGCTAGAAATTAGTCCAAGAGTATAACTTCCGAATTTTTTCAGTAATGAACCTGTAAATCGCGCTATGGCGGTTTCAAATTCGCTTTCTTTATTCGAATCTACATTTGTATAAACTGAAGTTAGTGATACTGTAAGTCACTCGCGTTCATCGCCACTTTAATTTTCTAATTATTATTTTGTATAAATCTATTATCCTATCAAAATTGGTTTATTGTTCTCTTGTGTATGCCAACGCCTCATTCCAAACTTGACCGAATGCGAAGTTTGTGTGCCTTTGAACCTCTTAAATCTCTGCCCCTGGCCCAGAAATCCTTCCAGAAGCTAATTCTCCTCTATTGTTCATCCGTAGATCCTATCTGGGATATCGATTTCTGATCAAGCGTTTCCAAATCACCTCTTCCAATCCTATCCGTACATATTCCTTTTCACTCCTCATAAAATCCCCATTTTTGCTCATATATCTCTTCGTCTGTTTTCCCTTATATTATGCCCTTTAATAAATCTTTACATTTTATCCTAAACTTTTCAAACATTCTTCATCCCCCTAAATCCTATAAATTTTCCTTCGAGTCCATGGTTATTAATGAATTTAATTACATCCTTAATTCTACATTTCCCTTTCATTCCCTTATTTTCACTGACGGCTCGAAGAGACCGAAGGAAGTAAGAGCCGCTTTTAATGTCCCGTCTTTTGGCCATTCCAAATAAATTAAACTGCTTTCTTCCTGCTCCATCTTCACTGTTGAATCCTTTGCTATTCTGCGTGTCACCCTTTATATCTTTTCTTCTAATTATTTGAACAACCTTGTTCTTGTTTCTGATGCAAAACTTTTCGGCCATTACTTCAACTCTTCCTCCGCCCCATCAGTAGGTCCAATTATCCTTTAAGTTCTGACGGCATATTTATCCTTCCCTAGGTTTACCCAGCCTAAAATAATTGGGTACCAGAGAAATCTGGGAAAGTAAAGGCGGATACCAAGTAGAAAGGAACTGGCTCAGTATTCTCCTTAGATGGTTTAGTACACTGTAGACCTTAACTTCACAATAACCGACGCCCTGCTAAGGGTATGGAACTTGCTTTACTTTACTTTTTCTTTTCTTTAATCCTCAGTCTTTCTCTACCTCTCTATTCAGCCATTCTCTCTTTCTCGCCTATCACAGTCGTCCTTTCATTTCTTCCATTTGTCGGCTTCGCTTTGGACATGGCTTGCTTCCTTCATCTCTTTTCCGTCAATTCCATCCTAACGATAGCAATTTGATTTGCGACGCCAATCTCATTTTCTTTGAATGTTCTGCTCTTTCTGCTGAACGTTCGTGCTTCTACCTCCAGCTCCTGAGCTTGTCTCTCTTCCTACACCCTGTAACGCTTCCTTCATCCCCCATATTATCGTCTCCTTCCTTTTTTCAGTTTGTGGCCGCGTTAAAATTTAGTTTGTTTTCTTCCTTCTAGTATTTTGAACTGCAGTGCTGGGTTAATGCCTTCAGTATATCACCCCCCTCTCCCACCAAAAATAACAACAAAAAAAACCATCAGATATTAGTACTTCTCCTGTGTTCTAACGATAGTTTCCTTTTTTCTTTTTTTGTTAATTTTTGTCTGATTATACGTTAATTAAAGAAAATATATTTCGAAGACTGCCTTTTTTCGACGTTTATTCTCATAACGACTAAGTGTATTCACCGATACTTACCTAAAGGGATATACTTATACGGAACTAACTGACCAGAACAATTTCTAGTAAACAAAGGGGATATTATTAAAATCACATAACACGGTCAAACGTTACATGCGATAAAGTTTAAGACACGTAATATTTCTGTCATTGATGAGCTTGTATCGTGCTAGGACAGTTGTACTATGTTTTAATTTTTTGTCTTCTTAAAAATAATTTTTTTCTCTAAATGCTCTTAGTAAAGTGATAATATTTTAAGTATCAGAAGCGCTTGTTACATTACTAAAAACTACTCTAAACCACATTTTTTTTTACGATTATTTTAAAGACTATTCCGAAACTTTGTATCGCTCAGTATACATTTGAATAATCAAAGAGATTTATTAAAATTGGTCTAAATTATCAAAAATTATGCGGAACAAAGATTTTAAAAAAATGCGGGAATTTGCTTTTTTTGAAATCGGTAATAAACAAAAAAGCCGAATAACATGTAAAAAACATGAACTTTCGTTCAACGATGATATAACCTGCAATACAACATTTTATATTTCACTTTCTCCGGTATTTTATATTTTCTTGTGTAATATTGTTGTAATTTATATCAGTTTCTAGCCAATTCTTCTTTAAATAGCTAAACAATACAACGCGTTAAATTAGTTGTTTTTTTTTCGTTCTCAGAAAAACGCAACCGGATTGTTATTACAATAATTTATTTTTGAAGTAAATACTGTTTTAAAATTGTGATCCTGTAATTATTCCAGTAACACGAATTTTGTTCCTTTGGATGTGGTACAAAAGTATATTTAAGTATTTTTTACGACATTTAGAAAATGACGGTGTATTTTGCTAATATCATTTTTCGATGAAAAAAATTAAGCAAAACATCATTAGCTCATAAAGTCTACTATCTACTCGTTCCAGAATCTTTGAAATCAGCTTGCGTACAAGTCCGCGACACAGTGAGACATTTTCACGTTTTCCCTTAAAAGTGGGCTTTGTACAGCCATTCAGGCGTCCACCGACATATTAGAATGTCATTCGCTTCACGGCCTCCGTCGACCAAATGTCGCCGTGCAACCTGTGATATCCTTTATACATATTATATCGTAACGTATGCGCAAAAATATACATTTAACAACTAACTACCGCTAGTACAAGGTTCCCCTTATTTACATCATTATCGTTCGGGGTGGTAACACTGAAGAAATGACGTGTGAACTACACAAACCTACGATCTTCACAGGTATTTACAAGTCGTTATAGGAAACACTTTAACCTACTTCCGTTGAATGCATACTCGCGTATATGGAAAATCGGCCTCATTAAATGCTCTCTTATTAGTAATCAGTTGTATCTACTAAGTAAATACATGAAATTTTCGTAACGCTTTTCTGTGACGCTTTTCGAGTTTATGTGTCAAAGTAAAGACAAGAAAAAACGTCATTCCTTCCGACTGTGCAACCAAAAATATAAATAAATAAATAAATAAAAATAAATCTTTATTAAATGTAATAGTTTTTTCTTTAAAACGAGACTAGTTTGCAGTTATTAGATTAATCTTATAGAAAATCCGTCCAATGTTGATGTTTTGAGACAACAAAGGGATCGGATTATTTTAGTCGAATTCATGGAGCGTGGACAGACCATTAACGGCCTAAACTACTGGCAACACTCGTCAATTTAAGGAATTTTTAAAAAAAAAAAAAAAAAAAATAAGGAAAGAGATAAAAATCTAGAAAGCAATTCAACTGTTGCATGACAATGCACGGCCATTCACAGCGAACATTACCCCAAAAACTTACCGCCGAGTTGTCAATTGACTACAGTTCGGACCTTGCCTAAGTGATAACGCTTCATTTTCTCAATTAAAACAAAAAAAAAAATATATATATATATCCGGCGGATGACAAATTTCTTAAAAATATCGAGTCACTGGACCGGACGGAAAATGTTATAGGGTAAATGTTGAAAAGTTGGTGGTTCTTATATCAAAAACTTTGTAGAATGTTCAAGCAATAAAATGTAAGTTTTCTATTTAATTTTCGTTCACTATTACGCCAATGCGACGGGTTTTGGAACCTTACTTCCTGCGTGACTCTCGTAGGCACAATGTATCAATTCGGATTCAGTATTTGTGATGCGCCATTCTATTCCGTGAAACGTTTTTCGACTTTATGTGCCAAAGTAAAGACATAGACATGAAATTTTCGTAACGCTTTTCTGTGACCCTCCATTTCGTGACGTTTTTCGAGTTTATGTGCTAAAGTAAAGACATAAAAATGTCAAAATGAAATCTAGTTAGATTTGAAACGATCAAGTTCGACGTTTGGAGCAAATGTTTCGATTATGCAGATGATAGCGACAAGGAGTTGGTCATACACACACAGTTGCAATGAAGTTTATTAACTCTGATGTGTCGACTAGATAATATGTATTATTAAAAAAGTGAAATTTAAACTTTACAGACGTACCAATAGAAATAATCGAATTTTATCGCGATTTTAGTGAAACACAGTGACAAGACCAGATTTTCATTTGATTATTATTGTATTCACTTATTCGAGCACAAAAAACCGGTTTAAATTTTTTTTTTTCGTGAGATGTGACAAGTTTTTTTGTTTTTTTTCGTGTTTTCTTTTCTATAGCGCCATGATGAAACTATAAGTCGATGTGATGTAACGTCTCTAGCCAATAACTTGAAGATAATTAGCCAATAGAGTACCCATTTCAGTGTTTGTTTTTCCTTGTTTTCAATTTTCGTAATTTTATAATTTCTTGCCGTGTCTCTAGCCTCAGTATACGAGACACGTAAAATAAATAAATAAATAAGGTACAATAAGCCAAAACTACCGGGTTTTTCGTAGACACAGCAAATAATTCGGTATAAATAGGAATCGGTTCAGGCTGGAACATGTGCAACTCACTCATAGTTACCTACTGCTGGGGCCAGATTTAAGGGGGGGGCCGGGGGTCAGTGGCTCCCCCTTCAATGAAAAGGGGCTACCTGCTAATCACTCAAAAATGGAAAATTACAAGTATAAAAAGTACGCGCACTTAGATGGTGAAACGATGATATCATTCTGATTTTCATGGTGATGTTGAGTTCCGAATGCGACATACTTTCTGAATTAAATTTTGATGATCTAATTGAAACTTTCGCTATTAAAAAATCTTGACGCGTGCCTCTCGTTCAGAATTAATTATTAAGGATCGATTTTATTAATTTACCGAATAAATAGAATAAAAAATGTGTACTTCAATTATTGGGGGGGGGGATTAAGGGGGTTTTCAGCAATTATTTGGCCCCGGGGTATTTTTTTCTTTAATCCGGCCCTGCCTACTGCAAAAGATACCGGCTCCAATCTGCAGCATATGCAACTCTGATCTTTCTGTTCTCCATATCCTCACGGAATATCCTCAGTTCAATCCCTCAGATTAACACATAATCTTCCCTCTTCTTTGTCTAATATCCTCTCTGATGACCCTACTATCTTTTCGAACCTAATCAGTTTCCTGCACGATGGAAATATAAATTCCGCAATTCGTTTATTTAATATATGCATCTATATATACTTATCCGTGCCTCTAGCCGATAGTTGCTGTTCATGGCACGTAAATTTAAATAAAAGAACAGGTAAAAAAAAAAGTTTCAGCATCATTGTAAATTCTACTGCTATTGATAAATAGTTTTAATAACTTCTGATCCCTTTTCATTACTAATATCATCGGTTGAAGTGACGTAATGAAAATTACAAAAGCGTTTTAAATCGAAATAATTCCTGTTATAAAAGGGCAGAGTTGTAAATTGAAAGCCTTATTTCGATTGTTAATTTAAACTCTAGGCCTTTTGTTATTTAAATAATTCTTCAGTGAAGTTTAAAAGTTATTTAAATTTTATTTACATATGTCGTATTTAAAAGTAAATTTTGACTTTAGCAAAAAAGCAAAAAAATTTAGTAAAAATTAAATTTAAAAAGTTGTTTGAAATAAGTTACAAAAATTAAAATAGGTATTTCGCTTTTTTATACGAGGATGTAGGGGAAGCTCGAGCAAGATGACTTTTGGCTAATTTTTGACATTGAAATGAATAGGCCACAATTTTGTCTTCTACAAATGAAAGGCGATATTTTGAATTAGATTCTAGTGTCAATGTGACTTCCGAAGCATTGATTTTGTTGTTTACACTTTACATTCTGCTGCAATTTATCTAACGTGAATTATATTGTATATATATATATATATATATATATATATATATATATATATATATATACCATATTCATTAACGTTACACTACTAAGTGAGCATGTTTTATTTGCATTATGTTTTAGGAATCCACCGCGAATTTTATCATTTCTGTTTTCTTTTTTTATTAAATAATCTAATTAAAATAACGATACCCATAGCAGGCAAGGTGATTAACGCGAAAGAGTGAACAAAGTGTAGAAGAAAACAACCAAATGAAAAGTAGTAAAAAAGGAAAAAGAAAAAATAATGGCAAGTATATTTGTATTGAAAGAAAGAATGATCATCTAGCAGCAGATTGGATTGAACGCTCTATGAATGCCAAGATTGGACACGTAGCAATTGTACGTCATACGGAAGTTAAAGCCATTTCACGTGCACCAAGTGAACAAAAAAAATACATTTAGTTATTATTTTTTTGTTTTATTATTATTATTATTAATATAAAAAGTTTTATACTTATGTTGCATTAAAAAAAAAAAAAAAAAGATTTTCCCAGTTATCTATCTTACTCAGGTAATTTTCTTTCAATTTTTCAAAAAAATATTGCGCTTTGTTTTTTTTTGTTAAATTTTTCTATTCCAAACAGTAGTTTCTTGTTATTATTATTCATGTGACAACCGTCTGGCTGATTGGCCCCAGCACTATTTGCCTCCACTTGATACGGTCCATTGCTGTCCTCTTCAATTCCGTGTAGTTCTGTAAGTTGGTTTCTTTTAAAAATGCGTTCACTAATGTCATCCGAAGACGCCCCTTCCTACTATTTTTCCTTCGATACTGATTTTGATTATACTATGTTCTGACCGCATCACATTTCCGGTGACTTTCCTTGTTAATTTATCAACGAATTCATATTTCTATTCCACAATGCCTTAGTGTCCATTTGAGTACTATGTGATTATTGTAATTTACTTTTGCAGATTCTATTTTCCTTTTTATCTTCACGACTATATTATTGTCTGCTGTGTCATTTATTATTTCATGCAATGCGCTCAGTGAGTCGGTAAATATAAGAAAATTATGATTTCTATTTTTACGAGTCGATAAAGTGTATTTAAAATGAATTCGAAGTTAGCGCATGAAAAATTATTATAAAATATTTTATTCTGATTAGTACAAAAAAATTGAAAAATACTTTTTGAGTCGGGTGCAGGTTTTATATTTGGTTTTACTACTATGTCAATTACTTTAACATTGATAAATTACCTGAAAGTTTTAACAACTTTCCGATCACATCAAGTACATCGCTATCTCTCCTAGTAGCGATTATGCAGAGCTCTGTCCTCCCAACTCCACGATCAACAACGTGGCTTTTATCGCAGCTCAAAATAGTGATCAAAAAAAAAAAAAAAAAAGAAAAACATCAAAATTATTGTTAAACTTATAGGGAAATATAATTTTTTAACAGAATGTGTCAGAAAGTTGTTTATTTAAGCGAAAGAAGTGTTCACACTACCATCGGTAATATTTGGAAGTGCTCTACCTTGAAGTATTGGTTTACTGAATTAATTACATTGGAAATGTTAATATTCAAATTTCCAAGGAGAAAAAAATTTGACGTTTCGAAATTCTGTTTGTTGGACAGTGTGGAAACATATTCCATTAGTTATTATGGTTAAAATCGACTGTTAAAAACCGCGGAATTAAAAGTGGCAAAAATTAAATATTTCTTAATCTTATTTGATTTTCGCGTATTTCCCAAGTGAGACACAGCCACCTTATATAGTTATTTATCTCTTTACAGAGGGCTCGTATCATTTAAGCTTCAATTTCAAAGTATACTTAAGTGTCAGTGAGTTTTCAATTTTTTTTTTTGAATTAATGTTACATTTAAGGCGTAAATAATGATTGAATGAAAAATAAAAACACCCGCCTTACAAAAAACAGCGGTTTTTAACACTTTTCTTGCTCATATATCGCTTAATCTAACACCACATTAAATCTACCTCTAAATAGGACGAGGCTGAAATGTAACAAGGCCAAATCATTGAGGCCAAAATGTAACGAGACCAAATCATTGAGGCCAAAACGATAGGGACCCTTTTACAAGTAGTGTAAAATATTACTATATAAAAAATTTCCACCCGCTACACTTTCGTAACAAAAAAAAAAAAAAAAAAAAATGCGATGTAATACAATTAACATAAAAATTCCGTGAATACGGGAAAACCAGTTTTTATTTCAAAACAGACTGCCGATTACTTTTAAATACATAGTTTTTTAAATATTTACAACGCAAATAATCCCATTTATACTTCGATATCGTTCGTGATTTTAGTCGGTTAAACAATTTCGGTGAAGATACTAAAAAAGAAAACAAAAAAAAACAACAAAATAAAAACAAAAAGGCGCTCTTCTTTTAAATTTATTTCTTAAACAAATCAAAACGCTTCGGAATTATCAAAAATTTTTGGCAACAGAGACGGCGGCATAATTCAACGAACTTATTTAAAAATTCGCAATAAAGTCCTAAACTTTGACCGCAACAATGGTATAAAATTCTGACAGTATATAGAAAAATAAAAGAAAAAAATGGCTATAAGCTCTAGTTGTAGAACTAATTTCAACGCAAATTTATCGATCGTCAAAATAGGAATTATTAGGGGATCCGATTTTTAACAAAATGTCATCTAGAGTTTATTATTTACCATAGCGTGTAATCATTTTATTTAAAATTCTATAAAAATTAATTTCTTTTTTTTTGCACTCTTCACCTATATATTTCTGTACTGCTGGTTTCATCTGTACTCTTTAAAACTTCATATTTCGTGAAAAACTCAGCTTTACCTTAAAACCTTCGTTGGGATTATACACCCTGAAAATTTTAGCATGATCCGTCCAGCAGTACAGAAACGCATACAGGACAAACGTACATACAAACATTCATTTTTATATACATATATATATATAAACTCGGCCACTTTGGCCTCGCAAGGGGCTGTGCCCCTTGACCCCTCTTGCTTTCATTTCTGTCTCTTTCTCTTCTATACTTTGTATAAAATGATCAAAATTTACAACGTAATTATTATTGGCACCAACACACACAAAAAATAACATAACCACAAAAATCCTATTCTAACATTTAACTTTCATTATATAAAATTAAGACATTTTTTCGTTACATTTTTCGTTACATATTTCATTACATAAAATTGTAATATTTTTTAAATAACAATAACAAAAATCCTACAAAATATAACAAACGTTACATAAAATTGGAACATTTTTCTGGGACATTTTTCTGGGACATTTTTTTGGGACATTTTTCTGGGACATTTTTTTGGGACATTTAGCGTTACATAAAATTGGGACATTTAGCATTACATAAAATTGGGACATTTTTTCGAATGGGGGGTAGCCTAAGAATTACGTTGTAATTAATATATATATATATACACAAGGGTGTCGCCATCCGATGAACCAGGGAGAGGCAAGATGAGTTGCCAGCCGCCAGGGAGGAGGGGGGACAATATGATAGAAAGAGGATATGAGTTATAGGAAAAATAAAATTTATAAGTTGTAAAGGCTTAATATTTTATTAAACAAAAATAAAATCTTAATTAAAACATAAGTTTTGATTACGCGCCTATAAATACTCATCAATGCCACTTGATTAAAAAGTTTCATGGCCTCGGGGGGGGGCAGCTGCCCCTTCCTGCCCCCGCTAGCGACGCCCATGTATATATACAGATTTAACCTTCCCCAAATAAGAACCAGAGTTTCCAGCACATCTATCGGAACATCTTTAAAATGGCTTACTTCTGTGAATAGAACGTTTGTATTTTTCTTTGCCTGTTTGTTTTCTATTTACGTTGGAGGGAAATATATCATAAATTCAGTCTTTACTAAAAATTCTATTTATCAGACGAACCAATTTTTCTAGCCCGACTATCAAATTAATGAAAAAAATAAAATTACTTCCAAAAACTTTCTAAGATATAAAACTTTTTACCAAAATTCACTTCACCGCTATTAAATTCGACCGATCAGTATGAAGCAATAAAAAAAATTTGCTAATAAAAATTTGTGGACCAGTTTATAATTTATAACAGAACGAATGTCTAAATTAATTACGGTAAGTAATTTTCAAAACTTGAAAACAAGGTGTACATTCTTAGAAATTACGTTACAGATCTCCTATTGATGAATCGCTGTTAAATGCCAGAGCACCGTTCTCAGGCCACAAAAGGGCTTATGTTTTGAAACCTGTACGGTGTTTCAACATAAACCGACATTACTCTTAGAAAAACTGTGCAAATGAAAATATGCGATAACGATATCTGATCTAGAATAACACAAGAAATTACCGAGTACCCGGATTCACAAACTTAGTCAAAACTAAAGCTGATTAAACATGCTGTGCGGGAAATGAAAAAAAAAAAAAGACAAAATTGGGCTTCACCTTATAGTAGAAATTAAATTAATTAAAGCGGTTTTTAGTTGGTCATATTCAAACAGTAAATTTTTTTTAAAGAAATATTTAGCTTAGTTTCCTTGTTTTTTAAATACCGATAATAAAATCACCAACGGCGTAGGTAATGTAAGTAAAGAAGATAGAAAGACAAGAAGGGAAGAAGATGAAGTCTAATCCAACACCTAAATAAGTTTATAAGCAATGCATTCATCGGTAAAAAGAAAAAAAAAAAAACGAATATGACTAGAACCGATTAAAGTCGGAGTTGTTGAGTGTAACATTTATAACTTTTTTGCAAAAAATGCACTTTTACTTAGATTATGTATCTAAATGTCCTTCATCAATAATCTAAATTACCGGCGAAATACAATTCTAGCAACGATAGGTAGAATAAAAAAAACTGAAAATTAGGTTGGACAATAGGTATCTGTAATTAGTCTGATATTGTAAATAGTACTACTAATTGCTTGCTATACCTGTAAAAATTTGTTTATGCTAATAAACGTGTTTAAACACACTACACGTGATTCACTTCTAAATAGCGGACAATTTTAAAATCCCCGGCATTTTCCCATAAGACACAATATAAAAATATTTCCCAATTACGGACGCGGACGCTTTAATAAGTATGATTTTGGAAATTCGATTTCTGTTAAACGGACAAAGTTTGTCAAAAAAAGTTCAATTAGTGCTTCAGATTATTGTTTAATAGACGAGGTACCGACATAAATGAATTAGCAGCTGAATCCATGCAACAATAAAATCCATCCGATGCATGATGCAGTAGACACTGTGATGACGATAATGTTTATGATGGCGAACGAGACGCAACTACTGAAGTTGACGGTGAAACTTCAAATAATGTTGACTCGTTAATTGGAAAACTAAAAAAAGTTGTATTTCATTCATAAAGCTCCGGTGCTGAAGGTTTAAACATGATATCCGAATTTCGAGTGCATGTCGAATCGCGCGCATTTTAAATGGAAGTAAAATTACCGATTATTTCATACGAAAAACTTGAAATACGTTCGATACACGCTAGGATTTACAGTATGTGTTAAAAAAAATAAATGTTTCGAACATAAGTGATTAAAATTATAGATTATCTTACGTTCCTAAATGCAAGAAGTGATTTATACTACTCCATTGTCTAACTTGTTTACGAACTAATCCTGGAATACAAACATAAGTAACTACTGTAGTAGTACTGTACATACATACGCGTATTTTTTATATTATACGAACATTTTTTTTTTTACGTTTTAGACGCATGTCTTAAGTGTAAATATGTACTGTATTTTTTTTTATATTCTTGTTAAAGACGTTACAATACACAATAAAGTAAATTTCAGTAAACTGTACATACATTATTATTTCCCATTAGCGGACACTTCTTAATACCGAACAAATTTTTTGGTCCCGCAACTGTCCGCTATTTAGAAGTTTCACTGTATAAATAAAATCTAGCTGTTCAAAAACAAACGCTGTGAACTTATCTTCAAGGCGCTTTTATAAAGCAAAACCTGCTTATATGCGTAAAATATTTAAATTACCGTATATAATATTAATCAATTAATTAAAAAGCATACTATACGATTTTTTGACAAATGTAATATCAATTATACATCTATGTTGTAAGTAGTCGGAATTTTAAAAAAAAAAAACCCTTAAAATGCACATATAGTTTTGTATTTAAACTTTCGCCACCGTTTAATTTTTCTTTTAAAATAAACTATTTACCGTTTTTTTTTTTCATCAATGAAAAAAAAGTAGAAGGAGGTATCATCAACGCCGGATAATAATTTAAAATTCTCAACAAACTGACGATATAAAAATATTTTATTGTTGTAAACTTGTGAAGCTGAAATTTTATTGTTTTTTTAAAATTTTATACATAACGTTTAAAACGGCATTTCAAAAATAATAAAATTCGTAGCGAATTTTTTATTGTTTTTTTTTTTTGAAACTGCATATAATTATAACGACCAGTGGCGGATCCAAGGGGGAGACATTGAAAATACATCCCGTTTCGAAATTTTATTAATTTTTCTCTAACATTAAATTTTTAATACATAACGTTTTAAACGAGGGGAACAAAAATACTGAAGATTAAATGTTCGGGTTAATTTGCTTTGAAATTCAAGAGCAGTGAAGGAAATTCGGAGCGAAAATCCCCCGCACCACATCTGGTTTTAGGAGCGAGAGAAAAGATAAATCGATATTCTGATATGTACATATATATGTATTAAGATTAATTCTTATATGTTTAAAATTTCACTGATTTTTGAATGTCACACATTTTCTTGATCATTATATAATGTTAAAAATTCGTGATATACTACTATAATAAAATAATGAAACAAGCAGAATTTATAAAATCGTATCGACCGAACCGAAATAGCGAAATTGTTCGCATCCTAAAAAATGCAATCTTACCGGTGGTAAAGGAGTTATTAATAACAACACGTACCTGTTCTAGGTAATTTTAAAATCTGTTCCTCATGGCAGCGTCGCCGTAGTCCCGGAAGGTGGTGCACAAGTCAAAACACCTCAACAACTGACAACATCGCGCACAGAATCATCCAATATACTGTTCTGCAAACAACTTCAACGCCACTCTAGTTAACTCTGAACCGGTACATCAGCGTATTAAACAATAATAATAATAATAATAATAGTAGTAATAGGAACAGTGACCAAACTCCAAAACCAGAACAGAACTAAAAGTAACAAAATCTATCCCGATAATATAGCTAGCGGTGTGTAAGTAAGCAGTAACACAGATTTTATAGTGCAACAGTACAACAAACAGAATGAGGATAATAAAAGAAGACAGCTTATGACCTTAACAAGTTATCGTAGATAGGAATGAGACAACGTAATTAATGGAGATACGCTGAAACTGGTACATGGCGTGCGGTAAATAGGCAGGAAATGGCCGAATAGGACGACGGTCGGGTAAACGTAGTAGCCCGGGAGAGGAGAGTCAAAACATTACGGTAAGCTCCCACAACATAATCTTCGTAGCTACCTTAACGTGAAAAAAATAACAATTTGCTTGACAATTTAATGTTGTCATCAGCTCGCTGCTGCCGCCGTCGCTGCGAATCCGTCTGAATATGTATAATCTAATCGTATTTTCATTATCATTATCGGTGCACAAACACACATCTCCGTCGAACAGGAGCGCGACGATAATCTACATGGCACGTGAATTTCGACGTGCGCGCGGATATAATCAAGCAATTAACATCCTCGGATATCTAACGTTTGAAAATCATACATTTCCGTCCGAAGTCGTGGAAGATCTTTAGCGAGCTTTCTTCGCAAAAACATATCTAAACGTATGTATCAAAAGTTACGTCAAAGAGATTTAAATTACAACTACACTGAATTGACGAATTTAAGTGTGTGAATACATTTTAAGAATGTCAAAAATCTAACACCAACGACGTTTAGTATTCTTTACAAAGTCAAAGAGGCACAGTTTATAAAACAGCTACATTGGAATTGACGAACTTAAAGACGTACACATTTCAGGAGCGACAAAAATTTATTTACCATCCTAAAGCCTCTCTTCTATTTCTCTTCCTACTTCTCTGCCGAGAGATTATTAAAAAACATCGTATTAGTTATATTATTAATTGACTGTTGTCGAATTTGCAATATACAAAAAGTATCAGGAACCCCCATAGTGGTACGTTCAAGTCAAGGATAACCTACCTATCAACTTTACATATAGCACATCATACGGCTTAGAACAGGGGACATACCAGAACTAAAGAAACTGAACATTATCGGATAATACTGTAATAAAGACTACGAGGAAAATATTAATCCTCTCCTATTGTACTCGATTCGAAACACAACGAGAAGAACTCATAAATAAATGAACTCAGAAATATCACAGACTACCGATAAATACAGAATCTATTCTTACAAATCCACTAAGCATGTAAACAGCTTTATCAATAATCCTTAAGAAATGCAATATTGAAGTTTGAGATTTGAATGCTATACGACAAGTTTAACATATAAGCTGGCTAAAAGGTTAAAAGGAAAAACCAAGCCAAATAAAAAAAAAAAAAGGAATTCCAAAAAAATCAACTTACAAGATAAGCGAGCCTACCCTAAAAAGGTAAAATAAGGTGTGGTAGAACCGCGAGACTCGCTTTGCTCTGAATTTTAGCTCGCAGCATAAAATAAGGTATAAAGTAGGCGACAATAATGTAACTTAGTTTTGATATCGCTTATTGACGACGTTATATTGGAAAAAAAAGAAGATCTGACGCAATGCCAGTGAATACTACTAAACAACGGAATCAACAACGTTCGACTTTTTCATGTCTTTTTCTTCATTTATGTTTATTGCACTATATCAAATAAACTATTTTCATCGAAAAAAAAACGGATTCAGTCGCGTTTATTGTGTTTATATTTATGTAGTAATCTTATTATATGACACACTTAATTGTCTTGGAAGAATATGCACATTTTCCGATAAGTAATAACGATATATTTCATATTCATAATTCAAACTCAAATTTACTCGTCGACAATGCTAGAAGAGCACTTTTCAAAGTATTATAATTAAAAGATATCAGTTTTTCCATATGGGTACATACACAGATTTCGCACTCGTATCTACTAAGCAATCGGCCACCATCTATTATACATGCGAGGTTTGTTGCGTTCCGCTAACAGTTCATTATATTAACATGCCGGAGGTATACTCAGCATGGTAATAATGCATTTAAGTACATCTATTGTAAACCGTTTCGAAGTCGTCACTGATTTTATAATTAAAACTGGATTATGCGATCATATATGTAAGTAGTTTGTAAAATCGAGTAATATAAGGACTACTCTCGTAGAAACAAAAAAAAAAAAATAAATAGATTGTAACAGTCACCTAGTATAAATTGTTTCCGGTACATTTATAATAATTCTTCAGCTATGCTTTCCGGAAGAAACATTAAAAAAAAATAGGAAACGCGAAGCAAAGTGGGAATAAAAACGAAAATGATTGGGAATGGAGAGAAAAAATTACTAAAAAAAACGGCGCGAGTGGTCAATATTGCAATAAATGTTCAGACTAATAAAGTAATGAACTATAAAATGAGATTAACTGGTTAACGAACACTATGATGATTTTTAAATTCCCGCGACCCGTAGAGACAATTTTATAAAACTTATTAAAAAATAGATTTCAAATCGTTACGTTCCTTTTTTTTTTAAATAAAAAATAATTTGCGATTTGCGTAGTTATTTTGAAATGTAACAAGAAAATATTACATCATATTTTGAATTTCGTAGATTTCGTTCCATATATTAACAATATAATATATATTGATAGATGGAAAATTTTCATATTAACTCCGGTAAAAGCATATAAAACCATCAAGTAGTATACTATTAAAATATAAAATGGTAAATATACAAATTTATATTTTTCATTAGAAGTTTAAAAAAAAAACATTAATGAATAGTAAACAAAATCAAAAAATTTTAGTCATTTATAATTCAACAACTAAAATACAATTTTAACTAGTTGCGGACTATTATATTTTTTAAAAAACCTTGGAATATGAATAGAGTCGGTAATTATTCTGCAGAAAAAAAAAAAAAAAATGCCGAAACACACACCGCTTTTTTTTCGACACTCCTTCAAACGGATATAGCAATCTGATCAATGAGAAAAACGAAATAAATCCATCAGTATAGGATCACAAATTACACAACGATTTCATTACAGCTGCAGTGTACGTTATTTATGTGAGTTACAACAACAGTGGGTGGGGGGGGGGGGGTCTTACCATGTCTATTATTATACATCTCCTGGGGGACCGGTGCGCAGGTATGTTCATCTGGAGGACCCTAAGCTTTATTCGTGATGGCGGATAGTATAACGGCTTTCGGATGTGGCGGTCAACTGCAAATAAGCAACCGCCGGGCCCGGAGACCGGGGGCGGTAGAACGTCAGGGCGAAATGGGAAAATTTTGAGCAAGCTTGCTGTATTAACTACATTGTGTCAAGCATTGGCCGCTATAAATATCCAATTTAAAATATCCGGAAGATTTGCTCCGTCAGCGACCCTGTTCCTCCCGTGTAACGGACAGCCGATAAATCAGGCAGCACAATCGCAAAATTGTGGTCGAAAGTGATCCGCGTGTGAGTTTAGTCTAAGCCATTGCGGAAGGCAAACGGAAACCATCGTAGCTACGATTTTCTAATTAATCGTAATAATTTGAAATGCAGTATATATTATCGACAATCTCAACAGCAACAATGTATATATATATATATCCTAATGATGCGTTCGGCAAAGAAAGAAACAAGATTTCTTCCGTCATTAACAAGCAAAGCCCCCCTGTATAATAACTGGATCGTGGAACGAGCGCAACATGCTCAAACCTGAAAACTGCAAGTGTTAAACAAGAAGCGGAGAATCATGCATTAAGATTACTAAATTTTATGAGACATGCTGGCCGAGAGAAGGAAAGTTTAGTAGCGGCGAATACGGGGAATACGCTAATAACGAATAAGATACTTTGATGGAGATATCAATAAAAAACAAGTTCGCGTTGGCACATTTTTCATCTTTCCCAAAACAAAGGAATCGTCGATAAATATGAATTAGGAAACAAAAATAGAGCCGAGGTAATTGAATTATTCGAAAACATCGACGCTACATTCGGAAATCTGGAGATGAGAACATAGATAGCAAATTGATTATACTCAGGCCTGGATTAAGGGGAGGTCTAGGGAGGGCTGCAGCCCTGGGCCCCGCCTTATAAAGGGGCCCCCAAGAGACACCCACTTCCGATATGTAATAAAAAATTAATCTATCATTTGTCATTAAACATCAACTATTTTTGTTAAATAAATAGAATTAACTTTACACAGGAGCAAGTGCATTTTTTAATACATTTATTTGTTAATAATTTTGTATTCATTGTTATTTCCTCCCAGAGGAGGAAACTTCTTCGTAATAGTAAAATTTTGAGTTTAGTAAAAACGCACCAGAAATTTGTTTTAAGGTATAACGAGTCGGAATCTACATTTTTGGGAAATGTCTGTATAAATGTGTATGTGTATGCAAATCTATGGTTAAAATTTGCTAAAAAATTCATTGTTTTCAATTACATATATATATATATATATATATTTATTTTTTTTGGCATCGAAAATTCTACCCATTGTCTATGTGATATTTAGTTTTGTTTACATTAATAATTATATGTTAATTCGTGAATTCAAAATAATATAATTAAATTAAATTAAAGAAAATTTAATTATTCTATAAAACTACTGACTTTGTCACTTCCAAAAAGGGCCCCTAATATTTCTGTAGGCCCGGGCCTGTCATACACTTAATCCGGGCCTGATTATACTATTTTAGTAAAACATGAATACCGGGTAAAGAAATCGTTTGCGTACTCTAGAACTGATCGGGATTCCGACAATAACCTAATATGAAAGCAAATTTGAAATTGAAGAATTTAGCTGTTACAACAACCAATAACACCCAAGTGGAATGTTGATCAACTTAAAAGTGAAACGTGCGATATAAAGACAGAAGTGAAATCGGGAAAACTACAAGACGGCTATAAATAAAACACATGGGGAAAAATAGCCCATTAACAACTGAAAAAAAAAAATTGATAAAGCTAAACAAATTAAACGCAATTCATGAATAGCGGAAGAAATTTTGCAAACAACAGGCGAAAGGAGAAAATAAAAAATGACACGAGCAAAACAAGGCTGAAAGTCCTGGAGAAATACCGAAGACTGCGAAATGGCTGAAACGGAATAGTGGAACCTAGAGGAACTAGAGAAACAAAGAAGATCGTATTTATCGTATAGAAGAGTTAAAAATATGAACACAAAAAAAAAAAAAACAAACAACAAAGCAATCAAAACTACGGCACTAAAATATAAAAAGGATAATAGGCATCTACCGAATGAAAATCTGGCAACTGAGAAAAGAGATCCTCAATGAAATGAGCGCCTAAAGTTGTAGATAACCGAACGGAAGACAACATAATGAGAAAGTAATTTAACACAGCTCTGAAAAACCTAAAAAATAATAAAGTGCGCGGTACAGATCGCATATCTGTCGAAAAAAGTAAAGAGACAAACCTTTTTTAGTCTTAGAAATATACTGTAAACATAAATCCAAGATCACTGCATAATAATATCATTCCTAAAAAATTAGACGCGAATAGATGTAAAGATTTCATAACAATACATCTCTCATACTCCAAAAATGATGCTATTAATAATTTAAAAAACGAGACTCGAAGAACACATAGAAATATATTTAGATAGTAATCAGTTTAGATTCCGGAAAACGATAGGAGTTTAATGTTGACAAACGAATGACACGAACCTAAACCGCGATGTTTACATATGCTTTGATGATTACTGTAAAATACGATGCTCTTCGCACTATTGAAAGAAGTAGGGTACATTAATTTATAACCTACGTAACCAGCAAAAAGCGATAATTAAAATTAATAATGACTTGTCGAAGCCAGTAAATGTAAATGAACGAAAATAAGGCAAGGATGTTTACATTATGGCCGAATTAATTTAATATGTTTAAAATTAATAGTTAACAAAGCAGTAGATGCTAACTATGGAATATTGAAAACTATAAAATTTGCAGATGATCAAATCACAATTGCTGGATCTCCAAGGATGCTAAATAGAATGTTCCGATAGCTAAATATGAATAGGACAGAAAATGGGTATGGAAATAAATGGTGAAAAAACGAGGACTGATCAGCAGGTTTTGAATTTCGTATATAAGGCATATTTTTTTTGCTCTTGTAGTCGACGCTTTGATGTTTCATATCTAGGCGTTTGAAGAGTGTTGTTGATTCGAAATACAACATTTTAGTAATGTGTACATAAATATATATTTTGTAAGTTGTGTGCTTATTTTGCATATTTTAAGAGTTTTTTAACCTATTTTTAATGTACAATTTCTGGAGTTGTCAAAAAGGTCAGAGCAAATGTTTTATATTAAATGTTTAAGAAAGGTTATTATTATTAATTTCTGATACGAATCTATTGCCGGATGACAGTTTTTTATATAGTGTATTTATTAAACAGAGATAAAAGTCTAGCAAATTGATTTTGTCGAAATAAATATGTTCATCTATGTAGTTGAAGATAAGATTATTTTTTTTTTTTTTTTGAATTATGTATTGAAAAGTTCCCTGTTCGACTAACGACAAAATAAGTTATTCTTTGTTGTCTGTCTTGTAGCCATCATTGTTGTATCATTTTTTGCAGAAAGAGTATGTGTTTTTAAATAAAACAAACCCACCTTTTACAACATTTTTTCTTTCTTTATAAACGAAAAGAATGCAACAGAATAATTTATTTTTCGATCTTCTAGAAATTCTTGTAAGCCTCAACATACTATATTTATTTTCAGCAACTGACTTGAAAGTGCGCAAAGCATCATTTCGTTCTTTAACCTTAGACTCGCATTCTCCATTCCTCCCAAGGAATAGGGAGTTTTTAATCCCTTTGTACAAGGGAACGCTTTAGGCATGGAGAACTGTAACGTCGAAAGAACACCATTATAAATATTTGTCCAAAGCCTCACAGAAATAATTATTACAAGATTTTGAACAACTAACTCGCAAAAATTATTTCAGTTCTCTTCTATAAATTTCCAACGCAATATATTATTTTTAGATTAATCTTGCTGTCGGTTGGATGACGTTAAGTTTTTTTGCATTTATAATGATCATGATGGGGAAGTGATCAATACCTAATGAGGTTGATAGAACTTTCCATGAACAATATCGGGCGCTTTTGAGGATGATGCTAAGGTTAAATCAACAGAGTTATTAACATGAAGGGGATTTCCAATTTTTTGGTCTTGGAACCATCATTCAATAAGCACAGATCTGAGTTAATGATGAGGTCAAATGCGCAGCTGCAACTTTTTAGCATTGTTATGGTCACAACCCCAACACCCACTCAGAGCGTTGAAATTTCCGCCTATCAAAACGGATCTTTTACATAAGTGTGAGTAGAAGTGTGTCATGCATTTTTTTTTGGGTATGCCGACATTTCAAAAAACTTGAAATACAAGTTACAAAGGACGTGGCTACTGTATTATTAATGTTAAAACCGATGCGCTGTCAAAACGACGTTAAGTTTCTACCCGAAGTCACTAATATGAAAATGAACAAATGAACATCTGCCAACGTCCCACCTCCATTCCATTTCTTAAACGACTACCAGACTAGTTCCATTTTACATGGCGTTCCGGTACTTACGAGAGACGCTCACTTGTTTATAACATCAGAACGAATTGAAATTTTTATTTGAAATTTTGAGAACACATTTTTCAATAGTTTTACTAACGATTTATGGAACCAAAAAAAAAATCAATTTTTTGAATCATCTAAATCTATTTCCTCCCTTCAAGGAACCAGAAATATTGTAAGAAAGAAAAACAAATTAGACCTATCGGTAAAAGTAACGGCATAATGAAGATACGAAGGTCACTCGAAAAGTAAGGTTCTCCCTCGTCGCGTTAAAATTTGTATTTTATTCCTTAAATATTCTACATTTTTTTTTTTTTTTTTTTTTTTTTTGATATGATTACGTTTTACATTTAAACATTTATCGCATTTCATAATTTTAATCAAATTTTCGGTCCAGCTCCCTGAAGATTTCAATGGCCCGATTTTAAGCAATTCTCGGTTTTTCGCCGACTAATGGAGCAAGGTCTGGACTGTAGAGTGAGCCGGGTACAAGTGACCATCCGAACTTGCCGATAAGTTTTTGGGTCACCTTCGCTGTGCGTAGCCCCCTGTATTGTCATGCAACAGTTGAATTCCTTTCGAAATTTTTATCACTTTCGTTAAATTGGCGAGTGTTTCCTGTAGCTCACGCTATTAATGGCCCGTCCACGTTGCATAAATTCCATTAAAATGTTGTCCTAAAATACGGTTACCACTTCAACATCGAACGGATTTACTATGAGGTTACTCATTTTAAACACGTAATATTACGAACCAACTAAATAACAGTACACTAACCAAATCACAGTCTAATTCTAAAGATAAAACTAGCAGTTGCAAAGCGAAACCCGTCAGCATCAGCTTAATTTCATGTTCCACCATTTTGCCTACTAAAAAAATCTGAAGAGATGTTTTATTGACTTTATAGAGTGAAAATGTATACACGTTTACTAGAGTTTTGCAATCATTTTTAATCCTTTCAAGTTCTACCTATTATATACGACGCTGATATTTCTGTACCTTCTTACATTTTCCTAACTTCTCCCCCTGGCTAATGAAATTCTTTGATTCTTCCCGATTTTCCAGAATGATGTAATAAGAAAAATATATTAAGAAGAATAGAAATCAGTTAGCTAAAACAGAGATATGAAAATAAAATGACGAAAATATGAACAAACCAAGGACAGACACAGAGGTTGTTAACGAATCTGCAAGGACCTGCGGAGGAATTTTAGTGGAGAGGAAGGCAGGGCAGAACAGGCATCATACACAAGAACGCACATAACGTGTACATTCATGGTCGTCGCCAAGGGGGGGGGAGCAGTGGCCCTTCTTTGGAGCCTCGATACTTTTTAATCAACTGGTTGTGATGAGTATTCATAGACGCGTAATCATGGACAATTTGGAAGACTTTTATAATAAAGTAGTAGAACAATTTACCAGAAACCCCCGAAAATTATGTTTTAATTTAGATTTTATTCTCGTTTAATAAAATATTAAGCCTTTACAAATTATAAATTTTATTTTTCCTATAACTCATATCCTCTTTCTATAATCTTGCCCCCCCCCCCTCCGGATCCTGGCGACGCCCTTGTGTACATTGGAATTGATGCGCGCAATAAGTTAACAAATTTATTCAAAATCAGTTTATACAAAAAAGTTTATTTTTAAAATTAATACAAATCGAAAGGTACGAAAAACGAGCTGGTAAAAAATTAAGTAACTTTTAGCGTATAATTTTTTTTTGTCTTAACCAATATTATAAAAAGATTTGATTTTTTGTTTTTCTGGCATGCACTCTTTTCGCGGACACTTACACAGATTCATCAAAGAAACAAATAAAATCAATCATGTTCAACTTATTTATAATAAAAAAAAAAATAAAAAAAAGACAAAAAAAGTATATATTATATTGTCTTAATCATAATTAAAATACGTAGAAACGAGGTTCATTTCGTAATTAAAATTTTTCTAAACCTTTAAAATGCAAATTCAGCTGGAAAACGTCGCCGCGTCGTTTAATAGAGTAAAAAAAGAGAAATAAAGGTATCAACGTAAGGAAAGTATACTTATAATCTAGATTCAGGACCGGGTATGTGATCTGTACCGTATATGATAATACTATGCTCGGATGATGGCATAGTAATAGTTACGCTTTGACAGCTGTTTGAGTTCACTTCTCCTAATTTTGGCTGAACTAAAAGTTCAGAAGATTGAACCACTGATTGCAGATCTCCTAATTCGGAATCATCTTCACCGCTAATCGTAGTAGACGTGCCGGTACATTCGTATTTGCCTAATCCTAATAAAATTTTAAAATGCGCTGACATTATACAACAAAAATATACAAAGGTATCTTATTAAAAAGCTCGAATTTTAAGTGATTACTTTTAAGTCTGAAAATCCATCATACAAAGAAGTTAGGGCGGTAAAGAAATGAAATGTTAGTGGTGTCAAGAAGAAAAAAGAAAAAAAAAAACATCGAGGTTGACTAAATGAAATTGTCGTTCGATAAAAATGTAGTTCTAGTTTTATATTTTCAGATTTTCCTCCCCCTTTTAGTTAAAAAAGTTTCCGTTATAGAACAATTTATTATTAAATAATACTTCATCGAATAACGATCTGAAATATTAACAGCATTTCAAAATTCCTTTTTTAATTATTCTCAAATGTACACGATCTACACCCCAAAAAATATATTTTACGGTAAATTGTTTCTCAGAATTTTCTTTAAAAGCGGAACTCGTTTTATCCGGAAAAATCTGATACTCAAGGGTTAATTGAGAATTGCAACAGCTTGCTGACGACAGATTCTTATTATGGAAATGTTAATTTGAAAAATTGCCCAACTATTCGAAGAAAACAAAAATGGTCAAATTTTATCTAATTTTTTCCCCGTAAACGACTCTGTCGTCATATTATTGTGTTACCAAAAAGAAAAAAAAAAAAAAAAAAAAAAAGAACAAAACAAAAAATTTTTACACTACTTTAAAAAACTTAATTGTCTGATTTTAGGGTAATTCTATATGTGTTTCAATAGTGTAGCTGATTACTACACTTATATTTCTAATTTTCAAGTACCCCGTGTAGTCATTATTAACTCCATTTTTGCAGTCAATTTTTAAGACTACGTGTAAAATTTATCCGTTGTAATTCGGCGAAATAAAAAAATTTTTTAATAAACGATTATGTATAGGAATTATTTTAAATCGCGCTTAAAAAGTAATTCGATAAATTTATCGGGGGCCAGAAGAATTAACAAGTGTGGTACTTTTCCGTGTTTCTATTATAAATTAATTAATTTAAAAAAAAAAAATTCTCTGTTTCATTTTATGCGTGCTTGTGAATTTATTATACGAAGAAATATTCACGCATTTAGTTTAAACATCTGTCCGTAATTTTAAAAGAAAACCCCGCAAAGATATCCACTTATTCCGTTACAAATTTACGAGCGGTAAAGTAATTTTTTGAAATTATTACAACTAACTTGTACACTTATATCCCCATTAATAATTTGAACACATTTGAACGGAAGTCATAAATTACAGAATATTTAAATAGACAAGTTTCTAGCGTCACAAATTACAAAAAAAAAATTTACAAACAGCATGAGAAAGAACGATAATACGCGGCATGGTGTGATAAAAATGCACAATATAATGATAATTAGAGTCGGTAACGATTGCCGAAAATGCAGCAGCAAACTTTACTACGATATGTTAATAATTTTAATTAAAATAATATTCTTATAAATATTGCTCGATTTCGGGACTTTTGCAATAGATTCGAAATTTATTTATTTACAATTTTCTTACGTCTGTAATTAATTAAAAGCTCACTAACAGCAGGATGCATAATGTACATTCAGTATGAATAATAGATATTGGTTAAATAAAAATATTAATTAATCTAATAAATAAAAAGTTAGAATAACATTTTTACATTATGATTATTTAGCGTAGACTAATTTGTCAATGATGTAAATAATGTTTTTAAATAAACGCCTAGGGGTACAAAATATACCTACTAATTCATCGATGATAATGAAATGAAATTATATCAAAAACTAAAACTTCCACGATATATTAATGAGATAATCTTCTCTTCCTAATATTAAGTGATGAAGTCGTAATAATTTAATTTTGGCCAGCAATTCGCGGCGGGCTCTTTTATTATGTAATTGCGCAGCTCATACAGAAGTAATAATTTTAGTAACTTTCCTCCTTGTAGATAGCGCACTGAAATTCCACGTAATCGATAATGTCTTGTAACAATCAAGTATAGGGGAAGATATATTCTAGCCATGCCGTACGATAAATATCTAAAAAATTTTGATTGAACTTTCTCAAGAGTTATTGCACTGATCGTCGTGATGTGTATGAATCGCAAATAATTGAACCATATGAAATACTCGTTGTACAGGGACATAAAGATGGGGATATTGCTTGTAGGCAAATATTTTATACGCAAAATATTACACACTTGCGATATTGTAAATGTTTGACTTTTTGCTTATATGTTTGCACGTCGATAAACGCGCGAAACTATCAATCTCAACAGCTTTTTACTAATCATCACTGTTCGGACTACTTGGGATCCCGATACAGTTGGTAGTGTCCGATTAGCATATCGGATATCGAGACAATTTTAAAATAATACGCACGCGAAATTATAAAAAGACAAGATAACATTAATAAACATCTCAACGTATAATTGCATTGCGTTTAAATAAAATAATATTTGCGTCGGCTTCTCACAATCTGTTTCATAAATTATAAACTTACCCGCCGCAAGGATCAATGGCACACAATGGCTCACTGAACTTACCCTTCCTCACGGTATATAATATTTCGGCACATGTTAGATTTTATAATTAACGGTAAATAAAATTTTTAAGTAACGAAATTATTTACCGAAATAAAAATTCTAGCGATATTTTGTATATTAGAATTTAAATTAAAAACCAAATGATTGAAATTGTTCTCAAATAAATTACATCGAAACTTAAACTATTTTTTTTTTCTCTTTTGTTTACTGACAAACAACTTAACTTAGGACGGTGTCATTATAAAGGCAGCAGAAATTTAAGAAAGTTATTTAAAAATAAAGAAAAAAAAATAGTTATTACACACTCGATTATTAACATCATTTATTTTATTTTATTTTATTCAATATACAAACATAATAATTAAATTTATCATTGCTCTGGTTAATTATTGTTATCATACTAGTTTCAAAGGAAAGTGTTTATTTATTATTTCTTTATTATTTGTATTGATTGTAGTATGATTATTTAGATTATTATATTATTATTTATTTTATTACTTGACTATCGTTACTATTATTTGTATGGGGTTTCAGTCAATTGTAACAGCTTTAATTTTAGTTTTAATGTTAGCTTACTGTATAGTTGGATATAAGTGTCTGTATCTACGTATATGAATGAATGGTTTTGATTGACTGCATTGATAGAAATTAAGTTACGTATTTTAACAAATGTCTATATTCTTAATAATAAGTGTAATATTATGATTGTAGGTATACGTTTTTGTTGATGTGAAATACTCGAGGTAGTTGTGTGTAAAGGTTGGTCAAACATTGAGCACTGCAAATTTTTATGTGGTAGTATATTGGATAATAATAAGTGCAAGTTTAACCTATGCAACTCCTGTGTATACTCCGCAGTTCGCGCAAATTTTTCGCATTCGCGGTTACATCAATTAAGTTGTATTTTAGTTTTTAATTTATTTCATGTAAATAAATTTGATCTGATTTGATTTGATTGTTATTAGCCTTTATAACAAATTTATGGAGCGAGTACTTAACGACTAATCGTTTACACTTTTATGCACACCCGTCGAGTATGACATCGTACATTTCCTTAAAAATTACTTTAAACAGTTGATTAACTAAAACTTAAAAGCTAAAAACTAAAAGCCCGTATCCTCTGAGCAATTCTCTCATACTGTCTACATTCGTTTATAACATCTTTTAGTCTTTAATTTAGTGAAAAGCATAAATGAAAGTAAAGCAAGAAGATTAAAGACGTAAAATGACACAACTACTCGGAAAAATAAATAACTAAAATAATAACTACTGAAGTGGCGCAAGCTAAAAATCTCGAAACTTCCGACTTAACCACAAACCAAAAGTAAGAATATATAATAGATTGTCGTGACGTACCAAGTGAACGAACAGTGTAGGTGTTTATCCCAAGGGGTAAACCGCTTGGCAAGTTTGGTGTACAACATATAGGAATTCCTCCCAGCAATTCCATAGCAATTCCACATAAATTCCAGCAAGTCTAGAGGAATTCCAGGAAGTAGTGTATAAAATTTACATCTGCGATTTACCACCCTTTGGTTTATCCCTAATGATTTAAAATTAAAAAAAAAAAAAAAAAAAAGAAAAAAAAGAAAAAGAAAAAAAAAGAAAAAGAAAAAAAGAAAAAAGAAACGATACATTTATAAAAAATGATGTTCATGCTGCATGTTCGTCTAGTTTACCGCATACCTATATCTGTATAATACGAATAATATACGCAACAGCATTAGGATTCAGTAGTCCCCAATCTAGGCGATCAAAAAAGAACACACAATACCTTGTTTTATAAAATTTTTAAATAGAAAAAGAAAAGGAGAAAAATTTCAAAAGTTATTTAATAATGTCGTAGACGAATTGCGCAATGTTCAGTGGTGGATCCAGAAGGACATTTTGGGTGGGGGAGGAGAATTATATAATTACGTAAAATCTTCTATGGTAGGCAGTAGATTTGAGAAATACTCCTTGTGTTTTTTTATAAACAAAATCAAATAGCGACCATCTTTTCAGAAATGTTTTAAAAATGTTTTAAAAATACGGAATTATTACAATTTTTAATTTAACTTTTGTTTTAATGAAAAAAATAAAACGGAATTATAAAATTATACCTTAAACATGTGGTAGTTTAGAAATAGTAAAAAAGATAGTATTTCTTATTAGACACTTTACTTCTTTTTTTATTTTTGTTAGTAAACCGATGCGAATTCTCTTTGTTCCCGTGGGCAAGTATTTAAAATATATATATATATATATATTTCTCATTGAATACTATTTTTTAAATTAAAATTGCAAAATAAAAATTAAATATAAATAAGAAAGGCAAAAGATCGATGACAGTCGGGTTTATAACATTAATAGTTTTACTAGAAAGTAATATTAAATATTAATTATTAAAATCGATAGATGTAAAATTCAAACAAATCTTTTATAGCATAAATTAAGTTTCTCTGTTATAACAAATTTATTCATAGAGGCTTTGGTTCTTTGGGGGGTGTACCCTATCCCCCACCAGTGGATCCGCCACTGTATATACCCATATTGATACGGACTGAGTAACGATGTTGGAATTAAATATCATTCTCTGGTCAAGTCATCGAAAGTAATTTTCTGTGTTCGTTGTTGCTGTATGATCGCGTCAAGAATGCTTCGTACGAACGATCGCATCCAGGTAGAGAGACTGAGTGTGCTAGTGGTTGAAAGCATAGTGACACAGGCATGCAGTGGAAATGGACATCAATACAATGTGTCGTCGAGTAGTTCAGAGTTGAGAGAAGTTTTCAAAATGCCGCGAAAATCGGTAGCAGGGCAACTAGTGCGCTAATCTACGTAGATGGTTCCAGAAACTTCTACGCAGCCTTTTTATTTCTACGATGTCACGAATTCGTCGACCGAAATCCGCTGATTGGTTACGTATTTTCAAACTGTGACCTATTTTATTCTATAATAAACGTGTTCAGGATGCTTGTTTTTTATTGAAGTGCTGCCCGTCGATAGGCTGCGGCTTACCCACTAATGATGGAGCGTAATTCTTTTTTTAAAAAAAATTTAAACCAATTACAGATGTGACGCGGATTCGAATGATGCGTGAAATACGACTATTTCATTTTTAGTAAACACATGAAAATAACTGCTGATGACAAATGGAATAAAATGTTTACACTCTGACTTTGGTGTAAATATATGAATAAGATACCACTTCCTTAGTTATCGATTGGTTGTAAACGAGAATCATTATAAAATTTTGTGACATTACTGATGACCAGTGGCGGCTCGTGAGTAACAGAAATGGAGGTTCACAATTAAATATATTAAATATTACATAAATATTTATTGAAAACAATTTATCAAAAACTATATATATATATATATATATATATATATATGTATGTATGTGTCTGTGTGTATGTGCGCATATTAATAATTTTCAGTTAAAAGTCTTGTAAACTAAATCTATTCTTCTATCTTTCTTTAAAGAAAAAAAATCTATAACAGTTTCATGAAAGTTAGGAATATTGTAGAACATTTGTTTTTCAATTGATAACATAGCTAAAGCATTTAACCTGTCTTCCCACATTGTGCTACATAAAAATGTTTTAATTCGTTTTAGTGTCGAAAAACTTAGTAAGAATATAATTAGCACTTTTTAACCTTAAGTAAAATTACAATTTTAGGTAGAAACTACGTCACTATTGAAAATATTCGAAAAAAACTAAACTGTGTTCCCAATGATCGACTGTGTATACATATTCAAAACGTTATTAGTATTTTTAAAAGTGATGTGGTTTCTACCAAATATTTTAATTTTAATAATATGAACTGTGAAAACTCGTTACATATTTTTATTTAAGTACATTAAAAACAAACAAAAGTTAAAATTTTGCAAAATGTTGGTTGTTATTGTTTTTTAAGTCTATGTAATATTTATATTTTATTATTATGTTAATTTATCAATTATTACAATTATTTTGAATTTGCTTAAAAAGAAAAACAATTAAATTTTTATGCTAAAATATCCAGCCAACATCTTGAACAGTATCAGTTTTACATAATGCATGTCTCACCAACAAGAGTATAATAAAATGACAAATTATAAGATACGGTAGAAATTAGTTATAAAAACATTCAAAAAGCTGAATAATCTAGTCATTATATCCCATATCAAATAAAGCATTATAATTTTTTAATGTTCAAAATTTACTACTAATGAACAGTTCGTTACGAAAATGACACGAAATATTTTATGGCATAAATTACGCTAAATAAGCAATCATTTATTTATAATTATAACTACACA
Organism: Icerya purchasi; assembly: GCA_039619475.1. NCBI lineage: Eukaryota > Metazoa > Arthropoda > Insecta > Hemiptera > Monophlebidae > Icerya > Icerya purchasi. The sequence continues at coordinate 207,931,504 of CM077115.1, forward strand.
TATTTCTTAGTCAAAAACACAAACAACACACTTTTTTTTTTGTGCATAAAAGTATGATAATAAAAAAACTTAAATCAGCATAAAGCAAGAGTAAGAGAAAAAAAACTACCAAAACGGAAGTGGTTTTGATATTTTCTTACTTTTGAAGAAATTTGTAATTTTTCGATTTTTTATTATAATAAAATAACCATAGTAATCTTTTTTTAATATTTTTTACAATGGTCTTACCACAGGTTTTCATCAATGTTATATTTATAATAAGCATTTTACATGTTGGCACTAACAAAATAAAGAGAACAAAAAATAACGGTATATCTGTTCTGTTTATATAAATTTCATTTCTTCATTGAAAAAGATTAAGGATGATGTTTTTGTTAAATTCATCTGCATAAATCTTTCAAAGCTAAAAGCTAATTGGTATGCCGTTATAACCAATTTTTACTGTATTTCAATATTTGGAAATTATAATGTTGACAAATAGAATCACGGTAATTTTAAACACATAACTGTTTTTAAATGTACAATATTGTACTAACTTGTATATGTATGCAACACAATAACACAATCGATATGATATAGATGCAATTATATACTTTTCTTATAAAATAAAAGTAAAAATAAGCACATAAATATGTTCCAATCAAACTTTATTTCCTTCAAAATTCAAATATGGTTATAAACAGTAAAAAAATATAAACATATAATCGTTTTATGAAAATTTATCGATTAATTCTGTTTATAATCAAATTCACTTCATTAAAGTACTGCTCACCTACAAAATATAATCTTGCAAGAACAACGCCTATCGTTTAGTTCACAATTCGAGTGTGCTCCATCAAGCCTATGTAACACATGCACTAACACAACATCATTTTTATCTTTCTTACACACTACTACATTGTACTTACACGGTTTTCGATCGCACGTGCTACAAGTAGCCTTCACACTAAAAGAATTCCGGACAAAACTTAATTACTTTTTAAAAATTTTAAAAATATAAAATAAATTTATTTTTAACATTAATTTTACTAATAGTGATATATAAATAATAAATATAAATAAAAATATTGGATTCTACTTTTTTAAAGTTGAATACAGGGTGTTCACGTGCGAATGTGAACATATGCACGAGCCGCCACTGCTGATGACAGACAAAATTTTAGATTGAGCCCGGGGTCACAATGCATCGCAAAGAGTTGTATAAATTTTTCTAGATTTTTCGTGTGTATTTCGGGAAATTATATATAGCAGGTTTAATCTATATGCATTTTTCCTTCTTTCTTTTTTTTCTTTTTTTAATATATTTATTTAAAGCCGCTCGACAGCCAGAACCATTTGCGATGCTAAGAAGTTTACGTATTATAAGTAATAGAGATTATAAAACAGAAAGAAAAAAGAAAAAATTGATATACAATACTACTATATAAGCGAGAAAAGTCTGATGAGATCCAAAAATTTAAAGATGTTGTTACACGCAGTTTCACTGTCCGCCACAATTTCACAGGTAAACCAGCATCCTCGAAAAACGCGAATCTCTCTTGTTGAAATTTGTGGCAAGATGTATGATCCACCGTTACAGGTACTCCACAAACGTCACAAATGGGTTTTGGTTGTTTTTGGAATAGATAATTATATGTAAAAATACAGTACGCGAAGGCGCGCTAGTACTGTTTACTCGTGACGGTTATGTACTCCATCGGCGTAGGTTTTTCTTAATTTTAAGTAGCTTTTTCAATTCGAGACAATTTTGCTCCCATTCATATTAACTAGCGGAGTATTATATCTGTTTTTTTAGTTGGCTCTTCAGATTTTGGTTATTTTTTCTTATCTGAGCTATAAATTTTGCATATTGTTGTATGCGCTAGTGTTCTACGAAGGACGGGTTTCATATGTACGTTGATAGGCCGAAACTGTTACTTGAAGTGGGCTGAGCGTGTTCCGCCATTCAATACGTAGAGGATTTGTCCTTTTGGGTTTTTTTTTTCATATAGTTGTATAAAATTCAGGGAAGATGTTTTTTGAAGCGTGGAGTTCGTTAAATTTGAGGATAGATTGAAGTAACATGTTAGAGATAGAAACATTCTTCTGAGTCGGGGAGTGGCAGGATGTTAATTTTTGCATGTAGTCTATCTATTAGGCTGCAGTACGTTGCGTCTGAGATTAGTCTTAGGACAGAATTTTGGATGGTGTTTAATTTATTAAGCACATTTAGTTTAGCAGATCTACATATAGTCGAACCGTAATCCATTTTTGAAAACGTACGAGCCGAATATCTGCAGCCATTTTCTATCCCCTCCCTATTTTGTATGAGCCGTCATTTTGATTACATTTCATATTATTATCAATTTTTCTGTTTTAAATCTGGTATTTCCCTTTAAATCTGGCATCCCGTTTTTCGCTTTCTAATAGTGGAAGTTTCCCGAATGGAAAGTCTAAGAAGAATCTTTGCACAGTAGAGTCTAGTTAAGCAGAGAACTCTACAGCGAAGGAAAAGATTTTTTTTTATTTTATTTTATTTCTGGACCCGTCAATTACGAACTGATAGCTAGCGCGAGTGAAATTTTTAGAAGTTACAGTGTACGACACAGATAGCGGAGGATATCAGATCCTACTTGAACGAAATACCACTACTTAATCTAATGTCATACGGTAGCTAACTAGTAGAAGGAAAGATATTACTCTCATCGATATTAATTAAAATTGGAGCAGCTGCTGGTGTTTGTTAAAATTCGATCATTTGTAATTAACAAGTCAGGGTAATTTCCGAAATAAATTAGAATTAAACAAAAGCTCTAATAAGTCCGATATTACAGTGGAAAGTGATAAAAAAATCACTCCTGTTTCAGATTATTATTTGAGAAAACGATCGATGATCACGTCCGAATTTTAAACTAAAAACATACAAACTCCAGTTGAATAACGTAAGACATCGAATATTAAAGAATTATTTCGCGCCACTAAAGTAGCGATCGAGAAAATTCACCTGTCACCTGTGATCAATGACAAAATGAGGAAACATAGCTGGCTAATTTTTTTGGGAAAAATAACACATCCGCTGCCGACCGCCTTTAAGACAAAATAATACGTCACAAACTGCGTCTTACTTTATTATTACTACTCGCCTTATGGGACGATTTCGAAATAAAAATTAACTAGTGATAAAATGTTTAAAAAAAGCAAAAAATACGCTGACTTCGAGACTTTTTATAAAAATTGAATAAAAATGCACTAAAAATAAAAAAATAATTACTCCCGATGAGAAAATATATCTCAGAGTGTGATATAACTTTGAGTGATATTATCGCAATTCTTATGCAATATTAATACCTTAATTAGAGTAGGATTCATATTACATACAATATCTAGGAACAATGTAATAATGCAGTTTTTAATTATTATTTTAATATGAATTTGATGCCGACTCTAGACAGTTAATGTTGTATAAGAATTACGATAATATCATCATCACCTTATGGTATATCATTCTGAAATATACTTTTAATCGAATAATTGTTTTTTATTAAATTTTTATAATAAATCGTCAAGTCGGTGGTTTTTTTTTTCTTTTTTTAAAAAAACATTTTACTTAAACAATTTTTAGCATTATACTTGAATTTTTTTCTTGCTAAAAATCAACTTTTTTGCCCCATTATTTTCCATATTTTATGCTTTAAAAAAAAAAAAAAGCGGATTTCTTTATTTTAAATTGCATTTCCGCGATAAAAACACTATGGTAATTTGGCAAATTTGTTAGTATTTCTAGTAAATATGGCTAACGGAATTTAATCTTGAAATAAACGAAAATAAATCAAACTATATTCTCTTTAACAGTAAAATTAATAAAAAAACTACTTAAACCAATGAAATTTGAATTAAATATCAAATATGCAACGCGAATTAAATACACTTAGGTGTTATTATAGAGCATAATTTAAAATTTTATAATCATTTTAATTATGTAAGAAATAAAATTAAACAAATTCATGCCGATTTTCAATAAACTTTTCAACAATAGTAATTGAATAAATTATAAAAATGTATAATAGTACCAAATAGTATTTACGGCAGTATTATTTATTTAGATAATAATGCTAGGGGCTAACAGATTTCTAAGTAATAATTAAAGGTTTTCAAAAAGAGGTTGCCATTAAACTGATTAAAGTGTACAGAACTACCAGCTATATGGCTGCAATAGTTATCGCAGGCATGTTACCCTATCGAATACGAACTGCAAAAACATCGATAAAGGTGTTTTTAGTTGAAAACAAAATTGGGATAAATCATAATTTCGGTAACGTTAGATATAGCTTTCCTTACTACAATTATGAAAATAAAGTGCTAAAAGAAAAACAATTTAAAAAAATTTTAAATGAACACTACACTAATAAATATCAAGAGATACGGAATAACTATAACGGGCTTGCTAAACACTTCTTTCCCAAAACATCGTAGATAGAATGAACAAGAAGGATTTTTTACCAAATTTTTTTAACGTGCAGTTCATGTCCGGACACGGTAATTTTGGAATTTATTTATATATAAGTTCCTGAATTAATAGATAATAAAAACTGTAAAAGATGTAATTTCATAGACAATATAGGGCATATATTAAATGGTTGTAATCGCGCTAATACAGATATTTAATAATTTATACGCAACGGATTTAGTTACAAACCTTTTTAATGAATTTAATAAATTCTCTGTCGAAGAAATGACGCACCGTAAGCTAAATTCGATAAATTAGTATTAAGTATTTTTAAAAAGAACTAAAATTAGTACATTATTTTTAAATTGGGATCGCAGGCAACCAAAAACTTAATTGGATGGGGCCTGTTATGAGCATTATTGTAATAACAAAAAATTATAATATTATTAAAAATAAACGGCCTCGGCCAAAGTTTTGGGAATGAGCAAAAAAAAAAAAAAAGTCAATCGCCCCTATTACACTACTCAAAAATGTGAAGAAAAAAAAATTATCCATGATTTTTTCACGTTTTTTGAGACAAATACTCAGTTTATATTCACCGATTTTCATTAGGACTCAGGTGGTCTCAATGGTGGTACACTTTCTAATAGATAAAGAATTAGTAAAATTGGTTCATATAAATATAAGTTATGCGTGAACGAAAATTTAAAAAAAAAAGCAAAAAATAACGTGACCGACGTATATTTCCTTTTTTTTTGGAAATCGGTAACAAAGTTTGTTTTTTCTTAACCCCCCCCCCCCTTTGGGCATGTCAACAAAGGATTTTCGCCCAGAAACGACACGAAGGAAAACAATAATGTAGAGTCGGTGTCAAATATTGATAGAATAAAAGAACTGAGGATAGGAACAACGGAGATCGACGGAAGATATACGAGGCACAATAAGGAGTAGGGAATCTGAGTGATAACAGATTAGAGTACATAGAACGAAGGACGGACATTCAAAGAAGATATGGTCAGGATCACAGACGGCTTCGTCGTCAGGATGGAGAGAATAATTAAGGGGATAAAGCGAGATGAAAACGATAACGTAAGAAGAGTATGATTGAGACGTAAACGGATAGTAGGGACAATAACGGAGCGGCGAAGCGAAGGAGAATCGTAAAACCAAGGCCGATTAGGAAGATTAGGTTGAATGAAAAAATTTAAGAGGAAGGTTGATTAGAAAAGGAAGAAACTTAAAAAAATCTGACCAAAATCTAGCATGAAACTTTTTACACAATGCGAGTAAATTGGGAATTTTAGAGAAAAAAAAGCGGGAGGATACACAGCAATCTGAGCCAAGGAATCTGCCATTTCGTTACCCTCTATCCGAATTATAACTGGGAACCACTAAAGCATATCAATGCGGATAGTATGAAGTGAGAAAAGCGTGTGAATGAGGGAGCGAATGTAGAGGATAAAAAAAACAGAATAGTGAAAATGTGAGGAAATAGCTTTAAGAGCATACACGGAGTCGAAGATAATTAAATATTCAGAAGAAGAACGGTAACAAAGTTACATTTCTATGATAATTTGGCAAATTGATAGTATTTTAAGCCAATCATCGCTGTTATACGAATAAGAAATTATCCAAAGGGACTACACATTTTTTCACGTTTTTTTTGACAATGCTCAGATTATGTTGATCGATTTTCATCAGTACTCACATGGTACCTAAGTTGAATGGTGCTCTTTTTAATGAACAAAGAATTAGTAAAATCGGTCCATATGAATATGAGCTATACGCGAAAAAAAAAAAAAAAAAAAAAAACATACGCGAAGAACATATAATAACCTCGTTTTTTTTGGAAGTCGGTAAAATTATGAAAAAACAGCAATAATAAAAAATTTTAAAAATTAGCAAATAAAGGGAATTTTAACCGTCTACTACAACTTACACGTATACCAATCAAACGAAATATAACATACTTTTCTCTAAAGCAACCTTTCAAAAGGATGCGTCGTCGCATAGTGCAACAGTATGGCAATGACGAAATAAGACCTTTTTATTCATTAAGCGATAGAAAAGCGTCCTGGTTGCTTTGAGGCGGCAACCTTTATAAACCTTTAAATGTAATTAAGAGAACTTAGGCGCAGAACATACCGACAACGTTATTACCAGACAAGAACTGATGTAAGGAGTAAGCGCTGCAAAGCGGCGTGTCGACTTCGTAGGTGCTATTAAAAAGGCTGTAGTCGACTTCGTGCTCGCCCGTCTGTCTCTTAAATGAAACCAGCGACGCGAACCGGTGTCCCCACAATATTTCATTCGACAGGTACGAAGAACGAGCTTGCGTGGTCATTCCGGTTGACTCGATTACTCCTGCAACCAAACAGAAATGAAATATTATTGTTTAATAAATAAATGACACTAATACGAAACAATTAATATTTATGTTTTGAAGTCACTGCTTCATGATTACCGGATGCACCGTCGATAATAGTGATTCGTAGTAATTTCATCTTATTCAACAAATACGCTACTTCAAAATTACTCAGAATTCAGAATAAACTGTTTATCGGCTAATTTTTAAACATCGGATCTGTGTTTTGGGGTAACGAAAAGCACGCGCGCGCGCGCCGGATGAATAGAAGCTGGATAAATCGGATCGTAATTGATTTCTACGAGTAAGGGAAGTGTTGTTCACCGAAAGTGTCTTTGTGCAAAAATGAGTGTGTGCATTATTTACGCATTAGCGAACGCGCTAAACGTTCAGCCGGTGAAAATATCAGTATTTCAAGTGTTCGATTTTCTAATATTGTAATATTTTATCGGATAATATTAAAAAAAAACACTAATTAAAAAGTTTCATTACAAATGAATAATTTTACAACATATAAAACACTAACTTACACACTGATTATAAGTTCAAAGGAAGAACTTATAACACGAAAAACTAATGCGTCAATTTTTATGCGTTTTATTTATTTTTATTTGTAATGAAGCCTTTTAATTATTCATTTACATCTGTAATACTGTTTGTTTTTCAGGCTAGTGCTACACTGTTAGGTCGAAATATTTTTCATTCGTAATTTTTTGAATCGAGCGTTAAAATTAAACACAGCAAAAGTATGGAAGAGCACGACGATTCAAATTCGACCGCACCGAACGAGCCCGCATAAAATAGGGAAATACGTAACATGCACTAATAATCAGCTTTGTCGCTATCAGAGATTACGTCATGAAAAAATAATCATAATACGCAACAAAAAGTGAGATGATGCTTCCCGCATAGTGATGAAAAATTAATCATCTCTTTAAATTACCCTCAGAATTTAATCTAGGCTCTTTTGACGTAATAAAATTACATTCTCATACAAATGGTTTAATCATAGACCATAAAATATTAACTTCCCATAGAAGTCGCTGTTCCTCCGGCTCATCCTAATTTTTATTTCCTTTCATTCTTCGCAAAATTTCTGCCTAAATGTATCGAATTCTGCCCCCCACCCACCGAAAATCTTCTCATCCTCTATTTATTTTTATCTTCTTGTTTGTTTGTTGTTTTTTTTTGTTTCTTTTTAAAGTTAAAAATGATCTATGTTCGGCAGTATACTTAGCTTCCGTATAAAAGAACCATCTGAAAGCCGAACGAAGAGCATTTCTTTACATTATTATTAAGAAAAATACTAGCGCGAGTTCATTGTTAGAATACGCACAAATACTTTAAAAAAGGTTCCGAAAAAGATACTGGAAAAAGGGGTAAAGAGACAAAATACCCCTCTCCATCATCGTTATTTGTGCGTACACACGTTTCCGCTGCAAAAATAAAATTACGACAACTATTTGTACTTTATTGCATACATAGTCTTATGATCAATGAAATAAACAACGGATTAAGATCTAATTTTAATCGCATACATTTTAACAGTCTCTTACGGTTAATGAAATAACAAATGCACTAAAATCTAATTTCAGATACACCAAACATCCGCACATGAACACGAGGACGTCTAACACCGAAACTACCAATCGAATAATTCGTAAATACCTTGCACATTTGCATATTTGGCGTATTTCTTAATTCGTTAATTTTTGCAACTTCCATAGAAAATCACATTAAACTGATGAAAACTGTTTGCGCGGTTTCCTCGTATTACAATTGTTACCGCCATTGTGTAATGTGTTTCATTTTCGATACAGCACACACAACGTTACTCTATTTTCAATGTCTGGTCAAATTGCGCAACACTTTAAATTCATCACCAACCTATCTTTTTTTCAATTCGGATTTCCCATATCTCGCACCGCGTAATTTATTTATCTATTTAATAATGCTGTACACGACAATTTTAATATACAACTAAAAATTTATATAAATACTTACATATATATATATATATATATATATATATAAATATAAAAACTCGGTCATTTTGGCCTCGCAAGGGGCTGTGCTTCTTGACCCCTCGTGCTTTCATTTCTGTCTCTTTCTCTTCTATACTTTGTATAAAATGATCAAAATTTACAACGAAATTCTTACTGGCATCAACATAAAAAAAATAACATAATCACAAAAGTCCTATCCTATCATTTAACTTTCATTATATAAAATTAAGAGATTGTTTCGTTACATAAAATTGTGACATTTTTTAAATAACAATAACAAAAATCCTATAAAATATAATAAACGTTACATAAAATTGGGGCATTCTGCGTTACATAAAATTGGGGCATTCTGCGTTACATAAAATTGGGACATTTTTTCTAAGGTAGTCTAAGAATTACGTTGTAATTAATAGGGGATTCGTGATAAAATAGGAGTAACAGATATATAATAGAAAGAATAAATAACATAAAATGACAATGAGCTGGACATACAGCGAGAAGAACCTACCAAAGATGGACGACAAGAATTTTACATTGGTACCCGCGAGGATTAAAATGACATCGGAAACGGCCACACTTGAGGTGGGACTATGAAATTAAAGGAAGACTGGGGTCACCTGGACCAGAATTGCCCAAGACCGGCAGAAATGGTGAAAAATAGTGAATAAACAACGGTCCACCTAATCTGGAATTCAATTCAAGAAGAGGCTACACCATGAAATACTGATTGATCAGCTGACGAATAATAATAATAATATTAATAATATATTATATATAGGGTGTTTTCGAAAAACGTTAACCGTCTTATGGAACTTTTTTTTCAAACGCTTGTAACTCGAAACCGGTGTAAATGTGCCGAAGATAGAGTAACTCTTCCTCTTTAAGATGCTGAAAAGAGTTTGCCAATACGTTTGTTAGTTTTCGCGTTATGGCGTCCTAAGAGCTGTTTTTTTTTAACCCTCCCTTTGGGCATGTCAGCAACGGATCTTCGTCCAGAAACGACACGAAGGAAAACAATCAGTTAAATGTAGAGTCGGTGTCAAGTATTGATAGAATAAAAGAACTGAGGATAGGAACAATGGAGATCGACGGGAATGATAAGATATACAAATTGAGTAATAACAGATCGGAGTACACAAAGAAGTGCGTTCGTTCACGAGGGATGGACATTCAAAGAAGATATAGTCAGGATCACAGATGGCTTTGTCGTCAAGATGAAGAGAACAACTAGGGGAGAGCGTGGAGTTGGGTACTAAAAAAAAAGTGTTTATTTTTAAACGTTTATAAACAATTTATACAAAAAATAAATAATTTCTGATACAAAAATGAGTAAATTTGATATTTTTTACAAATATCAAAACATTTAGGAACGAAAAAAATGAACAAAATTACGAGAAAAGCTTGTTTTGCACTTCTTGCCTCGTGTTTAAGTGTTCGTACCGCTGCGAATACGAACCTAAGGGGGGGGAATGAATACACCGGTGGAAAGAAGAAGAGTTACTCTATCTTCGGTACATTTACACTTTTTGCCCATCTGGTCTCGATTTCAAGCTACAAGCGTTTGAAGAAAAAAGATCCCATAAAACGGTTAACATTTTTCGAAAACACCCCGTGTGTATATATGTTTTCATAAACGTGTAGCAAAATATCTGTATAACAGACACATTCATTAATGAATTTAAAACTCACAAACACACTGTGTAAACAAAAGTATGGTAGTTAGCAAAGTTTATATTCTTAAGAAAAAAGGCGAGCAACGGTGAATAAGACAGATTATACAGCCCATAATACGAAATTGGCTTTAGGCGTTATTTTATCAAAATCAGCCCGAAAACGCAACTCTTATGTAATCGCATAAATATATGATTCCACTTCTCATGTTTTCCCTTCTTCTTGGGCCAATGTTTTTCTTGACGAACCCAAATAAAAAAAAAAAAAAAACTCTAGCTTTTATAGGATCTGTTAAACCACTTTTTGAATAGTTCTAAAATATCACCGCGTGAACTATAAGCAATTCCATTGTTTTAAAATTTCGTTTTCCAGCTTTCAACATATAATCCACATAAATTTTGTTGCGCGTCTTTTTACAGTCCTCTTTGCACGTACCTTCTTAATGTCATAAATGTCCTTACAATTCAATTACCTCGAAGTACTCTACCGAAAAACATTAAATATAGAGTAACATCGTAGTTTATATATCAGTTTTTGTATGCCCAAATATGACGACGCCAAAAACTGAATTAAAGAGTAATTCGGATGAAAACGAATTTTATCGTTTACGGTGTCAAATGCTATCCAGAAATCTAAAAACCAGTGTATACGACATCAGCTTGACCTCTCTTACTAATAGAAAACTACGAATATATCAAAATTATTCGAGAAACTATTTCTTAAGCAGCGCAAGCCCTTACTCAAGATACCAGATCATCAATTTGGCTTCCGCAACCAGCACCCTACGATTGACCAAGTGCATTGTATAACTAGGCACTAACTGAAACGACCTTTAAAGAAAAAAAGTACTGTCCGGCGGTTTTTTTAGATATATATCGCAGGCTTTTGACCGAGTCCGGCACGGCGGATTGATCTATAAAATGAACAACTTGTTACCAGAAAACATGTGCCAACTTCTTGAATCATCTCTGTAAGATCTTTCAGAGTTTCTTACGAAGAAGAAGCAAAGTCCAAATTTCATCCAATACAGGCTAGTGATAGAAAGGACCTACATTGTATTTATTGTATACAGTTGACATTCAAATAATAGCCGAGACAATGACTGTGCTACCTTTGCAGATGATACAGCCATCGTGTCAGTTGGCGACTGACCAGAATTGGCCTGCGATTAACTTGCAATATGCAGTAGAAAAAATTAGCAAATAGACATACGGTTGGAAAATAAAGATTAATCAAGAAAAATCGATACACATAATGTTTACACTTCGTAAATCTAAGACCTGTCCTCTATATCACCTTGATCGCCCTCCTATTCTGAGATCAGACTCTGCTAAATTATGCACTTAGATTCAAGACTGAATTGGAAGAGGCATTCCAAGATGAAAAAAGAGCAAACTCTACGATTTATTGGTTGACTGGGTATTATTCTAAGCCCGACCTGTCTAGTAAACGTATAATTTATTGTCAAATTATCAGACCGATATGGACGTATGGTATTCAACTCTGGGGCTGTGCAAAGAAATCCAATCGGTTGATTACGTAGCACGTTCAAACAAGTATCTCCAACGTATCACTGGAGCTTACTGGTACCAACGCAACGAAGATATACATTCAGATTTAAAGATTCCATGGATCGATAACGTTATACGCCATATTGTAGAAGCGCATGAAAACCAACTTCACAGGCATCCTGACTTAAGGCGCCTTATGAGAGTTCATTTATTCTATATACATATGTATAAAAACTCGATCACTTTGGTTCCGCAAGGGGCTCTGCCCCTTGACCCTTCTTACTTACACTTCTATCTCTTTCTTTCCTATACTTTGTATAAAATTGTCAAAATTTACAACTTTATTCTTACCGTCATCGACACAAAAAAAACAACATTCGTTACATAAAATTGGGACATTCTTTTTAATGGGGGCAGGCCTAAGAATTAAGTTGTAATTAATATGTAACTTGTGGGAATGAGCATATACTTGGTATGTGTGGTGCGCATGGGTATTTATATGCGCCTATGATTATTTATACACCTATACATTAGGAGTTATGTAACTGTACATAGTTTCTATTCTGTTCATGTTACAAATTAGTTAGGTTGAGTTGTAACACCGTTTCAAAAGTAGTGCTAATTTATTTACTGTGATAAAATTGTACTGAAATGTACATGTAAATATATATATATATATATATATATATATATATATATATATATATATATATATATATATATATATATAATGTGGATTCTTTTCCCCAGTCAGTATTCCCGTAATACAAGTAATTTATAATAATTATTAGGAACCTTCTAGGATAACTACAATTTCAAATCTTTCTTTCATCATATCTTCAGCGGAAAGCGTATACAACGGCGAATTTTGGTTTATCTTGTGCACTATAGTTGTCGGCCATATGAAGAAAATTCGCTCTTCGGCACCATCGCCCCCAACTCTCAGTTCTTGTTGAAAAAACGGTAATACTTCGCCTTCCATAGTTATCTAAAAGAATCAAGCGTACACATATTAATAAGAAGTAAGCGAGATGATCTTTTTCATAAAATAATCAACACGTTTAAATTTAAATGTTTGCACCGAGAGTGCGAGGTGGTGTGACACGCCTACTGATTAAGTTGCTAAACCGTTGATTTTGAGATAGGCACTGCTCTGGGTAAATTGGAGACAGAGAGTATCAGAGACATCTGGAGCAGAGTAAGGCGCAACTTTGAGTAAGAAACTAGTATCGTTTTCAGAATTATTAGCCACTACGAAACGCTAATTTTCTAAAAATCCAAACATTTTCTCGTGGAAAATGGTTCGAAAATGCGCAGTTTTTTTAGTCTTTTGTTATTTCCGTCTAGCAATGAGGCAACACATAGCACAATTCCTTCGTACAATTATTTTTAAAAAAGCTTATTTTGTACGTATTTATAAAATTTGACATTTCGGGCCTCTTTAAACTGTAAATTAGGATAGTATTATACGATAATAATAAATTTGGTTCGTAAAATTTCAGAATAAAACAATTTTTTTAAAGTTCTAAATTCCAAAAAAAAAAACAAAACAAAAACGACTCTATTTGAAAACATATCATTTTATTTTTGACAATAAAAAATGAAAAAAAAATATTACTTTCTGATAAGTGTTTGGTCAAATTTTTCTTATAATGCTATCTGCCTCAGACGAAAGACGAATTATTTATCGGCAAATTTATTTACATAACACTTTCTGTTATTAATTCGCGGTTCTTTATTTATCTATTATTTATTTATTTACAACTCTACAATTTTTTAATGTTTTAGATTCCACAAATTGAAAATTAATTTTATCCGACTATAAAAATAACTTAACTAAGTATTTTATAATTAACATTCGTTCTAACATTTATATACATATACGGACATATATCACACACATTGACAGGTAATCTAGAAATTAATAATTTTCAAACAATATGCAGATTATAATCAAGCTTGAAAGACTGTGCTGATGGTTATTTATTTTACATACACATTTACATTACATACATACATTGTTTTATATATTATAAGGAGTTAAAGAGTATCGGTATAATTTTAAATATATATATATATATATATATATATATATATATATATATATATATATATATATATAGTTTATTCCTTCTCATTATAAAACTTCCGAAATAAGCTCTTAGATTCTTCCACTATTTTTCTACAATTATTTCTCGCAATATTTGTTACGTTAGTGTAAAAAATAAGTTCCGGTGTAAAATTCAGAAATATTACACAGTTGTGTTTGAATCATGCGAAAAATCTTTTTTAATTTCTGTATATTTCCTTGTAAAAGTGTATTTCTTTATTACTATCAGTTACGGCCACAAAAATTATTTATTATAAAATTCAGCCTATTGTTTAAAAATTTGTAAAAGGACGCGGGGCTACAAGTTTTAAAAAGTAACTGTTTTTGTACATAGATTACACGTGCATGGGCGTAGCTAAAAAAATTTTCTGTGGGGGAGGGCAGCTGACCAGATGAATATATATATTTTTATATATATGTGTGTGTGTGCTCACATATAATCGTATATTATATTAAAAAGTTGATGTAAATTTAATAATTTAAATAAAAAAAATTAACAGCTTATTTAAAATTATTTAGAAAAGGGCTTTATTTACAGATCACTTAATTTTTAAATACTATGCAAATCGGTACCACTTCAAAATAAGATACAATTTATTATAATATAGTTTACTGATTTATACATCTCTTATATAAGTTTCAATTTTCTGTGTTTTTCGCTGAATCGATTAAAGACTGCCTCAGAAGCTATCGTGTTTTTGACTATTTCAATCTCTATATACAGGAAAGACATATGTGAAAATTTATTTCGGAGCATGTCGTCAGATGGCCCGCATACTCATAGGAAATTATTGTGATAATCACGGTATCAATTTTGATGTACATTGTACTTTTACACTTTTCAAATTTTTCTCCGTGTGACATTTAGACGATTCTTCTAGAGGGGTCAACGAGTTTTCTAGGGTGAGCACTGCCCACCCTTGCCACTCTTCAACTACGCCCATGATTATGTGTCGGGTCGTTAAGGTAACTACGATTTCGTCAGGCTGAAATTGTCAAGTATAATGCAGCAAGCACTGGAAATTGTAAAGCTAAAGGAGCATTATATTTTTGATCGAAAGACCAAAAACTTTAAAAACAGATCTAAAGAATGTTTCTCATCGAAAAAGTTGTGATCTTCCGAGCCGTGTTGTATAAACAAAAAATAATAATAATACGCACTTAACAAAGTGAAACGAAGTTAATCAGTAAACTTAAAAACACATCCCGCAAATGATAATGAAAAATGAAGAATCGTTTAAACTAGAAAATGACGAAAAAAGAAGGTGGACACGATTAGGAAGAAAAAAAAAGGAGTTCTAGGAAGAATAATATGGAAGAAAAACAAAAAAGAAGTAAATAAAAGATCCTGCAAATAATGCAAAGATGCATATGTAATGAAATGGATAACAGATCTGTTTGATAAATACGAAATTTAGCGAACAGATTAACAAAAAAAAAGTAGAAAAATAAACTAAAGAGGACGAAGAATTAATTCTCTCGAGAAGTTGATAGGAACAAAAATTTTTTCTAACAGGTAAAACATTTACAAGATGGTAACAATATTCGTTTCTGGTTAATTATAATTTTTCATTAGTAATTATTACGTTTTATATCGAATTCAATGAGTACTATCGCTCCCGGAAATAGTCAAAAATTCAGACATTATAAAATACTAGCATTTTTTATCCGTCGATAATAATCGCGCAACAAATTAATTTGATATTTTTCAATGCATTTTACTTTTTCATCGAACCTGAGAAACTAAGTCCCTGATTAAAAATTAATACAACATTAATAATTTTCACTAAATTTAAAAAGAATCGTTGCAGACAACTAAACGAATTAAATCGATTGTTTTTAAAATCCAATTTGTCCGAAATTTTGATTTTTCCAGTTTCCAGGTATGCGCGTTGAAAATCAACTCGATGAGAATTCTGTTCGATGTATATCTGCCTACAAAAATCAAACGTATTAAAGCAAAAAAAAAACGTAATTTTAAACAAACTGGGGTTTAAAATCAATAGATTCGATTTTACACTGAATTTTTGTTCCCTTTTATTTTTTTCCCCCAGTCATCATAATTTTTCTTCTTGGAAAGCCGGTAACGTACGAACGTTTTTGATGAACAGAACTAAAAAATATTGCTCATTTAATGAAAAATTTAAAACACACTTTTTAAACCCGTCGTGTATTTTTAAGGCGATACATTTTTGGATTATTGGACATATTGTTTTTTTTTAGCATTGTATGTAAAAAAAATACTATGTATATGAAGTTATTACTTCCCGAAGTATATTGATTTATTTTTAATATTTTATTTATTATAAAAATTATACGTGTCAGCAATCATTTTACAAAGAATAAAGTATTTTTTAGTAAGTAAAAAAAAAACAAAAACAAAAAGAAAAACAAAAACAAAAAGAAAAACAAAAACAAAAAGAAAAACAAAAACAAAAAGAAAAACAAAAAAAAACAGTTATAAATTTTGTTTTCCCCGATCCCTAATACTTATTTAACGGTTGGATAGCGGTCGAGTATAAAATCTGTGAAAAAATTTGCGATATCAGTCATTAAAAAAATTGTACGCCCCGTTATTAATAAATTAATGTTATTTTGTGCGGTACATAAAAAATTAACTTTTTGTTTTCGCTTCGGATTTTTGGTTATAGTATGTGTAATATCTCTTTCAGTGCCTGAAATTTATTTTTCGGCTTTGAAAAGAATAAAAAAATCTTATGACAGAACATTAGTTTAAAAAAATTTGAGCTGATGATTAATAAAAGATGTAACGGATGAACAGATATTAGCATTATAAAACAAAACTAATAACCGTAACATGCGTTTTATTTATATAAAAAAAGAAAGAGAAAAAAACTCATTCTTTTACTGTTTGTTCTATTTCTGCCTTTAATAAACCTATAGTTTACATTTTATAAAAAATGTGATATAAATTTATTGAAAATTCTTACAGGAATAACTAAAATTATTTTGATAAATTATTTCATCTCACTTTATCGTAACTAAACAATTTTAAAAATTCTAACGTTTAATTGTATTTTTCATAAGAAGGTCAGTTGAAAATCGCTGGTTCTTTTAAATAGAGAGGAGCAAATTAAATGATTGTAGAACTTTTTTTAAAAACCACGAAAAATGTACAATTAACTCAAATCACTAAATCAACGTCAGGTTCTTTAATTCTTTTACACAAAAACAATTCCTTGAATCCCGACATTGTATAGAACAATATATAGGTGATTTCGCAAAAGTAACTGTTGGTCATCGGACAATTCCAGCAGATTATCTTACTGTGTCATTAACAAAAAAAAAAAAAAAATCAATGAAAAAAATATGTCCAAAGATCACATTTAGATAAATTTCATTGACATGTCATAAAGACCCTTAGCGATTTAATTGTAGATTTTGAATTGTATACCAGTTTACCTTATCAAAGAAACTTCGTTATTTAGAACGCCTAGTAAAGGAACCATTAACAGCATTATTATTGTTTGTTCACTTTTTTAGGATTTTCCGAATATTATAAGCATATAATGTTCAGAATCCTAATAAGGTAGTTCAGAAACAACAGAAATATCAAATAAAAATTAGAACATAAGTCAGAATTAAAATTCTTTCTAAAATAACGTACAACCTCAGAACTACTGATTATAGCGGATGTTAAAAACTGCAAAAATCCTTCAAGAATATATAAAATATAAAATATAAAAAGACCACAAAAATCACCTTTAAAAAAGTCATATCTCATCGAAGAAAGCGAAACATATCTCAAACGTGAGCATAAAGAGCGCTTCGGAGAAAAAATAAAACCGACATTACACAACTTAATACTTCTACCCTCGTGGTGTCGAAAATTTCGAATTTTGGACGAAAATATATTAATGGGAAGATAGTAAATGAAGACATATTTCGTTTCCTTAAGGAATCTTTTAAAGTTGGTGAAAATTTCAAAAAGACACGAAAATATCTTTCCAGCGTGTGAGTATTATAGTTAAAAATTTAAAACCCACACTTAAAACTGGCCACCTTCACGGATAATTATTTAGTTTGATATATCTGGACTTCCAACTTCAAAACTGGGCGACTCTCTGGGCTTCGAAAACCCAAAAATTTGAAAAAACCTCGTATTTCTCGGGTGTATTTAAAAATCGTATTGAAACTTGCAGCCTTAGCAAAAGTTTAAAAAAACCGCCAAAAATTACATCTCCCCTTTGTAGCCTCCTGAGTAATTTGCATTTAATAATGTTGAACCAGTTTATATAAATACGCTCATTCAGGAAAATTACTTTAGTTTGAAACATTTAAATTGCCAACATCAAAATAAGATGACACGTCGAAAATCCAAAAATTCAAAAAAAAATCCCTAGGAACAATAGATTTTTTGATGTTTTATAATTACCGTAAGTAAGCTTTTAAAGTCGAATTTTTACCTGCCCATTTTTTTGTTCAGAATAAGTTAGTGTAAATTATATAGAAAAATACATTTCAATATTTCTATATTAATTTTTTAATATTTACTAACCCCGCTTTTTTTAGGTCAGAATTTCTTTTAATACGAAATTTTCAGGTAGATTTAATTTGTAAAATTTTTTTTCCTAACTATTCATCAAATGTATACTGCCACAGAAATATAAAACACGGATAGACAAGAATTTCAGTCATTATTTGTTAATTAATTTTTTTTTATAACGAAGCGAAAAAAAGAAAACGGCTACCTGAAACTCAAGTAACCCGAAATCGGACCGTTGTACACTGTTTCATATACATCATCGTGAGGAAGTTTTCTTTTTATAACCACTAAAAGGGTGTTATTCTAGGAAGACGATGGTTCAATACATCTGATAGATAAAGAAACACTAAAAAGCAAGCACAATTGCAAAGTAGATGTAATACTGAACAAATACGGAAGTTAAGATATTCTATTGTTGTAAACAGAGACCTGTTTTACAAGATTGCTTGGTATTGTTTTAAAATAACGACTTGGACGTGAGAGATAAACAAAAACAGACTTTTTAGAATTATATTTAAGAGTTTTAAGAGTTCGGTTCGACGTAAAAAACAGGTGAACTTAATTATAATATCAATAATTGGCCAAAATCGTTGCCATCACTAAAAAAAAAAGAATTTAAGTGTCGCTTGCAACCCTTGGAAGATGTAAAAACATACATATAAGCCCAGCGACATATATTTATTAGGCAGAATTTTTAACAAATATTCTTAACTTTAAAAAACACACGCTTTCATACTATTTTTAGGATCGGCTTTTTCAAAATTTAAAAAAATTATATTCAGTGCCGCTACTCAATATGTTCATTAAAATAAACGTTAGAAAATGGGATCTCCTTAGAGATATATTACAATTACAGATAAAAATTGTCCGAAAAATTTTCATTAGAATATTATAGGAGAAAAATATGAACACTCAAAATTTTAAAAATCAAAGCGGGCGATAAACTCGAGTCACCTAATATTCAATGTTATTGTTAAATTTAAAATAATCCTGTTTTATAATAATATTATAACTCATGGCTTTACTCGTGTATTTATGCAACTTTAAAATCTGCATTTGGAAATTAATGAAAAAAATGTTGTTTTATCTAGAGTTATATTTATGTAAAGAGATTCTTTTTCTCTTAGAGGGAAACATATTTATCGCCGTCCAATAAAATTGGACTTCACGTTTCACGTACACCAAACTCTACAATAGTTGAATAAGAATTTCAAATTTGAGTATAAATATAACATTCGCGATAGCAAATATTAAAAATGGTTCCCAGTCTTGTCAATATTTCGGGAGGTCCCAAAGCTTTATCATTGTAATTATTTATTTCCTATTCCTTATTTACCACTTTTATTATATCATTCATTTATCCTATAAACGGTCCATTTACCTACCCGCTAGCTTTGCCTGTGGTTTCACCCGTGTATTAATATCTGTTTAAATTTTTTTGTATTTCCCCAAAAGGTTTATTTCCTACATTTTTCCCCCTTTTTTTAGGGAATATGTATTACTAATATAATATTTAAAACAAACTTTAAGTACCTTTTACAAAAGGTAACGGAAAATCTTGAAAA
Organism: Icerya purchasi; assembly: GCA_039619475.1. Taxonomy (NCBI): domain Eukaryota; kingdom Metazoa; phylum Arthropoda; class Insecta; order Hemiptera; family Monophlebidae; genus Icerya; species Icerya purchasi. Next base: position 207,951,665 of record CM077115.1, read on the forward strand.
TGTTCACTCACTAAATGAAAAACGCCGTATAAGTAACATTAAGATACGTACTATTTACATCAGTGATGAGTTTGTAAATGGTACTATCGCGATTTCAAATTAGTTTTCTTTATTCGAATTTACATTTCCCCATGGTAATTAAAATTGATATATTAATGTTTTACAAAAAATTAGTTTTTTTCCAAATTACGTTTTCTTGATAAATTAGTAGTATTTTAAGTTAATCACGTTTATTATGTTGCTAAACACTCGAAAAAGGTAACGCGGTAAGACTTTTGAAAATTTTCACTTCCTAAGCGAAAAACGTAGTATAAGATGTTTTCACATTAAAAAAAGATTCATTTCATTTTTTTTTTTCTTATTTAATAAGTCATATAGCCTCATGAAGTCTCCGCCATTTAAAACATGAATGTAATTTTAATACATATTCGTTAATGATCGTGATTTTTTCATTCACATTTAAACTAATTCATTTGGTAAAACACTTTTCGGAGTTTCATTATCTATGGTCAAGGGCGTCGATGAGCCAGGGGAGGGGGCAAGATGATAGAAAGAGGATATGACTTATAGGAAAAATAAAATTTATAAGTTGTAAAGGCTTAATATTTTATTAAATAAGAATAAAATCTTAATTAAAACATAATTTTTTCATGGATTTCTGGCACATTGTTCTACTACTTTATTACAAAAGTCTTCCAAATTGTCCATGATTACGCGCCTATGAATACTCATCATAGCCAGTTGATTAAAAAGTTTCAAAGCTCTAGGGGGGACAGCTGCCCCCTGATCCCCACTGGAGACGCCCATGTCTATGGTTTTGATTGTTATACATAATCTTGTTTTTTTTTTTTTTTTAATTTTAGTTTTTCAAAGAAGTAAAACTTATCATATTACAGTGTATATCGCTTTTTATTATAATTTAATGAAATTATGAGATTTGGAGGTAGTGAAAAATCGCACTTCGATTATTTAAAGTAAGCCTAAATTTTTAAAACATGTCGAAAAAGCGCAACAATGACACGCATTTTAGAGCACTTATATAATTTACGAGAATGCTGGATGAAAAATTTATAAATTACAAATTTAAAATTGGATATTTTTGTTGCGAATTTAACATTATGTAAATGCAAAATTATAGTTTCCTTTAAGTACTGAATTCTCGAAGCGTGAAATATCATGCTCTCTGTCATCTGATATTGATTATGACTCGAAAAAATAATTCTAAAAATCTTCTACCGATCTGAAATCATGCTGATTTTCTGTTTAGGTTAATGGCCCTTCCTCTGTACGTGGCTAGGACCACTGCTGCTCCTCGCAGAAGATAGTTGTATGGAAAATAAGATGCTTTTTCCACAAAAAAAGAGCAACAATAAAACAGATTTTTATTAACGTCGATGGTGGTTCCCTATGTTTAAAGATAACAAAACCGAAAAATATTTCTACCGTTACCAACCTTTTTTTTTATTAATTGGGCGCGAACATGCGCTTCTATGATGTGAGATTTCCTCATATCACCAACACGGAACATAAGACACAATTCACCATCTCGTTGACAAACGACCGCATTTCGACTGAACAACAACGTTTGAGTACGTTTCTTTGGTCTGGACAATTTGGCAAATACAACACCGACCATAAATGCTTGAATCATAACACCAGTAATGCTCTGTAGGCACAGAACAAATATCGCTTCTGGACATTGGTCCGTTACGTGTTTTGCGCCATAACCTGAAATGCAATTTTAACACTGTAATAATACGGTTTTAACAACTTTGCAATAAAGATCTTAGTATAACATCACAATTTACGCATTCTGAAGTGCGATAATTTGATCGCAATTTTTCTGCCAGACTCCATATTGGAATACAATTTCTTCGTCAAATTTAATTAAGAAAACTTCTATCTCCAATGCGAGCGAATTATTAATGAAATTCCCAGCTTGAGACGTACTAGTAAAATTAAACCTGCAGCTTCGCCACAATATCGGGATGTAAAGTAAACTGAGTCCCATACCCTTTTAGCAGGACGTTTGGAATTATGAAATTAAGCTTTTCATAATGTACTTAAAGGTCTAATGGGGATCTGATGAGAATACTGGGCCAGTTCCTTTCCTCTTTTGGATTAACTTTCCCCCTGGGATAATTCTTTGGTATAACCAATATTCAATTTCAGATTGGATATATACCTGGAAGCGATTCGGATCTGGAACGAAACAAGTCTCGAACCCGTTTCCTCTGATATTTAGTAGCCAAGCGCCTTAACTACTAGTTTTATAATTAAAATAGATAACGTTAAATTTCTTTTTTCTTAGGGAAACAATTTACGTCTTGAAACCTTAACGTTTCGGAAAGCGTGTAAGCTCTCCGAAACGTTACGGTTTTAAAATTAAATTTTCAAAACAAAGTGTCTACCCCGTAAATTGTTTTCCTAATTATATCCATCATGTAAGTTTTAAATTCTTTTTACTCTCTTTAAATTATCGAGGGTAAATAGGAATAAAACTAAATAAGACCGAAAGATGTGAATTTAAAATTATGATCGGTGTAATTAGCAATTGCAAATACAAAAAACAGGAGATGCAAATTTAATTAAGCAGAAAATACATGCAAAGGCAAATTTAAAAAAAATAAAGTCACGAAGAAAGATTATAGATTATCACGGCGCATTTTTATAATCTACAAATGTGGAACGTTCAAAAAAACACTTCGATTTATTAATAAATAAATTTCTGTATATTTTAATTTGTGCAACACGAAATTAAAATTTTTGCACCGACACACACTGTGTCAGACTGTTAAATATTTTGTTTTTATAAAGAATCTAACGGTTGTTTCAAACAAAATTTAAAACCTACACAAGTGTAATTTCCACTTCTTTTTCCTTTTTTTATACCACCCCGTCTCATATCATATATTAATTATGGCGGCAAAAATTAATTTAGTTCTATGTGCGTATGTGTGTGTGCTGGTTAGTGGTGACAGGAGAGGCAGGCAACTTTAACTTTTTTTTTTTTTTTTTACTAATTTTCAATTCGAGTAGTCAAATTAGAAGAGTTATATTAAGTATTTAGCAATTTTTGTTCTCTTCTTTTAAGGCCTGAAAATATTATTTATCAATGATTCCGTGTCAAACAAAAGTTTACAAAGTTTCGGCGGGACAGGAGTATCACCGATATCTCTATCGATACCGATTCCACCACTGTAACATGTACATCATTATCGACTATCCTAAAGGGGCCTTGGTTAAAAAGCAGCCTTTTTCTCTTTATATAACAAAATATTTGCCATACACATCTTATGCGGGTGTATATTTGTATACGGGAAATTTTCAAAAATAAGAGAATAAAAACGTATAACTGAATTTTTAAATACCATTTTACATTAAATAGGGCACACACATTGAAAATCACGTGTTGAACAAGATGTATGTTCGTGCGTTCTTTCATTACGTTTCATCATAATCGTGCTTATCGCGCAAATCGTCTTTTTTCTTTTCTACCTTATCTCTTCATAATAATTCTATTGTTCATCGCCAAATCGGAAGTGTAACTAACTAGCCCGATCGTTGAAGGAAAGATGGTTCCCCTTTAACCCGCTGAATCGTTTAAAATGTTTCCTCAAGACACCAGTGTTTCTACCATTAATATTCAACAAAGAAACCCCGTCAACCTCGGCAGCAAACCACTTAATAATGTGTCAACCAAAATAAACCCTCCATATTCACACCTAAAAACCAAATCTCGGTAGCACGAAAATTAAATTTAAGAAACTCACAATTGTCGTGTTCTCTCTTGCGGATATCCCTATATAGAAATCAATGTTCAAAGCCGTCAGTGAAAATAATTGGACCTGTCGAGATTACGCTTCCGAAATATCGAGAGAACGGGCTGCGTCCTATTATCAGACGAAAACGCAGTCAACACATTCTCATAGGCAGGCACAGCAAATATTAACGAAAATATTCCAAAGACCACGTTAAATGCTCCAAACCTCCAAGAGACACACTTTATCACACAAGTATGTATTTCGCGATATATTAAATGAATGCCTCTAAAGAAGGTTCTGTAAACCTTCTAGGTATAAAAACGACGTTCGACATAGAAATGCTAAAATGCTATATTAAGGAATGAAGAGGATAAAGATTACAACGTCTACAACTTTGGTCGACAAGTATACAGGTACACGAAGGTACACGATGATGAATTTTCTACAGATCTTTGTAACATTAGATGAAATTTCATTTTCAAAAATACACCGATACAAATCTCCGTAATAAACACAGAAAACCAATATCAATAAATACGTACAAATTCAATTTTTAGTTTTTTTTTAACGAGTATTTAATGCCTCTCGTGACTATTATTCGATGCTTAATTAAACGCTAATTACTAAATATTATTAATGATCTTAATTCTAGTACTAGATACTCTAAACATTATAAATAATTTTGATTTTAATAAGAAGGAACTGAATACTAATTACTAAATATTATTAATGATCTTAATTCTAATAAGAAAGTATTCTCTGAGAAATTAATTTGTGGATATTTCTTGCTTTTTCACGTTTCGGTTTAGTTATAATTTTAATATGTTTCGGTTTATGCATCGTCTTCTTTAAAAAAATATACAATACGTTTCAAAAAATGTTTTTAACCTAAAAAAACGATAATATTATTTTTAGTATCTTTTTAATAAAATTCCGGTATAATTAGATATAATTACAAACAGTATCATTTCTGTACCAATGCGTTCTTATAATTTCATATTTTTACAATATGCATATTTCATCAATATGGCCATCCTTTTCCGAATTGATTAATGCCCGGCGAGTTGCTTTACCGCTATTTTTTACGCATTGATCATTATTCGAAACAATGATCTTCACTAATATCAATAAACTGTCGCAAATTGTATTTCTAAATTTACACGTACTCAAACTAGTTTATTTAATCATCAAGACTTTTTTAACATATGCCCCCAATGTCGCTTTTAACTTCGCGAGTGTAGTAAAATTTTTTATTCTAATTTAACTTTAATTTTAATTAAATTAACCGCTGGAATCTCGGAGGAAACATTTTATTTAAAAAAATATCTGTTCGGCGTCCGCTTGAGTAAAAAGTAGTGTTAAATGGTTTATTATATATATACCTATTAATTCAAAACAAGAAAAAATGCTAAATTTAAAATTCGATGTGACCACCTGCTGTTAAACTGATTTGTCTGGTTTTAAATTGAACAAGGAGAAATCAATTGTAATTCGGTTATCACATGATTACAGGAAAAATGGGGAATACGGGAGGTGTATCATATAGATAATATGATTTGCAAAGGGGGGTTGTTATTCAAGAATAAACAGAAATAGGAAAAATAAAATACTTTTAGTTCAGTGTAGACAGGTAGCCCCACCTAGAAAAGAGAACAAAAAAAAAATAAATAAATAAAAAGAATACGGTATATAAGTTATCGCATTTCTTTGGAAGAAGGTGTATTATTAAATAGTAAGAACAGTGATTTAAAAACTTTCATTTATAGGTAATTTACTCGAGAAGAAATGCGAATCATAGACAACTGGAAAAACCACATACGGTGATTTTTTAACCGCAGTATATTTCCGATAGCAGCGAATTGAACTGGACCAGTTTCATGAATCAGATTAGTCTCAGGTCGATACTTTAATTCTTAGTAATACGATTAAAAGGAGGAAATTCCGGAGTTTTGGAAGGGGCGTGGTCCCATGCACCACATCATCAACACCGTGGCGCCGAATATGCTTGGTATAAATTTCGAACTATTTACTTTCTTCCGGTAAAAGTTTATATATTACTTTCGGTCATTTATTTATTTATTTCGCGCGAAAATAAATGTTCCTCCATTTTGGTGTCCTTTCATCCTCCGTAGTCTTCAGATGAAGATCGTCGTGAATTCCACCTGCTTGAAATAAGCGCCGATTGAGAACAGTTCTAATTTAAAAACCTTTATTAAGCCAGAAACATTTCTTATCTCTATCTAAAATTACGACGTGAATTATATATATAGCTCTATACACTGTATGTCAGCTCGAACATTTCGACCCTGTTTGGAAAAGGTATCGTTATATAATATACCCTTTGCCGAACCATCTTCGTTCTTTTAACTGAAGCATATAATAAATTTTATCATATGTATTGGTGAAAAATACAGATTTCCAAAATTACTGTATTCAGCTCAATATTATATCGACCGTTTTCGATTAAATTTTAAAATATACATTACATAATTTGATCAGGGTTACACTGATCGAGATAAAAGTTCGGAACAACTTTTTTTATTCGTGTAAAATATCTTACTTTCTTCCAGACCAATTTTCCCTACAACACACAATAGCGCGTTAACTGCAACGCGTATTTTTATGTTTTCATTTTTGAAATTCCTTTAAATATTTTTATTTGTTGCACAGAAACCGCATTATCAAAAATAATCAAAAATTTTAGATAATAAATAACTTTCGGATTGTGTTTAAAAAGGAATTTAATTCGCTTAACGTTTCGTCGACCAGCTTACACTAAAATAAAAATTAAAAATAAATAAAAAAGGCAAAAGATCGATGACAGTTGAGAATAAAATAAAAACGTAACATTAATAGTTTTACTAGAAAACAGTATTAAATATTAATTATTAAATTCCCTAGGTGTAACATTTATACAAATATTTTATAGCATAAGTTAAGTTTCTCTGTTATAATAAATTTTTTCATAGAGGCCCAGGGTTCCTTGGGGAAGGGAAGTGTCCCCTATCCTCTCGTGGATCCGCCACTGTACACAGGTCTAGGTAAATCTAAAAATGCGCAGCATTTCGTCCAACTCCAAGTAATCTCATGAAAAATGTAAATCGGCGATTCACTTTGTATGCATTGTTGTTTATAAGCGGACATGAATTAATTTTTTTCACAGCACATACTCTTCACAAGTAATTTAAATCCCAGACCACGAATGCTCGTCTCTGCAAAATCAACGTCACTACCATATTCTTTACACTTAACAAACTGTTTAAGCTCCGAAAAAAAAAAAAAAACTAAAATAATTAATTAAACGATAGGAAACACTTTTTCATTAAACTCAATCTGAGTCTCACCAAATGTACTCCCAGTTTCGATGAGGACGTACTTAGATTTACCTCTTCTTTTTCCATATTGTACCGATTCTAGGGAAGTACAAATTTACTTCTTTTCCGGTTCGCCCGATTTACTGTATCACCTGGCACGTGTCTCTTGCGATGCATTTTTCGAATAAGCGTACACGTGCACTCGACAAACTGAAAAATACGTAGGTACACTCCGTTTGTTTGCTTCTCGACTGGTTATGACACTTATAACTGACTATATACACACGCGCCCAAGTGCATATATATATACGATCCCTGACCTTGTTCAAGTCACGTAAGTATGAATTTCGGTATTAACAACGAAGAAAAAAGCTCTAAATTGTGCGCATCCATAGTGGCGTGCGCTTTTCGAATACTTCCGGGTCAAATAAGTTTCCGGGGGCTCAGTATAACATCTTTAAAGTTCATAAACTATCAATTAAAGCAAAAAAAAAAACAACAAAAAATTCTATTTTTTTACACATATTAATTACAGTTTTTAATTTAACTTTTAGGGAATGAAAAATGAAACCAAAATTCTTTTTCACATGTTGTTGTTACCACTTAATTTACTGTTCACATTTTAAAATGTTTAATTTTTTATTAAATTTAGAAATTTAAAAATATTTTAAAAATACATAATTATTACAGTTTTTAATTTAACTTTTAGGGATGAAAAACCAAATTCGAAACGTCAACCGAAGAAAAAAATATGGAAGTGGTTGTTACCGAAAAAAATCGACAACTGGTTAATGAAAAACCAAATTATAAAATTATACCTAAAAAATGGTAGTTTAGAATTTGAATAGAGTAAATTATTAAAAAGAATAGAACGATAGAGTATATTTTCATTAGACTTTATTTCATTTTTATTAGTAATCCGATCCGAATTCTCTTTGTTCGTGAACAAGTAAAAAAAAGAGTATATTATATATTTCTCACTGAGCTATTTTTAATTAAAATTGCAAAATAATAAAAATTAAAAATAAATAAAAATAACAGAAGAACGACTACAATTGTACTTATAAAAACATAATAAAAACGGAACATTAATAGTTTTACTAGAAAAAAACAATATTAAGTATTAGTTATTAAAATTCACAGGTATAACATTTATACAAAATTTTTATATAGTATAAATTAAGTTTCTCTGTTGTAACAAATTCGAGTTTTTGGTTCTTTTTGGGATAGGGGGATGTACCCTCTCGCGTCCGGAATTTGCAGCTGATTAAATAGAAACGGCGCTGAAAAGATTTTTCCGCTTGTTTTCTCGCGGGAATTTTTAAAATATAAACTATTTAATAATGATGCCCTCAATTATTACTTCTTATCAACATCACGCCTGATATAAATTAATCTCATTCACCGGCGGTGAACCATCTACGATGAAATTGAAAAAAAAAAAGAAAAGAGTAATTGCCGTTAGATAATTAAATTAATTACAACGGTAGGCACGTTTTAAATGTCATTAAATAATTAAGTCAATCGTGATTTCCCTTTTGCGAAACTTATTGATACGGTGTTGAAAAACCACTCAATCAACAGTCACGTTTTGGGAATCCATTCTTTCGACCAGACGCGCACACAGTAGTAATGATAATAATAAATGTTAAAAAGACGGAATCGTAAGGTTGAGAGAACCATACACTGAGGTAGGCTGTGAAAGGTCAATAATAATAGCCTTCTCATTGCCGAAAGGAACTTGCTTACAACAAACGATTCCCAAATAAAACTACTCATCCCATCTTAAGTTACTAAAAATGAAGGAATTCTGCCGACTGCTTTAGGCTATTAAAAAGAAACAAAAAACTTGGAGGAGGGTCGTGAAGTCGGCTCCAGAATCTTTCCGAACATTGTTCGATCCCTTTTTTCGACCGTTCAGAATTTTGACGTTTTAAAAATTACACTTTAAATCGCTTATTACTACGAATCTAGAACTGTAGTAATAATAATAATTTACTCTTATATTAATTAGTTCACAGACGCTTTTGCATGGAAACAGATTTACCAATGGTATGTTGCGTCTCTACACTGAACAGAAAACACGACGTGAACGATTGTACACCTTCGACACAAGGAACCCAGTCTTTATTGTTCAACGATTCCACTTCGAGATCACCGTGTGTTCTAACTATCAGACACCAAACAACCGCGAAACACAACCAACTAAGAATGAAGTTCATTGCGAATACTAGAAGGGTCCATCTCCACTGTGCGTCCACTAGCGTCGTGAATATATCCTGCAAATAGGGCACATCTTCAGATTTTTCATAGTTAATGTAGTAGAAATAATAACAGTAATAATGACAATAATAATAATAATATTAATAATAAAAATAATAATAATAATGACGGAAAGCATGCACCTGTTGAAGAAGCTATGCACAAAGATAATTAAAACGGTATATTTATACGAAACAATTCGATATTTGTGAATAAAATGTTTTGCTACACGATAGCCTCGGTACTAATTAAGAAAGCCGATCAAGATAAACTCCAGTTTTAATAGATGTTTATTTTTTTTGTTTGCAGTTGTTTAAGATAATAAATGCTAGAAGGTGCTTAATTAAAGTGTTTCTAAATGCGATAGTTGCGAAGACTGATGATAACATGCAGGTATTTAAAAAAAAATTAATTAATTAAAAATAACTGACCACTTTCTATTGAAGGGATAACAGTTTAAAGAGGGATATATATTCGTTACATTTTAATACATTAACGGGTTGCAAAATGATATTTATTGGAAATAACACACATTGCTCAATCTTAAGTTTACATTCTGTGTCGAAATTTTGTATTATTTACATTCTTACTATCTGTAAAATACTATATATATATATATATATGTGGGGGGGGGGGGTGTGGGTGTGTGTGTATAACCTACGCAGAAAAAAGAAAAAAGCCTACTTTTAAAAAAATTTCACAAAGAAACCTTTTACTAATTAAACCAGAGCGTCAATAAAGAAAGAAAAAAAAAACATCTAAAGAGGAAAACGAAAATTTTCTAAAATCAAAAAATCAAATTTGAAACGTTTTGAGTCCCGAAATACAATATGTTTAAGGTTTAACGAATGTTAGCGCTGTGACGGGAAAGTGCCTCAGCACCACATTTTTCAGCTACTCAATTAAAGTACTTCACAGATCGTTGTGCAAAGTGACGATTGAACCCGAACCTTGAAAATTTAAACCAAGAACACAGCAACGAGCGGCTCATGGAAATAACTTTTTTAACGTCAACAAAACAAATACTTGCGCGTTTTAATTTTTAACACTATTCACTAAACTATGAACAACACCAACCGTGTATCAGGCTTTTTTACGAGTTTATTTAAACACGGAGAAGTAATTTTAAAATGTCGTTCCAAAATATTATCATAAAAAAACTCCACTTTTAATACTGGCGATTTGCCATCAATGAAACTCAAACACTATCTCTCATTTCCACCCGTCTCTCTCAGTTTTCTCCATACATCTATTCATACGACGAGTTGCCATACTTTTCTTTCAATTTTTCCACACACCTACATCCTATTAATTGCTGATCTTAACTTGCCCTATCAAACCTTTCCTTCATCATGTTGTCAAATCGGAGGTTTTAAATACCTTTGGCTCTCTTTTCCCTAATCATTTTGCAGTCTTCACTGACGGTTCCAAAGGACCCAGTAGAATTGGCTCGACCTTCTTTTATCCTTCCTTAAATTATTCTGAAACCTTCAAACTTCCTTCCTTCTGTTCAGTTTTCTATGCCGAGTCTACTGCTATCCTGCGTGCCGTCCAGCTGTGGATCAGAGAGTGACAAATCAACAGAAGAGCGGAAAAGAGAGTCTAATTAGTTTTGCTGAGATTCCATCGAGAAGAATGGAGAGACCTGGGGTAATTCGGAAAAGGAAGACTTCAGGAGCTATTATTATTATTATAGGAACATGGTCACTACCGAAAGAACCTGAAAGGGTTCCAGGTAAAGGAGAAGAAAAAGTTAAATCAAGTGAGTCGGAGATAGGAGCATTCCTAAAATAGGTTGGGGAAAGATCATTACGAAGTACCAAATTATCAGAAAGGATAATATCCTCAAGGATGGAACCATTGTTATTAAAATAATAAATTTGCTTTTATCGCTAATCCATTTAATTAGCGTTTAACTGTGTCTACCTTAACGGATTTTATATAATCCAGAACTGATATAAATTCAGATCAAATCGTGAACCACATTTGTTACGAAAAAAAGTGTTAACGTATTGTTGAAAATAATGCAATGCAGTATGGTCAACCTAACACTTTATTCAAAGATATTACATGGTAGTAACCGGGGATACACGGTACATTTAGTTATAAGTGCGCCAATCAAATTAAATAATCGATCGACATTTCACCAATTACATGCTATTCAAAACGCTGTTTCAGAGACCTCGGCAAAAAAACTTCATTTATTAGCTATCTTCTTTGACCTATCCAAGGCTTTTGACAAGATACCAAAGCACAAAATTATGAGTCAACTCTTCCGTTGGAATTTCTATGGAAACTTAACAACATTTATTTTTAATTTTCTAACTAACCGGAATTTCTTCGCGCCGATTGGAAAAAATTCATCTTATTTACGCCCATTGATAACTGGTATTATTCCACAAGGTTCAGTGCTGAGCCCGATACTTTTCAACATTGCGATTAACGACTTGGCAGATACTATTCATTCCTCAGCCAGAAGTTTACTGTTCGCTGATGACCTGACAATCTTCGTGCATTGTCGAACTGTATCCACTGGCGAACACGTACTACAAGAATGCACGAACCGCCTGGTTACTTGGTGCTCTAGAAATGGACTATGCTTCTCAAGTAACAAAACATTCGCAATGCACTTTTGCCGCAATCGCAACTGTGCGCATGAAATACGTATCAATCGTCAGAACACGTCTCTTCGAAACGAATCATCAGTTCGATACCTTGGCTTGTTTTTAGATAAAAAGCTTTCTTAGAAACCTTACTTGAGCTATATTAAAAAAAACCTGTACCCGGAAAATGAACATTTTAAAGAAATTGTGCTTACTGAACTCCTCTATTACGAATCTATTGTTGTTTTATCCGGTATAAAAACGAGTACGGAGCTGCGTTATATTCCACAGCGCGCTCTTCTGTTCTCAACTCTCTAAACGTTGCTCAGAATACAGATCTCCGCTTGGCTACTGGAGCATTTTGCACACCACGCCAATTGACAGTTTCCACTCTGAATCATCCGAATGGCCTTTTGATATTCGCCTCGACTAACTTTGCAGTACAATCTAATGCTTCCGGTTTTTCATCACCATAGTTGGTCTCATCATCGACCCCGCCTTCTTCAAGACAGTCGCAGTCAGTTTCGAACATTTTTAATATCATCTTGACAAAGATAAACGCTCCAGATATATCGATACTTAGGTTCTCCAGTGCTTTAATTCCACCGTGGGATGACAACCCAATCAAGATAGATTTCTCAACACTCACTATGAGAAGGGATTGCGCATCCACTGATCAAATAGAGGAAAACATTCGTACACGAACCTCCGACTCGTCTCTTTTTTTACACCGACGCGTCTAAATTCGATTCGTTTGCTGGCTGCTCAGTCGTCTCTGATGATGTCGCTATAATCCGTTATTCACTTCATTTACTGTTTTCCATCCTATTCGCCGAATTATATAGTATCTGTCCGTAATGTGTTCAGATTCTCTTTCAGCCATCAACACTTTGTCCAACGTGTTCAGCCACGATCAACATCCGATAGCCAAAGAAGTTCTCAAATTAATATCATCGAGACCAGATCGATCACGTCCATGTGGATTCCTGCCCACGCTGGTATTCGAGGAAACGAACTGGCAGACACGGCTGCAAAAGAGGCTGCTGTTACTCTGCCGGTGCCAAGCATTCCTGTTCCAGCAGCCGATCTCAAGATCTATATAAAATGTGGTTTAAAGGTTCTATGGCAGAGGAAATGACAGCAAACATCACAAACGAATAAGCTTCGCTCGATCAAATCATCAGTATCACCGTGGAATATATCACTTCCAAATCGAAGGGATGATGCAGTCATCACCAGACTCCGATTGGGTCACACACGGCTGACCCACGAATATTTGCTAAATGGAACGGAAGCTCCTCAATGTGCCGTATGCAGTGTTATCCTCACCGTCCACCATATCCTCACCGAATGCCCTTCATACTCCTTGGGAAAAAAATTCTTCAACCTGCCTTCTTCCCTTCCCCTCATCCTTAATGACAACTTCTCTTCACTGTCCAACTTAATTCTTTTCCTTCATAAGTCCAGAATATACTCATTAATCTAAACTGCAATTGGCATGTAAATTTAACTTAATAATAATAATAATAATAAAATTAAAAGCTTAACACGATACAAATGAATTTCAACAATTAAACATTTAGATTTACCACAACAAAACCGAAAACCTAGGAAATCTTCACCAATAATCGCACATTGTACGGTCCGAACTCTATTTCATAAGCCATTAAATTTCCAGCGATTATAGAAATTTGAAATATAATTCCTTTAAATAAATCAAAATCGAGGGAAAATTATTTAAAACAAAATCTAAAAAACAGAAATCTCTTTTTCCTTTTTTTTCTAAATCATACACTACTAATAACTTACAACTAGTATTTTAGATTTTTTGTATTAAATTTACGTTATTATCTACTCAGGAATATATATATATATATATATATATATATATACATGTTTGTGATATACATGTATGTGCAGGTACTGTAATTTTCAGTTAATTTTCTGCCCTATGGAAGTGGCTACAAAATTTTATCCTCTTTATCGTTGCTCAGTTATCTATAAATAGGATAGAATTTTCTATCCACTTCTACCCTATTTTTTCGTCCTATCCTCCGAGCTGTTTGCATTAAAATTAGCTATAATATACTATATAGAATCTCAGCTAAACAACATCCTGATATTTTCAGACTCCCTACCAGCTTTATCCTCCCTGAATAATTACCATGATAAAAAACTTCATTCCATTAGCCAAGAAATCATCCAAAAACTAGTTAACTGCAATAAAAATGTGGATTTCTGTCCGGTTCCTTCTCACTGTGGTATTCCTGGGAATGAAAGCATTATTTAAAGTTGTCTTAAACAAAGTCGTTCGTAAACAACATGACATCCAGCCGCTTACTGTAAAACAGCTATATGCAATCTAGCTACTTAATTATGTTTGTAAAAATAGAGGATTATTATTTAGCATTGAAATACATGGCGGAATAACGAGGAAATTTTCTGAAGAGATAGCCTTATTACCTCGTTTTAATAAATCCCATACACGAATGCAAGCAGCATATACCATTACTACCGAGATGAAAACCGACTTCCAGAATTATAAAAAAAGACATAAAAAGCGGGTACATTTTATCTCAATGAGGGATATTCGAATTCTATCTCCTCAGAACGCGCAGTCCTTTATTCTAATTTGCTTGGCCTTGGCCTCCCGACCCCTTACTGTGCCCACTACATTCTTGCTCTTCCTTCTCTTTCTGTTGTTCCTATATTGGCTATCTTTATTTCTTCTGTTTCTAATCGCTTCCTGATTTAACTTTCAAGTCCCTACGTTGCATTATTTGTTAGTTCTTTGTGCTGGGTAAATGTCCTGAGTTGACGTGCCCAAAAAAAAAAAAAAAAAAAAAAATTTAAGATGTGAGAATAACCACATTACAATTAATTGATTATCCAGCTAATATGTATCCCTTTTTGATTATTGTTTTTATTAGCCATATTTAGGGTGTGTACATGGTTTTCTATGTATCGTGCGGATGAGTGTTATGTGTGGGTGTGCGTGTAGGGATGTACATACTTGTCCATGGAATCATGTGTATGTATATGTGTATAAATGGGTGCATATATATGGTACATATATTGACGTTATGCACTGTTAATATGTAACTCTTAGTTCGATGTATATTTATGGTCAAAACAATATGTACAGGTTTAGGTGTGTATGTATATGTATGTAAAATCTGTGTATGAATGTGTACATATATATCGCTTCATTTTTATTAATACTATTTTTATTCGCTTATTTATAATTGTGGATCATCAATTTGCTATTTTGTCTTTTATTTACTCTTATTTATTTATTTATTTATTTTATTTATTTTTTTTCTTTCTTTTAAAATCACAGGTTACGTTTCATTTTTCTGCTCATTTTTATTGTTAATTAATCTTACTTTTATATATCTTTAAAATTGTAGGCTGCGTTTTATTTTATTGTTCGCTCAGTTATATTTTGTTAATCAATTTTACTTATTTTACTACGTACCTGTTGATGTATATTTACATATTTCTTTAATTCTACTACTTTACACTGAGCGCATCTGTCGACCTTGTGTAACAATAATGATAATAATAAGAATAAACAATGATTGATTGATTGAATGAAATAGCCGACCTGCCTACTAAACAATCCTTAAACGTTTCTCCTATTCCCAATATATTCCTCTTACAGATTTGAAAACACATTTAATTCTTTAACATAAATTCAGTCCGGAAAATTCTGGCATCGTGTTCCCTATACCAATAAGCTGAAAAGAATTTATCCTTCTTCCAACTCCTACATAGGTGCTACAGATTTATTCCGAAAGGACGAAGTATTTCTTACACACATACTAACCGGTCACTCCCTGCCACTCATAGTTTTATATTGAGCAAAAGTCCACTTCCAGTCTGTGATTGCTGCGCATTACTCTTTCCTGGCATATCCCTTCCTTTAATTTTGGTAAACAATTCTTCTGAAGTTAGCTGAGGCCTTCAGTTTCTAAAATCTATAAATTTGCACTAGCACATATAACTTAAGCCCTTCAAGCTACGCCTCTAGCCACTGGACTGTCCACAATGCTAATCAAGGGGACAAAAAATATATACGGCTCTTAAGATTTATTTATTGCGCGCCTAGAAGAGAGAAAAATCTAATTTTTACTTTTGGCCGATTACTATTAGAGAGTTGAGAAGTTTAAACAAATTTAAAAAAATGAAATCTTTCATTTAGCGACTGCAGCGACAATTTTGGCGCTCATGTGTGAAGCCGATCACGTCGTCTGAAACCTTTCAATCTAGTACTGTTTACCACGGTCATTAACTTCCATTCAGGGCTTCGAACCGGGACTAAACTGAAAATAAAAACCTGGAGATAACCGTTATAAATTTATCGGAACTAAAAACCCTGAACTGAGCCGAAGAAATACACCGGTTCACTCCAGTTCATGACACTCGCGGCGACACAAAGAGTATAGGATGATCAAAATAAACATTGCCTTCATTGTGGCATTCATAATACGAGAATGCACAAATATGGCAACAATATTGCAATTTTCAGCCTTAGTTGTGTTTCTGCAAATGAAGTAAACTTCTTCTTTCATTCATGTATTAAGTGACTGTCACAAATTGAGATAGATTAGAGATGGCCCATAAATCGACAGATTCAGTCTCGATCGTGCAACTTGGAATTACATCTTTTCTTCAGCAAACCTGTAACTTTTAGACACCGAGATGTGGCCTCGAGCCATGGAATTTTACTACCTAGGCAGATTTCGGTTTTTCCGCAGCATCTTCATGTCTCAGGGAGTATGCGGAAGCACTAACTCCGCTGGTTTATACAATGTATGTTTTTTGTGTTTTGTTAATTGTTTCGGTAAGCGTAAATTCGATGGGATCAATTTTTGTTCCTAGTCAATTTAAATGAAGTCGTTAAATCGGAAAAAATTTCGTAATTTGATCACTCGAACTCGTTGGCAATCCAATTTCGGTCCAGGCAGGGGTTTGGTGGCTGCAGTTCGTCACACGCTATGGTACATGCCACAGCTTGATTTAGCTCTTTTTTTTGGTTGTCCGCGATTTTTTCTTCGTTCAAAAGAATTAAGCTTTCCTCAATGAAAAAAAAAAGTCCAAACTTGTTGGGGACGTGTAGGGTTACTGAAAGTTTTGTATCATCTCAGTTTTCAATAATATGTAGCGTTCATTACGCGATTTTTCGTAATTTACGATACATTACCTCCGGATTGTCCGAGTTGTTTGTATCCGCCCGTCATACTTACCTCAGATAATCGCGAATCTATTGTAATCACTTTATGCAATTGATTTATTTTTTAAAATTTTAAATGGGCAAAAATAAGACAAATGCTAGCAGAGATCTTTTTGCATATATCAAAACGGGAAAAGTAAATATTTGTAGTATATGCAACACTTTTATAAAGGGAGATTATGCTACAAATTTGAAACTGCATTAACTTTGGAATGTCTGAACAAAGAGACAGCTCTTAAAGCATGTGACTGTGTTCATTTGAAGTGTTGAAGTATTTTTGATTCAAAAAAACTTTTACAATCGCAGCTGTTCCTGCAGAAGATAATGATTTTTCGATAAGTTCAGAAAATATTGCTAATACCGCAAACAGCTTTTTAACCGACTTCAAAAAAGGAGGAGGTATTCAATTCGACTGTATTTTTTTATTTTATTTTTTATGTGTGTTACCACAGAACTTTCTTCTAGATGAACCGATTTTGATGATTCTTCTTTTATTTGAAAGGTGATGTTTGTCATGTGGTCCCATTTAAATTTGATCAGGGTCCGACCGGTAGTTTTTGAGTTATCCTTAATAATGCGGGAGATTGAAGCTTTTTGGATGCTTTTCATTCATGATTGTTTTCACCGTCGGATTAGATTTTTGACTTAAAATACTATAAATTTGCCAAATTACCATGGAAATGTAGCTTTTGGTGTTTTTACCGTGGAAATAAATGTTTTAATTTAATTGAATAAAAATGCACTAAAAAGTAAAAAATAAAATGCTTTTTTACAAAAAATAAATACCGACTTCAAGGTTTATTATAAAAATTTAAAGATGCACTAAAAAGTAAAAAATAATTACTCCCGATAAAATATATATATCAGAGTGATATAACTTAAAATGACATTATCGTAATTCTTATACAACATTAACTTTTTGGAGTTGGCATCAAATTCATATTAAAAGAATAATTAAAAACTGCATTAAATGTTGATTAAATTGTTCCTAACATGAATTTAATTCCAACTCCAAAAAGTTAATGTTGTATAAGAATTACGATAATGTCATTTTAAGTTATATCACTCTGATATATATTTTTTCTAATCGGGAGTAATTATTTTTTACTTTTTAGTGCATTTTTAAATTTGTATAATAAACATTTAAGTATCGGTATTTATTTTTTGTAAAAAAGCATTTTTAAAATTCTGGGAATCCATTGATGATGGATAATAGAATAAATATATTTACTTCGGCAATGACACCGAGTTAAAATATAGAGACGCACTGGAATTTATATTAAAAACAAGGTTGTAAAAATATTAGAAAAATATAATATAGATAATCGGCAAATTTATTTCATTACTACGGACAACATGATTTCATTTGCCAACTTATTAGGAACCGAGGTAGAAGACAAATATTCAGTTATTGAAATTGTGGATGAAGCTTAAAATCACTTTAATTGTGCTGTGCATACTTTGCAGTTAGCAATTAAAAATTCTATTACAAACGCAGATACTTAAACGAATTCACGATGCCCGGGAGTTAGTAAAAAAGTTGCGAGTTCCATCTCTCATATTGAGAAGTTAAATATAGTTTATTATTAAACGGTCAGTTTTGATTGTCCAGCAAGATGGAGTAGCATATGTAACATGGTAAAATCTTTTGAATACATTTCTGACGAGAAATAATTTAGATTTAATAAAAATTTGGATTATTATTTTGCGGAAAATAAATGGATAAAATTAAAATTAATTATAGATACAGTGGAACTCCAATTATCCGCACTCCAGCTACCCGAATCGCCTTGAGAATTTTTTTTTGGTGGGGTCGACTCAGTCAACCGAGGGCAGCTACCCATGACGCTATTAGACTATGTTAGAAATTAAATTTTAATCCGGTCAAAGATCGATGAAATACATTTGGAGGCGGAAAAGTTAAGATATAGGAAGCATATTATAAGGAGTAGGAAAATTCTAAAAGGTGAGCGTACAAAGGAAGATTGGAACACTCAAACAGCACGTGGTCAGGATCACAAACGAAAGTAAGATCACTAGAGTACAATGGACACAATAAGCGGACGGGGAAAGAGCAAAACTATACCGAGAAGATGGCAGCAAAATGTGATTGATCCGCAGACGGCAGACAGCAATAATGAGAAAAGAGCTTGGAACAAACTGAAAGGCATTTCAACTAAGGGCTCCAGGTACAGAAAGAGAAAGAACAAAAAAATAAATGTGAAATTGAAGATAAAGAAGGAGAAATAGAAGAGGATGAGGAAGACGTGTCGTTTAAGAACATAAGAACGATTCTTTTAAAAATTCCTGGTTGCTCCGAAAGTAATGCAGAAGATGTAGGCGATCGGCTTGCTTGTGATTATTCGGACCTTGGGTATCAAATTCTAAACGATGATGAGCTAATTGAAAGTGTAACTCGAATGGAAGAAACTGATGATGACCAAGAGGATGACGTGGATACTAAACCAGGCGCGGATCAGGTCCGGTCACAATTAATCCGGATAATTGGAGTTCTTTTGTAACTCCTAGCAGAAACAACTTTTAAGTTGCAAAGTGAACAATCAATTCTTTAAGTTATTTTTACAGAAAATACAAAATGAAATTACAAAGTTAAAAAATTCCTTTGCAGATATTTTACATAACTATCTAATAGGGAAGCATCGTTATCAGGAATGACAGGGTATTAGGGGATCCGCGTTATCAAATTTTACTTTCACATTTCAAAAATATTTGGAACAAATTACAATTTTTGGAAAAATCATCCATAAATAAAGAAGAAGAAGCATTCTATTAAATAACTAAAATACATATCCTCATTTATGTAAAATTGTAAGGGTGATTTCAGGAGCTCCAGCAGCGCAAATTAATGTTAAACGGGTCTTCTCTAGTTTAAAGTTTATTTTACGAGATAACGCAGATAATCTGAATGGAAATATATTGGAAAATATTTTAATCATCAGAAGTAATTTTCATTTTTTTTTTTAATTATACAAAATACGGTAAATATGAAAATTTGTTTTGTTACCACCTAGTACTTTATTATTATTTTATAATCAAATATTTTTCGTTTAATAAAGTATTATTATCACATTGTACTATATACATATTTAAATTACTTCATCTAAGCCGATTATTTATTTATATTATAGCTTCCATTCAAATAGTCTGATCATTACAATGCTTTAAACTATTCAATTAAAAATAATATTAATATAGATCATCCGTTCAATAACGTAATATATAAGACACGATTTTTTAAATATGAGAATAAACTAATTAAAGTAAAACAAATGAATAAATTTATAGATAAATTTTATGTAAATAAATTTCAAGAAATATTGAATAATTATAATGGAATAACGTATCAATTTTTCCCAAGTATAATAGATAGGTTTAAAAATAATCAATACACGCCAAAATGTTTTAATGTTCAATTTATAACAGGGCATGGGATATATTTATATAAATTTAAGATATCTGATTCTGACAACTGTGTAATATGTAATTTTATAGATGATGTTTTTCATATCCTACAAGGATGCAATTATAATAATAATAACGGACTCTGTAATTATGATATAAAACAACTTGTTCAAAATTATTTTAATGAATTTAATAAATTTACAATAGAAGAAATAAAATTCCGGAAAAATAATGTACATTTATATTAAGTAAATAGTAAAAATATATGTAGATATTGTAAAAAAAACTGTAAAATGGCAATTAATATAATACCAAATACTTAATTGGATGGGTTATATTAATTCCGTTATTATAATGAATCAATATTTTTAGTAAATAAATGTACCCTACCCGAAGTTTCGGAAATAGGGAAATAAAATGCTTTAAACTATTATATAAATTAATTTTTAATAGAAATAAAGAAAATTAAAAAATTAATATAAAAACGGTTCCCATCTATTGTTTTTCTTTCCTCTTATCAATGAATAATTCTCTTATGCGGTAGGATTTTGAATGATACGTTAGAAAAATAGATGAAAGAGAATTTCATTAAATACGTTAACGAGTTTTCAATAAAAAAAAAAACCACGAAACGAGTGAAAATAATGCATTTTCTCACTTTAACCTCTCCTGTAACAAATCCCCATACTTCACTTACAACTTCTTAGAACTGTCGTCTTCTCCTAAGCTATTTTCTAAATCTCTTCCGCTTCCTGCAATACATAACGAATTTAACCAAACTCTGCACTTTCCAGCTCAGCACGGTTTTTACGGGTGGCTCAAAATCTGCTTCAAGTGTCAGAGCTGCTTTTATTCTTCCTGATATTAGCTATTCTGAGTTTTTTAAACTTCCTTCCTTTTCTTCTATCTTTTTAGCCGAATCCATGGCTATTTTACGTGCTATCATTCTTTTTATATCCTCAACATCCAATTTATCGAAATTCGTCACATGCTCTGATTCGAAAAGCGTTTTATTAGCTATCTCGTCTCCGTTCCCTAAACCCTCGTCAGATCCTATTATTCTTTATATTCGTTCCTTAATTTATAATTTATTAACATCCCGTTCTATACTAATTGACCTGCTCTGGATTCCGGGCCACTGCGGCATCGTTGGGGTAACGATCTTGCCGATTCTTTGGCATGTCTAGCTGCAGTAAATGACCGTTTCATAGACGGATTCCTCTCCCAATGTATTTGCCCTCTCTTCTATCGTTTTCACCATGACTACTGATCTTTATCCGTCTCTTTTCTCCAATCCTAACTCCTTTTGCCTTGCTATACAACTCTCTCCATCCACTTCTTCCTGGTTTAATAATTTCCCCTGCATCAGCCGTTCTGTTATTTCCTCCATAATTCGCCTCCGCTTTAATCACAGTCTCCTTCCTGCCTCCTTCTTTCGTTTTAATATTGTTCAGTCTCCCGTGTGTCCCTTTCATCCTCCTATCTTAAATTTGACCTGTGAATTTGCTTGGCCTTGGCTTCTCGACTCCTTACTGTGCCCACTACATTCTTGCTCTTCCTTCTCCTTCTGTTGTTCCTGTATTGACTACCTTCATCTCTTCTGTTTCTAATCGCTTCCTGATATAACTTACGAATTCCTACGTTTCATCATTCTGTTAGTCATTTGTGTTGGGTAAATGTTCTGTGTCGACGTGCCCGAAGAAAAAAAAAAATAATATATTTGTAAAAAAATGCAGAGTATATTAATGAAATACACCGGAGCAAGAGTATATTTCAAAAAAGAACTCATAAAACCTGATAAAATCAGGCTGATGATCTAAAATCGGGTACACTCTACATGAGAGGCAATAGCTTGATACGAATCAGGGCTTTGTCAGTTAGGCGACGAAAGAATTATATACCGTACACTATTTTTGGTTGTAATAAATGTATAATTTCGCTCGCTGCTTGCACAGCGTACTAACTGACGAATATATATACACACATATATATTTGTTTCTGTTATTTGTCAGATTTAATAAACCTTTTTAGATAAATACTTCCATTTCACATACTGCAACTATCGAGTGTTTAAGAAAAAATAAATAAGTAAACAAATCGTTTTGGAATTACATTCGATTTCTTAGAGCAAAAAAAAAAAAATATATCGTTGAGCTATCACATTAACTCTGGCGCCCGGGGCATTTTTATTAATGCAACGGAACGATAGCGGGCTGAGCGAGAACCTGAGGTCGAAGCACAGCTAAAGGTCTCCGACAGAGGTATCCTGAATATGGACAAGACTTTTACAGCGGTTCGGATCACGACGAAGAGAGACAATAATCAATTTTCCATCAGATTCGTATTAGACAGCGCTTCGAACAGGGACTCGAAAAGGATCGCATTAAATAATCATCCATAGAGTTTCGCACTAAATCGATCTCTGGTACAGAGGTCCGTATTAAATGTTCGCACCCAAAAACAGGGACCCAAACAAGCATCCTAGATGACGAAGGAGAAATATCAATTAAGCCGAGATATGCCATTTTAATAATGCAAATAATAACAGATAAAACGGTCTCTGCGAACCGACCTGATATAACGTTAGTCGATAAGAAGAATAAACACGTGTCCCTTATTGATATTACAATTGTGAACAACGAAAACATTCAAAATAGATACTCTATGAAAATTAATAAATACATGGAATTAGCCGTAGGGGTTAAAAAACTTTGGACTATGAATAGGGTCAGGATAATATCATTCGTCATATCAACAATGGCGGTTGTACCAGTAACTTTAAGGAAAAGTGCAGTCGAATTACATCTAAACTATGAAAAACTAGTAGCCGATATTCAGAAATCAGTCATCATTGATTCCACTCATATATGCAGAATGTTTAAAGGAACGTAATGTACTTCTCCCTGGTTCATGCCCGAAAAGCTACAACTTAAGCCTGCGAAAAGCGGAGAAGAGAACAATAGTAATAATAACAATGATAATATTAAAGCTGAACGAGTGCGATAGCTTTGAAAAGGATTTGGCAAATGTGACGAAGCGATTAAATTAATTATAGATAAATCCAATTAATAAATATAACGAAGATAATTTAAATGATAACGAAGTCTCTGGTGTAAATAATATACAATTAGCTAATAGTCTCATTAAAAACAATTATAGTCGTGGCACGCATAACTTTAAAACTGATTACATCGAATCGGGTATTAACAGTATTAATGATGATAATAATAATAATAATATTAATAATTATCGTGATGATATTAATTTCGATGTTTCTTATAATTTTACGAAACTTGCTAAGCAGATCCACCACTCAAACTTGGGGGGCCCGTGGCAAAAATATGATTGGGGCCCTCTTAAAATTAAAAAAAAAATATTAAATATTATTCAAAACCCACTAACCCAGTATTTCTGCAAATAAATAAATAATAATATTAATGAAAAGAATTAAAAAATGAAATACTCCCATCAGTCTTGGTTTGGAGTTACCCCATGGCTGGACTGTTTTATTTTCCGTGCTGGTTATTTCGTTCAGTTGATTCAAAATCAAGTACATCTAAGTTTGTTATGGAAGGTAGCGGTTATGACGATAATTGGAGAAAATTGTGCGAAAAAGTTCCAAGCCACGAAAGCAAATCCCAGCAGCACATTAATAATTATCTTTTGTAGAAAGATCGAAAGAATAATCTAGTAACTGCATCAGGTATCGATAAAGAGCTCTTGAACACCATCGTAATCGGGAGGAAAAAGAAAAATGGCGAAAACTTTTACGTAGCTTGATTGATGTTACACTTTTCTTAGCTGAGAATAATTTAGTGTACTGTTGAACACGAAAATTATGGTTTATTTTTATCAACGGTGAAATTTATTAGTAAATACGAGTCTAATTTAAAAGTTCACTTGAATTCTGCGCCGGAAAGTGGTTTCTGACTAAAAACGTACGGATAAGGGGATTTTAACTTTTTAGGTTTTTAGGTCCCCTTTTCATCTGGGGCGCGGGGTAATTTGTCCTAGTTATCCCCCACTTGTGGCGGACCTGTTACTAAGTATAAATTAGGTTACGATGACGATGTGGCTGGCTATTGCATCAAGAAAATACGATTTTAGGGATAAAATAATTAATCGGAAAATCTGCACGTAAGTTGTTAAACATGCTAAAAAGTAAAGTGTTGAAAAAATATTAATTCTAACCATACTCTCTCTGATTCAAAATCAGTATACAGAAAGACACTGGACAAATCTAAAATTAATTAACGATGAAAAATATAATTTATAAGCCTTTTTCAATTGTTCACTGGTTGGATCGATATATCAAATCAAATCAAATCAGTTTATTATTATTATTATTATTATTATTATTATTATTATTATTATTATTATTATTATTATTACAGAATCCATTTATTGGCAAAGATTGCGCGAACGATGGGATTATAGTACAACATAATGATTTGGTACGGGTAAAAAATAAAAAATAACAGTAACAAAGGATCCTTATAACTTAACGCATCAAAAGAAAATAATGTATCTGAAACTAAAATATAAAGAAAAAATTTTAAATTTAACTTAGTGAAACATTAGAAGACAGCAGATCTTGTTAAGGATATACACGTACATACCAAGCATACTCGTACACAGATACTTATCCACATGCCTACACATACACACACAGATATGTATATTTGTATATATATCCGTCTCTAACATCGAAGTAGTCATATTCGCCGCAGTTGAAAAATTTAAAAGTTTAAAAACAAAGAAAAGTACACTTCAGGTTTGAAGGAATGAAACGAAAAATACGAGAGTAACTGGAAGAACACGAAGGATAAATTTAAACAACGTTTGCAATTTATAAATAAATACCGGATTAATGATGAATAGGTCGCACTCTTACGCACTTGAACTACTACTGAAATTCTCTAATAAACATTCGCGTCTCTTTTTGTAATTTTCTCAGGTGTTTAACAATATTATGATCCAAGAGAAGATTTACTAAATGATTATAGAGCAATATATAAGTTGCCTGCATTCTGGAATGGTATTTATTAAATTTTGGTATTTGCCACAGCCCCTGGTTATGCCGCCCTTAACGAAGAATCCAAATTCATTTTTGTATTTAAGTAGCAATGTTAATAACTGAGTTTTATATAATACGTTAATGTTAGAAAGATTACAAAACGAACCAGAATCATTATTCTTGTTGACCAATTTAACTAACCTTTTATGCAAGTAGTTTATTTGTTTTAAATGATATTCCGCAACATTGCCCCAGTGCATTATACCGTATATTAGAAGTGGTTGATAAAGGGACAGATAAAGCCGGTATAAGTGGTTTCCACTGAAAAACTCACTCGGGTAATAGAAAATGTAATTTAGTTTTCTAAGTTTTTGTGCTAAATAAGTTGTATGTGCATTCCACGTTAATCGACAGTCTAAGGTTACACCGAGATACTTAATTTCACTAACTTTTCCTATTGCTGTATTACTATTTAAATATAATCTCACGCTATCCCACATTTGCTTTGGTGAATATGACTATATACCAAATATTTTGTTTTCTTTAAATTGACTATCAGCTTATTATTATTAAACCAATTTAATACCGTATTTACACGTCCTTCTGAGCTAGGTTTTGCAGAGTCTGAATATTCCGCGAACTAGTAACAATTACTGTATCATCGGCGTACGTGAATATGTGCCCGATAAATTTTTGATTACACAACTCATTAATATATATCAAAAATAAAATGGGACCTAAAATACTGCCTTACGGGACTCCGAAATTCTGAATCATATAACTACTCTGCACATTATTTATTTTTGTCACATATTTTCTTTGAGATAGGTATGATTTAAACCAATCGTATATCTTCCCGCGGAAACCGGATGAATATAATTTTTCTAAAAGAATCTTATGATCAATTATATCAAAAGCTTTGCGAAGATCAAAATAAACCGCTAAACAAGATTTTCCGCGTTCTAGATTCTCAATGATATATGATATGTGTTTGAATAGTGCTAAGTCGGTACCTTTTCCTTCTAAAAACCCGTATTGGTTGGTGCTAAAAAATTTTTTACTATATAGGAAATTCAATATTTTAATCTTTATACATTTTTCAAAGATTTTTGATAAAGCAGGTAATATGCATATGGGTCTGTAATTGGCTGACTCACATTTGTCTCCATTTTTAAATACTGGAGTAATTATTCCAACTTTTAAAATTTCTGGAAATTTTCCTGCATTAATCGATTCGTTATACAGATAAGTTAATGGTTTGGAAAAGAATGCCCAATTTTCTATTATTAATATTGTTGACAAACCGTCAGCACCAAAGGACAATTTATTAGGTAGTGACCATAGTGCATTTTCTATTTCTCTCTCTGTAAATTCAAAAAAGCCGAAAAAATCGGACAGGGAGGTGTTCGTAATAATAATAATAATAGTAATGATGAAATACGGTAATTCTAAAAACGCATTCGTAATAAATTTATATCGAACTTCCGTGAAATCACATGTAGCAATTTTCATTTCGTTTTTTTCGTTACCTTGTTATGTATTTTTTACCAAGCAACAAGAGGGCTGGTGGTGATTATTTTTCATCCTGGTAAAATTTAGCGTCATGTGTGTTGCAGAGATAGAGCTACATTTAATACGGATCTCTATAGATGATTATTTAATGTGAAACTCTATAGATGATTATTTAATGCGAAACTCTATAGATGATTATTTAATGTGAAACTCCATAGATGATTAAATGCGAAATTCTATAGATGATTAAATGCGAAACTCTATAGATGATTATTTAATGTGAAACTCTATAGATGATTATTTAATGCGATTCTTTTAGAGTCCCTGTTCGAAGCGCCGTCTAACATGAATCTGATGGAAGATTGATTATTGTCTCTCTTCGCGGGCTCTTATGATCTGATATCACAGAATCAGTTTATCGTTATTTTTTTATTCATTTATGCTTTCGCATTATGGTTATTCAAAGTGCCAAACACTAGTTCAAGTTCCCGCGACAACTATTATTTTTCAAAGACTGACTTTTTGGTTCATTTTTCTTTCTCACCCCCTCTCTGTCAAATATTCCACTCCATCGTCGTCCCCTTTACAATTCATGTTAATTTGTTTTGAATTTCATCAAACCTATAACTTTTTTTTTTTTTTTTAAATAACTAAGTCTAAGTTTTATTTTTCTTTTTTTTTATTTCTCTTTGAACCATTATATCCCGTTGAGCAGTGGGGAAAAATTGAGACTCAACTTTCTGCAAAATAGAACATCCATATACGTGAAAAATCATTCTCTTTGTCTTCTACTAAAAAAAAAAAAAAAAGGAAAAGAAAAAATATTTTATGACGAACACATTATTTCATATTATATAACCTTTATGCCGGTTAATGATGGATAAGTTTGTTACTTCTTCGGATACAGATCTGGAACTGAATCACAGGTTCTCGAACTGCGTCCCCATATCCGGGGTGTTTGCACTTAAAAATTGGAAATAGTTTGCACCGATTGTCGGCACAGTTTATACCAGCGTTAGAATTACGTGTGTTAGAAAGCCAGAAGGAAATGGTAAAATTAGTGCAAGATTATAACTGTACAGAGAGTTGGGTTCTGAGGACAGAGGAGAACGTTTCTTTCTAATTCCAATGTTATCATTTTTCGCTTTTCTAGCTGATCTGGCAGATTTCTGTTCACATATTCATTCCGTATGAAACGCAATGAAAAGGATAGACCCGGACTATTCCTGTCTGTGAATCTGTGGATAACATTCATTGATTCAGTTCGAGTTGTGGATATTACGTTTCTTTTTTTCCCCCTAACAACTGCTTCTTTTATCTGTCTGTTCAACCTAGTCTTCCCCCATTAATTCATGGTTCCTTTTGATTCCCTCACTTCAAGATTCTGTTGCCATCTCAATTGGTCGCCTACGTTCTTAGACCATTCTAGGCTACTTTCCTGCCGTTTTCGTTTTTCGTCGGTTTCCTTCTCGTATTGTCCCCTTCACTCAAACAAAGTGCGCGTGTTTGCGATCTTGATCACATGTCATTAAGAGTTCATCTTTTTCTATTGAGCGTTGTACTCTGCATTCCAGTTTGCCTTGATCTTCCTACTTCGTATATGTTGTCTTTTCCTTCTCCGTATATCGTTATTACAACTGCTTTTTCCTTCCTATTAGCAATATCCGATATCGTATTAAGATATAATTGATTCTACTAACTGTTTTTAGGCAAAAGTTCGTGGTTTATGAGCTCCCCTTCCGCTCAAAAAAAAACAAAAAAAAAGAAACAATAACATTTTTTGCAATTTCCATTGTTGCAAAAAGAGACATAGAAAAACTTCCTCAGCTGCTAAAGAAGCGATTCAAGTCACAGCTGACAATTTCCCACATTAAAAAATAAAAAACTTCCAAAATACTATAGGTCTGTCTGATGCATTAATTTTGTTGTTATTATACTTGTTTAGCTGAGAAGAAGAAGGAAGAGGGTATATGGTAGTATTTTAGAACACTCGGATAACTTTTAAAAATTTAGGACTAAGTTTTATAATGGCAAAAAGATCGAATAAAGATGTGTCGAGTTTCCGAAAATCATAGCCGATTAATATCTCGCAAGTCATTTAACCTTCTAAATTTAATTCATTTCTATTGCATTTTAAAAATTCTTCATCTATATTCGTAATTTTTTTTTTTCATTGAAATATAATACATTTCTGTAACGATGTTGACTAATAGTAACACACTGAAAGATAGAATGTAATTCCATTTTATTTTTCCTTCCCGATTATGCGATATTTTGTAAATTTATGAAATTATGTACATATTTTTAATTTCTACTTCTCGCTTTGAAATTTATAACGCTGTTTCTCTCATTGAAAAAAAGTATCTCTAAAGTGAATAATTCGGGCACTTCGAAGCAAAATCCTCAAATATGCACAATTTAAAAAAAAAAACTAACGGGTTTGTAAATGAAACGAGCAGTAGTATTAATCTTGTTGAAATTCAATCACCACTGCAACATTTAAATGATGGAACATAAATGATGTTAAAGAATTATCTAAATGATGGATACAAATTTAGAATGGCCGTGGTGACCGTGTGTTTAAACGAAATAAGAAAAAGGAAATAATAATCATAAAATAAATTTAAATTACCGAAAATCATATGTTTTGGAATTTTTATACTCGAAAAAGCATGTCTTTTCCGAATATCCAGAGACAGAAGCATTTCAATACGGAAAAGCCAAAGTCACGCGTGAACAACTCAAAAATATCTCTACGGGAATTACATTATTTCTACCTTTGAAGGGTTTTTTTTTTTTTTTTTCTTGTATCTAACACGTAATAACTCGCATCACAACACAAAAACCTTGTGACGATTTCGAGATCTAGTTACAGTAATAGGTATCGGTACGGAAATAATGAAACACCTTATCATCACAAACGGAAAGACTAACCTGCAAATATCGTCTGCGTCTTTTAGCGACATTACCTTGAACTACGTTACATTCTCCGTGCTTGAAAACAACACGACGTCTTACCCTTCGGGAGCTGAAACGGGTATGGCGATACCTGTATTTCAAAAGAGACAAAAACCAACGATATAAACTCTATGTTGTTGCGTAACAAAATAAAATACACAAACACGTAATGGAAAAGTTGTATTTTCCACAATTTTTGAAAATTTCTATTATACATATATATATATATATATATATATAAATAAAGTGTAATTAGTACAATACAAATATTTGTCTCTATTCTTTTACTCTTCGCGACAACAAAAAAAAAAAGAAAAGAAACTAATCGCTAAATTCTATTCTATTGCGCAGAATGTTACGACATTAAAATAAGAACTATACTTTTTATTTTTTATTTATTTTTTTTCAAATTAATAAATGTTAAATATTTTTAACGACGCAGTTCATACGCAGTTCGTATTTTGTAAAAAATAAAATGAAAAAGAAAAAAAATTTCTAATTTCATTGAAAAAAGAAACAAAATACAATCAAGATCACTTCTACATAAAAATAACTAATTAAAAAATGAATATCGCGTATATTAAACATTATATCGAAATGCCAAAGTTTCTTCTCAGTAAGTTTAATGTACGAGCCACCGACGTGTCAACTTAAGGGGGCTACGGAATCTTAACTTCCTCTAAGAATTAATCTGAATTATTATTTGGTTGTACTCGTATTATAATGCACTTTTACGCTTAAAAGCGACTCCATTTAATTTACTACCATCATTATTTGCATTTTATTTTATTCGTAATATTTAATTCTATTAGATCGCTACAAAAAAAACATTCATGTTGCATTTTTATTCGAAACTTTGCTAAAGACCTTTTTATCCATTTTAAAGGTTTCTATCTGGGCTGCGTTTCAATCGCGTGAACGGGTACAGAGTTATTGCTACCAGAAGTAACATACCGTACCAGAGTCAAACGATGTTCCTCGTACCAAGTTTTCCCAACATTTCTCTATCAAATCTTCTTCTGAAATTTATATACGCATATCGTTTGTACAACAATCCGTCCAGTTCTAGCCTCTCTAATCTTCCTATTCACTCATTCCTTTCATAACAGTCCATTCACCCAATCTCTCTATTCTCCTCTGTCTTTATCTTTTCCTTCTATCACTTCTACACGGTGTAGCAAACCTCTTATGCTTCCTCAATGTGGTGAAATGAAAAATGCAATTCAATTTTTAGAAAAAACACTGTGTTATATTTCGAATCCTTTTGGTCCCTTTATTCAATGTCCAACTTCCTAGCCCATAAAGAAAGCAACGTAAAAGCTCAATGCAAAAACCTGCCCGGAGGAATTCTTGGAAATCATTTTATTCTTCATTCTTCGCGGATACTCTTTTCCCTCTGATCTGGAAAATGGCTGGAGCGTTTAAATCACCCCTTTCGAAGCATTCCCTTTATGTCAATCTCTCGGTTCCTCAACTTCTCTTTTTCTTGAATTTTATCGCTTTACGTTCTTTCTCTTAAAGAAATTATCTGCCTTTCAAATTTTAAGCCTCACTTCCCATCGTCTTCGTTTCATTACAATGAACTATTATCCATTCTCAATAAATCGTCTTCTTCTGTTCCTGGATTGGACGACCTCTCATCCTTAACTTAGGAATCTTTCCTTGGCTTCA
This sequence comes from Icerya purchasi, assembly GCA_039619475.1. Lineage (NCBI taxonomy): Eukaryota > Metazoa > Arthropoda > Insecta > Hemiptera > Monophlebidae > Icerya > Icerya purchasi. The sequence goes on from CM077115.1 coordinate 207,983,425, forward strand.
TTATACTTACTGTTGAGTATTATTAACTTTTTTCTTTTCACCGGTTGCACTCCAAAATGCCGGGACGACTTTATTATTATTCCTCTTCCTAAAAGAAACTAATCTTCTTTGCAACTTACTTCCCTTTGCTTCTTGCTTACACAAACTCTTCAAAAACATAGAACACAACAATCTATTCCCCCCTAATAATATGTTCGTTTTTCGCCCTGGTATTGGTCCGGTTGACTGTATCAGTCTATTCTTCCTCTTAGATATCGATAAATCCTTTTTAAAAAAGTCCACTATTGCTACCTTCATTGATGCGTTCGACAATGTACACCTTCCTTCATTGTGTACTAAAATCCTTTCTCTTAACATTCCTTTTATAGAACTCTTTTCCCCTTCACTCTTTCGCCGCACCACCTTCACGTTTTTTACAGTCTTCCGCAAGGATCCTGTCTCAGTCCTACATTTTTTTAATATTTACTTCCTCGATATTGGTTCCCTACTTATAACTTCTTCCTCTCTTTTCGCAGATGATCTCCTCATCTATTCCATTTAAATGATCTGGCTTACACCAAGGAGGGGATTTTTTAAAAATATATTATTATTATTATTATTATTATTTTATAAAGTGTTTTATATTTGTTTCATTTTATAAGGAGATAAACAATTCTCTGTCTATTCTCAATGGTTCCCTTTCTAATATCCATCTTACTCGTTAGCTGTTCTCTAGTACGCATCAATCGTCGTGATAGCCTAGTTGCTAGAGCATTTGACTTCCGCCGCGAAAGTCTAGATCGCAGGCGATGACAGAAATTATTACAAAAGTAATTAAATAATCTCTAATAATCATGTGGAAGGCAATGGCAAACTACCGCATATATGCGCGCTAGTTGGAGTATAGTAGGCAAAACCGCATGGACAGCATTTGTATCGTTATAACAAGAGATTACAATCAGTTCCAACTGTAGTCTTGCGTCTACGCTAACGTTGCATACAACTACCATGAACACTACCTACATCTGTACAGTTAGAATGTATAAATAGGCAGTCGCCTACGCACAGAACTAAGTATGACGTTACAAAAAAGAAGTAAGCATCAATATATTCAGCATTCCTATTCCCATTGTCAATTCCATCTGTTATCTTGTGTTTTTTTTTTTAAACGGACGCCTCTCATTCAACGAACGTGTTAATTATCTTTATAATTCATCCCTCAGTAAACTTAACCTCCTCAAAGGTCTTTCTTCTAATTCTTTACAGGACGATTATTCACTCAAAACTCGTCTACTGTTCTTGTATTTATGGCAATGCTTTTAAATCTCTCCTCTCCAGACTTCAAAATTTCTGCCCTCGTCTTTGCATTGGCGCCTTAAAATCCGCTATTATTCCAGCTATTGCATATGAATCCAATATTCAACCTCTGTTTATTCGCCGTTCATTATTCGGTTATCGCTTTATAATAAAACGTCTTCCCATCTCCTCATCTGAACTCATCTGAACTCATCTGAACTCATTTCCTCCTATCTTTATATTAAAAACTACCGCCACTTTGATTCCCATAAAATCCCGCTCCTATCTCATGTAGCAGCCCGGGTTTCTAAGTTTTCTCCTTATTCATAAGCTTCCTTATTTTTTTTTATGAATTTAATAGTATTTGGAAGTCATAAACGTTTTTTCTGCTCCTCTTTGTGGCAATTCTACGAACTACAGTCTAATTAATAATGAATTTCTTCATTTGCTTGATCCCTCTTTTTCTTCTCATATAAAATTACCTTTACGAATGGTTCCAATAGTGTGCGTGGTGCCTTTACATTCCCCTTGCTTCATCATTCTAAAGCTTTCAGACTCCCTTTCTTTTACTCTTTATCTTCTCAGTTGAGTCGATCGCTATTTACACCGTGTTGCTATCTCCTTTATTTCCTCTACAAGTGGGATCTGTAAATTCCTCATTGTCTCTAATTTAAAAAGCGTCTTTCAAACTATCGCCTTTCATTTCTCTCATTCCTCTAACAGCATTATTCTCGCAGTTCGATTTCTATTTGCCAATTTGTTATCATCTTGTTCTATCCTTATAGATCTTTTATCGATTCCTAGTCACTCTAGTATTGAGCGTAACGATACGGCGGACTTTATTTAGGTGTAATGTTAAAAATTGTAAAATGAAATGTTTTAAAACAAAAATACCGACTTCAAGAATTTTTATAAAAATCTAATAAAAATGCACTAAAAGTTAAAAAATAATTACTCCCGATGACCAAAATATATCTCAGAGTGTGATATAACTTTGAGTGATATTAGCGTAATTCTTATGCAACATTAATACTGTAATTAGAGTCGACACCAAATGAAAATTACAGATTCTAGAAACAATTTAATGAATATTTAACGCAGTTTCTAATTATTACTGTAATATGAATTTAATGTCGACTCTAGTAAGCATCAATGTTGCATAAAAATTACGACAGTATCGCCCCTTAAGTGGTATATCACCACTCTGAAATATACTTCTTATCGAGTAATTTTATTTTTTTTACTTTTTAATGCATTTTTATTAAATTTTTATAATAAATATTGAAATCGGTATTTTTTTTTAACATCTTATTTTACAATTTTTAACGTTATACTTAAATTTTTTTCTTGCTAAAAATCAACCTTTTTGTCACATTATTCTCCATATTTTATCATTGAAAAAAGAAAAAAAAACGATTTCTTTATTTTAAGCTCCATTTTCGCGGTAAAATACATAATCGTTTTCCTTATTCAAAGCCACATTTCCTAGTAATTTGACAAATTGATGTATTTTAAGACAATCTCGCACCGCCGAATGGTATACCTCTTTTTTCGGAAGTCGGTAAAAATACGGAACCGAATCGACATTGTGTACTTATTGAGTAAGCATTAAAAAAAATTACACTCAGACTTTCTTCAAATAACTGTCATCTCTAATGAACAAACATGATTTTCTAGCGAATTACTACGCTATTTATTTTATAGTTTGTTCAAACGTGCATTAAATACAACGCCACTAATTAAAGGAAATATATTATTTTACCGTTTCGAACCTCCGCGATTTTCTATTTGAACTATAGCAACAATGATAACGCTAAAATGTAGATAAAATAAGATGACCCTTATACAACTATCACAGGCACACATCGCTTTTATATATACATTTACATAATGTATATAGAGCACAATATAATACGTTGCAATCAAATTATTATAAGAAGTTAATTACAAGTTATTATAATTAGAACACATTTTATATTTTTTAAAAAAAAATACAAACGTGTCTTTTATCAATGGTACACTGGTATTTGTGATAAGCAAACATAAACCAGATTCAACACGTTCTATACAAGAATTCATTATAATATTATGCGGTATATTTCATTGTTTGCTAAAATATGAAACATTTAAATGATGCGTAAATGTTAGTTTGCTAATCGACCTTAAAATAATGGTATTTTAATTATCAAGAAGCGAGAAAAATCTTACGGGTTGGTTCATCGTTGTGATCAAACTGAATATTTAATTAATACAATAAAATTGACGAGTAAAATTGATTTTGTAAAGCTGTTACTCTTTCGTAGGCACCTTCTGACGGCTTTTAATTATTTCCCGATGTTCATAAATTTTGGGAATTGACGATTATTAAGAATCAAAACTTGTATGTAAAACTGCTATTTTATTTTTATTTTTATTTTTTTAAATGAAATAATTAAGAATGCAATTTGATTTAAATTCTTTCTCGCAGAAGAAAAAAAAAAATTTCCCCGAATTATTTCTGTCAATCTGGCAAAAAGTGAAAAGCAAAATTAAAAAAAACGTATACAAAAAAAATATCACCAATTTCGCAGATTTGCTCTCAAAATTTAATCAGAACGGACTGAAAAGTAAAAAATAATTCTTTAGTAAAAAAAAAAATATTTCAGAGTAACATAAGGATATACATATATATATAATAATTTTTAAACAACAATAACTTTTTAAAGTTGGCATCAAAAATATTCAAATTAAAACAATATTTAGAAATAATCTAATGGGTAAAGCAACAAAATCGCTCGTTTTCTACAGGGTACGGCAGCATAACTTCCTTTTTTAAAATGCGCCATTTTTTTTTCTACTAAATTTTGTTAAAGAGAAATAATAACAGAAAATCGAAATAACTTACTCTAGATCCTCACAAATTGGAGGGCAATATACATATATGCTTCTTCCGTTGCAGTTTTATTTCAATTTTCTGTTATTATTTCTCTTTTTAGCAAAATTTAGTAGAAAAAAAGTGACGCATTTTAAGAAAGGAAGTTATGCTGCCGCACCCTGTATAAACCAAATACTAGAAAAACATTAGAAGTGTTTAATGCGATTTTTAATTATTGCTGCAATTTGAATTTGGTACCAGTTCTAATAAATATTAATGTTGTTTAAGAATTATCATGATATCTTTAAAGTTGTATATTACTCTGAAGTAAATTATTTTTTATCAAATAATTGTTTTTTACTTTTTAGTGCATTTTTACTAAATTTTTAAAGTAAATCTTGAAGACGGTATTTTTTTTTTAAAACTAATCTACCTTTAATTTTTAGTTTAAATATTTTGGAGTGTTAATATGAGATAGGGCCAGCTTAAAATGGTGTACACTTTCGATAGTTTGACATTAATTCAGGAATAACTTTCAAATTGAGTAGCGATGATGTTTCTTATGTTCTTTTGTTCCCTTCTTTATCTGTCGCTCTGGATTTAGCCTTTTTTTTCCCTACCTCCCACCAAACTAAATTTTTGATCTGTCATATTAATTTTGGCTTAATGAGTACAAATCTGCCTTGATTCTTAGCGTAGCACCCCCCACCCACCCACCCGCCAAAAAAAAAAAAATTAACAATAATAAGATGCAGCACCAACTGAGAGTAAAAATCGAAACAGGTAAATTAAAATTACTTAAGTACTAAACGTAAATCTGATTTTTGGAAAAATCGAATGAACATAAGGAGAAACTAAAACGGGGGAACGAATGAAGACAAAAGAAGAAAGAAAGAGGAATGTAATATCTTAAAATTGTAGCTGAAAGAACGTTCAGAAGCAAATAATCCTACAAGAAGAAAACATAATTGGCATTACAGGAAATTGCATAACGAATAGGGTGACGAGCGGATATTCGGAGGATGGTAGTCAAGAAAAAAAGCAATTTCACCGAAACAAAGTCGACGAAATATAGTAATGACCATTGACATCGATAAGAGCATTTCGAATTACTATTAAATCATAGCTATTTTTTTCCATCGAAAACTCTTCTATAATTAAGTAAATTTCTTCGTTATTTCTACTTTATGAAATATAAAAAAAAAATTGTTTTCTAACTCATCTTTATTACAAAACTCTGGAATAAGGATAATAAATATTTAATTCGGAGAAACATAAACGATTATGAAGAATTAAAACAGTAATAACGGAATAATCTCTCTACACTTGCAATATGGTTCACGGTACAATGTACGGCATTTACACACATCGAAAATATAAAAAGATGATCGCATTCATCGCCGTTAGAATTTTAAAATCGAAATGTTTATTATTATTTTGCACTGAACCGCGATATATACTATTCGAATTATTTCGTAATAATAAAATTTTCCTTATCTTTCTTTAACGGGCGAAACTTATAATTTGCATTTCACTATTATCTATTCTTCTTGCCCTCGTAAGAAAAGTTGCGATATTTCCTTTGAAATTAAACTGGAAATTTATTTGATTTTGTTTTATCTCTTTTTTATTTCATTTTTTTTTTGGGGGGGGGGGCTTGGCAGACATTAACTTAACGCAAGAAAAATTTATATTCGAATGAAACACTGCTGCCTATGGCTCAGTCATCACTCTCTTTAATATTTACGCACTTAGTGCTGCCACTCTTCCCATCAACTCAACGTCATCATTCTTTGCGGATGATATGCTTCTCTACTCGGCAGATGCAGCAACTAAACAGTTCTCTTTCCAAATCTGAACAAGCTCTTTCCCATGTAGATAACAATAAAAGAGTTCCAGAGTGGCGGAGTTCTACTAGTTGCATGGAAGCCATTATTACAGATTAACGGAAGAATATATTAAATGCCAAGTCGAAAAGATTTTAAACAAATACCGTCTACTCCGGGGCTAAAGTTGAAAGAAGTATACAAAAAGAGGCATGGAGTTCGCTGATGCTGAAGTTAGAAGAGAGAGTATGTATAGAGGCTGTACGGGAAAAGGTAGGGAGCACGTATTTCATCAAAGGATGAAACATAAGCGGCAACAATTGAATCAACAAAAGAAATAAGTTTTTCCGAAAGAAAGTTGTAATATGAAGGACGTTCAAAATGTGGGGACTGAAAAGTTTTAGCCCCACTTTCCAAATTCGAGAAATAGGGGCAAATGCAGAGAATGAAAAAGAAAAACTTTTTCATGAGTTCTTTTTGATTGCTCTAAGAATAGCCTTTTTATAGGTCAAGAAGTTTTCGAAGAACACGCTCGGAAAAGTCTAAATGTGAGAAGAGTTATCGTCTCGATAGTTTCGAATAATCATTGTTTCACCAGTACGATTGTCAAAGAGATGAGGATTCTTTTTAGAGGGGGCAAACTGGTGCAAAAGAGACAGTCGACGCAGAGGAAATAGCGTCGTAAAAATGTTGTATTGATGCGTAGGACTGCAAAGATAATCTATGTTAGGAAGAGATAACGATTGGGCAGAATTTATCCCGGTCAACTTCAAAGATTTAGCAGCATGGACGGGTCTGAAAAAATTTACGTGAAGACGAGAAGAATCATTCAAAGAAATATAATTCAAATGTGTGATCACTATGGAAGATGCTAATCAGAAGTTTTCCAACGATAGTTGGAACCAAAGCTAAAAGTCAACAAGCTCATACTGTGTAAGCTGTTGCACAAAGAGTAGGTGAATATAGTATAACTTTGTTAATAAGGATAAAATCCTCAAGGACATCGCCGTTCTTATTATGACCGTCAGAGTTGCGGTACTACTTCAGTAACAGATTCGGTAAATTTTTTCAAACAGTTACTACATAAATAGAGTGTATTTTTTCACCGATGCCATGTTTAATCAACTTGATTATTACATAAAAATTATAATATTATTTCATTTCGGTATGCGATATATACTTTTATTGAATATACATGGTAGCACTGTCGATAAAACAATGATAATAATTGCGTCGACTTTGTTCGCAGCAAATACACATAAATATTATATCACAGAAACATACAACACATGTTAAATCCCAAGATAGACGCGGTAGGAAAGGAAATGAAAAATCTCGATTTATTAAAAAAACAAGTTCAGTCAAGCGTAATGTTTCGTGTTTCCCCGTATGTTAAGTTAACGATAACCATAATATTTATGTATTCACATAGTACACAAAATTTAGAAATCTGACTTTTGCGGCGTAAAGGGGCGACGCGTCATTTTTCGCGCTTTTTCGAACTTTCCGCCAACATCAAAAGTTTCGTTAAGAAAATAAAATACGGTTTCGTTCCCGATATATAGCAAGACAGTTAGAATAAATACTTTGATGATCCCTCTTCTTCAGAACGAGTTGAGAAAGTTTACGTTAATGAGTAATTCTTAATGAACCGAGGAACGAAGTGATAGAAGACACACAAAGGTTCTCAGGAATTCGCCAGTTACGGGGTTTTTAAGAAGTGCTTTACACAGGCAAAGGTATATAAATTTCGACTGATAAAGCAATTTAAAACTATGAAAATAAAAATAAAATAAAAATATAATAAAAACAAATTTTACAAGCGGGGGTTTCAGCTTGGACGTAAAAATTTTCAAAAACGCGTCTTCAACAGACAAAATTTACGATAAAACTAAATTTTTTAGACACTCAATTAGTACCTCTGAATATTATGTAAATTTTTACAAAATTTAGAATGATTTCTTTTTTTAAACTTACTCACCCCCTCAGTTTAATATATATGCCGTGTACACAGAGCATCATAGCTAGAAGCATATATTTTATTTGAACGATCGCTCCACCGTTAATAACTGGTTGTGAATGTAATACAATTAACTAATGAATTTATACATCTTATTCAGTTCGTATAAATTTACACGCACTGGCAAAGGGCTTCGATTCTCGCCAAACAAAACTGTCATTTTAAAAACTTTCATCGTAAACGAAGCACACAACCGCCAATGTAAACCTACAAATTTACAGAACTCAAATCGTAAACATTCAATCACATAAATTCCTACACATATCTAAAGGCAAAAAAAAAGAATGAATCGAAAAATATAAAACAAAGGAACAACGCTAAAAAAACTACTGAAAAAACTAAGCCACGCAAAGTGGAAGGTGCTGGTAGGTCAACGCTGCGAATTTATATAAAAGCCATTTATAATCAATAATCGATTATGGGCAGTGGCGGATCCACATCGGGGGGGGGGGGAAGAGAACCATAGCATCCATGAAAAAATTTGTTATCTTAATCTATACTATAAAAGATTTGTGTAAATGTTACCTACCTCTCCTTCCTCGCTGCTCACCCTTCTGAATATTTTCAACTCTTTCCTACTCTCTGGTTTTACTCCTGAGTCTTGGAACGACTTCATCGTCATTCCAATTCCTAAAATAAATCAGTGTTCTTTCCGTCCTATAACCTCATGTCTGCGCAAACTCTTTGAAGGCTTAATAAACAGCCGTCTCGTTTGGTGGCTGAAGCATAATATAATCTAGTCCCTTCAAATATGTTCGGTTTTCGCTCCGGGCTTGACCCGGTAGATTGTATCAATCATTTCCTCGCAGATATCTATAAATCTTTCCTATCAAAGAAATTTACTGTCGCTTCTTTTGTCGATGTCTTCTCTGCATTTGATAATGCGCATCTTCCCTCTCTGGGCTCCAAACTCCTCTCTCTTAATTTCCCTCCAGTTTTTATCACTCTTATACTCAACCTCTTTCAACATAGAACTCTTTTTCTATCTTCTCCTTCTCTTTCCACCTTCAAATGCGTCTATCGTGGGCTTCCCCAGGTTTCCTGCCTAAGCCCCACTCTTTTTAATAGTTACTCCTTCCATATTGCTTCTCTTCCTATTCCCCACTTTCTCTCTCCTTTTTGCTGGTGACACTTTAGTTTACTCCACCTCAGATAATCTGTCCTCCGCCACCAATGAGTTAAATCATTCATTGTCCCTCTTAGCAATGCTCTCTCTACTGTCCATCTCTCTCTTTCTCCTTCCAAGTCTTCCTTCATAATTTTTTCTCTTCGCCCCGTTAACCGTGCTTTTATAAACATCAGTGTATCTGGTATTCCTATTCCCGCTGCTAATTCCATATGTTGCCTAGGTCTTTTCTTAAATAGTCACCTTACATTTCATGAACATATTAATTATATCTATAATTCCTCAATCGAAAGACTAAATCTCCTCAAATCTTTATCTCCACTCAGATGGGGCGGTGACCCGTGCATTCTCTGAATTCTATACAAATCGATTAATCGGTCCAAACTCGACTATTGTTCCTTCATTTATGGCAAGGCCTCCAAATCTCTCCTTTCGAAACTTGACGAAATTCAAAATTCCTGCCTTCATCTATGCATTGGCGCTTTAAAATCTCCTATTTTTGCGATTCTATCTGAATCTGCCACTCAATCTCTATCCATTCGTCGTTCACTCCTTGGGTATCGTTTTTTAATAAAACGCTTCCCCATTTCGTCGTCCAATCTTATTCCTTCCTATCTTCATATTAAAAATCACTGGCGTTTGGCGCCTCATAGAATTTCGATTTTATCGCATATAGCTGCTCGTGTTTCCAATTTTTCTCCCTACGTTTCCTCTTATAACAGCCTTACTTTTTTTCCGATTTTAATAGCATATGGCACCACATCAATTTCTTCTCCCTCCCAATCCGAGCTAATTCTTCCTATCAATATGTAGTCAACTTCGAATTCCTTCAGCTGCTGGACTTTTCTTTTCCTTCCCATGTCTTAATCTTCTCGGATGGCTCCAAGAGTGATGAAGGCGTGGATGGTGCGTATACGTCTCCTACGTTCCTGCACTCTTAAGTATTTCAGACTTCCTTCTTTCTGCTCTATCTTCTCGGCCGAATCGATCTCAATTCTTCGTGACATTCATTTTATATCCTCTACAAGTGGAGTTCACAAATTCCTGATCGTCTCCGATTCCAAAGGCGTTCTTCAAGCCATCTCCTTTCCTCCTTCTCATTCTTCCGACAGTACCATCCTCTCTATTCGATCTCTTGTCTCCTCTTTGTTCTCATCCCGTTCCATTCTCATAGACTTTCAATGGGTTCCGAGTCATTCCAATATTGAGGGCAGTGATTCAGCTGACTCTTTAGCTAGCTCAGCCGCCCGCAATGGTTTTTTCCTCGACTCTTTCCCTTCTTCAGACATTCTTTCTCTATCATGCTTTAATCATTCCAGACTGTGGTTGGACATGTATCCATTTTTATTCTCTAATCATTATTCATACTACTGTCTTATTCAACCGGTTTTTCCTGCCTTGGTTTCATTCTATCCCTGTCTGTCGTCGTTCCGCGGTTGTTTCGTTAATTAGACTCAGATTCAATCATTCTCTACTCCCTTCTTCTCGCTTTCGTTTTTCTTTAGCTCTTTCTCTTTTCTGCTCCCTTCACGCTTCTGAGCCTTCTTGTATTTGTGATCCAAATCATATTCTTTTCGAATGTTCTGCACTCTCTAAAGAACGCTCCTTTCTTTACGCCCAACTTTTAGCTTTGGGTCTTCCTACTCCCTTTTAGCTTTGGGTCTTCCTACTCCCTTTTAGCTTTGGGTCTTCCTACTCCCTTTTAGCTTTGGGTCTTCCTACTCCCTTTTAGCTTTGGGTCTTCCTACTCCCTTTTAGCTTTGGGTCTTCCTACTCCCTTTTAGCTTTGGGTCTTCCTACTCCCTTTTAGCTTTGGGTCTTCCTACTCCCTTTTAGCTTTGGGTCTTCCTACTCCCTTTTAGCTTTGGGTCTTCCTACTCCCTTTTAGCTTTGGGTCTTCCTACTCCCTTTTAGCTTTGGGTCTTCCTACTCCCTTTTAGCTTTGGGTCTTCCTACTCCCTTTAACGCTACCTATATCCTTCCTTCCCATTGCCTTCAATTATTCCATGGCTGTTGTCCTTTGTTTTTTCCATTTCTGACCGCCTGGCTATTTAGTTCTACCTCTTAATTTTTCATGTTGTTGGGTCAAGGCCGCTGGCGCGCCCAGGGTAGGGGAAAAAAAACCCTACGGATTTAATTATAACTAATATTTAATATTGCCTTCTAGTAAAACTATTAATGTTACGTTCTTATTTTATTTTAAACTCAACTGCCCAATTGTCATCGGCCTTTTGCCTTCATTATTAATTTTTTATTTTGTAATGTAAATGAAAATAGTTCAATGAGAAATATGTACATTTTTTTTTTACTTGCTCACGAACAAAGAGAATTCGGATCGGATTACTAACAAAAACAAAAAAGAAGTAAAGTCTAATAAAAATACTATCTTACTATTCAAATTCTAAACTATCATTTTAGCTAGAATTATATACTTTTTCTCTATAAAACTTTCTCTTTTTTCCCAATAAACTAAATGCTACATAAAATGAATATTTATAGAAATTTTATAATAAATCAAATTTATTTTGTTTTAAAAAATGCATAAGTCCCCCTTAAAACTATACACGTATTGAATAATAAATAAACATTCGACAAATCGATTAATAACAATTCTATACTCAAATATTGTGATATCCATGCAATCGTTGTAAATTCTTCTATGTAAAAACATTTTACAATATATGAATTGTTCTTAATTTTAACAAAATTTATTTTTTATTTTTATCGAATGTTAATACGTTTTATTTTGAACTGTACAAAAATGATTTAAAATAAAAGCGAGTTTTAATCGATTGCTGATTTTATAAATATATTCGTATTTCGAAAAATTGAATAAACCATATCGTGTTCCATTCATTTTTTTTCAGATCACATAAACAATAACGGAATTTTAAATTTATATAAAGAAAAGGACATGATCAAAAACATCGTATGAGTGTATCAAATGTAACGACTAACTCGCGCAGCGCCGCCGTAGATAAAGCATTATAAATAATTTTTTTTATTTTTATTAAAAAAACGATTATTGTTTATAGGCTTTTATTTAACTCGCTTTGTCCGTCTGCCTGTCATTCTGTCTGTCTGGGGGGAATACTGCGAACGATTTTTTACCTACTTCCGGATGAATGAAAAAGTGTCCTTTTGCCGTAATGCTTGTTATAGATGACAATACAATATTATGCAACATCCGGGTTTGCAACTTCAAAATTAGACCCTCGAGATGCCAAGCGGGGGGTGGGGGTGGGGGGATTTTTGAAACGAAAAAATACCATTACTATGAATTTTAGGTGGGAAGTCGATTTTTAAGAAGAAAAATAAAAATAAAATCAGTAAAAGTGTCCACCGCCAAATTTTGTCAGAAGATGTCTTTTTTACTCCTTTACACTCAGGAATTTTTTCATTTTTTTTGAAGTGGTGGAAAATAATGAAAAAAACTAAAAACTAATTTTTTTCCTCAAAATATCGTGTTTAAAAATACACCAAAACTTCTTTACCGGCAGAGAAATATATATAAAATAATTTTTCAACTGAAAATATACATTTCACTCATAAAAATATTTAGAAAATTAAGAAATTGATGTTAAAAATTTTTTTTTTTCATGCAAAAATTCAATGCAATAAAAAAGATGTAATTTTTCTGTGTTATTAGCTATAAAAATTTTACATTGTTATAAAAATGAAAATTTTTACTTGACAAGTTATATTTTATTATTTATATTTCAAAAAAAGGTACCTATCATTAATTATTTACAATAAATGAAATGATTTCGCATTAGATATATATGAAAAACTATTTTAAATAACATCAGTTAGTCTTCGTCACCGTCTTCATTCACTACAGTATTAACTTTTTCGTTTATAAACAGCCGACTGAATATTTCGGCAGGTCTTATTATTTTAGCGAACGTAAGCAAGATAGTAAATGATTAGTAACTGTTTAACTTAAATTATAGTCTTGAAATTAATTGAAGAAAGAAAATATATCGATTAGAAGTAAATTAATACAATTAAAACACAACAATGGTTATATCATTATTCTTAAAGTTAACTATAATCAAGCAACCACTATAGAGATAAAATAGTTCTGAAAGTTTCAGTAGATGGCGCTAGCGAGTTAATCTAGCACTGACTTTAACGAATTCCTGAGGACAACAGAAATCAAAATAAGAGATTCCAAAAAATCTTTAACCGGAAAATATCAAAAATGTATAGAACAAAATTTTTATTGAAAATAATGGATCAGTGTAAATTTTTTAAAATTGACGAATTAACTTTACCGATAATAATAACAAGTTATTAAAATACACAGAATATAACCTTCCCATACCATAAGCAACATACAATAGACACGATGCCATAAATAAAATTCAGTAATATAATCTCGTAAGGTTGGACAAATTTCCATTTAAACGATGAACAGTTTCGTTCTAAATAAACCAGTAAGAACTGAAGTTAATCGAGCTTTTTTTTGTTTGGGCAGAAAAAGAACAACGCGATATCTGAATTTTCGGAATCAAAAAATCAAAATTAACATTTTTATTTTTTTTAATTTTTCAGAGCAAAAAGTATCTTCATTGGTGACAATTTTATTCCTGAAAAAAAAAAAAAAAAATAAAGGCAAAGAATAAAACACAGTACTTTAATCTCTGAAAACCAAATTTAGTAATTTCTAGTAAGTAAGTAGTAAGTAAAGTGAGTTCCATACCCTTGACAGGGCGTCGGGATTGTGAAGTTAAGGTTCACAATGTACTAAGCCCAACGGCACTAATGAGAGAGTAGAGGGGGGCCAGATCCTTTCTCTCGGCCGTCTTTACTTTCCCAGATTTCTCTGGTACCCAATTATTTCAGGCTGGGTAGGCTTGGAAGCGACTTGGATCCGGGACGAGACAAGTCTCGAACCGGTGACCTCCCCGACTTGGTAGCCAAGCACCTTAACCACTAGGCTACCACGCTGCCAATTTCTAGTAAACTCGGGAAATAATAATTAAAAGGACATGAGAAGAAGGGAAAGAGTAATGAAGCTGCGTTATACATTTTAATCACTATCGATAAATAATATGCTATAAAAGTATAAATGATTTTAAAATGAGATATTTTTCAAGCCGATTTAATCAAGAAAATGTTATTTCCGTCGACTAAATTATTTGAATGATATTTCTAAAAAAATACTTTCAGAATTGATGAGAAGTTTTAAATTGTATTTTACACTCTTTTTTTTTCCTTTTTTTCTTCTTCTTCAATTCACGTTAAAGGAAGGTGCGAAAAAAACTTATTAAATTAATCAAAAATCGGCGCTAAACTAAGAAAGTTGAGATGTTAATGATATAAATTCAAGAATAATCAAGATTTCAGTAAGAGTAGAAATATAAGCGAGTAAGAAGCGGATGGAGACACAAACGCGCCAAGATGAATTGGAAGAGATTCATTCGTTGTACCAGTAGACTCGCGGTTATCCGGACTCCGTATTATCCGAATCGATTTTCAAAAAAACAAGAAAAAAAGCCAAAGCGCTTTTATAAAATCCACAGCTGTATGCGCAGTACGTATCTGAAAATTTGTTTGTATTCGCTGCAAATGAAGATGCTGTCTGTGGCCATAATATACTTGTGACCCATTGTAATTGTAATGTGAGGACACTTTTAGGTTGCTTTAAAATCAGTTGATACGCTCGATGTTATCACACTTAGAGTTATCTGGGGGATGGGAAGAGATTAGTTCTATAGCATTAGCGCGCGGTTGTGGAAAATATTATTAGATCATAAAGTCGGCGATAAATTGGATGAAATTGACAAACAATGCGATTATTTGGACAGTTCAAAAGATAACGAGGGGAGTTTGCTTCTCTAATAAAAAATATTCCTGGATGTGAAATGGGTAGTAATAGGATGGACAGCAACGAGATCGAAAAAACGGCAGACGAGAATGTTGTAGCCATGGTACTCAACGAGAATTCAGCTAAAGAAAATATGGATAACGAGCCCCTTCAAAATGTTATACCTCACGATGAAGGACTGAAGGCGATCGAAGTAGCGCCGAAGTAACTCAACAGGAAGAAGCGTCACCGGCTGATATCATTTGTTTACACAAGTGGCGGCGAGATATATCGGCAAGGAAGAGAATGCAGCGAAAGACACAGAAACCCCTTAATCACAGACTTCTTTAAGAACTAGTTCTAATATACACCGTAAGTTTACTTTCATGTTTACCTTTTTATCATGGGATAAGTTAATTTTCACTTTTTTCATTTAATTTTCAGTATTTAACCTTGAACTCCGGCGTATCCGGATTTTTTTGCTATCCGGATAACCGCGAGTCCGCTGTCTATGATACAGCACATGAACATAATTTTGCGACAAATGAGTGCATATTATCAATTGAATAGTACAAATCCGGCCTATTAAAAGCAATATTATAAGGGCGATAGTTTAAAAAACCAACTAAAGGATATACAATCAACGGCTGCATTTGAAATTGGTATTTCGATTCAATACAGTTTCCGTGTTCTATTCCGTTTTAAATCAGGCGCCTTTTTACATTGTTTTCAAAAATCCATGCTCTAATCTCTCTTTTCCCGATGTAAAAAGTTACATCTGAAATTTTAGTCGGACTTTCTTCTCCAGCAATCGCTTCTTTTATCTATCTCTGCAACCTGGAGTTTCTTCTAATTTCAGATTCCCTTTCTAGTGTTCCCTACACCTCCCTATTCTGTTATTTGTCTCCATTATTCGCCCAAATTTTAAACGTTCTCTACTTCTTTCCTGTAGTTTTCGTTTGCCCCTAATTTCCTTTTTATATTACCCGTTCGATCGAATCGTACAATTTTCCATCTAATTATATGTTACTCGAGTGTTTCTACTAAGCCGTTTTTTTCTACATCCCTATTTTCTAAGCTAGCTACTCCTTTTTTTGGTGTCTCTTGTGATCTCTTTTTCTCTGCCCATTATTTCGGCTATTGATTTCTGATTCTATTAAAATTTAAATGAATTATTTTCCCTTCTGGGCACTGGTTCCTGGTTGAAAAGGCCCCTCCTAAAAAAAAAAAAAAAAAAAAAAAGTGGCAAAAAAACTGACAAAAAAAACCACCTTTGCGATAATTATTCAAACATAAAGTTACTAATAGAGGGACTAGTCACTGGACTACGAACCCTTCACGTCAAAATCATTTATCATATCAGCTACCGATAGCCAATAGGCTAGAAATGGGAGCAATATTGGTCCAAAATGCTTTTTATTCCATTGAAACAGACATTTTACACGTAAATATATTTTTTTCACGTTAAACATATTAAGCAAAGTATCGAACTAAAGTAATAACTACACAGAAATTACAATTATACAATGTTATTTATAAAAATAACACCGGCATGTTTCGTAATGCAAACTATATCATCATGGTGTATCATAAACAATTTAAATGTAAATAAAATAAAGAATGGCAATATTCATATAAAATATAACTCGATATATCGATAAATAATATTCTAAAAATATGAGTATACAAGCTGTTAAAAAAAAAAAAAAATATATATATATAGATATATATGTTTTTTAATATTTTTTTAATATTCTTTTTATATTTATTTAATGTTATTAAAATTTTATTTTATGTAACGGATTATTAGTTTGTATAATGTTATTAATCAAAATAGCTTTATGTTTACTTATAAAATACAATTTAGTATAAGGTTGAGTAATTTTGTGTTATTAATAAATTTTAAAATATTTAAATCTTGCTGAATGTTATGAGTTAATTTGTGTATATGCCTATGTTTTATAGCAGCAATATGCTCATTATATCCTATATTAAAAGTACGCCGAATCTGACCTATATAAGTATATTTTATTGCATGTAGAGCAAACAATTTTGTATATACCGAATTTATTATATACATTATTATTCTTTATATTATATTTATTCATATTTATTTATATTATTAATTTTGAATGAAATACTAAAGTAATTTTTAAATAATTTAGTGATATTATAAATGTAACGATTAATACGAGTATAAGTTAAAATATCGCAACGGTACTTGCCGTTGCTAAACTAACAAATTTGTTTTTCCTGGGGAGGCCACCGCGGAATTAACATTTCTTTTTTTTATTTATTATTATTTAAATAAATGAGTCGATGAGATTTTAAGTATCGAAAATTACCTACACCAATCTTCTTTCTTTATCGGTCGACCGCTATAAAAGACTTAATTATGATATTTATATGCATATACAACGAACAACAACTATAAAAATAAATATGAACTAGTAAATATCACTGTTTGTCGGAGGTGACGCAGGAACACGGTGATGAAAGATCCCGGATGAGTAAGCTGGCGGTGAGTTCTTTGCTGATGGTACGAGATGCGAATTTCGGATAAATTTTAAACAAATTTATTACTCTTTTCACAATTTACTTTCGTGACAGGACTTATAATATCGAAACCGATCTGAGATTCGACTATTGGGCGCTGTAGAGATTAATCTTTTTCCAGATGCGATTTCCTTTATACGAGGACCGTCTGCCAAAGAGAACTGCTGTTTTCTTCACCGATGGTAGAGATCGACTGATTTCATCTTTTAGCCATTTTTTCGCTCATGTCTCTAAGAGCCTTTCTTCCTTTGTCTTCACCTCGGCCAATCACCGTTCATTTCCATTTACAGGTGGGCATTGCTCCAGTGACCGCGTGATGATGTATTCGCCCTCAAACCGACAAACAGGATTTCAATCACGCACACATGCTCACTCGCATCACGCTTTCGATAATTTGTATTTATTTTATCATTTTATTCATTTTATTCATTTTATTTTATTATTTATCATTTTATTCATTTTATTTTATTATTTATTATTTTTCCATGTAATGGGCATATTACAATATGCAATGGTTTTTTATTGCCAATACTGTGTAAAAAGATAATATTTTTATGAATTTTCTTTCTATGAAATATGTAATTTAATTTGTTAAATAATTGTGTTCCGTAGTTATTATTATTGGCAATCGTTTTGATAATATGAAATTCACGAGTACGGCCTTTTTATTTTTTTTTTTTTTAAGTTTTGTTATTGGCTCCGTTAAAATACAATATCATATTTTATGCAAGATACATCGATGATAAATATGTATTTTTAATAGCAATGCCAAACATAATAATGGTCCATATAATTTGCAGGAATTTATTAAATAGGAGAAGATAAAATTAACCATTTAGATCTTACTATATTAATAATAATAAATTAATATACAACATTTACCATAAAAATGCTTTAACAAATATAATAATAAATGCTACACCTAATCATCCATACTCACAGAAGCTTGCCTCATTCCATGCATTTATTCGAAGAGCTAACAACACACCCCTCAAAAAAAAAAGACTGTATTCAAAAAATTAATATTATCAATACAATTGCCAATAATAATTAATTAAAAAGTTAACTTACAAATTTCATAAAAAAGAAATTCATAAAAATATCACCTTTTCACACGCTATTATCAATAAAAAAAAATTGCATATTTCAACTCATATTAGTCTTTACATCTATAGGATCACTAGATTATTTAAAAAGTACTTTCAATATTTCATTCAAAATTAATAATACAATATTCAAAAAATTAATAAATATGAATAAACATATAACCAATCATATATATAGCCATACTCAGAGTCTGAGCGTCCGCGACTACCTATTCGTACCTTTCAGCTGTACAGACACAGGCATAGTGAACTAGGCAATTGTTATACACAACGCTAGTGTACACGCAAGACTTGCAACTGATATTGTGATTGCTTGATTTATCACACTACGACTATAGTCCCGTATACGTTTACTGTATACTAACTAGCATACATATGATGGTATACGTGGTGGTTTTCCATTGCCTTCCACGTTATTATTAGCGATTATTTAATTTAATTTTTCGTAATAATTTCTGTCGTCACCCGGGATCAAACCCGTGACTTCCAAAACGGAAGTCAAGCGCTCTAGCAACTAGGCTATCACGGCGATTATATAACGAATAATAATGTATATAATAAATTCGGCATATACAAAATTACTTGCTCTACATACAATAATATATATATATATATATACAGGGTGGGCCAAAAGAACATCCCGAATTTTAAATGCTCGTCAAATAAAGACTAATATACTTATGAAAATGAAACAACCGTTGAAATACTTCAAAAAGAACGCCATTTATTTTACACTATTAGTTTTGAACAATACTTCGTATGAATAGTTACCATTTTGATTTTTACATTGTTACAATCTTTCCTCAAAATTATGCATTACTTTTTTAAGAGTTGGTTTTTTAATCGCCGCAATTTCCTTCTGAATGGCCAATTTCATCTCGTCGGTTGTTGCTGGTTTACCCTCGTACACCTTGCTTTTCAAGTAGCCCCATAGGTAAAAATCTGTCGGTGTTAAATCCGGACTGCGCGGCGGCCAAAACAGCTCACAGTTTCGCGAAATCAAGCGGTCCTGAAACTTCTCTCTTAATAACCGCAAAACATCGTTACGAATATGTGGTGTGGCCCCGTCTTGTTGAAACCACGTTTTAGATAATGCAATCCTCTTCCGTCTGAGCTCCGGTAGAAAAAACTCGTTTAACATTTGGATGTAGCGGTCGCCGTTCACAGTAACATTCGCTCCGTCCTCCTCGAAGAAGTAGGGACCGATTATCACTTTCGCACTGACTGCGCACCATACCGTGATACGAGGGGAGTGCAAGGGTACCGGGTGAACGATTCGAGGGTTCTCAGTAGCATAATACCGCATGTTTTGTTTATTAACGTTACCATTTAAATCGAAATGCGCCTCGTCGCTAAAAAAAACATAATCCAAATCGACGTCTTCTTCCTCCAGCATATCCAAAAATTTATTACAAAATTCTAACCTTCTTGGCTTATCTGTTGGTATCAATTCTTGGGTTAGTTGTATCTTGTATGGGTGCATATTGAGGTCGTTTCGAATTATTCTTCTGAGTGAAGTACGGGGAAGAATTTTCAAGGCGGAAGCCTGGCGACGAACGGATCTGCGCGGACTTCGCGACAATGCTACGCGCACTTTTTCGATGTTTGTCGGGGTTCTAGACGATCGACGGCGACCTTGATGGTTGACCGCCACCACACTACCGTATTCTCGGAAGTTTTTTACCCATTTGAGGATACTTTTACGGTCGGGGCGATTGTCATGACGTTTTAAATCAAATTGTTTTTTAAACGCGCGTTGTACCGCGATTACACTTTCACCGTTTTTCACAAAGTACTCGACAACGAAAGAGCGTTGTTCACACGTCCACGACATCATGACTACTAACCAACTATATTTATATTAAACGGCATATTATTTGGCGTCAGATGGCGTTGCAATCGCTACGCTAACTCACAGTGTATGATTTTGACGAGCGTTTAAAATTCGGGATGTTCTTTTGGCCCACACTATATATATATATATATATATGTCAGATTCGGCGTACTATTAATATAAGATATAATGAACATATTTCTGCTATAAAACATGGACATATACACAAATCAACAGTCGCAGAACATATCATTCCGTATGAACACAAATTAACGCATAACATTCAGCAAGATTTAAATATTTTAAAATTTATTAATAACACAAAATTACTCAACCATATGCTAAATTGTAATTTATAAATAAACACAAAGTTATTTTGATTAATAACAATATAGAGACTAATAATCAGGGCCGTGCCCAAAATTTTGAAGGGGTTGGGAGTAAAAATGTTCTTCGCATATTTATTTTATAAATAATAATACATTTTTCACTAATATTCATACTATTAATGATTCCGGTTATTTTGATTCATACAGATATTAATAATTAACATAAATGAATTACTACTGTATTAACATTAATAAAAATTACACATGTTATTGATTATACTCGTAATAAAAAATTTCGCATAAAATATTAATGAAGTACCTAAAAATATGAAGCGTATTTCTTTTTTTTTTTAAATGTAAGAACACCTTAAACAATCATCAATGTTTATTTTAAATTTTTATTTTTTTCAGATTTTTGGCTATTTATAACTAATTCAGTTTTAATAGGCGGAGGGGGTTAACCCCAAAAACTGGCCCGTAGGCATGGCCCTGCTAAATTCTTTACTGAAAATAAAATTTTAATAACGTTAAATTAATATGAAAAAATATAAAAAAAAAAAAATGTATATATTTCAACAACTTTTCCATTCATAATTTTAGAATATTATTTATCAGTATATCGACTTATACGTTATATACGTATTGTCATTCTTTATCTATTTACATTTAAATTGCTTTTGTTACACCATGATGATGTAATTTATACTATGAAACATATCGATGTTGTTTTTATAAATAATATTATACACCAGTAATTTCTGTGTGGTGTTACTTTAGTTCGATTTACATTTCTTTTTTTTGTTTTTACACTTCTAATATTACGTTCTGTTAAGTTTTTGATTATTTCTAACCGCATGAACACCATTCAGGCCATCTCTTTCCCCCTACATCACCATTCCCGCGGTTTTATCATTCTCTAGATACATTCTCAATAATCTACAATTTTTTCCTCCGCATTCCATTCATACTGGTACTTGTTGTGCGTCCCGAGTCTTTCAGGCATTTTCGGGTTGCTACTTCTTTCCGCCTCCTTTCCTAAGCAAAGTCCGATGTTTTAAAATCCTTGCGCTGCGTAAAACTTTCCATCTTAGATATTGGATATTTACGCTTCCTATTTTTTCTGATAACTATTCACTTTTTATCTGTTCAATCCCTAATAGTGTTCCTAACAACCCGTGGTTCTTTTTGCTTGCCTCACATCGTCGTTCTATTGTTGTCTTCATTATTCACTTACGTTTTAATTTCGTTTTTCGTTGGTTTCCTGCCCGCATTATCCTCTCTGTTCAAATGATGTAGTTGTTTTTGATTCTCATATGTTTAGTAAATGTTCATCTCTTTCTATTGAACGTTCCAATTTGCTGATACTCGACTTCCTATTCCTTCCTGCGACCCCTATACCCTCCCTTTTCCTTCCCTACACATTATATTCCTGGTATACTGATTACTTCGTATTAAAAATATTTGATGCCGTATGAAAATATAATAGACTCTAATAAAGAATCTTTCAACATCCTGTTTGTTAATTAGAAAATATATTAATTTATAACAAATACAAATATAACAAACGAATTTAAGAATAAAATGAATGCTTATTTAGAAACGCTTTCGTTTAGAACACAACTCATTATGTGTGATAATTTTGAATTTGTTTCTGATGACACATAATGAGCTGTGTTTTTAGCTGATAATGGGTTGTACCCGAAAACGTTTCTAAATAAGCATTCATTTTATTCTTAAATTTGTTTGTTATATTTGTATCTGCTATAAATTACTATATAATAGACTCTTTTTTTCTAATTATTTCTGGGTAAAGATCCTTTCGTTGATGAGAAAAAAAAAAACAAAAAAAAACTTCATATAACCGCAGAAACCTACAACTGAAAAAGCTACGGAGAGCCATGATCAGTTATTCTAATCTTTTTTTCATTATTATCATACCACAATACAGTTGAATTTTTAATTACGTTTAACCAATGTACTGTAATCGATTTAGAATACTAAAAGCGAAAAAATACTCTCGTATAACAATTTTAAAAGGTTTAAAGTGAAAAATTGTGGCACTGGTAGCAGTTATCAAAGGAAAAGAAAATGTCTCTAGTCACAGACAAGTTTTTTTTTTTTAATGGGTTCGTTAACATGGACATTGGCCCAAGAACAGCGGAACAGAGAAGAAAGAGAGACATCCTTACACGATCAGATATAGCCGACAGAAAGAAATCAAGAGCTAGAATAACGGAAGGAGAAGGAAGGGAGAGAATGAATGAAGCACAGTATGGAGCGGGAATACCGGTTTGTAAGAGGAAGGAATAAAAAGAAGCTTGTTCAGTTGATAATTACGAACAACTAAACATTATATGATCGGGATCACAAATACATTGATTGCTGGGAGGGTGCAATGGGCAATAAGGAGAAGGCACGAGAGAATAGCGGAACAATGAGGAAGGGAGCAAACTATGCCCAAAACTCAGGCGGCAAATCGCAGAGAGATTGGAACGGCGCATAGAAGGAAAGTTAATAAACCATGGAAAGCGTGGAAGGGAAGGTTGGATAGACAAGAAAGAGGAGTTCGGGTTGGACAATGAGGAGACGTAGGAGTCAGACCACAGTTTGGAATGAGCAGCTACAGACAGAAGGGTAATATTAGAAGCTGAGAAGGCAGGAAGAAACCTACCAGAAGAGGGAGATAATCGAGCGAATGAGTCAACCAACTCATTTCCCTTGATTATGACGAGGAATTCAAAAGAAATCCGTTTGGATTAAGTGGGAAAGGAAGAAATCATGAATCAAGGAACGAATAAGGAGAATGATGCAGTTGGTTGAGTGAGAAGGGAGAGGAAATGTGATAGTCTGCAGCACGCTTTGAGCATCCGACAGGATAAGGAGATTGTGAGAAGCCGGTGAAGTTTTGATAAAAAGAAGGGCACGCAGAATAGCAGAAGACTCGGCATAAAAGATTGAAAAAAAGGAGGGAAGTTTAAAGGACTCGAAGTAATTGAGAGGACAGAAGAAAGCTGCACCAACACCATTGGGTCCCTTGGAGCCATCAGTAAAGATCAAAAAATGGTTGAGAAAAAAAGAGCTAAGATTCTGTCGAAATTCTGATCTAACAACGTGATGAAGAAGAGGTTTGGGAGGAACAGGTGAATAAAAGCAGTTAATAGGATGAAGCAGAGAGGAAAAATTGAAGGAGAAATAAGGGAGTTTATTGTAAGTGTAGATATACGGAGAAAACTGAATAAAACGGCCAGCGATAAGAGATAGAATAGGAGTCTTGTTAGTAGAAAAGCGCCAGGAACGCAATATGAAGGAATAAGAAAGAATGAGAGAACAAGAGGAAATAGGCAACTGTTTGATGAGGAAACGATAACCCAAGAAGGAGCGTCGAAGGGAAAGGGGAAGAATGTGATACTTTGCGTGCAGAGCTGGGATAATTGACAAGTTTCTAGTGTGACCGAGATGTAAACTAATTACAAAAGCAGTTATGATAAAGTGATTATTTTTTTTTCTCACTGATTACTAAAATCAATTTTTACAAAGTTAAAAATATGATGAAGAAAACATACTACTGAAAACTATTAAATCAAAATACATACGGATATTTCGAAAAAGTACTGCTACATCTATAAATACTTCCACAATCCACAATCGGTATACTTAATAATAGTTAAACGAACTGTTTGCCTTTGCCAGAACCGAGAAATTAATGTCTGTTAGATATTGCTTACTATTTAGATCCTCAATTAATCTGATTTTAATAACTTGATGCAAAAGCATTTCTGATCAAGAAGAATTCATAATGATTCGATAGTCAAGTTACGAGACATAAAAATCGAATTACATAAACATCTTTTTCCGCAGGCAAATTGAAACAAATTGGTAGATTTTATGTGTATATATATATATATATATATATATATATATATATATATATATATATATATATATATTACATTAATAGTAAAAGAAGACTTTCTAAAGGAAACAACTAATTCAAGTTTATTAAAAGTAATAAATTTTGTTGACGGATTTTATAAAATAAAGATAACGGATTACGAGTGCCATAAAATAAACACTTCCTCTCATTGTATAATAAATTTTTGTACATCCCGTTTATTGATAATTAATAAATTAAAACTAATATTAAATTCTTAGATTTAGAAAGGTTTTTGAGAATATCCAATTACTGATCAAACATGAGAATCCAACGAAAGATTGAAAATCAACTCTACTCCTGTTGCTGACCTTTATTACATTCACACATGTTCTTTGTTTGATGATGACATATTTTCCACAATATTTTCAAAGCTGAGTGTATTTAGTATTTTCAACTCCGTTTATTTCTATAGGTTATAACGTTTACTAATTTACTTATTCCTCTTATACTAATTATCATACACTCCGACTTTAAATATACATTTATTAACTCTTCAAATATTCCGGTTTCAGCCAGTGACTGGGAAATTTCTGCTACATCTATATCGACTTATTTTTTTTTTCTCTCCCCAATCCCAAAAACTTTGGCTAGGGTTGTTTATTTATTTAGTTCACAATTTTTATTAAAATGTTCATTACAGGCACTATCCAATTAAGTTTTTAGTTTCCTATAATCTCATTTTACAATCACATTAAATTAATATTTTTATAACATATAATACTAGTTTTAACCTTCATTATTTCATATTATTATATAATTTAATTTTTCTTGCGATATATAATTTCTTCCACGACGAATTCAATAAACTCTTTAAATAGATTTTGTAACTAATTCGGTAGTGTTTAAACTATTGAATATCTTATTACTATGGTTACATACGTTTAATATGTGCCCAGTATTATCTAAAAAGTGACATCTTTTGTAATTTTCAGTATGCGTAATTCAAACTTATATCTCCATTAAATTATTGAAATAATTTAACTACGACAGAAATACATATATACATTAGAAATAAATTTAACCAGCGCATTTCATAATAACGAATTCTTTTTATATGCGGATTAATTTATAATTCTATTAAAATTCGATTTTAAAAATTGAATTTACCCATGTAGTATATATGATTTGATATAAATTATAAATAGTAAAAATTTTAACACAGCTATTTTTTTTCGGTCAAAAACTATTTAAATATTTTCATAGCGCTCCTTTAAAGTCGATTTCATTTAATCGATATTACCAATTTTATTCTACAATTTCTATTAAATCTAACTGAAGGATGTATTCGGTCACAATTTTTACCCTAAACTAATTATTTTCCGTAAAAAATAAATTTATTATCGGCATATTTATAATCAATTTTGGCAGTTTTTAAAAGAAGAGTAAGCAGTGCATTTTCGTCAAACTGCCACCAGTGCGATTGTATTGATTTTAGCTTGCGTATGCGCTATTCTCAGCTGTATTTTCGTTCCAAAAAAAATTTCATCAACGTACTCAATAAACTTAAGAATGCTTTAACATAGTAATTCAAACTTTAATACTAAGATGAAGCGTAAAATTAAAGTTTAATCAACCAAAAGAAAGATGCGAACGGCTGTTAGCAATTAATAATATCATCAATATTCACGATCAGCTAACCTCCACATGTTGGCTATTTTGCAGAAATTAGATTTTCAAGCTTATATCATTATTATTAGAATGTTTCTCGTTTTTTTTTGTTTTTTTTTTTTCTATCGACGAACATCGGCAAGTAACTGGTCCAATCAAGGTGTATAATACATGAATTGAATTTTTTTTTGTGGGCTTTAGTAATGTTTTTGAGAAAATAGAAGAAGCAATATCTGAATCTACTTTTTTTTTTTTATATCTCGAGTCTAGGTTAAGCAGGCTTCCAGTTTCCAATTCAGAGCAAGAGTTATTGTCTAGCTATTACAACTGATTTGACAGATTACCATGAGGTGGCTGATTCCTTGGCTCGCTCAGGAGCTTCCAGCGGACATCATCTTCATAAATTTCCCGCTCACAATATTAATTATATTTCCAAACAGTTCCATATTACATTATGGAAGGATATTTATTTTTCCCTTTTCTCCAATCTGATTTTATCTTTCCGTCCAGCCCTTACCTTCTCTGACCAGATGGTTTCAGAAGTTTCCTTTACTTTGTCGTCCCCTGATCACTGCCATATGTCGTCTTCGTTTCGGTCATACCTTTCTCCCTTTGTCGCTTTTTCGTTTTTCCCTCGTCTCTTCTCCGCGCTGCCCTCATCACCCAAAAGATTCCTTTTTTCTGTGTGATATCAATCACGTCTTCTTCGAATGTTCCTCGCTTTCTTCAGAACGTTCTCTCTTCTATTCTCAGCTTTTGAATCCTGGTCTTCTTACCCCATACAATGACTCTTATGTTCCCTCATTTCCTTCCTTGTCAGTTGTTCCTACTCTAGCTTCTTTCATTCATTCAATCTCGCATCAGATTAAAATCTAATATGTTATTCTCCTTTTGAGCTATTACTTAGATTCCTTGGCTGATTGGGCTGTTGCTCTTCGTTGGCGTACTCATAAAAAAAAAAACAAACCAAAAAAAACTTCAGGTGACTACGCAAACAGTGAATTTTTATTCATCATTATTTAAATTTACGTTGAAACTTTATGAAATAACGTAATGGTATAATGCAGAAAGTCTAAGAAAATATGAATATCACATATACATAAATAGCCACAATGGAAAAAAAAAGGATAGAATATTAATTTTAAAGAAAATGAAAGCGGCGGGGTCTCAAGAAGCCTGAGGGCAGATTTAAAATTTACAGACTCTAAAAACTATTTTACATAATAGTCGATGCTCATACAGCGAAATAAACCGGTACTATCTCGGGCAATTTTGGCGTGAAACTTTCATAACGAACGGAGTAAAATTACAGAAACCTATACAGTTTTTTTTTCAAATTAAAACCGGTTATGTGATTACACGTCTTATTATAACATTTTAATTGGACAAAGCAATGAAATACCAAATGAAACACAAAGGCAATAAAGGTCGCAGTTTACAAATAATCATTTAAAAATCGATATTATATATTCGGAATCATGCTAATGAATATCGAGGGCATAGATGGAAGCAATGGCGAATTTAGCGTTGCTCAACGCCACCTAAATCAATAGCACGTATTCCTCTACCTTAAATTGTTGACTATAAAAGTGTGTATATTCAAGGTTTTATTTTTATTCCGGTATTTTAAAATTATTTACATTTACGTAAATTGTGCCGAATTGGTAAGCTACGTATTGCATTTTTGTTTCTTTCTAGAATTTGAATTTCGATAAATTTTTAAAATTTTATTGGCGCGAATTTCAGAACAATTCTTTAATACATATATTGTTCGTGAATAGTTATAATATTAACATAGAATCGACAAATAAAACGAAATATTCACTATGTCTGAGCCAGAATCACATGATTTACTATAATTCGATAAATTCGTTGCAAACAGTAGAAGACTGTGATTTTTAATGCTTTTCTACATTACCTAAATTTGAACACAGTACAGTATAATTAAAAGGTATCGAAATCAACCAATAATTCAAACGTATCACAAAATTACCGTTTTAGCAATTGATGCAATATTTTTTTTCGATTATCGAAAAGTAAGACCATGACTTAAAGAGGAACTCCAACACTTTTCTTTAAATAAATATTTTCCATACATACCTAATTTTACCATCAATTAAAGTGCAACATTAATTTTCTTTAATTCAATATTGTTTTTGCACCTAAATGATGCTAATTTAAAAAAGACTCAGTAATTATTAAAACAGCAGTTCCTGAATAATTTGATACAGGAGAGCAACAATACATACATACATAGGAATATATATATATATATATATATATATATATATATATATATATATAACTCTGCTCTTCAGGACTCGTAAAGGGGCAAGGCCCCTTGACTACCCAATCTTTTTTCTTCTAAGCTTTTTTTCAGAAAAATTGTTTCCAATTGATTACGTCATTCTTACCCGTCTTTTACAGAACATTCATCCTTTGTTATCTTATATAAAGTAACGGGATAAAATTGTGGGACGTAATTACTTAGCAAAAAACAAACCGGACCTAATAATGGGACATAACCACTAAACAAAAAACTAACGGGGCATAACCATGGGACAAAAATGTAATGTACTCCGGGCCAAGATTGACATAGTCATTAATATATATATATATATATATATATATATATATATATATATATATATATATATAGATATATCATTAAATATTATTTCCTGTATTGTATTGTAAAAGTAAGAATTGAGTTTTATTAAGATAGTAACACCCAAGCAATAAAAGTTTTTAATGGAAGAAAAATCAACATCAAAATTCTGTTCGATATTTATTAAAACTAAATAATTAACAATTTATTCATAACTTCGTTCATTATCTCTATTATTCAGCGCACCTAACTAACGAAATTACCTATGTTTTTATTAGCATAATAAAAGCTTTTGTTAAAGTTTCAAAATTTCCTCATTTATCAAATTCTTCGTTCGATGAAATTTTCCGTTCAACACATAGTTAGCTTTCTTGTAATGATTCTGATTCGCTACAAAAAAAATTAAACATCTGTTGATGGTTTGAGACTTCGAAATAACTCTCCCCAACGCCAAAACATTTTTCTCTGTAATTAACATATTGTGCATCCGCAAATCTTCTATTGATTAAGTCCCATTTCCTGATCGGATCTTCTTATGAATCTTATTTACAATTGGCACTGTTTAAAAATCGCTCATCCTCTGTGTAGCTTAATAAATTCACTTCTTTTCGTGTTCTTCCACAACAATACTTTCCCTTGTTCATTCTCAGTTACGCAACTTTTTTTCTTCCTCCCAACTTACCGTCTTTCCCTTCCACAATCGATCTCTCTTTCGCCCCTACCGTAACGAGGAATGTCCTACTTAATTCTAAACTCGCATTACTTGCTTTCGTCATTGCTATATTTTTACCGATACTGGTTGTTCCGCAAGCTGCGGAATAATTTCATTTCATAACCTTTCGAAATCAGCTGTGTCTTCCTTTCATTTTACTTTTATACTGTAAAATTCATTAGCCATGATACATTTTTTCTACTAATAGTATTAATAAAAATTCCCCTTCTAGCCTCCTCCCCATTTTATTACTTCTTCTTCCGTTAAAACCCGTGGACTCTATACTATTTCTTATTCGATTGTAGACTATGTCCGGTTCCAATGATTATTTGCGGACATTCCTAGTCATAACGATCAAGCTGATTTAGGTGGTTTATCTCGTTCAAACCGGGCAACTTGCCTTTCAAAATTTTTTTTTGTTTCCTTTAATGTTAACTTTCTGACAGGAATTTTCATTTTCCGTTATAATGACTATCTCCGTTTTCTTTTTCTCATCCATACATATTTATTCAGCAAGAATTTCTCACGGTTCTGATATTACAACTTTCCACGCCTTTGTCGGTCGTCCTTTATTCTTCCAATATATGTGCCATCTTCATTATTTCCGACGAAACATACCCATGTCGAGATGAAACAAATAATAATTAATATAACAATTAGTAAATAATAATTTAGTAAATATTAATTAATAAATAATAATCGATATAAAAAGAATTGAGACCCCGGAAAAGTTGAACTGAATTACTGAAATGTTTTTAATTTTGAAAGATTACGTAAAAGTTAAATACATTTGATCCGTGATACATATTTGCAAAATGACGCAGGTAATTTCGAAATAATTTGTGAAAAATGACAAGAAGGGCAGAGCTATTAATGATAAAACCGGAACTTAAAGTGCTGTCGACCCGTCGTCAACGACGTCGAATATTAAGTGTTTAAGAAAGTTCGGCTTTGCGAAATTGCGCCCCGAAGGGAACTGTCATTTAAGCAGAGTACAAATTCCTTTTCGCGTTGAATAGTTCTTTATTGTAATGCCTTATGTAATCTCGCAATCTTTTATTATGGCGCTTATTAGATACCACCACCAACTTCAGGCGCCACAGGGTTCTGCTAAAAATTACAAATTGCCCAACGATAAATTCCAATTTTCCGCTTTTATTTATTCATTTTATTCTCTTATTATCATATATTCATTTATTTTTTGAGGGAATAGTGAAAAATAAATACGGTGGGGGGTGGAACTGAAAATTATTTTCGGGCAGTGTTTCGTGTGTAAATGAAAAAGTCGAAAGAACACCAATTAACTTTGTTTCCCCGATAAGCGGGAAACATTTTTTTCGAAAACATACAATTTCGAAATATAGTCGCACACAAATAGCAAGCACTATAGGTGGTGTTCTTATTTTTGAACACGCAACCTCTAAAGTTGACTTAATAACGAAAATTCATTTTAAAAAAGTTCGCATCATAAACCGTTTAGAAAATTCCACATAGCATAAACAGGCGCTTCACAGGCGAAAGGGAAACAAGATTCCCGCATTGCATCCACAATAGATTTTTATTAAATCGTAAATCCTCATAGCATATATTATACGTTTTTCTGAATTCCCGTAGTTTTTTTCCCCGAAGGTCCCCCATGCACCACCGCGAATAACATTTTGAATTTTTTAAATTACAAATGGTTCCTTAGCAATTTTTAAAATTTATTTTTAAAACGTTCCATATCGGAGAGTTTAAATCTTTTCCAGTAGAATATTATTTCATTAAAGAGTTTATATTTCGCATTTTCTAAAATTTTAAAAACATTGTTTTCTCTGTTTTTTTTTTTAGGGTCATTGTTCATTTCATTGTCAATAATACCATATAAAATATCGCTTTTATCCCGGAGCGGATCTAGAAAGACATTTTGAGGAGGGACAGACTAGGATTAAATGGATGATAGGCCCGGAGCTACGGAAATAGTAGGGATCCTTTTTATAGAATAACTAAATTTTCTTTAACTTAATTTAATTATGTTATTTTGAATTCCCGAATTAACATATAATTATTAATGTAAACAAAACTAAATATCATACAGACACAATAGGTAGAATTTTCGATGATAATATATATATATATATATAATATATATATATATATATATATATATATATATATATATATATATATATATATATATATATATATATATATATATATATATATATATATATATATATATATATATATACATATATATAATTTTAAACAATGAATTATTGAGTAAAAATTTTAACCAAAGATTTGCGCATAAAAAGGTAGTGTGTGTGCGTGTTTTGAGCGTGTACACAAGCACACATATTCATATAGATATTTCCTAAAAACGTAGATTCCGTCTCGTTATACCTTAAAGCAAATTTCTGGTACGTTTTTACGAAACTCGAAATTTTACTATTACAAAGTTTCCTCCTCTAGGAGGAAATAAAAATGGATAGAAAATTATTAACAAATAAATGTATTAAAAAATGCACTTGCTCCTGTGTAAAGTTAATTCTATTTATTTAACAAAAAAAGTTGATGTATAGATTAATTTTATATTACATGTCGGAAGTGGGTGTCCCTTCGACCACCCCTAAATCCAGGCCTGGGGAGGGAAATTGTATATAATTACGTAATATCTTACACGGTAAGCGGTAGATTTGAGAAATACGTTATTTCATAAAGAAAAGTGAAATAACGACCTCTTTAGAAATTGAAAAATGTGTTTTAAAAATATGTAATTATTACAATTTTTAATTTAAATTTTGTTTTACTTTTAGGGATGAAAAATAAAACGAAATTATAAAATTATACCTAAAAAATGGTAGTTTAGAATTTGAATAGAATAAATTACTAGAAAGAATAGAACGACAGAGTATATTTTCATTAGACTTTATTTCTTTTTTATTTTTATTAGTAATCCGATCTGAATTCTCTTTGTTTGTGAGTAAGTAAAAAAAAATATATATATATATTTCTCATAAAACTATTTTTAATTAAAATTGCAAAATAATAAAAATTAAAAATAAATAAAAATAACAAAAGAACGACTACAGTTAGAATAAAAACGACACATTATTAGTTTTACTAGAAAGCAGTATTAAGTATTAGTTATTTTAAAATCCACAGGTATAACATTTATACGAAACTTTTATATAGTATAAATTACGTTTCTCTGTTGTAACAAATTTTTTTCATCGAGTTTTTGGTTCTTTTTGCGATAGGAGGAAGGGGATGTCAACTATTTCCCTCCGCGTAGATCAGTCGCTGTTTTATCTTAGAAGAGAAATGATTAACTAAATTTCTTCTGTCGGAGATTTGACCATAATTTATCAACTTCTGCCGGATGCAACTGATAATAAAACATATACCTACGCGCGCTAATTACATTTTTTGATAATAATCGCAAACGGTAGGTTAAAAACACGAATTTTTTCATAGTATAAACACAAAACTCATTCAACATTAGTACTAAAACATATATACAGGGTGTTCTGAAACTAATTCGAGAAATTTGTTTTACGTTATAAAGAACAAAAAAGTCCTGGGAGAAAAATCATTTCGGCGAACAATTAATTTTACTCATAATTAATTTAATTAATTCGTTGTAATGAAAAAATAAATATTTTTTTTTACGATTCAATATGTTTTGAAATAAAAATTAAGTATTAGTCGTAAGTTATCAACTAAGTAAAAATTCAACCTAATTGGTCGTATTTTTTCAAATCATGCATAGCAAAATTATCAATCTACTGAGCACTTGCTCCAGGCCATTAACAAATCATTGTTGATTATACTTTTACCACTATATTTAATACGTACTTTACTTCTTTCAGTGTTCGTTTTCTTTTTATTTTACAAAATATTGATTTAAAAAAATATATATACAAGGTCGTCGCCAGCTGATGAGCCAGGGAAGGGCAAGATGAGTTGCCAGCCGCCGGGGGGAGGAGATGATAGAAAAAATAAAAATTATAAGTTGTAAAGTCTTAATATTTTATTAAACAAGAATAAAATCTTAATTAAAACATAAGTTTTCAAATTGCCCATAATTACGCGCCTACGAATACTCATCAATGCCAGTTGATTAAAAAGTTTCAAGGCTCTAGGGGGGAGGGGCAGCTGCTCCTCCCGGCCCCCCGCTGGCGACGCCCATGTATATATATATTTTTTCATATAAATTAAATAATTAAATAAACTATATAACTAATTAATTGTTCGCCCAAATGATTTTTCCCCCAGGACTTTTTTGTTCATTTTGACGAGCTTTATAGAGTAAAACAAATTTCCTAAATTAGTTTCAGAACACAGCCTGTATGTATATATACATATATATATAACTGGGTCATTTTGGCCACGCAAGGGGCTGCGTCCCTTGACTCCTCTTGCTTTCATTTCTGTCTCTTACTTTTCTATACCTTGTATAAAATGATGAAAACTTACAACGTAATTCTCACTGGCATCAAACAAAAGAATAACATAACCACAAAAATCCTATCCTAACATTTAACTTTCATTATATAAAATTAAGACATTTTTTCGTTGCATATTTCATCACATAAAATTGTGACATTTTTTAAATAACAATAACAAAAATCCTATAAAATATAACAAACGTTACATAAAATTAGGACATTTTTTCTAATCCCTCCGTAGCCTAAGAATTATGTTGTAATTAATATATATATACATTTTTTTTAATGTTTTATTTCTTAAACGATTATATTAACTTGGCCAACGTTGTAGTATTTTTAAATTATATTTAATCTAATTCGACTAAAAATATTCTAAAAGTAGGAAACGGAGGTGAGAAAAAAATTGAACGGTTTACTTTAAATGCGGAGAGGGTAGCAAGGTTAGGCATACAGTTGTGGACGCGTACGACAACATATATACACACAGTTTCAGGTAATATAGAAAAAACTTATAATCGCACGATTTACCTAAATAGATGAGCTTGATGTTGTTCACCTTTCATCAGGGACCAATTGCTGAAACTGGATAGACGCTTCCCGATTACACTGTACAGCAGGTCAGTTCCGAGTGAGGCGGCAGCTGTCGGCGATCGTTCTTCTTGCTTGTTATTGCACTTTGAACGTTCGGCATTAGGACAGCCGATATCGTCATTATTAATCGGAGCAGAAATATTTTCGGTGGTTAAAGATCCCTCATCGTCGTAGTCGGCTTGCAGGCGCTGGTCCAGATTTACCTGTTGTTCTTGGTCAGTGCCACCGCTTGATCTAATCGGACTGGTCAGCTTCGGATGTAGCAGTTTATCCCAAGGCATCGACATAATAATAATAATAATACCGAGCTCTTTATTATTATTATTATTAGAATTACTTAATTATTATTATTAGAATTATTTAATTATTATTCGAGTATACCAACCATTAAAAAAATTTAAAAAATCGAAAATGAAAAAAAATGCAATCCAACACTTACAATTCGGATTTAAAACACGGTTCTTATTTACGTTTTTCAAAACGCACGACATATTTTCATTAATAAACCGTCACTGTACCATATGAAAAACCGAAAGTTTCACGTAGCGGGTATCCCAT
Organism: Icerya purchasi; assembly: GCA_039619475.1. Classification (NCBI taxonomy): domain Eukaryota; kingdom Metazoa; phylum Arthropoda; class Insecta; order Hemiptera; family Monophlebidae; genus Icerya; species Icerya purchasi. The sequence continues at coordinate 208,018,607 of CM077115.1, forward strand.
CGGGGCGACAGAACAAGGGCCCCGCGCGGAGCGGCAAAAAAAGCAAAAAACGATCTCGCGCCAACGGAACAATGTCAATTACGGAGAACTATACTACTTATCAATCGGAACCCAAACCGAAATGTAAGCTAAACTAGTTTAACGTTACCTGCACGGTGCCGAGCGCGCCCCATCCACTGCCACACTGAACTCAGGTAGTGCCGGTGGGTGCGTGTGTGTCGGTGTGTGGATGCGATTGTGGTTTGCGGTCGCGCCGTCTTTGCCATTCGCTCAATCGCGCGACACACGTACGTGGATTCTCTTGCACACTGACGCCTGCTTCCGAGCGCTCTGACGTTCGTTATCACTATCAATGTGCCAAACAAACAATAATTGGCGACGTCATGCTGTTGCAAGCAAAGAAAAACGCGGCGAAGAAAAAAAATAACGCCAGAAACCCAAGTGAAATTTAACTGTGCTCGTGCGCTCGCGTCTGCTACACGCTGTTCCCCGTCTGAAAGGTTCGCACGCGCGTGCCGTTCGCGGCGAATCGCGCGTGCGAACGGTGGGAAATTACTGTCGTCGGCGCGAACAGTACGTTTCTGTTCAGGTAGTTTGGCGTACTGCTACCCATATTCCGAACCCATATTTCGAAACCACGTGTCTCTCTCTTCAATCATACGAAGAAGTGGCACGATTAGTCTATACAACACAAGTTCCGAACGTGCTCTTTGGAAAAATTAATTTAATTTATACGCCTATGATAAAAAGGTCCGGGGATTTGTTAAAACGTAATTCAAAAAAATATGTTTAGATAATTTTTACAAAAAAAAAAACGATTTTGAGATTTTTGCTTTATAAATTTTAAGAAATTTAAAGATGTTTAATTTTACAGTAAAATATATGTATGTACTTTTTTTTTTTTTTCAGGACTATTGTGATTATTCTTGAACAACACTAATGGATAAGTTGGAACAATTAACGCTGCATTATACGCGTCCCCTGGTGGAACACCAATACACGCGTCGTATTGAAGGTACACGATCTGTAAATTGAATAAAAAAAAACAAAATTGAATTTTTTGTATTTCGCAGACAAAAAGGTGCACAGACAAATAAAGAAGACCATAAATATATTTAAAAAAAAAAAACATCTTCATCACAAATCGAAGTAAATAAATCTATACGAATTTTGAAACGTTAAATTCTAATAACACAGAGGTAAGTTTCAGTTCTTTCAGCTCGTAATGGCTCTGGTATCTGGATAAAAAAATTGAATATAAGAGACGGTAGATTTAGAAAAATTTAGTCTGAATCACTTTCTTTAATTTCAGCTTTACAGCCATATTCACAAATTTAGGCACAATGTGTTTCAGGCATAAATATTGGCCACATTTATTGCCAACATACATTTTGTTGTGAGCCTGGCCGTTTTATTATCGTCCCAGCAAGGTTGGCAGCATTTCTATTTACCAGCATCAGTATAGCTGCAGGGTTGCTTGAAGCCTGCGGTATTTGATAATATGGAAGAAGTTCTCAAAGTCACCAGGCCATAGTGCACGTGGCAAATTTTTGAGCTGCAATCGCACTAACAACTAATATCCCACGAGCTCATTCCCAAGTTCACGAAGGAAAACTCGGCGAGGTAGTACATTTTGTCCCTTCCCAAGACAAATGGCTATTGATTCCAGCAACATTTAGAATAGCGGAAAATACCACCAACCACAAGGTATCACAACTTACACCGAGAAAAAGTAAAGGATTAAGTTCAAAAAATCAAACAATACAGAATACTTACACTTTAGCACGCGCCGTATCAGTGAGATACACAGCGCTTAAGGGGAGGTTATCATCTGGAGGCCCCAAAACGACGTAATTTTCTCGAATTTTTTTCTAATAGAGGGAAATAAATTAGATACTCAAACTTTTTGTCACTTGCTTAGTGTGTTATAAACTACAAAAAAAATAATTTTTTAATAAAAAATATTGCGACAATAATTTTTGACATGCCTTATAACGTGACCGTCTCAAAAAAAGGTACCTTACTGTTGTCCACTCTAGCACCTGCAAAAATGATCAAAAATCAATAATCGAAATTTTTTTATAAACTATATGAGTGTAGTTGGAGCCCCTGCTAGAATCATCCATGAAAGTCAAAATTTACCAAAATGGCGGACATTTGAATTTTTACATACAGTTTTTCACGATTTTTCGCTCTTTAAAATACTGTAAAAAAAAAAATTATGCATATATCATCTTGATTGTAGTAGGGGCTCCAATGACTCAAATCTACTTTAAAATGAAAAAAGAAAAAAGGCGATCCGTCAAGTAGTTTTTGAGAAATCTTGGACAACAGTTTGAAAAACACGATTTTTCAGGAAACGCGATTAAAGATTTTATTAACGATTTTTCTGTGTTAACATAAAAAAAATGTACCTTGTGGCTAATCAGCGATTCCAGGGCCATACATCAGTCCTTCCTCAAGTTCATATTGTTTTTGAAGGGTCCTTTGGTCGGCTTTTTTTGAAAGTGCAGCTGCTCTTGCTCCCTCCAACAAACTGTTCTTAGCCGCAGTAACACGTTTCAATATCAGCTAAGTGGGCAAAATTATTGGCTTCAAGCCCAACTGTAATTCCGAAGATGCCCATAATTTTTAACAGTGCTGTATATCCTTCATTAAATAGACTAGTAGCGATGTAAGCGGAAATTTCTACAGTCTTTGCACCGCAGTGAAGGTGTTTCGGAGCGAGCTTTCAGACGCAAGAGTTCACTGACTCATTCGAGTTTTGTGTGTTTCCTCCAGTGCAACGTTCCATCAAATCATCCGATGACAAAGACTCAAAAATAGCCTTGATTGCATCTTGAACGTTATCTGCCAGAGGTGGTTTGTGCTCAAATAACTTAAGGGTACCGTTGGCTTCTGCTACGCGCCATTTACACCAGCTATCCTTTCCAGCCGGACAATATTGGTGCTGCGGATTTCTAGCAGTTGAGATATTATGGTAAAAGACAGCCCACTCAACATCCCGTCGAATCGCCAATCCATAATATGTTGTTAAGTTACAAATTACTTTAACAGTTAATTTACCTGTACCTTTACCTCCGATATTCTTTGTTTTCTTTTTTAAAGCCCTGAGACGAGTTCCCAATCGTTTCTGGACATGACCCACGCAATTCTTTTTTTCTTACTATGGGGTCGTCGTAAGGATTTACATCTAATATGACCTTAAACGTTTTCGTATCGCCATCACCAATGTATGAGTCATACTTTATACCGAGTAATTTTTGAGAACGAGATAACATTTCTGTGATTGCGTCCACTTCCATTTTTCCAGAACTACCGTGATGGTTTGCCGTGCATGTCTCTTCATGACTTTCTTTCCATAAACTAAATCTGACGGTTCCTTCTTTGCTTTTTTTATTGGCACTAGCTTGACAGAAAGAATATTTCACGCAAACATTAAGAACCTTACTGGTATTTTTTCCGATAACCGTGGCAAAACCAAGAGTCGTACCTTCAAATTTTTTCGGAGTCATAGCATACATGCGACATCTGGTGGTACTTTTGGTAACTCTACTTACCGTAGTATAGATATATGCACGCGTTATTCAAAAATATTGATGTAAAATACACTCCGCTCGAACTACCGCTCGATTTCAATTTTTGACTAAAAAGGCGGGTCTCGTTTTTGTTCCATAAATTTAAAAAAAAACATATATTCGAGCAAACGGTTTTGGGAATATATTCTACATATAATTTACTACAAAAAAATGAAAAAAAAAAAAAATCGATTTTTTGGTCAGTCCTAATGAGAACCTCCTCTTAAGCACATCTTCAAATGCACAAGGGGGTCACCAACGCTCGACTGACTGTTGAGCAAGACGAGCTGAAAGGAATAGGACGGCGGACGAGATTCCCCTCCACACGTCTAACTAGTGATAAAGAACGCTGAATCTGTCAGATACAACGCGTGTAATGCAGTGTTAAGAAACCATATTAATCCTCCCCGTCTGTAGTTGTAAAAATTTTGAGACAGCGTCTGTGCTACGAGTCGAAAAAGTCTTGCTAATATTTTTCTGAGAAAAAGACGTTCATCAAAAAAATCTGAAAAAATAATTCTCGAATACTTGCTATTTATAATTTTTTATTTTTTCTTATAATGATGTACAGTAATCACAACGTTAATATTCGGACACGCGTCAAATTTAATAACAAACGTGAAAAAAATAGCATTTGAATACAATTTTTGAATACAATTTTTGAACAAGTAACGACGAAATATCTTTGTAGTATCTATTACCAAGAAGAAATACCCATACATTTTTAAAAATATTTAACTTCGTAAAACTTTAAAAAATCTGAAACATTGCGATTTAAAAAGGTAACAAAAACATTCGGACTTTTCGAGAAGGAAACAAAAAAAATCATTTAAAATTTGGAAAAAAAAATTAATACCTGGTAGGTGTAAGCCTTTTTGCTTTATTACGGCAGAAATTCTTCGCGGCATCGACTCAACCAATTTAGCAGTTGTAGCCGGTGAAATATTTTTCCATTCGCGTAGCAACACACCTCTTTTTTTCTGTTAGAAATTTTATTTTCACGTACTTTTTGATCCAATATTTCCGACAAGTTTTCTATAGGGTTCACGTGACTGTGGATGGGGAGTTTCAATCACTTTTGGACAGTTGTAAAGCAGTCAATTGCGAGATAGCTATGATTTATATTTGGGGTCATTGACTCCTGAGGCTGCGAAACACCCCCAAACCATCACACTTTTGCTTCTCTATGTTTAACTGTAGCGTTTAAATTACGTGTTTCGAATTCTTCTATCGATTTTCGCCACACTTTCGAACGTCCGTCACTACCGAGAACATTAAGATTTACTTTCGTCCGTAAATATCACCGATTTCCAATAATTAAAATCGCGCTATTGGTTTTGTTTAGCAAAATATAAGCGTTTTTTTTTTTTTTCCGATTACGTTCATTTACGAGAGAGGTTTTCGTCGAATTGTAACCGTTCTTCTTCTTTTTAATGTTTCGACGGATGGTTTGCGGGTGAACATTCAGTTGAAAGTGTTTTGGAAAAAACTCCGAATTTCGACTCGTGAATTGTAGGATTTTTCTTTATTTCCTTCATGATGAATCCTACGGTATGCCAATTTAAACGTGGTCCTCCTTTCTGAGGAATAAAATCTAATCTATTTTCAAGATCGAATCTTTGACAAATATCGGGTATACCGTGTACTTTTTTTGGCATTCAACAATTTCGCGATTTCACGATAAGTTTTGTGCCTTTTGCACGACTAAAAATTGGTTAATTTTCGCACTTGGAAGCTCGTATATTTACCTTTTCGCGACATTATGCTTTTAATCGTACTTGACGCGAAGATGACACACCTAGGGGCGAGCGGTTACGTAAAAGTCTTTGCGTACAGGTGTCAGTCACCTGATGATGACAGATAAATGACATCTTCACGAAAGATAGCACATTATGAGCTAGATGTCCGAATTCATTTTTGTTACCTTTAAATGATGAGTTTTTTTTTTCAATTTTAATTTTCATAGGATGACTGTGGTAATGTAAATTTCTTTTTATCGGGTGTTTCCCCTTTTAGGCATTACTATACTAAACATATTTCGTCGTTAGTTGTTCGAAAATCGTACACTGTGACACGTATTTAAATCACGTTTATTATTGAACTTTACGCGTGTCCGAATATTAATATTGATGGCTGTGCATACATACAACAAAATCGCGGAAAAATCAATTTTCACGAAAAAAAAAAAAAATCAAGTCTCAATCAAATTTTAATGTAAAAATAAAATTCTTACCGGGTGGTACAGCGGAATATGTACTTTTAGAGAACAAAAAATATAGCAAATGAGCCGTTTTCAAAACTGTAATTATTTTGACTACTGAAAACATCGTTTTTTTCTGGAAAACAATACTTTTGGCTTAATACTTTATTCAAGAAAAAGTTTTACTTAAATATGAAAGCACTAATTTAATAACAATAACAATAACAATACTAATAACAATGGTAATAACAATACTAATAACAATGGTAATAACAATACTAATAACAATGGTAATAACAATAATAATAACAATAATAATAACAAATAATAAAATTAGGAAAAATTTTTATTTGTGCACTGCATACAAAAGTTCGTACGCTCATCGCACACGGGCGTCGCCGCACGCAATGTACAATAAAAAAGAAGGTATTTTTGTCATCGGTATGGACGCAGACCGATCATCTTTTTCGTATTTCAATTTTTGCGTCTGAATTTATGGTAATTTCATCTTCTTCACTTGAAATTTCTTTGATGGGCACAGCCATATGTTTCTTCTCAAATTAGGTAAAATAAACCTTCTTCGTAAACATGGTTTCGCTAACGTTTCATTCTTTTAAAAATATTTGCAGCTCTTTCAAAATAATGTATTTATTAGAACTTTCTGTATTTAATCTTTTTATCGGAGCAGGGGATATATACATATGTAGAGGTACATGCTCAGAGTGAACGTGTATTTTGCTTTTCCGTTACAAAACTATTTGTATAGCGAAAATTTAATACATTTTCTTTGCAATCGTTACCAGTTAAAATTGATGCTGTATTCGTGTTGAAAGCTGGTTTTGTATTTTTACTGAACAGAGGAAAGAAGCTATTCAACTTTGAGTCGTCTTACATATAGGGGGTGTTTCAACGAGTAAACGGAAAAGTGGTGTTGAGAGAAAACAAAACTGACTATCGCAGTGGATTGTTCGATTAGTACGCGTTTTGGTAGCACATGTGATCGGTTGTTCCCAGGTATGGCTCATTGGTTCGGTTTCGATAATACCAAACCTGCGGAACCACTCGATCCAAAACGCAGCAACACGTCTTTTCCTTCCCAAAAACGTTAAACCTTGTGCAATATACCGGAGAATGCAAGCACGGTGTGGCAGTTCATGCATGAATTCCTCAAGTTTCCATTCGTAAGTCGAGAGCAGTTCAAGCGACTGAACAGCGAAGCGGACGGCCAGTTGTTGAAGTTTCGACGCCGGCATTGATAAAAAATGGTTGAACGACTAATTTTGGAGAACAGACGGATTTCAGTCGAAGAAATATTATCTGAATTGGACGCCGGTGTCGATACAATATATAAAATCATTCGCGAGACCCTTCGAAAAAAACCTGCGCGTCAGATGAGTTTCAGAAAATGTTATCACCTGTTCATAAAAGAAATTCGTTTAAGAATCTATTCGGAGCTCGAAAAAAAGGTTTAATGAAGAAGCAAATCATTTTTAGATAACCACGAATGAAACGCGGGTGCATTATTACGAATCAGAACTGAAAAAACAAACCATGGCTCGGAAACATGCCGACTCAACTGCGGCAAGAAATTCAAACTGCATTCAATTGAAAATAAAGTGCTTCTGATTGTATTTTGGAACGAGCACATTTTTTGTCATTATTTAGAATATACGTACGTACTATTAATGCCCAGTCTCATATGTCGAGGTCCTACATAGATACTTGAGGTCAGCCATCAAGCCAATACACTAAGGAGATTGATCGCAAGAGGGGTCATCTTTCACCAAGACAATGCCCCCCCCCGCTCATACCGATCATATAGCGCAGGAAGTTTTGGAAACAATGCATTGGAAACTTCTACCACATTTGCTATATAGTCCTGATTTAACGCCATGCGACTACCACGTTTTTCGGAAGACCCCTAAAAACGTTTTTACACGGGAAGAATTTCGCAAATGAAGACGTTAAAATGACTGCGGAAACCATAACTCTGTATTAATCTCTAAGAAAAAGGTATACACACAATTGGATATCGAGGTACGAAACCGGTATTAAAGAGAAATTATGTCGTGATGTAAGACATACCTTTTCTTCCATACATGAATTTTTACGATTTTTATGCCATTTTTTCCGTTTACTTATTGAAGCACCACACATATACATGCATGTACGTGCGATGAAAAACATTTCGACAAGTTAAAAATAATTTTAACAGTCGAAAAAAGCATAAATTTAAAATTAACTTGCCTTCGCGGAATACCCTCTCGCCGTCTACACTGTGGGTCTTTTATAACATGCTCTTACATTTCACCCTTTGCTGTTAAACTGACTGATCTTGGCGCTCCTGTGCACACAAGGGTTCTCCTTCGAATCTAGTTTTTTTTCGGGGAAAGGAATCAAGCCCCTTTCCTAATTTCGGAGATATTTAACCGGAAAATTAAACTTGAGCCAGAAAAGACCTACAGTTTGGCTGCGGGTTAAACGGGTATGACAACATAATCGCTCGTTTTCCATAAGTCAAATTTTGGAATCATCAGGAATAGAGTTGTTAAAGCAGTTTTTTTGATTACAACTTGAATTTGGTGTCGTCAACTCCAAAAAAAAAATTAATGTTTACATCATTAAAATTTTCAGTTAACGGAAACATTTCGGATGGCATTGCTTCATCCATCAGCAGGACTATATACAACTAATACGAAAACGGAAAATCATTAAGAACCGGAAACAACTTCGATCAACTAATCGGTTTATAAAAAAGACGCGCATTCTCTACTGCCTGTCTTTATTTTTGTAATTAGTTTTTATTCGACTAATCATAATATTTTATTCAATTTAAGACTAAGTCCATGTAGTTGGGTCAGTGTTAACACCGAGCTCATTTAAAAAAAAAAATAAATAAGACTTTCTTCTCTATTAAGGTTTTTTTCTATTTTTATAGCTCCTTTAATTAACCTTTTACCTATGACGCACGCTTCCTTTATCCGCTCCTTTCCTTCATCTTCTGTGGTGCCTGCACTGCTGTCCTTTATTGCGTCCATTTCGGACCGTTTAGCTATTTAGTTTTTTTAACTTAGCTGTTCCTGCTGTGTTGGATCATTGCCGCTGACGCGACCACAAGAAAGAAAAAAAAAAGAAGCGGTCAATCTTGAATTTAAGGGACCACTTTGTAACCTCTTTTTGAAGTCAGTAACAACAGAAAGATGACGAAAACTAGAATGCAAGTAAACGAGATGGTCAATATTAAAATTTTCATTTTTGTTCAGAAACTCCGTGCACTTCAAAAGTCGCAGAGTGGAACTACTTATAAACGCTCCTTCAGATGACTAACCCTCCCCGGTCGGAAATGAATTTTTCGATTATCCTCCATAAATTTAACATACCGACGCGATTGAGGCGGCGTTTCCAAAACTTTGGCACAATTATAGAACAGCCATTTGCGTATCCTGTAAGCTTCGTGTTTTTAGGATCTTTAATTTTTCGGCACTCTGCTAAAGATTTTTCTTCAAAAAGTCTGTCGTATTTCTCGTTTTTTTTTTCGATAAACAAAATTAAGCTCATACTTATTTCGTCGGAAAAAAAAAGCTGAAAGTCGTAACATTTCGACACCACTATGTGTTGTAATTAAGAATTTTTATGTTGACATCCAGAATTAGGATTTCTCCGCACCTTTTGATTTTCGCCGGAAAAAATTAAAACTGGCCGACTTCGTCTTCCGTAAAGTAAAATTTAGACTAAACCGATAAATTAAATATTAACTTCAGTATTGAACAAAAGACGAAACGTCTACATTTAAATACTTGAATGTCGTGATAATATTCGCCGTCAAAAAGAACTTGGATAAATTTTCGTTGTTCAACGGAAAACAATTCATGGCTTCGAACAGAAATTTCCTCTCGTTAATAATATGGGCAGTGACAATTTCTGGTGCACCTCCCGACAGGAGTAAAAATCGATGTCAGATAGGCGAAAGCGGTATAAATAATTTTGAAATCTACCGTGACCAGTAAGGAATTGCATTAAATAAGAACTAATATTACGAAAAAGTTACCCAAGAACTTATTGGCCCCCCACCCTACTACAGCGCGGATCTTGCTTCAAGCGATTATGCTTTATTTCCTCAATTCAGATAAAGACAAATTTAGCCAGTCAAATACACGAGAACGACGAATCGCTTAAAAATCAAGTCACTGAAATTTTCAAAGAACTGGACGGATAATTTTATAAGAAACTAAAAAGAGTTAATTATAAGATGTCTAAATACGTAAAAGGTTCCTGTATCGAAAAAAAAAACCAAAAAACATATACATATATCAGGGGCGGATCCAGAGAGACATTTTGGGGGGGGGAAATTTTTTTTTTGATTAAGAACTGTATTTCAATAGCGCTTTTTTTTTACAATACGAGTTTGCGTACAAAGGCGCTAAACCAAGCACCGCCGTTAGGCTTAATCTTGACTTAGAGAACCCTCTTAAAATAAAACTTAAGTAATAAACTTTAATTTTTTTTTTATATCGGGGTTTTTTTGTTGTTTTTTTTTTTTTGTTTTTTTTAAATGGGTTTGATGCCCAGCATTGACCCAACTACATGAGCTTAGATCACCTACTCAGATTCTGAGGCGATTGGAGGTATAGAGTATAAAGGAGAGTAGGAGGGGAATAACGGCTAAAGATGGGAAGGAAAGGATAAAGGAAGCATTGAAAGGGGTAGGAAGATCCAACACCAAGAGTTCGGCGTATAGATGAGAGCACTCGGGAAAAAGAGCAGGACATTCAAAAAGGATACGGTTGGGGTCACATATAAAGGGAAGATCAGTAGAGTGGAGAAGACAAAAGGGAGAAGGTGAAAGAGAAAAGGAAAAACGAGAAGAGGGAAGGAGAGAATGACCAAGTTTTAGTCTCATTAAAGAAACAATAGCCGGCTTGAGAAACTTAATGCTGCATGATCTGGTGGGTTATGTGTCGTCTACTTATTTAATAGACAATAATATTTTTATTGTATTTTTTTGTTTTTTATTTATTTTTTCTGAAAGACGCAAATGTGACTGATTTCGGTTTGATTTACCATTTAAGCTAGATTGTCTTGTCCGGGTATTTTTTCTTAAGGCTGCTGCTATCTTGCCGATCGCATAATTCATAGCATGTTCTGTGGACAGACCTTGTCCGAATCCGAATTGTCTTTTATCTAAAAACTTTGTTGAGTTCAGATGACAAGTTATCCTACTTTTTTAATAGATTTTCGTAAATTTTGCTTACAGTATTTAAAAGACATATTGAGCGATAGAAGATTATGAGATTTGCATCTTTGTTTGATTTATAAAGTAGGATTACATTTGCTTCGTGCCAGGTTTTAGGGAAATAGTTTAAGGAGATGATTTTTTTTAGATATAGGAGTGGAAGGAGTTTTAGATAGATCTTTTGGATTAATTTTAGTGTCTTATTTGTAATATCGTCAGGTCCAGCAGCTTTGTTATTTTTTGAATTTTTCATAATACTATTTCATGCGGAAGTATCAAGAGGAGTCCGTTGTTTGTTGCTGTCTTTGTCAGTACTGTCTAACAGAAAAAGAAAGGACAGGGAGTAATTTAGATTCTCTGTCACATTAGTGATTTTATCGCCATTATTTTTTGTGAAATGTGGAATATTGTTTGGTTTGTTTGATTTCAGACACGTTAATTTGTAGCTTAAGCCCTATGGTTTGACATTTTCAGAGCAAATTTGGTGGGGGGGGGGGAAGTTATATAATTACGTAATATCTTCTGTGGAAGGCAATAGATTTGGGAAATACGTTGTTTCATAAAGAAAATCAAATAACGACCTCTTTAGAAAATTAAAAATGTTTTAAAAATACATAATTATTACAATTTAATTTAAATTTTATTTTATTTTTGGGTAAAAAATAAAAAAAATATAAAATTCTAGCTAAAATGGTAGTTTAGAATTTGAATAGTAAGAAAGATAGCATTGTTATTAAACTTCACTTCTTTTTTATTTTTGTTAATAATCCGATGTGAATTCTTTCTTTGTGAGCAAGTACAAAAAATATACATATTTATCTTTGATTTATTTTCATTTACATTATAAAATAAAAATTAAAAATAAATAAGAAAGGCAAAAGATCGAAGAGAACAGTATTAAATATTAGTTATAATTAAATCCATAAGTAACATTTATACAAATCTTAAGTTTCTCTGTTATAACAAATTTTTTCATAGTGGCTTTAGATCTTTGGGGGGGGGGTGTCCCCTACCCCCCCCCCCCCCCCGTGGATCCGCCACTGCATATATATATATATATATATACATATGTTTAAAAATTGTTTACAGCTATGTAAATAATCGGACCACTTTATTTCAAGTACGAAGATGAAATTTCAGAATATTCGAACTGTTACATATTCATTTCTATGTTTCGATCAGTTCGAAATCCAAATGAACAGTGAAACTACGAATGATTGGGAAAAAATCACTGTTATATGGCAGTCTACATTTAATGGTAATTATTTCGAAGATAAAATTATAATCTACTTTCTAGCGAGAGGAAAAAAAAACCTCAAACTGGAAAAGAGTAATTCACTTCCGTTACAACCGGCTGTTTGAATTATTACATTAATTTCACTTTCTATTAAATACCTATTTCGATAAGTTTTAAATATGACAGTGAAATTATGGGAGATTAGGGAAAATTACTTATTGGACAACGATTATTTCGGCGATGAAATTATTATTCACTTTCTACTAAAAAGAAACTTGACGTACAAATATCGAACGAGAACAATTACTTCAAAGTGCTTCCAAAAACATTTTCTGACCACTGTATACATATAGCCTTTCTACGTTAATTACGCTTTAATTCGCGTCAGTGTATAAACAATTATTTCTTCTTGCGTATTAGATTATTATAGTGCAGCGAAAAATATGACTAAAAAAATTATCTTCAGAAGAAATATCCGTATAAATATTTTTGTTGATCACTACTATGAAAATAGAATATATATATATATATATATATGTATTAATTACAACGTAATTCTTAGACTACCTCTCATTCGAAAAAATGTCCCAGAAAAATGTCCCAATTTTATGTAACGTTTGTTATGTTTTATAGGATTTTGTTATTGTTATTTAAAAAATGTCACAATTTTATCTAATGAAAGTTAAATTTTAGAATAGGATTTTTGTGGTTATGTTATTTTTTTGCGTGTTGATGCCAGTAAGAATTACGTTGTAAATTTTGATCATTTTATACAAAGTATAGAAGAGAAAGAGACAGAAATGAAAGGGCCCTTGCGAGGCCAAAATAGCCGAGTTTATATATATATATATATATATATATATATATATATATATATATATATATATATATATACGTTTATATAATTTTTTTAAAGATTCGAAATTTTTATGTTTGTTAAAATAATATTTAAAAAAAAAAAATTTTAAGCATCATTAGAAATTATTAAATCGCATTAAAAATATTTTAAGTACGAGTAACTTGAACGATAACCGATTCCACGACTTTTTCATATTTATGTTGCAACTGTGTTGTTCAATACTTCCCTGTTATAGGGCTGCTGAAACTTTACATACTTACATAGGAGTGGCGCCCTATAATTCACACCTTACTTGTCGTATAAAAATTTTACATTTACTTCATAATGTAAAATTCAGTTTTATTTAATGTTTTTTTTTTTTTGATATTTTCGTTTCTCACATCTACAATTTATTTAATAATCTATTTTGAATACTGTGCGCGTTAAATCGTTTTAATAACAGGTGTGTAATTGCTACATCCTAAGCTACCGGTCTGTGCCCTATCGTCGTATCGAGGTCTTCTTCTGGCGTTTTTTCCATCTACCATTCCTTCCATTATTGTCTTCATTAGGCCATCGTGCCCCAAAATTAAAAGATGTTTGAATTGCTCCTGCTTTTTTTAATACTTCCTGATTAGGTAATTTTATCTGTTCATTTGATCTTCATCATTCTTCTCAGACAGCACATTTCAAACGCGTTCGAATTTTCTGTTTATTTTCGGTCGACAGTGTCCATGTTTCGCAGCCGTACAATGCAACGCTCCAAATAAAACGCTCTATGAATTTTTTCCCTTTATCTATTGATATTGATATGGAGGACAGTATAGATTTCTTTTCAGTAAATGCTATTTTTGCCTTTGCTATCCTCGCTTTTACATACTTCGTACTTATTCCGTTTTGAGTTATAATACTTCCAAGATACGGAAATTCTTCTTTGACTTTCTGCAATATCACTAAATTCAGTCTAATGGGAACGAGTTGTAATATTTCTGATTTTTTACTGCACACCCGTGATCTTCGTGTGTTTTTTTTTTTTTTTATATTTAATTTTACTCCGTGATTATGTTTTGGCGTATACTTTTTCCATTTACTCCGCAGGGACCCTTCCAGATTTTCGTCACTTCACGCCATTATAACAATCATAGTTTCGTTTTGTATTTTAATACCGGATTTTACATTATTCTTAACTCTATTGATTGCCTCCTCGATATACGCGTTGAATAAAAGCCAAGCCAATGAGCAACCTTGTCCCACTCCCATCTTGAGGTTGACATCTCTTCTGTTCTTTCCGCATCGTATTACCGCTGTTTTTGATCTTTGTATAAAGCTTCAATATGACACGTTTGTCTTTTCACCGGATTCCTACTTTTTCAAACAGTTTGAACGGCGACACTCGAATTGCGCCCCGGAAGTTTACCGGTATGAAATATAAAAAAAACGAACGACAACGGCCCGGGACCCCATGATATTTATTGGACTCGGTGGGGGCAAAACTGATGGCCGCTTTATCGTATAACATTTGAATGTTCGATGGCTTTCAACATTTTTAAGCGTCGTATACTTAAAAAATAGCCTATTTTTCGCAAAACCCTTAAGAAGGTTTTTTCTAAGCAACCGAAATGTTATTCCAAATAGCAAACGTTCCTCCCCATCGAGATATGATAAGACATTGTGCGCAATTCGAGTTCTCAGCGGGCAGGCTATTTCGTATCGGTGCGCAATTCGAGTCCGACTTGTCACTGTGTGAAGTGTTGGTGCGCAATTCGGGTGTCCCCGTTTGAACATGTTCGTCCAATTTTACATTCCACGTCTTTTTATAGGCTATGTATTTGGTTTTATTTTTTCACTTATACATTTTTCAGTGATTGTTCTTAATGTCGAAATTTCTTCTCTAGTTCCTGTTTTTCATCTGAACTCAAATTGATTCTCTCGAAGGAATCCTTCTATGTAGTCTTTTTAATTCTTCTCTGTATAAATTTACGGAGGATATCTCAGAAATGTGTTTGCGTTTAAGCTGATGGTCCGATAATTTACGCACGAATCTGTTCCATCATTCTTTTTGATTTTGGGATGATTATATTTCTTCAAAAATCATATGGAATAACTTCAGTTTCGTAACTTTTTGATATAAGAGATCATGCAATTTCACTTTTAACTTCATCATCCCGCTATATTTCAAGACAATTCTGTCGGAATTTCATCTATACCTGACGATTTTTTCAACTTTAAATCTTTAAGAACTCGATCATACTGACACTTAAGTATCCGGTTATACATATTATCTGCTTCCACTTGATCTTTTTTTTTTTCTTTTTTTTTTTTTTTCTTTCTGTTGTTACTGACTTCAAAAAGAGGTCATAAAGCGGTCCCTTAAATTCATGATTGACCGCTTCTTTTTTTTTCTTTCTTGTGAATGCACCAGCGCGGTATTGATCCAACACGGCAGGAAAAGTTAAGTTAAAAAAACTAAATAGCTAGACGGTCCGAAATGGACACAACAAAGGACAGCAATGCAGGTACCACAGAAGATGAAGGAAAGGAGAGGATAAAGGAAGAGTTATAGGGAGTAGGGAGACCTAATGACAGGAGCTGACACTGTATAAAAGGGAGCATTCATTACGAAGAGCAGGACACTCGAAGAAAATGTGATCAGCATCACATATACGAGAATGATCACAATCGTGAAGAGAACAATAAGGAAATGGCGACAGAGCAAATCGAAAGCGAGATTAGAAGGGTAGGAGAGAATTATCAATCCGGAGACAAATTAGGGAGACAATAGAAGAGCGACGACCGAAAGGAATAGAATGGAACCAAGATAGGGAAGGAGGAATTGGCTGAATAAAACGGTAATGCGAATGACGATTAGAAAATATGGGGGGGGGGGGTAAATATCCCGCCAAAGTCTGGCGTGATTGGAGATGGATAAGAAAAGAATACCTGAAGAAGGTAAATATGGTTGGGAATGAATCAAGGCGACCAGCAGAACGAGCCAAAGAATCAACTACGTCATTGCCGTCAATTCCAGAATGACTGGGGATCCATAAAAAAAATCAATAAGAATAGAGCGGCACATATTAAAAAATATACATAGAGTAGGTACCGCTCATTTTTTAATATTCCGATTAGTGATGGGTAAGTTCGCTATTTTTTCGGATGTGGATCTGGAATTGAACGGAAGGTTCGAGAACTACATCCCGGATATACACATATATATATATATATATATCCGTTGGACCGATTTAGATCCGGCATTTATGCACACAGTACATTCAGCATTGACAGTCGTTTACAGCAGTTGTTGACAACGCAGCGTACTCTTACCAATATTGGACTAGATTATGTCGTGTCAGTTGCTTAAACAAGTCTAGGAAATTGTATAGATTGATCATGTAGTAGTAAATTACTATTAGCGTTGCATTTGTTGTTAATTAGTGTGTTTAGTTTTTTTTTTTTTGCATGAAATTAATCAAATATATTTTTTTTTTATCGTTATCATTTCAGGCGTAAATATGTTTTACTTATTTCTTTTTTTTTTTTTTTAACGTCTGATAAGGGAACTTAAATCAGCCTCATTGTATACGTTGAACAAAAACGAAAGAAAATAACATCCGACTTCGCTATAACTATATAAAATCAGAAAACTTAATCTTTCATTATCTTTTTTAAATTGATTAAACCGAGTCGATTACCTATATTAACAAGTATCTAATAAATAGTAGATATAATGAACACTATTGCACCAGCAAATAATTTACGTGTTACAAAAAACATAGATGTAGGCCAAATTGTTGAAAACACTTAATTGTTTAAACCAATTGCCATCAAGAAAAAAATATATACAGAAAAAATAGAATGATGTAGAATTTGATACTTTTTGTTCAAGGTCAATATTTCAGCTTTTATAGCAGAATCGTGGGAACCTGGATCTTATCATCGCCGGATCAGAGTTGCGAGTAAGCATCCGGAACTGCAGTCAGAATTACATCATCAACTCCTTTGTGGGATACAGATTCGCGCATATGTTTCCAATCTTGTCACGTTTATTTACAGTATTCGCTTGATATTTCATAATTCTTTGATTTTGAATTCGCGTTTCATTAATGATTTTTTATGATTTACCTCGGATCTTCTAACAGATATAATAAAAAACAACAAAATCGTCCGTGTAAACTGCAACTGTCAATGTGCGTTTCTTGTTGAAATACATGCGCATATAGCTCTGCCTTGTTTCATATCATTTCCGATTATTCACGAACTAGTTGATTTCAAATTAGCCAGACTCGCGTAATCCGTATAATGTTTTATTAGCTTGCATACATATTTTTTTTGATCATTTACAATTTACCCCATTCGGTATTTACCTATTTAAATACTCTTCACTAACGTTAACATGTTCCATTTTTCTATCATTTTGTATCCTTACATCTCACGGCATCTCTATGTACAATGTTTTGCATAAAACTACTGGTCCATATGGGTTGTTTTTTTTTATTTTACGCTTACCCAGACCTACTAACGTGCCATGTGTGATCATTCAACATCACTTTGATCAACTTTTTCTCGAACATGCCGTTTTCTAAAACATCTGCTGGTCATTTTTTTGGGCACACCCGAATTGCGCGCACCAACACTTCACACAGTGACAAGTCCGACTCGAATTGCGCACCGATTTAAAAAAAAACAACTCCGGATTTCATAAAATCGACGAAGGAATAAAATCAGTAAAAGTGTCGCTCTTTCAATGACTTCCAAAATGTCTTTATCTCGATGGGGGCGAACGTTTTGCTATTTGGAATAACATTTCGGTTGCTTAGTAAAAACCTCCTTAAAGGTTTGCGAAAAATAGGCTATCATGCCGTTAGCAGTACGGTTCTTATTCTAAATATTTTTAACAACCTCTAGGGAATATACACATATTTAAAGGAATGTTGCATAAAATTTGCGCGAATATTATATAAAATAAGGTGTAAATTACAATAATTTCTAACTGAATATACTTCAGTGCACGGCATATTATATTTCATGAAGCTTGTGTTTCACATTAATACAAAAAAATATTAATATCAGCTGATTAATTTACATAAAATACGAATGTGATGACCGTATGAAATTTTTGAGTTCGAACAATTAGAGGCATCTTCTATTATTATAATAACAGAAAGATAAAAGATCATAAATGTAAATAGACCGTTAGGAGTATAATTACTGAAGGTTGAGCTAACTAGCAAATTGCAAAAGCCAGAATGAATTTTTAATGATTAATAAATAAATGAGAACATAAATATGCATCGCAGTTATTTATCAAAAGTATATTATAATATTTGTTTCGTAAACGAAAAATGAAACTGGAATTTTAAACAATTAGTATATATTTTTAAAATTAACCCGGCGTATTCCGAAATATTTTTTAACAAACCGTCGTTATAGAGGAAATATCTTTTTAATACATAAATCGGTGTTAGAGTTATAGATTTTTTCTCAATTCCATCAATCTCAGTCCACGAACCAATCACTTCATTCACTGAAATAATCAAAAGTAACCATATTTTCTCACTACTTCAACAACAAATAAATCAACAATATCAGCCATGGCTTATATCCATTCCTCCAATAAATATCTCGCTTACAGCCTACCCAAAATCAGACTACACATCTTTCATAATTAAAAATCACTTCATCGATCAATCAGATACACTGCTTCACAGACGGCTCAAAAAGAAAAACACACCACGTAGGATGATACGCCTTTTCCATAGAGCAATCATCATTTCACTTCTCTCTTCCCTCGTTCTCTTCGAACAACACAGCGGAATTAATGGCCATCTACCATTGTATATTTCATATCAGCGAAACTTATCAGTCTGGCAAATTTTTAATTATGACCGATTCCTTAAGTTCCTCAGTTTCTTTCCAAAACACTTCTAAAACCAATCCTCTTATTCAGAAAATACTCAACTCATACAACATCTTATTCCAATCACAAATAAAAATCAGCTTCATGTATATCCCGAGTCACATTGACATTTCCGGTAACGAAAATGTTGATAATCTTGCAAAAACCGCACACCGTTCTTCTCCTCTCCTTCCCTTTATACCACAAGACCTCCAGTCATATATATGTGTACAAACTCAAAACAAATGGCAATTAGAATGGTCCCAACAACACACCAACAAACTTCATACTTTCAAAAAATCAGTTGTCCCTTGGAAAGATTTATCAAGCCTCAATAGGACCGACGTAATTATTATTACTAGAATTCGTATTGGTCACACCAAAATTACCCACGGTCACCTATATCAAGGAATTCGACAAAACCCCACTTGTACCTACTGCTCCTCAGATATCATGACAATAAAACACCTTCTTTTCTCCTGTCCTTCCTTCTCTGCCCAACGATCACAACATAAAATAACCCCTCAGTCAATATCTGATGACCCAGAATAACTAAATTCATTGATCACCTTTCTCAAAAAAACCCACCTTTACTCCCTAATCTAAAACCTATCCGATGGGCGCAATAATCCTGGCAATTAAAAGCGTCCCAACAAAAAAAAAAAAATATATCATTTTTTAACTATACGATGCGTCAAAATGTTGAAAGCCATTGAACATTCAAATGTTATAAAGTGGCCATCAGTTTTGGAGTCCAACAAATATCATGGTCCCGGTGCGGTTTTCGTTCGTGTTTTTAAATTTCATACCGGCAAACTTCCGGTACGCAATTCGAGTGTCGCCGTTTTTTTGTAATTGTCCGTGTTTCATTTTCTTCTATATAGCATTATTTTACTTCCACCTTTTCTATGCTATTTATAATTTATTTGTAACTCTTTGGTTTCCGTGCTTGGAATACAAGGGATCTTCATTACATCATTTGTTGCATAATTGTCCGAGCATTTTGATATCTTGCTATCTTTGTTTGTGGTACAATTGTTTGTACATTTTCAATTCTTTCTGAATGAATTTCATCTTGATTCTCGTATATAGTGCATTTTTTTTTCTCTACTTTAGTCTTTGCATCATATATTGTGATCCATATCCTTTGAAGAGAACATCATTTTTACTTTTTAATTTATTGTATTACTATACCTTTATTCTCTTCTGCTATTAGTGCAACTGTTATATCTTGTTTTTTTTTTCATAATCATTTCTAACATTTCATGTCACAGATTATAGTTTACTATTTTGTAGTACTTCTGTTGGTTTATAGAACGTAAGATATTGATCACAGGGAATTGTATTTAGTCAAATAATCAACTATATAAGGGCGTCGCCAGCCGATGAGCCAGGGGGGCAAGAAGATAGAAAGAGGATATGAGTTATAGGAAAAATAAAATTTATAAGTTGTAAAGGCTTAATATTTTATTAAACAAGAATAAAATCTTAATTAAAACATAAGTTTCGTGGGTTTCTAGCAAATTGTCCATGATTACGCGCCTGTGAATACTCATCATGGCCAGTTGATTAAAAAGTTTCAAGGCTCCGGGAGGGGGGGGGCAGCTGCCCCTCCCTGCCACCCGTTGGCGAAGCCCATGTATACAGTCGTACTAACCGATTTTTTTTAAATAGTTCCACTAGCACCAATCAATTATATCCAATATAAAACGAATTCATGATTCATCCATTTTATAGTAGCACTCGGTGTTACTTATATTTTATGCAATTATTTTGATAGTTTACGTATTTTTTTTTATGGTTTATTATCTCGCTTTTATTTTTATTTCGCAACAATAATACAGAAAAATTGATTTAGTTAGAAAGAAAGATTTGTGGAGTATTGGTTTTTAGTTGCCAAAGTACAACTTGATTAGAAATAAATCTCCCTGTGAAAAGGAAGAAAAAACCTTTAATTAGCTACTTGTAAAATAAATGTAAACAATTATATTATGAAGGTTTGAATATTCAACATACTGAAGAAATTGTTTTTACTCATTTGCTTTTTATGTAATGTTTGTTACTCTATTTTTCGAAAAAAACGTTTATTTTTCAAACTGTACATTAACCGTATTCTAAGTTTATATTAAAGTATTTGTGGTGTATAACGAGGTGGTCATCAGTTTAAAACAAAGTTAAATGCAAATGTTAACTTTATTTTCTTATTTTCTATTTTGATATTAAATAATAATAAAACAATTAAATACAATGAGCAGTTGTTGCTCGTACTGGGTTATGATCAGCTGTTCCGATGGTCTTGTGATATGTTTTATAATATTTTTTATATATATATATATATATATACAATTGATTTAAAGTGACTGATAGAAATGCAATTTTACACTAAAATAATTCGGTAAAAATGTTCTTTAGGTATTAAACAAAAATAATCTTGTATGAAAGAAGTAATGAGTAAAAACTGAATATTATATGTGTTGTACAATTTTTCATAACAATTTCTCATTTTAAAATGGTTTTTTTTTTGGTTATTTTTTGATTTTTTTTTTGTTGTTTTTTTTGTAATATAAACCTTATACTGCACAAATATAAAAGAAGAAAGGGAAGATAATTAAATTTAAAAGAAAGCAAGGATAGGTTGATTAAGTTTTATGGGAGTAAAAAAAGGAAGAAGATACCGGTTAATTTTATTTTTTTTACATTGGATTACCGTTAGCGTTATGAAAGCTGCCTAAGCTACTTTAAAGACGACCTATCAGTCTGCCACCTTGAATGTATTTCTTCAAGGTGTGAAATGATTTGTTGTCCAATATTTCTGCTAATGACGTGAAAGTACGTGGAAGGACTGTATTAAAACTACAACATTCGATCAGAATATGTTGTACTGACAGATACTTTAATTTTGCACAGGTGTACGTGTCAGAAAGAGTTATCCTTTGTAGTATGTACTGATGGCTTCTGGCTATGCGTCCTATTCTTAGCCAATTGATAGTTCTGTATTCGACTTGCAGACTATTAATCGACGGCTACCATGGTTCGATCACCGGTTTTATTTAACGTAAGATCATATAGTTTTGAATATCCATTCTTTGCTTCACTGCTCGATCATTCTTTCTAGTAGAAATGTGTCAGGCGTCATTAGACCTTAAACTTCATTCGGAAAGGGGGATAACATAGCAGAACAAGCTTCTAAATTCGCTCGCTAATTCCCTGGGATCTGAGTATTGCAGGGAGCCATAGAAACTCAACGTGGTAGTCTATTTAGTTTAGCAAATAGAAAAATCCTTTGAACTTTTGCGCCACTGATTCTTTTGTGTTATTCTGTTGTAAATTTTCTATCGTGGTTAGGGACTCTGTAATAATTAGTATCTTTTCTTATTAAGCCTTGGATTCATAATATTTCTGGAGATAAGAACAAAATCGCAAAACATTTCTATAGCCGGCGCTGATTTAATCGGACCTCCGCTAAAACATAATTAATTCAGTAAGCATGTGCTGCTGGGGCTAATTTACTTGAACAAACTTTAGATCCATCTGTATAGGCTTTTGTGAACTCTTTATATCTGTTAATTATCTCGATAATCATCTTCTGTTTCAGATCTTCTGCAGATATTTGTAAGTTATTGTATTTTAATAGTGATATATTTATATTTACTAAGAATCGTTCTCATACCGGGAGCAAAGGTAGGCTATTAACTTCCGCAAGGTACGGAAGGGGAATATTATATTTACATAGCATTTTGTTTACCTTGGGGAGCGAATCCGTTGGAAAAAGCAAGAATGTAGGGCGCAGCATTTTGTTATAATTTATTTGATTAAATATTAATGTCTATGTTTAGTCATAGTTTCGAATGGAATTGAAATTGCGATTGGATAAAAATTTCATTATATTTAAGGACTACTGGTAACATCTTGATTTTAGGTTAGTTTACGATGACGAACTTATTACAAGAATAAATAAATAAATAAAATAATCGCTAATAGTCACGTGGAAGGCAATGGCAAACCACCACGTTCAACATCATATGCGCGCTAGGTCAGTACACAGCAGACCCACACGGGACTGCACTGGTAGCGCAATAACAAGCGGCTACTATCAGTTCCGAATGTAGTCTTGCATGTGTACACCTGCGTTGCATATAATAATTGCCTGGTACACTACCTATATCTGTACAGCTGAGATGTACGAATAGGTAGTCGCCGACGCTCAGAAACTGAGTATGGCACTATAAAGAAGAGACATGCCGGTCTCCGTGTTAATGAGGAACCTAGCGACACAACCAAGAAAGTTACTGATGAGATTTAAACGGGAGCTGAGATTCTTCTAGAAACAGTTGTATTCGGTTTTGAAGTTGACGCATTTGATGGAAATCAATAAATCTAGATTTTTAACTGGAAAACGATAATTCATTGTTCCCAGACCATTTATTCTGTTTATTAATATTGTTCTTCGTAATAATGATCTAGCTAGAGATTGGACGACAACAATATATTAAGATCATGCCTATTATTGGAGGTTTTATGCAGTCAACGATATCATTAATATATAGTTATAAATAAGGCTGCACTTAATGCTGATGCCTGCAGAATATTATTCTCGATAGAGGCGGGTTTTGAGATTGCTGAACCGGTTCTTACGTGTATTAATCGTTCGGTCAGAAAACTTTGAATGTATCGTCTAATCGTCCACCCCGACCATTTCTGAAGCAATTCAAGCCTTAGAACCCGCGGGGGGGGGGTCAAATGCCTTCTCTAAATCGAAGAACACTGAGTAAAGGTGGGATCGGCGATGAAAGTATGATATAATTTGTCTTTGTAAACAAATGGCTGATAGTTGATTTCGACCTACAAAGGCGATAGAATAAACTTAGATTCTAAATAATACAGGAGGCATCCGTTGATTTTCTTTTCTAATATGTAGGATAATGTTACTATTAAGGATATTGGTCTGTAACTCTGTGGCGAACATGGATCATCTGTGTTATCAGGATTGGGATAACCATAGCAAAAGTCATCCCGTATTTGATCGTGACCAGTAGTAATTCTTTAGCTGATTGCGACACATGTTTAATCATACAGGGATGGACCCAAGTGCACTGTTCTTTGTGTGAAATTTAAGTTAGAATTTTAGTTCATCGTATAAGTAAAATGCGATTAAAAAAAAAAGAATCATCATCTTCTGTTTTAAATATCACTATATTTTGCTCTGTATGCGCTTTTAGCTTCTGAAACTTATATTTGAAGTATATTGCAAAATGATTAGCCACCTGTTCGGGAATTGGTAATTAATTTTCCGTTATCATTTATCATTGGATTTTTGAGGCCGTTAAGCGTTCCTCCATTTATTGATTTAATTTTCTTCCGCATACTGCGATAATTTGTCGTTTAGGTTATTTTTTTTCTTTATAATGCCATACTTAACTGAGCCTAGGCGATTACTTATTACATTCTAGCTATACAGACGTAGGTAGTTGTCGCTACCAACTTTTGTCATACTTCTTGGTCCGCGAATAAGGTCTCTTGTGACTGCACAGCGTTTTTTAAACTCAATTAAGTGTTCTTGTAGTCTGGTTATTTTATATTTTCTCAGTTTTATCTTTTACGTGTATATAACTGTGTAGGTTACTCAGTTATTGAAATCTTGACTTCCTACCCTCGTGTTATTTGTATTCATTTGTTTTTTGAAATTTATTATTAATACATTTTCCAGCAAACTTGAAGAAGAAAATAAATCTAACATTGAAAAAGGTGTAAGTAAAATTAAAATGGGTTAGCACGTTTGATGGAAGTAATACTAGGTCGTTATTCGATATTACCGACCCGTGCTGCTTTTCTGATGCAGATTCCCATGATGAATGGAAGTGAGCACTGAAATCATCCAATACTATATACATATATACATAATAGTTTCCTAATTGCCCTATAAGAGAGTCAAACCGAATTTTTCATGCATTACTATTCAGTGGTAAATAACAATTGCATAAGAAAATTTCAGCGGAAGACGGGGAAACTGCCACTACTTGAAAAGATGGCGATACTGTAAATTTCTTTACTGGGTAGCTTATATGTACTAAAGTTGCCGAACCTCCCCGCTTGCTCCGTTTTTGCAAGTTTGATCATATTAAAAAAGATGTTGTGTAACCTTCAATCGCCATGTAATCTGAAGATCTTAGGCGGATATCTTGTAGACATATGACGGCACAGGTCCTAGCGTATTATTTATTCTAATTCATTGCCGTTATAATTTCATTGCATTATACTAATTTTTTTCATCATTGCACCATTCGTTTAACAATTCTTCAATGAAGTATTGTAAATAACATGAACTTTTAAATAGAGTTTCACGATGTATTAATGTAACACAACTCTTCTTAAACAATTATTATTTCATGATACAGTTCACATTAAAAAAGTATCGTAATTCTTCCAATTTTTAGATTTTTGATATATACTGCGCGGGTTAAAATAATAAACAAGCAACCATTCGAATGTACTCAATAAATATGAAATTAAATAGTTATACATTTTTTTCTTAGTCTATTTTAAAATTAGGAATTCTAATACTAACATTAAAGTATACACTACTCTGTAGAAGTTTACTTTTGACCGCATTTATTACTAGCAATGTAGAAAAAACATCATTCCTCAGTACACCTAGGTAATGTATGTAATTTTTTGTTATTTTTCAATCAATGTATAATTTTTTTTTTTTTTTTTTTTTTTTAATTAGTACACACTAGCGTTTAATAAATTTATAAAATACTGGCGGAAGTACTACACAAAATGCACATACTAAACAGAGTAAAAACCGGATAATTCATTATTTAATTCTGAGTAGTAATGTGTTATTTTGTTAACAGTTATTACAATGAATTTTATTCCATCTTATATTTTTCAAACATACTCCTGTGTATTTTATGTATAATGCCTAAAAATACGTATACATAATTAAGAAAAAAATTTAATTTATGCACCGACTACAATAACGAAAAATTACACATATATTGCCGTTAATAATATATCGATCGGTCTTTTTATGTTTTCATTATTCTAAAGAAAAAAATTAATTTTTTAAATTTTAATATTAACAAGTATATGTATTTGTAATTTCGAATACTGAAATTTTCTTTCGCTAGTTAAGGTTTTTCATTTAATCTTTTACATATTAATAAGTCCGTTTGTCATTTGAAGTGTTACTGTATTATTGAAGAAACTCGTGTAAGTAAACTGTTAATTTCCACACATTTTGACGGAAAATGTAAGACCACACAAACAAGTCAAAGAAATACAAATGACAATTATTTCTGTATTATGGAGTACGTACTTTAAAGCACAACCATTACACAATTGTCTATCGGTATTATTCTAACATAAACCGATTACGGACGACCTGTGTGTAGTGAGAACTATTTATATTTTTAACCAGAAAATCGGTGTCAGTTAAAAAAAGTTATTATTGGGTAAAATAAGAAGTATATAATTTTTTTTAAAAAATTGAGTCTGAGGTCTTTAAAAAAGTGAATTACCGATTAATAAAAATATTTGAAATAATCCTTTAAATAACTTAATAACGTTCATTAAAAATAGTGATAAAAGAGAGAAAAAAAAAAGTAATGATTGTCGTATAACATGTTTTTGCATTTTAAAATAATTTACATGGAATTGAAAAATTACACAATAACAACATATAAAAACAGTTATGCTCTGTACGAATCACATAAATCAAATAAGTAAACATTCAGATATATTATACACTTCCTTTAAATTGCAAGTTAATTTTATTGTTAGCGAGATCATGTTTGATATAAAGGCAAAAGAAAGTTATTTTCAGAAATATAAAAAACATACATAATAATATAGCAAATAAATAAAATGTAAAGAATCATTTGTTTATTTTTATTATTATTATTATTGTTATTTGTTTATTCAATCCCGCTTTAATTTTTTCAAAGTCAAAATTGAAATAACGCGATAAAAAAATTAGGAACCTGTTTCATTTTCATTCTCAGCAATGTTGTACGCGCTTCCTCTGTGAATTTACTATTTCATAGCCGCACCTTTTCCGTTTTAACTAAATTATGAAATATTGTAAAATTAAACGGCAAATTTTCACCGGCACCCACTAAGATGTACATATTGCTATTTTACAAGCTGGCTCATCACTAAAAATTAATCTAAAATTAAACTCCGTTAGTTCATAATTGATTACCTAATTATCTATTAACACTGTGTTTAATACCTGCAAAGGCGGCGTAAGACGTGGACGACGTGGGCGACCGCCTACGGCCTCGCGGTCTAAGGGGCCTCACGCCTCAAAGGTTTATGCATTAGGTACTTAAAAGCCATGACTGAGACGAAAAAATTATTTTACTGGTCATAAAACGATAAATATAATTAGCAACTCTCCGAACTGTGAGACTTTTTTTTTTTTTTAGTTCAATTTGTAATAAAGTACAATAGATAGATGTCGCCACATGTCGAATTTGAGTGTTGCTCTGCCAGTCGTCGATTTATGATCGTTTTGGGCTGCCAGAGTAAACTAATCAAACATATAGATCACAATAGAAGAAAACTTTATCGTATTTCTTGCTGTCACTGAAACGATTGGAGAACATTTAACTAATGCAATATTGGGAGAGCTTGAAAAAATTGGCTTAAATATTCAAAACTGTCATGGCCAAGGATACGGCAATGGCGCAAATATGGCAGGCATAAATGGTGAAGTTAAAACTCGAATATTAAATATTAATCCCAGGGCTTTTTTACACCCTGCGGTTGTCATAGCTGGAATCTGCTGTTGTTGGTAGCCGTAGCTAATTCTTCTGTGACAGCGAAAACCTTTTGGTTTTATTCAGAAAATTTATTTGCTATTTTCAAGTTCCAGAAAACGCTGGAAATTAATCAAAAAGGCAAATTAAAGCTTATTATGAAGCCTTTATCAGACACAAGTTGGAAAAGTAGAATCGAAGCCGTGAAGGCCGTATTATTGCAATTTGATGATAATGTTGAACGATCGAAAGCTTGAAATAACAAACCGGAACAATCTGGCACACTCAGTTATTGCGATTCGGTTTTCAACGAAATATTTAATTCAGAATTTATATCATATCATTACATGTATAGTATGAGATATTATTGCGAGTTAATGTGATAAACAAATTATGACGATTTATACATGTCCATTTAAGCATTGCTCTTGAATATTTTCGTACATTTTGTGACTGGGTCAAAGAATACCGACAAACTGGACTCGAAAAATGCTGGTCTGATGCTCGTCAGTTTATTGAGAAAAACAGTTATGATTTACAAAAGACTTGAAAAATTAAAGGGTAGCTAAAAAGAAGAAAAGGATGTTCAATTAGGAAGGCGGCGATCAACCTGTACAGTCTCCCAAAAGCCGGTATGAAATAGATTTTTTTTGAATACTATGATTAATTTTGTAATAAGCAATATGGATTCTTCAAGATTTATTTCTTTTAAATAATATTTTAAAAATTTTGATTTTCTTCATGATCTAAAAAAGTTAAAAAGTATATATTCCCAAAGAGCAATTATTAAAAAACTGTCAAGATTTACACACTGCCCTGCGAACGGGTGAAAGCAGCGACTTCCAAACTTACGAATTGTATGAAGAATTAATAACAATGTTCTCCCAAATTTACCCAACTTCATTAAAAATGTGAAACATCTGCTCCAATACATAACGGAAAATAACTTGAAATAAATTTACCCAAATATTTACGTAGTCATTTGAATTTTGCTAACAATACTGGTAAGTACGAATAAAAATTGGCCAGTAGCAACTGTTTTTTATTTTATAAAATCCGTCTTTTTGCGCCACCATGTAAAATGTACTTTGCCCACATAAAATTTAGGTCTTGCCCAGCCACTGAATACCTGTCTACATTAATTCTAGCAGTTTAACTGAAAATGACTGAAACTAACATCAAAAACGAGTGCTTCAAAAACATTTACATCAAAATCCGATTAAAGCAAATAGTATGACAAATTGGTACATACGTTATATATCTAAGGTTGTAGAATACAGTAACGATATTTACATCGTCGAACATAAATTTCAGTAATTATAAGCGGATGAGTGGTCGTTACGATAGCCTAGTTGCTACAGCGCTTGGCTTCATTTTCGGAAGAAGTTTAATCCCAGGCCACAATAGAAATTATTACAATAATAATTAAATAATCGCTAGTAGAATCATATTGGGGGAAGGTAGTGGCGACCATGCATACCATCGTATGCGCGCTAGGTAATACATAGCAGACACACACACACACAGGAAGACTGCATTTGTATATCGATAAAAATCAAACATTTACGATCATCAATTGTAAGTGTAGTCTTGCCGGTACACTAATATTGAGCATAACTAACTGCCATGAAAACTATACGGCTGTACAACTAGAATGTATAAGCAGGTAGTCACAATATAATACGTTACGGGGAGGGGGCGGACACGCAGAAAAAAGGAGAACAGGTAAGTATTTTTTATTACATTTTAGAATTGATATAGTGCAATTATATACATTAACTGTGATATTGCATAGAACAATACTTGTTAATACCTGTAATATAAGAACAGTGCTGTTTGTATTATCGCCTATAATTTTAACAACGGTGATTAAATTTTCTCACCGCCTTTTTTTTTACGTCCAATCATGTTGACTAAGATTTCAGCGGAGTTCTGTACCGGTTTTCTTTTTCTTTTAAAAACTCTAAACGTTTTTTTGTTATTTTTTATGACTTTTTTTTTTTATTCTCGAAATAAAAGCCTATTAAAAAGCCATGAGATTTTTTGCAGCGGGAAAAATGGAGCACTCCAAAAAATGTAAAAGAAAAATGTAATCATTTTTTTCTTTTTATCTGTATAATAATGTGTATTCTTTAAAAGTTGACGTGACACTTTCAATTATGACGCTCTTAGTTTAAATGAGATTTGATAAGATTTTGATGGACCCCTCCCCCTCCCCCATTCTAAGCTCACGTGATTAATGGATGCCCCTTAAAACTGCACATGTTTTAACATTTTATTATTAAAATTTAATTATTTAAAACGATTTAAATTTTAAATTGCATGAAGCAATTAAAAATTACTTCGCAATATGAAGTAATTTCAGCTGATTTTACAATTATAAACAATTTCAAATAGCTTAAAGTATTAAACAATTAAATTTTTTTTTCCTTTTTTAAATTATAGCGTTTTTACAATTATTTTAATTTGTACATTGATTGAAAATACGAACTAAATCAATAAAATGAAATGACGGAACTATTCCGTACACTTACGATCTTTAATTAACATACTTGACAAGGCCGTGTCCACGGGAGGGGGGGGGGGGGGCATGAGAACTGAAATAGTTATCATAAAAACACAAAAATCTGAAAAAATCACAGATTTAAAATAAATATTGATGATTTTTTAGGATGTTCTTACCCACTTTTAAAAGAAAAAAGAAAAAATATGCTCCATATTTTTAGGTACTTCATTAATATGTTATGCAAAATTTTTTATTACGAGTATAATTAATAACGTACGTAATTTTTATTATTCATATACTGGGTAATTAATTTATGTAAATTATTAATATATAAATCAAAATGATGGAAATTATTAATGCTACGAATATTAGTGAAAAATGTACTGTTATTTATAAAATAAATATGCAAAGAAAATTTTCACCCTCCCCCCCCCCCCCCCCCCCCCATTTACAAAATTTTGGACACGGGCCTGATACTTGAAATGTAATTTGAAATAGGCGATTTAAACGAGACCCCGAAACAAACAAATCGGTAATTTAATTAATTAATTACGCTACTTCTTCTCTTTTATCGTTAGAATATTTTTAAAAAAAATTATAATTAATAAAATATCATTGTATATTAAATAAACTCGCCTACCATATACAGGTATGTGTCTCTGTAAACGATGAACATGAACACAATGAAAACAGTTACGGAACACGGCGAACGGGTCACTGAACAAAATTCAACTGAGATGGTGTTTCATCGCGAAGAAAATGTACGTAATAATGGATCACGTTTGGAAAATCCCGACTCTTAGCGCGCAGTTCATCTTTTACATTTGTTTCGCGCTGGATTTTTCCGTCATTAAACAAACACTCGTGTATCTCTAACTCACGTTTTCTTTTTTTTCCCCCTTTCCTCCCCTTTTTTTTCCTTTTTTTTTTACGGAGTGCGTCAACAGTGAACAATCCAGTATAAATTAAAATTAAATTTACGAATATTATCAATGTGCGCCAGCAGGGTATTCTACCGGAACGAAACACAATTAACTAATCTAACGCCACGGTAGCTTTTGTTTTTTTTTCCAAGGACCTTTACTCGGACACAAATAGTGAGGAAAGAAGTCGGTTATATTTTAATCCGATCAGAAAAGTCTGTGATAAAAAGCATTCAATATAGAAGGAATAATTAATTTGGGAAGGAAAGAACAGGCTATAGGAAGCACAATAAGGTGCAGGAAACCCAAGCCTCAACAAATAGGAATACGAAGCAGAACACTTCACAGAAAGAGATGAACACTGGAAGAACACATGATCGGCTTTTTAAAAAAAAAGTCCTATAAGCAAATAACGTTTTTTTTATTTTATTTTCATTTTTTACGAAATTAATTAATTAATTGTTGTTTAATTACTTTGTAACAATAACTTATTAGACGACATGCTAAAACGAATATTTTTATTGGTGTTTAATTGCAAAATCTACTTTAAAATTACTTAAATAAATTTTTTTATAGCCATATTTAAATTTCCTCTAACAGTAATATATCCAGCTGCGCCGCTAAACGAAATACAAGTGAAAAATTACAATATCGATTATATAATAGTGCGTTTGCAAACTACTGTCTTACCTAAATAACAAATATAATTAAGACACATCGAAATAGTTGTTTTCTTGTTTGTCATGTCATTTACATTTAACCCTTTTTTTCTTTTTTCTTTTTTTTTTTTTTTACTTTTTTTTTACTTTTTTTTACAAAAAAACAAAGGACATTTAGTATTATTGTAATAAAAAAATTAAAAATGTTTTCGATCAGTTATTAATGAAAATATAAAAAAAAGGAAAAAAAAGAAGATTTATTAATTTCACAGTAATTTTTTATATTCTATTGCCGTTTGAACAGTCTCTGCATGTGTATGTGTGTATGTGATAATGCGTATGTTAGAATGTGTATGTTTGTGTGATCGGTAAGAAATTCACCGCAAAATTACTTGCTTGGAGAAATTCTGAATATAATTCCGGGCCCAGCGGTGATTGTTGGATAGTTTTAGTTTGTTGTGTTGATCAGTTTGTCTCTGGTGCACAAACAATGCAAGCGGAAAGAGAGGAAATTATGTAAAAGGGAAAACAATGCTACCGTGGTTAATTTTTTATTACCTCGCCGAAAGAAAAGTAGTTCAGTGCAGTATATTACTTCACAGATCATTTGCCATCCTGTGTTCAATAAATCTACGCGTAAGCCTATTTCAGTTCGGTAGTTTTAAATTAGTTTTTTTGTCACTATAGAGAGATCACTTTTTCTCTATCGGTTAGAATATAACTAAAATTAAGTAAGTATTTAAAAAAGGTTAACTTTTTTATTTTCATTTATTATTGTTATTTCAATATTATTCGTAATATTTAAAAATAATTATATAAGCACCGTACGAGTGTGTTAAATTAAAATAACATCACTCTGTATACGTTTCTTGTAGAGATGAATCCAGTGGTTTTTTTGGGAGGGTAATGCCCCTCCAGAACTCTAAAATTGCCCCCTAGAAATTAATACAGACTGTTTAAGAATGCAGCAATTTAATAGGAAATAAATTTCTTTTTATTCGCTTTGTTTAGTTATAATAGGAATAAAAAAAAATGACCTTTTAAAATTTGACTTCGACGTTTGCTTGTATTTTATGAAAACTGATATGCTTCTATTGCAAATGTGTGAATGATGTAAAATACTGTCGAGCTGAAAAAAATATTCGCCGCAGTTTGTATTTTTTGTCAGCGTAAGCGGGTACGGGTACTATCATGTTTCACTTCAATCGAATTATCATTAATATCAATAAAATTATTTAAACGTTTCTTATTAGTTTTCATTTATTCTTTTTTTTTTTTTGTTGTAAGCGACATGATCTGTAGACAACTTTATTTCTGTCTCCGCTGCTTTTTTCTTATTTTTTATTTCCAAGAAAAGTCCATTTAAAACAGCTGTCGGATGTTAGGCTTGGTATTATTCATCTGTATAAATCTGAACATTCATGTCTGGTATTTCACTTTGAATTACATATATTTACGAAGTTATTGTCCGTTCTCTTGATTACTTCCGTTTTTTTTTTTTTTATTTAGTTTTATTTCTCTAATATACCTCAATTAAATATATTCTTTTAAAAAGTAGTAAGTAAACTGAAATATTTATGGTTTTTAATATTATAATATTCCATACAATCTTGTATAGATTATGTTTGAAAGAATCATTATTTTTAATCAAGCCTTTTTTTTAATAAATTTCTAATTTTTAGTACGAAGTTAAGTTTTCTGGTGATTTAAATGTTATCTATATGGTTTCATTTATGTTAATACAGTCAAAAAATAAGACTCGAAATTTGTTGATCGAACATTTAAAAATATTATGTGAAAAATTACTGTGTATACCAGTATCAACAGCTAGTGTAGAACGTTCGTTCAGTATTATGAACCGTATTTTAAATAAAATTAAAAATAAGATGGGTACAGAAACTCTATTAGCATGTATGAAAATGAGTACAGAAGGACCAGAAAGTTTAAATGATGAGTTTATGATGAAAGTGATTAATTGTTACGCGCAGAAAAAACCACGGAATATTCGTTTATTTTAAAAAGATAATAAACCCATTAAACCCATTTGAATGTTTTTACAATATATATATTCTTTAATGCTACAATTAGAATTAATAATTTTAAAACTAATTAAAAAAACATTGTTGTTTATAATCCGTTATTTTACTTGAAATTTATTGTTCACACTTGTTTTTTCATTGTTTTAAATTACTTAATAAATTATTTTTTTCATATTTGGTTTTATTGAAGAATATCCAAAAAAAAAATTTTTCAGTAAAAATATAAAAAAAATCTCTGCCCCCCCAAGAACATAAATTGCCCCCCCCCCCGAAACAGATTCCTGAATTCATCCCTGGTTTCTTGTGAGCAAATGAATTAAAATCATAATTTATAAAATGTAGAAAGATACAAAATGTTCAATATTCTTCAATGTGCCATTAAGCGATATCATTTATTCGGAT
Organism: Icerya purchasi; assembly: GCA_039619475.1. Taxonomy (NCBI): domain Eukaryota; kingdom Metazoa; phylum Arthropoda; class Insecta; order Hemiptera; family Monophlebidae; genus Icerya; species Icerya purchasi. The sequence continues at coordinate 208,052,883 of CM077115.1, forward strand.
TTATTAATTTCGTCTTTCAATTTTTATCGTAATTTTTCAATCTTTAATGCTTCGATTTCATTGGCTTTCCCTAATGGCAGTTCTACGGTTAGTAGGGGACACCTGCAATCGCATTCATGGCATAGCAAGAAATTGTTTTGTGAGTTTAATATTTTCCTTTGCGTTCTGATTTTATTTTATTTCTGTCCTTTTTTTGATTTAATTTAAGATAGTGTAAATAACTCTTCCATATTCTACTATTGATCGAAATTAGGCTAATTATAGAATTATTCGTTCCTTAATTTTTTTTTTTATTTTAACTGGGTTTATTAGCAAGGGCTTTAGCCCAAGAAATGGGGGAAAGATAAATTCATATTATTATGCGTTTAAGAACAAAGGATAAAAATACTTCAAGGGCAGGAATAACCTAAACAGAAGGAAATGAGGGAATATAAGAAGCGCCATAAGGAGTAGAGAGATATCAAATTTTAATAGAGAAGAATAAAAAAGGATGATCTTCCATTAGGAATGCCCGGACATTCAAATAAGACATGATATCAGGGTCATAAGGAAAGTAATTAAAAGGGGATGAAAAGGACAAAATAGAGTACATGTAGATGAAAACCGTGAAAATGATGCAGAAAGGAGACTATGATTAAATAGCAGTGATTGTAGAGCCTTCAAGAGAGAGCAAGTATCAAGAAAACCATGAATGAATTTGAAGAGATAACTGAATAGAGACGTAAAAGGAGACAGGATTAGAAAATGGAGAAGAATAGGAGTTGAGCCATAGTCTGAAATGGTTATCATTTAAGGAAAGAAGAACAATATTATAAGCAGAAAATTCTGTTTCCATTTAACATACAAAAGGAATTTCACATATCTAATATATATATTATGGGCTGAAAATGTGCCCAAAAATCTACCACTGCAAATGTAAGAACGGACGCTAATGAATATCCACTAATTCAGTACACTTAATGCCTAAATGACACTAAGAATCCACAGAAGATCGATCTCGATCGAGTGAAGGAGGAAAAGATCATGAATGAGAAAGCGTATGAAAAGTATTACGTAATCGGAAGAGATGGAAGGAAGGGTAGCCTGTAAAGCACTTTTAGAATTATCCGAAATTATGAGCACTTCATGCAAGGGCGTCGCCAGCCGATGAGCGGGCGGGGGGGGAGATGATAAAAAGAGGATATGAGTTATAGGAAAAATAAGATTTATAAGTTGTAAAGGTTTAATATTTTATCAAACAAGAATAAAATCTTAATTAAAACATAATTTTCGTGGGTTTCTGGCAATTTTGTTCATGATTACGCGCCCATGAATGCTCATCATGGTTAGTTGATTAAAAAGTTACAGGGCTCCAATCATTGACATTTATTGTTTCTTTTATATCCTTAAGCCAAGAAGATCCTCCGCATAGCTTCTTATGTTAGTTTTGAGCCCTACTACTTTATGTATCTTTGCCATAGCTATGTTAAAAATTAATGGAGACTCTTAAATTATTCGTTCAATAAAAGCTCTACATTACTCTAAATGATTTCAATTTTCTAGTTCGAAAAGCTTTTAATTATATAAATTGGTCCTGATTGAACACACATTACTCAGTTTAAATTAAATGACCATTTTACATACTACGTCTTGCGTAAGTGAAATTTCTTGCTGTTGCAAATTTGCCCGGATCCCTTTTAGTGAGGCGGCGATTGTTCGTCTTTTCCTCCCTTTTATCTCTTTATTTTTAATCATAATTTAAAGGTATATATATTTTTTCTTCTGAATGTCACTGCACACAGAACGTGAAATTGTATCGCGCGGTATCGACAGAAGCGATATCTTTTTATCGCGTCGACGATGAACAGGTTTTATATGCATTCCCATCCAAAGGTCGTGCGCGGTACGTTGTTTACATTGTGAATGATGTGTACAGGTGGCGGATCCTGAAAGTAATGGGGGTGGTATAAGAAGGACATTTTGGAGGAGGGAAATTACATAATTACGTCAAATCTTCTACGGCAGGCAAAAGATTTGAGAAATACCCCCTTGTGTTTCATAAAGAAAATCAAATAGCGCGACCTTTATAGAAATTCATAAAAATGTGTTTAAAAATACATAATTATTACAATTTTTAATTTAACTTTTGTTTTATTTTTTAAGAGGTGAAAAATAAAACGAAATTATAAAATTCTAGCTCTAAAATGGTAGTTTAGAAATATTAAGAAAGATAGTATTTTTATTAGACTCTATACTTATTTATTTTTGTTAGTAATCCGGTCCGAATTGTCTTTGTTTATGAGCAAGTTTAAATACATATATATATATATATATATATATATATATATATATATATTTCTCATTGAATAATTTTTAATTAAAATTACAAAATAAAAATTAAAAATAAATAAAAATGGCAAAAGATCAATGATAATTAAATTTAAAATAGAATAAAAAAGAAACATTAATAGTTTTACTGGAAAATAGGATTATTTATTGATTATTAAAATCCGTAGGTAAAATTCATACAACTCTTTTATAGCATAAATTAAGTTTCTCTGTTATGACAATTTTTTTTTCATAGAGGCTTTGGTTCTTTGGGAGAGTGGGGGGTGTCCCTTATCTCCCCCCGTGGATACTGGTATGTATGTATTTTTTGAAATTACTTAATGTATACGCAATCGTGTTTCAATCCAAATTTAAAAGGGAAACTATCTCTGTCATATTCTACCGAAAGCGAGTTTTCAGAAAACATGGAAGCAATATCGAATAAAAAGTGAACACTCGAAGAAAAAACTTTTGCGTACCACCCCTTTTCAGTTTGTTTACAAAAACTAAAGAAATACTACTTACCTAAACGAATTGTATTCATATTTATTTTGTAAATGCTGTTTAAACAGCATTAATTCAACGGTAACCCCCAATAAACGGTTTTAAGGAAATAATATAACCAGAAGAAAAAAAAAATGAAGAAAACAAGACCGATAATTTGATACTTTTTTTAAAAATTCCAACATAAAAACATAATTTACTTTATAAATGAAAAAGAAAATATAAATATGTTTAATCATTTTAATAACGGATTAAATAAATTTAAAAATGTTTTTTGGATTTCTAATATTAAAAACAAAAAAAGAGATTGTTGTGTGCTTAAGACCAGACGACAGAAGTGAAAACTTCATTAAGGCGAGGTTAATAATACAAAATACAAAATTATTTCTTTTTTGTTCTATATTCATTAAGACGAATAATATTTACAATATATATATATATATATATATAATTATTATAATTGTGTATAAATTATTTTTGTTCTATATGCATTAAGGCGAATAATATTTACAACATATATATATATATAATTATTATAATATGTATAAATTATTTCTGTTCTATATTCATTAAGTAATACATACCTACCTTATGTTTAATGTTTCCCTACCGTGCCATAAGAAGTTTCACTTCAATAAACAATTATTACGGTTTTATTATTTAGATAGTAAAATTTTTCATAATATAAACCTTTTTTCCATTTTAACCATATAATACATTTTATAACTTTAATTTTGACACTTATACATACTTACACATGCACACAAATACATACCTACTTCACGTTTACCGCGTAACCAAAATTTTTTTCTACCGTATCAAAATTTTTCCCTACCGCGCGATAGGTACTTCAAAAATGACACAATATATGTATGTATAAATCTCCCGTATGAATTAAAACAAAAACCCAAAAAAATACGAATCCCGTACGAACTAATTAAAACAAAAACAATAAATAAATCATCAGACTGATTGAAATGTGCTAACGTCGCACAAAGAAACTGCGCCAATTTTCAAATTTAATAAAATGTACACGTGTTTAGAATTGGGCTTACACAGCTGACCGCGTACGATGCTCTTGCTGCCTGAATCTCGATACTCGCTCGATCACGCACACACACACATGCACCCGTATACAATAGAAAGGGACAGAGTGAAGGTCGCCTGCCGGTTTACTCCTACCGACAAGCTACGTGTATCGCGTAACGTCTAACGCGTAACGCGTAACCAAAATTTTTCCCTGCAGCGCGATAAGAAGTTGTACTTCAAAAAAAAAAAAAAAAAAACTATGCAGTTCGCTGTTTCCTGCATACCGAAACCATTGAACCACACGCTGTGTTTCCCAACGTTATAACTCCTCTGTGTCACCAACATTATCTAATACTGTGCACTGTGCAGTACTGTTCCATCGCTGTACCGCACAATGTAATTGCAACCCTTGTAATTTTTTTTTTTTTCTTCAGAGAATTCGATTAAGTATTCTCTACCTTTCAGCAATCGCTATAGACATGCAAAATTCCCCATCCCACAATACGTACTATTCACAATTTTTCCTCCAAATCCTTCCGATAGAATACCATATCCGGTGTTTTCTTTTTCCTTCCAGCTATCTACACTTTCATTTATACCCAAAACTGCTTCAGCGGAGTTGATTTGCGCATCTCTATATTGCGATATTGCTTAACAGTTTTTCTGCGTAATGTAGTCGGTCTTGGATTTACATCACGGACTTAAATGGGCTACAGCCCACAGCGGCAAAATTCGAAGGGCGGCAAATTTGCATGAGATTGAAAAGTTTTTTCTTTTGAAAAATACTTCAAATTTCCAAAATATTATTACGGCGTTTCAGTCATAGCAGGGCAGGAGAGGAATGTGATAAAATCACTTTTTTAGCTTGCATTAATGTACAGTTAAAATGGGAATATATTGTGATTTAGGTAAAATTTCCAAATGATTTGAGACAAATGACATGTAAGCGGGGGAATCGAGAAATGAATTTGAAATTAACGAAGTGTAAACCAGAACGTTTCTTTATTATTAGGCGAAACGGTTATAATATTAGCAGTTAAAGGAAATTCTCGAAGTGTGCACAATGGCTGGTCGGCATGATAAGAGGTCAAACAAGACTGGAAGAAAAACTGAAAATTCACAAATGTAGTAGCGGTATCTCATTGATACGACAAAAGTTAAGAAGATTTATCGAAGAATTATTTATATTATTTCTTGCCGTACCAAACGATGAAAGGTGCTCAAAGTAGTGTGGCACTGGGGCACTGCGGGAATCGTGCTGGGCCCATAACCTGTTGAAACTATTCTGAATACTGAGTCTGATGAATAAACACGCTAACGGCGAAAATACTCGTATTATGAATAAATGTACACTTTATTTAATTTTTGTGATTATTTAACGAAAAAAAGGTAAAAATTCGATATAACTGTAAAAACCAACTCTAACAACACTACAAAAAACACAATTACAATAACGTGATGATAACATGATGGGAAAAAACACAACGAAAGATTAGCGTCGAATAAAATTTGCTCAGCAGAACGCTCCTTTCCTGCGATGAAAAGAATTAAAAATTTTTTTAGATCAACAATGTTTCACCAAAAGAGTTAAATGATTTATCTGTTTTATTTATTGAACAATAGTTAGTAAAAAAGTTTAAACTTTGATGATATAATAAATGAATTTGCATCTTTAAAATTGAAAATGTAAACTTTAATTGACACATGTAAGAATAAAGTATGTATAGAATTATAATAAAATGTAGGTATGTTTTAAAAGTGTATGAAAAATTTTTTAATTGAAAACTTTTTTAACTTTTAATTGAAAATTAATTTTTATCTTTTATGTCCTTTCTTACTTCAGTTACTCGATTATAATTTTAATTACTTAATTTATAAACTATTGCAAGGACGGAAGAAATTACTGAGCTTACAGCGGCATTTGGCTATAATCCGGCCCTGTGTGTAGTCATTGGTCTTCTGTCGACTTGCTAAAATCGCGCCGTCATTTGCACTTTGAGCCGTATTTGGACTACGATCTAAAACATTATATTTCCAAGTTAGACGAGTATCAAGGTGAAACCTCGGAGGATATTTTACAGAAATTTATGAAATTAAACGAAACGACCACAAAACTGTTAACTCGCAGCGAAATGTTTTTTGTAATTTAATCGATACCCGAGCAACTTTTTCTATAATGTGTTGAAACGTTATTCGTACTTTTTACTATACATTTTATCGTATAAATATTTCAGGTAATGAACTGGAAACTTTTTGCGTTTTTTCTGTACGAGTTAATTCTAATCCGTTTTTGTCTGACGACAAAACAAGCATTTCTATCACCAATACAGCAACTGCGTCAGATGACAGCAGAAGTCCCTGGTATACGAAATGACGGATTTTTAGATAGGCAAGATAATACCGAGTCGGCTAATGAACGTGAGTTTCTAGTTTGCTAAATTATATAATTATAGTTCTATGTAATAAGGAGAGATTAATTTACAAGTAATTGAGTTGTTTGTTTTTTTTTTTTTTTGTTTTTTTTAGGGTCCTTATTATTTTGAATAATCACAAGGGTAGATTACTATTCCTTATACCCGAAAATCCGTTCTCTCCGAACTTCACCGAATCCAAAGTATGTGTCTTCGCCTGTGTCTTAGAACTCTAAGATCTACTCCTTGCCCAGCAATCCTTTCAGAAGCTAATTCCATCTGGTGGTGGTAATAATTTTTGGAATACGACTTGCAAAAATTATAGCACTTCATTTACCGAAATTCCCAAAAAGAAACCGCTAAGCAGTGAACCGTGACGCGACTGCATAGAACAACTTTTACTAGTTATATCCTGAAAGGCGCCCCTAGGTAGGTTTACTCTTAAGGCCGGCATTGTATTTATGTACATCAGGGGCGTAGCTACCGCCGTATCAGCCGTATCAATGATACGGGGCTCCTGGGGTACAGGGGCATCGAACGTGTGTGAGAAAAAATTCATAAAAATGTAGTATGACTTTCTGAAAGCTAGTATTTTACTAAGTAATCTTTTAAGTAGACTGTACGAAATAAAAAATCAAAATTCGTTCTACGCCTTACTAAACAAGTCCACAGATTTAGCAAAAGATTAGGAGGTAGCTAATGTTTTGAAAAAGAAAAAAAAAGGGAGATAGCGAAGCGTTTTTTTGATGAGCTAGGAGAAGATAAGAGAATTTCAGACCTAGAATTGTACTTTAAAGTCAGTTTGTACTATTGCTCTTTAGATATATTAATTTCTCTGAGAACTAAACAAAGATTTCGGAGCCTCTGTGACCTGAGTAATACGTTCGAAGTGTTACAACCGGAGAAACTCTTATCTTTTTCAAACGAAATGATAAAAAAATATGCCGGAAAACCGTCTGCTGAATACCTACAGTAAAGACATATCAGTTGATCTGTATTTTTCACAATTAATTGCTTTGAAAACATGCTTAAAACCTGAAATTCAGAAAATTCACTCCATTTTAATAGAACTCACGGAATTATTATTGATAAAATTCAATAGCCTTGCATCCCCAGTTTTCCGGAGGCGATAACAGCATGCTGTCTATTTTTGACCCTTCCGGTTACAACTGCCACAGCTGAAAGAAGTTTCTCGAAATTAAAACTAATAAAAAATTATCTTAGGATTTCAATAGGAACGGCTTTCAGACTTGTCTTTATTTGGACTCTATAGAGGCAGAAAATCTAGAAAAGCTGAAATCGTCTTCATCTATGGATGATTTAATAAATAAGTTAGCCGAGAAAAAGGCGAGAAAAGTGTATATTTGTTTGAAGTGGAATTATTTAGATTGAATTGTAACTTAGCTCCTAGCAGCATTTATTGTAAGTAATAACTTTGAATCAATAAATAATTATTTTAATTTAATGCGAGCGTTTTTGTTTCTTTTGTGAAAAATCTTTACACTTTATTAGGGGCCCCCAACAAATTTTGATACAGGACCCGCCTAAGGCAAGCTACGCCACTAATGTTTATACACATACACATATACATATATATGTCGTCGCGGTAGCCTAGTTGCTAGAGCGCTTGGCTTTCGTTACGGAAGTCTCGGGTTTGATTCCGATTTCGGGCGACAACAGAAATTATCATGAAAAGTTAAAATACTTGCTAATAATCACGTGGAAGGCAACTACAAACTACCACATAAATCATCATATGCGCGCTAGTTAGTACACTGCAGACATGCATGGAACTGCACTTGTATATCGATAAATCAAACAATCACAATATCAGTTGCAAGTGTAGTCTTGCGTGTGCACACTCGTGTTGCACATAACAATTGCCATGAGCGTTATCTACTTTGAACAGCTAGAATGTACAAATAGGTAGTCACGACGCTCAGTATTGAGCAATATAACTGAAAAGATATATATATATATATATATATTTATTTATTTATTTATATAAATTATAAAAATAAATATTATTATACATGTAGAAAAACAAAATGAAGCGTATAAAATACTCATTGTTAGAAAAGAACTACATATATCGTTTTATGCATACTATTTTAATGTATGTGTAATTATATTTATTTTTATAATTTATAATTTTACCATAGTGAATGATAGACTTCTCTATATGCTTATACAATACTATATTAAACCTCTAGGTGACAGCCTTTTATAATTTCTATGAAAGAATCAGTTTTAATTGGCTGTTTAAAAAAATTTAAATGCAACCATTCTCGTTTATTTGTATCTCAATAAAATGTGCTTAGACGTTTTACTTTAAAATAAATAATAAATCGTATGTGTACGTTGCAACACCATCAGATTAAAATTCAAATTATTCGACGAAATCAGAGAGTTAACTAAAGTTACGTACAGCAGATCAGTTAAATGGAATTCGATCGACTGCTGCCATAGCAGTGGGATGGGAGAATCTTTAAGTTTTAAGAACGCCTGCCATGGAAATCAGTGCGGACTGATTTTAATTGAGAAAAGATGAAGCGGTTATTATTTCAGTCTAATGGTTTCTCGTTGGATTTTTTGAACATTTTCAGGCAGAGTAGAAGATAAGGAAATATATAAGTTACATCGATATGGAGCTGAGCACTGACAGGCGGAGCGATAGATCTATTCTATCAATGTGAATAAGCTTCTACTCAGGACAAAGACTTTTCTCGTCGGCAACTAAACAGTTCGAATAAATAAATAAAAATGGTAAAAAGTTAAATAAAGTTACATGTTTCCCCGTACACTCGTCCTGGTATACTTAAGTCCTGATATATTTAATAAATTTGGGAATGTCCTACCAATAAGAAACTTTAAATCTATTATTAAGGATGTCATAATCTCTAAATAGCAATCTAGATGGGACAGTTATGACACGGCTGGTCGCAAAACTTATCAATTTTTCCCTTGTTTAACAATTAGAGCTAAATTCAAAGATGCTAATATTAATTTTTATAGTGCGCAGGTGCTCTCTGGATAAAGTTTGGTGAATATCTGTATAGATTTCATTTTACTAGTGGGCTAGAGTGTACGTTTTGTAGCACTACTCCAGATGATATTAAGCACACCTTATGTATACGACTGTCTGGCTTTCAGTACTTTACGTAGCTTGTATCGCATTTCCTCTTCTTCCGAACTTACACTATAACACCTGATGACAATATTGAGAGCTTTCTTTTATTTTCTGAAGCAGCAATGAAGTTGAAATTTTAGATTAGCTGATAATTAATTATTTATTTGGCACATATTATTGAAGCCAACCGTGAATCCAAATTATCGAAAACTTAAACTTAATCAATTATGTGCTGCCGGAGAGCTTCGCCCACAAATTTATCATTAACTTTAAGGATCCACATATCACTGACTAACACTGCACACACACAATTTATTTCGTATTGTTATCTGCGACATTAATACTTTCCTATTTTTATTTTATTTATTCATTTTTTCCCCTCTTTTTATGAAGTAATAATTTTCTTTTCCCCCCTAAGCTATAGCCCTATTATTTCAACTTATTATACGTATACAACCTTACCTACCTACAGTATCAGGGACTATGTTTTTCATCCCTGTTATTATTTATACTCTTTGCAGGGAGTTTTCACACACATTATTTATTTTAAGCTTTTTATTACACTTTTTATTTATTTTTTCATTCCATACTATGAGTTAAATTTGTACTTACACAATACTTACTTCCTGCTCCTTTATACACAATTGAAAAATAATATATTTGTCCTTCCAGAGGTTATCTGGTGGGGCCAAAAAAAAAAAAAAACTCGATTAGGCAGGAGTCTTTATTTTTCCTACGGTGGCGGCAAAATTAACTTTTCGTCCGTTTTATACTTTCTTTTTATTATTTTTTATCATTTTTCGTTTTTTGTATCGAAGTGTATTTTGAAAATGTTAAAAAAGCAATACGGTGCCCCGCGTTAGATTTATTAAAGTGTTCGATTATAGTCAATGTTATTTGTTAAAAATATTATCGGTTGACCGTATCGTAAATAAATTTTTATCAACTTCATTATTAGGTGTGTCTCTGTATTGTTTGCGCACAGAGATCGAAGTCGTTGTTTTCATAATGTTCGTTTTGCTTGCAGATAGTCAGAATGGAAGGGTGTTGATTAAAGTTTACCGCGGACCAGATATTCAAGGCGAGCACGATGAGCACTTTGCTCCGTTTGGCTATTGGGTGAAACAACCTGCTGATGGTTAACGTCGTTATCGAAGGTGAAACAACGGCAATAAATATAATCGCGCTTGGTGAAACATTCTCGAAGCATTACAATTACCTTTTTTCTCCGTTGCATATAAATAAGCTCTTGTAGAGAACAGTATTAAACGTATAAATTCGCAAATTTCGTATTTTTCTATCTCGAACGTCGCCCAAGTCATATTCATTTTTAACCTAGCTAACTAGCTGTACAAGGGAAATACTTTGTATTTGCCGTTCAGGTTCTATGTCACCCGCTTCTCCCTGTATGAAATATTTCACATTTTTCGATTTCTTCCATTTTAGCCCGTTAGTTTTTCTATTTTTCACGATATTTTGGATATCTTTTTTTCTTTTTTTACAGGATATTTTTAACGTCATCGGTAAGGGACCGATGTGTTTGCTCTGCAGGTATTCTGACTATGCACGTATTTGAAGACCGCATCAAGCAATTTTGAACTATATTGTATTTATTGAGGAATTATTGATGCCGTAAGATGAAATACTTTCGAGACGGCCATCTAGAGGAAAGCTTCAGAAAAACGGATCTGTTGACGGCCTTCGTTACGCTGTTGTTAAATAGTTTTAAGAGTGTAGAACTTGTAACACATTCTGAAGTTCTGCTCTATTGATGCTCAGAAGAGGATTAGAAAATCAACACGGTAGGAACAGCGCCGTAAGTGAAAAATGTGTTCAAACTGTTCGATTAAAACCAGTTCACTCACATGGTTTCCTTCGCTGATGCGCGTACTTTTTAAAAAAGTCACTGAGCTGATGTGTAGTGTTCCCTGTGACTGCTGAAGCTTAAGCTAGGAACTCGATCACTCCGCGAATCTTCTTATGAATTTAACCGAGACTGCGATCAATGAATGATTCGAAAATTCTTCGTCGTGAAGATGATAACCAATAGTCAGTCAGAAACAATTATTCTTGTTCATTAACAAGTATCTAAAATTTTCTACTGAACGGAATCGACCCTACAGTATTTAATAAGGTAAGGTCGGCTATTAAAAAACCTCAAAAAAAAAATTGGAAAAAAACGAATTGTCCAAAATTTGTAACATTATCAAAATAATTAAGAGCTCTACATATACAATGTAATGAATTTGTATCGCCATTATGCAACGTCAGATTCCAGCGTTCATCTGAAAACTACGTTAACTGAAATTTGCAACATCAGCGAAATAATAAAGATTTTTATCGTACGTGTTATTAAATTGTATCGCTATCAAGACTAATCCGATCTAACATTAGGCGTTCATCTTTTGGGGGTGGATGCCAACTAGAAATCCAATCAACCAAGGTACTTACGGATAGACCAAATATATATATACATATATATTAGGTTTTAATCTGATGAGAGATAGAACAAATAAAGGAGGCTAAAACAGGAACAACAGATAAATAATCGGACGGAAGAATGTAGGCAGCATCGTGTGGAATGCGGAAATTAAGATCTAAAGGTTGAGAATAGAAGGCTCAGAGGAAAGTTGGAAACACCCGAAAAAAACACGATTGGCATGGCATGGAAAAAAGGAATCGCTAGGATGAATAGGGAAATGAGGGAAAAGTGAAAAAGAAGATGACTAAGGAAGAAAGCTGCATTGAAAACGAAAGCGATATTAATCAGGAAACGACAAAGAAAAGGAAACTCGCCAAACCTAGGAGCAAGAGAAGGTAGAGACCAGCTAAACTTCGTCAAAGTGAGAAAATTTTGAAAGTTTTAAAGGACAAAAAACAAAAATCGCGAAAAACAAATTGAATGGACGGCATTGCGTTATTTAAGCCGAAAAATAACTCGGGCATAGTTCCACGAGCTTATATTGAACAGTATCCCCTTTCAGTGTATTATCACAAAAATTCTAACCATCAACATAAAAAAAAAAGTATTAACTGCCGCAACAAAGCACGATTATGAAAACACAGCCTAAATTAACCAAGAAAAGTAAAGGCCTATCCCCTATTATTTATTTAACCTATCGGGTGCATAAAATTCTCTTTCTAAAAAAGAAATATCAAGGGAAATGAAACTGCCTCCAATACAGACGAAATCCCCTAAACCCCTACTTAATTCTACTTCTAAAACAATTATAAAAATAAATATCCAAAGAAAAAGAAAAAAAGTTAAATATCTAGTCATGGGGCATCTACTCTCGCACATACTCCAACATCAGCACCAAATCATCTCCGGGCATAACCGATTACTACTAAATACTCTGAGCGAAAATGACGCCGAAAATTTTGAAAAATTTAACTAATAACAAGAATACACACCCCGTATGTCATAAGAAACAAACTGCGCAATTAAATGAAACAAATACTGCAACAAAAGCTGATAACGGCTCCCCTAAAATCTGAATAACAAATCGTTGTCGAAAAATAACAATGCAGCAAACAAACTACAAGTCTGCCAACTATATTCACAAAGGTGAACAAAATTGCCAAATGCATTAGATAATTCATCAAGGTGTACCATCGGCAGCAACAGAAAAGATGAGAAATACACACAGCCACTTTATTAACCTACGTATTCATCACACACCTCACATATGCACGGCTCACCAATTCAGAGTGCAATGAAAAAATCAATCTCAAGGATGTTAAATGAAAGAAACGAAAAAGTTCGCAAATAAACTTTTTTTTATCGTTACATGTTTTTTTTTTTTTTTTCAAAACCTAAAGCTCAAATTTTTCTTGAAATTTCCTTGTCTACTGAAACGTGGAAAATAACAAAAAAATCATAATTTCTACTCAAGTCGACGCTGTTTGCAGTAAATATATTGCACTTTGCCTTTGACGAGCATATGTATAGACAAAGCGATGACTGAGGCAAGAGGCATAAAACTCATTCACGCGAAAAGATTAAATATTTCGAAAGAATGTAAATTATTATTAATACAATAGCCTAAAATGTATCCGTTGAGGTGCCATTTCATTATTTTTTAAGTATCACTGTATTTGCGGGATTCTTTTTAAGTGAGGTCAGGCAATACTAATTTTTTTTTTGGAAATTTAAAAAATATTATTTAAATGTAACAAAAAAGTTGTTTTTTTATTAACATTCCGTGTTTCTTCTTCTTTAATTATTTGTAGCCTGATTCCTTTGTTCGTTTGTACACTGTGGTCTCTGTAATTGCAGATCATGGTATGGGATAGCTAACTCCTTTTAACCTTCGGCAATGTCATTCCTCTTCTTTGCAGGATAAATATGTTTGGCATTTTTCGACATTGATTGTCTTTGTTTCTCCATCCTTGGTATAGCGTTCTTTGTCAGATTCCATTCCTTGTTACGCCTAATTGCGTTGCTGGGAAACCCAAACAAGAAAAAAAAAAAGCAAAAAAAAACCTTATATGCATATTTGGATTTACTTACGGTATTACACACCCGTGGTACCCGGGTACCACCACCTATGAATTTTATTTATTTTTTTTTTTTTTTAATTTTTAAACAACAATAAGAGGGTTTTATTCACATCTGTATTTTATATTAGATATTTATAAATGTAATTAGCACGTTGTCAGTATAAAAATGGGTACAGGTAAAAAATTAGGCCAAGTATACGAGGTAGGATTAATCGGAAAATCTCTCTTTTCAAACGTGCCAACAACGCTTCCGCGAGGACAAAGCAGCTCCTATTCGAGATATATGGGGAACATGCTCAATAAAAAATCTCTCGTCAATGTATAAACCCACGGAAGAAAATCTGACGATCTACGAGCAGCTTTTTATTTTTCTTGGTAGAACCAAATTCACGCAGTATATTATATCGAAGCCGGCGAAATATGAGGTAAAAGTACGGTGGATATGCGACGCGGAGAATGCCTACCCTTTACAAGGCATTTTGTACACGGGGAAAATAGGGAATGTTCGCGAAATAAATCAGGATGAAAGAGTCGCGAAGGATCTTGCGATAATGCATAATCTGGGAGAAATATCTAGATGGATAACTATTTTATTTCGCTGCCGCTTGCTAAACGTCTAATCTTGTGGAATTTGACTATAATTGCCATATTGGAAAAAAAAAAATCGTACACTCCACAAGCTTTCGCGCCTTCAAAATTAAGAGAGGAATTTTTTTCGTTGTTTGGAAAAGTAACTTTAACCTTCGCCAGAAAAAGGTAAAACTGTTACATCATTGTCTACGATGCACTCGGATAAGGCAGTGGTCAATGACGCAAAAAAAAAAAAAAAAAAGAACGGGTATAATTTTATTTTACAATAATAAACATAAGGCTGGGGTTGATACAATGGACCAGATGGTTTTGGTCGGTAGTCACCGACGCACTAATCGCTGGCCACTAGCTTACTTTTTTCGACATTGTTGATATAGCTTGCCTCTAGCTTCGTACGTAATTTATTACGAGAATAATAAAATGATACAAAAAAAAACTCCTCATGAAAGGAGGCTGTTTATAATACAGCTGAGTGAAGAGCTATGTATTTAGTTGAAGATAGATCTCAAAATAGACACAAGTTATGCGGAATCATTCTTCGAAGTTGGACATAGTACCTTAGACAGGCAAAAGTTTTTCCTCCGACTAATGAGTTTCCGGCTGGGCTTCAACTTACACGAGACCCAATAGACCGGAAAAAAGTAACTGGATCATGTGCCATCTGTGTTATAAACAAGCACTAAAATAACGCAGAAAAACTAGAAAAAGGTGTGCTAGTTGTGAAAAGGCAGTATGCGATGAGCGATAACAGTAACAAAATGTAGAGTGTGCGGAATAAATAATAATCTATTTTTTTCAATGGTATACCTATACATAAATAAATTTTACAGCATAATAATTTTTTATTATTTATATTTATTATTTGTACAATGAATAAAATTTAATAGCGTGATGTCTATGCAATAATAATGAAATTTCACTAAAATCATGTGTTTTCATACTGGGGGGAGGGATGTTACCAGCGAGTTGTTTTTTTCAAAATTAAAATTTTCGTTGTTAAAAATTGAAACAAAATTTGTTGACGTCACCATTCGATAGAAAAAGGGGAGGAAAATCACGAGGATCCGGAAAGATTTGGAAAAATATTGAGGGATCATAAAAAATTTTCATAAAATGTCCATCGGTGAGAGCTCCCAGGTACCGAGGTGTGTACATAAAGGTTAATAATATAGTTGTCTTGTTGGCATTAATAATAGCTAATTTTTAATTAATATTAATATTTAACATGTTATTGATTTTAACACATTTTTAAATGAAACAAAGCAATTTTGATTAAACACAATTCTTTTGAAAGTTAAAAATTATTTTTCATTTTTAAAAATATATCTGTTCTCATTGTTATAGAGCTCCCCCTGTTCGAACGGATATAATTTCGAGCGATTCGACTGCAATAGAATTTCCGGATCTTAAAACTTTACCCGAGCTTATAAGGGAAATCCTAAATTGATTATAAGGACATAAAATTATGGTTTAAATTACTTTTATTAGATTTTTATAGAACAGTTTTTTTTGTTTTTTTTTGTTTTTTGGCCTGGCTGTGAATACCATTTAAATATCAAATGAACAAAAAAGAAATACAGGGCACAGATCACACAGGCAGAAAATTTCAAAAAAGGTTGTAAAACAGTTGCAAGTGAGAAATTAAAAAGAAAAAAGAAAAAAAAAGGGAGAAAAAAAAAGTGGAACGAATTATTTTTTACTCAGACTGGGGACTGGTTTATGCGCTCCTTACAGCGCGGAAATAAAGAAAAATAAAATCATACGAAAACTTACGCGCTTATCAACGACCTCTAAATACCACGGCGACCGACAACTAATCGACGTATCTTGGTCGAAACGCGAGAAAGAAGCTCTCGCCTTCAAAAGATACAATATTTATACTTAATTTTTACATAATCGGATAAAATTGTCTAAGTCAGTGGTGGCCAACCCGCGGCCCACCTTGAACATTTTTACGGCTCACGAGATGGCCAAAGTAGCACCAGTAAAATAAATATTTTTTAATGATTTCATTTTTTTTTAAATTTCATTTATACTTATATATATTTCATGTTTAGTGTTATATATTTCTTTGAAATAACGTGCCTTTAGTATCATTATTATTATATTATCTATGTTTACATGTCAGAATAATAGTAAACACAATAATAATAATAACTCATTATGTTTCAATTTTCCACTACAAAATTTTTTTTTTTTTTTTTTTTTTTATCTTGGGCGCGTCAGCTCAGGACATTTACCCAGCACAAAGGACTAACAAATAATAAAACGTAGGGACTTGAAAGTTAAATCAGGAAGCGATTAGAAACAGAAGAAATAAAGATAGCCAATATAGGAACAACAGAAAGAGAAGGAAGAGCAAGAATGTAGTGGGCACAGTAAGGGGTCGGGAGGCCAAGGCCAAGCAAATTAGAATAAAGGACTGCGCGTTCTGAGGAGATAGATGAGCATTCGAATAGGAGGTGATTTACATCACAGGTCAAGTTTAAGATAGGAGGATGGAAGGGACACAAGGGAGACTGAACAATATTAAAACGAAAGAGGGAAGCAGGAAGCAGACTGTGATTAAAGCGGAGGCGAATTATGGAAGAAATAACAGAACGGCTGATGCAGAGAAAATTATTAAACCAGGAAGAAGTAGGTGGAGAGGGTTGTACAGCAAGGTAAAAAGAGTTAGGATTGGAGAAAAGAGACAGATAAAGATCAGTCCAAAAGTCATGGTGAAAACGATAAGAGAGTGGACAAAGACATTGGGAGGGGAATCTGTCTATGAAACGGCCATTTACTGCAGCTAGACATGCCAATGAATCGTCAAGATCGTTACCAACGATGCCGTAGTGGCCCGGAATCCAGAACAGGTCAATTAGGATAGAACGGGATGTTAATAAATTATAAATTAAGGAACGAATGTAAAGAATAATAGGATCTGACGATGGTTTAGGGAATGGAGATGAGATGGCTGATAAAACGCTTTTCGAATCAGAGCATATGACGAATTTTGATAAATTGGATGATGAGGATATAAAAAGGATAGCACGTAAAATAGCCATGGATTCGGCTAAGAAGATAGAAGAAAAGGGAGGGAGTTGAAAAAACTCAGAATAGTTGATATCAGGAAGGATAAAAGCAGCTCCGACACCTGAAGCAGATTTTGAGCCATCCGTAAAAACCATGCTGTGAGCTGGAAAAAGTGAATGCAACGTTTGGTTAAATTCGTTGTGTATTACAGGAAACGGAAGAGATCTAATGTTCGAGGGAAGAGAAAATGGCTTGGGAGAAAACGACAGTTCTACGAAGTTGTAAGTGAAGTGTCTATAGTGGGTCTAAATCTAATATGGGGGGATATATGATTTTATATGCTGCCCGCGGAGTATGATGCATTTTCAAAGTGGCCCGCAAGATCATTTGGGTTGGCCCCCCCTGGTCTAAGCCATCGTTTTTAATGCAAAATTCCCCATCGAAAAGCTCAGCTAATGTTTGATATCATTTTTAATCGTTTAATTTAACTTTACATACCATACGAAGAAACACCGCTATCAAATTCATTCGCAAGTCTCGACACACACACACACTGAGATATAATTCACACTCGATTTTATTACTAACACAGACATACACACAACGGCTGACATCTGAGCGGTTTCGCTAGATGGCTCGGAATTATTTTCTGACGCAACGGTCGACTGTGTTGCCATAAAATTCTACATTTTCTATCTCGAGGCATTTATCGTTCCTTATGAAAATCACACTTTAATTCTATTACAGACGTATCCAATAACAGCCGAATGAATTATACATAACTATTCAAAGTTTTTCGTTTCTTTTTTTCTCTTTGAATTAATTAATTCATTTTTTTATTAATATAATACTTAAATCAAAAAGACCAAACCATTTGGTTCGTTACACTACCGAATTTTAAATAATTAAATTAAACTATATTACCTAATAAGCACTTTTTTAAATTTTTTAATTGAAGTAGTTTGAAGATACGATATCTAATATTACTTTTTAAAGTGTTATACTTCCTTTTTTTCTGACCATAAAACAAAAATTTAGCAATTATTAGATGTCATACGAATTCTTTCGGAACCAATCGATAAATAAAATTACGAATTCGGTAAAATTTTAGACCACGAATTATTTTTATATATGTTTCAAATACACACATATTTTATTTAAATTTTTTATATTGTACTAACATAAAAATGATTGGCCTAAATTGTACGTAATACACTGGTAAGTTTATAAAATAAGGGAGCTAAACTTACGAGAACAATGTTTTATAAAATAAGAGGAAAATTGTTATTAAAATATAATTTGCAAATGCACGACGGAAGTTAAGATATTTTATCAATACAAATCAGAAGAAAATATAGAAGTCTGAATATAGATAACCTATGAATTTTTTAACACTCCATTTACAATAGAAGAACTAAAAATAGCTATTAACCATAATAAAAATACACTAGCGTAGGAGTGGATAAGATACACCATATGCAGCAATAAGAAATTTATCAGAAGTGGGACTAACATTATTACTGGAAATATATAATCATTCATTGCAACAAAATTATATACCAGAATCTTGAAAAGATCAACTAATTTGCCAAATTTTAAAACGTAAAAAGGAAGAAAAAAAATGTACATACATCATATAGGCCAATAACACTATTATTATCACTATGGAACTACTAATTAAAAATCGAATGGAGTGGTGGTTAATAGAAATAGGTTTCCAAAAACTCAATATGGCTTTTAAGAAAAAGCATCTGCAAGGGGGGACAACCTAAACATATTTAGTACAGATCTACAAATTAATATGTAACAGAACTATTATATACAATAGCAGTTTATTTTTAGACGTAAAATCTGAATATGACAAAGTAAACTCAAAAACATTATATAGAATAATGAGAGAAATCGGTATCACAGTATGTAACTCAATATTTAACTATTTCAGTTATATGCAATGAAGAGATGCCGCAGGGATTGATATTAAGTTCAATTCTGTACACAATTATACACCGTATACCTGGATTAAATTCCAGAAGAAAACAAAAATTTTACAATTTGCAGACGATATAGTCCTATATACCATAGCTGCCACATTAAGGACGACTATAGTACAAAGCCAAAAAGCACTGAATCAAGTAATGAACATAATGAATTTTTTGAATTTAACCCTGTCAGTTGATAAAGCAAAAAGGAGTAATATTTACTAGGCACAGAATTGATGCCAGCCCATATTTAAGAATGTAACAGAATTTTACAAATATTTAGGAATTTACTTTCGATGCTAAATTAATATGGAAATAAGAGAAAGATAAAATAATAAAAAAAAAAAATGCTACAGAGGACCTTGGAAAAAAGTCTTGCAAATGAATAAAAACGAAAAGAAAAAGCGGAGGGATGAGATAGATTAATTTTTTTGTCCCGATAGTATACTTGAATCGATTTTGAATATGCATCATTTAAGTTTCGGAGGCATAGAGTAAAAGGGAAAAGAGCGTGCGAAATTCATTTCGGTAGCTAGGTAGTATATTTAGATTAATTTTAAAAGATGCAGAGAGTTACTAGTGACGATAAAATGTTGGAAAATTCGCGAGTGAAAGAGATGTAGCTTAAAGACTTGTTCGATAGTTTATGATTCAAAGAAAAATATGAAATTACCAATATTTTTGGATAAATAAATAACACCGGTAAAATATGGATAGTTTTACAATATCTCTATATAGGTTCATAATCTTTTGTCTCGCGTTTTACTATGCATGCGCGCACATGCACGTGCGTACACTGGTAATAATAATTATATATGTACGCCGCCAACTATCCCCTTCTTTACGTTTTAAAACTGATATTTCGAATTTTTCTAAAAACGTCTTGAAGGAATGTTAACAAGGTATATATTTTTATCTCACCCCCTCTCTCTCTCGTTCTGTAACCAAATCTGCATTTGTCATCGCGATTCAACAGTGGTCCCTTATAAGAAGTTTCATATATTTCGAGCATACATACTCCTATATATTCACACTCATCAATGTCTTCGTAAATTTCGAGATATCTAAGCGCTGAAAATTTAAAAATGTTAGAACGAAAATTTCCTTCAAAATTTGTATTCCAAGTATGAACATTCGTATGTTTTCATTGGTCTCTGGGTATTTTGTTCCTCTCTCACATAAAAAATCTAGTTTCCATTGTTTCCCCAATGTGCAACAGTTTAATCGGGCGACAGGATTCAAAAATAAAATGTAAAATCAGGAAAAACTACAAAAAAATGATCATCCAAATTTGGAATCTAAGTATTGAATTTTGATTATTTTTTAGTAATCTCGGAATATTTACTCGATCATATACTCAGAAATAAAGAAATTTTATTTTCTACATAAAGTACACACAAAAAAAAAAAATTGGCGGTAAAAGTGGAAGCTGGGAAGCCTGACGTCACTCTTTCCACCCCATATAATCAAAAGGCCTTCGCCTATGCACAAGTCAATCAGCGCTCCCCATTGCTGTGCTTTGCCCAGGCACCAACTAATTAGCGCTAGTAATTGTCATGCGCCTCACCCATGCACCAGTGAATCAACACTCACTGTTGCCATGCTTACACTTATCAATATGCGCAATTAGTGCTTGCCTATGCCACACACCCAAATCTCATTACGCTTACACACTGCACACAATCTAACGGGAGGAAGACCTACTAATTTGCCGTTATCTGGAAGGTAGAGCTATGTTTGTAGTCTTGATCAATTGTACCGTTACCTATACGCAATGCTTCTCTGTGCCGCTATTTTTGAAAATTCCAAAAGTAAGTTTTCAAAATAAATCCACATATTCGATGACAATACCAAAAATTGACCCTTTCCTTTTCACTTTTCACTCTATTTACAGATCATGCTTATCACTTTTGTTTTCTGATTCCATTTTAAAACCACAGTAGCCGCTGTTCGTTTCCTTATCGATTTTAAAACACGAATGTCACGAATAAAAAGAAATTTTGCGAGCTAACCTAGATTTCTTGGATAGCGTAATTACTAGTGGATAAAAAGTAACATTATCACTAGAATCTGAAAACCAAAATTAAATCGTTCACCTTGGAGTATACTGATTTTCCGCGTGCATCAAAAGTTTGTCAATCGAAGAAATATGTTCTGTAATGTTTTTAATTGTTAACGAAGAACGCTTTAAAAATATTTGTGATGTTTGCTTTTCTTTACGTTTTTAGTATGTTCATTAAACAATAACGTTCCCAAGAAACCAAAAGACCTTTATTGAATTAAAGATGGTTTCTAATTTTATAATTTACGTGTTTTTTAGTTATATGTAAACATCTCCCTGCCGCCTTTCGCTATCCTGTAATGAAATAACTTTTCCGCTTAGCTAGTGATAGACTTTGGTACCCGTTTGATCGCAGCTCGCGATAGTAGCCGTACGGATAAACATGATATAATATGGTGGATCTCTGTTTGGGATCTTGGACAATAGAATACATCTGTGAATTACATTCTGAGTAACTAAGCACGAACTATATTTCAATGACAGTAAGCAACGGTGACTAAATCCAGCTTCTTAAAACGGCTAATTAATTTTCTAGTATACGTGGTATGGTACAATTCTTGATTAAGGAATATATATAAAATTTATTATAATCGGGAAAAACGAATGAGCTGCTTTTGACGTAGTTCTTAATAATAATACAAGACAAGTAAGTCCTTCAACAAAATAGCGTTAACACATTCTGTCACCGGTAAAATTATAATGGAAAAAAAAAAAAACACGCAAAAGTAAAATTATCATAATGTCGGATTTAATAAAAAAAAAAGTATCAACATTCTTAAAACGATTTAAATATTAAAAAAGTACGACCACTTTAGTTAGTTAGTTCTCGTTTTGTATATTACCTGTTATCATTTAAATATGAGAAAATTGTTTCGCATTCCAAGGAACTTTAATTTTTATATTTTTTAACATATCATGTATGAAATTTTTTCACGTTAAGTAATTTGATGAATTACATTTAAAAAAGTAGCATATATAGAGACAAAAATTAAACAATTAACACTGGTATCCTTCCATCAGAAGGCGAGTAATTTTGTGTATATTTTTTCCTAGTTGCTAAAGAAGAAATATCCAAATTACAACAGGAACTGCTGTTATTTCCCGTGCCTCTACGGCTCACAATTTGCCGGTAATGTATCACGCTTTAGCTATAAGTGCCAACATCAATTAGCAAATCCCGAAGGTAAAAATAGATCATATTCGCATCAACCTGTAATTAGTGTGCGTATTATCCACTTATAATGCGACTATATTTTAATTTCCATCTTTCGCTATTTTCTCTTTATACCGGTTAATTCTTTTATCATTACTATTATTGTATTAATAAATTGAAACTTACACTTTTAAACACAAAATATATTCACAATTGAAATTATTGTAAAAATAGCCGACTACACTGCAAGAAAGGTTCTTATTAAAAAGCATAGAGTTCACAAAAAACAAAACAGATGTATAATTATGCCCCTTCAATCGGTGTTTTTCTTTAAAATTTTCATTTTTTTTTTTTATTCTAATATGTGATTTGATAAAGTTGAAAGACAATAAAAAGGCAAAAGCTGGTTTTAACCTTTTGATGGGAGGACATTAAAAATATTCACAAATTTAGCACTTACCTACTTCAGAATTGGCGATTCACTTCCAAAAAAATTTCCCTTCTTTCTCATATCTCAAATCGATTTGCTAAATTTCTTCCACAAATTATAACCCACCAGAAACTTCCTTACTTTACCTTTCATTTTACAGATTTCCTCTTTCCTCCTAATTTATCTTTGCTGTCTGTCCCCTTACTCTAAATCCCTTCCGCAACCTAATCAAGATTTCCTTAACACTATTAACTTTCTATTTCCTTTTCATTCTCTTCTTTATACTGACGGATCGAAGGGTCCTAACGGCGTTGGAGCATCCTTCCTATATTCTGTTCACAACTACTTTGATAGACTTCCCCTCCAACTTGCTCTATTTTCTTTGCAGAGTCGGTTGCGATTTTAAGAGCCATTCTTTACATATCCTTTTAGTACGAGACAATAATAAATTCCTAATTATCTCTGATGCTAAAAGTGTTTTACAAACTATATCATCTGTTTTTCCTCATCCTTCTTGTGATCCTATCATTCTTCGTATTCGCTCGATTATCCATAACCTTTTCCAAACTTACCACATTCAGACTGAGCTCCTTTGGATTCCAGGTCATGTTGGTATAGAAAGAAATGAAAGAGTTAATCAGTTGTCTCGTGGTGCAGCTGTTAATAGACTTCCCATTAATAAGTTCACTGCTAATAATTTTTTTAATAAATAAATTGTAGGCCTCACATTGTTAATTTTGCTCGTTGCGTGAGTACCCAACACTCTTATTATCGTTTATTCTAGTAAACAAAATTACAGTTAATCATTCATACTACTCAAATCGAACGTATTAAACCAAAAAATAGAAATCAATCAATCGACGTAAATATATATATATATATATATATATATATATATGAATAGCACAATAATACACCCGTACACAGGAGCCGTTTACATATTAGACGTCGCATACATTAATGTACCGGAAAGAAAAAGAAAGGAAACAAACAGATGGTCTAAAAGAGCCCTAAAAAATGCAGCAATAATAAAGGGAAAAG
Source organism: Icerya purchasi (assembly GCA_039619475.1). Taxonomy (NCBI): domain Eukaryota; kingdom Metazoa; phylum Arthropoda; class Insecta; order Hemiptera; family Monophlebidae; genus Icerya; species Icerya purchasi. The sequence continues at coordinate 208,077,041 of CM077115.1, forward strand.
AGGATGCAGCAAAATTCCTTAATCTTTGCACCATTCTTTCAACCACTTCCTCACTTCCCTCTTCCATACACCAATTTGTTTTTTCGTTTATTATGTGACTATGGAACTCATTAATTTAATTAGAACAACCGAATCATCTGTATTGTCGATTCGTAGATTTACCCCTCTAGGATGAATGTAACATGTATTACTTTGATTATTTACTCTCGCATTGTCTAAAAAATTCCATTATAGGTTTTGATCCGACTCATACCATTCCGCCTTTTCTAACCAATTTTCCTCTTAAATTTTTCTATTCAGCCGTATCTTCCAGTTAATCCTTGGTTTCATGAATTTCCGTCTTTGCAGCGCTATATTTATTATCTCCTCTTTATGTCGGTCGCGTTTCGATCACAGCTAAGCTTCATCTCGCTATCGATTTTCAGACTCTCCTTACTGTTATGTATCCTCCCAATGATATCCACGAATGTAATTCTAACCGCATCCTTTTCGAATGTTCTGTCGTCTGAACGTTTACTTCTCTACTCTCAACTTTTGAGACACTTAATATTCCTGCTCCCTATAGTGCTGCATCTGTTCTCTCCTTTCTTCTTCGTTAACTGTTGTCGCTTCCCTTGTATGCTTCATTGATGCGATATCTGACCGCACACGAATCTAAATAATTAATTCGGCAATACTTTTCTTTCTTGTCGAACATGGGTCAATGCTCTTGGTCAGCGATCCCAAATAATAATAATAATAATAATAATAATAAAAAAAATACTTACCTGTAAAATGCGATGATACATACAACACCTGACGATAAATTACTTTTCCCGTATGAAGATATGGAACACGGTTAAATCTGCATAATTGGTGAGATGTAATTAATCTCCAAATTACTAACATTCTTCATTGAAGCGAAACAGGCAAAAGAAAGCATCTCAAATCTTTCCAGGTTTTAATAGTGTGTTCCTATTAATTAGTTCGCAGTACTTTGACTATATATGTTGTTTTAGCATTGTTTAATTGTGTATTCAAATTTTGTATATTCGCACGCATTTTTTTTTTTTTTTTTTCAAAGGCAATTCAAAGTTCAACTTAAAAAATATATATATTTACATTTATTTCATCAGAAAATATGATGACGAAAGAAAGACAATGGGAACATTCATGGCGCAGGTATTATAAAGCAGTAAGAGTAAAAAAATGTTTAAAAAAAAATACCGATTTCAAGATTTACTATATAAACATTTAATAAAAATGCAATTAAAACGTAAAAAATAATTACTCGATAAAAGATAATATATTTTACAGTGAAATATACCTTAAAAGGATTTAATGATTATTCTTAAACAAGTAGGCGCCAAATTCAAATTGCAACAATTAAAAACCGCATTAAATATTCTTGATGTTTTCAGTACTCGAGTCAAAGGAAGCGATTGTATCGCTATATACGTTTAATATGATATTTTAACTGATTTGAATTTTGTCCTACTCGAATGGTTATTAATTAATATTGTTTAAGAATGATCATAATATCCTTATGTATATATTATTATTGTAAAATACGTCGTATTTTTTTTTATTTTTTAGTAAATTATTATTAAATTTTTAGAGGAAATTTTGAATTCAGTTTTTTTTTTTGTTTATTTAAGAAACTGTTATATTTTTCAATTTTTAGGGCAAATATTTTTGAATGATACCATGGAACATGGGACAGACCAATCCAAAATTATGCCACTTTTGGTACTCTACAAAGGATATCGATTTAAGAATATTATGTTCGAATTCCTTCAGCGATGAGTTTGTAGTAAATCGTGTTTGAGGCTTTTCAATTATTCGAATTCACGGGGATTTTTTTAAGCTATTCGTCACCCCTTTGATTATAGAATTTTAGGCGTTCATATTTTCTTTGAATTGTAATGAACATTTTTTGGCTAATTTTTATTAATATTATATTAAACGAGGAAAGTAAGGACACTTCTTTTTTTAACGCTTATTTCAATGACTATTCAGTAACTCTTTTCCGCTCGTACAGGACCAATACTGACCGATAGAATTTCTAGTATAAATATAAGATATCATTGGAGTCAGTCAGATGGTCAATCATCATTCGCAGCAATGCTAAAATGTAATATTTCCGTCAGTGATTAGCTTGCACGCATGACAGTTACACTCTAATCGAATCTAAATTTATCCGTAATTGAGATTGACTATATTTTAATTTTTTGTCTTATTAAAAATTAGTTTTTTTTTTCTTACCTACATTTTCGTGATAATATTTTACCTGCGTAATGACAACTAAGAATTTCTCTAAAGAGAACTAAATTTTTTAAACGTTTAATTTAACGATTACCGTGTATTTGCGTTCACCGATATTTATGGTACTCACAAAGTATCACTACTGCATCTGGTACACTTTGGAATGAGAAATCATCAAAATTGGTTCATCACAAGTGTTGCGTGAAAGAATATTAAAAAATATATATATATATATATATATATATATATATATATATATATATATATACACACAACAAACATATAACCTTCTCTCTTTTTAAGTTGGTAAAAAACAAAAAACAAAAAACAAATTTTTCTTCAATATGTACATATGTCGAAAAGAACAGTAACTGAATTTTAAAAGGAAATCTAGTGAGAAATTTTAAAGTAAAAGTGTAAATTCGTATAAATAATTCTCACTAAACTGAGATGTCTTAAAAAGTGTGTTCTTCGGTAAAACTCGCGAAATTTTTTCGTTCAGAAAATTGTAGTTCTCATCAAGACAGTAATTTAGATTCAAAATATAAAGCGATAGATAATTTAATTTAAAGCATTTCGATTAACTAATAAAGTCAAAACGGAAGCATGTATCAGATATTGGATTATGGCTTTTTCTGATCACGACTATAAGACTATGTTCCCCCAAAAAATGTCGGTGTTTATGCAATTTTTTTAAAATACATTTTCCGATAAAATTAAAATTAAAAGTTTTTTCCATTTCGATCAGAAGTATGTGTTCGGGTACGTAATATAAATCTGGAAACTCCCCAACCGCTTCCATCTCTGATAACGAATAACAGCCTTCAATGTATTCTTTAACGGCACTGATAGCTCGCCCGATTAACCACTAAAATTACCGATTCAAATTATTTGCTACACACAACTGTAATGATAGTACAGAGCAAAAGTCGTAACGGGGCTTCTTTCCAATTCCAATTTATACGTTTATCAAACCATTAAGAAACGATGTTTCAGATTTCGAGTCAGTCGCTTACGCAGTTTCGCAATACGGGACTAGTTCATCTGTAGTGCCTAAAGATTAGATATTTCCACTGATTGCGTCACTGTCACCTTTTTCTTTTCTAAACCAGTGTAATCGGAAATTACCTTTTTGTGAAAAAATTGATAAATTGAAAACTATTTACAAATACGCCATTATGACGGTGATCTAAAATGTCGAATAAGAACGTTACAAAAGAAAGTAATTTAGTAACTGTACTGATCACATTAACCCTGGCGCAAGAATGATGTAGTCATTAATACGCACATTCACGCATTAATTACTAGGTCGTAAGAATATCCCGTTATGTTTAACCCTATAATTTATATATATATATATATATATATATATATATATATATATATATATATATATATATGTATTAAGGATGAGTAGTCAATTCTTCCGTAAGTATTGTAGAAGAACTAGCATTTGAGGATTCAAGGAGCAGGTCCAAAGGACCGAGTTCTACATCCAAAGTTTTCTCTAAAGTCGATCATTTCTAGGAAATGATTTTCTTCTACAGAGATTAGTACTGTTAATTTGTTCTTTTAAATAAATTTCATTCATACTTGAACGTCGAATATCTTCTTTAATGGTTCTACACTTGACATAAATTAAAAAATTAATAGTAATAATAATAGTAGTAGTAGTAGTAATAATAATAATAATAATAATAATTATGACATCGAAGTCATTCGCATTCTTCCCAGTTTGGATGACGGTTTAACAATGGTAACTTTTTCAGATATAGGATTCAATTTAGTCACTTTTAAAGTACGGCGCGCGCACGATTTCGCCTTCAAAGTACCTACTGCTAAGTATTTTCCGCGAATATTAAAAAAAAAGATATAAAAATAATGCACGACTGAAACAGTTAAGCGATGGGAAGATACTTGCGGACAAGAAGTACTTATAATAATAAGAAAAAAAGTTAAGGAAACACGCATAATCTGAAAAAGCCGCGAACAGCAGAAAAATTAAACGAGACGAAAGATTAACTTAACGGAATGGGAATAATTAGATGTAGAAAAAATTACTTATTTTTTTGAAGTTCACGTGTTAAAAAAAAAACAGACATACAAACAAGACATGAAACAAAAGGAAGAGGTATTTCAAAGTTACAAAAGAAAGTGATAAAAGAAATGAACAAAGGAGAGAGAGAGAGATGAAAATAAATTAGGTGAATATAGGCGTGATGAAATTAAAAAAAGGCCATAAATTTTGTATCCTGATAATTTAGAATTTGACAAGAAGTGAAACACCGAAGGAAATAAATTAAGATGATGAAAGGTATTTTGATACCTTGCGCAACGGAGGGAATTCTCCAGTCAGAGAAAAGCGATGACGAAGTTGAATTATTTTTCGACTTCGGACTATGTCATAACATGTTAAGAGAAAATGTAGTCATGAAATCGGTGGTAGCTGGTTAAAGAGATATTGGAAAAAAAGAATGTAAAAATAATTACAAATATCGTATAAAATTATATTTCACGCGTTGAACGCATCGTATCTAGGCGATATCTTTGTAACGTTTTCTACAAATACAGAGTAATAAATCTCTATTACACTTGGTCAAAGTAAACAAAGATAATGAAACGTTTAAAAGAAACGAGTACACAAAAGAGAATACATTTAATACACAGCGATCAGAGGGATGAGTCGCAAGTTGTTTCCTGGAACAAAGTACCGGCGCGACAGTTTTAAAATTTATTTCAAAATTCTACCGTTATGCGATAAAAAAAGTTTATTGTCCTATTTGTAATAATTATTATTATTATTATATAAAACGAATAAATAGTTCGATACGTAAATTTATGTTACGCGGGCTGTTGCATTTATTTGCAGTATGTATAAAGTACTGATGTCATTGTGGCCAGTTTTTTGTATACACATTTCAGTAAAAAGGTACACATATTTTCTCCGGTTTTTTTCTTCAAAACTTGTCCCATTTTTCGACAATCTCGTAAATGCTAGAATATGTACCAGTAACTAAGCCCAAAATACCGAACGCTATAATCGCCAGGTTCTTCCAAACAACCCAATAGAAACGCCCGTAGCCGGGTTCGTCAATATACGTGATCAGTTCGATCACAGATGGAAAAATTAAGCCGAGCATTGATAAACAAAGAGCGCCGATTAATGAAATGAACGGTCCTAGGTTCGGAACAATGATAGCAGCAGTTACTGTATACGGATACAAACAAAACAACGAATTAATATTTTTGATGAATCTTTTCATTTTTTTGTAATAAATCAAAATGTAAACACATAAGTAGTATTATCTCAATGTTGCGATCGCTTGGTATGATATATACACATATATATATATATATATATACATATATATAACCCGGCCATTTTGGCCTCGTAAAGGACTGTGCTCCTTGATCTCTCTTGCTAACATTTCTGTCTCTTTCTCTTCTATACTTTGTATAAAATGATCAAAATTTACAACGTAATTCTAAATCGGTCCATATGAATATAATAACATAATCACAAAAATCCTATAAAATATAACAAACGTTACATAAAATTGGGACATTTTTTTGTGACATTTTTCGTCACATAAAAAGGGGACATTTTTTCTAATGGGGGGTAGCCTAAGAATGACGTTGTAATTAATATATTTATAGAGGTTACAGATAATGGAAAGTTCTATAACAGGGAATTTTTCAAATTTTTAAAAACGTTCAAAATTTTTAAAATGTTATAAAAAACTTTTTAAAAATTCAGTAACGACGAAAAAAAAAATATAACATGTATTGTAGTGTAAACTATTTACAGAAATTTTTTCAGATTTTTAAAAGTGGTGGAAGAGGTTCAAGAAAAAAATAAAAACATGCATTTTTGGCTGAAAACCCTCTTGAAAATCAACTAATAACAAAGGAGTAGAAATGTGTTACGTATTTTAAGATAACAAGTTTTCCTGAACTTTTTCTAATTTTTGGAACCGGAGGAATGAGTGGAACAAGTCAAAAATTAAATAAAACCATACGTTTTTGATTGAAAATCCTCTTGAAATTTAACTAACAATAACGAAATAGATATATATATAATAAAATGTTTATCTGAATTTTTTCGGATTTTTAGAACAGATGAAACAAGCCAAAAAAATGAAAACATTCATTTTTGGCTGAAAAACCTCTAAAACTTCAACTGGAAGCAAACTATTAAATGTAAGTTACATAATTTGTCACCTAATTTGCTATTATGGGAATGTTAAATTTGTGCAGAACCTCTATATTTTTTTATTTCTTAAAAGCATCATTATTTTTCAATTATAATAGGTACATGTATAAATTTAAATACATTTGTCATATTTAGAACAAGGAAAAACCGTAAGTTTTTTCAACGCTCTTTAAAAGTGAAAAAATGGAAAAAAAGATCGGAAGCCATCGTTTAGTTATTTTTTAATTATCTTTAATAGCTAAGCTAGCTCAGAGCTAGTCCTGTGCAATAAAAATCACAGGAGAAATCTTGTTGATTTTACACATAAGATTTTTCAACTATGGACTTTAAAAATACGCAAAAAACTCATAGATACAAAAATATGTTGGCGGGCGAAATAAAGACGCATGCTATTTACGGTTTTTCTTTGTTCTAAATATGACAAATGTATTTAAACGAATGTGTATTATAACTGAAAAATAATAATGCTTTTTGGAAATAAAATAATATAGAGGTTCTGCGCAAATTTAACATTCCCATAATAGCAAATTAGGTGACAAATTATGTAACTTACATTTTATATTTTGCTTCCAGTTGAAGTTTCAGAGGTTTTTCAGCCAAAAATGCATGTTTTCATTTTTTTGGACTTGTTTCATCTGTTCTAAAAATTCGAAAAAATTCAGATAAACATTTTATTATAATATTCGTAATATATATATATATATATATTAATTACAACGTAATTCTTAGGCTACCCCCATACGAAAAAATCCCAATTTTATGTAACAGAAAATGTCCCAATTTTTATAGAATTTTTGTAATTGTTATTTTAGAAATGTCACAATATTATGTAACGAAAATGTAACGAAAAATATAACGAAAAAATGAATTAATTTTATATAATGAAAGTTAAATGTTAGGATAGGATTTTTGTGATTATGTTATTTTTTTTGTGTTGATGTCAGTAAGAATTATGTTGTAAATTTTGATCATTTTATACAAAGTATTGAAGAGAAAGAGACAGAAATGAAAGCAAGAGGGGTCAAGGCCCCTTGCGAGGCCAAAATGGCCGAGTTTATATATATATATATCTATTTTGTTATTGTTAGTTGAATTTCAAGAGGATTTTCAACCAAAAACGTATGGTTTTATTTAATTTTTGACTTGTTCCACTCGTTCCTCCGGTACCAAAAATCAGAAAAAGTTCAGGAAAACTTGTTATCTTAAAATACGTAACACATTTCTACTCCTTTGTTATTAGTTGAATTTCAAGAGGGTTTTCAGACAAAAATGCTATTTTTTTCTTGAACCTCTTCCACCACTTTTAAAAATTTGAAAAAATTTCTGTAGATAGTTTACACCACAATACATTTTATATATTTTTTTCGTCGTTATTGAATTTTTAAAATTTTTTTTATAACATTTTAAAAATTTTGAGCGATTCTAAAAATTTGAATTTAGCATCGAAAAATTTGAAAAATTCCCTGGTATAGAACTTTCCATTATCTTTAACCTTTAATAAGAACTTTTAAAATCGATCGAAAAATGGCTGGAGATATCGTAAAAAAACCGAAAATCACAAAATAGTGACTAAGCAGCCCACTGTAGGACTAGAGGTCTGAAACTTTCAGTATCAACTAATTTTTTCATGCCCTAGATGTATATATTTTTTTATAAAGTTTGGTTCAAAGACACTTTTACCCCCTTAACCGGCTAGACCCTTTTGATAATTTTATACAAAGTATAGAAAAGAAAGAGACAGAAATATAAGCCCAGAGGTGCCAAAATGGCCGTTTATATATACATATATACATATATAAATAAATCCACAAAGTAAATAGTTCGCGCTTATAATTACCGGTTAAAATGACGAGAGAAATTCGCACGGTATTTTCAGCGGCTCGTGGATGCGATGTAAATCGGTGTTTTATCATTTTCCAAATAATCTCCATCGGAACGTAAAACTGTAAACTATACGTAATGAAAATAGCTATCGCGATCATTACTTGCACTACCTGACCTAATCTGAAATAACATTATTTCAATGTATTAAGTACGCAATGATAGACACACACACATTTTATACGAGTACACATATGCGTATGCTATGGCTTTTTTTCTAATGATCAACGATTATTTTACAAACTATCGATTACTTTTGACTAAACATTTAAACTGGAATACAGTTAAATCTGATTCATCAACCGATATTTTTAAACCCAAATCGATTTTCGAATGTTAATTCTACGCAAAATAACATCTACTTCAAATATCGTTCATTCGTGTCTATTTCATAGAGTGCTTCAATTTGTCATAAATTACAATTAGCAGATGTGTTCAAGGTGCATATTTTACGTCTCCAACACAGCGCATTTGTCCATTATTCTTGTGTGCAATTCCCTTCTCTGCTTATTTACCACATAAAAAAATCTATAACTTCTTCAACCGTGTAAATAAATTTATTTTAAAATGTTTAATACGATGCTAAATAATTTTTCAGTAGTATAAATATATGCGTGAATGTTAAGCATACATATACAGTTAGGCGCGTCTAAATAATTTAAAATTTCCTCATTTTAACTGTGAATACTATGGGGTTAACCGATACTAAATTTAATAGTTTTTATGCATTTTTCTAGTTGTGGCAATACTTTTTTTTTTTTTTTTTTTATATTTATTAATTTTAATATTTATCTTTAAGCATGCAAAGTATGTAAAAATGAAATAAGGAGATTTGAAGCAAATCTATGATTGGAACAAATTCCATGTGAAAAAATATTCTGTAAAATAAATTAAGAGAATATTGATGAAAATGCGCGCTTTCATTTTTTATGTTGAAAAAACATGCTCAACTGGCGATCGCCTCTCCAAAAAAAAAAAAATCATGAAAAACATTCAATACTTTTTAATACTTATGAAAAACATTCTTCATAATTTGTGCGTATAAAAATAAAAAATAAATCATAGTTTTTTTATTTACTTTTTTTAAGGAATTATTGAAGAAATCGAATTCAATTAGTTAACTGCACATTTAAGTGCATGATTGCAAAATGAAGAGATATCACACTTCAATCTTTTGTTAACAACAATTTAATTTCCTTTTTTTCTTTTTTTCATTACACTACTTCTGTCAAGTTTTTTAATGTTTAATCACTGAAGTTTGTTTTTTCATTCATATATATATATATATATGCGCATAGATGCACCCCTCCCCCTATATATGTACATTCGTTTGTAATATATATTTAATCACTTTTGATTAAAATGCGTTTTTTTTTTTCGGCAATTAAGCGAAATTTAATAAAATGTAAATTACAGTAGAACTATGTATACCATCGTATTCTATCACAATTAAATTGTAATTTTCGCCTGTGGTTACCAAATAATTTATATATGCAGTTCATTAAATACTATTTTAAAGAGAGGGTTGAAGTAAACAGCAAACACTAAATACTTTAATAAAATCTTGAGTCGAATTAATACTGTGACCGGGGCAAAGGTGGCACACAAATAATAATTTCCTGTGTATGTATATTTTTCGTTATACGCATGAATACATAAAAACAATCTTTTATAACTTTTTATTTTCTTTTTCTTTATTTTTACGAAAAAACTTTGCTTTGATTTTTTTTTTTTTCGTTTTCTTCATTTTCTGTATTTTTCAGTCATATCACGAATAAAATATTTACTTCTACATCTTTATGAAAAAAAATAACTTTTTTCACATTTGTTCAAGTTATTCCAAACTTTCTTGAACTAAATTTTACTTAAAATCCAATACTCTTAATTCCTTATTAAAACCAATTAAATGAAATACACCTCTATTTGTTTTAACACAAATGTGTTATCAAATTCCGTCTACCGCTGACACACACACGTACGCATCTGTTTAAAAAGTGATTTTTTGAGATGTTCCAAAACATGAATATATATATATATATATATATATATATATATATCAAGGCCGTGTCCACGGGGTGGGTTTTGGGGGTTAACCCCCCCTCCCCATGAGAACTGAAATAGCTTAGGTACTTCATTAATATTTTATGCAAAATTTTTTGTTACGAGTATAATCAATAACATATGTAATTTTTATTAATGTTTATACAGTAATTCGTTTATTTAAATTATTAATATATAAATCAAAATGATGGAAATTATTAATAGCATGAATATTAGTGAAAAATGTATTTTTATTTATAAAATAAATATGCGAAGAAAATTTTCAAACCCCCCCCCCCCCTTTCCGAAATTCTGGGCACGGGCCTGATATATATATATATATATTATCCGATTTCGATCTTGGGTTGATTGCAATATATATTTTTCCCCCTTCGGGAAATTGAAAAATTCCATTGATTTTATTTATACGTAATAATTTTTCTTGAACTAGTTAAATATAGTAGTAACAATAAAGAAACGAAAAGAAACGGAGAAAAACTTACAATCCTTTTAGATTCAAGGTAACGCTACCTTCTGGATTTCCCCAACGTAAGTAACCGAAAAATCCGAATGTGCTATACAATAAAACAACGAAGAACATACCAGTATTAAGAACGCCGGGACAACCGATGAAACTGTCAGGTGTTTTCATATTATTTTCTAAAGGCATCACCTGTGTAAGAAACACAAAAATGCATATTGTTTATGTTTTTTTCGAAAAGATTTAATAAAATTCAATTTTTCCCATAAAGACACCCGAACCATCACAATTATTCGCAAGTTCAAAAAATTTCAACAATTTCAGTGTATTATTTATCGTTTACGAACGAATTTATAAATATCAATTTTCAACAAACAATTGTGGAGAAAAAATGTCCTGAGAAATGTTACATTTCTATACTGTTCCCATGAATGTTTCTTCGAAACATGTCGAGATATTTTTTGAATTTTTTGATTTTTAATAAAGATTTCTGTTTTTAGTGTTCCGTAATTTTTAAAATATCATTTAAAGTACATTAACATTGGATGCTACATATGTATAAGTTTACACACTGCCTCATATAATATTAATTATATCTTTTATTAATTCAGTTAATTTTTATTATGTAGGAATTTTAAATACTTTAATTTTTGTTACTATTACACATAAATTGACTTCAAGGTGTCGAAATAGTTTTGGAAATAATCAATAACAGAAAAATTTAACGTTTTCGGAAACTGGAGTGAGTAATGCACAACGTTGACATTACAATTAGAAAAGGCAAAAGTCGATTAAAAGTTAACTTACAACGAATTTTATAATTAAAAGAAAAAAACGGATTATAGAAGAAAATTTTTAATTAAAATATAATTTTTTATGCCAAATAATCACTCGTTTATATGCTATACTAATTTCGGAAATGGTTATTAATTTCAGCAGAAAATAATTGTTCTATATAATATTACGCCGCACTGATTTTCGGTATAATTTGTGAGGAAAAGAATGTGTAAATATGTTTAAATTGAAAATTGTATATTGAATATGTAAAACTTTCGTTCATTCTTTTTGTTGAATAAATTGGTTAATTATAAACCAATAAATACGTAGTTTAATGTTTTCGGGACTGGATCTCGCGTTAACGGCCAAAAGACGCGTGTGAATATCACTAAAGCGTAAAACAGAGATGACGAAATTCAACCTGAAAGTTCCTAAACTAAGTGTATTTATTAGTTTAAAATAAAGTTATTAATTACGTATTTAGTTTGTGGATTATTAATGCGCTTACAGAATAAGATAATGGAAATATGCCAAGGAAACCGTTAAGGAAATGCTAAATGAAACACTAATAACGAATTTGTCCAACGAAAATTTAAACCTATTGAAGATTTTTCATAGGTGGTAGCGTAGTAGCTTAGTGGTTAAGGTTCTTCTTGGGGCTATTAAATCAGAGAACACGGGTTCGAGACTTGCCTCGTTCCGGATCCGAATCGCTTCCACGTATATATCCAATCTGAAATTGAAGATTGGTTATACCAGGGAAATATCTGGGGGAAAGTAAAAGCGGATCCCAAGGGGCAAATAAAATTATTTTCAATTCCGTATGCTAGTTCATTTCTTCAATCGGAAAAATGTTTATGCAAAAGTAGAGTGCAGAAAAAACATATTCCTAGTGTGTAAAAGCTTACCGTTTTCGATAGGCAGTGATTAAACACGTGTTAAAAGTAATTTTTGTACGAGATAAAAAAAGCTCGATAATGAAAGCACTAAAAAAGAAAAGCTTATTAAAAAAAAGAGAACAGAAAAGGAACATTGTAGATGGAAAAATTGTGTAAACGAATAAAATGAAAATGTGAAAATATTGTAACAAGAAAAAAGACAAATAGTGAAAAACGTAATTTTCGAATGTCGAAAGATGTGTAACACAAGATAGAGAATATAAAATGAAAAGGGAGAATCAGGAGAAAAATTGAAGAGACTTAATGTGTCAGGACACTTCAACATAAATGTGTCCGACAAGTGTGATAAGTTATTTCTCTGCTAAGTTCCGCCGAAAGCCTTAATTTCGCTGCCAACATTATAAGAAACAGGTGGCTGCTGTTTTTCAAATCTAGGAAAATAATCCGTTAAATTGAATTATTTTTATTTTGACATTAATTATTTAATAAAATGACAAACTACGCAAAATGTAATTGATAATTTGTAAATAGGTCGACTAATTTTAATTATGTAAAAAATCATGAGAAATTTATGTTAACTCGGATCATGTTTTTTCATATTTTTTCTCATTAATATAGTAAAAATGAATTTTGATTAGTTCAAAAAAGGTTTTCTTCCAAATATACTATAAAAATTTGTTGGAAATCTATTTTATCAGCAAAAATCGCAATTAAATATGGCCGCAAAAATACTTCAATTTCAAAATTTACATTAGTAAACAAAATGCATTCCAAACAGAATTACATTTCCCTTCGCAACGTGAATTAATGGATTTATTTATTTTTTAAGACGGCGATACATTATTAATAAAGTATATGTGTAAACTCTAATATGGAATTAAAATTTATTAGATGCGGATTGGTATATATATATACATATACATATACATATATACATATGTATATATGTTTAGTAAATGTATGTTTATTTATGATTAAATTTTTTTTTTCTATTATTCGCCTTTTCCCTTCATTAACAGTACTATCACCCAATTACAAACACTAAGTAAGCAACAGTACTATGAAAAATACATCAAGTTGTGTTATATGATTTTTTTTTTCTTTTCAAAAATGGTGCGCTAACGTTCGGCCATTTTCTCAATAAAAGATTTATAGACATTTTTCTCAATAAAAGGTTTATAGACATTTTTCTCAACTGTACATATTATATACATTATTTAAATAGTACTGAATTAAATTTACACTAATTAAAAATTAAGAAACGCTAGTGACACATTACGTAATTATTATTGATGTAACATGATCGAGCTATTTACATTTTATTAATGATATTAATTCTTCATTAAAACGTTGCAAGCTGAAGTTCCTGAAGACAGCGTACTTGACCTTTTATCATTTACGTTATTTACGAACGATTTTGCTAATTTTCGCAATGTGTAAAGCTTCCGTTATATTTCTCACGACAAGCTTAGTGTTCAGGAATGGTTACTGTTTAAAGAAAATTAAAAGAAAATTTCCATAAATAATCATGAAAACTTCAAATAAATAATAAAAATAAATTTTTATTTATTCATTTATAAAATAGCAATTCTGACAATAGGAAAAAGAAAGAAAGGGAAAAATTAAAAATTAACGTGTACGAGATAAACATCTGTTCACGTTTACAAATAAACTGATCTAGAAATATAATCGTTATTTTCTAAATGGCAATTTAATGGGGGGGGGGGGATATTTCTATAAAAATTTTCTGTAGTTTTCAATGAGTTTTGCAAAGTTGTGTTATTTTCATTACAATTAAAATATATTGCCTAAATTCAATAGTCAACTTTCACTTTTCTTTTTTTTTTTAAAACAAATACGCTATGGAATAATATTTTTTCGTATACTTTTTAATATAAATATACGCAATACTTATTTACGGTGTGTCATTTTATTTAACATCAGCAGCGAAATATGACATCGGGCGAAACGTGTCGAGATGAAATGTGATAGACCCACTTTTACGTACAACTTCCCCTCTCTCTCTCCTTTTCTTTTATAATTTTTATTACTCGAATTTAAAATTTTTCGAAAGTTAGCATTAATTCAATATTCAAACTTGAATCATCTGTCTGTGCTTAATTTGCGAAACAATTTATTAGAACAATTATACCGAAAATATATATACCTTATTTATACAAATATTTTTTTTCGAAAACCAAAGCGAATTTAAATTTCACTTTTCACACGGATAATTCGAAAGATTAATGGAAGTATAAGGTTTGTTTGCCTTTTTTCTTCTTTAAAGAAATAAACGGTATCAAACGCGATAAATATTTCCATTTTAAATTTAATTAACAAAAAATGTTAAATTATCTTACCACACCTATCCCTTCCAAGGCGAAAATTGCAGTTCCGAAGAACAACGGTAATTGCGTGAAATTTGCCATTGCCGGCCTGCTGTCCAGTGATGGCAAATCATTAAAAATAAAGTAAAAAGTGATAGTCATCGCAGCGGCAGTTAAGACATTGGCTGCCATTGAAAACGGAGCTAAAAATTTTAAGTTTCGGATTAAGTTTAATAAAATTAATGGCGGAAGTAGCGCTACCATGTACCACCTCACGTTGTATTTGATATCGTACTGCGAGAATACCTGTAATCACAATATCAAAACATTTACCTTAATTAAAATTTCATCAGGAATACAAAAGAAAAACCTTAACAAAATGACAAAAACTAAATTATTATACGTATAGTGTGTGTCGTAACCAGGTCTTTTTATATTTTTAACATAAATCAAATACTTTATTTTATCAAAAAATCCACGTAACGCAAGGTATCAGTTTCGTCATTTAAGGTAAAAACACCATGCTGTCATGTTACGCAAGTCATGCTAAACTGTCTCGTCATAGCTCGTCATATACTCAATTATCACTATATATCTACATATTCGTTGTCAAATACGTTTTTGAATTTAGGTGGGTTTTAATTTTTTATGCCTACAAACGTATTACCATCAAACTTCAGATTTTATTATCGCTATAATATATATATATATATATATTGTCAACCATGTTATTTTTTCATGTTTGTTTTCGTTTTTTTTTTTTTTTTTTTTTTGGTATTATATATCACCCCCCCCATTTTTTGTACTTGGAAATACTGTCATATATTTCACTTTTATCACATTATGTTCATTGTCATCAACTTTGTCGCTGGTTTTTTTTTTACATACTATTAATTTAGCAATTTTTTTATTGTTTTTTATATACATACTGTTAATAAGGAACTTTTTCTTCAATTACAATGAAACTTTATACATATTTATTAACTAACACATTTGTCATAAGATTTTATATGAATCATTTTTCGTCTTTCTCTTCTTCCGAAAATTCAATACTAAAGGAAATTGATTTACTACTTTTTATTTATTCGGATAATATATAAATTTAAATTTAAACTAAAATGCCGACATGTTTCGGAAACACTGTCCCATAATCATTATGGGACTATGTTCCGGAAACTGGTCGGTGCTTCAGTTTAAATTTAAGCGTTATCCGAATAAATAAAAAGTAGTAAATCCATTTCCTTTAATATTAACACACTTTTGAAGTATACAAAAACACTAATCTTTGACACACAGTAATTTTCATCTGAAACAGACTAGTAAAAAAGAAAAAAAAAAAAACTACACTTATAATTAGTGGCTAAATCTCTATAAAGCGAAGAAAAAAAAAAAATGTCGTCAATTAGCAGAATTTTGAAAAAAATTGATAATTTTCAGAAATTTTTCGTTCATTTTTGCAAATGAATATCAAACAAAATTCAAAAATTTTAGGTTTAGGCAGAAGCTAATATCACTAAGAAAAAATCTTGTAAGTTTCAGCGAAATCGGCCGATTAAATTTTTTACTATCATTCCCGGCAATTTCGAAAACGCTGTTTCGAGAAAAAAGGAATTTGAAATTTTCACAAAACAGAATTTCGTAATTTATTCTTGAGTGTGAAGTACATTAAAAAATGCATTCACTTTTTAACGTTTCAAACGAGTTTTTTTCTTTTTAAAAATATCGTCGTTTTTGGCTACTTTTACTTTTTCCCCCGGTTTTACGACAAAATTCCCGGGTCATTTCCAGTTTGCGAAATTCTCGGTTTGGTGGCCAGCTGAACAAACAGAAATTTAAAAGCACGACATCGTATACGAAAGAAAAACGTGATGTGACTTAAATTGTGACACATTACAACACCGTGCAAAATCTACTTCCACAAAATTTTCGTTATCACCTGAGCCCACGTGACGGGACAACGATGTGTACCTTTATTCTTTTGCAATTATTTAAAGCAAATGTATAATTTAAATTATCATTATTGATTCGGAAAATCGGCGTCGTTCTACTGTAACGAAAGAAAACGTATGTAACGCAATATGTAATGTAGAGTGGATCTGCTAAAAAGGTTGAATTTTATGCTGAATTCCAGATGAGAGATATTCTCTTTGGTATGAACGAAGCTGCAGCACTATTAAAAAGAGTTTTCTTTCTTTCTTTCTTTCTTTCTTTCTCTCTCTCTCTCTCTCTCTTTCTCTTTATTATAATTAGAACCACTGACCTCATTGGGCCATTAACCAATAATTAACTTAATGTAGACTGCGCGGTAATGATGCCGCTTTTTATGAACCGTAAAAAATTGATCATTCAAACGGAGTGACCATCATCATTTGCTCATATAAAATTTTTACTGATTATATATGTTACAGCGCGTATATTATTGCAATTTACAGTTTATTTACTGTTCAAAAACATGCAATCAATCATGCACGCATAAAACCGAGTTAAATTTATCTGCTCAAATTGAATTTGCTCGATTTAGTCGCCTGATAGTTGATGGATTATCCTAGAGCAGAGTTTCCCAACCCCTTTTTTTCGTCGAGACTCCCCGAGAATTATAAATAACATTTTTATGCCCCCCTTAATTTTTTCATTGAAAAAAAAAAAAAAACGCACATTATTTTAATGACACTTATTTGTTTTAATGCTAAGTTGTAGAAAATAAACTTTAACCAACTTTAAAACGTTTTTATCGAAATAATTTATTATAATTTAAAAGGTACTAATGAGATACATGAGCTTGCATGTTCTGCACCAGTTGGTTGGTTCTAGGTTCAGTTTTTTGCCAGAGCTATCGTCAGGTCGCTATCAATGGCAAGACGATTTCGC
This sequence comes from Icerya purchasi, assembly GCA_039619475.1. Taxonomy (NCBI): domain Eukaryota; kingdom Metazoa; phylum Arthropoda; class Insecta; order Hemiptera; family Monophlebidae; genus Icerya; species Icerya purchasi. The sequence continues at coordinate 208,094,771 of CM077115.1, forward strand.
TGCTTAGTTTTAATCAAAACCAGAGCCTCACATAAGTAAGTCGAAGAAAAAGGAACAAGTATTCACAAAGCAAGAGAGGCAACTTTCGAATTAACAAGGAATCGTTTGATCCAAAATTTTTCCGATGTCAAGGGATGAAAGTCATCTTTCGTTGTCGAATCAACCTTCATTTCGAGAAATTCTTCCTGAACTTGTTCTGCTAATTATAAGACATTAGCAACAAATGAGTTTCTGATCATGTGACATATTGGTGACTTTGAATTATAATGTCTCGATAGTATCGGTGAAATTCGTTTTCCAGCGCTTGCAAATGAGTTTTGAGGCCCTGACTGTAATGCTGAAAAATGCTTTTATTTTTCACTTTGGAAGATTTTCTTCCGTCTGGAAAATATCATCTTATTTTCTAGCTGATTTTGCAACAAAATTCCCTGCTTATCCGAGTCATTCGCCCGGGTTTATACCTAATCTGAAATTGAACATTGGTTATACCAGAGAATTATCTGGGACAAAGTAAAGCCGGGTATAATCCAAAAGTAAAAAGGAACTGGCCCCCCATATTCTCATCAGATCCCTATTAGGGACCCTTAAGTACAATATGAAAAGCTTAACTTCACAGTCCACCATACCTTCTCAAGGAACATATGTGGGACTTGCATTACTTTACTTACTTATTTTAAGTGTGCATTGCGGATTAGAAATAATACGCTGTTGTAATGTCTACATTTTTGGTCTCAACAATTTTCTACGAATTACTTATGCCTTGTAGAGTAGTCATCGAAATTTAATGATTTCATTCTGACATCTCTTATGATTTTATAGGGTTTTCATGAATATACATAGAGCTGTAATAATACTCGTATTTAGAATCCTTTTAACCTGATATTATTCTCTAGCCGTTTTTCCGCTAAACAGACACGCACGCTCACACAACAGTTATAGCTGAGTTCGTCAAGACAAGTTTGTCCTTCTTCCTTTTTTAACCTTTTCATGCGTATCTTGGAGCCCCCTTATTATCGAAAGTGCCGCGCCGTAATTATAACACGACTCTCTTTCGCTCGTATTTTTCCTTTTTAAAATCTGATAATGAACTATTCCACCATCCTACATTCATTTAGAACTTGCTAATATTCAAGAATGTACTAAAAATTCACATAAAAATGAGAAGAAGAAAAAAAAATGTAAAGTATCTACACTACATGCGGATACATCGGTACATGGATATGTCTTCTATTTTACCCAGCTAAAAAATGTAGAAAGGAAAAATTCTAGAAGGTCTTCACTCTGCTGGTTACGAACCGATACTCCTTGATACTATGGTAGCAGCAGTTATTTTGATCACCCATATAATTAATATCACACAGTTCAGTTGACCGAACTCAGTATGTTTTAATCAAATAGCGTTACAGTTTTTGCTCTCTTAAAAAAAGCGTAAAGAAGAATTTGGCCGACCCCCACCGGTAAGACATATTCCCTGTCAAAAAAACCGAATAGAAGAGGAGGAGACTTGAATCGCAGCGAACAAATTATATTCATTCGGGACTCGGAGCCGTTAAAGTAAACACCTCTATAAATTACCCTTGAACGCAGGTTCCTTAACTCTGGTTTGCAAGACTACGCACCGTTTTGTTTGCGAAAAGTTCAAAGATAAATCGCGATACGGTCCGAGGTACATCTAGTAGTTGTAAAAGACGACGACCTAGTAAGGAAAAAAAGAATTGAGTTGACATCAATGCACTCGCCGAAACCATTTTTTTCTTTTTTGACATTTTTATGTCTTTACTTTGGCACATAAACTCGAAAAGCGTCACGAAATGGAGCGTTACAGAAATTTCATGTCTTCACTTGGATACGACTGATTACTAATAAGAAAGCATTGAATGAGACCGATTTCTCTTTGGCATATAAACTCGAAAAGCGTCACGAAATAGAATGGCACGCCATAAATAATCGAATCCGGAGTGACACAATTTACTGCGGCACATACACTCGAAAAGCGTCACGAAATGGAGGGTCACAGAAAATCATTAACGAAAATGTCATGTATTTACTTGGATACGACTCTGATTACTAATAAGAGAGCATTGAATACAGATTTCCGACAACATACGCGAGTATGCATTCAACAGAAGTAGATAAAAGTGTTTCCTATAACGACTTGTAAAGAGACCTGTGAAATACACATGAAAACGTCTCACTGTGTTGCGGACACTTGTGTGCGCAAGGTGATTTTTATATTCCTTTTTGTCTAAATGCTGCGTATATCACGACAGTAAAATATCTAAGCAGTCAATCTACTGCAGGATGGAAACCGAAACAATCAATAGATAATTTGCTTTTCATCTAATGTTTTTGTTCATGAAGTAAGTATCGTTCGAATCGAAATCGGATAATTTTGTCTATTACAAATTGAATTGTAAGAAACTTTAAAAATTAAAATACTTTTACGTGCTTTCATTTTAGTTGCATAAATTAGCGGGTTGTTTTTTTTTCTGAAAAAAAAAAAAAAAAAAAAAGGTTTTTGACGTTCGATTCTTTTTTTATAATTACGGGTGGCGTTTCTCTAATGTATTACAATAACTAAATAAAAAAAATTCATCCTCAATACTTTTTTTTTTTTTTTTCTGAAATTTATAACGTACGTATAAATATGGGATGTTTTTTAATGAGCAAAACCCGGGCGACGTTTCAGTGGAGAAATGTGCATACGCGATTGGCACCGTAATTAAAAGCGAATGGTTAAAAATGTGTGCAAACGGTGAATAGTTAACACTTTGGCCACTGAACAAAACAATTATTAATAGGCTCGAGTCAACGCAGAAAGCGTTAGTGAAATCGATGCTTAATGTTAAGAAAAATGATCGATATTCAAACTAAAATTAATAAAAACATCTCTTAAAGAATAACGCTGAAACGTAGTATAGGTTACGTTAGAAAAAGAAAGTGGAAGAATGGGTCGGTCACGTAATTAGATTAAAAGACGACTACCACGACATATAGGAGGGCCCCACTTTTTTTTTGGTACCTATTGCATTATAAACGTAAAATTGGCCATTAAAAGGGTAGAGAGGTGGAAAGATGGTTTTAAATAAATTTTTTAGACTAGAAACATTTCGAAAAAATAGAAATATACAGGGGGGGGGTAGGAACGGTTTAAGGAAACACATTTGCTCTTTATGGGTCGTCGAGGGAATTTAATTTGTAAGAATTCTTTTTTTCTTTTCTTTTTGTTTTCTTTACAGATTTACATATTTTCCTCAATAAAGATATTTCATTCGACTGGTAGTGTTGGTAAAACTGTGTACAAATGAAATAGTTAACTTCCGTGTAGTCATCGAATTGGGGTTATGTACAAAAAGAAACGCACCGTTTTATCTTGTAAATAAAAAATTGTATTTAAAACAGAAAAAAAAAAAAAAAAACCGATTTCGGGTGGATCCATTTACCGATTCTAGGTTCTTCTATAAGAAGAGGTCGATTTTATACACGTCTCTTCCATCGATCCGATAGAAAATCGAAATAACTTTTTTATTTCAATTTTTTCTTTACATCATTCTCGTCTTCACAAAACACGTGACAAACATTAATCTATGCTGCTCTCATTTTCGTTCGGTTGTAGTTCTTCTGTTCCCTATTTTCCAACTTTTCCGGAAATATTTCCAATACAGAATCAACATCATCCTCGAAATTAACCTTTTAACACGCGCAATTTACCCCGGAGTATACATCGACTGACATCAGCAGAGAACAGATATATTGCTTTTAATGGTAGAGCATGGAAACTGCACTACTAGTAGCAGTTCTAACAAAAAATAATTCCATCCCTACTTTGAAATCTGATCAGCTACTTTTTTAGCATTCGCTCTAAACCAACGCATCCGTGCACCGATTAGTTCATGCCCTTCGGGGCCCCGCAATTACGCGGTTGCGTCGTTATACGGCACTACGGTGAATCGCGGTTAAAGGTGAACGCTTATGCACCATTCAATTTGACTGTATTTCAGGTGTCGTATTTGCGGCGTCATGCATTAAAACACTATGCACCGGGACTTGCAATGACCACACTTTACACAGATGTTTAATGGACATTGAATATCCCACACGATGCATAATGCACAAGTGTGTGAAAGCTTATGTTATGAAAAAGTTTTATTCATTCTTTTGAAAATAAATTAGCTCAAAGTGACGAGGCGAGTGTGCGCACGTGTAAAATAATTAGGTTGTTTTATAGTTAAAACAAATTGTCTTACCTACTTCGCGCATAGTTGTAGTAAAATAATATATAGTAAATTATTGCGATTATTAATTTACCTGCTCTAAATTAGTTGAAACGAACACAACGTAAACACAACAGCATCCTAATAAATCCAGACTTAAAAACAAATCGACCATGCATCTGAAACAGATTAAAAGGCAGACGGTAATTATCGAGAAGAATAAACTTTCTTATTTTTTTTTTTGATACTATAGTCGGTCAATAAAAAAAAAAACAAAAAAAAAACAGAGGCAATCGAAAAAATATGATAAAATCACTAATCAGAATTCATCTTACTTCGAGATTTACGCACCAGAAAAGTTCCTTCGTGCGACTATATTTTCTATTCGTTCCTTAATTGCTAACCTTCTCTTAATTCGTTCCATTCAAATCGATCTTCTTTGGATTCCCAGTCATAGCGACATAATGGACAACAACCTAGTTGACTAGTTTGCTCGCTCTGCTTCTTCTAACGGCAAATTCATTGATGAATTTCCTGCTAATAATATCCATTTTCCATCTAAACAAGCACACCTCAAATCATGGTGTCGGATATCTACGGTATTACCTCCTCTTCTAATCCTCATTGTTTTTACAAACTAATACAGCCTCTTCCTTCATTACGGCCTTGATTTTCCTGGTCTCAGTCGCTTCATCATTTCGTTTTTAATCATAGTTGTATTCCTTCGTCTCTTTTTCGTTTTTGTCTATTGTTTCTTCTCCACTTTGTGCTTTTCATCCCTTGGATCAGGACTGTATTTGTGATGCGGATCATATTTTTTTTGAATGTTCTCTGTCGTAGTCATTACGGTAATCCAAATTTTTTTTATCTGCTTTGATTACGTTAAAAAAAGGATAAAAAAAAAAAAAAAGATCTCGCCAAATTAATTATAACCGTTGTTATACCGGCGAAATCGCAAGCAGATTAATCAGAAAATACGTTTATTTTCTAACTCGCACCTATCCTACTCCAGATATAAAAAAGTACGTATATAAATTTTATAACTTAAATTTATAATATATTAAAACATGAAATATGTTTTAATAAATTATGTAAAGACCACAACATTCAACGATCATAAAATTCATAATAATGTAATTTTATAACAAAGCAAAAAAAGAAATATATATATATATATATAAATAAAGTTAAAAAACATTTTTGAGTATTATCAGGTAGAGAAACATGAATCTAAAGAAGACCCGAAATTAATTTTAAAGTTTAAGGGCAATAGAATATATTGCACAGATTCAAGGGGGGAAAAACAAACAAAAAAAATAATTGCGGTCTTTCTTCAATAAATTAAACCTTTTTTTTCTTTTTGTAATTCATTTATTACTTGAAAAATTACATATTTATATACATTCATATAAATCCAAAAATTAAAAATAGTATTAATATTTAAAAAAAAAAAGAAATAAACAAGAGAAAGACAAAAAAATGGGAATTTTTGATTACTCAATTTTGATAAAAAAACATAGTTCGGGTCTGTTGTCAAAAAACCGTTAATAAGTTTTAGTCCAGAAGACGCAAAAACAATTGAAGTTCACGGATTATTAAAGTCGCTCTACTTTAAATATATCTATAAATGTGACAACTGTTAAAGTTCAACCTTAGTCAAATGAACTTTTAAAATTGCCACGCATTTACTGAGCTATATAATTTGCAGTTTAATGCAAAGATAAATTAAAACATGTCATCATAGATGATCGATTGATTGCATAAAATACAATTACACGTTCAAGGAAATATTACAAATTATTGAATACGTTTACAAAATCTCACACATTCTGGACATCACAAATATGCCTGAAAAAGTTATGGAAACTAATTATTACGTTCAATGCATGCAAATATATGCAAAATATCAATTTAAATATAAGTGTATTAGTGTATAAATCTTAAATAGTAATTTATATGTCACTGGACAACATTTGGCGCACCAAAGTATTAATAATAATAATAATAATAAATAATAAATAATAATAATAATAATAATAATAATAATAATAATAATAATAAGGTATTTAATTTACTTCCGGTGCATTGTTGAGCAACGTCAAAGCGGTTAGATGAATCCGCTTAAAGGGTATATATTTCATTAATGAAATTTAAATCTGTTATTCGGCCACACGTGCCTCTATTAATTGCGGACAGGTAAAGTGCTTAGCAGTTAATATTTTTCGCATTACGTTAACTCTGAACTAAATTGACATAAATTTTCTCACGAGTAAGAATATGTAATAATTTATACCTACTGGCAGTACGCGTGTTAAGTTAGAACTTACCGAGCAAGGCCGGCGAATTTTTTTACACTTGGGCGACCAGATAAAAATGCAACTTCAGCAATGTCAGCAAATCCAAGCGATGGAACTTTCATTCTTTTGCATAGTACACGGGAGCATTTTACCTACGCAGGTAAGTTTCATTATTATACATTATTTAAATGGTACACGAGTAGAACAACTATGGTAAAACAGTTCACCGAAAGCAAATAAAGAATATTAGAAAATTATAAACATAATATATAAACGTTAAGTAAACAGGGTAATAATAAATACCAAATTCATCTTAACACTAAGCAGACGATTACTCGGTTATATTTCTCATTTCTCATTAATATTTTATACATACATATATATATATATATATATATATATATATATATATATATACATATATACATTTTTTTTCAAATTAAAACCAAATATTTTGTTTAATTTTTAATAATGTTCTTTGGTTTTTTTTGTTTGTTAATAGTAGACGTTTTTCAGATTCCAGCACGAAAATTAATCTTCAATGATATATTTTCTTTTCTGTTCCTCGCTGAAGATGAGGCATTCTTGAAAACATATCTAGTATACATTTTTTTCAACGTGAGAAAAGTCACGTGGTATGTGTATCAGCACGTTATATATTCTTCAGTTGCGTGAGCAGTATCGGTGTTTATATTTTGGAGATCTCTTTTTAATTTTATTATATTATACTGTAGTAGGGCTTTTAGGTTACAGCTAGCACACACAACAAAGGTGCCGCCACAGGGGTGGTAATTGGGCATAATAACAGTTAAAACTAGAGTGATTTTTGTCCATCGGTTCGTCCACGCATGGGGCTCCCACCCGATACCGCCGCGAATGCGCACTCTCCGTTCCCACGCGCGTTCCGGTCGCTACCGCGTTTTTTCGAAATTCGAAGTATTCCAGCAGGGTTCCAAAAATTAACCCATCCGATCGCTGTTTCCACGCGGTGCGCCTTCTACCATCATAGGCATGTATTATTATACTAGTCTTTGTAATATATGTAGCGTAATTTGAATTTAAATTTTTCAGGGACTGGAGGGGCGAAATTTTCGCAGAGCAATAAAAACGTTTTCCGAGTCGCGTTCCGTTCCGGCAGTTTTTTTTTCACCATTAAATTTTAATTTTTACTTTACAAGACGTTTAAAAAGTAAGATATATTCGTCCACCAAGCAGCCACTCTTTTCCAGCACACCCATATCGATCGCTACCGCGTTTTTTCGAAATTCCGGCAACAAGTATTGCCAGCAGGGTTCTAAAAATGATCTCACCCGATCGGCGTGCAGCCACACGCACACATGTTCCCACGCACACTGGATACTTTCGACACACAGGCGTATTATTTAAATGGCACGTAATGCGCATTAACTGTGATTTTTATTCGCTGAGCGGGGGGAAAAAGACCCCAAAAAACAGTAAACTATTTTGATCTTTAATTAGTTCTGCCAGTAAAAATACTAGACAGGTTCATGAATCATTATCGACAAAACGCTATTAATAAGCGGTTTAACCCTTAAATGCCCCCACATAGAAAAATCAAAGTGAAAATTATTTTGTATACTTTATTTTGCTATTTGGGATACATTTAACAATAAAACTTAATATTTCAGTTCCGCGATCCCATAGAAACTAAATTACGTCATGTTCTTTATAATGCACACTGAGCGCTTTACAGAAAACCATTGACGTTTAGAAATGTTCTTTATAGTGCACACTGAGCGCTTTACTGAAAACAACCAACATTTAGCTATATGCATTATAATTAAGGACAAAACTATGGGGAGGGTGGATATGGGGGTGTGACACCACTTCATAATTTTAAATTGCGAATTATTCGTCAAAATCAGACAATATTCGGTTAATTCGGCAAAATTGGAAGTATCTTTTGGTTATTTTAGCCTACGAATAATTTTCTTTTTTTATTTATTTATATTTCATTCGGTCATGCGGAAAATTGAGTGATCCTCACCCCCAAAATAATTGGCTATGAGTGTTACATAGAGAAGTACTGATAGATAATAATGTGCACTGAGGAAAACATGAAACCACTAATAAAATGCAAATCACAACAAATTAACAGAAATATTGATTATTCTCACCTGCTTCAATTGCATATATTACTTTGCACAACATTACACCTTACTAAAATAAATAATTTCACAGAATTCAGTGAATAATAAATTTATTACGTTTCCTTTTAAAGGTGCGAAACAAAAAAGAAATTATGCTGTGTATATGTAATATTGAAGTGCATTTGTATTGTGTGCGCATCTGTGTATGTTATCGTTATTTTTCTTTGTGATATTTAAAGAAACAATTACGGTTTTTTAAAATACATAATCTTATGTTACACTTTGAACACAGTATTGTGGTTTTATTCTCTGTACATGATCTACATCGTCCAATAGTTGTGAAAATGGGAAAATGATCTAAGTTGTCCAATCTTGAATCACTTGGTGGAAGAGGTTGTTTGTTCTTTTTCAGGCACTTCTTTTTCGTAGCGGAATAGTGCTCGGCTACATTTAACGGCCTTCCAATTCTAAGTTTATTCTTAGTATTTAGAATATTGCCAATAGTATACCTATATAAATTCCTTCAGAGGTAAACATGTTTTTACTTGTTGATGTTCTAAGTCATGCTTATATAATAATAACCAAGCGCATTATTTACACAGATATCGATATCATTTGTGTGAAAATAATGATAAAAATACCATCGATGAGATTTCATTGCAGTTCTGTATAATGCGACAAACATATCGGCTTTATCCACACCACCCATATATCGGTTACAATTTTCGGGCACGGCACTGAAACTTTTGTCCGGTTTTCTTTACTATAGCTTTTTACTTCTTCTAAAAGAGGTTCTGCATCGACATACGAACTAACTAAAGATACACATCTATTATCATACCATTCTGTATTGTAACATTAATTTTTTTCTCGTTATCTGTATTGTAATTAAAACTACCGCGACCTAATTTCCTTAACCGTTTATCTTCCTTTCATTTACAATTTCTTAGTCGATTATTTAGTACGGTACCAGATGAAAACATTCCATATGAGTCCTATACGCAAATAAATAAAAACGCTTGGAAAATAAATTTCTTTACAGTTGTAAATGCGCGTATATTTACTACAAACACCACCGCATAGGAAAAAAGTGATGATTCCTTCATTCCATGGCTGACATCTGAACTGTACAATATTTCCTTTAAATAAAGCGAAGTTTCCATATCATGACCGGTGTGCATTACCGAGAACATTCTTTACTAATGTCAAATTTCTACATCACGGCCGGTGTGCATTACAGAGAACATTCTTTACTAACACCAAATTTCTACATCACGGCCGGTGTGCATTATAAGGAACATGATTTTTAAATGCTTACACAGCGAAAAAAATACACTTATTATTTTAAATAATAACATCATTTGAATTTTTACACTTTATTTTGTGTACTAACAAAAAAAATTACTGAAGTAACGTTCTTTCAAGTCATATTTTACAACGGAGAAATTTTATCATTTTAGTAAACTGAAATTTATGAAAATGTCAAGTATTCATCATTATATAGGAAGCTTTTGAAAACGCACAGAAATCCCAAATTTGGATATATTTAAAACAAAATACAGTATTATACATCACTATAATTTTTTCGTACCAATTTAACACAGAAGTATTTAAAAATGACTTCAAAGTTGATGTTCCTTATAATGCACATGGGACGTTTAAGGGTTAACAAGAAACGGACGGGAATTAGAAACGGGAAACTTTGCACAAGAGTGGAGCTTTAAAAGATATCAAATACTGGCACGGAGTGTTTACTGATTTTTAGAATTAATCTGCTTTCTTTTTTGTCCGACGATGGAGTTCGCAAATACATACGAATCGACAATCTTATCTTCAAGTGCTAATGTGGATTATATTATCCGTAAAACACTTTAATTTTGATTACACTAACCGCGAAAATCCATTCCCCCTTTTCCTTTAATTAATTGTTTTTTAACGTGTTAACTGAATTCAAAATAAATAAATGCCAGTAAAATAATCATTTTACAAGGAAAATAATGTATCAGATTACATTCTACGTAATAAAATATTTCAATACTGGTTCTTAAAAAGAGAAAATTACGACAAAAAAAAAAAAAAAAAAAAATATATATATAAAGAAATAATAAATATAGAAGAAAAAAAATAACTTACTAATATATGAATACAATATGTACAAATAAATCCAATCATGAATGTAGCGATCAGGCCGAACAGTAAACCAGCATTGTAGAACGCCAGAGGCATAGCTAGAATTCCGGTACCCAGACTGCCCTTTAATAAATGCACTAAAGTCTCGAAATTTCTAAAACAAAAATATAAAATACATAATGAAAAAAAGGTAAATACAAAAAAAAAAAAAAGTATTTAAGAGAAAAAAGGTAATCGCCGCAGCCAGTCGGAAAGCGTCGCCAATGAGAAACTGAAAAAAAGAAAATCCATCATTACAATAACACAATACACAAAAAGAGTTTTCCTGGTTCATATTAACACCAAAATCGTAATTTTTGCTAAACACCACGTCAACATTAACAAAACCATTTTTCGAACGCGTTTACACGGAGTGTGGTGGTGGTGATCCATCATAAGAAACTAATTTAGGTTTTTAGTTTCTGATGATGGACCATCACCACACTCCGTGTAAACGCGTTCGAAAAATGGTTTTGTTAATGTTTTTTTTTTTTTTGGTTTTTTATTGGGCTTGTCAGCTACGGACGATTACCCATCAAGAAGGAATAACGTAGGACAGAAAAAGGATACTAAAAAAGTTATTCGGGGAAGAAGGAAACGGCCAGAACTACTATGGAGCGATAGTAAGGGAATTAAAAAAGATCGGTACTGGAACCCAGTCCGAAGGGAAATATGATTATAATATATTATATCTATTTAAACTATAAATGCGCGATGTAACCAACATAAAAAGGAAAAGTATTTTTATCCATGTCTGCGATTGCTGAGCAGCGCCGAAAAAAAGATCCTCATCAAACAATATAGCCGCAACTGCAATGCAGTGCCCACAGTGCCCCTGATGAGACAAGACATCGCTATTCGCCTACGGTTGCGACTGCAAAGCAGCGCTCACAATTCCCTTAAAGAAAAGTAAAATGATTGATTATCCATCATTCAAACGGCATCTGCGGACGACCAGCTTACGATATATTAAGGGGATAAAAAAATGTTGACGCGGTGTCTAGCAAAAATTGCGATTATTTTGGTATATATCGTTACAATTCGCATGAAATAAATGAATGCATTTATGTTCGTGCATGTAATTCATTCGTTACATTATTTTTCTATTCATGTTTTACGTGTGCCGAAAAATGAACTTGAATAATATTAGGCACGAAATAATTTCGGGAAATTTACTAATCTTAAGCGATTCTAAAAGCCGCTTAAAGTCACTTCAAAATCTCCACAACGGGGGTGGGGTACTTTTACTTTCACTTAAAATAATATCTTACTCGGTAACGCATGCTCACGTAGGTATACAGTTTTGGTGATGAAACGTAAGGGGGGGGGGGGCAAAATCGCTCCATTTATATACTTAAGCCGAAATATTTTACATTTCATAATGTCTGCTAATAACGGAATTGATTTTGGCACAATTTTTATACATCGAAGAATTTTACTAGCGGGGGGACTAGTATTCGTAAAGCTTATTATTACTGCAGATTCTATGTTGAAGTAAGTTGTCTCTGCCGTTTTGCCAACACCGAAGAAATAAATTAGCAGTAGGTGCATTACATAAGAACCGTTTTATTTCAGCAGTTAAACTTATTGAAATTTCGGGTGCTTTATATGCATTTACGATACTGCTTAAAGGCAATATCTAATTCTTCCCCAATGATTATAATGGCCGTTCGATTATAAATAAAAAAATAAAAATAAAAGGGGGTGTGTAATTGTGTATGCGCGTATGGGGAGAATAAACAAAGAAAAAATGCACTATTCGCTTTTGATCGAGGACAGTAATAGAATATCCTTCTGCGGATGGTGTTTTCGAAAAAAAAATTCGTTTCGAATGTAACGTTTATTAAGACCTTGCATTCGAAACACATCGGTTCTTGTAAATCCTTTTGCAATTTCAAGTTCCGTGAGTTGTCTATTAAAAATTTCTATTAATAATTTTGATAAATTTTGAGTCGGCTGACGTCGATCGATCCTGAAGCAGGCCGGAAAATTACGATAGTATAATCAAAATAAAAATCGGCGCAAAAAATAATAATGATAAACAGAACAACAAAAGTTAATAATTCCGAATAATTTTGTAGACACCTGAAAGTTGCGTACAACGGTGGAATAATGAAATAATTTCTGACAACTTTTTACACGTACGCATACAAACAATAGAGATTTATACGAGTATATACATAATATATATATATATATATATATATATATATAATATGTATGTGTGTATGTATGTATGTGTAATATATATATATATATATAAAATAAATACACCTACTATATTGATAAAATTATCGGTAATTTCTCATTTTATTGCGTAATTCAAATATACCATTGACAAAGAACAACTGTCAAGATTTCAGTATTTATCGTTTACGTTAGCGGAAGAGGAACATGTTTGAGAATATATACTCGAAAAATTTTTTACTTATTATGAAAAAACATTTTTCTTCTCGGAAGTGATAAGCGCAGTTTGGAACAGCGCATGTGATTTTCATACTGAAAGTTATAGAAGGCAATCAACACGCACACGTGCTGATAACATTTGGCTACCACTTTTTAATCCTGATCCATCGTATTCATGCTGTTAAGCGTACATCGCAGTCTACAAGAATAGCATAGCGTACATTTCGTAGGCTACGCGTTTGCGCCTGCAATATTTTTTCAGCCGTTTCCACACAATATTTTAATAAGCCGAAATTATCGCGAATTACTCCCCCCTCCACCCTCAAGCAGGATGTTCGGAGCGTAGCGCAAAAAAATTAGCCAGCGAAACGGCACATAGCAAAAGCACGCATTTCTCTCTGTAAAAGGAACACGTTAGAACTTCTTCCGGGGTAGTAGGGGGTTATAATATAGAGATATATTGGTAGACGGAAAATACAACGAACTCTGTCGGCTGAACATTCGTCTAGTAGTGGCTGTTCGGAAAACAGCTAAAGTTAGATTGGCTTGCGTCAGGCCGATTGCCAACGCTTGAAATACCGAACGACGCAACGTGATAAAATGTGAAACACGACAGAAACGCAGCATTACACAGAGCCTTTTATATTACACGTTCGCGAAGAGAAGTTCATTTTAACGCCTCATCGAGGAATAGTTCAATTTCAGTCAAACAGAGAGATACCACAAGTTTTCTTAAAAGACATTTTTTCGTGTTTTTTTTTTTATTCCATTTTTTTTTTTTTTTTGGTGTGTGTTGTGGGAGATGCCAAAAAACATTTCAGTTTTTTTTTGGTATGAGTATGGCCACCGGGAATTTCATTGACTAAAGCTGCATCTCAAATATATTTAAACAAGAAAACAAAATAAAATTTGCATTCCGTTCATTAGGAATTTTTGGTAGTGTTGATATGTCTTAGTGCCGATTATAAACTAGTTTCAGGCAATAAGATTCGGGTCGATTAAAAATTTCTCAGTCCAAAAGAAAATGACGAGGCTTAAAAGACTCTCGTAGAAATTTAACAAAAAAATAAAGAACAATCGAAAGGAAAGAAGTAGACGAACTGTTAAACAAAAGCTAAACTGTCAAAATGGCGTTAAAATATCGTAAGCGCTAAATATGCTTTGTTTACTGTATTCCCCCGGTAGATGGTTTTTATTAAGTGCATTATCGTCTATACTGCACTTGCGTTGTACCGCTTCATCATGTTTTACTCGATCGAACGCCTTTTCATAATCTATAAAGCGAGCTACAACTTCTCTGCTAACTTTTATTGCTCCTCTTCGGGTGGTTAATTTGAGCAATAATTGCTATTCTCCGGTTTCACTTTTTGTGATGAAACCAACTGACACTTATGTTTGAATCCAATTTACGCTCTATCCTGGAATTTATTATAAAAAACTAACTTACTGTCATCATTTATGTTCTCAACCGGCCACTGCTTAATTATTAGTTTCCAAAGTCCTCTGTGTTCATTAAATCTTCTGAAATTCGTACCAACACAATTTAATTAATACTAATACTGCCTCTCATCCGTGTTGTCTATCTTGCTATTTATACCTTTTCGTCGGGTATAGTACACACTTCCCTATTTAGTTGTTCTACTTAACTTTTCGTCAAAGCTAATGGAGTATTATTACTCTTATACTCAAGCAGTCGGTGATAATAATAAACATCTTTGGGGACATTTCTTTTTTTAATTTCCACCAGCTAATATTAACTACTAACCTGATCTTTTTTGGGGTTTTATTATCTTTAAGCATCTTTCTAGCTGATTACTAATCCTTTTGATTATGGTAATCTTTACTTCCCCTCCCGGCAAATTGATATTCCATATAATAAGATTCGTGACAAGACTCTATTACAGTATACACGAAGACCATCAATCATCATATGGTATTGATTGAGCTAATTTATATAATGCTGGTATCGTTTTTGCCTAACTTTAATAAATTTGTAATATGCTCGTTCCAATATAATGTTCTGTCAAAAGTTAATTCAAGATATCTAAATACCTTATCCGTCGTTTCCAGCGGAGTATCAAGGTAGAAGTCAAACAGTTGTGTAAGCAACTGTTACTATCCGTAAATATGAGTAATTCCGTTTTTCTTCTATTTATTTGTCATTATCATTTCTTTTATTTTAGCATGCATTTCTCTATGATTATGCTTATCATCCAATTTTCTAATCGCTTAAAATTCTCATCTTCATACCATCCGGTGTCTGTACACAGCTTTTTCGTTATAATCTTGGTCGGACTCCGTAACGGTCTTTTAAGTTCTTTCTGTTATCCATAATATTCGATACTACGTTTTGTCTAATTCATTACGATATCTGGTATTTTCACAGTTTCAATTTCTCCTTATCAGCGGTCTTGCTATTATAACTTCTTCTCACAGTTCTTTAATGTGATATTCGGCATCAACTGGCAAACAATAACCGATGACAAGCAATCTTAACTCCCGCCGGTATGTGTGACAATTTTTTATTATATTTTTAAAATTCTTATTTATAAGTATATAATCTATCTATATCATATTGTAGAATTTCGCAACCGTTTTTAATACTTTCAAATTCCACGTATAATAATAACAGAGTGGGCATTATCAAAAATTCCTCGACACTTTGAACAAATTTCCGCGACTTCTTTTCCATGAAATTCCTTACCTTTCGTCCATTTTCCAGAACAAGGACATCTCGTTGATAAAGAAGGACATTTCAACTCTCTATTATACTCCTTTTCAACAAGCAAATATTTCAAAAGCGCCTTCAAATATTATAAATAGTAGCGCAATTTTAAAAAGCAAATTAGGAAATCCTCGCAGTCTTCGAAATTAAATTTCCATTAAAAATAAACATAACCTAGTTATCCTTTCTTTTCCTTCTGCATTTCCAAAAATGGGCTTTTACTTTTTTGCGTCGAGACGAATTCAGAGCCGGCCAAAAATCGTGTTTGCTCAATTTGTATCAAACCGGTTATCTTTTTCGTTCGACGGACGACGGCAATTTTCAACAGTGTCGCATTTTCGCCGTGCCACGAGTGAGTCTGTTACGTCCCCTATGGGATTGTAGCGGTGAGTGTGCGAACGTGCGTGAGATAATCGCCGTACCGGTTGCACATGCGGGATAGCAACGCGTCTCTAATGTAACGAAGGAGTCGTCGTCTAGAGCTGGAGTGACCGAGCAAATTGTGATTGGCATTTTTTTTTAAATTATCAATGACTCCTACGTTTTGATTTTTTCGCATTTCTTTTTGTGATTTTGTCGGTATATGTTTCCCTGTCTTTTATTGAACAGTTTTCAGCTCTTAATCTTGTTTGCTTCTCGTCTGCTTGTCATTGGCGAATATTAGTTGTTCACCTCTCTCTCTAATTCCACTTCGTTGTAGCCATACTTTCACTATTCGTCCTTCTTGGTTTTGTGATTATTTCTTCGTCGCTCAGTGATTTTCGCTAATTGTCGTCTACCTGAACACTCTTTATTGCCTTCCGCTCTTCGCAGATTCGCTACAACTCCTTATTGCCCATTACACAACTGCCATTTAGTATGTTTAATCGTATCCTATTTGAATACTTTTCTTTTAGCTGAGCGTTTATATTTTAGCTACCGCCACACCGTTGAAACTATAGGAGTACCCACCCTGTACAATGCTTCTTTCATACTCGCTTTCCTTGTTTCTTGTCCTCTTTGCTCTTGCTAAGTAACCTTTATTTCCTTAGAATATTCAACCGAATTAGGTATCTAATTTCTCTGTTCCTTTTACCATCTTTTTAACCTTACCGAACTGATTACATTTTTCAGCAAATTCAAAAGAAGAAGAAGAAAAAAATCATCACCTATACTTTTTTTTTTTTTTTTGTTGAATTTTAATTAACTCGTAAATGTCAAATTTCCATTTATTCGTTTTTATATTTTTGTTGGAAGGGGATACCGAATTTAGCCCACAAACTTGTATCGTAATAATAAAATTACTATTATTTTTTTTTTAAGAAATATTGAAAATTGATAATAATAAATGAACACGCGTCAATTATTCAGTACAGTTGAAAATCTCGAGAAGAAGATAAACTTCTAATTTTATCGCGTTAGGATTAAGGCGAAAATTTATTCTCCATTTAGAACGCTCAAGTTTAATGCATTGGGTATCTTTAAAAGGTCAAAAAATCATGCACAGCCTTTCGACGTGTTACATAAACGTACACGATCCATCTCGGTTTCAACAAAAATCACTGTCGATCGTTGGGAACATACATACCAAAAAAAAAACAACAAAAAAACAAAAAAACAACACAAAAACGCCTCTATCCCTACGTTACAGGTTAAAAACAAACTCAGAATAGACTCTGATTAGGCAAATATGCACACTGTACACAATATACTAAATATAATAATCATTAGATATCGTGTAATTCAAGTGATTGTGCGATAACAACGAAACAACTCTATATACATTATCATGCGTACACTAACTTTTCGTGCTGGCATCGCTGAGATCAAAACAAATCTCTGCGGCGCAAACCACAGCGTTGAAATAGGGGAAAAAAGTGACAAATTCTCAGACACGAATATATTTGAAAGATGTGACGACATTGTAGTGATCCCGATTACGCTGACTGCTGGCTTCGGTTCTTCTTCACGGCCATAACGGGATATCGGAAGGGTAAAAGTGATTAAAAATTGATTAAATTGAGGAACCCCGTCGATCGACTTTATTGTTCCAGCCCAATTTCAAGTTTTTCCTAATGATAATGATAAGGAAGAAGTATCACAGAGATCAAAAATTAATCACCGATGGACACAATTCACGAAGCAAAAAAACGTAAAAATTTACTGGAAAAAAAACTTTATTATTCCCGACTGAAGAACAATTTTGATTATAAAAGTAATTCACGGCAGATGTTATAGAAAAATTCTTTTATTTATAACGCTCAGCGTTTCGGACAGCTTACACTGATCATTATCAGAAGCGCTTCTGATGATGGCCAGTTCCGATGATGGTCTTACAGTGTAAGCTGTCCTGAGCGTTATAAATAAAAGAATTTTTGTATAACAATGGTGTCTACCGTAAAATTACCTTTTCTAATTATATTCATCATAGAAGTCTCAGATGTTTAATTACGATTTTGACTAGTTACGTAAGACTATCCAAAAATGATCGGACGCGGGGACCTTTTGAAATCCTCTTTGCGCGCATAAGAGAAACTAGTAACACGAACAAATTAATAAAATTCCGATACCAGTTAACGTTGAATAATTTCGATTTCCCGCAACTAGTGTGGATACGTTAAATAAAAATAAAAAAATTTTCCGCTATTATATCACTGGTCACCCCAAATGAGATTACCGCAAACATAATGCGTCCAGTAGTAGTACAGCCCTCAGTGTAGAGGATGTATCGTTGTTGTTCTCAGCCAAATATCGTGTCCAGTGATAAGTAATAATTTATATTTTACAGGTAAAATAATAAAAACGCCGGTACAACTTACGTAGTTGGATGCGATACCCTGCGATGATGAAAAGGATTGTAGCCGCCTGTTTCTGCATCTTTCGTAGTTTCTTGAACGAGAGGAAGCGTAGATCCGTTTGTGTACGTTACTGGAACACCGTTTGTTTGACATTTGTATCTAATTTCCGAGCAAAAATAAATACCATTAATATACACAACGTAACGCAGTTTTCAACGAACGCCTCCGAGATTTAAAATTATTCACGAGTTTTACACTAATTGTAAGTTATACGACGAGCCGGGGTTTTTTCATTTTTTTGTTTTTTTGAAATTACCGTACACGTACCAGAGGTCCCCCGACCCCGGAAGGTCTCTCTACTATTGCAAACAAAACCAACACTAGGTTTTACCCGGATCGCAGACATGTGTAGCATGAATTAAAAAAGATTCGTAATGAAATTTGAACTTTTAGCAAGCGAGCAGTCTAATGATGACGTAACAGCGGTTGCCTATTTGCCGTGTGTGAAATTATGCATTCAAGGCTCGAACCCAAGTAGTAGTTAGTGGCTTTCCTCGATCTACCCAGCTAACAGCGAAGAGCTACTAAAGCATTCTAGAAAAAATAAAAGAACTGATTTCAGCTAGTAATTTTTTAATTTTCGTTTTAGATTATTAAATTGTTGCGTTGTGATATTTCAAAAAACGTGTATATACATAGGATTGCAGAATTAAAAAGAGCTTTATTCGAGATCGTGCAATTTTTAAGTTTTTTCGAAAAAAAAAACTCGCAAGTTACTAAAAATTCGGCATAAAGGGAATTACCGGGGTCCTATTAAGCTCCTTCTGGGTTTATTTTCTAGTTAGTACTGCAAACAATAGCTACACGTTTTAGATGCACTATGTTCTTCCGTTGTTGTCTCCATTATTCGTCGGCGTTCTTAAGCCATACTTTATTATCATAACTTCCGTTTTCGTTTTTCGTTGCTTTCTTCTTCGTATTCTTCACTCATACGAAGAGCATGTCTGTGACACTGATTATGTGTTTATTAAATGTTCATCTCTTTTTTTTAAGCGTTCTACTTTGTATTCTAGTTTTTTTTTTTCAAATTTGATCTTTCTACTCCGCAAATGATATTCCTAGTATATCGATTACACGTCCTACTCTAATAACATTTGATACTGTATAAAGATATATAATTGATTTCCACGCTTTTCCTAATTATTTCTGAATAAAGATTTGTGGTTGACGCGAGCCGCAAGAAAAAAGAAGAGAAAAAAAAAGGCGGTACTGTGTACCAGCAAATTATCGAATAAATCCTGAATGCTTCGCCGAAATTTTCAGAATAACGAAAAATGTGGTCAAAAATAGTCGCAATCACAAAAAAAAAAGAAATGATCTGCGCGATTTTAGGCAAATGCGTGTTGAAGAAACTTGTTATTCCTGTGTCATTCGGACAGGAATGTTCAATAAATTCCGAGAGTCCTTACAGAAACACAAACGGAAAGAAGGAATTATCGTAAAAATTTTCAATAGAAAAAAAAAAATGAATAGTCTTACAAAATTTTTTAGAGCTTATAACATTAAGAATTAAAAACATAATAGAAACAAATTCAGCTAAAAAATAAAAAATAAAAAAACGTTCACGTTTGTTGTTTTAATTTAAATAAACTATAATTATGCACAGCTTTAGTAAAGAATGTTGAAAAAAAATTAGTTACTCGGAGTGCATCAATCATCTGTTATTTTCTTGCAAATTATTTGACAGACGCAGAGATCCATTTTTCAGGCACTTAAAATTTCCTTGTAGGTTTTTCCTCCTTATAACATGCAGTATTTGTGCTTTGTTGTTGGAACCAGGCTTTGGTCGCCTTATTCTGGTTCATAATTGATTGAAACATTGTGATTCAGATAGTAATGGTTTAGAGTTATTTATTTTTTATTTCGTCTATTTATACACAATTTTATACTAATTTATTTTATCTATTTATTCATTTTCTTCCTTGAACAGAATAATCTCCTATCCTCGTCACAAGCCGGAGGGCGTAAGAAGCGTACTACAGTTAATCATCTGCTGAGCCTACAAAGGCAAATATTAACAGCATTTCACGGACGCCAACATGTATAATCCGTCTTTTTCGATATAGAAAAGGCGTTCGACAGAGTATGGCGATACGGCCTCTTATCCAAGCTGACAACAGCTGGTATAAGTGGAAACATGGCCAAGTATCTGAATAATTTTTTAACAAACAGAACGTTCCATGTTAAGATTGGTGCGTCAACATCGAGCACCATTCAAACTGAGAATGGCTTACCACAAGGATCTGCCCTTAGAGCAACCTTATTTATTTTTTATATCAATGATATAAATGATTATATTGCTCCGCCTGTAAACGCCCGGCTCTACTTTGACGACTTAAACATATCCCTGTCTTCCAGTTTTCCAGCAAATGCTCAAAAAATCCTACAAAAAACTATTTCAAAACTACAATCCTGGTGTAACAATAATGGTCTTGTGTTTTCTCCATCTAAGTCTATCTGTGTTGATTTCTATAGGGGACGTCAAAACTCTTCCAGCATCCGCCTCAATTTAGAAAATTCCTCACTTCATTTCCACCCTACTGCTACTTTCCTTGGACTACTGTTCGATCAAAAGCTAACTTGGCGATCCCGCATATCCAATCTTAAAGTTAAATGTCATAAATTCCTATCTATTCTTAAATATGTATCAAACACAAAGTATAATGTACCTCCGAAAACTCTCCTCTCCATATACAAATCCTTAGTCATTTCCAGAATAAACTACGGGTCCCAGGCGTATGCGTCAGCCAGTCCCTCTTTACTTAAATCCCTTGATTCAATACACCACACGACGCTCAGAACGATACTTGGCGCACATAGAACTTCACCGTCTGTAAGTTTGTGTGCCTTGTTAGGCACTCCCCCACTAAAGTATTTCCGAACCTATTATTACCATCGTGAGACCCTCGCTCTTTTCTCTAGTAAACGTGCCGTCCTATCGACACAAATGACCTCCCCAACACCCCAGAGTTCCCTAATGACCCTCTCCCAGAAATCCTGGCTCTCCTATCGCAACACAACGTGAGCGTAATCCCTTTCCCTAACCTAGCTCCTAACATCATGATTCCGCCATGGGCCCCTTTAAACATTGATGTTAACTTTTCCCTGACGAAGTATAATAAACCCCTGCATCCGAATATCGTTCAGTTGACAACAGCAACAATGCAAAAATACCCCGACCACCTCTTTTTCTACACGGATGCTGCCAAGGCTACCCCAGAGGCTACTTCATCCCCAACCGCCTGTTCCTTTGAAGTCTGCGACGTGATTCGAAGCATTCGACTGAATGACAATTGCTCGGTACTGGATGCTGAAATATACGCAGTATTTTTCTGTTTGGAATATTTTCTTTCTACAGAGCCTACATCACAGAAAGCCCGGCTGGTATCTGATTCATCCGCAGCTTTATTGACAATTTCTAATCCCCTCACCAAACATCCTGTAGCAATTCGAACCCAGCAGCTATTATACGAACTTATTAAGAGACAGTGCTCCGTATCCTTTCTGTGGGCGCCCAGCCATGCAGGGATTCCTGGAAATGAACGCGTCGATACATCCGCCCGAGCAGAAATATATTGCCCCTCGCCTAGTAACAACCCACCTCCACCTTATCTCTCGAACATAATCTTTAATAATCTCACGTCCTTATGGAAAACCCATTGGTCCTCGTGTCAGACTTTCTCGAGGTTAATTAAACCCTCAACCGAACCATGGTGGCCGGAAAAAAGCATTTCCCGCAGAGATTTCTGTGCACTAAGCCGCTTGCGCACAGGCCATACGGCCATGTCGCATAATTTTATTTTGCAAAGAACCCCCTCTCCTATGAATTGTCCTTTCTGTGGCCAAGATGTTGCTCCCTCAACTCCTCATATACTATGCGACTGTCCAGCATTATCACCTCACCGGCCCCCTTCAATTAATAACAAAACAGTCACCAACATTCTTGAGAATTCCCCCGATGCAACTTTATCCATAACACAATTTATCAGAATTAGCGGAATAATCAGATATCTATAAAAACAAACTGCGCATCTTCGTACTGTAATAGCCACAGCAGTTAAACACGGTACAGGATGTTGCTTTCACAAAAAAAAAAAAAAAATAAAAAAAAATTAGTTTTTGTTTAGAGAAAATTTATGTTGAAAGTGGGCAAACGGTTTAGATGCCGGGCCAAAAAATAAAAAAAAAAAATATTGAAAAAATATTTATTTCAAATTCGCACTTACATCATCGAAAAATGGTCAGAAATTGGGTCAATAAACAGATCTATAAGGAAAAAGAAATGTTCTTTTTATATATATATATATATATATATATATATAACTTTTTAACTCTACTAAACGTGTATATACTCTTACTAATTTTTAAGGTATAAATATAAAAAGAAACTAATCTATACTGATGATCGTAGTATTAAGCGATATTTCAAAATTTTACTTACTTGACAATCGTAATATTTCCTACATCAGGCTGATTATTAGACATCGAATTCGGTTCATTAGCGGAAGCCATAGTTGTTCACACGGCAGTCTGAAAAAATTAAAATTATCATCAGTAAGAAAATTTCGAATTTTAATAACAATCTCGTTAACGGAAAAAAAAAAATTAGTATTATTTATAGGCAGAAATCAAAATAAAAAAAGAAACTGAACTAACGAAAAATATTTTTCAGGGAAAAAATAGAGCATCGGATTGGCTAAAAATATATAAGTAGTAAAAGACGACTTTAGAATATTACCACTTTACCATATTCCAACTTTTATTGCTATCTCCTTTGTTCCAGGACCAAGCCGCTCTAGTTATATTCTTATATCCTCAAAGGAGGACCCACGACATTTAAGACGCAGCAAAACACGGAAATACTTGCAATTATATACAAGAACAATAAAACAAGGGGCTCTGCATCAATGCCCGGCAGTATTAATTCGGTTTTATATACGAGCAACAGCTTCAAGAAGCTTGTAAATGTAACACACATTTAAAACAGTCAAGGTGCAGCATGACGAATAATTTCCTTTACCAATCATTTCGAAGACACTCAAATCAGGCCTGTGCCTAGATTATTATTTTTTTTGAGGAGAGAGGGGGGATTTTTTCTTTGCATATTTATTTTATAAATAACAATACATTTTTTTCACTCAAATATTCATACCATTAATAATTTTTATCATTTTGATTTATGTATTAATAATTTACTTAAATGAATTACATATTGATTATATTCGTAATAAAAAATTGTGCATAAAATATTAATGAAGTACCTAAAAATATGGAGCATATTTTTTCTTTTTTTTTTTTTAAATGTAAGAAAACCCTAAAGAATTTATTTTAAATTTTTTATTTTTATCAGATTTTTACGTTCTTCTTATAATAACTATTTCAGTTCCAATGGGGATTTAAGGCCCCTCTCGTGGACACGGGCTTGACCCAAATCTCTATTCATCGCCCGTATATCGAACAAATAATTTGATTTATTTTTATAATACGCCGATTGAGTTCCGACAACACCTCGAGAAGTCTTCACCTCGTTTTTTCTCGACTTGTTTCAATTCTCTTTATCATATACATTTTTCACAAATCCCAGTACTTAAACAATTCCCATAAAAATGAACTCCCCAATTTCTAGATATCTCTCTTTCCGTTAACTTTATTATCGTAAACCAACATCGAAGTTACGAACTTTTTTTTCTCCAAGCAGCTTACTCAGATTTCGGCTGAAGAATACTTTTTTAGATTACGAATTTGCATATTTCCTTTTTTTTTCTTCAAATCTACGGACAATTATGAACATGTGCAAATACCTTCCCCGCAAAAAAGTTCCTAGTAGCAATCGAGGAGCAAATTATTTTGGGTTATTAATTAAATAATTTCATGATATATATATATATATAAAGAAGAAAAAAAAACTTCCGTTCTGCAAATTTGCAATCTATAACGATCCTTAAAAAAGAAAAACACTTTAGGTCGAAATCTGAGAATGCT
Organism: Icerya purchasi; assembly: GCA_039619475.1. NCBI lineage: Eukaryota > Metazoa > Arthropoda > Insecta > Hemiptera > Monophlebidae > Icerya > Icerya purchasi. The sequence continues at coordinate 208,119,512 of CM077115.1, forward strand.
CCTTGGCGAAAAAAGTTCATGACTTCAGTGTTACTTTACGGTAAAATTAATCAAAGAGATATTTACGATACAAAAAAAAAAAAAAAAAAAATTAAAAACTGAGAAGAAAGAATTTTTTAAATGAGCTGAGATCTATGAGACATTGCAGCTAGATGCAAATTATAAAGTATGTGTTCCGTTGAAAATTGCATTTCTCGATAATACTAAAATCGATAAAAAGTCGGTAAATCGAACCATCGGTCGTTACGATTTTTCTTTACATCTTTTAGTAACGTTTACCGCCGTGTTCTCCCATAAAACATTTTTAACGTCACAAAAAATAGATAAATAAATAAACGGAAGTGAATTTTACGAACAGAAAATCTACAACTGAACAGTATAAATTTTACGCACGGAATCTGACTGTTTTAAACTGATCCGGAACATGTGCGCGCAACTATCATAATATGGCAGTTCCATATTCGAATGTTTTTTCTCCTCTTTTGCTGACACTCCATTTTACTTCCAATCAAATAATAGCGTTCGTTTCAATAAATTTTTTTCTTAAAATTAATTTAAAAATAAAAGGAATTCTACAGAAAGTTTCTTGCGTTCATTTTCTTTTCTTTTCTTCCCTGCAATTCTTCTTCATTCCCTATTCTACAACAGAAAAAACAACCCAGTCTTACTAGAACCACTGAACATTTTCCCGCTCATAAATGAGCGCTAGTGTACACGAACAAAGTAGTCCTCCTCTTTCGGAAGAATTTCTACTCTTCTTTATTCTATATTTGGAAAACGATTTTACTTTTAAATTCCCGTGTCACCAAGGGGACGTTCGAATTTTCGAACGTCTTGCTAATAACTTACTAGTGTACCTCTCCTCACGATTTTGATGTGAATTATATTCTTTTCCATTTTTGCAAAATTTTCCCCAATATTGACCAATTAAAAAATCGTCCAACTATACACGCATCGTGGTAAAACAACTACCCCCTTAATAATTTTAGTTATTGCAAAAGCAGCCGAGAAGATAATGTATGCATACTCTACCCATCTTATAGTTCATTCCTAAGATATTTGCCACGATGATATTTTTCCAGTACTTCTTCGCTCCTCCGCAGCTTCTTTTAGTTCCTTATTGCGCCGAGCTCTCAATATCTTTTAATAAAATGTAGTTGTAAATGAATTCCTAGGTCCTCGATTTGGACCCTTAAGACATCACTGATAATTCGGTCTCTCCTTAAAGATTTTATCCAGTACTTTCTAATTTTTTAGCTGTTCAGTTTGTTCTTTCCATCCTGCTTCAGCACCACATTCTTCCATATTATAACCGTAAGAGTTCAAGTTTCTGCACCATACAGTGCTATTATGGACCGTATATAAACAAACACCTTCATTAATTACTTCCTTACAATGCCACTGATCCTAGTATGCTTTAATTCTCTCGAACCGATACGGGCGCTGATTTCTTAATTGCAGTGTAGGTCTCCTCCGTTATTATTTGTGTCTCCTAGGCATTTCGTTCCTGTTTCTTCCCTCTTAATATTAATATTTACATAGAAAGAGCGGGATTTCTCAGCGTCTCCGCTTTTTTTAATATTTATTTTCGTCGTACCCAATCAACCCTTTTTGCGACATTTTATTTAGCGCCTTTAGAAGTTCATAGCTTGAAAAATTGTTGTCAGTCTTACACCTTCGATAGTTTTTGTATTATGTAAAGTTTTTTTGCGTTACTGTATCATCCATTATTATTATAACGGCACTGATAAGAGTCTAAAAATTTTTAATTGGAAATAGTTGTGGTATATAAAAAAGTATTAAAGAACGGATAAAATCGCGCAATATTCTAAAAGTTTTGCTAATTAAACTGTATCGCTTAAAATTATTAACATAAAAAAAAAAAAAAAAAAAAAGAAACGTTTATTTCGTTTGTTTTATCGGTTTTGGTTGAATCCTGTCTACGTCTACGTTTTTATATATAAAGCGTGTTAAACGTAATGATGAATAAATTTAAAGTTTGAACCAACCCACGTGCAATCGACGCACCCAAGAAAACTGTGTTCATCGCACAGGCGACCCCCATCACGACGTGGGTCTGAGGAGTTGTGCGTGGGCTGGGTTCAATATGCGGTACTCTATTTAAATACCATGTTTTACGGGCTTTATAGTTTACTAGAAAATACATAGTACCCGGTGGTAATCTGTAATTATTAGATTACTGATAGCGCGCTGTACACTCTTTATTATTTCCAATAGAATTTTTTACTTCGATGTGCCAAGCCGAGTAACATTGCGCAGATACAACGTTTCCAAAATAAAATCCTGCGAGAAATTACAGATGCTCCGTCGTCGTACATCACCAATCATACATTACATACAGATCTGCGCATATAAGTATAATCAGTGAAGAAATTAAAAAAGTTGCAAAACAGTTCGGTCGAAAGCTAGGACGCCACACAAATAGCCTGACCGTTGCATTACTAGATAATTCCAATGAAACCAGACGCTTGATAAAGCCAACGGACTTGCTGTAGGGTTCAAATATATTAAGCCGAATGATACTAAATGAAACTCATATCGCTGGATAGGAGATTTCACAAATTATCACCACTCACACGCCAAGTGCTAGATAGCCCACAAGGCTAGTCGCACACTCGCGGAAGAAAAAGAAGAAAAAAAAAATTTTACCTGCACATATCAACCGGATTAATTAAATAAGTCATAACTATCTTATCACAATAGCTGACCGAATCTACATTTAACTAATCCTTCTCCCTTGTTTCATTTCTGGGTGAAGATCCTTTGTTAACATGCCCAAAGAGGGGTTAAACAAAAAAAATCCTCAGCCGCCGCAGAATTCCGAGTGAAAGCTATTACCGACCCTTCCGAGAGCCTGCTAAACCTGACGGCAACGGTCTACTGACTTTTCAGGATATGGTCAATATACATGGTTAACAGCTTTCAAAATTCACGATAGCCTTACATTTCTCGACAATGCGAACGGATGAGTTCATTGAGGAGGGTAGTACGTTCTTTTTTATTCCGCTGCCTTCTTTCCACATAGGCTTTACCAAAATGCTCTCGAACCACCAATCAGAAGAATCACGTTACACACGCGAAATTTACCATTATCACAAGCGGCAAAAAGCATGGAGCAGTAGTGAAAACCTAACTGGAAACATCGTATATACATATAAACATAGAGCAATTTTTATGAAGCCAAATTGAAATAGGATAAACTCTAGTCTTAAATGGTAGCAGAGCAACTGGTGGGTTGGTTTTAGGCTGAACAAGTTTAAAACTTATCAGCAAACAGTCTATCTATATAGCGTAGACAGTTTGTAGCAGAGCACCCACTTCTTCTAAAGAGGGTAACAAAATAAAACGAAATAAAACGGAATAAAACGTAATAAAATAAAATAAAACGGAATAAAAAACGAAGAGTGAAGAAATGGTTAAAAGAATATCGCAGCATCGTGCGATGTGAACAGCCCTCTCTTCATGGGAAACGGTCGTTCCGACTAAAGTACAATGTATGAAGAGAGCACCGTACGCTTACATTGTATATCTGAGATTAAATGACGGTGTGACTGTCGTCTCGATAGTCCACTTCCAGCTATTACATCGACCAAATCTCTCCCTCTCACTTTTTTTTTCCAGCAACCGCTGGAATTTTACTCGACATTAAAACCAGATTTGCAAGTTAGTCAGCACGCGATCACGTGTTCAGTCTCCAGGTACACCATAATTCAATAAAGAAGCAACGGCTCGCCGGAATAATCGCTAGATGGCAAGATTGCAGATAAACCGTTTCGCAATATTGCCCCCGACCGAACAACCGACCGACCGGGAACGCTTTAATCGAGCGATCTTTCAATAAACGTCGCTTCCGCTATCTTTCGACTTTTTAACCTTTCTCCGCTTAGCCTAAACCACCACACCTGTATTATTGGGTCTACTGCATTTGAACCATCTTCGTTCCACTGCTGCTCCCTCAATCGCCTATTCTTGTGTAAAAATAAAAAATCGGATAAAAATTAATTAATAATCGCAGATTTTAAAAATAAACACGAAATTAATACTTCGTCAATCGAGTATTTCTCAAGTATTCGTTTGCCAACGTTTAATATTCCGGGCGATTTTTAAATAAGTACACAAGCCTCGACCGCCATAATTTCGCAAAGGCGGCAACATACCAACTTAGCGGACATCATCGCCGATAATAGTACAGCGTGATGAAAGGTAGAATTCGCGATATATTTTTCTACACATTTACTAATTGCGTCATCTTTTTAGCGACCGTTCGATAAAGGACATTTTCTACAGGAAGTTTTTCTTCATATAAAACTTAAAACCTATGCAATAAAACTATTGAAAATTAATCGTAAACTGGTGGATTCGAGATCGCGCTGTCATCCCCCCTCATGATTCATAATGGGAGGAATAATCCGGTAACATATCAAAAAACCATCTAACGTTACATACTATATATGGGGCGGCATGCCTGCAAGTAAAAATTAAAATAACAGAAATTAATAAATTTGAAACGAAATTCTTCAACGGCGCATAGAATCTTCGACACGTTGCTTGGAATGCAGGGCAATTTTGGATTTTTTCTATAAATTAACAGAAGATTTTTATTACATAATCTTTAGCTATTTTTAATTTTCTATTGGGACGATGCGAGAGTTCTTTGGTACTCCTTTCTTACAGTAGCGCAATATGTTCTATTTTCTTCGCTTAGATTCATTTTTACTCGCGATTCGAATCTGGAACTTTCTCAGTTTTTGAAGAATAAAAATTTCCTCCAACTTACGTGAACTCAGCGTTATTACTCTGTAAGTATTCCTCTAATCCGGTTAATTGGTCAGAGCCTATTTTATCACCCCTTCTAACAAACTCGTACGGTCAGAAAACGACACAATGAAGGAAGAAACTAACAACCACTCTGCTTCTCTTCTTATTCGAGTTCGCTATATTTTTCCGGGTTTTTAATTTTTATTACCCCAGTTCCTTTTATTGTCAGTTTCTGACCTAATCAGTTTAACTCTCGGGCGGATCTTGTATTGACGTGCCCCTCAAATAATAGCGGGATAACGGTCAGGGAAGGAATGAATAAAATGTAAAGATATAACAGTTAATTCATTACCAATTTTGATTTACAATCAAAAATTGCAAAAAAAGCGCATGAGATGAAGTCAAAAGAAAAAAACGAAAACTGCGGTAGCCAACAGCATAATAGAAAGGTCAGAGAGCACGTTTCTTTTTCTTTTTTTTTTTTTTTTTTTTTTTTTTAGACACCTCTTTCGTCATATAATATTAAACTATAATGAGGGCGCTAAGAGGAAAGAAACATCGATTTCCAGATTTTCCGTATCATTGTCGATGTTTAAATTGGGACGATTTCAATATCGCTTGTACTTTCATTGATAATATGAGCTCATTTGTCTAGGTTAGTCGTATTGTTGTTAAATAAGCACACTTTCACATTTTTTATAATTATTTAAATCAATATAACATCTATTTAAAATTTATTTTGTTGATAGATGGTCGTATTTAGTATTATCCTTTTTTTTTTTAAATTCTTAATATATATATATATATATATATATATATATTCCATGATGTTCCGAAACTCTATACGGAGTAAATAAATATAAAATAGGAATTACAATAATAAAATTATAAAAATATTAATAATCATAAAAACTAGTACTTGTCAAATTATATAGACCGGAGAACACAACAAATGGTGACTACGATTATAAAATCGTTTTTTGCGTCTTCTTTATGTCAAAAACTAACGCCTCCCTCCCAATTTCTATTCCCTTAGTCTTTTCTCTTGTTTGTATTTTCGGTTTTCGGTGTGTCACAAGTACCAGTAATTATTCTTATTTCAATCTTCTCTTTCGGTGATTGTGACAATTTCAATATTAGCTACTCTTTCCCCTTAGTAATGAGTATTATTTTCTGCCATTTCCTCATATGTAAAATGTTGATGATTTAATATAATAACTTCGATTTCCTTGTTCCTCTTATTATAAATCCATCTACTGCGGTTAATACTCAGACAAAAAAATCAAAAAAAAATCCAGAAAACTACCAAACTGATTTTGTATCGGTTTTCAAACTGGTTCTGGAGGAAGATATCTTCTTCTTCGTCCGTAATGAAGACTATCGTCGTTGACGCGGGAAAATAAAATACACTAGATAAAATTAAATAAAAACTTTAATAAAATATTTTCCATAGTAAATATAAATTTTAAATGAAATTTACAAAGAAGAAATTATTAATTTCTGTCGTAGGTGACAAAAAAAAGGTGTTCACTATTAGTTTGATAATAAATTTCATTAATTCGTTACATCAGTAATTTTACACGGGTAAAATCTGGAAAATTAATTTCGATTACTATAAATGTAATTTTATGTAAACAAATCGGTTTAATTAATAATGCGACGACGAGGTTCAAAAATGTAGGACACGCAGCTCGCTAAACGCTAAAATAAATGCGTTTAACAAGAAGTAATGAGAACGATAAAGAAAAGATTCTTGGTTTAACGAATGGCAGAATGACTGTTTACCAAAAACAAGGAACCTTTAGTTGAACGAAACTGCCCACTTTCATCGAATCGCAACAACAGACATAGGTCATAGAATGTTCAATCGAAAATGAGGAAATTTGGTCGCTGGATTTCTCAGTTATACAATTGTTAATTTTTTTATTTTTTAGAAATAAACGTTTTCCGTTTGGAATTTTGATTTTTACTACATCATATCCATTATCTAATCTACTTAGTCATATCTGTCTGCACATGCTCCATCGAACAACGGATTCCGTTCTAGTTTTAAAAACGTTCGAGTAAAGAATCATTATGTAGCAAAGATTTCGGGGAGATTAAATATAAAGAAATGAATAGATAAAGTTGGCACAGCTGCTGGTGTATGTATACATACATATATATATATATTTAAAAAAAGAGAAATGCTAAATAGTATCAATCGAAATGATAAGGAACTTTTTTGGGAGTAGCTTAAGCTTGGCGGTACTAATAAAAAGAGATCTCTAATTCTACTAAAAATCGATTATATAAAACTTGAGTGTTCATCTCTTTTGATCGAACGTTCTGATTTCTATTCCAATTGGCTGCGAATTGGTAATCCTACTCCGGATTAAGCCCCTTGTATACTGTCTTTTCCCTTTCCACATATCGTTCCCATTCCTACTAGCAATGCCTGACCGCATCACAATATAATTAATTCATTTCCTTTTATAATTGTTTCCGGATGAAGGTTCCTGGCTACGAGCCCAATAAAAAAAGTAAATAATAATAATAATAATAATAATGAAAAAAGGATTAAATAAAACTAAAACAGAAACGATAAATGAAGCAGAAGAGGGGGAAATATAAGATGCACTGTTATAGAGGGTTAGAAAATCAAATTCCCGAAAATTAGCCGCAGAAGACAGAATGTTTTGGTAAGATTCAAAGGAAAAACATGATGGCATCGAAGGGAATTATACGACTGCAAACAAAGAAAAACGATGAATAGAAAATCAACATATAGAGAGAGCAGTAATCAGAGAAGAATGAGATGATTGTAAAGGAAAATTGCAGAATCAAATGGTAGGAGAATATGTTGCTTGAATGGGAAAATAGAGAGAGAGAGAGAGTAAAGGTTGAAAAGGGAGGAGGTAATGATCAAAGTTATTCCCATAGTGAACATATTTAATTTGGCCGGAAAATTTATACGCGTAACTCAAATAATGGCAATAGGCTGGGAAAAAAGAGAAGGCGAAACTCAGGAAAACATTTAATAGTATAGACCAGGGAGCATCAACGACGTTAAATATCGTGCAGGAATGCGAGAGCACAATTTGAACTGAAACGTACAGTGATAAAAAAAAAAGAAAATATCCCGGAGGATGCTACTGCTGCTGCTGCTAGGGTAATTTTTTCAGTAATAACATTTTAGAATTACGAGAATTACTTGAAATACGGAATCAAACTGCTGCGCGAAATAGTTTCATTCCGCAGACTCAGCGCCAGAGGGGAGTTAGTTTTTTTTAACACGCCTAATTAAAATGTCCGTTGTTCAAAGTATAAACAAACGAAAAGTTGCGTGAAAGACAGGAAAAATAAAATCACGCGCAGATTTTGTCCGGACGCAATCTTTATCGAGATCTTCAGAAGGTCGTTGAGTGCCCAAAGAAAAGCAAGCACGAAAAAGGACCGAAAATAAAATGGCTACCGTTGGATTATCGATGTAATTCCTGTGTAAATAGCCGGAAATGTCACGTTGCGATGATCTCAAGATGAACTGATCATCACGTTTACAGAGGCATTACTATATCGCGCTATAACCATCCGGCGCAAATAAATCTTCATAACGTTTCTACGCGTAATTAATCCATGGAGAACATAAGACGGCAGTAGCATGGCTGCAAAAACTTTATTATATATATATATATATATATATATATTTTTTATTTTTCATACCGATACGACACGACTGAAATAGTTAAGTCGCATTGACCGTTGAAGAGCCAATGTTTAAAAATCATGTTTTATAAACGATAAATAGCAAATAATAATAATAATAATAATAATAATAATAATAATAATAATAATGATGATGTGCCAAATGGTAATAATGCGCAATATATAGCCTCTTGGTATCTCAATATGTATCCTCACTCTCTGCACATTTTGACTGAAACGAACGTGTGGGTAACCAATCTCTAGCAGTATTTCTAACAATGACGAGAAACGTGGGAAGTAGAAAGGGGAAAATACTTCAAATAGCTTAGGAAAATCTTCCGTCTACAGCAGTAAGTTTGCAATAAATAAAACTTTTGATAAAACTGATTAATTAAGCAGGCACGTCGTAAATTAATAGAAAGTACGAAATGAAAACCAACGTGATAGGAGGGATAAAATGCATACTCATTACACGTGGACAATTTTTAACAAAAAAAAACTAAATGTAAAAGAGTTCTGATCGCCAGGGCACATCTGGAATTGGTGTCGGATGTGATGGTAACTCTGTAGGATGTCGTGTAGCTCCTACTGAGAGTTAAAGATCAAGGCAGAAGGAAATGTCTGAAATTATCCTTGCACATAGACGGCCGAACTAGACATACAAAAAAACCTAAGAAATTTTAGTCAAAGTCAAAATGGATTAAAAACAAATAAAGGAAATCGGCACACAGGTTCAATTGAAAATACAACGAAAGCGTACTATATATAGTGACAAAAAAACTGGATATACAGGGAAAATAAGCTACACAGTACATTCAAAAAAATCAGGCCAAATGTAAATCATCTTTCAGAACAGAGTAATGGACCAGAGAAGAGAATCATCATCAAGCTGAAGAACTGGATCAAAATAAAAACAAGAACTAATAACTCAACAAAATAAAACAATGATAATCTAAACAATATTAATAAAAATACACAAATAGACAATTAAATAAAATGAAATAATGAAATAGAAGATATGTACTAAAAGTAATGATTTATACATATAATTAACTTAAAAAACACGGCTAGCAATAAAGAGTATGATGGAATGCAACCTTCAGCCGGTCGTAAAATTACCAAACCGACAGTAACTATATACTTCTATGATATACTGCAAATAATGAATCGGTGTACAATATCGCAATAGAAATTAATATGACAACACACACACAGAATAATCCGGTACGCCACTTGCACAAAGTGTCTGAAATTTTTCAAGATAAAAATATACACAAAAATGAAAGTATCGTATAATTTATACGTACATTATGCCACAGGTATGGATGGACTATAAAATTTTTCCACTAAATATTTTCCTAGTTTCCACGCGTAACTAAGAAAAAGCATGAACTTAGTAATTAAACATACCGCGCGACCTCCGTTGCAGAGGGAATTTTACTTATGCGGGACATAAGCAACAAGAGGAGCCAGAATTTCTAATTATCGTCCATTAACACGTTTATCTCCTTCACACAAAATTATTCATCGTTTTGCATTGCTAACAACGAACGTATAAAAAAAAAAAAAAAAGGTAATATAATTGCGCAAGAGCAGAAAGGATGAGCAGAAAAAGATATTTCGGATATAAAGAACTACCTAGTAGGCGATTAAGTAATTACAGAAGGAACAGCTGGAATAAATAAACGTAATCTCTATAGAGGCGTACATATTAAAATCTTAAGAGATATATAAAATAAACCCATTGATGATTAAAAATGCTTAGAAAAATGTATTAAAAGGAGGGTAACAATAACTAAAATTGGCAGTAAAGAAAATGCAGTAAGAATAGAACAAATTGATATTAGGAGATCCCAAGGCGATACATCGAGCATTTAAATATATTCATTAAGTAAAAGAAAAAAAAAGAATATAAACTAAAAAATAAGAATAATAAACAAACCTGTATATCATCATCCCTATCATTATATATGTATATATATATATATATATATATATATATATATATATATATATATATATATATAATATATATATGGATGATATAAAGTCATTAAAACAATAATTACAAACATAACTAAAATGTACAGCAATATTCACAGAAGATATCCAAATGGAGATTGGAGTAAGTAAAACAGTGAAAATTAACAAAGGTGAAATTAAAAGACACGAGAATAAATCAATGTAACATTAAGATATATTACAAAATAAAAAGATAGAGTTTGTGGGAAAATAAAAGCGGAATCAG